>CAMTDV010001634.1:42309119-43756546 GCA_947069175.1 Scalesia atractyloides
CTTTATTCATATTTTTCATTAATATAAATAAAAAACAGATAAAAAAACACTACTGCATTAGAATCTCTATAATATAGAAAGATTTACAAATTTGAAAGTACAACCTCTATATTTAGAGGCTCATATGAACACTCTATACCATATAATAAAATAAGTTTATGTGAGTATGATAGAGTTAGGGATAGAAAGTTGAATGGAAGAGGTTTTTAAAAAGTAAACAAAATATAGAGTAAAATATAGTTTTTAGTTGAATTATATAGATATTGATAAAGTTTCCAATGTGAATGCTATAAACCCATTATCTAATCGGTTTCTATAGGTGTTTTTATAATAAATAAATTATAATGAAGCATAGTGACGTCAAATTATTTGAATATTTAAGTGAAATTAATAAAAAGAATTTGGATGTTCGGGTTTGTTATAATATTTGTTAGTTAAATATTAAAAATACAATTAACAACCCAAAAATTGTTGACAAGACTATCAGAATGAATTCAAATCACCGACCGTTTGAGAAGTTAATGTAGGGAGAGAAAGTGTACGGCTTATCAAGAAAACGTATGGACTTTTATTATGCCACCCTGGATGGCTTGCATTTTCTAATTTCATTTTAGTAGATTATAAAATATATTTTAATCAATATAAGTTAGTAATTATTTATTTATTAAAGATAAAATTGCCAAAATCATGTGTGAGGCTTGAACATGTTTGCAATCTTCATCCAAAACAACTTTTTATACAATATAGTTCTTCACTTTTGTGATTTTTTGCCATTTTCATCCAAACATCTAATTTGCTTTATTTTTTTCTATTAAAGATTTGGATGAAAATAACAAAAAATCTCAAATCTCAGGGATAAAAAATCCCAAAAGTTGAGAACTATATGGTACAAAAAGTTTTTTTTTTGGATGAAAATGATAAACACGTGCAAACCTCAGGGACGATTTTGGTAATTTACCCTTTATTAAATTGTATAAGAGCATTAAAGCTTAGTATATTTTATATTTTTTTCAATTAAATAATATTTTATATACTTTTATCATTATATTTTCTTACTAATCAACTCACAACCCTTTTAAAAAAAATTAAAAGTCATAATGAATTGTGTCTTACTAAATTTATTGATAAACACTAACATTTTCTTTTTCCTTTATTCACCGCTACTCATAACAAATTTATAGGGAACTCACCTAAATGGTATAGAAAATCTATTATGAATGTACTCAATATTAGTTACACAAAAGTAAATAATAGATTTAATATGTTGTTATCAATTAAAATAGCCAACTAACTCATTGGCATTTTAGGTTATTCTCTTCATGAAATATTTTTTTACTGTATATTCTCTACAAATCTTCATATATTAATATAAAAACTGGCCAAGTTACATCAAAATTGCAGGTAAGCGAGCAACAAGCTGCGCCGCTACCCCCTTTTGAATAGCAAACCCAGCCTATTAAAGACAAACCCCTGCCCCCCGTTGAAGAGCTACTGCTGTGGACAACCTTTTGGACCCTAGTCAACAAACGGATAGCTTCTGGAGCTAGGGAGCCTAAGGTGTCGAAGGCGAAGGGGACAAAGGCATGTTGATTATCAACACAGGCTTTAGCATGTTTATCCACATTTTTTTGATTCCGCTTTCCTTATAGCTTGTCCTGCTACAAACCCACTTTCCTTTAAACCAGCTAAGGGGGAGACTCCTGTGAGATCCACACAAGCATGTCTCCCTCCCGCCCAGCCAAAGATGAGCAGATCCGCTGGTCTCAACGTAGATCTCCCTTCCATAGGATCTGTAAGGAAATTCACAAGGGCCTCATTTTTGGCAGAAATCCCCGCTATCCTCAAGATGTCCCCAAAAACATCCCTCACCCAATCATGTCGATATTTGAAACCAGGAAGTTCCTTACAATGAATAGCATGCTCCCCGTATTTATCCGTGCAGGCTTTACGACAGATTGGGCAGGTTTCGTCTTCAGTATACATAGGGATCATCAGCCGGTATTTGAGGATAGCCCTGTACTCAACCGCCGACATGCATTGCCCCAGCCCCTCGATCGGGATAACAGTAAAAAAGTCATGTGCATGGGGACCTTTCAAGCACTCAATCACCGCCTTCTGGCGAGGAGACAAATCTAATGCTTCTCCCAGACTCTGAGCGATTTGGCAAAATAGGGCATTCGCCAAAGTTTTTTGTGGCTTTGAAGGGGCGGTGTCCATTTTAGAGAAACTGCCAATATCAAAGTCTGGAAGAGAGATATGTAAGTGCTCAAGGGCCTGCTGGTAGTCTACGTCAAGCTCAGCAACCCCACTGTTCCGAAGGATATGGTCTTGCAATACACACGACTGAGCTCTAGACGACACAAAAGCATAAACTCCAACATCCCGGGCTGAGAGGAGGCCCAAACCACCCAGGCGCATATGCAAAGATGCCAAACGCCATTGGAAGTCCCCGAAGTAGGACCCTCCGCAAACAACAATGTCTTTGATGGCCTCTCGGAGGCCATCGTCAAAACAGGATACCACATTTGGTATCAAGTGGGGTTGGCAGGTTCGCAACCCAAACAGTACCTTAGCTACCCCCATGCATGACCTTAAAAGAAGAAGCTCGCTCTGGGGTCCTGGAGGCAGGGCAAGAGTTTCATAAGGTCAACCGCTGTCGATGCCTGACGCCCTGCTAAATCCCCGATAAAACCAGAATCTCGACTAACCCCCCAAGGAGCTTAACCCCACTCTCAGGTCTACCTATCCCTCTCGGGAAGAGGCCGTCCTGAACCTTGAGACCGTCGCACGATGGCCAGTAAATTTCCGTTTTCTTAATATTGAGATGGAGCCCTATGGATGGTCCCTCCGTGTTGATGATTTCCAAAGCTTTAGCAACTTCAACTGCATTACCTATAATCGTCCCATCATCCAAATACCAAGCATGAAAAGGGAGGTTACAGTGTTCCTGGACACGGAGGATAAGGGGGTGTAAGGCTAGGGCAAAGAGAAGGGGCCCCAAGGGGTCTCCTTGTTGCACTCCAGTGGTGGCCCCAATACACTCGCTGCCAACATACAACCTAGCGGGTTGGGCGTACAGGAACTGGACCACCAATAGATAGATGGGCAACGTTGGTGGACCTGTTGGAGGAACGCCGAGCGGTCAACCATGTTGAAAGCATTGGAGAAGTCCATTGTAAGCAAGGCCAGAGACCCATTTTCATGAAAAGAGTTCAGGAACCTGTTCGCACTATGAAGCACCACCTCTGCCCCATTTGGTGTACCAACCCGAATTAAAAATCCCCCAAATATTGGGCCATGTCCTTCCTAACCTTCTTCATTGCCACCTTAGAGACCAACCTACGCCATATGCCCCCCACAGCAATGGGCCTGATACCATTATCAGGTTTCAATAAGGGGGTGAGGGGGGCTGAGGCCACAAACTCGGCCAAAACCTTAGGGGAAAGCCCTCAAGCCATAGGTTGCGACCCCAGTAATAGCTTGGAGCAGACCCGAGGAACTTACGAACCTCACAACCCATAGCGTCCAACAGGTGTTGGGCCCGCATCCCATCTCTGCCACAAGATGTCTTAGGGAAGGATCGAATACATTTAAGCACGCAATCCCCTGTTACATAATAGTGGTTGGGAAACAGGGTTGGAAGGCAAATGATGGGGGTGGCACTACAGGGTGTTTATCAATAAGAGCTTTCATGGTCGATTCTCCAAAGGGGAGCTACCCACTGGAACATAAAACTTTGACCGCCGCCGTATAAATGCCTATCCCTGACCTTCCGCAGGCATTGCTTGATATTGGGGTACTTTTTATTGTCTTCGCCCTTTCCGGAATCCTTCCTAGGAACCCAACGCCCCCCACTATTCAAGAGAGAAGAGACCAAATCTGCGAAACCAGACCCACAACGCAAGCGCCTGCAAGATGCTGTTACACTGTAGGGATTTTCTATTACCCGATCTCCGCTCTTGCCTGGAAGAAGGTCTGACGACCTCAGAGTACAAGCTAGCAACAAAAGCAACTGCACCAGTTGTCAACCGATCCTGGAGACGCCACCACCTTACGTAGAGTACTCATTAAGACCTGAGCGAACGTCGTTCGACAACTAGGGGGTGCATTTAACGATTTGAATACGGAGGGAAAAACATGCTCGAGAAGGGCAACATCGGTTACTACCCTTCTGGGAGAGTGTAAAAGTGTCGACTACCACCTGACATGGCTTCCTAATCCCAACAATGAAATCGTCCACATCCCCGTGATTGAAGCGAAAGACACTATCTCATTACCATGCTTGCACCCCATACTAAGGGGCATGCATAATCATGCACTCCCCCACATAATCATTTGCCTCCTGCCCTTAGGACTTCCCCACATCCAGGAAAAGGTCCAAATCCTTAGCAATAGCCTCCTTCACATAAGTCTTCCGGTTTCCAGTCTTACGGTGGGTGCTTTGCATGTGTTCAAGAAGTCGAAAAAACCCCTAGACCACGGCTGACCATCCTTGCATTCGTGGAAATGCTTAAGCGGACAAGCCCTTAACCCACTATCGCAGGCCGACGCTAGCCCAACAGACTTGACGTTTCTACCCTTACGCGTGGGGGCCATTCGCATAGTCCAACGTAAACAGTAAAACGACAGAATATACCACCAACTCGAGGGGAGTCAGGGGTAAAAAATAAACACATGAAGCAAAAGAAAAGACCCTTTACAAGAAGACGGGGGAGGGTAGCAAGCCCAAGTTGCCCACCCCCTAAAAAGCCCCTCGCACAAATGCATTACCCCATGACAAAACCAAAATATAATGAAAAGAAGGTTGAGAAGGGTATGATTTTTGAAAATTGAAATGAGCGGTGACCGGTAGGAGAAGTGTAGGGGTGGCAATCTTCAAGATTCTTAAATAAATAAAATAAAAAACCAAACTTTTCACTTGGGCATTAACACAAACACTTGGTGTGCAAGGTCGAAACATGGGATTTTGAAAGGAGTTTATATGTTTGAAATCTAGGATTTTGAAAGAATTTAGTGGAAATTTTAGATGAGTTTCAGCTGTGTTGATGGAATTTCCCCATGGTTGCTTCTAAACGGTGCAAGTGAAATAACTAGGGGGTGTACGCACTGAAGCTATGTTGTGAATTGTTGGAATAATTAGATTAAAAAAAACTCTTGCAAATTGTGGGAATAATTAGTGGCGCAACGGAAGTAAGGCAGCAGTGGGGTTAAAAACAAAGGATTGAAGTGGGTTTGTTGTGGAATTTGAAGAGATATGAGTGAAGATTGAACGAAGGATTGAAGTGGGTTTGTTGTGGAATTTGGACAAATATGTTTTCATACCGTTTTCTAGTAAAAATATAGGATAAAGGATGAACAGCGAAAATCACAAATGTGAGAGTTTACAAGATTCTTCTTCATAATTTAAGCAATGGGGACGGATACTCCATATAACTGAAGTTAAGGTAGTAGAATGAAGCCGACGGTGGCCGACTAGTAAGAAAACTATAGGTATAAATAGTGTGGGTTTTTAGGTTATTCGAATTTGAACCAAATTTTAAAACCAAATTAAATTTAGATTGATTCGAATAAGGTAAGAAAAAACTAAAATAAAATAAATATATATAGGTTATGTTTATCTTTTCCGAAGAAAGAAAACTTATATGATTTGATTTGGTTTAAATTTTTGTTTTTTCAAGTTGATTTGAATAATGAGTAACTCTAGAAAGATTAAAGAAAACGTGAGTTGGTCCGGTGGTCCTTGATCTTTAGATAAACGTTTGAAAGAAAGGTCGAGGATCAGATTCTAACAGTAGACCCAATCTTTTTTCGTTTGTTGTATTTTAAGCTTCAAAAAGTAATCCACGTTACCGTTGCTTTACAAGTTGAAGAAAGCTGATATGGTTTTTTAACAACAAAGTTATAGATTTTCTAAAACAAATAAATTACAATCTGCATTCTATAGGATTTTTAGACACACAGTTAACTAGGATGTCCCATTAGGGACCACAAATGTGTATGTAATCTTTTCTGCTCTGGAGGGTTTTTCTGGGCAGGCTTCCAACTCTAGGGGCCCTTGGAAACCGAAACATTCAAGTTCCTAGTTCCCTTTCTCCGTTGTGTGGGAAACCGAGCACCTATTTATTTCATGCCAGTTTGCTCAGAGACTGTGGGAGGAGTTTAGTAGATGGGTCAAGATAAGCGACTTGTTCCTGCTAGAAAGAAAAGATCTGGTAAATTTTCGTTATGCCCGATGATCAGATAGGTGGAAAAAAGTGATTTATTTGGTTATGCAAACGGTAGTCTGGTGTATTTGGTGGACCCGTAACGATCTAGTTTTCAATCGAAAGCAGCCTAGGGTCGAGAGGGTGCTCGCGGAAATCAAGGCATTGAGCTATTTATGGTTTAAGAACAGAGCAAGAAGGGTGGCACTCACATGGGAACAATGGTGTGATTATAATACTTCCTGTATGGGGATTTAGTTTTTGGGCTGGGTGTGAGGCAAGACCTCTTGTTGTTTTTTGTTTCCTCCTGTATGTTTTTCGCTGGCTTGGTTAACTGTTGTTAATCCAGCTTTGTTTTAATAAAGTGCGTTTTGTTGGCCGTTTAAAAAATAAAAAATACTAAACGTTCACACTGCTCTAATGAATTTTAAATTACAATTGTATTACTATTTTTATAAATAACATTTTTTTTCATGAATTTTTTTGGTTGAGGATAAAAATGAAAGGATGATGCAGAATATCATTTACATAATTTAAAATATTATAATCAAATTCATATGGTTATGACAATGCTTTTTGCTATTCAAATGGGCGTTGCGGCTAGAGGTGCACAAATCGGTTAATTTTAATAACCAGTTCGGTTAACCAGTTATACCAGTTAATTTGACTTTTTAACTTTAATCGGTTAATGCTTTAACCGGTTATTACTTTAACCGGTTATTTTTTTAACTGGTCCGGTTAATTACTTTAACTTTCAGTTATTAACCGGTTTTTTTATTTTTTTTTATTTTTTTGGTTAACCAGTTTATTGGTTAAAAATCTGGTTAATAACCGGTTATTATACTAAACACTTATAACCGGTTACTAACCTATGGTTAAAAATAACCACTAACCGGTTATTCCTAAATTGGTTATTAACCGGTTACGGTTACTGTTAATAACCGGTTACAGGTAATTAACCGGTTATTTTGTGCACCTCTAGTTGCGGCGCAATTTATTGCCCGTTTATCTACCAATTATTATGTAGTTTCCTACCTTTATTATATAGTGGGGTGTGGTGGTCGAGGCTTTGTGTCTCTTGGGGAGAGACCAAGGTTTAATTCCTAACATGAGGTAAACTTGGTTTAATTTAGAAGAAGTGATTATGTAATCTTTCCCGTTCAAAAAAAAATCAATACATATCTTGTATCTTTTGATTAATATTTTTTTAGCATTTAAAATTTGTTTTCCATATTCTTCTTGTTTTCTATCTTTTGTTCCAAGTAATCATAATCCACTAAATAATCTATAATTTATATTTTTTTTGCACTTTTTTTAACTGACAAATATGGATCACTGACGGGCAACTAGAGTATCATCATGTCATCAACGGAAAAGGTACCCCACACGCTAACGGCCTTTGTCACGACCTACACGTGCTCTTCGCACGTGTCAACTGGTTGTGCCTGCCCAAATAAAAACTGACGCCCAACTTCCCAACCACCCCCACTTTCCTTTTTCTCCGTACCTTCCACACCCGTTTTAAATTAAAAAATCATTTTTTATAAACCAATCATATTGTGCTACGTGTATTCTAAGCGTTTTCAGTCATTTGTAGCGACTCAAATAGCATTTTCACCGAAATCGAGACTTCAACATTTACATTCTTTTATATATTTTCCACCATGATTTTTAAATGGATGTAACTTTTTCATACGGTAATGTTTTTGTTTATAAAAATAAATTAAAATGATAAAATTATCTTTAGTTTGGTGTAAATTTTGAAAAAAAATCATAATATTTTTCCACCACAATTTTGTATAACGTTTTCATTAGATAATATTTAAAAAAAAAAATACACCAATATGATTTTATCATCTTTAATTTGGTTTTTTTTATTAAAAAAATATTATCGTATGGAAAAGTTACATCGTTTAAAAATCATGATAGAAAATATATAAAATACATCATGATTAATTCATATTTCTTTGCTACGTCGATTTCGGTGAAAAGGCTCCTTGAGCCACTACAAATGACTGGAAAGGCTTAGAATACACGTGGCGCAATGTGGTTGGTTAATGTTGAAAGTATTTTTTAAGCCGCTACAAAAGCATCGATTTTGATGAAATGGCTCGTTAAGCTGCTACAAATAGCCAATTTCAAAACTTTAACCAGTCAATGGGTAATTTGGCTATTTTCTCTTTGAGAAATGCTAAGTGTTTTTTTAAATAACAAGTTACCATTATGAAGTACTAAAATCATTCACATTCAGTTCTTTATAAAGTTTTATGTTTTGAAGAGTGGTTATAAGTGGGAAATAAACAAAATGTCACTCTTCATCTTTTTTGTAACCACAAAAATTTCACGTTGTATCCATTGCTAATATAAAGAAAATATCACTCTTCATCTTTCCTTTTTTTTAAGACTTATGTTTTCAAGATTTCACGTTGTTTCCATTGTTAATCGACTGAAGTTACAGGCTTCGTTATTCCACAACGATTAGTCTTAGGGTGGTAAAGACCGTGAAAGCTTTGGGTGTGGGGCCAAGTGAGAATTACTCAGTCAGTTTATTCTACTCTCATTTTTATTAAAAAAAATAAAAAATTACTTGTAAGCTTAGCTAAACCGGTTACACCTATGGAAATGGTGTAGTTAAAATCTATGTTGCACTGAGGTGTCACTTTAAATAGTCATTTTAACTACAACCACTACACAATCTAACAACTAGTGAAATCATCCGTACGCCGCGGCCGATAGATAGTAAATAAAATAAAAGAAGTAAAAATACATTGTATAGAACATAACATAGATAAAAATAAGCTCTATACCCATGCGTAAAATCACTAAAACATATTATAGTAAAAAGCGTAAAAGATATGAAAAAAGAAAACAAATCCCCAATGTGTTCGATTGTGACCCAACAGATTGCCAAATAACGTTACTACTTGCACTTCTGGAGAAGTTTTATGAATTATTTGTAGATTCGAAAACTCTAAAACAACATACACAAAATTATTATGGTGGATTTTAAATGAATTTAAAACATCGTATAATCTATTAAATCATTATCGACAAATACTATACGTTTTATTAGATAAATATCATTAATTATAATTAGTAGGATTCTCTAACGCTGTGTGACGGGAACTTAGCCGGTATCAATTTGGCTTGTTATGTTACAAATATGAGCTAAAATGCAAATGTTTTTTTATATCAAATTATAACCACTTTTTATTATGTTTTATCCAAGAAATATTCAAAAGAGGCTTAAATTAGTTTATATTAGAATTCCAGGAGAAATATAACCCAAGAATAATACAGGAAGCAAACACGGGATAAAATAGAAGAAATTGTCCAGACACGCCCCATGCCTCGGATCCGAGAACTACCACACCTTTAGAAGCCCAACGTGCAAATATCAGGCGAAGAAAGCCAGACACGCCCCATGACTTGAAGGCAAGGCTTTTAGAAGATTTGGAAGATCCAGTGGGGCCCACAAAGTTGACCACCCCCAATGCCTCAAGAAACAGGAACAAACAGTCACCTAAGCCAGGCAAGCCCCGTGCCATCCAAGCACCAAGCACGCCCCATGCCATCCAAGCACGCGCCATACCTGGGCGCCAACCAACCTAAATATAGAGTTCATTTCCACAAATTTTCTTTGCTCTCCCCTCTTCTGCACTACACACTTCTCTTCTACCCCACTCTCTCTAATTATTAGGAAAAACTTAAAAATCACTAGTGTAATCAAGGTTTTGTGATGAATATAATCTTTTCAAGTTTGGTTACATTTAGTTCCATGGCCATGTTGGCTAGATTCTTGAGGGAGCTTGGGGGAAACTTACCCCTTTGATGTTGAGATAACTAAGGAAGATTATGAGTGAACAAGATGTGTGCTATAATGACCTTAACTAATAAAAGAGTTTACCGAAAGTGAGTGAAATAATAGTGTCGCTATTAACTTTGTAGCAACAACCAAATAATCCCACACGCCATCTTGGCGGGGGTTCGGGGCAGCGCCCCTGAGAAGCAGGGTCCTAGGGGCGGCAGCCCCTAGCAGGGTCCAAGGGGCAGAGCCCCTGGCTGGGGTTGAGCTGAAAAAATTTATTTTAGACGAAGTCCTTTATAAGAAAAATGCTTCAGAAATTTAAATTCGGAATAAAAATACAAATAAAAACCAAGAATACAGGCGACTCGCGGGCCGCGAGAAAGACAGGGAAGGGGTCGGGGGCGCGAGCGAGCCCTGGCTTGCCGGACACTTCTGACGCCACATGTCACACACGTGGCACACCTATAGTGGTGACTGGTCAAACCTAGCCATAGCTAGGGTTCCCTCACGGGCCGCGAGAGAGATAAAGAAATGGCTCGCGGGGCGCGAGCCGACCTCGGATCAGCCTATAAAAGGAGGCCTCTGGCCTCAGTTTCGTTCGTTCAATTCTTTTCTTTCCCTCAGTCCCTATAATAACTAAACGTTGCTCGAGATAATACCCCTAAATAGCAAAGCTCTGCTACGTTGTAAGTACGGTAACCCCTGTTCATTAATTTGTCACCCTACCCGATTGACATAGGACCCAACGATATATGTCGAGGCTCTGTCAAACTAAGCCGTTGGAGTTCTGTCCCGTGATTCATGGCTAAAAGTGACTTATCCTACCCGGTTGACCTAGGACCCAACGTGTATGTCGAGGCTCTGTCAGATTAAGCCGTTGGAGTTCTGTCCCGCGATGTATGGATTAATGTGACTTGGGTTATTTTACTAACACGCGTGTATTATGTGTTTTTAATAGATAACAATCAGGAACAGTTGCCAGAAAACCAGTAGGATTACGAAAGATACCAATGTGAGTACATTCTTTTTTTTTTCTCACAGTTTGTAAGTCATTTCCTTTTTTCTCACAGTTTGTGAGTCATTCTCTTTTTCTACTAAATTGTTTTACAAAATCTCAAATGTTTTAATTATACTTAACAGTGATTGAGTCTTTGTATTCTACAAATGCTGCCGGTATGTGGGGTTTTGTATGCACTACTGAATATAGCGTTACTATTGGACGACGAGTTAGCCAATATGACCATAGTCAACATGACAAATACTGAATGAGTAATTGGGTAGAAGTAAACACTGTAATTGCTCTTAATATTGTAAAGTATAATATTGTGTCATTGTGTAAAATGGAAATGTACTCGCCAGTATTTCTTGCTGATAAAAAATGTTTTAAAACGCGTTTCAGGTAACTTAATGTGAAGCTAGAAGAAGCCAGCTATGGAGCACTGAAGGCTTAAAGAAAGTGACTATAAAAGTTACCTACATAAACTTTATGTTTTCAGAAATTAGGGTTTACCCCTACAACGTTGTTATGAATAAAATAAGGGTTTTATCCTTTTAGTTTATCAATAATATCTTGTATTTAAACTCTGAAATTTATTTCCTAACTACGATCCTGATGTTTAAATTCCGCTGCCAAATTAATAAACACCGGTACCACTTGACTGGTTCACGGCTCCCGCTCCCGGGGAGGGGTCGGGGGTTGTGACAAACTTGGGTCATTATAGTTTCTGCCTAATCCTAAAAATCTACCAACAATCTTGCAACGTCATTAACATGGGTCATTCATGTTTTGTATATCTATGTAGAGTCAAACCATGTTGAAGCTCTTATCGAAGGTTAAAGGTTTTGGATGGGACTTTTGGTTGGGTAAGCTCTTGCCTTTGCACGGAGATAACACCAAAGTGTAAGGGACTTAGTTTATATAAAAGTAACTAACTTAGGGGAATTGATAACTCACCGATGGATTAATAAAGACAACTAGTATAAACTCTTTAAACTATATAATTAATCAACACTATATGTAACATCCGCCAAAAACCAGATTTACGAAACCCGCTTCGTTTATTAACCGAACAACCAGTTAAAAATTTCGTTGCGTATTTAATGCCCAAATTAATTTTAAACGATACATAACTAATAAGTATATTAGAATATAAAATTTATTTTTGAAAATGTATTAAAAATAGTGAGTTAAAAATAACATGCTGAAGCTGGGATTCGAACCCGGGTCAGCCAAGTCAACCGGGTCAAAACAACCTTAACTCTCACGCGCTCAACCACTCCGCCACTTGTGTTTCTTGTTGATTTATTGATTCAATTAATACATATAATAAAAGCTGAAGTCGATTTTGGTCACTCAGCGCCCAAATCATTCTCGCCGGAAATCCCGACGAGTTCATCAAACATTGAAGTGTTCTTTTGTCATAACGGATGCATTTACGTCATCGCCGGTTATAACTGAAAAACGTTAATGACCCTCATTCAAATCGCTAAACCATAACCGAAAGATTTGGGAATTTGAAACTGAAAATGTAAATCAATCTGAATTGTACATCATTCATCAGTGGAGCGCGACTTTATCAAAATTACTCTTCATTTCGCTCAGAAAACTCGCCGGAATTCTCTGAAAATTTACCAGAAATTTTCGCCGGAAAACCGAGTTCAACCCATCTTTTCTTCTTACCCAAAAATAAGATCATAGAACTCATACTGACATCACTCCCACTCATCTTAAACCTCTGAAGAATCTCTGTCAGAAGAAATTTCACTCGCCGGAATTCTCTGCAAGTCGCCTGAAAACCGGGACTTTCATATACACGAATCAACCACAGACGACGTTGCTGGATTTTTCAGTTTTCGCCGGAAAGTTTCTGAAAGTTTCAGAATCACGCTGATAACCGCCGAAGGTCACCAGAACAGAGCCGACGAGCTTCGCCGGATTTTCTGAAGAAGACGATCTGTTCGGTATTTTCTTTCCCTAAACTCTTCGATTCAATACTTTCCAATTGTTCATTTTATTCATTAACCGAATTAATCAAGTATCAGTTGCTTTGACCGATGTCTGTGTTTTGAACGAAGAAGACGAGTTCAGATATGATATAAGATTAATTAAAAACAGTTTTATAAACGGGTTAGACACAGAGTCCAACGGTGGACTGTGGGCAAATAAACACATACACGTCGCGAGTTCGATTCCTGTCCCAACCTCATGCGCTGTAATAAAATGCCTTTTTTTTAAAACTGAACCGGGTTAACTCCGTTAGATGTTAAGTATAATAAAAATCTGTATTTAAACCAAGTTAGACACACAGTCCAGCGGTGGACTGTGTGTAACATTAAGTCACAGGTCCCGGGTTCGAGACCTGTTGATGACACCGGTCCGATACATTTAAAACCCTTTTTAAAAATAAATAATTTTCGGATTAATTGAATTAGTGTATAAATATAATTAAAAACAGAAATATTTCAGGTTAGACACGTAGCTCAGTTGGTAGAGCTGCGTGCACACGTACGGGAGGTCTCGGGTTCGAGTCCTGCCGGCGCATACATACACACAATAAACGGTCAACAAGTCAACGGTCAAAAAGTCAACATTTTTATTATTTTTATTTATTTATTTTATTTAAAAATCAATTAAAAATACTTAAAAATAACATTTTTAAGGTTAGAAACTAGCCTAAAACTCACAAAAAAATATCCAAAAATCCTATTAAAGTTGTTAATAAAATCCATTTATTTACCTTACTTTTCTTTATTAATTAGGTTAGTTATTCCTCGACGATCAATCCTCTAAACTCGTGCGCATTCATCATCATTCACCGAACATACCCACTGTGAGTGAATCTCTACAAATTCCCCGTTTAAATCACGTTTTTGGGGTGTATCATGTGTCTTACTATTTATTATATTTAAATCATTGTGCATACATCATATCATGAATAAATGTGTATCCTGCCTGTGTAAACTGTTTGTATTGTGTAGATTTAATTTATTATTTTCAGTATATGCAATTTCGTAGGCCGCCGCTCCCCATTACATTATGAGCGTTGAGCATGTTCCCCATTACATTATGAGCGTGAACCTGGCGTGCCAACATACGATCGGCTCCGTTTGATTGAGCCTTGATCGCACAGACATTTTCATTTTCAGTACATGCAATAAGATCGGCTCCGTTTGATTGAGCCTTGATCGCACAGACATTTTTTATTTTCAGTACATGCAATACGATCGGCTCCGTTTGATTGAGCCTTGATCGCACAGTTTCATTTATGTTATATATTTATGCAAGTTGATATGTTATTGTATGTTGTTGGTTTGTTAATGTATGTTATTGTTTGTTGTTGTTTGATATCGTATACTAATGGGTTGTGATTGTATGCTGTTGGTTTGTTAATGTAAGTTATTGTTTGTTGTTGTTTGTTATTGTAAGCTAATTGTTGTTATTGTATGTTTATTTACGTTTGTTCATATATGAATATTGCACAATTTTTCCATATAAAATACAACCAGAAATAAATAATAAATGTTTTCTAACAAGGTTCACTCGCCAACTTTTTGTTGATCCAAAAACCATTTTTACATATGATACAGGTGAACAGGATGAAGCAAGGAAAACATAGGAAATTGCCTTAGAAGAAAAATAATGAAGTTTAGAAGGATGAATAGAACATGTTGTATTTGTTTGATATGATTGTATGATCTCTTTTAAATTGAAATAATAAATATGAAACATTATAATAAATGTCATGAGCTTTGATGATAACCCAATCATGCCCCGATCACCTTTTCCGCTGCGGGTCGGGGTGTGACAGATTGGTATCAGAGCTTTTGACTATAGGGATATAGGATAGGTTATTAGACCCTTAGAGCATATACTATAGTTGACTAGATTTTAATTGTTTATGTGGTTACATGCAAACTTATGATATTTATTTGTTTCATATTTATTACATACACAAATGCATGCAATCATTTCCAATATTACATTTTGTGATACATAGTGAATTATACTTACAGTCAAACATACATACTTACATACATATTCATCATACATGTTACAATATTCACATATTCAAATCATCTTCATACTTCCGTTATTCAAGATTTTGTCGCATTTTTCATTTTTCAAATCTCATCAAAGTGAGTTCTGCGACGGGCATGTAGTAACTGTAAGGGTACAAGTACCGGTAGTCGGAACGTCCTGTCTAGGTTGGCATTCGTATAAATCCAATATAACGGACCAGTTTGCCTACCTGGGGACTAACTATGAGAGTACGAAGAACCTATTAGGCCAAAGCATGCCACACCAAACGTCGTTCGAACTAACCCCACTTTGAGGTGTCACCGTGTCCACACCTGGACACATTCCGAATATCATACGTTACATATTTCTCGATTTTCTCCGGGTTTTAGTGTACGTAACCAGGCAAACACATGCGAACCATATGAAAAACCCGGTAATCATGGGGGCCCACGTGATTACGAAGGTGAAGTATGGCGTCATGCAAGGCCCAATTACGAGCAAAGCCCAAGACATCCTATGGATGTAGTAGATTTATTTTTCTATGTTTATTTTATGAATGTTCATTCCTAAATACGACACATGATCCCAAAAGCATCCAGCTCATACTCTTGATATGTATTCCTTGTAGATGTCTTCTAGCCTCGCTCTTAGGAAGATGAGAGCAGGAAAAGCCCGCGAGCGCATGGCTGCCCTAATCGCTCAACAAATGGCTGCCGTAATACCCAACATTGTAATTCAAGTCCAACAAGCCCTTACCGCTAATCCCGTCAATCAAGAAGTTCAAAATGTTGTTAACCCTCCCCCAAATACCACTAAATGCACTTACAAGCATTTCAAATCCTGCGACTCTACAAAATACGAAGGGACTGAAGGTGTCACCGCTCTTCTCTATTGGTTTGAAGAAATGGAAAACATTTTTCTAACTTGCGATTGCCCCGATGATCGCAAAGTGCGATATGCTACTGGTCGTTTATTTGGAATAGCACTTACTTGGTGGAATACAGAGAAGGCCAAACGGGGTGTTGAAGATACTATGACTTTGACATGGGAAGAGTTGAAAGAAATCATGACAAGACGGTTTTGTCCAAGGAGCAAAATCAAGAAATTAGAGGATGAGTTCTATTCGTTGAAACAAAAGGAAGGCGACCACACTACATACAACAAGAGATTCCTCGAGTTAAATCAAATGGTTCCCAACTTGTTCACTCCCCACTACCGTTTGATCGAGCACTACATTCAAGGTCTTCCTTCAAAGATTCAAGACTCTGTAATAAGTACCACACCTGCAACCTTGGAAGCAGCAATGGAGTTAGCGGCAGAGCTCACCGAGAACCGAATCCGGAACAAAGACTTCAAGGAGGAGAAGAAGAAGGATAAAGCATCGACTGAAACTTCCGACTACACCCAAACCGAATCCCCTTCTCAACCCATTTCTAAGAGAAAACGAGACGAGCAACTTTTCGCTGTCACCCAACGCAAACAACCAGCCTTACAAGCCGTACCCCTCCAAGCTATCCCAATCACTCAAGTAGCACCCGACTCAACCTACCCAAATAAGAAACCTTACCTTGGACCTCACCCTCGATGTAACACCTGTTTTTATCACCATCCATCTACCGTACTTTGTCGACTATGTGCGAATTGTGGACGCTATGGTCATTTGAGCAAAGTTTGCCGAACCTCTCAAAAACAAACCTCACCCCCTACTCAAAACATGATCCAAACATATCAACAACCTCAATACCCCATGTTCCCATATGTTCGAGCTTGTTTCAATTGTGGCGACCCTACCCACTTTAGAAACACGTGCCCTCAATTGGTTAACATCATAAACGCCCAAGCTCAAGCAAACCCTGTTAACCAAGCAAAACAAGAAAACCCAACCACTAGGCCACCAGCAAGAGGAAGAGTTTTCAACATCAACGCCAATCCTGTTGAAGATAATGACGGCTCAAACGAAAACACGCAACTAGTCCCCTTCACCAACAATCAAGATTCAACTCCAACTGCTTAGTTTTATGTTTCCTCTATGTTATCTCAATTCTCACGTGTCTCAATTTTAAATTCGAAATTTATCCAAGGATTTTAATGCAAATTATTATTCCAGTTTTGTTTTATACTCATTGATTCAACATTCATACCATCATACATCTCAACGTATTTCAATCTCATTATTTAAAGAAGTTGGGCTGTGTCTCACTTCTACATAGACTAACCTCTCCATCATAACAAACGAGAGAGGGACTGTCATCATTCAAACATGTATACTATCAGGATTATGACGCATGCATTGTTTGTTGTGTTTATTTATGTTTTAGAGTCACATAGAACTAATCATAACTTACGGATAAAGCCAATGAAAATTTGACAGGAATATGGTGGATACGCCGCTGGTACTTCCTATATAAGTATCCTTGTCAAAGGATCAAAGTCATTATCAGGCGGTTATGAGAAGTTCCATGTAGGATTTAGTAATGTTTGGTTGAAATTTGTTTTACACTCACTGATTTAACATTCATATCAACTCGTCATTTAAAGAAATTGGATTGTGTTCCATTTTCTACATAGACTAACCTCTCCATCATAACAAACGAGAGAGGTATTGTCATCATTCAAGGACTCAAGCTCTGGTTGTTGTATTTGTTTATGTTTTAGAGTCACATAGGACTAATCATAACTTACCGATAAAACCAATGAAAATTTGACGAGAATATGGTGGATACGCCGCTGGTACTTCCTATATATAAGTATTCTTGTCAAAAGATCAGAGGCATTATCAGGCGGTTATGAGAAGTTTCCATGTAGGATTTGGTATTGTCTTGATTGAAGTTTGTGTTATACTCACTGATTTAGCATTTATATCATCTCATCCTTTAAAGGAATTGGATTGTGTCATCAATCCAACATGTATGCTATCAGAATTAAGACTCAGATATTGGTTGTTATGTTTATTTATGTTCTAGAGTCACATCATAGAACCAATCATAACTAACTGATAAAACCAATGAAAATTTGACAAGAATATGGTGGATACGCCGCTGGTACTTCCTATATATAAGTATTCTTGCCAGAGGATCAGAGGCATTGTCAGGCGGTTATGAGAAGTTCCATGTAGGTTTCAGTATTAGAAGTTTATTTTAGGATATAATCTAATCTTTCAAACGTACCCAAACTCATATGCATAACATCATACTTAGTCGATCAACTCTCTGTATCCATGTTCCGTATTCATACACTTTAGGCAACAAAAAGCGATTCCTGTAGCAGGGTATTCAACCCTTACAAGGAACGTTACCGCCTCAAACAAAATTTAAACTCTTACTCTCTTCTAAGTATGTAATTGTCAAGTTAAAACACCATCCTTTTTAGACAAATATGCCACTACTTAAATTTCGGGACGAAATTTCTAAAAGTAGGGGATACTGTAACATCCGCCAAAAACCAGATTTACCAAACCCGCTTCGTTTATTAACCGAACAACCAGTTAAAAATTTCGTTGCGTATTTAATGCCCAAATTAATTTTAAACGATAGATAACTAATAAGTATATTAGAATATAAAATTATTTTTGAAAATGTATTAAAAATAGTGAGTTAAAAATAACATGCTGAAGCCGGGATTCGAACCCGGGTCAGCCAAGTCAACCGGGTCAAAACAGCCTTAACTCTCACGCGCTCAACCACTCCGCCACTTGTGTTTCTTGTTGATTTATTGATTCAATTAATACATATAATAAAAGCTGAAGTCGATTTTGGTCACTCAGCGCCCAAATCATTCTCGCCGGAAATCCCGACGAATTCATCAAACATTGAAGTGTTCTTTTGTCATAACGGATGCATTTACGTCATCGCCGGTTATAACTGAAAAACGTTAATGACCCTCATTCAAATCGCTAAACCATAACCGAAAGATTTGGGAATTTGAAACTGAAAATGTAAATCAATCTGAATTGTACATCATTCATCAGTGGAGCGCGACTTTATCAAAATTACTCTTCATTTCGCTCAGAAAACTCGCCCGAATTCTCTGAAAATTTACCGGAAATTTTCGCCGGAAAACCGAGTTCAACCCATCTTTTCTTCTTACCCAAAAATAAGATCATAGAACTCATACTGACATCACTCCCACTCATCTTAAACCTCTGAAGAATCTCCGTCAGAAGAAATTTCACTCGCCGGAATTCTCTGCAAGTCGCCGGAAAACCGGGACTTTCATATACACGAATCAACCACAGACGACGTTGCCGGATTTTTCAGTTTTCGCCGGAAAGTTTCTGAAAGTTTCAGAATCACGCTGATAACCGCCGAAGGTCACCAGAACAGAGCCGACGAGCTTCGCCGGATTTTCTGAAGAAGACGATCTGTTCGGTATTTTCTTTCCCCAAACTCTTCGATTCAATACTTTCCAATTGTTCATTAACCGAATTAATCAAGTATCAGTTGCTTTGACTGATGTCTGTGTTTTGAACGAAGAAGACGAGTTCAGATATGATATAAGATTAATTAAAAACAGTTTTATAAACGGGTTAGACACACAGTCCAACGGTGGACTGTGTGCAAATAAACACATACACGTCGCCAGTTCGATTCCTGTCCCAACCTCATGCGCTGTAATAAAATGCCTTTTTTTTAAAACTGAACCGGGTTAACTCCGTTAGATGTTAAGTATAATAAAAATCTGTATTTAAACCAAGTTAGACACACAGTCCAGCGGTGGACTGTGTGTAACATTAAGTCACAGGTCCCGGGTTCGAGACCTGTTGACGACACCGGTCCGATACATTTAAAACCCTTTTTAAAAATAAATAATTTTCGGATTAATTGAATTAGTGTATAAATATAATTAAAAACAGAAATATTTCGGGTTAGACACGTAGCTCAGTTGGTAGAGCTGCGTGCACACGTACGGGAGGTCTCGGGTTCGAGTCCTGCCCGACGCATACATACACACAATAAACCGGTCAACAAGTCAACGGTCAACGGTCAAAAGGTCAACATTTTTTATTATTTTTATTTATTTATTTTATTTAAAAATCAATTAAAAATACTTAAAAATAACATTTTTAAGGTTAGAAACTAGCCTAAAACTCACAAAAAAATATCCAAAAATCCTATTAAAGTTGTTAATAAAATCCATTTATTTACCTTACTTTTCTTTATTAATTAGGTTAGTTATTCCTCGACGATCAATCCTCTAAACTCGTGCGCATTCATCATCATTCACCGAACGCACCCACTGTGAGTGAATCTCTACAAATTCCCCGTTTAAATCACGTTTTTGGGGTGTATCATGTGTCTTACTATTTATTATATTTAAATCATTGTGCATACATCATATCATGAATAAATGTGTATCCTGCCTGTGTAAACTGTTTGTGTGATTATTGTGTAGATTTAATTTATTATTTTCAGTACATGCAATTTCGTAGGCCGCCGCTCCCCATTACATTATGAGCGTTGAGCATGTTCCCCATTACATTATGAGCGTGAACCTGACGTGCCAACATACGATCGGCTCCGTTTGTTTGAGCCTTGATCGCACAGACATTTTCATTTTCAGTACATGCAATACTATCGGCTCCGTTTGATTGAGCCTTGATCGCACAGACATTTTTCATTTTCAGTACATGCAATACGATCGGCTCCGTTTGATTGAGCCTTGATCGTACAGTTTCATTTATGTTATATATTTATGTAAGTTGATATGTTATTGTATGTTGTTGGTTTGTTAATGTATGTTATTGTTTGTTGTTGTTTGATATCGTATACTAATGGGTTGTGATTGTATGCTGTTAGTTTGTTAATGTATGTTATTGTTTGTTGTTGTTTGTTATTGTAAGCTAATTGTTGTTATTGTATGTTTATTTACGTTTGTTCATATATGAATATTGCACAATTTTTCCATATTAAATACAACCAGAAATAAATAATAAATGTTTTCTAACAAGGTTCACTCGCCAACTTTTTGTTGATCCAAAAACCATTTTTACATATGATACAGGTGAACAGGATGAAGCAAGGAAAACATAGGAAATTGCCTTAGAAGAAAAATAATGAAGTTTAGAAGGATGAATAGAACATGTTGTATTTGTTTGATATGATTGTATGATCTCTTTTAAATTGAAATAATAAATATGAAACATTAAAATAAATGTCATGAGCTTTGATGATAACCCAATCATGCCCCGATCACCTTTTCCGCTGCGGGTCGGGGTGTGACACTATACCCGACCTTGAATGGCGTTTCCATGCCAATTCAAAACGAAATTGTTAAGTGTGCTAGGGTCCCTAAAAGAACTACACAATAATATGCATTTACATACGCAATTCCTCGTCTGACAATCGAGGCCTTGCGACCCCATGGCCCGAGCTAGCTAACGAAGCATCAAGGTTGATCCTAAACATCCTTTTTCCCTATCATTTATTACTTTTTTTTATTTTCCTCTTGAGCCATTTCTTTTGTTTTCTTTTTATTTAGAGTAAAGTGTAATTTGTCTCTCTAAGGTTTGGGCCAGATTGCTGTCTGACTCCCTATCTTTCAATTTTTGCTTGTTGACTCCCTGAGGTAGTAATTTCATTGCCACATGCCCCCGACTGTTAGTCAACAGTTAAGTTGACCATTAGAAATGGGTGAAATAACCTATTTGCCCTCTAGTGCATTATTAAAGATTGTCCATCTCTTCTCTAATGATGTGCAACCTTAATTTTGGAGTCCATGTCTGCAAATCGCAAGCAAGCTCCAACCCGATCATCAAGAACAATGTCGGAATGGTCGTCTTCTTCAACCACGAAACGTATCACACCGAATCAGGAGTGTTGAAAGGGAGTTCGTCGAAAGGTGTTTGCTCAGTGTGTGGAGGTGTGACAACTATGAAACTGTCACGTACCGAAGCTAACTTTGAACTACCGTTCCTCTGCTGTGTGAGTGTCTACCATTGTAACTGAAGTGAAAAACCTTCATTTTCAGATTCAATTGTTTGTTCGTGTCTTGAAATTTAATTTGAATTTTCTGTGTATATGAGACCTTGATTTGATCAGATTATTTATGTTGAACAATTGACGAAATGTGGTTTCTTAAGATGGGCTGATGATCCATTATGGGATAGATCTGAAAGTGTAGTTCCTGCTTTGTTATGGAATATCGACAAGAAAGGCGAAAACTTAAATCCCAAGCGAAGCGAGTGACATTTTGGAAGTTTGTTTTTGTAGTTAGCTGGTTGATGTTTGTCGTTTATGTTATTATCGTTTGATGTGGTTGATGTTTGTAATGTAATGAACCTTTTAAAGGGTTGTAATCGATTTGATCATTTGCACTTATGTTGTCTGTGTTCATTACATGTTAAGTGTGCATTATTACTTATGCTATTCAAGTAACATGTTTATTATTTTGATAGCATTTATGTAAGCGTGTGATTATAAGTTCAAGTGAAGATTTGGCAAATGCAGAAGAAGAATTGGTCGAAGAAAAATTTGTGAAAGAACTGAATATGCCCTAATATGAGTTGCGGCAACTGTTTTACAAGGATGAAATCAAGATGTTTGAAGAAGAACATGTAAACGATCAGGAGTTGAAAATTGACAATGAGGTGTTAAACGAGGCATGGGACTACGACAGGCCGAAAGAAAGTAACAGCTGGTGGTTTCATGATCCGTATCCTAGCAAGCATTCGCTAGATTCTGAGTGGTCCAATATGATTGTCATTGGAAATGATCTATGTTAGCATGTTTATTGTACTCAGAGTTCTGTTATGTAATGGGTAGAAAACAAATCTTAGTATGTAATGGATGTTATTTGAAAAGTAATCTATTAGGTCACACATGGCCAATCTTGGTAGCTTTGTTGTTGTATTTTGACTTTCTTCAGTCAAACTTTTGTAAAGTAACCAAAAATGGTTGGTTGCATAACAAACCAAACATCACCATGTTTATACCATATTTGACTAAACCATACATTGTCTTAAAAAACATACAAATATTGTCTTAGAAAAACATCCTCTAAACATAAAAATAAACATTGTCTTAAAAACACACGCAAGCAAACATTGTTTTAAATTACTGAAACATGTAACAATGACACACAAATGAACTGCATACTTCAGGTTTGAGTAGATTGTGGTGCACCCTGTGTTGCGTTTTGTGAAACGGTTGTTGAGTGGGTTGGCCAACACCTCCCTAGCCTTTGCAGCTCCTACGGTTATGAGCTTTGTTACCACATTTCGTGAATTTGATGCTTTTGCCTTTCCTGGTCATCTTACCTGCTACTACAAAATTTTTCTGCACCTCCTCAACAGAGACCCTTCTCTTCTTCTTGGGTATTCCAACCTACAATAACGACAGACAAACATATTAACAGATAATTAGCACAATAGGAAAGTCATGTCATGACATACATGCTTATGATGCTTCAGTGGAATTAATGTAGTAGGGCACTAGGAAGAAGTCCACATTTCAAGTCCACATATTAGTTCAACGTATTGGTCGTATGCTTTTTTCCAGGTTTTCGAGCCAGTAAACTTTGGACACCCAGTTTTCAGGAATGCTAACCCTAATACCATTCCTCGACTTGTCCCAAATTGCAGCGACAACATGTTACAAGGAATTCCCACTTTCGACATGAACATGTCTTCTCTTCCACATTGACCACACATTGAGATCTTGTACCACTCACCTGGTATTTTGTTGCATTCACCATGAGGACATTCATATTGAAGCTTTTTCTTTGGCATCTTTCAGGACTTTTTCAGTATACGGTGTTAATGGACCTTTTGTTCTTGCTTGAAGCCTTTTCACATTGACAATTCTTTTTGTCATGTATTCCCTGGTGTACTCCAGACATGTGATTATGGGCTTGTCCCTTGCTCCAATAATCTGCCTGTTAAACACCTCGCACATGTTGTTCAACAAAAATATCACATTGAGCCCTAGCTGTAAAATGAGCTCTTGACCATGATTCTGGTGGGATTTGAACTTGCCAATGATGTAACTTGTTGTTAACAACCTTGATCTCCTGCATGGCAGTGTTGATATAAGGCATGCTTGTTATCATGGTTGCTCTACATAACAAGTTTTTTAAAAACATCTCTCGGCCATTGCTTTTTCATGAGCTTGTGTATGTGCCTCAAACAATACCTATGTTCTGCTTGAGGGAAAATCCTTCTCAAAGTTGGAATGAGACCCTGCAAGTCAAGGATAAGAACATACATAAGAAACATTCAAACATACACATGGTGAATCATGGATTTTGACATACCTTTTGTCGGTCACCAGAAAATGTGAAATTAGACTCCACAATATAATCAAGATCCTCCTACAGGTTCCTCAAAAAGCATGCCCAACTTTGATAACATTCACTTTAAACAAGAGCAAAACCTAGTGGATAGATACCATTGTTGCCATCCACACCTACAACACTCAAGATCTGTCCTGGACATGGCCCTTTTATGAAACAACCATCCAATCCCATCAATTTTCTGCCACAAAGCTTGAAACCTCTCTGTAAATCCTAGATGTGAAAAGATGTGGAATATTTCTATGAAAAGGTAAAAAAAAAAAACAAACAGACTAGACATAAATCAATAGAAATAAGAAGAGCCGATCATATAGAAATACTGAATCGTAAATAGAGTTCAGGTTCGAATTCCACAGATAATATAGATGGGATTGTCTATAATGATAGACAAATGAAAGATTTCTCAAGATTCTTATTCATCTACTTGATATTTTAAAAATGGATTGGTTGAACTTGAAAATTCACTCATTGAAATTGAATAAGTAAACAATTAAATTGGATCGGTTGGATGGTACTAACAAAATCCTGAATTGCCTTACATCACTACTACAGTTAGCATGAGGTTCCACATCGATCTTAATTGAGCTACCTGGATTAGCCTTTAACAATTCATCACAATAGGTTCTCAAGAACCCATACTGATCTTGATTTTCACCATTAATTTTTGCCGATGCAATACGCTTTGCTTCAAACACTTTCATAATTGAAACATGTTGTAACATCCGACCCTCTCACAACCAATATTGTTCGCTTTGCCCTCGATGGGTTGCCCATCCAGGAGCTTACGGATTTGTTTTTGGTTGCCCTGTTGGAGACTTCCTAGGAGGTCACCCATCCTAGTACTACTCCCACCTAAGCACACTTAACTGTGGAGTTTTCATGTGCTCCACAACCAACTAAGCCCAAAACGCGTTGGTGATCTAAGAGGATTACTTATGAACCAGGGATTTCTCCTGGCCACGTCCGATGTGGGATTTGACTAAGGTGTCACAATGGTCCATGTTAATCTTTCGGTAGTTGGTATCGGTATCATTACACATGCACATGATGTTTTTTCTGTATAATATCTTGTAGAGCTGGTAAGGGTATATGAGGGTTGCCTTCAGCAATTGGCTGAATCTCTTTGGCCATGAAGCTTATGGTATAGAGCCCTATTTCTCGTGTATGAAGATAGTTGTGTTCAGCTGAACTATTTTCACACACCAAGCATTTAGGGTTGATTGTCAAGAGATCTGAACAACAAATGGGCATGTAGGTTTTGTTTTCCTTTCCCAAAGTTTAGGTTTTGCAACATGAGCCCCACTGTTTTGGCCAATTTCTATTTCTACACCTTCAACTCCTACTAATTTCGGGATTTCCCCTTTGCATACTACATTTACGTCAGCGGTTCATTTCTATCAATGTAAATTTCCCTTATAGAATTAAGAGCATATGCTTTAACAATTGATTAATCTGATGCTTATCTTCTATGAGTTAGCTAATATAGAACGGATTTGGTTGCTCTTTTTTTTCGTTATTTGTTTCCTAATTCTCCTAGCTGTATCGTTTAGCACACAAACCTCATCATCTGAATTTTCACTACGAGTATCAAAGTTATCCATATCAACATTATATTCTTTGTCTTTTTCATCAAAACAATCATCATCGAGGTCGCCCTCAACCACATCATGATCAACCATTGCCTTAAACTTGCTCATGTCCACTTCCAAACTCTCCATTCCAGGATTGTCATCTACTACCATGTAGTCAGCATCATCCTTTTCTGATTCTTCCAATCCCACATCACCTTCCAATCCTGCATCACCTTCTTCTCCTTCTTCTATATCATCATTTAACACTTCATCTAATCCGGGTGGGTCATTAAGATCATCACTAATGTCCAATTCTTGACCATAGCTAGGACTTAAAGGAATTAGTTTACTAGATTCAATTATAACTGATCTTGACATGGAGGCAAACTACTAAATCCTGACATGGAGGCAAACCTGCTAACTCTTGAGATGATTGGTTTGAGTTTAACATTAACCATGAAACCCAATGTTAAACGTAAATCTCAATTACTTGAACACCTTGTTGGACATGAGCTCTAATATTTTCAAAATCACCATTAACAGTTAAACTTCTTAAACCACCATCCAAAGACAAATTAGGATTTTTACAATGGAAGTAAAATACCATATCTACATCATAACCAACCTGTTTAACCATCTCTTCCAACACGTCCATTCCAAAATCCTTTGTATCGGCAAAATCAATATGCGCAATGTCACCAAATAGGTAGTTCCGGTCAGGAGGTTGAGTAAACTCACCTCCATGGAATATCTTCAACGTAAACAATGTAACCTCGTCAGCTACAAACAAATACATCAATGTAAATAGTATGATATCCAAAGCTTCATCCTTCAACGACACACTGAACAATACATACAGTAGTTACCTTAGTGTGATCGATAAGGGTAAATTGTCTTCGGTTGGATGAACTCTCCAATCTCCACCAACCATAACGAGAATTGTGCTATAATTGAAGATTTAATCATCTTGATTAAGTGCAGCAAAACGAGAACATGGAGCTTGTGAAAAGCACAGGGTCGCAAACACATAGAAGAAAGGATTTGGGGGGGTTTTGTTTAAGAAGGAGATGCGAAATTACCATTATAACCCTCCAGTGGATGATCAAACATTGTTCACTTAACTATTGACTAACAGTCGGGGGCCGGTGGTAATGAAATAACCATGTCAAGGAGTCAGCGAGCAAAAATTGAAAGCCAGGGAGTCAGATGACAATCTCGCCCAAACCTCGGGGAGGCAAATTGCACTTTACTCTTTTATTGGACTCAACTAGACGTTAACGAAGACTCGGTACTAAAACTCCTGTATCCTTGGACGGTCTCGATATCTTACCATCACTATATTATGCCAGTGATGGGTGCACTTTCCCAATGTGAGTTGTAGTGTGATAGTATTTTATTGTGTCTTTATAAATATGAAACTTGAACTAGTGCATAAAACAACCTAAAAATAATCACCTTTTTATAAGCAATCCGTATCATGTCAGTTGCCGACCTCACTATAGCAACCGAAAAAGAAAACAAAAAAATAAAGTTGTGATATGCAAAAAAATATCAATATGTATTTTATGACGACTGAAAACGATAAAACCGCATATCGGTACCAATTATGATAGTATCGATACATGTACCGATTTGGTTTGGTCAATATCAGTTTGGTTCGTTATGATATGACACCGACAGTTGTATAGTACATGATACCAAAAATACATTATTTTGAATGTAACTTCATTTTCAACAATGTTTATACCGGAATGTTGAGGAAAAAGTTCAAAAACAGTTACGTATTCAACTTTTTCAAAACGTTAATAAACACAAATTATTAGAAAAAACAAATTAAATGATTAAAGAAATACTATTTCATAAACAATAAAAATTTGACTGAAAGTTACTATGTCATTTCGTTTTTTGGCGGTGTTTGTTTAAAAAAAAAGATCTGCACAGCCACTTCTGTCTGCACCGCGCCGACCAAATGCAGACATTGCTATTTGCACACTGTTGTTTTTCCGAAGACTTTTCATTAAAAAACGTCCGCGTGAGCTCTTCTTGGTGCAGACTTGGGCCAACTACTTCTAAGATCTTCTAAGGTCTACAAAGGGTTAAACACCACCACCATCCATCACCACCACCACCACCGTCCACCACCCACCACCGTCCATCAACACCACCATCATCCACCACCACCACCCACCGTCCACGTCCACTACCCACTTCCACCGTCCACCGCCACCGTCCAACACCACCACCACCCACTACCACCTTCCATACACCATCAATTTATTTTAGAAGTCTACATACGTTAAAAAACAAACACCATTCTTTTTGCAGACTACAGAGGTTTGATCAACTTCTTCTTCTACAGATATTTGCAGATGTGGTCTGTAGACTGCAAGCATTTTACCTCTTAAAAAACAAATATCACCTTAATATAGATATATAATTTAATATCATGTGTATATAAAAGTTGTTAATATATTAAATAAGGGATGATCAAATAAAAAAGTTTATTTTGCCTAGGTAGAATGAAAAAGAATCCCAAGAGTTCATTTTTAAATCAATGGTTAAGATTAAAATGTAGGAAAAAAGAGAAGTGTAAGGGTATCTTTGGAAAATCTTATTTATTGACTTTCTTTCCACACATGCAAGGCATATGCGTATTCCCCCCTCGTTTTTTAAACGTTCATAACTTTTTATACGACATTATTTTTTCATAAAAATTTCACCATAAACGAGCGTCTTTTTCTCTTTAATTTGAGTACCCTAATGCTATATAAAATATGACAACAAAAAAAAACATAAAAAAATGTGTATTTTTATGTTGTATAACATTTTTTGTGCTGAATTTTTGTGATAAATTTTTTGTATTGAATTTTTTTCTCTTATATTTATTTGCTGGATTTTTGTACTAGATTTTTTTGTGCTATATTTTTTTGTATTAGATTTTTATATGCTATATCTTTTTGTATTGGATTTCTTGTGCTACATTTTTGTGTATTGGATTTCTTATGCTACATTTTTCTGAGCTTCTTGTGCTACATTTTTGTGCTATACGTCATCTTTACACTCTTACTTATAAAGACCAAAATGCCATTTCTTCCTACTTATAAGGAGTGTTACATGTCATCATCACAGTCCTTCTTAAGTTACTTAGACAAAATCCACTTTTTAGTGGATCTTTATTTTATTAAATAAAGGGTAACTATTCAAGTTGTTGCATTTCATATATATTAGTATTTATATATATAGATAATAAACTAGCCTTTATGATGAAAGATCTGTAAAAATTTTGAATGAAATAAAAAAGTCTGGTGTTAAAAAATTAAATGATGAAAGAAATGTCAAATTTCTAGCTGCCTTACCTAGAGATTGGAGAAGTCTTAGAATGACATTAGCCTTTACCTTAGAGTTAGGTGATCTAAATGTACATGATCTCTATAGCATGTTAGTTTTAAGAGAAAAAATATATGAAAACTCAACCCAAAGAGGACTAATAACTATCATCTCAACCACACAAAGAGTAGAAACATCTGATCCTCAGTCATCACTCATCATACATTCAAACATCAGAATAAGAAAATTCTGATATCTCATCAGATTTCTCTGCATTTGCTGAAGCCATTACATTGCTCACAAAAACCTTTGAGCAAAGGCTAAGGGGAGGAAGCTCCAAACATCAAAAGAGTGACAAAGGAAGGATGGAAGGAAGATTCAAAGAGAAAAGATCAGAAGGAAAGTCAGCATTAGTGTGCTACAAATGCAAAAAAGGGACACTACGCATCAAAATGTAAAAACAAGAAGTTCAAAGATGTTTCATACTATAAAAAGAAGCTGGAAGAAGCTAAGAAGCAACAACATATTAGCTTGATTGCTGGAATGCCCACCCGGTTAACAGATAATTCATTAGATCATGAGGGAGAAGATTTGGCCAACTTTTGTCTCATGGAAAAGATATAAGATACAAAAGCATAATCATCAGACATTAAGGTGAGTTGAAAATCAAGATCTGGAACATCAACTAAACAAACTGTTAACAAATTTTAAAACTCGGCAAGAAAAACAATTTTAGAAAGTAGGAAATTTGATCAATTGCTGAAATTGCGAACATAACCAAAAATCGATAGCGAATCTCTTCACGATGAAAGCTTAATAAAAGATGCAAAAATTGAATTTTATGAACAAGAAAGAAAAAAATTGTATAAGAGAATTCATGAAAGTGAAATAAATGTTAAAAGGCTTTCAACAAGTAAAAGATTTTATTGATTATACTGAGACAAGACCAATAAATAAAGGGGAAGGATTAGGTTACACCAAAATAAAATGTAACAACCCTATAATATTTGTACGAGCATTTGAGTCAAATTCTGATAAACTTACATCAGAATCTGATGCGGAATCAAGCAAATATGCAAACTCTAATTATTTTCCTTTCTTTTCAAAGTCAAGCTCTAAATTAAAGAAGTATGGGTCAAAACAAATCTTTTTCTAAAGACATAAGAAAAACTCAGTCAAAGAATCAAAGTCTTCACAATAATCCTCCTCCACAGTTCAAACCATCAGAAAATTCTGATAAGATGGACTGAATGTTGAAACTCTAAGGTTAATTCAACAACATCTTTCAAAAACCAAAACAACTGTCAATGACTCAGCATTAAACATAAATTCTGATTATAATAGCTCATCTGAAGAAGAATATGAGAAAAACAGAAACACCACTTTATCAGAAAAAGTACCCAAACAGGTTTGGGTACCAACGAATTTCTGACCATCCCATTGACCATCACGTGTAGTAAATTTGGTACTGCGATTTAGGTAGCTCCAAGCACATGAATGGGACAAGAGCTTACTCAGTAATTACAAAGAAAAGCTGGGTAAATTGGTAAACTTTTGGAAAGGCGTAAAGGGAAGAACACCAGGGTATGGTAACATTGCATGTGGAGCACTCACAACAGAAAAAGTGGCATATGTAGAAAGATAAACGTTGAATCAATTTGCAAACAAAAATATGGTAAAAGGTTTACCATTCATTTCTTCTAAAAAGTATAAACTTTGTGAAGCATGTGAGCTAGGCAAATAAAAAAGAAGCTCACACAAACTAAAGTTGAATCCTCAATTTCTCAAAATCTTAGACTTTTGCACATAGACCTATGTGGACATGTAAGTACAGAAAGTTCTCCGGAAAGAAATATATTTTGGTCATTGTAGATGACTACTCAAGGTACATATGGGTGGAATTTTTAAGAAAGAAAAGTGAAACCCCATATCTCTGATCATATTTGTATTAAGAAAATTGAAAATTTGTTAAAATTAACTGTTAGAAAATTGAAAATTCAAGTTTTGTCAGATCAATACAAAACTTGAATCATTCCTAATCAACAAAGGAATATCTCATGGTTTTTCTACTCCCAGAACTCCACAATAAAATGGAGTAGTGGAAGGGAGGAATAGAACCTTGGTTGAAGAAGCAAGAACAATGCTTGCTTATTCCAAGTTGCCTACATACTTTTGAGAAGAAGCAGTTGCAAATGCATGTTTCACACAAAACAGGAGTATCATCAATAAAATACACCAGAAAACACCTTATCACAACATCAACAATAGTGTCCCTACGTCAAATTTTTACATACTTTTGGTTCTAGATGTTTTATATTTAATGATTTTGATAGTCTTGAAAAATTTGACAGAAAAGCTGAAAAAGGAATTTTTCTTTGATACTCTCTTGTGTCAAAAGCTTATCGAGTATTTGTAATAAATACAAGAACAATTAGAGAAACTTTTATGTGTCCTTTAATGATACATCAGAAACAAAAATTTCTGGCGATATCTTGAAGGATATTAACAAAGAGAATCCAAAGAATCTTAAACATCTTCTTGATCAATTAACTGAAGAATTGCTAGAATATGACGAGGAGAATAACTGCAATCAAATTGGTAAAAGTCAATCATGTACTAACCCTGCAGAAAATCTGGAAACAAAAACAGATATGCAAGGAGCACCTGGTTAGAATTATGATATATTATCAGAAAATCATCATCCGGATTAGAATTCTAATTCATCAGAACAGATAATAAGCTAGGGGGAAGTAGGAAGATCTTCATCAGATCAAGTCACCAAACTGATGAATACTTCTAACAATAGCATATGGATAAAAGGACACACTTTAGCAAACATTATTGGCAATCTTGAAGAAGGTGTTATAAACAAGATCAACAACAGCTCATGAGTGCCTTTATGCAGGATTTCTAAGCAAGATAGAACCAAAATCTATAAATGAAGCACTCAACGATCCAGATTGGGTACAAGCCATGCAAGAAGAGCTTGACCAAATTGAGAAAAGTCAAGTGTGGAACTTGGTACCCAGACCAAATAATAAGTCTGCTATTGGTTCAAAATGGGTATTCAGAAACAATCTGACGAACAAGGAGTCATAACAAGGAATAAAGCAAGACTATTGGTCTAAGGATATTGTCAACAAGAAGGAACTAATTATGATGAAACCTTTGTACCAGTTGCAAGATTAGAAGCTGTCAGAATTTTCCTTGCTTATGCAACATCAAAAGATTTCAAAGTTTGTCAGATGGATGCGAAGTCTGCATTTCTAAATAGTTAGATTAAGGAAGAAGTGTATGTTCAACAACCTGAAGACTTTGTTGATCTTAAATTTCCAAAGCATGTGTATAAGTTAAAAAGCCTTGTGTGGATTGAAACAAGCTCCAAGAGCCTGGTATGAAACTCACTCATAATTTTTAATCAATTCTAGCTTCACCAAAGGTACAACTAACGCAACCTTGTTTCTCAAAACACAAAAAGAGCACACTTTATTGGTTCAATATATGTTGATGACATTATATTTGGATCAACTAACCCTAAATTTTGCAAAAAAGTTTGAAAATCTGATGACCAGTCATTTTGAAATGAGCATGATGGGTGAACCAAGTTTCTTTTTTAGGTCTTCAAGTGAAACAACAAAGTGATGGTATATTTCCGAGTCAATCAAAATATGTCAAAACAACTTTAAAGAAATATTCATTAGAAAATTACTCATATTCAAAAACTCCTATGGCCACAAGAAACAAATTGGATTATGATCCTGTTGGTAAAAATGTAGATATTAAGACTTACAGAAGTATGATAGGATCATTGTTATACTTAACAACTACTAGACCTGACATAATATTTTCAACATGTTTTCTAGCAAGATATCATTGTAATCCTAAAGATCTCATTTAAAAGCTGTAAAAAGAGTCTTTAACTCAAAGGAACATCTGACCTTGGTTTGTGGTATCCTAAAGGCACAAGTTTAGATCTAATTGCATATACAGATGCAGATCCTGCAGGTTGTAAACTTGACAGAAAAAGCATATCTCGTGCTTATCAGATGCTAGGAGAAAAGTTGGTATGTTGGGCAAGTAAAAAAGCAAAATTGTGTATCTACTTCCACAACAGAATCAAAATATGTAGTTGAAGCAAGCTGTTGCTTAGAAGTTCATGCAAACTCAACTAATAGATTATGGAGTAATTTTGACAAAAAATACAATTCTTTGTGATCCAAAGAGTGCCGTAGCAACAACATCAAATCCAGTTCATCACTCAAGAACAAAGCATATTGATATCAGATATCACTTCATAAAAGATCATGTGGAAAAATGAAATACAGAAATGTAATTTGTTCCAAAAGAAAACCAAATTGCTAACATTTTTACCAAACCACTTGATGAGTAAAGGCATAAGTTTTTATAATCAGCAAACTAGGAATGGTCAACAAGAAGAAACATCAATCATAGATATTTTTGACAATGAACATAAATCTGATAATCTAAAAGATCATCAGAAATTTGATCAAAATGTTAAAATTCTGATAAATCATCAATATATTAGAATATTAGATTGCATCAGAAATCTGATGAATCATTAGGAAAAGAACAGTCTCCAACTATATATACATGCATGCATACCATACGTCTAAGTATATTTATGTTTATATTTTTTTTGGTTCTTCTTATTACTGTTAGCTATTATTTTTTTCTTTTTCTTTTCTTCTCATTTTTAAATATGTATAAATATAAAGTATATAACAGTATAAGCGCCATTTTTGAGACTTTTCCTACATTATCAAGCAAATGATTTGATAAAAAATTAAACTTATGTCCATTCTCTTTCATCACCTTGATTACTTACTCATCCTTTCTTAGAGAGAAAATGAGCGACACATGGACAGTAAATGATCCATATCTTACATTTCCATGCCACCTAAATCATAAATGAGAAGGCAAGCAAGTCTAAACATCCCTTTATTAATGTGACAACAGATCTTCGCAATGAGGAATAAGGGATACAATATCTTAAGTTGGTAAATACCATTTATGGCATCTGTACTTTTGCTTATAAATAACAACCACTTAGACATTTCACTTTCATCAAAGGTCACTTTCATCCCTCTCTTGGTTCAGATCCCCCAACCCTAACTCTTCAACCTTTTCATGATCACACAACTGAATACATCCACCCTGAATAGTTCCCTCTAAACTACATTCCATGCCTCAATATGAGGATCTGAATGGACGTTACTGGAGAAGCATGGGAAGGATTCAACATCATCTTGGCACTACCAACAAACAACCCCCTTGCTTTTGCTCTAACGACCCCCATCTGGATACACCCATATATTTTGCAACAGTTATGGTACTCTGTTAGACTCATACTTGATGATGGCAGACTCATTACCATTGTTAGCTTGTTGATGGGAAGACTCATTGTTCTCAATGAGTTCACCTTAAGAGAAGCTCTTCACTTTAACGATGACACCGATATGATCTCCTTCACCCATGCTGAGTTGGAAGACACTATGTTGTACATGGGATATAGGGTGTATGGTCTAACAAGGAAAACTCTGGCATTATGACCTTTACCACAATGATGCTGTCCATAGATCAAATTATTTTGTGGATTGGATTTCACTTGACTGTCTACGGTTCCATTGCGTGTGCTCGGGGTAGAAGTTTTGTATAAATTTATCGCCATGCTATTAAGTATTTTGATTTAAGTTCTTTTCTTTCTAAGAGGTGGAATAGAATAACCCGGTTGAAGCGTAATGATCATACGTCTGTAATGCATTGTCTGTCCCATAATGGGTCCCACTCTTCTAGCCTTTCCACGAAGTCGATGACTATTCACCCCGATTACCTTGACACCAAAAAAGAGTTCGACCCAATGCTTTATTTCTGTCTTAGTTGATCCTGATTCGACATTAGAAGTATACTGATTTTCCCCAATAACCGAATACTTTTGTCTGTAAATACTGCATACCTGATTCCATCCATAAATCGATTTGATTCCCTATGAGTTCTAGTCTCAATAAGACTACTAATTCTTACTGTTCATATAGTATGATATGAATATACCACATCAATTCGTTATGTATGGATGATGAGATTTCATTGATATAGAGCTAATTCCAATAGACTTATTGGAGGGTCCCATTGGCGTAGAGGTTCATCGAGCCATGGCAGCTCTTGGTGACAGAGCTTGGGATGTGCTTCTCAAAGAAGATCGTCAACTTCAACAAAATCTCTTACAAACTTATGGAACCTGTCCATGCATTACTGCATGATGTTCCATACAACTACTCTCATTATCTAATGAGAGATTTCGTTGGCAACATCTACTCTAGCTGACCCATTCTGATGTATCCTTGCTTCCTGACGAAGGTGATCACAAGTCAGCTGGACTTTGGAGTTGCTTCGGTCTGGTATCCCAGGGCAGAAATGGTGTTTGAAGAGAACTTCCAGAATGCACAACTCATACATACATACCTACAGACAACAACACAGCAATAGAGACACATCTTTGGCCCTTCATTGCTATGATTTATGATGTTGAATAACTTGTCTTTTCTTTTCCTTCTATTTTATGTGTATGGGTATACATACATATATATATATATATTATGTATCTTTGCTTTTAAACAAGTTTTTAAAGAAAAATGGGAAAGAAATGTTGTGGAACAATGCTCAAAGAGAAACACAAGAGTATATGATATAACAAAAGGGTCTGTCTAAATAAAAGTTCTAATGAAAAGTCAAGTAAATGTCCTAGTGAAAATTTTCTTTCAAGAAATTATTTAATATAAAATCATTAAATATTTTCTGATAAATCTGATAAGAAGTCAAACAAAATGGTCAACATAAAAGTTTTATATATGTTAGACAGAAAATCATTTAATACACATTATGAAACTATGACAAGATAATCAATCAAGAAATTAATTCAACTTAAATATGATTAAAAATAAGAGATTTCTTGAAAAGCAATGTTATTTCTTTTTCTCCTATTTGGACAAAAAACACTTTCAGATATTGTACACATCAAAGAAAAGTCACCCGATGTTAGATTTCTGATATTTACAAATACAAATGAGATAACCAAAACATCAGAAACTTATCAGACTCTATATCAGAATTCATCTCAAAATCTAACAGAACCATGCATTCAAGGAGAACCATACATCATCTTTGCCCTACCAACGAACAACCCCCTTGTTTTTGAGAATTATTGGATCTTTTATGGATTTATTGGACAAATTAAATTGTTATATTAGTTTCGTAAATTCATGTAAAAATACAATAACCAAAATATCATACCATTAATATTGGAATATGATTTTCAGTATAGAATCTAGTTATGGAGTTTTTATAACAATTGTCATTTTTAATTTGGTAATTGTTCATAACGAGTTAGTAGGACCCGCATATTGCAACAAGTCTACTAATCTAAACAAATAAATAAAATTAAAATGTTAAATCACGCATGCGCCTTATGGACAATTATTGAAAACTTTTTATATAGAAATAATAAATAAATTAAAACAATAAGATTGGTTCGTTATGCAACAGGCAATCGCTACAACGGAGAGAATTGAAATGCTCAAAGTGATACACGTTGATCGAGAATCATAAAAATTAACGCGAAAATGGATCATAAATTAAAGTTTTGCACATCAATAGTTATTATACTAAGGTGATATAAAGGAAAAATAATTCAAAAAATCTTTATTAGAAAACCTTTTTGTACATATGAAAAGTGTTAAAAATTGATAGAGGTTGATTCACAGAACTATGAATTGAGGTATGTATTTCTGTATATTTCATTACAATGAAAAGTATTGAATTTATACACAAAACCGTAATCTAAACATGGATGATAGCAGCTGACTACTAGCTGTCATTGATTTGCTGTTGATTAGCTGGATGTCCGGCTGTTGATTAGCTGCTGCATGATGTCCTGCTGTTGATTTGCTGCGATTACCTCCAAGGTCAGACTTTCCTTTCTAACACTCCCCCTCAAGTTGAATAGTTGGATTTCCAAAATTCAACTTGCCCAAACAATCGTTGAAAATTTTTCCGTTAACTGCTTTTGTTAGAATGTCAGCCAGCTGATCCTTTGATCGAACGAATGGTAGTTCAATCGGTACCATCTTCCAATTTTTCTTTGATGAAGTTCCTATCAACTTCCACGTGTTTTGTTCGATCATGTTGTACTGGGTTTTCTGAAATCTGAATTGCAGCTTTATTATCACACATAATCTTACTTGTTTCTTTTGACGGAAAACCAATCTCAGCTAAGAGTCTTCGTATCCACATGGCTTCTGTTAAACCTCGAGTTATGCCTCTAAATTCAGCTTCTGCACTTGAAAGAGCAACCACTTTTTGTTTTTTACTCCTCCAAGTGACAAGATTCCCACCAACTAGAGCGAAGTAGCCTGCTGTTGACCTCCGACTTCCCTTATCTCCTGCCCAGTCTGCATCAGTATAGATTTGAACATTTAGGTGTCCATGTGATTGAAACAGGACTCCATGACCCACCGTTCCTTTGAGGTATCTAATAATTCTCCAAACTGCTTCCATATGTGTCTCTTGAGGTTGGTGCATGAACTGACTTACCACCCCTACAGCATATGCAATGTCTGGACGGGTATGTGAGAGATATATTAGTTTTCCCACCAGCCGTTGATATCTTTCTTTGTTTGCTAACTTTGCTCCTTCCTCCATATAGAGTTTTTGGTTTTACACTCATAGGAGTGTCTGCTGGTTTGCAATCTATCATTCCAATCTCTGCCAACAAGTCTAAGACATACTTCTTTTGATTAATGAAAATTCCTTGTTTTGACCTTAGGACTTCAATTCCGAGGAAATACTTCAGCCTGCCCAAGTCTTTCATTTCAAATTCGGCAAACAAGTTTTCTTTTAGTTTTCCCATTTCTTCTTTATCATTCCCTGTAATGATCATATCATCTACATAGATAATTAGACAGGTTACGAATTTTCCTCTTTTTTTGAGAAACAAAGTATGATCGGCATTACTTTGTTTATATCCAAACTTTTTCATAGCTACCGTAAATCTGCCAAACCAGGCCCGGGGAGACTGCTTCAAACCATAAAGGGACTTCTTCAGACGGCAAACTTCTCCAGTTTTGAAATCTTTTGTGAATCCTGGAGGAGCATCCATAAATACCTCTTCGTCTAGGTCCCCGTGTAAAAAGGCATTTTTTACATCAAACTGTTGAAGTGGCCACCCTTCATTTGCAGCTATCGAAAAAAGAACCCTGATTGTGTTCATTTTTGCAACCGGGGAGAATGTTTCAGCATAGTCAATCCCATGTGTCTGAGTATACCCCTTTGCTACCAGTCGGGCTTTATATCTTTCAATTGTACCATCTGGTTTATACTTAATCGTATAGACCCAACGACACCCCACGGATTTCTTTCCCAACGGAAGAGTACACTTTTCCCATGTATTGTTCTTGGTTAGGGCTTCCATTTCTGTGTTCATTGCTTCCTTCCAATGTTTAGATTTTAAGGCTTGATCCACGTTTGTAGGAGTTTCTTCGGAATAAACAGATGAGATAAATGCTTTGGCTTCCTTAGTGAAGTTTCCATCGGCCACACTAGCTATAGGATAACTAGATCTTCTTGGTTCTTTTTCAGGAGAATACCATTTCGGAGGAACCCCTCTGTTTGTCCTAGGGGGTAACACATATCTCGATGGTGGTTCTTCTTGTCTGGATTCATCTGCCTGCAAATTTTCAGTTTGTTCTGTGGCAGTTTCGTGGTTAGAAGTATTGGTATCCTCAGATTCATTAGAAACTTCAAAAGTACCACCAGACTGAATAGTATGAGTATTACTTACCTCGGACACCAGGTTAGGAGGAACATTAGGACCGTCAGTGGCACTGAAATTTGACTCTGGTGACTCTGTGGTTGGTGACTCTGTAGTTGGTACATAGGGAACATATTTCAACCAGCTTAGTGTGTCTAAACATTCCTTCTCCCCCTGACCACTGAGTTGGGAATTGTAGTAATACTCGGTTTCAAGAAAGTCACAGTTTATTGTGGTGAACATCTGACGTGTTTTTGGATTATAACATCTGTATCCCTTTTGATTCATTCCATACCCGACAAAGACACATTTTACAGCACAAGGGTCAAGTTTGGTTCGATCGGATTTAGGTATGTGAACAAAGGAAGTACATCCAAAGATTCGTGGTTGAAGAGTGAGAACTGAGGGTAGTTTGAAGAATTTTGAAAGGGTGTGTAACGGAGTGTTAAGCTTTAGGATTTTTGTTGGGAGTCGGTTGAGAAGATAGGTAGCAGTAGCAAGGGCTTCAGGCCAAAAAGATTTCGGGACCTGGGATTCAATTAGGAGAGCTCGTGTCATTTCTAGTAAAATGCGATTTTTTCTTTCGGCGACACCGTTTTGTTCTGGGGTGTTTGGGCATGTAGTTTGGTGGATTATTCCCTTGTCTTGGAAAAAGGATTTAAACAAGGTATTAACAAACTCACCGCCATTATCAGATCGGAATATTTGGATGTTTGTTTGAAATTGGGTTTGGATCATGGCATAAAACATAGTGAATTTTTCAAATACTTCGGATTTGTTTTTCAAAAAATAAACCCAGGTCATTCGGGTACAATCATCAACGAACATCACAAAGTACCGAAGGTTTTGCCCCCCAAGAACTGGGGCAGGACCCCATACGTCAGAATGGATTAATGAAAATGGCAAAGCAGCCTTAGTGTTATTGGGTTTAAAAGTTTTTCTATGGCTTTTTGCTAAAACACATGTTTCACAATGTGACATAGAATTAACTGGAAATAGTTTTGGAAAAAAATATGCGAATAACTTGTAGAAGGATGACCTAATCTTCGGTGCCATAGCCAAGCTTCTCGTTCCGATGTCCCATGAGTCAGCATCACAGCACCACTTTGAGTCACCTCATCCACATAGTACAACCCTTGATTTTCAGTGCCACGCCCAATGATCACTCCCGTCCTGATATCCTGTAAAATACAAAACGTAGGGTACATTAGGACAATACAGTTGAGTTCCTTCGTGACATGGCTGATGGAAAGCAGCTTATGTGATAACGAAGGAACATAAAGGCAATTAGAGATTTTTATTGTGGGTGAAATCTCAATAGTCCCTCCCGATTTTACATCCATTATTCCTCCGTTTGCCGTTTGAATATGTGTTTTTTCTGGTTTGGTTGTTGAAATAATATCTGATAGCTCATAAGTCATCGTATCGGTTGCGCCACAATAAAAAATCCATAGTTTTTGTTTTTGATGTTCGTGGGCCATATTGGCTTCTCCCTTATTTCCAGGGACTATATGTGTAATATTTGTTTTAAAACTTGACCGAGGGACTATTCGTGCATTATCTTCTTCTTCTTCACTTATGTATGACTGAGGGTTTGAGGGTTGCGCCCCAAACCCTTTACCTGTTGTTTCTTCTTCATCTGCTTTGGCCACTCCGCCGAAGCCCGATCTGTTCCGGCTTTCATCTCTGGGAGCATCTCGGTTACCGGCGCCGGATGACTTTCCTTTTTCTGTAGTCTTTGTGCCTCTCTTCTGACCATCAGACCACCATTCGGGATATCCGACGAGTTTGAAACATTGTTCCCGGGTATGTTTCATCATCCCGCAATGATCACACTTGAGGTGAGATTTATCGTCTTTACTTGTTCCGATTCTTTTTTCACCGGCTCGTCGGTGACCCTTTGACGCAAGCCCTAGTCCGTCAATTTCAGAGGCCATTAGACCCACTGTGATACCCTGTGTGTCATTGAGAGGTGTTCCCAGAATATTCTGGTGAGCGGCCTCCTTGCGGACAGTAGAGTATGCAGTTTCTACGGTTGGAAGGGGCTTTAACCGGAGTATTTCCCTTTTTATAGGATCATATTTCCGGTTGAGAGCGTTTAGAAACTGGAACAGTTTCTGTTCCGTCCTGATTTTGTGATACGCTTGGATATCGGCTGGGCAGGTCATAGGGTTTGGGTCAATCCGATCAATTTCTCCCCATACTCCTTGGAGTATAATCCACAATTCTTCTAGGGAGAGATTGTTCTGTTTGATTTCATTCGCCTTGACATGTAGGTTGAAAGTTTGGAGCTTGTCACGCCCACTGCTATATGTTATAGCTAGGGCATCCCACAACGATTTTGCTGTTGGGAATTCGGTTAGATTGCTGGCAAGGGTTGGTTCGATGTTCTGTATGAGCCATGAGAAGACGACTAGGTCGTCTTGTTCCCATTGCTCATATTCCTCGCTGGTTTGGTTTGGCGGGTTGGTTGATAGATGATTTAGAAAGGCTTTTGATTTACCGCCTATGGCTACCCTCATCATCCGGGTCCATAAGGCGTAATTCTGGCTGTTGAGCTTGAGGTTTATTTGAAGGTTATCGGATAGTTTCGGGTTTCGGTTTTGTGGGTTAAGGCCATTCTTGAGCAGATTGGCGATTTGAATTGATAAATCTTCTCCCAAGTTACCGGCTTCGGCCATGGCAGCTTGGTTGAGAGGATGATTTGGTTTTGGGTGAGCAAGGTAAATGATGAACAGGTCAAGAACGACACTGCTCTGATACCATGTTAAAAGTTGATAGAGGTTGATTCACAGAACTATGAATTGAGGTATGTATTTCTGTATATTTCATTACAATGAAAAGTATTGAATTTATACACAAAACCGTAATCTAAACATGGATGATAGCAGCTGACTACTAGCTGTCATTGATTTGCTGTTGATTAGCTGGATGTCCGGCTGTTGATTAGCTGCTGCATGATGTCCTGCTGTTGATTTGCTGCGATTACCTCCAAGGTCAGACTTTCCTTTCTAACAAAAAGTGCATTGTTTTGATTCTTATAAAACTAATTTACAATTTTAACTTATTTGATTATTAGATTAGCGTAACTCGATCGATTGGTTTCAATAATTAGTTTAACTTTTTTTATTAATATTAGGAGTGTTGATGCGGTTTAGGCATTGTATTCATATTGCTTTTTTAACGTAAACATTGTGTTTCATATTCATAACTTAACTTAAAGCAAAATCTCAGTCCAATATTAGGAGTGATGATGAGGTTTAGGCATTGTATTTCATATTGCATTTTAACGTAAACATCGTATTTCATATTCATAACTTAATTTAAAGCAAAATCTCAGTCCAATTTTTATATGTGCCTTGTTGATTTTGCTTTGTTCATAAGTTAATTTAAAGCAAAATCAAAGTCCAATTTGTATACGTGCCATATTGATTTTGCTTTGTACTCGATCTTGAAAGAATACATTTATATAATTAGATCTTGAATAAATACTTATCCAATACCATCACACACAGACAATGTATTATCCAATTACCACCATTAAAAGTCAAAACTAACATATCCACTTTTTAGTGTTTTCTTTCCAATTTCTTTCACACACAGTCACACAATCAACACACACTTAACCAAAGAAATGGCACAAAAGGAATCGTAGATGAAACCCGTACCACACCACCGCAACCACTACACCACCACAGCCACCACCGAATCACCACTGAACCACCTCCAGCACCACACCACCACTTAATATGGCAAGTGATTTCAACAAGTATGAAAATAGTGTGCGGAAATAGAAATCAAACTTTCAAGAAACACAACTATAGAATTTTCAAGTTTATATCACTTTGAAACAAAAAAAAAAAAAAGGTTTACAAGGTGATTGTGAGGTTATTAGCTATTACTAACGAATACTTTAAGAATTATGTAATGAAAGGAAATGTAGTTTTGTTATGTGTAATGAATGTTTGGCTTAACTCATTCTCTTTCGGTGGTGACTTCTCTATTTATAGAAAGCATTCATCGTGAATAAACATTTGTTTATTCATGCACTTGCTCTGCATAAATTTTCTTTTTGGCATATTCGTTGAATCTATCATGGTCAACTTGCTACTTTACAATTGTGTTAGAGCCTTATCATTTTGGACAAGTTGGCCTATCAGAATTTCTGATGTCCAGCTCATCAGAAAATCTATTTAATAGATCATCAGATTTTCTGATGACCAGAGTTTACCAGATTCTGATGACAATCATCAGATTTATCATCGACTTATCAGATTCGTCCTTTCTGATCGTCTCTGATCAATTGTGATCAATTTCTGATACATGTTGAAGATGTATCTTCCTTTCATCTTTTGTCATGTTTATCTTGTATCTTCTTTCTGATTGATCTTCTTGACCTTATCTTAATCACATGATCAGATTGATCATGTTTTTCTTCAATACTTACAAAAGTTTCCTAACAATTTCCCCTAAGTATTGTAAGAAAAATAACAACTCATAACAATGAACATAAAGAAAATTTCCAAACAACAGAAATTCAAGTTGCAAACACAAACATTGTTTGAAATAAGGAAGTAACATAAATAAAATTGTTTGTTTCAAGCACTGGTGAGGTTGACTCTGTAGAGATCATCATTCTTCAGCCTCTTCTTGTAGTCAATCATTTTGTTGCATTATTTGAACATGTTCTTGTACCATCCTCTTCCTTCTATCCAATCATTGACGATTTCTTCTATCTTTTTCCTCAACACTTTCTTGTCACATCCCTTTGCTTTGAGTTGTTCCTGTTTCTTGTTCATGCAATCCTTTATGTATTTGAGAGTCTGATTCTTGTATTTGCATATTTCAACAACTCTGAAGAGAGCCTTCTTTTCATCAAGATCCCTAAAAACATCAAATAATTCTGTTTTTTCAAAGATGACACGTGTTCTGGCTTCTTCTTCCAGTTCAGCTGGGATGCATGTATCAAGAGGGGGCATAAGTACTTTCCTGCTCTGTACATGATAAAAATTGATACAGAGATCAAAATCTGAAAAAGCTACCCTTTTGAACAGTTTTACTCCAGCTTTTGACAGACTGTTGAGGGCTCTTCTGATGAACCTTGTATTTGCTTTCTTTTGATCATAAATTTTTTTTAGCATGGTTAAGTCTACTGGATGAAGCTTGTCTGCTATTCACCATCTGTGATTGTCTCTTCACTGCCATCTTTTCTGAATAGAGTGTACTTATTTTGTTCATGGTTTCCTACCACTTTATTTGCTGTGATTAGGGAATCTTCTTTGATTACTCTCACTGCGAGATTGGTTTGAACCTTGTGAATGCTGCCTTTTCCTCTTTCAAGTCTTTCTAGGCGCCGATCCTTACTTATGGGGCTGAGTGGTCTGTTTTTCTTGTCTTGCTCAGACCACAGAACTCTCTAAGATGATATTCTGGAAACATCATGTCTTCCCTTTCAATTTATAGTACTAGGATAACTTTTCCTTCTGAGTCCTTTCTCTCCACAATCTTTGGTCTCTTTGAGGAAGTTGCAGAGTCTTGCCACTTCCTTTTCTCTAACAAACAGGGATTTACTAAAAGCAGTTTAACCTGATGAAGTTCTTCTTGGTTGTGCCAGCTGCTTTTCTTTATCCTTTAGAGAAACACTGCTTAAGTTAGATATGATAAGAGTTGAGACTTAAAACCTTTTTAAAATCTTAGATTTTGATACAGGTGGTGGGGGCCCCATTGATGTGGGCATTAATTGACTGACTGGTGTGGCAAGCTTCGGCTGGGCTGGTCTGATGATCATTGGTATTTCCAGGTGTGAAGCTTCTTTGGGAATGACGGAAAGTTGAGGCTTTGAGTTTTAAAAGCAATGGTGAAAACAGAAAGATTGACACTGCTTTAGTTGGATATGACAAGAGTTGAGACTTAAAACCTTTTTAAAATCTTAGATTTTGATACAGGTGGTGGGGGCCCCATTGATGTAGGCAATAATTGACTGACTGGTGTGGCAAGTTTCGGCTGGGCTGGTCTAATGATCATTGGTATTTCCAGGTGTGAAGCTTCTTTGGGAATGAGTGTTCTTAACTCATGAATGTCTACATTTGCCAACCTGGCAATATTGTAGTGCATTCTTTTCATAAGTGATTTTTCTTTTCTTCTTCATGCACCTTCTCAAAATCTGTCTTGAGTTTTTCTTATGTGCTGCCCATTCTTTTACTAGTTTTCAAGAGCATCTGTCAGGCTGTTGTTGCTTGCTCTCAAATTGCTGAATTCTTCCAGAATTTTACTAGAATTTGAAGTCTCTCTTGCTTCAGCTGCTTTCTTCATTTGTGTCTTAATATTTTCCATTTCTTCAGACATCCTTTTGAAGTCTGCTGTGAATCTGTTGTTTTCTGGTGAACTTTCTGGCTGCTGCATGTTTTTCAGAGTCTTAGTGTTTTTCTCTGTTTGGCTTCTGATTGCATCCACTGAACCTGATAAGACTTTCATATCAGATTTCTGACTTCTCAACTCTTCTAGCAGCATGTCTAGTTTTGCTTCTACCGGAGACTTTGTTTCCTTGGTTGAAGTGTCTGCACAAGCTCTTATGACATCCTTTTGCACATTGTCCAGCTGTTCTTTTGAAATGGGTGGTGTTTCAGTGGGTGAGGGTGGAACAGCAGATGTTCCGGCTACCAAACCAGCAGAAGACACACTTAATGTTGTTGTTAAAGGGTTAAATTGATCATAAGACCAATTAGATATACCTTCACCAGATTTGTGAAACTCATTCACATATGAATTTCCTCACTTCCTTGAATCATTATAGTGAATGATTCTCTAGGAGTTGTTGAGAAAATCCTATTTTTCTATGCCAGGTTTCCTTGATTAGTGAACTGATCTCCACCTGCTGATGTCTCAATCTCCTCTTCACCAGTTGATTTGGAGTCAAGATGTATGTGACTGGTGATTTCTTCATTTATTGCATTAGTTTGTCTATGAACAATTTTATAACTCACTCGAATAGATTCTTCAGAATCAGAACCTGTTGAGTTTCTTGCAAAAAGTAAAGAAGGATTGATTTGAGAACCTGATTCTGCTACATTATGTGCTGTTGTTTCTTGATTTTGATGCACTTGATCATCTGTTTCATAGTTTCTGGTGAAATTATGATGTTTTGTTGTTGTTCCTACTCTGCTTTGTCAATTTCTAGTGCCACAGGTCCTTGATCATCATTATCTGGTGAAGAACTATTGTCAAACACTTCTACATGTTCTTCTTCTCTGTTCAGAATCTCTTCATGTAGCTTCCTGTATGGTGAGTCTTCTGCTATCAGACATAGCATGCTTTCTGGTAGAATTGGCATATCTTGTTAGATGTCCAACCTTGTGTTGCACACCAGAGCTTCATGATTGGTGACTTCCATAGATTTTCAGATGCGGGTAACTCCATATTCCTTTCTTCAAATGTTTCAACAATTATGATTTACCAAAATCTAGGATAAGGTAGATGAGATGTAATTCTCCTAGACTTAGTAAGAACAGATCTCTTCATGAAATTGAAGATTTCTGTTCCATAATCAATGTTGAACCCATTGATGAGTCCATACATGATTGTAAGAATGGTTTGGTTTATCTGATTAGCTGCCCCAATTTTCAAAGTTTGGCATTTGTTTAGGGTTTCCATCATGACTTGCCAGAAGGCAGGCAACTCATCCCTTTTGAAACCTCCAATCCTTGTGTCTTTTCTTGTACCCCAACTTTATGAATGGTAAATCAGCTCCTCCTTCTCTGGTGCTTCAACATAGTTACCATTGGTTAGAAGTTCCAAGCATTCCGTAATTTTCTTTGGGGTAATAGTATCTGAAGTATTTCCCCAAAGATGAGCTATGACTTCATCCTTTCCAGTTTCCTCAAGTGTATGAACAAGGTTTTGCATAATTTTCTCCTGTACTTCTTTGGTCTTTGTCATAACTTGAGTGATAGGACTGTTTAGCAAGAATTCAACCAAAAATTGACACCTTTGATCGTATTGTGAATGCCCAACATTCATCAGTAGGTTGTTGTCATTCATTTGTAGAAATTCATCATCCCTGATGAAGGTGACTTCGTGTTCAACTGATGGGATGTTGTGGTTAACAGTGTTTAGTGCGGCCATGGTGAGTTTGAGATGAACTTTGCTTTTCAAAAACTAAAAGGGTTTTTATGTCTTTGTGAGTTCTAAGGTTAAAGGTGAGAGTCCTGGTCTTTTAGATTGGGTATTTATAAGCTTTGTGGGGACAAAGATCATGGGTGGTCAGTATTTAAGTTGGTTAATGACAAGTTAATGATGTTTTAACTTTATCCAAACCGTTTTTGAACTTTTGATATATCTCCAAATTTTTATGAATATGAGTTGTGATTGGTGGATACTAACGGCCATGCTGTACCTTTTACCTCTTGTGGGACCCTTTTTTCAGAGAGAAGGTCCAGTAATATGCCTTCTAGATGCTGACATCCTTCCTCATTTTTGAAAAGGCAAAATTCCTTCTGATGATGTCATCAGAAAATGTGACTAATTCTGATGTACTAGAACTTGATTTTCTTGTTATTATTTACATAAGAAAATCATTAGAAGTGATTGTTCCCCCTATATAGAGTGCTTCCCCCTTTTTTTGAGGTGAGAGGGAATGAGTAAAGCATCATAAATTGTACCTTCATATGGTTGTCTGGTGTAACTCCTTGTTCTTTCTTGTAAGAATGTATCAAAAGCAGTTTTTGAAATAAAGGAAAAAGAGATAATCATGAAAGATTTTCTTATGTATTTTACACAAGGTTTTGGTCTCTTCAAGGCTCATGATAGTTCTTTTCCATGAAAATTTTGTTTTATTGTTTCTGATTTTACCAGATTTGTACATGTTTGAGAAATAATTGATCATATTTTATCAGGTTTTACTAAATTTGAACAGTAAGTGTTTCAGATCTTATCAGAACAGTCTTCTATTTTATCAAAACAATTTTTGTTTTATCAGATTTTCTGTCTGGTGTTATTATTCTTGATGTTATCAATTCCCCTCCCTATGTTAAGAAAGAGACACACACACACACACATATATATATATATATATATGTATATAATATTTACAGAAAAACTTTAACACAAAGAAAAGAAGAAAAAGGGAAAACTTACGGAAAAGAAAAGGAAAAAAATAAAATTAATCTACATTAAAGATAAGTTCAACAAAAATCCAGAGAAAGGTTACAAATCCCGTATTATTCGCAGTTAGCATGAGATGAGCATTGTGAAAGTTTTCTTGAAGAATCATCTCAGCTCTCGGATACCAGACTAGAACTCCTCCGATGTCTAGTTGACTTGTGATCACCCTCATTAAGAAACGAGGGTAGACCAAAAAGGGTCTGCTACAGTACAAGTTGGTCATAAAATCTTTCCTTAGATAATGAGAGAACTTGTATGGAACTTCTTGCACTATGGCATGCACAAGTTCCATCAACTTGTATGAGACTTCATGAAGTCAACTTGTATGGGTGGAATTCTGAGCCCATATCCTGACGATATATCTTGAATTTATGATAGCTGATTATGATCAGGATACCGAGCCAGAATATTGGTAACATCCTGAGGCAGTATCCTGGTAGTTACTAATAGTTTGCTTGAAGGTTATGGCTGCGGGATCACAACGTTCACAAGGACCCTTTCTCCTAAAGATTCTCTCAATTTAGTTAGGAAATAGACGTTGAAGCCGGAAGAATAGGTCTCCAACGTTCAAGAAGGAATATTCGGAAGTATTCCTAGTTTATAGGAGAAGTTGTTTGTTATTGTAACTATATAAATGATAAGCCAGATCGTAGGACACAACACTTGAACTCACTTCACTTCAAGCTCTCTAACTCATACATTTCTTTCTAGCAATCACACATTCACACTCACAATTAGCAATCATTGTAACACTTAGTAGCGATCTGGGCATAATCCTGCACTGTATCCTGGATATTCAAGCAATAAGAAGAACAAGGCAGCCGACGATTGTCAGCTCCTGAGGTTTTATGTCGGAGATCTAGATTAATAAAGGGCTTTCCTCGTACATCCTGTGTCAACATTTACTTTTACTGCATTTACTTGTCATTTTGACATAGTTCATTATCCTGGAACTATATCCTGAAACAGTTTTCATAATCAATCAGCTCAACATATTAATAGCACGCTACCTCACATAACTAAGTTTGATCACTAAATTGCTTTGGTAATTTTTGACCAAAACAATTTGGCGCCCACCGTGGGGCAAGTGGTGCTATTTTTTATCAAAACTTTACTGAAAACACTAATTGGTTCTTTATTCTCTAATCTTTTTGCAAGATTATTTTTGATGGCTTCTCAGTCAGGTTTGAGCTCTACATAGACCTCTACTGCAACTGGTTCATTACCTCTTCCACCTCCACCAGTCTAGACGTCCCAAAGGAGGAATGAAAGCCAAACAACTCGAGACACTACCGCTGCTCAAAATGCTTCCAGATCCAGAGTCTCAGGAAGAACCCTGATTTTTGCTTCTAATGATGAAATCTTATATTTGTTTGGTAATATACAGGATCAAATGAAGAAACAACAGGAAACTAACCAGCTCATGATGAAGGAAATACAACTCTTGAAGTCTAACTCCAAGAGACCTATTGAGGATATTGTTACCCCTTTGTAGCTTAGGATGCTGAAGTTTAGTTCAGCAGTATATACTGAGGATAACTAGGGCAACGTCATACCGAGTCACTCCCAGAGCAATATCCCAGAAATCCCCTCATCGGCCAGGATATCGACTGTCAGCGATCCAGGATATACTCCAGGATATGGCCAAAATTGCCAAGCTGGTAACTTGTCCATTAACACTAATACGCCTACTGCTACAACTTTGAACTTTTGCAGGATACAAGTGCAACATCGGCATTGTTTTGAGAACTCTAGAAATTGAAGGATATGATATCAAATGTGCCTGGGGTAGTGCAGCCTATACCGGAAGTATCCCAGGATAGTTACAACATATCCCACTTTGCTCGCCATATTCGTGATGCAGAAATTCCGAAGAGATTCCAAACTCCTAACATGAAGCTATATGATGGGATGACGGATCCTGAGGAGCATGTTGCCCAATACAGGGAAAGGATGCAAATAAATCCCATCCCAGCAGAACTCAAAGATGCATGCCTATGCAAAGGCTTCGGTTCCACTTTAACAGGATCAGCCTTGAACTGGCTTCTAAATGTCCCACCTTATTCTATTACTTTTGAAGAAACTCTAGATCAAATAGACCGGAATCTAAGTAGATCTATGGAATGGGCTCTACATAAAAGGGTTAACCCTCCGTTTGGTTTCACGATGGATGATGAATAACACAATATTCCGGCTGATCCTGCAAAACAGAACACCGTTAGCTCGCCACAGGGAGAAGGGGGGTTCTCTCTGTGACCCCATCCCACTTTGCTTGCCATATTTGTGATGCAGAAATTCCGAAGAGATTCCAAACTCCTAACAATGAAGCTATATGATGGGATGACGGATCCTGAGGAGCATGTTGCCTAATACAGGGAAAGGATGCAAATAAATCCCACCCCGACAGATCTCAAAGATGCATGCCTATGCAAAGGCTTCGGTTCCACTTTAATAGGATCAGCCTTGAAATGGCTTCTAAATGTCCCACCTTATTCTATTACTTTTGAAGAAACCCTAGATCAACTAGACCGAAATCTAAGTAGACTATGGAATGGGCTCTGCATAAAAGGGTTAACCCTCCGTTTGGTTTCACGATGGATGATGAAAGAATAAGTACAAGTAGTCGGAAGTAAGTATTGTAAGAGAGAGAGTAGTTGAGAGTGAATACCTTTCCTTGAACTTCAAGTTACTTATTTATAGCCGGTGTTTGGCGCCAAAAAGAGAGATTGTTAACTTTAACGGAATCTTTTGCTATTCCGTTAACGTTTGTTGGCAATCCTTTAGTGCACACGGATCGTGAGCTCATTAGCGGTTAGGGAGGTGCCACGTGTCAACATGAGATCACTACATCTTATAAGTGTGAGCATGCCATCACCGTGATCTTCCTCAGCCGTCCAAATGCTTCCATGTGGCAATTGGTTATAACTTGAAAGATGCTTGCACGATTGGGTGTTAATGGCTTCTAGAAGGTTTCACAGCTGTTACCCATCTATTATTCGCCATGTGTACATTCTGTTACAACAGAAAAGATTCCCTTTGCTTTTGCACCAAGTCAAGGATTTTGCTAAGGGAAAGTTTCTCAGGATTTACTGGTTCCTTGCTCGAGAAGCGCAAGTTAGTTAACTGATCTTCCTTCTCCTCCTTGCTGCTTAGCGCAACGTTTGGTAGATGCTTGCTTTGATATAAATATCTGCGCAAGGTTTGTGCATGAAGCATTATCCAACGAGAATGTTCAAGGTTAACTTTGAACCTTGCGCGAGCCCGCGCAAGGTAGTTAAATGAAGCATTATCAAATGAGAATGTTCAAGGTTAACTTTGAACCTTGCGCGAGCCCGCGCAAGGTAGTTAAATGAAGCATTATCAAACGAGAGTGTTCAAGGTTAACTTGAACCTTGCGCGAGCCCACGCAAGGTAGTTAAATGAAGCATTATCAAACGAGAGTGTTCAAGGTTAACTTTGAACCTTGCGCGAGCCCGCGCAAGGTAGTTAAATGAAGCATTTATCCAAAGAGAGTGTTCAAGGTTAACTTTGAACCTTGCGCGAGCCTGCGCAAGGTAGTTAAATGATGCTTCCCTCTCTTGGATATTTGGCGCAGAGTTCTAATAAATCTTATTTTGGCAAAGAAGTCTGCGCGGAGTTTTCTTAGAAGTTATTAATGGGTATGGTTTCCTTGATTGGCGCAAGGTTTTTGGGACCATACCCCTTCAAGTCCCCCCAGTCCAGTGTTGCTCCTATGTAAGAATAAAAAGTAGGCGGAGAACTAGACTTAAGATAAATGTGACGTGCTAGGTAAGGACTAGCTTTTTGTTGCTTTATGCATCCTGATGACGTGTCGTAAATGTATTTTGAAAAAGTATTTGAATTTCAAATATACTTAGACACGTGTCACTTACTGTTGACAGGCTGTCAACAGTACATGTCTTACCGTATTTAATGCTTTTCGGCGACACTCGCGCGCGTGGGGCGGTTACCATTCCCCACTCGCCCCTGCGGTTACTTGGGGATACGTGAAGGTCGCAAAAGTCGCTTCAGTCAAATCGTGCATTAATTCCGGTTAGTTTATAAAGGGATCAACCATCCATTTGCTTCCTCACCAGATTACAATTTGAGAGAAGTTTGTGTTCATATCTTCCGGCGATCTTCAAAGTTCTCTAAGTTTTCTTCAAAGTTTTCGTTATGACCACCGGTGCAAGTTCTACTGAGATGTCATCGTCAAGTTTGCCACCGTTGAAGTGGTCGAAGAAATATTTCGATTATCTTTCCACCAACTTTCTCTTTGCTCCGTCTTGGAAGGCATTTTTTCCTGTGGCGAATGCCACGGCGGCTGATGCGCCGGCCGACTACATTACATTATTTTACAATTATTTTGCCGAAGGGAACTTCTGGCTTCCGGTGACCCATTTCTTGCTGGAAATTCTTGGTTTTTACAAGATTCATATTTCTCAGTTGGGCCCAATGGGAATGGTGAGGATCCAACATTTTGAGTTCGTTTGCCGGTCGATGCAGATCGTGCCGTCGGTCGAGAAGTTTAGAGTTTTCTACCAGTTGCACTGCTTGTTGGGTTTTTATTCATTCCAATCGCGTGTGCAAGCCAAACGATTGCTGTTGGTGCCGCCAAAGTCCTACCACGACTGGAAGCAAAAGTTCTTCTTCATCAAGGCGACGGTGATCCCGATGAAGATGACATTCCAGGCCGGTGATGAGATCGAGTTGGAGATCCTTCCCATACCTGCCAACGAGGTATGGTATCAAGATATTAAAGATGTGCCCAATATTGTTTTGCCGGAGAAGACCCTCATCGCTGTCTGGATGAGTATTTTCTAGAAGAAGGAACGCCGGGAAAAACCGGTGTATACCGAAGATGGGACTGGTATGTAACCTTTTGATTTGCTAGCAATATCTTTTGATAGATATGTACTGATGCAAAAATGTTTGTTATGTAGCTGCGCCTCTCTACTTGGTCTCTTTCAAGAGAGAGAAAGGGAAAATGGCCGTCGTGCCTCTTGCTGATGGCGAGGAAACTTGGTTCTCGCAAATCTTGGGGAGCTTTGGGTTGCCCAAGAAGGAGGATTTGGAGGCGCAACCATCTTCGAAAACTAGTAACTAAGCTCTTATAAAGCCTAAGTTGATATTGCAATATTACTCTTGAACATTTTTTCTAAGTAATATTGCAATATAACTAATGGCGCAACCTTTGCTCAATATGATTGATTATGTAGGTGATTTGCTAAACTTGGGCGTAGGCCCTGATTCGAAGAAGAAGAAACCAACTGCTAACCAAGAGCAAAAAACCAAGAGCAAGAAAAGGAAGGAGGCGGAAACCAAAACCCCTGCGCCAACAAAGGTTGCGCGCCCGCGCATTGGCAAGAAGGGCAATCTGGATGCCTTTGCAAAGAAATTTTCACCTGGTACGTTTAGTTTGTTGCGCGTTTCTGTCAAAAAGTTGCGCAGAATCTCATACTAGGTATTTGTTGATATGCTTTGCAGAGAAAATGGTGAAGGCTGCGCCGACCACCTCATCTGCTATACCATCGCCGCGCAGGCCTGAGAATGTTGAGAAGGGAGATGCGGGGCAAAAAACTCCTGTTCCTGATGCCAACCCGATCGTCCCGGAAAATATTGAGAAAGTGGCTCCAGAAGAAGAGCCCAAAAATTTTGATACTGAGAATCCTGCTGGCGACCAGGCTAAAGATACGGCTACAGATGCTGGGGAACCGTCAAAGTTGATATCCAAGGGAGCCGGACCCCCAACCGCCTGGGGACTATTATTATCACCCTTATTCTGAGAGGCGGGCCTCTACGATTCATCAGCCCGTGTGGAAAGTTAAGCAGGGCGATGGTTTCACTGATTGGCACTCCTGTAGGGAGTGGTATAAGGGCATCTTCCCGCCGGCGGAGGTTAAGCGCCAGGAAGAAAAAGACCACGAGGCTACTTACGAGTCATATCTGAAAGAGTCTGCCCTTGCCTCTTCCATAATGAATAGAATTGTGCGCGAATGGCGCAGCATGAACAAGGAGTGGGATGAGGTTGAGCTCGAAAAGGCGAAGGCCAAACTTGAGAAGGAGAAGACGTTGTAAGATGCTCGTCGATTTTGAGGCGGAAAAGGCCCAGTTTGAGGAAGAGAAGAAGACTGAAGAGTGGGCTGCGTTATCGTGGAAGCGCAAATGTGAGGCCTCTGCTGCGCAATATGCGGACGAGTGCAAGCGCTTTGTGGAGGCTTGCGATCGTGACAACAAAGAAAAAATATCTCTGCGCAATGAAATTAAAAAAACTCAAGAAAGAGAAAGCTGATGCTGTTGCGGCAGCAGAAGAGGCGCGCTCACACAAAGAAGGAGCGAGCAGAATGAGGTATCAACCAAAATGACTCTCCTTCTTAAGAATAAAGAAATTGATGATCTAACTGCTATGCTCTTTGACAAGGCACGGCTGCAAGGTGAGGTTGATAGTTTGAAAAAAGATATCAACCTTCACCGAATAGAGAAAGCCGAGTTGATCCGCCGTTTAACTGAAGGCGAACAAAAACTTAACGACACGGAGGTCGCTCTCGCTACCGCATAAAGCTTGACCGAATCCCTCATGAACCAGCTTACCTGGTTGCGGGAGTACGGGATTGTGGAGGTAATATTCACTTTTCTTTATATATGTCTGGTTTGATTGTCGCAACATATACTGATTGTCTTTGTATACTGATCGCAAATGCCATCCTTAACTCTACCGAGTTGGATGAGTGGCAGAATTGATGATGGCGGCGCGCAATGACGATCATGCCGAGGGCTATAGAGAGTGCACTTTGCATGTGGCCCATGCGCTGAAGACCGAATGGGATACAAGCCGTGCTGCCACGCATGGGCTAAATACTGCCGCCATATATTCTGCTGCCAAAGAAAAATACGATCAATTGCAAATTCTGATTATGGACCTTGTGGATGCCGCGCTGCAGCAAGATGACTTTGTTGTTAAATTAAAGGAGATATTTTCTTCAACAGAGGGGCAGGCGGGAACCAAATCCATAGAATAGGTAATTTGTAATTTTTCACTTTGTGATAACTTGTAATGTTGCGCTGCTGCGCAAGTATTGTGGATGTGAATATAATATATATCAGTTTTACAATGTTTGCATGGGACCAATTACTTCTGTAGGATTGACAAATGAACAATTTCCTCTCATGTGTAAGCGTAAGTATTAAGTTAGCTTGTGGCTCATGAGTTTGTATTTTTGTTTATCCAAAGGAATTGCATGCATTTGTAAATGAACACATACAAGACTGTAAGTAGTGGCAAAATATTTTATTCATACTGATAAAACGCAAAGGTATGGCTGCCACTAAGATTACATAATAAAGTAAGCAGTCTTGCAACGCTCAGAAGTTGCTTAGAGGATTGAGATTACATATAACATCGACGTAGTTGTTGGGCGTTCTAGGTTCGAGGAACGCTGGATCCGTCCATACGCTTCAGAGTGTACGCGCCTTTTCCCAATACTTCATTTTTCACGTACGGACCTTCCCATCGCGGGGCTAACTTCCCCGGTTTTTCGGCATTTGACACTTCATTATCGCGAAGAACAAAGTCACCAGGCAAAAAAGAACAGATGCGCACCCTTTTGTTGTAATACTTTTCAAGCTGGGACTTGTATTTAGCTACGCGAATCGCTGCATTTTCTCGTCGCTCTTCCAATAAGTCTAGGTCGATGCGCCATTGTTCTTCGTTATCTTGCTTTTCCAAAGCTAGCATTCTTGGAGATGGTAACCCAATCTCGGCAGGAATCACAGCTTCCGTGCCGTACACAAGGCTAAATGGAGTTTCTCCCGTGCTAGTCTTGGGCATAGTTCGGTGTGCCCACAAGATGCTAGACAATTCATCAACCCACCCCCGCCGTGCCGTGCCAAGGCGGGCCTTGATACCGTCGACCAACTGTTTGTTGATGCTTTCAACTTGACCATTTGCTTGTGGGTGCGCAAGGAAAGCGAAAACATGCTGGATTCCCATTTCGCTCATCCATTTTTGCAACTCTTCCACCGTTAAATTTGGACCGTTGTCTGTAATATTGCGCATGGGCAGACCAAAACAGTAAATAATGTATTCCCAGATGAATTTGCGAATAACCATCGCTGTAGTAGAAGCTAAAGGTTTGGCTTCAACCCATTTGGTGAAGTAATCGACCGCAACGATGAAAAACTTTACTGCACTGAGCGCATCTGGAAATGGTCCCTCTAAATCAATGGCCCATTGTTGAAATGGCCAAACTGTTATGACGGGTACCAAAGGATTCTTTGGGCGCAACGTTTTAGGGGCATGCCTTTGGTAGGACATGCACTTGCGCAAGATCTCTACCGCGTCAACGTACATTCCGGGCCAATAATACCCTGCGCTTTTTTACTTTGGCTACGACCATGCGCGACCTAGAATGTATGCCACATAGCCCCTCATGAATCTCCCTGATCAGGTATTGCGCGTCATGTTTGTTAACACAGCGGAGTGAAGGGCCCATGTAAGAGCGTCGGTACAGAATACCGTCAATCATTTCATAATTGAGGGCTTTGCATCGTAACTTACGTGCTTGCGCTTTATCTTCTGGTAAAGAACCATGTAACAAATACATCATTATTGGAGACATCCATGATGGATCTCCTACTTCGACCATTGTCACTTGTCTGAGGAGAACTGATGGATTACTTAAAACCTCAATGCGAACTTCCTTTGCCAAATGTTTGAAACTAGTTGCAGCGAGTTTGCTTAGAGCGTCAGCATGTTTGTTTTCGTTTCGCTTGACGTGTGTGATTTTAAATTGTTGAACTGTGCTATAAGAGCCTTGGCTTGCGCCAAGTATAGAGCCATGATATCTCCTTTTGCATCATACGTTCCAACTACTTGCTCAGCAACTAGTAATGAATCAACATGGGCTTCTAAATTTGTTGCACCCATTTTGACAGCGAGGCGTAAGCCTGCTAGGAAAGCTTCATATTCGCCTCGTTGTTGGTGCTTTTAAAATCCAACCGAATTGCATATGTGAATTCTGCTCCCTCTGGACTCATTAATCGAAGACTTGCCCCAGCCCCATCACTGTTTGATGCGCCATCTGTAAACAATGTCCAGGCTCTATTATCGATGACTGGGACTGGGTTTTGGATTGCTTGGCATTCTTCAAGTTTATTGGCGGGAATTTCAGTGATGAAATCTGCCAAAACTTGGCCTTTGATAGCTGGTCGAGGTTTATAACAGATGTTATAACCTCCCAATTCTATTGCCCATTTCGTAAGTCGTCCAGAAACATCTGGTTTGGCCAGGACTTGGCCAATGTGAAAATTTGTTAAAAGTGTAATAACATATCCTGAAAAGTATCTTCGCAACCTACACGAAGCATGGACCAATGCTAAAACTAATTTCTCCATGACTGAATACCTTGTCTCGGGATCGTTCAACATCTTGCTGATATAATAAATTGGAGACTGGACCCCTTCGCGCTCTACCAACAAGACAGCACCTACTGCTACCTCAGATTCAGCAAGATATAAGACCATGAGTTCTTTTTCATGAGGAGCAGTAAGTGTGGGAAGTTGAACTAAAAACTCTTTCATCTGCTGGAAAGCTTGATCAGCTTCAGGAGTCCATGCGAACTCTTTGTTCTTCGTACAATTGCGCAAGGTTCGAATAAATGGATAAGACTTTGCAGCATGATTGGCGAGGAAGCGGTTTAGCGCAGCTAACCTTCCAGCCAAACGTTGCATCTTTTTGATGGTAGTAGGAGAAGACATTTTTTGTATTGCCTCAACCTTCTCAGGATTAACTTTGAAACTGTCTTTGGTGACGATGAAACCCAAAAATTTGCCCTCCTCCATGCCGAAGGAGCATTTGCTGGGATTTAACTTTAGATTTACCTCGCGCAGAGAATCAAAAGCTCGTTAAATGTTGTCTAGCATAGTGTCTTCTGAATTACTCATAATGACCAAATCATCAATGTATACTTCCCCACAGTCTTCCCGATGTCATCTCCAAACACTGTATCCATCAATCTTTGATAAGTAGCTCCCGCATTGCGGAGACCAAAAGGCATCTTGGTATAACAAAAAATGCCCTTCTCCGTGCGGAAAGCGGTTTTATCTTCGTCTTCTTTTTTCATCAAGTCTTGATGATAACCTTTATAACAATCTAGAAAACATTCCAGCGAAAGGAAACTAATGAGTCAACCTTTTTGTCAATCTCAGGAAGAGAATAACAATCTTTCAGACACGCCTTGTTTAGATCTTTAAAATCTATGCACATCCGCCATCCGCCATTATGTTTCTTTACCATGACTGGGTTTGCCACCCAGGTCTGGTATTTGACTTCGTGCCGAATACCAACATTTAATAACTCAAAGTGACTTGTTCGTTCATTGCCTCTGTCTTTTCTGACCCGAGGCTGCGCTTTTTCTGCACAACTGGTTCTGCTGATGGAAATACATTCAGGCAATGTCCAGCACCCAAGTAACCCTGCACTGGTAAAGAGGCGCATGTGATCATCAGAATCGGTCAAACCGTTAAACTTTCCAACATTGGATGGTAATTTCACTCGCTCCAATGGAGCCAGTGCTATCTCTCTAGTAAACTTTGATTTCTCAGCTGCTTCGGTTGGGCGATACACCAAATTGTAATCATGCTCAGCTTCTGGATTGTATACTGCACGTACTTTTGGCCTGTAACTATCATGATCTGCAGATATTCGATTGAAAATACTTGCACTATCCCCCTCCTCATAGGTTCTATTAAGCTCATCGTGTTGGGTGTCCCGCTTCTGCGAAGACTGTGCGCCCAAACGAGAGTGGACAGATGCGCAACGCTGAACGTTGTCTTCTTGCCTTCTATTACCAGAATGAACAGGATCATTCCTGGTTTTAGAATACATTTCTGTTCCATCTTCAGGCATGCGCGAAGGGGAACGAGCCTGACTTTGAGTATTATAACTGAAAACTCGAGGTGCCGGCGAAGCACAGACCTGAGAAGCGTTAACTGGAGCTTGAAAAGCTGGAGTTCCGGTTTGGGCACATAACTGAGCAGACATAGCGTTTAGAGTCGATTGAGATTTGATTAACCACATAATGGAGTCTCTCCAGGTGGTAAAATTGACGTAACGTCAACCTGAGGAGCCGCCGGCGTTACAGGAATACTCGCATGATTAGGATCATACTGAGCATTAGCTTCGCCGGAAGAATCCTCAACTATTTGTCCGTCGACCTGAGGTTCGACAACAACGCATCGAATCCCTGATCGAGGACCTTGAAAAGATGATCCGTCAGCCATGTCGCTGCAGATCTAAGTGAAACGAAACGAAAGGTGAGAAAACATCGAAATCGGTGGGCGCCAATGAAGAAACCCTAGATCAACTAGACCGAAATCTAAGTAGACCTATGGAATGGGCTCTGCATAAAAGGGTTAACCCTCCGTTTGGTTTCACGATGGATGATGAATAACACAATATTCCGGCTGATCCTGCAAAACAGAACACCGTTAGCTCGCCACGGGGAGAAGGGGGTTATCTCCGTGACCACCTTCCGGCGTGAGAAAAAGTACATGTATTCAGAAGTAAGTATTGTAAGAGAGAGAGAGTAGTTGAGAGTGAATACCTTTCCTTGAACTTTAAGTTACTTATTTATAGCCGGTGTTTGGCGCCAAAAAGAGAGATTGTTAACTTTAACAGAATCGTTTGCTATTCCGTTAACGTTTGTTGGCAATCCGTTAGTGCACACGGATTGTGAGCTCATTAGCGGTTAGGGAGGTGCCACGTGTCAACATGAGATCACTACATCTTATAAGTGTGAGCATGCCATCACCGTGATCTTCCTCAGCCGTCCAGATGCTGCCATGTGGCAATTGGTTATAACCGAAAAGATGCTTGCACGATTGGGTGTTAATGGCTTCTAGAAGGTTTCACAGCTGTTACCCATCTATTATTTGCCACGTGTACATTCTGTTACAACAGAAAAGATTCCCTTTGCTTCTGCACCAAGTCAAGGATTTTGCTAAGTGAAAGTTTCGCAGGATTTACTGTTCCTTGCGCGAGAAGCGCAAGTTAGTTAACTGATCTTCCTTCTCCTCCTTGCTGCTTAGCGCAACGTTTGGTGGTGCTTGCTTTGATATAAATATCTGCGCAAGGTTTGTTCATGAAGCATTATCCAACGAGAATGTTCAAGGTTAACTTTGAACCTTGCGCGAGCCCGCGCAAGGTAGTTAAATGAAACATTATCAAACGAGAATGTTCAAGGTTAACTTTGAACCTTGCGCGAGCCCGCGCAAGGTAGTTAAATGAAGCATTATCGAACGAGAGTGTTCAAGGTTAACTTTGAACCTTGCGCGAGCCCGCGCAAGGTAGTTAAATGAAGAATTTATCCAAAGAGAGTGTTCAAGGTTAACTTTGAACCTTGCGCGAGCCCGCGCAAGGTAGTTAAATGACACTTTCCTCTCTTGGATATTTGGAGCAGAGTTCTAATAAATCTTATTTTGGTAAAGAAGTCTGCGCGCAGTTTTCTTAGAAGTTATAAATGGGTATGGTTTCCTTGATTGGCGCAAGGTTTTTGGGACCATACCCCTTCGACTTTTTTTTTGTTGCTTATTTAGTTAACTTGTTTAACAATCAATTTTCTTGTAGCAGGAGCTTTGAGAAACTAACAAGTGACCTTTAAAGGATAACACAGGGACCACAAGAATCCCTAAGGGATTATGTTAACAAATTCAGCAGGAATCCCTAGATATCTCGAATCTTGATGTTGCTACGGCAGTACAAGCATTCAAGATGGGGTTACAGAAGGACCCCCAATTCTACCAGGATCTTGTAATGAATCCTTGCAGGAAATTGGACGACACTCGGAATATGGCCTTGAGATACATAAGGCTTGAGGACGACAAGAAAGTGCAAGAGAGGATGAATGCATCCTCAACATATGAAGTCGTAGACCAAAAATGACAACAAAAGAGTGAATGCTGTTGAGGATGAAGATGGAGAAGAATATCCTGAATTATCAGAACATTGTTTCTCGGTTAACATTCCTTAACTAATGTATGCCATGCAGGGTCTAAGAGTCAAGGCAAGATGGCAAAGAAAGAATCAACAAAAGGCTGACCGGAATGCTAAGTCCAAATGGTGTGCCTTCCACGAAGACTTTGGACACATGACTAGAGACTGTATAGCCTTGAGGAAGGAGATAAGTTATTTGCTGAGCAAGGGTTACTTCTAGGAACTTCTTGGGAAAAGGAAGAATAAGGGTCAGGATACTGACAAGGATCCTAAAAGAGTAGCATCCCCGCCACCAGATGCCAATATAATCAATTTTATATCTGGGGGGTCCGATATATGTGGGACTTCTTATTCTGCAGCTAAAAGGCATGCTAAAGAAGCAAAGGCGAAAATAGGAGACAAACCAACCAGGATGACAATGCTCACGAATGACAAAGTGATAACATTCGATAGTGACGACCGGGATAACATCAAGGATCCTCATCATGATGGTCTGGTAATTACCTTGTATATTGCTATGCATTTTGTACGCAGGATATTGGTAGACAACGGTAGCTCAATCAACATCATCAGCTGGAGTCCTTGAAAAGGATAAATATCCTGGAATCCGAAATTACCTCAAAGTCAATGATGCTCGTGGGTTTCAGTGGTGAAGTGAAGAATACCGTCGGAGAGATGAAGCTGCCTGTATATGTTGAGGGAGTAAACGCAATGCAACGGTTTTGTGTCATGGATTCGTTGTCCTGCTATAACATTATATTAGGAAGGCCGTGGATTCATGACATGAAAGGCGTACCTTCTACCTATCATCAATGTGTCAAGATCCCTTCTCCTTGGGGAGTAGTCAAAGTTGAAAGTGACCAGCAGGAGGTGAAGGAATGCTACTCCTCTTCAATTAAAGCCTCAACAAAATCCCGGGCAGGATAGCAATTAAGGATACAAGCACAGGATATCATGGAGGCATCAGACCAGGATGTCAAAAAAGTTATCCTCGATGAAAATAATCCGGATATCTCGGTGCTTGTAGGAACCAATATCCCTCAGGATATTGAAAAACAACTCACTAACTTTCTGAAATGCAGGATGGCCACGTTCGCATGGAAGCACGAGGATATGACAGGTATATCGAAAGATATCATAACTCATAAATTTGGAATTGACAAATCTTTCAGGCCTGTTCAACAAAAAAGAAGGAAGTTTGCTCCGGAAAGGAATGCTATTATACAAGAAAAGGTAGAAAGATTATTGAAGTCCAAGATGATTAGGGAGGTCAAATTCCCTAAGTGGCTAGCAAATGTGGTGGTGGTCCAAAAGAAGAATGGAAAGTGGAGAGTCTGTTTTGACTACACAGATCTTAACAGAGCTTGTCCAAAGGATCCATTTCCACTGCCTCATATAGATTCCATGGTGGACGCAACTGCTGGACATGAAATGTTGACTTCATGGATGCATCTTCAGGATTTCAACAAATCCAAATGGAACCATCTGACCAGGAGGATACAACATTCATGACACCAACAGGTATATACTGCTATGCCCTTTGGTTTAAAAAATGCAGGTGCGACATATCAGAGGCTGGTCAACATGATGTTAAAGGATAAGCTGGGGGACACTACGGAAGTATATATCGATGATATGGTGGTGAAATCCAAAAAAGCGGAGAATCACTTCGAGGATCTAGAATGTTCCTTCAATATCCTGGTACAGTATAATATGAAGCTAAATCCTGCCAAGTGCCATTGCGGAGTGGGGGCAGGAAAATTCTTGGGATATATGGTAACTAAGAGAGGGTTAGAAGCAAGTCTAGAGCAGATCAGGGCTATCCTGATATCAAATCACCATCTAATATGAAGGATGTTCAGAGGTTAACTGGAAGGGTAGCGGCATTGAACAGATTCATATCAAGATCCTCAAAAAAGTGCAAAGAATTTTACGATATCTTGTAAAAGAACAAAAATATCGAATGGGGAGAAAGACATGAAGTCGCTCTACAAGAATTGAAGCAATATCTTTCAAGTGCACCTCTACTAATGAAACCTGAAGATGGTGAACCTCTATCCCTGTATCTTGCGGTATCAGGGAATGCAGTATGTGCTGTCTTGGTAAAGGATCATGAAGGTCAGCAGTATCCTGTTTATTATGTTAGTAAGAGTTTATTAGATGCTGAAACTAAATATTCTCATCTAGAAATGTTAATACTAGCTTTAGTTATGGCCTCAACCAAGCTTAGACATTACTTTGAAACACATAGGATTAATGTTAAAACCAATTGTCCAATTAAAAATGTGCTTAGGAAACCTGAAATGTCTGGTAGGCTGGCTAAGTGGTCTGTCAAGCTAAGTGCTTTTATTTCATATATGAACCTAGGAATGCTATAAAGTCTCAGGCCTTAGCAAACTTTGTGGCTGATTTTAGTAGTGATATTCAAGAAGAAGCTGACCTAGAAGTCCAATAACTAGGAGAAAGCTCACATATTTGGACGTTATATACTGATGGTGCATCTAATGTAAGAGGTATAGGATTAGGAATTCTACTAAAATCACCACGGGGGACATATTACCCCAGGCTATTAGGTGTGAATTTCATGCTACGAATAATGAAGTCGAGTATGAAGCTTTAATAGCAGGATTAGAACTAGCTAGAACTATGAATATTAAATGTTTACAAGTATATGTTGATTCCCTGTTAATTACTAACCATTTCAATGGATCTTATGCAGTAAAAGGTGAAAAGTTGGCTAAATATCTTGGAATTGTTAAAAAACTAGCAGGATATTTTGATGTATTTACATTTGAATAGGTACCAAGGGAAGAGAATGCTGAAGCAGATGCTCTAGAAAACTTAGGAACTACTATCAGGATACCGGAAGGAATTAGGATACCAATAATACATGTCTTATATCCTTCGATGGAACATCCTAAATCACAGGATAAAGAAGTAGCAAGTGTCCAGGATCCTGGTGATGGATATCTTGAGAAGAATCCTGAATCCTGGATGGCTCCGATCATGACATATCTACAAGAAGGAGATATTCCAAAGGATGAGAATTCTAAGCCTTTCCGAATGAAGGTATCTCGCTTTACAATAATAAATAATATCTTGTACAAGAAATCTCTTGCAGGTCCAGACCTAAGATGCTTGGAAGATCCCGAAACTAAGAAGATGCTTCAAGATATACATGAAGGAGACTTTGGAAACCATATTGGGGGCAGAGCTTTGTTTTCGGAAGTATTGGGAACATGATATTACTGGTCAACCATGAGAAAGGATGCTATGGCGTATGCCCAAAATTGTGATGCATGTCAGAGACATAGCAATATACTACACCAACCTGCAGAACCATTATATCATATCATATCTCCTTGGCCATTTATGAAATGGGGGATGGATATAGTGGGAAAACTCCCAAAGGCTCCTGGAGGAAAGGTTTTCATGCTAGCAATGACAGATTATTTCTCCAAGTGGGTTGAAGTAGAAGTGTTTGTCCAAGTTAGGGATCAAGATATGGTGTTTTATATCAAAAGGAATATCCTGACAAGGTTTGGGATACCGGCCGAGATAATCTATGACAATGGCTCCCATTCATCAGCAAAAAAACTATGGATTTTTGTAAGAATTGGGGGATCAAAATGATCACATTAACACCGGTGCATCCTCAAGCTAATGGACAGGTAGAATCCTCAAACAAGATAATTGTCAATAACATGAAAAAGAGGTTAGGTGCCAAAAAAGGAAAATGGACAGAGGAACTACCATTTGTCCTATGGGCAGATAGAACAACTGTGAAGGATGCTACTGAGTAGACCCGTTCTCGTTGGTATTTGGAGCAGAAGCAGTGATTCCAACATAAATGGTGATACCAACAGTTAGATCAAGTCTACGGGATCCTGAAGCAAATCCTGAAGTCTTATGCCAAGTGTTGGACACTGGAAATGAAACAAGGGATGTAGCAAATCTAAGGATGGCAGCATACCAGCAAAGGATAGCCAAGTAGTACAAAAAATTTAAGAACAAGGAGGTTCCAGGTTGGAGATTGGGTATTGAGAAAAGAGTTTCCGAATACAACTAATCCTGATGATGGGAAGTGTTTTGGTCAAAAATTACCGAAGCAATTAAGTGATCAGACTTACTATGTGAGGTAGCGTGCTATTGTTGTTTGCAAAAATGTTTTTCGTTGGTTGATTATGAAAATAGTTTCAGGATATAGTTTCAGGATGATGAACTATATCAAAATGATAAATGAATGCGATAAAGTAGAAATTGACACACGATGTACGAGGAAAGCCCTTGATCAATCTAGATCGCCGTCATAAAACCTCGGGAGCTGACAATCGTCAGCTGCCTTGTTCTTCTTATTGATTAAACAGAAGGATACAACTTCAGGATACTGCTTGGATAAGCTCTAAGTATCACAATGATCGAATAATGTAAGTGTTGTGAGTGTTTGTGATTGTTGCTGCAATTAGAAAGTGAAAGTGTACGAGATTGTGTGTGTTCTACTACTGATCCAGGCCTCCTATAAAAAGTAATCGAATATAACAAACTATCCTATATTCTAGGGATGCCTTGAATATTCCCTTGTGACCGTTGTAGACTCTTTCTCAGGCTCCACGTTCGTATCCTAACCGTCTTGAGAGAGTCTTCGGGGAGACCAAGTCTTCATATCCGTTGGTACCTTGCAACCAAAGATTAATGTTAATAGCGAGTCGGATACCCCCGCAGGATGTTACCACTATCCTGGTTCAGTATCCCGGTCGCAACATCATATATATAATATCAGGATATGTCATCAGGATATGGGTTAGAAATTCCACCCACAACAATTGTCCCCAAAAATATAACCGTTGGGATCCTCTGATCCAAACGGATATATTTTTCTTTGTGTTACTTGATGCTCTTAATGGGATATAGATGTTGATGTACATGGTGCAACTTCCAACGCTATTTTTACTCATCATTATCTATTCTCCCCCTATATCTTCTCCTTTCTTCTTGATTATTATCACATCACTTCAGAGCTTTCAGGTATCACCTTCTTACTTCTCTATTTTCTCTGTTTTACTTCTTCATTTTGCCATGGCCAACCAAACACACTTACACACCGACGATTCCGTTCCAACATTTGCTGAGCAAAACCTCCTCAAGGAGCCACTGAAAGAAGCCTGTTCTTTCGATAATGCCGATATCGCCGCTCTTAGAGCCTCCGACGCCTTTCCAGTCGGAGCGATCATTCGGCCGTTTGACCGGAATCTTCGGTCAGACGTTTCTTCTATAGAGTGGATCTATCTCTTGTTGTATCCCTTTTCCATTGGACTTTGATACCCTTTCTCAGACTTCATCATGCGCTTTTTTCACCTTACCGGTCTTAGTATCGCCCAAACCATGCCCATGGTTTGGAGGGTGCTAGCGGTGCTGGACCGGATCAAGACTCATCACATTCCTGAGCTATGTATTGAGTATATAGCCATCGCCTATCATTTACGATCCCATGGTTCTAGCCGATTCATGCTATTCTCAACCTCCAAACACCCCTCATTCTTAAGGCAACCAAAAACGAGGACGAGTGGAAATAAAAGTTCTTCTTTGTCAAAAGGGACTCCATTGACAAGGGTGTTGATTTTCCTGTGAAATGGTTGACTGCTGGCAGGATTTAGGGTTTTGGGGATATCCCCAAATGTATCCTGAACTTACATCCCAAACTGGCATCCTTGTTTACTTTTTAGCAGCGAATCTCAAAGAACTAGCCCCTCCATCCGCAGAATCGGAAGGGAGGATCAGTGCCGTCTACCGGTTAGAGGAAAGTGAAATAAGCTTTTCTCCACTTCCCACAAGTTTAAGCCAACATTCAAGCTCCAACATGTCAGGTAAGAATATCTGTTCTACATATCTTTGCATATATTTGGTTAGTTAAGACATCAGGATATTGAAAAGTTGAAATTTCTTCCCTCTTGTGCAGACCCAGCCAAGATCCCTGAAGTGTTTGACCTTGACAAACAACAGCTACCCCGGGCCTGCTCTGGTAAAGATAGAGCCAAGTTCCAAACCTTCCACCATGTCTAAACCGCCTGTCAGAGACAAGCCCACAATCACCCGAAGCCTTCCTCAGCAACAAAGGCTCGTTCCTCCAGCTCCCGCAAGAGGAAAGAGACCGACTCCCCGGCCACTTCTGCTGAAGCCTTCTCTTGCTACCGCTAACTCTCAGCATTACGAAGACAAATTCAAGGCGATGACCCAGGAGTCTCAGGCTGCTATGAAGAAGGCTGCCCAAGAAGCTCAGGCTAAGCTGGATGCTGTTCAGACTCAACACGAGCAGGATATGATCACCTACGGGGAGGGCCTCAAGAGTTCCGTCGTCATTTCCCTCCTCTAGGCCAGGTTGAGGATGGCCTATGAAGCCAGAGCTATGGTTTTGAATGCTCAACCTGGTCTATTGGAGCCTGGGAGGTGAAATTGAAGGATCTCGATGGTAATCCTGTGGAGTATCCTGCTAAGCCAGCAGTTGCAGAGCCTTCCAAGGTGACTAAGGTAGCAGCTAACGTGAGTGAGGATCCTCGGGCTGATACTGGAGCGAATGCTGCAGCGTAAGGGCATTAAAGCGGGCGATGATGGATATTGATGCCTAGGCCGGAGCCCACTTTTTAAATTTGATTGTCTGTAACCCTTAAACAATTTTACTTATCCTGCACTTGAACAATTTTATTTTCCTGCACTTTTAGATACAATATGATGGCCAAAGGTGGAGGGATCCTGGGTCAGGACGAAGCCCTTGGTCATCAATGATTATACGCCTTAGAACTTATCATACTCTTGGTGGATGGGTCTTAGTTTAAGACGAAGCCAAGAGTATGACATTTTGATATGTTAGTAATAAACTAATCCTTTTGGCTTTAACTGTTGTTGCCATGTTTTCATTTTGGAAAAATATGTTTTAAACCTCCTGATCAAATATCCTGACCAGGATACTGATATAACGTTCAGTATCTTTGTTGTCTTTAATCAAAATGTTAGATAAAACTTGATTAAATATAACTATAAAAACTTAGATCATTCATATAAGTCTTCCAAGCTATGAGAAATAAAAAACCATACCAGAAACACTTAGGCAATAATTTCCAACCTTTGAATCCTTTGCAATGTCTCCAGCATGGATGTCCCCTGTCTGTGCAGGATATTGCATCAGTGCGTGGCATACTTGAACATTTTTCCACTTAGTGACGAAACTTTACAACTTTTTGTTCATAAAAGAACGTGTATGAACAAAATCACAATTAGAACTTTTTAAAGTCTTTAATTTTGCTGGGATAAACCCTTAGTATCGTGCGCTACAGGCGGGAGTGTATAAACTCCAAGACTTAGAAAGGCGAAAACCTTTAAACCTTAGAGAGTATGAAAATACCCTTTCGCGAGAGAGGGTGATCGATCCTCATATCTCGTAAGGATCCGAGATATAGCCAATAATAACGAAATTGTCAGCCACTTTTACATGAACTGGTCCCGCCATCTTGAACTATACCCGGATACATGCGCTCCAGGCGGGGTGTTTAAACCCAATTCGGAAAAAGGTGAAGACCTTTAAACTTGTGAAGTGATCTGAATCCCTTAAACGAGAGAGGGGGCCAATCCTCTAATCTTTCGATCTATCTTGAGCAAGTATCCTAGAGTATTGTCTTGAAACATATCCTACAAAACCCCTTTAAACTAAGGTGGGTGGTAGCTTGGCTAACACCCTTCCGATGCTTAAGTCAGTATTGGCTTTCAAAAAAAAATAACTTAAATTAAATATATATTTAAACGAGATAAAATTCATACCATCCTGAGTTAGAATTCAAATTCTAAACTCACTTGAAATAAGCTTTAAGATGTATAGCATTCCAGGATCTTGGTATCATATCCCGCTCCATGGTCTTGAGCCGGTATGATCCTTTTCCTGATTCTGACTCAATCTCGTATGGCCTTTCCCATTTTGGAGCTAACTTCCCATCAGCAAGATTAGTCGTATTCTGAAACGCTTTTCTCAAGACCCAATCTCCAACTTGGAATCTTCTAGTTCTTAAATTTTGTTGTACGACTTGGCTATCCTTTGTTGGTATGCTGCCATCCTTAGCTTTGCCGCATCCCTTGTTTCATCAATAGTGTCCAACTCTTGACATAAGACTTCTGGATTCGCTTCAGGATCCCGTAGGCTTGACCTGGCTGTGGGAATCACCATCTCTGTTGGAATCACTGCTTCTGCTCCAAACACCAAAGCAAATGGGGTTTGCCCAGTAGCATTCTTCACAGTTATTGTGTCAGCCCATAGGACAAATGGTAGTTCCTCTGCCCATTTTCCTTTTTTGGCACCTAACCTCTTTTTTAAGTTATTGACAATTATCTTGTTCGAGGATTCTGCCTGTCCATTAGCTTGAGGATGCACCGGTGTTGACGTAATCATCTTGATTCCCCAACTTTTGCAAAAATCAGTAGTCCTTTTGCTGATAAATTGGGAGCCATTATCACAAATTATCTCAGCTGGTATCCTAAATCTTGTCAGGATATTCCTCTAGATGAAAGATACTACTTCTTGATCTCTTACTTGAACAAATGCTTCTGCTTCAACCCACTTGGAGAAATAATCCGTCATTGCTAACATAAAAACCTTTCCTCAAGGAGCCTTAGGAAGTTTCCCCACTATATCCATACCCCACTTCATAAATGCCAAGGGGATATGATAGGATATAATGGTTCAGCTGGTTGATGTAGTATATTGCTGTGTCTTTGACATCCATCGCACTTCCGAGCATATTCCGCAGCATCCTTTCTCATGGTCGGCCAATATATCTTGTTCTCAACACCTTCAAGAATAAAGATCTGCCCCCAGTATGGTTGCCACAATCTCCTTCATGTATATCCTGAAGTAACTCCTTGGTTTCAGGATCTTCCAGGCACCGTAGATATGGAATTGCAAGGGATTCTTAAACAAAACATTATTTATAATAGTAAAACGGGATACCATTATTCTGAAAGCCTTGGGATTTTCATCCTTTGGGATATCTCCTTTTTCAAGATACTTCATGATTGGAGCCATCCGGGATTCAAGATTCACCTCAGGACATCCATCACCAGGATTCTGGATACTTGCTACTTCTTATCCTGAGGCTTGATAATTTCCATTGCAGGATATAGGATATGTAGTATTGGTATCTGAGTTCCCTCCGGTATCCTGACAGTAGATCCTAGATTTGCTAGAGCATCTGCTTCAGCATTTTCTTCTCTTGGTACCTGTTCAAGTGTAAAATTTTCGAAATATCCTGCTAATTTTTTTTTAACAATTTCAAGATATTCAGCTAACTTTTCACCCTTGACTGCATAAGATCCATTGAAATGGTTAGTAATCAACAGGGAATGAACATACACTTGTAAACATTTAACACTCATATTGTTAGCCAATTTTAATCCTACTATCAGGGCTTCATGCTCAGCTTCATTATTAGTAGCAGGAAATTCACATTTAATAGCCTGGGGTAGTATGTACCCCTGTGGCGATTTTAGTAGTATCCCTAATCCTACACCTCTTATGTTATGTTGGGATTGAACCCAATGAAAGGAACAGATGATACAAAGCCATATAACACTATCCGAGCTTTGGTTAAACTATCAGAGGTTTCAACCTTTGATGTACATACACTGCTTTCCCTAAAGATTGCTCATCCTATCATCCGCCTTCACAAAGCTTCAAAGGTCTGCCAAAGTTACAAGGGTCAGAGGATAGAGATCAGAGTTTAGTCATTAGCTTAGTTAAATCAATGTAACAGTGCTAAGCACTGATAGTTAGTATTAGTAGTGTTTTCAGTTAGTTACAATTGGTTTCCTATCACTATCAACCCTGACGTCATCAAAGATGCTCAGTGGTTAGATAGCTAGTATAAATATGTAAGTTCTGTAACAGTTTAAACTTGTCTATTAAAAGATCAACTTTCGCATATCGTCTTCTTTGCATTTTCTTATTACCAAACTGTAATTGCAAAGGCTGAGGGGGAGTTTATGAATCACATGCAAGTTAATCAACTTGAAAGCATGATGATGATGAAAACAAACAACCATTGCTTGTAGTAAAAGTTTTCCATCTTATTCCGCTGCAAATCTCTTTTAATTCAATCATTTTCCATTTTTGAAACAAAAACTAAAAGTAATTCAAACTCAGATCCTAAAAATTGGTATCAGAGCTTGATTCATCAAATTCGATCTAACAATTAATTTGGTTCGAACAGATCAGCTCCCTTGCTAATCAGTTTGGTTGTTTTAGCTTGATATTCAGAGTTTTATTACGTTCAAAGTTTTTAAAACAAAATCTGTAAAAATCAACTGAAAATGTCTCAAAACACACAGGATGCCAGTTCTGGATCCTTGTTCAAACCGCCGATGCTCAAAAGAAATGAATATTTCATTTGGCAACGGCGGATGGGTCACATCCTTTCTCAGCAAAGCACCGATTGCTGGAGATTTGTTGCTTATGGACCTCACGTTCCAATGGTTCTAAGCATAGAGGATCCAACTAAACAAGTGCCAAAAAATCCTGAAAACTTTTCGGAGCAGGATTTCCAGAAAATTGAATTGGGTGCTAAGGTATTTAGCATAGTTGCTTTGGCCTTACCCAATGAAATTTATGCTGGTCTACTCCTTTGCAATAGTGCAAAGGAGTTATGGGATGCACTTAAAGAGCAATTCAGTGGGACTGAGGAAGTGATAGAAAGTAATAGAGAAGTTCTAAATCAGCAGTATAAAATGTTTTGTCACTTGAAAGGAGAGTCTCTAACACAACAGTTCGAACATCACAGCTGTCTCATCAGTGAACTTAGACTGGTTAACGTGGTTCTATCTAATTCGACTGTCAATAGTCGTTTCCTTAGATCGTTACCAGATAAGTGGGAGACTGTAGCTTATGTAACGAGAAAGTCTATTGGTTTTAAAGAAATGTCGTTGACACAACTTCATGGGATACTCCTCACATATGAGAGAGAGTTAAACCAGAAAAAGAAGTTGCAAGATTCTGGCAAAATGACTGATGATTACTCATTGGGTAATACAACTCTTTTTGGCCAAGAAGAGGGATCTGGCAGCAGTAATGACCAAAGTTATGATCACTATATAGATATTACATCTGGTGGGAACTTTGGATCTGAAACATATGCACCCAACTATGCTTTTACTGCTAGTGGGGAAAGCCAAACCTCTGACAATCTATTCTTTGAGCTGAATGACTTGCTACACTTTGAACCTTCTGATCTTGAAGAAATGGATATTTTGCACCAACTGGCCTTATTGAGTGTTAGGGCTAGAAAATTCTATAAGAGAACTGGTAGAAAATTCCCAGGTTTGCATGGGGGGTTGAAGGTTAGGCTGGATAAATCAAAAGTCAAGTGTTATAAGTGTAATAGGCTAGGACACTTTGCCAGAGAATGCAGGTCTCAAAATTCTGGACCAATAGTGACTCATTCTGGCCCTAGACCTCAGCACACGCAAAACACTGCTCATTATTCCCAATATGCCCCTGCTCAACATGTTCAAAACATTGCTCACTTTGCACATCCTGCTACCACTGTTCCAGTGCATTATGTTCAATCCATTGCTCCACAAATTCAATATGTTCATGCACCATCACATCCTCAAGTGCTTGTACAACAAGCACCCATTGTTACACAACCTGCTCAAACCACTGCTAGTCCAGCAGAGGTTGGTCAACAAAGCTTTTTCACACAAAGTTATGTTGACTGGAGCAGCTTGCCTGAGGATTTGACTGATGAAAACTTTGCTTTAATGGCCAAAAATGATGTTGAACAAGAATTTTGTTTAATGGCCTTAGAGACAATTGCTGAAGGTATTGAATCTGTGGAGATAGTGTCAAAAACTGATGAAGTTCAAGTTTGTGATGAAACAGTGGTTTCAAGTGAAGAAAAAGAAAATACTGCTGATAAGGAAAAGAACTCTCATACTGACCCATGGAATGTTGATGTGTGTGATGAAGAGTGTGATTGTGCTCTCATGGCTGCCACAAAGGTATCACCTCAGATCCTTAAAGATCTATGTTCTGACAAATGCATCATTGATTTTGCAAACATCAAGAAGGTAAATGAAAACCTGAGAAACAAAATTTTAGAAGATGAACTTAATTTTGAAAAACTGATTAAAGAGTTAAAATCAAAGTTAAGTGAAAAAGATTCTGAAATGAGTAGCCTGAGACATGAATCAAGCATCCAAACTATGGTAGAAAAATACCAAGTTTGTAAAAAGGAGTTAGAAGAAACCCAAATCACTTGTGAAAAATGGGTTGAGTCCTGTAAAGGTTATGAGATTATGCTTGATGCTCAGATCAAGAGTACCATTAAGTTTGGTGTAGGTTTTAGAACCTATGACCAAATTGAGAAAAATTCTGCTGAAATTGATTCTGAGTTGGTTGAAGTAGTCCCCAAAAATTTGGCTGGTGAAGAGATAAAAATCACAGATAAAGCTGGAAACAAAATTGTTTTGGAAAAATCAGAGGTTCAACAAAAGATAAAGAAATTGAAAAATATCAGATTAAACCAACCTGGTCAGATGAATGTGATATCTTAGAAAACTTTAAGCCAATGGACTTCACAACCACTGATGGTATTAAAGCCCCAAAAGCACTGGTGATCCCTATCAAAGATGTACCAGCAGAGGTTACAACCTTTGCTGATAAAAAATCTGATAGGAAAAGAAGAGTAAAGATTAAAAACTTGTTTTGTGAATTTTGTGAGAAAAGAAATCATGTGGCTGCAGATTGTTTTCTTTTAAAATCCTATGACATTAACAAAACTTGTGTTATCAAAAGCTCTTCAAAATGCACCGTATGCAACAAAACAAATCACTCAACTCAACAGTGTGCCTATCTCAAAAATTATGAACAAAAGGTAAAAGAGATCAAGAAGAAAGCACTAGAAAGAGAAGGTTCAAGTTCTGTTGGAAATAAATCTAAGCAGAGTTTTGAACCAATTGAAACATCTGTTGCAAAAGCCTTAAACAAAACCTCTGTTCAAAAAGAGGTGCAAGTGACAGATGCCCCATCATCAAACTCATTTCCAAGAGGGTATGGCCCACCTGCTTATAAAAAGGTTCCTCATGCTTATGAAGGTTACAAAAAGCCTTTAAAGCAAAGAGTAAACAGGCACCCTTATGGATACAATCATCTGATAATAAATGGCCAAGAGCAGATGTTAGAAAAAAATTTCAAAACCACTGACCATTGTCCTAGACTTGAGGCTGGACCATCTGTGACCCCATCCAAAGCCATTTTGGCTTTGGAGACCAATCTTAACTGATCTATTTACTTGATGTGCAGGGACCCTCTACTTGCCTTGATAGCTTATGGTATGTAGATGGTGGAGGTTCCAGTCACATGACAGGATGTAGAGCCCTTCTCAAGGACTTCATGGCTCATGAAGGGGGGGGGGGGTGATATATCTTTTGGTAATAATTCAAAGGGAAAGGTTTTAGGGTCTGGGTCGGTTCTGGCTGGTAAACTCAAGTTTGAAAATGTGAATTTAATTGACAATCTGAAATTTAACCTGCTGAGTGTCTCATAAATGAGTGACAGAGGATATGGATCCTTCTTCACTAAGAAAACTTGTCAATTGTGGGATCAGAGGTTGTTAAAAAGATTGATAAAATCATTGCTGAGAGCAAAGCACAACTCACTGCACACAGAAGTGGGAATTCGTATGTGGTAGATATGCTAAAAGATAATCCTATGTCTAGAACATGCTTATTTTCTGTTGCTTCTAGCAAAGAGACTGAGTTATGGCATAGAAGACTTGGACACACAAATCTTAAAACTATCACCACACTCTCAAAACAAAGTCTTGTAAGAGGGTTTCCTCACAAGCAATTTTCCTGTGATGAACATTGTGTTTCCTGTTTAAAAGGCAAACAACATAAAAGTTCTTTCAAATCAATTGAAGAGTCCAAAACAAGCCAGTGTTTACAACTGCTACCCATGGACTTGTTTGGCCCAGTGCAAATCATGAGTTTAAAACACAAAAGGTATTGCCTAGTGATAGTTGATGATTTCTCTAGGTTTACATGGACCTTCTTTCTCCACTCTAAGGATGAAACTGCAGGCATTTTGCAAAACTTCGTCAAACAAGTAGAAAAGCAATTTGATCTTCCGGTAAAAATTTTTAGGAGTGACAATGGAACAGAGTTTAAAAATAGGGAGTTGGATGCTTTTTGTGAGTCAAAAGGAATTGTTAGACAATATAGCATTCCAAGAACTCTAGAGCAAAATGGGGTGGTTGAAAGGAAAAATAGAACTTTAATTGAATCAGGAAGGACTATGCTAGCAGATTCTGGTTTACCTTTGTCTTTCTGAGCAGAGGCTGTAAACACTGCTTGCTATGTTCAAAACAGAGTTTTGATTAACCCATGCATCAAAAGACTGCCTATAAGATATTGTATAAAATCAAACCTCTGATTTCCTATTTTAAAGTTTTTGGATGTCCATGCTTCATTTTGAACTTAAAAGATTCTATATCTAAGTTTGCAGCCAAAGTTGGTTGTGGTTATTTTCTGGGATACTTAACCACTGCTAAAGCCTACAGAGTTTTCAACTCTAGGACAAAGTGTGTTGAAGAAATTTGAATGTCAAGTTCAATGAACTTTCATCACTGAAAATCTCAGCAAATCCTGCAGAGCTTTTTGATTTAGATAAATTCACATTTACTGATGTTTCTATCAAGTTAGACAATGCAGGTACACCACAATCATCTGAAGAAGATCAAGATCCAGGATATGACTGTGTGCTTCCACAAACAAAAGTCTATTCTTCCAACAGAGGATCAGGTGCTACAAGCTCTTGTGTAAACTCTGCCATTTCTGGGTCAACAGTGGTTGATCCTCAAACCTCTGTCAGTTCACAAAATCAAACATCTGTTGATAAAAGTCCTACTTTTGGTCACCAAAATCATCAGAATGTTACCTCTATACCCCCAATACCTCCACCTCCATTCTCATCAGTGGCTGATACTTCAAATTCACCAGCAGATGTTAGCTCAGATGATACACATTTGCAGCCATCACCTCAAAATTCTATTGTTCCGTACCAAGGTGATCTGATTTATCTCAAAAGCCATCCAGTAGATCAAGTTATTGGCAACATCAAATCTGGGGTGCTCACACGGAGTCAATCCCAAAATATTTGTCTTTTTGCTAGTTTTCTATCACTCATACAGCCAGTCAAGTACCAAGAGGCACGGAAAGACAACAGCTGGGTAAAAGCCATGTAAGAAGAACTCCTTCAGTTCAAAAGACAACAAGTTTGGGAGCTTGTGCCACTTCCAAAAGATGTAAGTCCAATTGGCACAAAGTGGGTCTTAAAAACAAAATTGATGAAATGGGTATTGTTGTCAAAAACAAATCAAGGCTCGTGGTTCAAGGATATAGGTAGGAAGAAGGTATAGACTATGATGAGACCTTTGCTCCTGTAGCAAGGTTGGAAGCTATTTGCCTGTTCTTAGCTTTTGCTGCTAACCACAACATAAAGGTGTTTCAAATGGATATAAAGAGTGCATTTTTGTATGGAAAAATCAAAGAAGAGGTGTATGTCTGTCGACCTGCAGGTTTTGAAGATGCATTCCATCCTGATCATGTCTACAAGCTCAACAAAGCATTGTATGGCTTGAAACAAGCACCAAGAGCCTGGTATGAAACTCTATCCACTTTTCTCTTATCCATAGGGTTTACTAGAGGTAAAATAGATAAAACCCTATTTTTAAAATGGAAAGGAAAAGAATTGATGCTTGTCCAAATTTATGTGGATGACATCATTTTTGGATCCACAAGCACTGCTATGTGTGAAGAGTTTCGAAAACTCATGGCAACAGAGTTTGAGATGAGTGCAATGGGTGAGCTCCAATGTTTTCTTGGTCTCCAAGTTAAACAATTGCACAATGGTACATTTATTCATCAAAACAAGTATGTGAAAGAACTGCTTAAAAAGTTTGATATGGATGATTGTAAATCATGTAGCACAGCTATGGCAACCTACAAGCTAGTCACCATTGATGGTAAAGATGACCTTATAGATCAAACTCTTTATAGAAGCATGATTGGGTCCTTATTGTACCTAACTGCATTAAGGCCAGACATCATGTTTGCAACATGTGTTTGTGCCAGATCACATGCATTACCTAGAAAGTATGATCTTATTGATGTAAAAAGGATATTCAGATACATAAATGGTGCTCCCACACTTGGTATCTGGTATCCAGCTAATGGAATATTGAGCTTTCAGGTTTTTTAGATTGTGACTTTGCTGGGTGCAAAACTACAAGGAAGTCCACATCAGGAGGATGTCAATTCCTAGGTGATTGTATAGTGTCTTGGCAAAGCAAAAAGCAGGTTGCAGTTTAAACATCCACTGCTGAGGCAGAGTATATTGCTGCTGCTAGCTGCACTGCTCAACTCTTGTGGCTTCAAAACCAGTTGTTGGATTTTGGTGTAACTGCACTAAAGACTCCACTCAAATTGGACAGTCAAGCTGCTGAAAACATCATTAAAAATCCAGTTTCTCATTCAACTACAAAGCACAGTGACATCAGACATCACTTTGTGAGAGAATGCTATGAAAAAGGATTGATTTCTTTGCATCATGTCCATACTTCAGATTAATGGGCAGATGTTTTAACCATGGCATTGGATACATCTACCTTTGAAAAATTGATCTCAAGAATTGGAATGCTAAACATGGATTAAAAACAAGGTTTCTTGTAAATTCATGCGTACATAGCATCAAAATATTTTCAGAAAATCAAAAACTCATTGTTAAAAATAGTTAAAATTGAATTTTTCAATAAATCTTTAAAAGTCTAATCATAACATCTGATTGCTCAAAACCTCTGATAGGCTTCAAAATCTTATCCACTGTAAAAGTGTATCCTGTGAATTCCATTTTTACCACTTTTTCAAAACACTGTTAGCTATCCACTGATAGTGTTAAAAATTAGTATTGTCCAATCCCCTGTCCTAAAACAGTGGTTTGCCACCTCAACGGTTACTTTTCTCATCAGAGGTTACACATGGACATATGTTAGCCATCAGATCTTGCAAACAGATGCCACGTCATGTTCACCTTTTCAAAACCCTATAAAAACCCTGTTTTATCCTTCATCAGTGTTTACCCTAAACTGTGTCGATTACAAAAATCTCAAAACAGTTTTTCTCTCTAACACCATGGCTCCCAAATCAAAATCTTCAAAGAAATCCACACAAGAACTTCCACCCTTCACTCTCATAATCAAAACTCCACATAATTATATCGTCATACTTGAAGAAACCAACGCCAATACTCTCTATCATCTAATGATTCGAATTTTGCAAAAGTCGAAATTCAAGCACATGTTAATAGTCAAAGCCCTAATTCACATTGATTCTCTTAGAGATTTTTGGAAAAATGCAAAGGTTCACTCATCTGCTGCTGGTGTTCCTTACACAATAATCTCAATAGTAGGGGGAGTGTTGATGCAAATTAGCCCCCAATCGATCTCTCAAGTTTTCAAGTTAAATGACATACAATACCCTTTGTCATTTCCTCAAAATGAGATCCAAGCAGAGCTTTTGAAAAGAGGTTATGTAGGCCAGATGAAAGGTATGACAATTTTTAAACCTAACTTTCCTGCTGAGATGAGATTTTCTTTCACACAATTCTTACTTGTCTCTCAGCAAAAACCACTGGTTTCAATGAAATCCCATTGAACATGCAATATTTGGGGTATGCAATTTTAACTGACACAGATTTAAACTACTCCCAGATATTGTTCAATGATCTTGTGAATAAATTAAAAATATTGAAAAAAGAAAAGCTTTTTTGATGCATCCACGTTTCCTGAGTGTTTATTTACAGGATCAAATTAAAGGTCCTGAAAGTAAACAAGGCGCTGTGATTAACCCAGGCCGCCTTAATCATGAAACTTTCACCATAATAACTAACCAAGATAAAGTTGAGAAAACACAAGTAGAGGAAGTTGAGCAAGTTTTACCTAAACAAAATGTTCAAACTCAACCTCTTGCTACTGAGCCCACTGCTCTTGGTGATCAGGGCACCATAACCGCTGCTCTGAAGCCCACACCAAAAATCTCCAAAAAGAAAACCAAACCAATTTCCAAAAAGCCCACCAAACCCAAAAGGGTCCTCCGGAAGATGAGATCCCAGAGATTAACCCAGTGACAGCACCAAAGTCACAAACCACTTCTGCTACTTCTTCACAGCAGCTGGTTCAAAGATATCCTACCGGCTTTGAAACTCCTCCTTCTTCCTCACAAAAGGAAAAGGTTGTAAACACAGGGACACCAAATTATGAAGCTCTAGATCCACTTGGCTCTGTCTTCCATAGCCCCTCTCCCAAGGCAATGTCGCTTTCTACACAACCACCTTCACCAATGACTTCACTTCCATCCACAATTGTACCATTGCTGAATGCAATTGAATTAGTTCAGACACAAACCAGCACTTCTCAACAACCTATTACTGAGAATATACTTCATCAAGATGCTGGGTCTACTTCTTTATTCATTGCTAGCTCATCAGCAAATGAAGAGGCTACATCCCTTGGGTTACATGTAACCCTTGGTGATAGTTCAACACAAGCAGCCACTACAATTGCTGAACTCCCAAGTTCTCAGTTGGACAGTGGTTTCATTACTAAGACTTGGTTGAAGGCAACCACTGTTGAGGCAACAACTGTTACCTCTGTTGTGGGAAGTCCCCAGTACCAAGACAAAGGGGCATCTATGTTTGAAGATGGTCCTAAAACCACTGCTCATGATAACATAGATATAACTACCACCACTGGTAGGAGTTCAGATGATCCTATTAAATTAGGTGATGAGCTAAAATATCAGGATTTGACGAAGAGAGTTACTAAGATAGAAAGTTCTGTTGATGAAATCAAAAGTTTACTGAAGCAGATGATAGCTACAAAAAGTTAACCCTCTGTTATATCCACTGCTGATCTCAAAGAAGCTCTTAACCCTCTGTTTCAACATCAACAACATTATTTGGATCTACAACACAAGCATCAGATGAATAACGTTAGAAACATGTTTGAATCAAGGTATCAAGACACTGCAGCAGACATTAAAGCCATCAAAGCACATCTACTCACAACCATTGGCCATTCACCTCCAACGGTTATATTTGTTACAACAGATGAAGCCAAAAAGGGGGAGAATCCTTTGGGTCCAAAGAAGTTAACAATAGATGATGATAAGGCCAGACCTACCTTGAATATTCCAAAGCCTGTTGGTTCAAAGAAGATAGATTTAACTGATGATATTGTGGCCAAGGCAAGGGCCAGTCACAAGAAGACAGTGATTGAGGAGAGCAGAGTGTTGGTTGAGAAAAAAATTGAACAACAAAAAGAAAAAGGAGAGGTTGGTACATCATCAAAAAGGATACCTGCTAGAAAAGCTAGGCAACCAACATCCACACCTCCTAAAACTAAGCCTGCAACCAATCCAACCATTAAAACCTCTGCCTCTAAAAAATCTATCACATCTTCCAAATCACAACCCACATCCACACAACCAATATCCACACCTCCTAAAACTAAGCCTGCAACCAATCCGATCATTAAAACCTCTGCCTCTCAAAAATCTATCACATCTTCCAAATCACAACCCACATCCACACAAGCAGATGTTACAGCACCTGTTGTGTCAACATCTGTTGATACAGCAGATGTTGCAACAAATGCAACTCTATCCACTGCCATGATCACATTTCCCACATCAACCCATCCATTATCCACACCACCAAAGATCCCACAATTACCATCACCCACTCTAAGGTTCAAAAGGAGAAAAATCACAAAAGTGATAAATGATGATATCTCTGCACCTCTTCCAATATCATCAACACCAATGACCTCCACATCAGTGCTTACAACATCTTCAACTCTTAAAGTCACTCTTGCATCAAATTTGTATCCTCTTGATTTACAAGCAGTCAGGGAAGAGATCCTAAGTTTCTTTTCAGAGGATGACCCTGAAAAAAGAACAATTCTATCCCTTTATGGCTATACAAGACCAGGAAATGTTGATGCTTACCTGGAACTAAAAGGAAGCAAGCAGATGATATTGCCAAAAGAGAATCAGTTGGTAAAGATGATAGAGAAATACAGATTGTCATGTCATTTCAACTGAGTAAAGTCACCATTTTACAAAACTTTATCAAAGATCTGAGCAACCAGTTGTCAGTAAGGGAAGATAAGCTGCTCAAAAGTGAACTCATTGAGTATATCATGGAAAAGAAGATGTATAAGGCAACAAGGGCACAGTTCAGGGACTGGAGCATAGATGAGCTAAGAGAAGAAATCAACAGAATGCAAGAAATGTTGAACGGCCCTCTCAAAAAGCCAACTCCTCCCAACTGGGATTTATACAAGAAAGATAGGACTGAAAGTGCCTTGAAGTTAAAGAGAATGAAGCAAGAACTGATTCAGAATCATTATGGTTCCAAAAACCAAGTGATGAGATGGGGTGAGGTGAGGGTGATAGACACCTACAAAAGTTTGGAAGAAAGAAGGAAACAGGATCCATCCATGCCTCTTAAGCCTGACTATTCAAAAGAAGATGCTATCCTCAAAGCAAAACTCTCCAAAAAGTCCAGCTCAACATCTGCCCATTCCACACTTGCCCTGTTACACAGAAAAAGGCAAGAGGGTATGTCTGAAAAGACTGATAAAGAGTTTGAGGATACGTTTATCAAAGAAGGCATAGAGAACATGATTGATTATCCAATAGATGATAGAAGTGCCAAGCTAGCCAAAGATCTATCACAAAAAGCTCCTGCTCAAACCTCAGTAATAAAAGCTCATTCAAGAAAACCATCAGACCCAAAAATTCTAAAATGGAAGGTCGACAAAGGCACCCATGAATTGACACTGCTCAAGTCTTATGGTGCAGCCACTAAACTATCCATGGAAGCTGCTTATGAGCTTGCAGTAGAAGACTTCCAAGAACTACTATGCTTAGAGCTGGAGAAGGATGATGATGACATGGAATGTCTTTACTTTGAACTTCAATTCAAAGGTCAAATAAGAGAATTCCTTCTGAAGAATAAAGACTAAGAATAAAGTGTTTTTGGCATCATCTGTTCCAGGAGGAGATTGTTGGGATTGAACCCAATGAAAGGAACAGATGATACAAAGCCAAATAACACTATCCAAGCTTTGGTTAAACTATCAGAGGTTAACCTCTGATGTACATACACTGCTTTCCCTAAAGACAGCTGATCCTATCATCTACCTTCACAAAGCTTCAAAGGTCTGCCTGAGTTACAAGGGTCAGAGGATAGAGACCAGAGTTTAGTCATTAGCTTAGTTAAATCAATGTAACAGCGCTAAGCACTGATAGTTAGTATTAGTAGTGTTTTCAGTTAGTTACAATTGGTTTCCTGTCACTATCAACCCTGACGTCATCAAAGATGCTCAGTGGTTAGATAGTTAGTATAAATAGGTAACTTCTGTAACAGTTTAAACTTGTCTATTAAAAGATCAACTTCCGCATATCATCTTCTCTGCATTTTCTTATTACCAAACTGTAATTGCAAAGGCTGAGGGGGAGTTTGTGAATCACATGCAAGTTAATCAACTTGAAAGCATGATGATGAAAACAAACGACCATTGCTTGTAGTAAAAGTTTTCCATCTTATTCCGCTGCAAATCTCTTTTAATTCAATCATTTTCCATTTTTGAAACAAAAACTACAAGTAATTCAAACTCTGATCCTAACATGTTAGATGCACCATCAGTTTACAATATCCAACATCCTGAATTCTCACCTAGTTGTTGTACTTCTAAGTCAGCTTCATTTTGGATATTACTACTAAAATCTGCCACAAAGTCTGCTAGATCTTGAGACTTTATAGCATTTCTAGGTTCATACACTAGATCAAAAGCACTTAGTCTAACAAACCATTTAGCCATTCTATCAGACATTTCGGGTTTCCTAAGCACATTTTTAACAAGATAATTGGTTTTAACATGTATCCTATGCATTTCAAAGTAATGTCTAAGCTTAGTTGATGCCATGACTAGAGCTAATATCAATTTTTCTAAGTGTGAATATCTAGTTTCAGCATCTAATAAGCTTTTACTAACATAATTGTTAGGGCATGGATTTTATGCCAAGGATCATCCATCCTGAGACTGAACCTGGATCACGGATCCTTAATGGATAATGCAGGGAGTCTGAGGATCAAGGATCCTTACCAATGTTTATGTTTTTAACAATTGTTCTATGTGTATTCAGTTTATGCTTGCAGGTAATGGTAGACTAAGTCACCGAGAATCAAGGGGAATATGCTCTTATTCAAGCACGTGCGAGTGAAGCCATGACCGTTACATGTGAACGTGGGGAGCTTGCATGAATTTCGGATAGTTAGTTCATTAAGATATTTAGTGGGATATTGAGCTTGATAGATACACAATCTGAAAACAATACATACTCGCATACACAATGTTGCTACTCTCTCTCGAACACACACTAGAATTCTTATTGTAACAAGCTCAATATTTCCAAAGTTGTAATCTTTTTAGTTCAATATAGTTGGTGATCAGTAGTTTCCATCACCCGAAGTTTTTTTATTCCGGAGATCAACTCTTGATCAAGGGCTTTTTCCTCGTGTAAATCATTGTGTTCATTGTCATTTACTCTTGATATTTGTTCATACATTTGTTCGTTTAACCAAGCACTGAACCTCACATTCAAAGTTTGGTTACATTATCCTTAATCAGATTTTTGACCAAAACAGTTTGGCGCCCACCGTGGGGCAATCGATGCTTCAATTCTAAATTTTTTGTTCATTTCATTCATTTATATTCTTTTTCATCAATCACATGGCTTCTTAGGGAAAATCTGCTTCAAGTGCCATGCCGGCAGCTACCTCATCTCAGACTTGTGCATCATTGCCTCCCATTCCCACTGCACCGACGAAGAGTGTTGATAATGCTCAGAAGAAGCCAACACCAGTTTTCTCGAAGGCTTCTACTGTTTGATCCTCTACACCTACTAACAATGATCTGTCTACTTTGATTTTGCAGATGAAAGGATACATGGAACGACAGGACAAAACTAACCAGAGGATCCTTCATGAATTGATGAAATCAAGAAACATAAGAGATCAGTAGAGGATCATTCTCCATTGATGCCCAAGTCATTGGATTTCGCCACTCCAGCAGCAACCACTCAGCATTCCAAGGCGTCTGGTGTTCAGTATCAAGGATCCTCAGGATTACAGCATGGATCATTGGCAATCACACAGCCACAAGCATCTCATTACCAACCTTATGGATCCCATTCCAGCCTCAGGGATCCTCATATCAGCATCAAGGATCCTACCTCAGTTCGACAAGATACTTGGAGACGGTGCCACCTAAAGTATCTTACTTCCAGCATCAAGGATCCTCATCCCAGGTTCAAGGATCCATGGAGTATCTTCCGAGACCTTCAGCTCCTATGTATCCTGGACCCAATGTCTTTCAGGATCAAGGATCCTCAGGGAGTCAGATATTCAAGGATTCTGAAGTTCACAAAGGGGACTTCATCCCTATGCAGACTATTGCTTCATCTGGTCCAACTGTTACACCTGAAGTGTCCACCTTTGGATATACTTCTTGCATACCACTTCCAAACTAATCAGGAGGTAACAATGTGAATACATCTTTTGGCACTAACTGTGGTTTTTGCAGGATACAGGTATCAATCATGCTATGGCACGGGAGCTCCAGAAGCTTAAGGATATGATATCCAACGTCCCAGGAGTTGTTAAGCCCATTCCCGAGATCCCGGATGGAAGTCACAGGGTGTCTCGTGTTGCACCTCCTATATGCAACGCTGAGATACCAAAACGCTTTCAGACCCCCGACATGAAGCTGTACGATGGTACAACTGATCCGGAGGAGCATGTGGCACAATACCGGGAAAGAATGGAGATCAATCCCATTCTAGAAAGATTAAAGGAGGCCTGTCTTTGCAAGGGCTTCGAATCCACACTCACTGGATCAGCACTCAAATGGCTGCTAAGTCTTCCTCCTTACTCAATTACTTCGTTTTCTCATCTAGTTAATTTGTTCAATAACCAATTTTCATGTAGTAGAACTTTTGAACGATTAACTAGTGATTTGTATAGAATAACTCAAGGCCGTGATGAATCATTAATAGATTACATCACTAAGTTTAGTCGAGAATCCTTAGAAGTTCCTAATTTGGATATTGCCACTGCTATAGAGGCATTCAAAATGGGCTTGCTTAAGGATTCCTCATTCTATGATGACCTTGATATGACACCTTGCAGGAATTTAGATGAAGTGAGGAACAGGGCATTGAGGTTCATTCGTTTAGAAGATGACAAAAGGATCCAGGAGAGACTCTCAGGATCCTCAAAACAGGAAAAGCAAGGATCATTCTTTAAGAATAATCGATCCAAGTCATACTCTAAACATGACAATCACAATGTGAACGCAGTTGAACAAGACGAAGACGATGAGGATTATCCTCCAATATCTGAGTATTGTTTTTCTGTGGATAATCATGAACTAATACTTGCTATGCAGAATTTAGGTGACAAGGCTAGATGGCTAAGGAAAACTGATAAACCTGGAGCTACTAAGGATAAATCCAAATGGTGTGCTTATCATGAGGATTTTGGCCACCTTACTGATGAGTGTATAGCGTGGAGGAAGGAAATTGGCTATCTTCTTAGTAAAGGGTATTTGAAGGAATTGCTAGGAAGGAAACATTCAAGGACTCAGGATACTGAGAAAGTTCCTGAGAGAGCTCCTCCATCGCCAGCAGATGCTCAGATCATTAACTTTATTTCCGGTGGTTCTGATATCTGTGGAACTTCATTTTCAGCGGCTAAAAGGCATGCTAAGGAAATGAAGATGGAGAACGGAGAGAGACCAAATCGAACATCTACCCTAACACAACAAAAAGTGATATCCTTTGATGAGGAGGATCGCGTAGACATTTAGGATCCTCATCATGATGGTCTTGTCATTACTTTGTTTATTTCTAACCATTTTATTTGCAGGAGCCTTATCGATGGAGGGAGTTTAGTGAACATAATCCAGTTGGATGTCCTAAAAAAGATGAACATCCCTGAATCTGAGATCATACCAAGATCATCGGTGCTCGTGGGATTTAGTGGGGAAACCAAGAATACATTGGGGGACATCAAGCTTCCAATTTACATAGAGGGAGTGAATTCTATCCAAAAGTTTTGTGTAATAGATAACTTATCTTGCTGTAATGTTATCCTTGGCAGGCCATGGATACATGACATGAAGGCGGTCCCATCAACATACCACCAATGTGTCAAGCTTCCAAGTCCATGGGGGAATAGTTAAGATAGAAAGTGATCAGCAGGAGGCAAAGAATTGCTACACTTCCTCGATGAAACCTGCTTCCATGTCTAGGGAAGCATAGCAATTAAAGCATCCTCCAAAAGGCGTGATGGAGGCAAGAGAACAGGACGTCAAGGAAATACTCTTAGATCTTGAGGATCATGAATCTAAGGTGTATATAGGGTACGGGATCCAGGAGAGCATAGAGAAGGATCTAGTATCCTTCCTTTAACGAAGAAAATCTACCTTCGCCTGGAAGCACGAAGATATGACAGGTATTTCGAAGGATATCATTACTCATAAGCTTGGTATTGACAGGTCTTTCAGGCCAATTCACCAAAAAAGGAAGAAGTTTGCACCTGAAAGAAATGCAATTATCCAAGAAGAGTTAGACAAGTTACTAAAGGCAGGGGCTACATACCAAAGGCTGGTGAATATGATGTTCAAGGAGCAACTTGGACACACGATGGAAGTATACATAGATGATATGGTGGTCAAATCTAAAAGAGACGAGAATCACCTGAAGGACCTTGAAGTAGCATTCAATATTCTTGACCAATACAACATGAAGTTGAACCCGTCTGAATGTCATTTCGGGGTTAAAGCTGGAAAACTTTTAGGATATATGGTGACCAAGAGAGGGATTGAAGCAAGTCCAGAACAAATCAAGGCTTTAGTGAACATCAAGTCTCCTGCCAATGCCAAGGATGTGCAAAGATTGACAGGAAAGATTTCCGCCTTGAATAGATTCATATCAAAACCCTCAGAAAGATGCAAGGATTTCTATGACATTTTGAGGAAGAATAAGAAATTCGAGTGGACTGAAACGCATGAAGCTACTCTACAGGCTCTCAAGGATTACCTATCCTCAGCACCGGCTTTGATGAAACCAGAAAATGGAGAACCATTATCCTTATTCCTAGCTGTTTCAGGTAAAGCGGTAAGTGCGCTCCTAGCTAAGGATCACGAAGGCCAACAACATCCGGTATACTATGTAAGTAAAAGTCTACTTGATGCTGAGGTAAGGTATTCTCATTTAGAGAAACTAATTCTTGCTCTAGTCATGGCTTCTACTAAACTAAGACATTATTTTGAAACTCATCCTATTTTTGTTAAAACTAACTTTCCTATTAAGAATGTTATCAGGAAACCCGAGATGTCGCGAAGAATGGCAAAATGGGCTGTTAAACTTAGTGCATATGACATTAAGTATGAGCCCAGAAATGCTATTAAATCCTATGCTTTGGCTGACTTTGTGGCTGATTTTAGTAGTGATCTACAAAGAGAAGCTGAATTAGAAGTGCAACAACTTGAGGAGACCAAGGATCCTTGGACACTCTTCACAAATGGAGCTTCAAATGTCAAAGGAACTGGACTAGGCCTACTACTAAAATCACCACAGGGGGACATTATACCCCAGTCTATAGCCTGTGAGTTTCAAACCACTAATAATGAGGCAGAATATGAAGCCTTGATAGCAGGTTTGCAATTAGCTAAACATATGAGGATAAGGTATCTTCAAGTGTTTGTGGATTCTCTATTAATTACTAATCATTATAATGGTTCTTATATTGTTAAAGGTGAAAAACTAATCAAATATTTAGAGATAGTCAAGAAATTGGCAGATTCTTTTGCTTTTTTCAGCCTTACACAGGTACCTAGAAAAGAAAATGCAGAAGCAGATGCCTTGGCCAATCTAGGATCCTCACTGAAGATGCCAGAGGATGTAAAGATACCTATGCTCCAGGTTCTAACTCCTGCAATTGAGGAAATGAAACAATGGAGATAGTGGGTGATACAACGATTCTACCCAGTGATGATCCGGAGTCGAATTCAGGATCCTGGATCCTTCCAATCTTGAAATACATTCAGAATGGAGAAATTCCTATTAGAGAGAATCCTAGAACCTTCAGGATTAAGGTAGCACAATTTACTATAATTAATGACATACTATATAAAAGATCTCTTGCAGGACCCTATCTACGATGCATTGCAGATCCTGAAATCCAAGAAGTTTTAAAAGATTTTCATGAGGGAGATTGTGGAAATCACACTGGGGAAGAGCGCTATTCTCCAGGATCCTCAGGACAGGATATTATTGGTCTACAATGAAGAGAGATGTTGTGGAGTATGCAAGGAAATGTGATGCCTGCCAAAGACACAACAACATTCTTCATCAACCAGCAGAACTCTGCATCCTATATCCTCTTCTTAGCCATTTATGAGATGGGGAATGGATATAGTTGGCAAGCTTCCTAAGGCACCAGGGGGAAAAGTATTCATGTTGGCTATGACTGACTATTTCTTCAAATGGATAGAAGCTGAAGCCTTTGCTCAAGTTAGAGAAAAGGAAGTTATATCCTTTATCAAAAGAAATATTATTACTAGATTTGGTATTCCTTCAGAAATAATGGATCCCAGTTTATTGGGAATCGAACTACTAACTTTTGTGACATCTGGGGGATTAGGATGATTACATCAACACCAGTCCACCCACAAGCTAATGGCCAGGCAGAATCATCCAACAAGATCATCATCAACAATTTTAAGAAAAAGCTTGGATCAAAGAAAGGAAAGTGGGCCGAAGAACTACCATATGTCTTATGGGCAGATAGAACAACTCCCAAGAATGCTACGGGTCAAACTCTTTTTCCTTAGTCTTTGGAGCTAAGGCAGTGATCCCTACAGAAATAGTAGTCCCTACAGCCAGAACAAGCATCCGTGATCCTGAAGCAAATGCTGAGACTCTAGCTCAAGACCTAGATACCATGGATAAATTAAGAAACTTGGCAAGGATAAGGCTGGACAGTTATCAACAAAGGATGGCTGGTGCTTATAATAAGAATATCAGAATAAGAAGATTTCAAGTTGGTGACATGGTGTTGAGGTAAGCATTTCAGAATACCATGAATCCTTCTAATGGCAAATTGGCACCAAAATGGGAAGGCCCATATCTAATTGAAGCTGAGGCAGGAAAGGGGGCATATCGTTTGCTAACTATGGATGGTGACCTTCTACCAAGAGCGTGGAATGCTATCCATCTAAAAAAGTATTTTATGTAAAGGATCGGGGATACTTAAGTATCCTAATGATTAATTCAGATTGAAGGATCCTCAAAGGATATGTGATTCTTGATTCGGTAACATTTTACTAATGCTTTCACTCTTATTATACTTCTTATTATTTATTATAAAGTAGGTGTTTTGGTCAAAAATTACCGAAGCAATTAAGTGATCAAATTAGTTTTGTGAGGTAGTGTGCTAGCGATGCTTGTAAAAATATGTTGGTTTATTCGTTTATAAAAACAGTTTCAGGATATTGCCTCAGGATATGAAACTATTATCAATTATCAAACAATGATGAGTAAAAGTAAAAGGGGACAGAGGATATACGAGGAAAGCCCTTGATCAATCTAGATCTCCGACATAAAACCTCGGGAGCTGACGGACGTGGGCTGCCTTGTTCTTCTTATTGCTTGAATATTTAGGATACAGTTCAGGATAATGCTCAGATCGCTACTAAGTGGTACAAAGATTGCTAATGTAAACTGTTTGTGGGTGAATGCGGTACAAATGAGTGAGAGTAAGAGAGCAGAGAGTGAAGTGTATGATTCATGTGTGTCCTACGATCTGGCTCATCCTTTATATAGTTACAAGAAATAAACAAATTTTCCTATAATCTTGGGGTGCTCTGGAATATTCCATTTTGAACGTTGTAGACCCGGTCTTGGCGGCTTCAACGTCCATATTGCAACTGAATGGAGCGAGTCTTCAGGAGAAAAGATCTTAGTGTACGTTGCAAGTCCTACAAGCATTTTCTGCACGTAAAATATTAATAGCTATCAGGATACTCCCTCAGGATGTTACCAATATCCTGTCGTGGTATCCTTGTCGCAAATAGACATTAATTATCAAGATATTAGTCAAGATATAAGTCAAGATATGAGCTCAGAATTTCACCCATGACAATTGTCCCCAAAAATGTTGCCGTTGAGGATCCTGAGTCCTAACGGTTACATTTTTACGTTGTTCGAGGCCATTAAGAGATAAGATTGCTTGATTTGACAAGATGTAACTGCCAAGGCTATATTTACTCATTGCCTCTCTATTTCTTTTCCACTTGCTTACCATTTAACCATAATCCAAGAAAGTGATAAGGTAAAGTTTCTCTCTCTCATCTTCATCCTTCTTCTTTTTCCAGTTAATAATGGCGAGGCAAACTAGGTCTAGCTCCGGCGACTCTGTTCCAACGTTCACACCACAAAACCTTCTTCAGTATCCAGAGAAAGAGCTCTGTACATTCGACAGTGCTCATCTGTCAGCCCTTCGGACCTCCGGTATCTTCCCAGAAACTGCGATATTCAGGCCGTATGATCGGGAACTCCGGTCAGACGTGTCTTCTTCAGAGTCGCTTTGTTTTAACTCTTATCCTTTCACATTAGGTCTTAGATTTCCCTTTTACGACTTCATCACCGATTTCTTCCGTACCACCGGTCTTAGTTTCAGCCAAACCATGCCCATGCTTTGGAGGGTTTTGGTATTTCTTGATCGCATCAAGAACGAGCAAATTCCAGAGCTTTCTGTTAATGATCTTCCCCTAGCATACCGGTTAAGATCCCATGAGTCTAATCGATTCTTGTTTTACTCCACTTCCAGCGATCCTTTGATACTCCGAGCCACCAGGAATGAAGAGGAGTGGAAGGCCAAGTTCTTTTTCGTGAAAAGAAGTTCGATCCCTGGTGGAGCGGATTATCCGGTGAAGTGGTTAACGAAGGGTAGGAACTAGGGTTTTAGGGTTTTCCTCAGATATATCCTGTTCACTATCCTGTCTTATATCTGATTTATGTTTTGTGCAGCTGACTTCAGAAAATTAGCACCTCCCCTCGCCGATTCAAAGAAGAGGATTAAAGCCATCTACCAGCTCCCAGACTCCGAAAGAAGTTTCATTCTGCCTCCAACATCCTCAACCCAACACTTAAGTTCGAACATGTCTGGTAAGGATCCTGTTTGATATCCTGTGTATTTTGTTAGTCAGGATATTGAATCATTAAATCTAAAATTACCTCCCTGTATGCAGCATCAACCAAGATCCATGAGGTTTTCGACCTCGACGAGTTGGACAGCTATTCTAAGCCTGCACCAGTGAATAAGGAGCCAAGCCCCAAGCCATCCTCTGCACTGAAGCCCTCTTCCAGTTCCAAGCCCACCGCTGTCCCCAAGTCTTCTTTAGCTTCCAAGCCTCGGGCCTCTAGTTCTTGAAAGAGAAAGATACTGACTCCCCTGCCGCTTCAACTGAGGTTTCTCCTTTCTAGAGTCTTGGGTTTGCCGAGTCCAGCAGTCTAATGACTTCTTTTCTTAATCAGGTAGATACCTTCACTTTATATCCTGCAAGCATATGCTAGACTGACATTCTGGTTAACTATAATGATACCCATACCTTATACTGTAGGGCCTAGACCGTCTATTGGTTGCATATGAAGAGGCTTGTGGAACTGCGATCTTCCATGAGGTTAGAACAAAGAAGGCAGAGGCCCTCATCGAACAACTGCAAATAACCGCTGCCACCAGGACCCGACATTATGAGGATAAACTCAAGAAGGTCAGCGAGGATGCCAAAGTCGCTCTGGAGAAGTTGGTATCAGACGCTCGGACCAAATTGGATGCTGCGCATGCCCAACATGAGCAGGATATGGTCTCTTACCGTGATAACCTCAAAGGATCTATGGTGATTTCCCTCCTTCAAGCTAGATTGAAGATGGCTTATGAGGCCAAGGCTGCGGGCTTCGAATGCCCTTCTTGGAACATCGACACTTGGGAGGCGAAGTTGAAGGATCTTGGTGGTAATCCTGTGGAGCATCCTGCCAAGCCAGCGGTTGAAGAGTCTTCCAAGGCAGTTGAAGTAGCGGTTGAGGTGCCGGTTGAGGCTGAAAAGAATCCTGGAGCTGATGCTGGAGCGGATGCTGGTGATGGAGCTGGTGGCAAAGGTGTGGTGGAGAAGGTTGGCGAAGATGCTGCTGTGTGTGAGCATCGAGGTGGGCAATGATGGATAGTGTTGCTTAGGCCGGAGCCCACTTTTTTGAATTTGAATGGTCTGTAATCCCAAACAATTTACTTTTCCTGCACTTCAAACAATTTATATTTTCTACACAATATGATGGCCAAAGGTGGAGGGATCCTGGGTTCTAGGATGAAGCCTTTGGTCATCAATGTTCATATGCTTTAGACTTTATCGTACTCTTGGTGGATGGGTCTTGGTTTAAGACGAAACCAAGAGTGTGACATTTTGGGTTGCTAATAATAGATTAATCATTTAGCCTTAACCGTCGTTGTTATGTTTTCATTTTGAGAAATATGTTTGAAATATTATGATCAGATATCCCGGTCGGGATACTGATAAAATAGTCAGTACTTCTATTATTTTTGAAAATATCAGACAAAAATCTGGTCGAACATTTCTTTGTTGAAAACTTAGATTATTTAGATAGGGCTTTCAAGTATTGAAAAATGGAAAGTCATACCAGAAACACTTATGCAATAATTTCCAACTTTAACCTTGGAATCCTTTGCAATGTCCCCAGCATGGATGTCCCCTGTTCGTTCAGGATATTATACTTGAGTATTTCTTCACTTAGCGACTAAGCTTTGTAGCTTTTTGTCCACAAAAGAACACAATCATAATCTGCTATATCTTTAGAGTTTGTGTTTAAAACTTTAGTTTTACTGGGGATAAACCCATAACATCCTAGGGATAAACCCTTAGTATCCTGGGGTTAAACCCTTGTTTTCGTGTGCTACAGGCGGGAGTGTATAAACTCCAAGACTTAGAAAGGTGAAAACCTTTAAACCTTAGAGAGTATGAAAATATCCTTTCGCGAGAGAGGGTGATCAATCCTCATATACCTTAAGGATCCAGGATATAGCCAACAACAACGAAATTGTCAGCCACTGTTACATGAACTGGTCCCGCTATCTTGAACTATTCCTGGATACTTGCGCTCCCGGCGGGGTGTTTAAACCCAACTCGGAAGAAAGGTGAATACCTTTACACCCGTGAAGGGATCTGAATCCCTTAAACGTGAGAGAGGGGGCCAATCCTCTAGCCTTTCGATCCGTCTTGAGTACATATCTTGGAGTAATATCCTGAAAAGTATCCTACAAAACACCCTTAAACTATGGTGGGTGTTAGCTTGGCTAACACCCCTCCGATGCTTAAGGCAGTATTGGGTTTCAAAGAATATTAAATTAAACATATTTAAAAGAGATAGAATTCATACCATCCTGAGTCAGAAAGTAAATCCTAAACTCACTTGAAATAAGCTTTAAGGTGTATAGCATTCCAGGATCTTGGCAACATATCCCCTTCCATAGCCTTGAGTCGATATGCTCCTTTTCCTGACTCTAATTCAATTTCATATGGTCCTTCCCATTTTGGGGCTAACTTGCCGTCGACAGGATTGGTTGTGTTTTGAAAGGCTTTTCTCAATACCAAATCTCCAACTTGGAATCTTCTGGTTCTTAAATTTTTGTTGTATGACTTAGCTATCCTTTGTTGATATGCTGTCATCCGTAGCTTTGCTGCATCCCTTGCTTCATTGATAGTATCTAAGTCTTAACATAAGGCTTTAGGATTTGCTTCAGGATCCCGAAGGCTCGATCTTGCTTTAGGTATCACCATTTCTGTTGGAATCACTGCTTCTGCCCCAAATACCAAAGAAATGGAGTTTGCCCAGTAGCATTCTTCACAGTTGTTCTATCAGCCCATAGGACAAATGGGAGTTCCTCAGCCCATCTTCCTTTTCTAGCACCTAACCTTTTCTTCAACTTATTAACAATTATCTTGTTGGAAGAATCTGCTTGTCCATTGGCCTGAGGATGCACCGGTGTTGACGTGATCATCTTGATTCCCCAATTTTTGCAAAAATCTGTGGTTCTTTTGCTGATAAATTGAGAGCCATTATCACAAATTATCTCGGCCGGTATGCCGAATCTTGTCAGGTATTCCACTTGATGAAAGATACCACTTCTTGATCCCTTACTTGGACAAAGGCTTCTGCTTCAATCCACTTGGAAAAATAATCTGTCATTGCCAGCATGAAGACCTTTCCTCCCGGAGCCTTAGGTAGTTTCCCCACTATATCCATTCCCCACTTCATGAATGGCCATGGAGATGTAATGGGATATAATGGTTCAACATGCTAATGTAGTATATTGCTGTGACTTTGACATGCGTTACATTTTCGAACATACTCCGCAGCATCTTTTTTCATGGTTGGCCAGTAATATCCTGTTCTCAACACTTTCGAGGATAAAGATCTGCCCCAGTATGGTTGCCACAATCTCCTTCGTGTATATCCTGAAGTACCTCTTTGGTTTCAGGAGCTTCTAGGCACCTCAGATATGGACCTGCAAGGGATTTTTTATACAAAACATTATCTATAATAGTAAAGCGGGATACCTTCATTCTGAAAGCTTTGGGATTCTCATCCTTTGGGATATCTCCTTCTTCAAGGTATTTATAATTGGAGTCATCCAGGATTCAGGATTTTCCTCAAGATATCCATCACCAGGATCCTGGATAGTTATTACTTCCTTATCCCGAGACTAGAAAAGTTTCATAGCGGGATACAGGATGTGTAGTATTGGTATCTGTGTTCCTTTCGGTATCCTGACGGTAGATCCTAAATTTGCAAGAGCGTCAGCTTCAACTTTTCTTCTCTTGGTACCTGTTCAAGTGTAAAGTTTTCGAAATATGTTGCTAATTTTTAACAATTTCAAAATATCCTGTTCTCAACACTTTCGAGAATAAAGATCTGCCCCCAGTATGGTTGCCACAATCTCCTTCGTGTATATCCTGAAGTACCTCTTTGGTTTCAGGAGCTTCTAGGCACCTCAGATATGGACCTGCAAGGGATTTTTTTATAAAAAACATTATCTATAATAGTAAAGCGGGATACCTTCATTCTAAAAGCTTTGGGATTCTCATCCTTTGGGATATCTCCTTCTTCAAGGTACTTTATAATTGGAGTCATCCAGGATTCAGGATTTTCCTCAAGATATCCATCACCAGGATCCTGGATAGTTATTACTTCCTTATCCCGAGACTAGAAAAGTTTCATAGCGGGATACAGGATGTGTAGTATTGGTATCTGTGTTCCTTTCGGTAGATCCTAAATTTGCAAGAGCGTCAGCTTCAACATTTTCTTCTCTTGGTACCTGTTCAAGTGTAAAGTTTTCGAAATACGTTGCTAATTTTTAACAATTTCAAGATATTCAGCTAACTTTTCACCTTTGACTGCATAAGATCCATTGAAATGGTTAGTGATCAATAGAGAATCAACTTACACTTGTAAACATTCAACATTCATATTCTTAGCCAATTCTAATCCTGCTATCAGGGCTTCATACTCAGCTTCATTATTAGTAGCAGGAAATTCAGATCTAATAGCCAAGGGTAATATGTCCCCCTGTGGCGATTTTAGTAGTATCCCTAATCCTACACCTCTTACATTAGATACAAAATCAGTATACAATATCCAAGATCCTGAATTCTCACCTAGTTGTTGTACTTCTAGGTCAGCCTCATTTTGAATATCACTACTAAAATCAGCCACAAAGTCTGCTAAAGCCTGAGACTTTATAGCATTCCTAGGTTCATATACTAAATCGTATGCACTTGACTTTACGGACCACTTAGCCATCCTACCAGACATCTCAGGTTTCCTAAGCACATTTTTAACAGGATAATTGGTTTTGACATAAATCCTATGAGTTTCAAAGTAATGTCTAAGCTTAGTTGATACCATGACTAGAGCTAATATCAATTTTTCTAAGTGTGAATATATAGTTTCAGCATATAACAAACTTTTACTAACATAATAAACAGGATACTGCTGACCTTCATGATCCTTTACCAGGACAGTACATACTGTGTTTCCCAATACTGCAAGGTATAGGAATAAGGGTTCACCATCCTCGGGCTTCATCAACAGGTGCACTTGAAAGATATTGCTTCAGTTCTTACATAGCAACTTCGTGTCTTTCTCCCCATTCAAACTTTTTGTTCTTTTTTAGAATATCGTAAAATTCCTTGCATTTTTCCGAGGATCTTGATATGAACATGTTCAACGCTGCTACCCGTCCTGTTAATCTCTTCACATCCTTCATGTTGGAAGGTGATTTGAGATCCAGGATAGCTTTAATCTGGTCTGGGCTTGCTTCTATTCCCCTCTTGGTCACCATATGTCTTAGAAATTTTCCTGCCTTCACTCCAAAGTGACACTTTGCAGGATTCAGCCTCATATTATACTGATCCAGGATATTGAAAGCACATTCAAGATCCCGAAGGTGATCCTCGGCTTTCCTGGATTTTACCACCATATCGTCGATATAGACCTCCATTGTGTCCCCCAGTTTGTCTTTGAACATCATATTGCTAGCCTTTGGTATGTTGCTCCTGCATTTTTTAAACCAAAAGGCATGGCAGTATAACAGTATATACATGTGGGTGCCATGAATGTTGTATCCTCTTGGTCGGATGGCTCCATTTAGATTTGCTGAAATTCTGAGGATGCATCCATAAAGGTCAGCATTTCATGACCAACAGTTGCATCTACCATTGAATCTATATGAGGTAATGGGAATGGGTCTTTAGGACAAGCTTTATTGAGGTCTGTATAATCTACACAAACTCTCCACTTCCCATTCTTCTTTTGGATCACCGCTACGTTTGCTAGCCACTTAGGAAATTTAACTTCCCTAATCATCTTGGATTTCAACAACCTTTCAACCTCTTCTTATATAATCTCATTCCTTTCCGGAGCGAATTCCCTTATCTTTTGTTGAACGGGCCTGAAAGATTTGTCAATTCCAAGTATGTGAGTTATAATATCTTTTGATATACCTGTCATATCTTCGTGTTTCCATTCAAACGTAGACATCCTGCATTTAAAAAAGTTAGTAAGTTGATTCTCAATATCTTGAGGGATATTGGTTCCTACAAGCACCAAGATATCTGGATTATCCTGGTCCAGGATAATTTTTTTAACATCCTGCTCTGAAGTCTCCACGATATCCTGGGCTTGTATCTTTAATTGCTATCCTGCCCTGGATTTTGTTGATGCCTTCATAGAAGAGGAGTAGCATTCCTTCGCCTCCTGTTGATCACTTTCCACTTTGACTACCCCCCAAGGAGTAGGGATCTTGACACATTGATGATAGGTAGAAGGTACGACCTTCATATCATGAATCCATGGCCTGCTTAATATAATATTATAGCAGGATAATGAATCCCTGACACAAAATTATTGCATCGAATTCACTCCTTCAACATATACAGGTAGCTTTATCTCCCCAACCGTGTTCTTTGCTTCTCCACTGAACCCTACAAGCACAGTGGACTTCGAGGTAATCTCCATCTCTAGGATATTCATCCTTCAGGGTCTCTAACTTTATAATGTTGACTGAGCTGCCATTGTCCACCAGTATCCTACACACAAAATGGTTAGCAATATACAAAGTGATTACCAGACCATCATGATGAGGATCCTGGATGCTATCCCGGTCTTCACTATCGAAAGTTATCACTTTGTCGGTTGTAAGTGATGTCATCCTCATCGGCTTGTCCCCTCTTTCTGCCTTTGCCTCTTTGGCATGCCTCTTAGCTACAGAATAAGAGGTTCCACAAATATCGGATCCTCCGGATATAAAGTTGATTATCTTGGCGTCTGGGGGAGGCGATACTGCTCGTTCAGGATCCTTGTCAGTATTCTGAACCTTATTCTTCTTCCTTCCGATGAGATCTTTTAAGTAGCATTTGCTTAGCAGATAGCTTATCTCTTTTCTCAGGGCTATGCAATCTTCCGTTACATGTCCAAAATCTTCATGAAAGGCGCACCACTTGAACTTATCCTTCCAATCAGCGTTTTGTTGATTCTTCCTTGGCCACCTTGCCTTTTCTCCTAAACCCTGCATGGCATATATTAATTCAGGAGTATTAACAGAAAAACAATATTCTGACAACTCAGGATACTCCTCAGGATCTTCATCCTCAACATCGTTCACTTTCTTGCTGTCATTCCTGCCATATGGCTTACAGCGATATGGCTTGTACAATGATTTAGACTTTCTATTAGTTGACTCGTATATTGAGGATGAATTCATCCTCTCTTGCATTTTCTTGTCGTCTTCAAGCCTGATATCTTAGAGCCCTGTTTCGAGCTTCGTCCAAGTTCCTGCAAGGATTCATTACAAGATCCTGATAAAAAGGAGAATCCTTTTGTAATCCCATCTTGAATGCCTGTACAGCTGTAGCAACATCAAGATGTGGGATATCTAAGGATTCCTTACTAAATTTATTCACATAATCCCTAAGGGATTCTTGAGGCCCCTGTGTTATCCTGTAGAGGTCACTTGTTAGTTTTTAAAGCTTCTACTACAAGAAAATTGACTGTTAAACAAATTAACTAAATGAGCAAATGACATAATGGAATGAGGTCGAACGCTTAAGAGCCACTTCAAGGCTGATCCTGTCAGAGTTGAGCCGAAGCCCTTGCAAAGACATGTTTCTTTAAGATCCGGTGGAATAGGATTCACTTCCATCCACTCCCTATACTGGGCAATATGCTCTTCAGGATCCGTCGTCCCATCATAGAGCTTCATGTTGGGGGTTTGGAATCTCTTCGGGATTTCAGCATCACAAATTGTGGCGAGAAAAACGGGATATGTTATGACTATCCTGGGATACTTCCGGTATGGGCTGCACTACCCCAGGTATACCTGATATTATATCCTTCAGTTTCTGAAGCTCTCTGGAGAGTGCTGAGGTTACACTTGTATCCTGCAAAGATCCAACATTGTTAGCAGTAAGAGTATTAACGTTATTAGAAAGGTTACCAGCCTGTTGATTCTGGCCATATCCTGGAGCATATCCTGGGCCACAGTCGATATCCTGGATGATGAGGGTATCTCAGGAACATCGCTCTGGGAACGACTTGGTACAACATTGCCCTGATTATCTTCGGTGTACAGCGCTGAACTAAAGTTCAAATTCCTAGGCTGCAAGGGAGTGACAACATCCTCAGCAGGTCTCTTGGAGTTGGACTTCAAGAGTTGTATTTCTCTCATTATTGTTTGGTTAGTTTCCTGCTTTTGCTTCATCTGACCCTGTATACTACCAACCAAAGCTAAAATTTCATCATTAGAAGCCATAATAGGAGTTCTCCCTGGAACACCAGATTTGTAGACATTCTGAGTAGGCATAGTGTCTCTGGATGGAGGTGGTGGAAGCACTGAACAGGTTGTAGCAGAGGTTGTAGCAGGCGTGGAGGAAGAGCTCATGTTTGATTTACAAGCCATCAAAAACAGTTTTGAAAACAAAAAGCCAAGTAATGATTTTAACAAAACTTTTCGTAAAAATAGCACCACTTGCCCCACGGTGGGTGCCAAATTGTTTTGGTAAAAAATTACCGAAGCAATTAAGTGATCAAATTAGTTTTGTGAGGTAGTGTGCTAGCGATGCTTGTAAAAATATGTTGGTTTATTCGTTTATAAAAACAGTTTCAGGATATAGCCTCAGGATATGAAACTATATCAATTATCAAACAATGAGCAGTAAAAGTAAAAGTGGACAGAGGATATGCGAGGAAAGCCCTTGATCATCTAGATCTCCGGCATAAAACCTCAGGAGCTGATGAACGTCGGCTGCCTTGTTCTTCTTATTGCTTGAATATTCAGGATACAATGGAGGATAATGCTCAGATCGCTACTAAGTGGTACAAAGATTGCTAATGTAAACTGTTTGTGTGTGAATGCGGTACAAATGAGTGAGAGTAAGAGAGCAGAGAGTGAAGTGTGTATGATTCGTGTGTGTCCTATGATCTGGCTCATCCTTTATATAGTTACAAGAAATAAACAAATTTTCCTATAATCTTGGGGTGCTCCGGAATATTCCATTTTGAGCGTTGTAGACCCGGTCTTGGCGGCTTCAACGTCCATATTGCAACTGAATGGAGCGAGTCTTTAGGGGAAAAGGTCTTTGTGTACGTTGCAAGTCCTACAACCATTTTCTGCACGTAAAATATTAGTAGCTATCAGGATACTCCCTCAGGATGTTACCAATATCCTGTCGTGGTATCCTTGTCGCAAACAGACATTAATTATCAAGATATTAGTCAAGATAATAAGTCAAGATATGAGCTCAGAATTTCACCCATAACAGTAGGGATGGTGAATTTTCAACGTTCAACCTTATCAAGTTTTAAGTTTTGCAGAAGTTATTACAAAGGATCAAGAGGTTGGCCACCTTTGCAAGACTTTGGGCTTGTCCCCAGTTTAAGGTATCCAATACCTTCTAAGGTTTAAAGGTTTTCACCTTTCACACGAATTGGGTTTTGACACCCCGCCAGTAGCGCACGTTATCCAAGTATAGTTCGAGGCAATGGGACCAGTACCCGCTTTAGGGGTTGACAATTTCATTGTTGTTGGCTATATGCAGGATCCTAAGTATAATGGCAGATGTACCATACATCCGTTCCTAAGGTTTCTAACGTTTTCACGTTAGCTAAGGTTTCGACATTTTCATGTCGTTTACGATTGGATAGATGCCAGTTTGGGCCATACTCCAGTTTACACCAGTAATTTGGGCTTGTCCCAAGCTATTTGGGCTTGTCCCCAGTTGTTTGGGGTTGTCCCCAGTTTGTTGGGCCTGCCCTCAGTTACTAATGATTCTTTCATTTGATGTTTGGCTTAGTCCCAAGTTATATACTATTACAGGTTTACGAACTTTAACAGCTGAGGATACTGAATCCTAAAGTTCTATAGGTTTTCATATTCTAACCATAAGTGTTAAGGATACAAAATCCTAACTTGGATTCGCTGGTATGATCTTTCTTTTGCATTTTCTTTATTTCTGGCTTATTTATGTTACCCTAATCCTTTGACAACAGGATATGTGATACTTGATCATATGATGTCTATCTTTAAAGAATATATTTTGACAAACTCCTATAAATTTCTTAGCGAAATATAATGAAATTTATTGACATATACAACTACAAACATATTCAAACTAAAGAGAAGTAACAACAGAGATAGTCAAAAGCTTAAAGTTTTATTTATGTATAAAAACCCTTTTTTAAAGGTTGTCAAAATTTCTAACCCAAGTTTCTACCAGCAAAACGTGTCCCGTCCACTTGGGTTGGCAAAGGGTGTCCATACTAACGGGTCAATAAGTGCAGGAAAGTAAAGGCGGGGGCATCAAGGGCTTCATCCTCCACAAACTGAAGGACCTGTCCACCTTTGCTACCCCCTATTGTTCAAAAGGATCAGTGATCCTTAACCCTAACTACTATTGTTTGAGTACAAACCACAAATTGTTCGAAAATACCAACGACCACAAAACCATTAAACCATAAAAAAATGGGCTCCGGCCACGCCTAGAAATTTCCATCATCACCCATTGGTGCAGCCTACTCCTTCGCTGCTTCGCCAACCGCTGCTTCACCACCTTCGCCACCATCGCCAGCTGCTGCCTGTTCAGGATCCTTCTCGCCACTCGGAGTAGCCTTGAGCATGGGTGTCCCTTCTGGCTCATCATCATCACCCAGTTCATGTTGCCTCTGCTTCCATGCCTCTACCTCCCATCCAGCCTTGTCGAAGGAAGGATCCACTGCCTCCTGAGTTATCTGGATCATGGCCTTGAGGATAGCCTTGACAGCAGAGATTTTGACTTCATCAGCAGCCTCCAACCGATCCTTGTTCGCCTGAAACGCATCCACTATGGCCTGCTTCTCCAAGCGATTGATCTCCCCCTCCAGCTTCGTAATCTTTTTATCTTTAGCAGTGCAGAAGGCTCGGAGATCAGCAATGGTTTCTTCTGCCTCAGCTAACCTTTTCTCTTGCAGGGCTTGGATTTGCGCAACTTTCTGCATAGGATAATATGCAAATATAAGGATTCTTGATCCTAAAGAATTTACATACATCAGAGAATCAGTGATCTTTACCTCGGAGACGCAGCTATGGATGTCTTGCTCAAGCTGAAAGGCGTCACTTGGTGGTGCAGGCTTAGATGGCTTCTTCCTCTTAGACCCAGCTTTGGCACGGAGGGTCATGCCCTTAGCTTCCGGCTGGCTTTGGCCTCCGGCCAGCTCCTTCTTGAAGGATCAAGGTGAGATAATCCCCTCGAGTTCCCCAAGGCCGAACTTGCAAACAGACTTTGATGAGGACTTTGCAGCACCTGCAATATTAAAATACAGTTAAGTGCAAGTTCTTGATAAATTTATTTACATATAAACACATGCATGGATACTTACTTGACACGGTGTAGGAGGACGATGTAGCTTCTTCTATATCTTTAACCTTGGGAGAAAATGTCCTACAGTTGAATCCAACGCCCAGAATGCAGCGACTCTTTCGGCTGTGGCAGGAGTCTCCTTCAAAGTATTGATGTTGGTCACTGAAAAAAGAAAAGCTAAGAATCAGTTATCCTAAAGAAAGAGCAAGAAATTTTCTATAGAACGATATTATGGATCCCATATCCTACCCTCTACGCTCCATTTTTTGGGAAGATGATTCCCGTTGGGAATAGAGTCTCTCCTGACGAAAAAGAACTGATTCCTCCAGTTGGAGTCATTCTTGGTGGTTTTGAGGATGGGATGGGGTTGTTGTGGCTTGGCTTTGAATAGGAAACATTAGGATCCATGGCTAACAAGGTTGTACAGGTGACTTAGTTCAGTAAGACTAAGGATTATGCCCTCATTAGCAATGATTTGCTCCAAGGTGTAGAGTACTCTCCATATCATTGGCATACCCTGGCTGTAGCTTAAACCAGTGAAGGTAAAAAAGCTTTGGGTGAAGGTTGGAAAAGGATAAGAAAACCCTATTTGGGGTAGCAGGAAAACACACCCACTTGGTGGATATACAATCACCCTTCATTGAAGAGTCAAAAGGTCTGAATATTGTACCCTCCAGGAAATAGGGGTGCATCTGTTCGATCTCCGGGTCGGTGAATCGGCACAACTCCGATAAAGGATTTGCAAGGAGATCCTAACTCTGGGGTGGGCTATCGTTCTCAGGATCCTTGATTGGTGAGGACCGGGTGACAATTTTCGCCATGGATTTTGAGCGAAGAAGGAAAAGAAAAGATAATTTTAGAGAATAGAGAGAGAGAGAGAGAGAGAATACCTTGAAGCTTCTGGATGGTGATTTTGAATTGCCAAGATCAGGTTTTAAATGGGAAGTCTTATCTCTATCTACACCCTATATATAATGATGTTTGTTGCAGGCTATCACATCGTTGACATCACGATTGCAACGGCTAATCCACTTGCAACGGCTAGTCCACTTGCAACGTATAGTTTGAATTTAATGAAATATGACTTATCTATTTGCATTTAGTTCGTCATATTTTGGGGGCAATTGTTAGGGCATGGATTTTATGCTAAGGATCATCCATCCTGAGACTGAACCTGGATCACTGATCCTTAATGGATAATGCAGGGAGTCTGAGGATCAAGGATCCTTACTAATGTTTATGTTTTTGACAATTGTTCTATGTGTATTCAGTTTACGATTGCAGGTAATGGTAGACTAAGTCACAGAGAATTAAGAGGAATATGCTCTTATTCCAGCACATGCGAGTGAAGCCATGACCGTTACATGTGAACGTGGGGAGCTTGAATGAATTTCAGATAGTTAGTTCATTAAGATATTTAGTGGGATACTGAGCTTGATAGATACACAATCTGAAAACAATACACACTCACATACACACTGTTGCTATTCTCTCTCGAACACACACTATAATTCTTATTGTAACAAGCTCAATATTTCCAAAGTTGTAATCTTTTTAGTTCAATATAGTTGGTGATCGGTAGTTTCCATCACCCGAGGTTTTTTATGCCGGAGATCAACTCTTGTCAAGGGCTTTTTCCTCGTGTAAATCATTGTGTTCATTGTCATTTACTCTTGATATTTGTTAATACATTTGTTCGTTTAACCAAGCACTCAACCTCACATTCAAAGTTTGGTTACATTATCCCTAATCAGATTTTTAACCAAAACAATAATAAACAGGATACTGTTGACCTTCGTGATCCTTTACCAAAACAGCACTTACTGCATTCCCTAATACTGCAAGATATAGAGATAAGGGTTCACTATCCTCAGGCTTTATCAGTAGGGGTGCACTTGAAAGATATTGCTTGAACTCTTGTAGGGCAGCTTCATGTATTTCACTCCATTCAAACTTTTTTTTCTTCGGGATATCATAGAATTCCTTGCACTTTTATGAGGATCTTGATATGAACCTGTTTAATGCCGCTACTCTTCTTGTGAACCTCTGAACATCCTTCATGTTGGAAGGTGATTTAAGATCCAGGATAGCTTTAATCTGTTCTGGACTTGCTTCTATCCCCCTCTTGGTCACCAACTATCCTAAAACCTTTCATGCCCCCACTCCAAAATGGCAATTAGCAGGATTCAGTTTCATATTATACTGGTCCATGATATTGAAGGCACACTCTAAATCCTGGAGGTGATCCTCCGATTTCTTGGATTTCACCACCATATCATCAATATATACCTCCATGGTGTCCCCCCAGTTTGTCTTTAAACATCATATTAACTAGCCTCTGGTACGTTGCACCTGCATTTTTTAAACCAAAGGGCATGGCAGTATAACAGTATATACCTGTGGGTGTCATGAATGGTGTATCCTCCTGGTCGGAAGGTTCCATTTGGATTTGTTGAAATCTTGAGGATGCATCCATGAAAGTCAACATTTCATGTCCAGCAGTTGCATCCACCATGGAATCTATATGGGGCAGTGGAAATGGATCTTTTGGACAAGCTTTGTTAAGGTCTGTGTACTCTACACAAACTCTCCACCTCCCATTCTTCTTTTGGACCACCACCACGTTTTCTAGCGATTTGGGAAACTTGACTTCCCTAATCATCTTGGACTTGAGCAACCTTTCAACCTCCTCTTGTATAATTGCATTTCTTTCAGGAGTGAATTTCCTTCTCTTTTGTTGAACGGGCCTGAAAGATTTATCAATACCAAGTTTGTGAGTTACAATATCTTTTGATATACCTGTCATGTCTTCGTGTTTCCATGCAAACGTGGACATCCTACATTTCAAAAAGTTAGTAAGGCGATTCTCAATATCCTGAGGGATATTGGCCCCTACAAGCACCGATCTGTATTATCCTGACCATGATAACTTTTTAACATCCTGCTCCAAAGTCTCCATAATATCCTGGGCCTATTTCTTTATTTGCTATCCTGTCCTGGATTTTGTTGACGCCTTCGTTGAAGAGGAATAGCATTCCTTTGCTTCTTGCTGGTCGCATTCCAGTTTGACCAGCCCTAAGGACTAAGGATCTTGACACACTGATGATAAGTGGAAGGTACGGCTTTCATATCATGAATCCATGGCCTGCATAATATAATATTGTAGCAGGATAATGAATCCATGACACAAAACCGATGCATATTCAACGTACATATGCAGCTTTATCTCTCCAACAGTGTTCTTTGCTCCTCCACTGAACCCTACAAGCACGGTGGACTTCGAGGTAATATCCATTGGCGAGATGTTCATTCTCTTCAGGGTTTCCAATTGGATGACGTTGACTGAGCTACCATTATCCACTAGTATCCTGTGTACAAAATGGTTAGCAATATACAAAGTAATTACCAGACCATCATGGTGTGGATCCTGGATGTTATCCCGGTCATCGCTATCGAATGTTATGACTTTGTCATTCATAAACATCGTCATCCTGGTTGGTTTATCCCCTCTTTCTGCCTTTGCTTCCTTTGCATGCCTTTTAGCCACAGAATAAGAAGTCCCATAAATACCAGATCCCCCATATATAAAATTGATTATCTTGGCGTCTAACGGAGGTGATGCTGCTCGTTCAGGATCCTTATCAGTATCCTGACCCTTATTCTTTTTTTACTGAGAAGGTCTTTTAAGTATCGTTTTCTCAGCAAGTAGCTTATCTCCTTCCTTAGGGCTATGCAATCTTCTGTTACGTGTCCAAAATCTTCATTGAAGGCACACCACTTGGATTTATGCTTCCAATCGGGTTTTTTCTGGTTCTTCCTTGGACACCTCGCTTTATCTCCTAAACCCTGTATGGCATATATCAGTTCCGGAACATTAACAGAAAAACAATATTCTGATAATTTAGGATATTCTTCGGCATCTTCATCCTCGACAACATTCACCATCTTGCCGTCATTTTTACCATACGACTTAGAGCGGTATGATTTATATGAGGATTCCGACTTCCTGTTTGTTGATTCCTATGTTGAGGATGCATTCATCCTCTCTTGTATTTTCTTGTTATCTTCAAGCCTGATATATCTTAGAGCCTTATTCTGAGCTTTGTCCAAGTTCCTGCAAGGATTCATCACAAGATCCTGATAAAATTGGGAATCCTTCCGTAATCCCATCTTGAATGCCTTTACAGCTGTAGCAACATCAAGGTGTGGGGTATCCAAGGATTCCTTGCTGAACTTGTTTACGTAATCCCTTAAGGATTCTTGAGGGCCCTGTGTTATCATGTAAGGGTCACTTGTTAGTTTTTCAAAGCTTCTAATGCTAGAAAACTGACTATTAAACAGATTGACCAAATGAGCAAATGAAGTAATTGAATAAGGTGGAACGTTTAAAAGCCATATCAAGGCTGATCATGTTAAGGTGGAACTGAAGCCTTTGCATAGGCATGCTTCCTTAAGATCTGGTAGGATAGGATTTACTTCCATCCTCTCCCTATACTGAGCAATATGTTCTTCAGGATCCGTCGTGCCATCATAAAGCTTTATGTTGGGAGTTTGGAATCTTTTGGGAATTTCAGCATCACAAATACGTTGAGCAAAGCGGGATATGTTGTGACTATCCTTGGATACTTCCGGTATTGGTTGCACTACCCCATGCACACTTGATATCATATCCTTTAATTTCTGGAGTTCCCTAGATAACGCCGATGTTGCACTTGTATCATGCGAAGATTCGAAGTTGTTAGCAATCTGCATATTAGTATTAATGGACAAGTTACCAGCTTGGCAATTGTGGCCATATCCTGGAGCATATCCTGGATCCATGACAATCGATATCCTAGCCGATAAGGGGATTTATGGGATATTGCTCCGGGAGTGACTCGGTAAGATGTTGCCCTGATTATCCGCAACATATGCTGCCGAACTGAAGTTCAACATTCTTGGCTGCAAAGGGGTAACAATATCCTCAGCAGGTCTCTTTGAGTTGGACTTCAAGAGTTGCATTTCCTTTATTATGAGCTGATTAGTTTCCTGTTGTTTCTTCATTTGATCCTGTATATTACCAAACAAAGATAAGATTTCATCATTGGAAGCAAAAATCGGGGTTCTTCCCAAAACTCTGGATCTGGAAGCATTTTGAGCAGCAGTAGTGTCTCGAGCTATTTGGCTTTCATTCCTCCTTTGGGAAGTCTGAACTGGTGGAGGTGGAAGAAGCAGTGAGCCAGCTGCAGTAGAGGCTGGTGTGGTATCGAGGAGGAGCTCAAACCTGACTGAGAAGCCATCAAAAACTAATCTTGCAAAAAGATTAGAGAATAAAGAACCAATTAGTGTTTTTAGCAAAGTTTTGATTAAAAATAGCACCACTTGCCCCACGGTGGGCGCCAAATTGTTTTGGTAAAAAATTTCCGAAGCAATTAAGTGATCAAACTCAGTATGTGAGGTAGCGTGCTATTGTGGTTTGCAAAAATGTTTTTCGTTGGTTGATTATGAAAACAGTTTCAGGATATAGTTTCAGGATAATAAACTATATCAAAATGATAAATGAACGCGACAAAAGTAGAAATTGACACAGGTTGTACGAGGAAAGCCCTTGATCAATCTAGATCGCCGGTCTAAAACCTCGGGAGCTGACAATCTTCAGCTGCCTTGTTCTTCTTATTGATTAAACAGCAGGATAGAACTTCGGGATACTGCTTGGATCAGCTCTAAGTGTTACGATTATCGAATAATGTAAGTGTCATGAGTGTTTGTGATTGTTGCTGCAATTAGAAAGTGAAAGTGTACGAGGTTGTGTGTGTTCTACTGCTGATCCAGGCCCCCTATAAATAGTAATTGAATATAACAAACTATCCTGTATTCTAGGGATGCCTTGAATATTCCCTTGTGACCGTTGTAGACTCTTTCTCTGGCACCAACGTTCGTATCCTAACCGTCTTGAGTGAGTCTTCGAGGAGACCAAGTCTTCATATCCGTTGGTACCTTGCAACCAAAGATTAATATTAATAGCGAGCAGGATACCCCCGCAGGATGTTACCAATATCCTGGTTTAGTATCCCAGTCACAGCATCATATATATAATATCAGGATATATCATCAGTATATGGGTCAGAAATTCCACCCACAACAGGAAGTTAGCTCCAAAATGGGAAGGGCCATACGAAATTGAGTTAGAATCAGGAAAGGGAGCATACTGGCTCAAGACCATGGAGGGATATATGATACCAAGATCCTGGAATGGCATACACCTTAAGGCCTATTACAAGTGAGTTTAAAAATTGATTCTAACTGAGGATAGTATGACTTCTAGCTTATTTAATTAACTTTGATTTAATTTATTTACTATTATTTTGAAACCCTATACTGACTTAAGCATCGGAGGGGTGTTAGCCAAGCTAACACCCACTCTCACCCTAGTTTGAAGATGTCTTGTAGGGATATACTTCAGGATGATACTCCAGGATAGTTGCTCAAGATGAATTTAAAGACTAGAGGATTGGCCCCCTCTCTCACATTTAAGGGATTCAGATCCCTTCACAGGTTTAAAGGTATTCACCTTTCTTCCGAATTAGGTTTAAACACCCCGCTTGGAGCGCAAGTTATCCAGGTATAGTTCAAGATGGCGGGACCAGTTCATGTAACAGTGGCTGACAATTTCGTTATTATTGGCTATATCATGGATCCTTACGGTATATGAGGATTGATCACCCTCTCTCACGAAAGGGTATTTTCATACTCTCTAAGATTTAAAGGTTTTCACCTTTTTAAGTCTTGGAGTTTATACACTCCCACCTGTAGCGCACGAATTAAGGGTTTATCCCCTAGTACATTAAGGCTTTGACCCCAACAAAACTAAAATTTTTGGACAAGTTCCAGAGATATGACAAATTATGATTCTGTTTACACACATTCTTCTGTTGATAAAAAAGTTACGAAGTTCAATTACTAAGTGAAGAAGTACTCAAGTATGTTGATACAATATCCTGCACAGACAGGGGACATCTATGTTGGGGACATCGCAAATGCTTCAAAGATTGAAGCTGGAAATTATTGCCTAAATGATTCTGGTATGATTTTTTATTCTTCAATTTTTGAAGTCCTTATCTAAATGATCTAATTTTTTTTATAGTCATGTTTAACCAAGTTTATATCTAACATTTTGATCAAAGATGACAAAAGTATTGAACATTATATCAGTATCCTGACTAGGATATTCAAAACATGTCTTTCAAAAGAATAAAATAACAATAACGGATAAGGTAGAAAGGTTAGTTTATTATTAACATCCCAAAAGATTGTGTTCTTGGTTTCATCTCAAAATTAGACCCATCCACCAAGAACACGATTAAGTCTTTAGAGCATATAAATGTTGATGACAAAGGGCTTCGTCCTGGAACCTAGGATCCCTCCACCTTTGGCCATCATTTTGTATCTACGTGCAAGAAATATAAATTGTTCAAGAGTAGGAAAAGTAAATTGTTTAGGGGTTACAGACCATCAAATTTAAAAAGTGGGCTCTGGCCTAGGCATCAACATCCATCATCGCCCACTTCGTTGCCCTTATGCTGCAACACCTTCAGCAGGATCCTTGGCAGCATCACCAACCACGCCTTCACCAGCACCTCCGCCAGCATATGCTCCAGCATCAGCCCCGGGATCCTCACCAGCCTTGCTACCCGCTTCAGGTGCCACCTTAGTTTCCTTGGACGTCTCTCCGACCTACGGCTTGTCAGGGAACTCCACGGGCTTACCACCAAGGTCCCTCAATTTCGCTTACCAGGCTTTAATGGTCCAGGCTAGGCATTCAAAGCACGCACCAAATTGTTTTGGTCAAAAATTACCGAAGCAATTAAGTGATCAAACTTAGTATGTGAGGTAGCGTGCTATTGTGGTTTGCAAAAATGTTTTCCGTTTGTTGATTATGAAAACAGTTTCAGGATAATGAACTATATCAAAATGATAAATGAATGCGATAAAAGCAGAAATTGACACATGATGTATGAGGAAAGACCTTGATCAATCTAGATCGCCGGCATAAAACTCCGGGAGCTGACAATCGCCAGCTGCCTTATTCTTCTTATTGATCAAATAGCAGGATACAACTTCGGGATACTGCTTGGATCAGCTCTAAGTGTTACGATGATCCGATACTGTAAGTGTCATGAGTGTTTGTGATTGTTGCTGCAATTAGAAAGTGAAAGTGTACGAGATTGTGTGTGTTCTACTGCTGATCCAGGCCCCCTATAAATAGTAATTGAATATAACAAACTATCCTATATTCTAGGGATGCCTTGAATATTCCCTTGTGACCATTGTAGACTCTTTCTCTGACACCAACGTTCGTATCCTAACCGTCTTGAGCGCGTCTTCAAGGAGACCAAGTCTTCATATCCGTTGGTACCTTGCAAGCAAAGATTAATGTTAATAGTGAGTAGGATACCCCCGTAGGATGTTACCAATATCCTGGTTCAGTATCCAGTTCGCAGCATCATATATATAGTATCAGGATATGTCATCAGGATATAAGTCAGAAATTCCACCCATAACAATTGTCCCCAAAAATATAGCTGTTGGGATCCTGGAACCCAAATGGGTATATTTTTCCTTGCGCAGATCGAGGCACTTAATGGGATGTAGACGTTGATAAGACAGCTTGTAACTTCCAAGGCGAAATTCACTCATCACATCCTATCTCCGGCCTATATCTTCTCCCATTCTTTAGATAATATCACCACTTTTCAGAATTACAAGGTATCATCTCTTTCTTTCTCTCTGTTTTCTCTGTTTTACATCTTTATTTCGCCATGGCCAATCGAACACGCTCACACACTGGCGACTCCGTTCCAACGTTTGTTAAGCAAAACCTCCTTAAGGAACCAATGAAAGAAGCTTGTTCTTTCGATAATGCTGATATCACCCTCTCAGAGCCTCCGGCGCCTTTCCCGCTGGAGCAATCATTCGACCGTTTGATCGGAACCTCCGGTCTGACGTGTCTTCTTTAGAGTGGATCTGTTTCTTGTATTATCCCTTTTCCATTGGACTTCAATACCCTTTCACATACTTTATCATGCGCATTTTTTCACCTTACCGGTCTTAGTTTTGCCCAAACCATGCCCATGGTTTGGAGGGTGCTAGCGGTGCCGGACCGGATCAAAACTCATCACATTCCTGAGCTATGTGTTAAGGATATAGCCATTGCTTATCGTTTACGATCCCATGGTTCTAGCCGATTCCTGATTTTCTCAACCTCCAAACTCCCCCTCATTCTCAAGGTGACCAAAAATGAGGACGAGTGGAAACGGAAGTTCTTCTTTGTCAAAAAGGACTCCATCGACAAGGGTGTTGATTTTCCTGTGAAATGGTTAACTGCTCGTAGGATTTAGGGTTTTGGGAATATCCCCAAATGTATCATGAACTTACATCCCGAACTGACATCCTTGTTTACTTCTTTTGCAGCGAATCTCAAAGAACTAGCCCCTCCATCTGCAGAATCAGAAGAAAGGATCAGCGCCATCTACCGGCTATCAGAAAGTGAAAGAAGCTTTTCTCCACTCCCACAAGTTTAAGCCAACATTCATGCTCCAACATGTCTGGTAAGAATACATGTTCTACATATCTTTGCATATATTTCATTAGTTAAGATATCAGTGTTATGGGTGGAATTTCGAGCTTATAACCCGAAGGCATATCCTGATATTATATGCTGCAACCAGGATATTGAACCAGGATATTGGTAACATCCTGCGGGGGTATCCTGCTCCCTACTAACAATTTTCTTTGGTTGCAAGGTACCAATGTTAAAGGACTTGTTCTACCTGAAGATTAGCTCAAGGTGGTTGAAAAATGGACGTTGATTGTGGAAGAATGGGTCTTGTAACGGTCAGAATAGAAGAAAGGCATATTATGCGAGAATTTCGGATGCTGGTCAACGCTATTGGTGTTGTAACGGTTATATAAGCTGAAGACCCGGACTTATAGTTAATATGCACGTGGAAAACAAGCTGAAATAGTCCCCCAACGTTCAGAAGGGATATTCCAAGGCATCCCTAGAATATAGGATAGTTAGCTAGAGTTAGAAACTATATAAAGGGATGGCCAGATCATAGGAAGGACACTTGAACTCACTTTACTTTGAGTCTCTCTAACTCATACACATTTCTTTCTAGCAATCACACATTCACACTCACAACTAGCAATCATTGTAACACTTAGTAGCGATCTGGCATTATCCTACACTGTATCCTGGTTGTTCAAGCAATAAGAAGAACAAGGCAACCGACGATTATCAGCTCCAGAGGTATTATGCCGGAGATCTATATTGATCAAGGGCTTTCCTCGTACATCCTATGTTAATTTTTACTTTATCGCATTCATTTATCATTTTGATATAGTTCATTATCCTGACACTATATCCTGAAACTGTTTTCATAATCAATAAACAAAAAACATTTTTGCAAACCACAATAGCACGCTACCTCACATATTAAGTTTAATTACTTAATTGCTTCGGTAATTTTTACCAAAACAATTTGGCGCTCACCGTGGGGCAAGTGGTGCTATTTTTAATCAAAACTTTTCTAAGATCACTAATCGGTTCTTTATTTTTGCAAGATTATTTTTGATGGCTTCTCAGTCAGGTTTGAGCTCTTCTTCGGTGCCCGCATCAACCTCTACTGTAACTGGTTCATTACCTCTTCCTCCTCTACCAGTCCAGACTTCTCAGAGAAGGAGTGAAAGCCAAACAGCTCGAGACACCACTGCTGCTCAAAATGCTTCCAGATCCGGAGTTTCAGGAAGAACTCTGATTTTTGCTTCTAATGACGAAATCTTATCTTTGTTTGGTAGTATACAGGATCAACTGAAGAAACAACAGGAAACTAACCAGCTCATGATGAAGGAAATACAATTCTTGAAGTCCAACTCCAAGAGACCTGCTGAGGATATTGTTACCCATTTGTATCCCAGGATGTTGAACTTTAGTTCAGCAGCATATACTAAGGATAATCAGCGCAACGTCGTACCAAGTCACTCCCGGAGCAATATTCCAGAAGTCCCTTTATCGGCCAGGATATTGACTATCAGGGATCCAGGATATGCTCCAGGATATGGCCACAATCGCCAAGCTGGTAACTTGTCCATTAATACTAATATACCGACTCTTAACAACTTCGAATCTTCGCAGGACACAAGTGCAGCATCGGTGTTATCCAGAGAACTCCAGAAATTGAAGGATATGATATCAGGTGTGCCTGGGGTAGTGCAACCAATACCGGAAGTATCCTAGGATAGTCACAACATATCCCGCTTTGCTCACCATATTTGTGATGCTGAAATCCCCAAGAGATTCCAAACTCCCAACATGAAGCTTTACGATGGCATGACGGATCCTGAAGAACATATTGCTCAGTATAGGGAGAGGATGAAAGTAAACCCCATCCCGCTAGACCTTAAGGAAGCATGCCTATGCAAAGGCTTCGGTTCCACTTTGACAGGATCGGCCTTGAAATGGCTTCTAAATGTTCCACCTTATTCCATTATGTCTTTTGCACATTTAGTTAACTTATTTAATAGTCAATTTTCTTATAGCAGGAGCTTTGAGAAACTAACAAGTGAGCTTTACAGGATCACACAGGGACCACCAGAACCCCTAAGGGATTATGTTAACAGATTCAGTAGGGAATCCCTGGATATCCTGAATCTTGACTTTGCTACGGAAGTGCAAGCATTCAAGATGGGATTACAGAAGGATTCCCAATTTTATCAGGATCTTGTGATGAATCCTTGTAGGAATCAGGACGAAGCTTGAAATAGTGCTATGAGATATATCACGCTTGAAGATGACAGGAAATGCAAGAGAGGATGAATGCATCCTCAACATATGAACCAATGAATAGGAAGTCGGAATCCTCATATAAACCATACGTTAAAAATGACAACAAGAGAGTGAATGCTGTTGAGGATGAAGATGCTGAAGAATATCCTGAATTGTCACAATAATGTTTTTCAGTAAATATCCCTGAACTAATATATGCCATGTAGGGACTAGGGGATAAAGCAAGGTGGCCAAGAAAGAACCAGCAAAAGGATGATTGGAAGGATAAGTCCAAGTGGTGTGCCTTCCATGAAAATTTTGGACATGTAACAGAAGATTGCATAGCCCTGAGGAAGGAGATAAGCTACTTGCTGAGCAAAGGCTACTTAAAAGATCTTCTTGGCAGAAAGAAGAATAAGGGTCAGGATACTGAGAAGGATCCTGAACGATCAGCATCACCTCCTCCAGACGCCAAGATAATCAATTTCCTATCCGAAGGATCCGATATATGCGGGACCTCATACTCTGCCGCTAAGAGGCATGCCAAGGAGGCCAAGGCAGAAAGGGGAGATAAGCCAACAAGGATGACGACACTTACGACTGACAAAGTGATAACGTTCGATAATGATGACCTGGATAGCATTCAGGATCCTCATCATGATGGTGTGGTGATTACTTTGTATAATGCTAATCATTTTGTACGCAGGAAACTGGTAGACAACGGGAGCTTGGTCAACATCATCCAGTTGGAACCCTGAAGAGAATGAACATTCCAGAAATGGAGATTACCTCGAAATCCACTGTGCTCGTAGGATTCAGTGGAGAAGCAAAGAACACCGTTGGAGAGATAAAGTTGTCTGTATATGTTGAAGGAATGAATTCAATGCAACGGTTTTGTGTTATGGATTCATTATCCTGCTATAATATTATATTAGGCAGGCCATGGATTCATGATATGAAGCTGTACCTTCCATCTATCATCAGTGTATCAAGATCCCTAATCCTTGGGGCGTAGTCAAGGTGGAAAGCGATCAATGGGAGGCGAAGGGATGTTATTCCTCATGGATGAAGGCCTCAACAAGATCTAAAGCAGGATAGCAATTAAAGATACAAGCCCATGATATCGTGGAAGCTTCAGAGCAGGATGTTAAGAAAGTTATCCTGGATCAGGATAATCCAGATATATCGGTTCTTGTAGGAACCAATATCCCTCAGGATATTGAGAGTCAACTTACTAACTTTTTGAAATGCAGGATGTCTACGTTTGCTAGGAAACACGAAGACATGACAGGTATATCGAAGGATATTAGAACTCACAAACTTGGAATTGATAAATCTTTCAGGCCCGTTCAACAAAAAGAAGGAAATTTGCTCCTAAAAGAAATACAATTATACAAGAGGAAGTTGAAAGATTGCTGAAGTCCAAGATGATTAGGGAAGTCAAGTTTCCTAGGTGGCTAGCAAACGTGGTGATGGTCCAAAAGAATAATGGGAGGTGGAGAGTTTGTGTAGATTACACAGACCTTAACAAAGCTTGTCCAAAAGATCCATTTCCACTGCCCCATATAGATTCCATGGTGGATGCAACTGCTGGACATGAAATGTTGACTTTCATGGATGCATCCTCAAGATTTCAACAAATCCAAATGGAACCTTCCGACCAGGAGGATACACCATTCATGACACCCACAGGTATATACTGTTATACTGCCATGCCCTTTGGTTTAAAAAATGCAGGTGCAACGTACCAGAGGCTAGTTAATATGATGTTTAAAGACAAACTGGGGGGACACCATGGAGGTATATATTGATGATATGGTGGTGAAATCCAAGAAATCGGAGGATCACCTCCAGGATTTAGAGTGTGCCTTCAATATCCTGGACCAGTATAATATGAAACTGAATCCTGCTAAGTGCCATTTTGGAGTGGGGGCATGAAAGGTTTTAGGATAGTTGGTGACCAAGAGGGGGATAGAAGCAAGTCCAGAACAGATTAAAGCTATCCTGGATCTTAAATCACCTTCCAACATGAAGGATGTTCAGAGGTTCACAAGAAGAGTAGCGGCATTAAACAGGTTCATATCAAGATCCTCATAAAAGTGCAAGGAATTCTATGATATCCCGAAGAAAAAAAAAGTTTGAATGGAGTGAAATACATGAAGCTGCCCTACAAGAGTTCAAGCAATATCTTTCAAGTGCACCCCTACTGATAAAGCCTAAGGATGGTGAACCCTTATCCCTATATCTTGCAGTATTAGAGAATGCAGTAAGTGCTGTTTTGGTAAAGGATCATGAAGGTCAACAGTATCCTGTTTATTATGTTAGTAAAAGTTTGTTAGATGCTGAAAGTAGATACTCACACTTAGAAAAATTGATATTAGCTCTAGTTATGGCGTTAACTAAGCTTAGACATTACTTTGAAACACACAGGATACATGTTAAAACAAATTATCCTGTTAAAAATGTGCTTAGGAAATCCGAAATGTTTGGGAGAATGGCTAAGTGGTCCGTAAAACTAAGTGCATATGATTTAGTATATGAACCTAGAAATGCTATAAAGTCTCAGGCCTTAGCAGACTTTGTGGTTGATTTTAGTAGCGATATTCAAAATGAGGCTGACCTAGAAGTACAACAATTAGGTGAGAACTCAGAATCTTAGATATTGTATATTGATGGTGCATCTAACATAAGAGGTGTAGGGTTAGGTAAACTACTAAAATTGCCATAGGGGGACATATTACCCCAGGCTATTAGATGTGCATTTTCTGCTACTAATAATGAAGCTGAGTATGAAGCTCTGATAGCAGGATTAGAATTAGCTAAGAAATTGAATGTTAAAATTTTACAAGTGTATGTTGATTCCTTGTTGTTTACTAACCATTTCGATGGATCTTATGCAGTTAAGGGTGAAAAGTTAGTTGAATACCTTGAAATTGTTAAAAAAATTAGCAGGATATTTCGAAAATTTTACACTTGAGCAGGTACCAAGAGAAGAAATGCTTAAGCAGATTCTATAGCAAATCTAGGATCTACAGTCAGGATACCTGAAGTAACTCAGATACCAATATTACATATCCTGTGCCTGCAACGAACTTTTGAAGTCACAAGATAAGGAGGTAACAAGTGTTCAGGATCCTGGAAAAGCATATCCTGATAAGGATCCTGAATCCTGGATGATGCCAATCGTCAAGTATCTTGACAAAGGAGATATCCCAAAGGATGAAAGTCCCAAGGCTTTCCGAATGAAGGTATCCCGTTTTACTATCATAAATAATGTTTTGTATAAGAAATCCCTTGCAGGTCCATATCTATGGTGCTTGGAAGATCCTGAAACCAAGGAGGTACTTCAGGACATACATGAAGGAAATTGTGGCAACCATACTGGGGGCAGATCTTTATTCTCAAAAGTGTTGAGAACAAGATATTACTGGCCACTATGAGGAAGGATACTGCGGAGTATGCTCGAAAATGTGATGTATGCCAAAGACACAACAATATACTACATCAACCTGCCGAACCATTATATCCCATCATATCCCCTTGGCCATTTATGAAGTGGGGGATGGATATAGTGGGGAAACTACCTAAGGCTCCGAGAGGAAAGGTCTTCATGTTGGCAATGACGGATTATTTTTCCAAGTGGGTTGAAGTGGAAGCCTTTGCCCAAGTAAGGGATCAAGAAGTGGTATCTTTCATCAAAAGGAATATCCTGACAAGGTTCGGGATACCGGCCAAGATAATTTGTGACAATGGCTCTCAATTTATTAGCAAAAGAACGACTAATTTTTGCAAAAGTTGGGGAATCAAAATGATCACGTCAACACCAGTGGACCCTCAAGCTAATGGACGGGCAGAATCCTCAAACAAGATAATTGTCAATAATTTGAAGAAGAGATTAGGTGCTAAAAAAGGAAAATGGGTAGAAGAATTACCATTTGTACTATGGGCAGATAGAACAACAGTGAAGAATGCTACTGGACAAACTCCTTTCTCATTGGTGTTTGGGGCAGAAACGGTGATTCCAACAGAGATGGTGATACCTACTGCAAGATCAGGCCTACGGGATCCTGAAGTGAATCCTGAAGTCTTATATCAGGAACTAGACACCATAGATGAAACAAGGGACATAGCAAAGCTAAGGATGGCAGCATATCAGCAAAGGATAGCTAAGTCATACAAAAAATAAATTAAAGAACTGGGAGATTCCAAGTTGGAGATTGGGTATTGAGAAAAGCATTTCAGAATACGACTAATCCTGCTGATGGGAAGTTAGCTACAAAATGGGAAGGACCATACGAGATTGAGTCAGAATCAGGAAAAGGAGCATACCGGCTCAAGACCATGAAGGGAGATATGATACCAAGATCCTGGAATGCTATACATCTTAAGGCTTATTTCAAGTGAGTTTAGAATCTGATTTCTGACTCAGGATGGTATGAATTCTATATATATTTTTGGTTTGAGTTGTTTTTCTTTGAAACACAATACTGACTTAAGCATCGGAGGAGTGTTAGCCAAGCTAACGCCCACCTTAGTTTAAAGGTGTTTTGTAGGATATGCTTCAAGATACTTGCTCAAGATTAGAGGATTGGCCCCCTCTCTCACGTTTAAGGGATTCAGATCCCTTCACAGGTTTAAAGGTATTCACCTTTCTTCCGAATTGGGTTTAAACACCTCGTCTGGAGCGCAAGTATCCGGGTATAGTTCAAGATGGCGGGACCAGTTCATGTAAAAGTGGCTGACAATTTCGTTATTGTTGGCTATACCCCGAATCCTTACGGTATATGAGGATTGATCACCCACTCTCGTAAAAGGGTATTTTCATACTCTCTAAGGTTTAAAGGTTTTCACCTTTCTAAGTCTTGGAGTTGATACACTCCCGCCTGTAGCGCACGAAACGTGGGTAATATCCCTAGTAAAACTTCAAGACTTAAAGGTTTTCACCTTTTCAAGTCTTGAGGTTCTTAGACTCCTACTTATATGCGTCGAAAATGGGTTTAACCCCAGTAAAATGCAAAGTTTTTGGATAATCCCACGAATACCCTTAAATGTGAACATGTGCAACTATGTTTGAAAGAAGATTGCTAAGTTCAAAGATCAATTGGATAATTACATAAAGGATGATATCCTGATGCGATATGCTGATCCTGCACAGACATGAGACATCTATGCGGGAAAAAGAATATAACATATACTGATATTGAATCCCACTGGGGACATTAAATGTGGTCCTAAAGTTTATTGTAAACTCTCCTCCTAAATCTCTCTGGTATGAATTCTTGTTTAAATTTCCTTTAAGTATAAGGGCCTTATCTAAACAAATGAAATTTATTAACTATAGAACTTTGTTTCATATAGAATATTTGTCTTCCTTAAAATGTGTTTCTACAAAGGGAAATATTTTTAACTATCACCAATATCCTGACTAGGATACTTAATGAGAATATTTGCAAACATCACAAGATAAAAGAACAATGTAATGTAGAGGTAACACAATGATAAGGCCAAAAATTAGAGTTATATCAACCATTTAGAAGATTACACCCTTAGCTTTGTTTTGAACCAAAACCCATCCACCAAGGGTGTAATTAAGTCTAAAGCATAATAAAGATAACAGTTGAAGGTTTCTTCCTGAAACACAGGACCCTCCACCTCCAACTGTTATGATCGATGACCAAGGGCTTCGTCTTGAACTCGGGATCCCTCCACCGTTGGCCATCGCATTGTTCTAATGTTTAAATACAGGAAAAAGTAAATTGTTCAGCAAACACAACCATCAAAAAGTGGGCTCCGGCCTAGGCATAAACATCCATCATCACCCACTTCGCTACCCTTATGCTGCAACACCTTCAGCAGCATCCTTGGCAGCATCACCAACCACGCCATCACGATCACTAGCTCCAGCTCCACCTTCCTCATCAGCCTTGCCACCTGCATCCATCGCTGCCTCAACTACCTTGGAGGACTTTCCGGCTTCAGCTCTAGTTGGATGCTCAAAGGAGAAGGCTGTGGCAATAGTAGCAGGGAGATCAACACTCTTCCTCTTCTTAGATCCTGATGCTCGAGACCTAGTCAGAGAGGAAGGCTTAGGATCAACAAAAGAAGGTTTAGAGCTGGTGGCAGCAGAGGGCTCCTGTTTCACTGAGGCAGGCTTAGAAATGCTGTCAAGCTCCTCTAGATCGAAAGTAGCAGGGTCCTTGGTGGAATCTACGTAAAAGGGATTAATCCTAATTTTATTATATGATAATGTTCTGAAGTAATCAAACATATGCAGGAAAATTTAAAACATATATCCTTACTAGACATGCCAGAAGACTACCTACTAATGAGAAAGTATAACCTTGGAAGTTGCACATAGTCACATCAACGTCTACATCCCATTAAGTGCATCAAACAACGCAAAGAAAAATATAACCATTTGGATTTCAGGATCCCAATAGTTATATTTTTGGGGACAATTCTTATGGGTGGAATTTCGAGCTTATATCCCGAAGGCATATCCTGATATTATATGCTGCGACCAGGATACTGAACCAGGATATTGGTAACATCCTGCGGGGTATCCTGCTCCCTAGTAACGATTTTCTTGGGATGCAATGTACCAATGTTAAAGGAATTGTTCTACCTGAAGATTAGCTCAAGGTGGTTGAAATGGACGTTGATGGCGGAAGAATGGGTGTTGTAATGGTCAGAATAGAAGAAAGGCATATTCTACGAGAATTTCGGATGCTGGTCAACGCTATTGGTGTTGTAACGGTTATATGAGCTGAAGACCCGGACTTATAGTTAATATGCACGTGGAAAACAAGCTGAAACAGTCCCCCAACGTTCAGAAAGGAATATTCCAAGGCATCCCTAGAATATAGGATAGTTAGCTAGAGTTAGAAACTATATAAAGGGATGGCCAGATCGTAGGAAGGACACTTGAACTCACTTCACTTTGAGCTCTCTCTAACTCATACACATTTCTTTCTAGCAATCACACATTCACACTCACAACTAGCAATCATTGTAACACTTAGTAGCGATCGGGGCATTATCCTGCACTGTATCCTGGTTATTCAAGCAATAAGAAGAACAAGGCAGTCGACGATTGTCAGCTCCCGAGGTTTTATGCCGGAGATCTAGATTGATCAAGGGCTTTCCTCGTACATCCTGTGTCAATTTCTACTTTTATCGCATTCACTTGTTATTTTGATATAGTTCATTATCCTGAGGCTATATCCAGAAAACTGTTTTCACAATCAACCAACTTAACATATTTTTACAAACCAAAATAGCACACTACCTCACATACTACGATTGATCGCTTAATTGCTTCGGTAATTTTTGACCAAAACACTCAGGATATTGAAAAGTTTAAATTTCTTCCCTTTCGTGCAGACCCAGCCAAGAAACCTGAAGTGTTTGACCTTTATGACCTCGGCAACTATTTCGGGCCTGCTCCCGTAAAGATAGAGCCAAGTTCCAAATCTTCCACCACGTCTAAACCGCCTGTCAGTTCCAAGCCCACAGTTACCCCCAAGCGTTCCTCAGCAACAAAGGCTCGTGCCTCTAGCTCCCGCAAGAGGAAAGAGACCTACTCCCCGGCCACTTCTGCTGAAGCTTTCTCTTACGAGAACTAGGGGTTCTTTGAGTCCAGTGGCTTGATGACTTCTTTCCTTAATCAGGTAAATATCCGTATCCTGTATCATGCACATATATGCTGAGCGGATATCCTGATTATGTTATATATGCTGATACTTGTATTTCTAATTGTAGGGTCTTGGCCGCCTGACGCATCTTTACGAGGAAGATTGTGGGGTCAACAAGATGCTAGAGGCCAAGCTAAAGAAGGCTGAAGCCACTATCGTGGACCAGGGAAAGATTGTTGCTGCTAAGTCTCAGCATTACGAAGACAAATTCAAGGCGATGACCCAGGAGTCTCAAGCTGCTATGAAGAAGGCTGCCCAAGAAGCTCAGGCTGTGCTGGACGTTGTTTAGACTCAACATGAGCAGAATATGATCACCTACAGGGAGGGCCTCAATAGTTATGTCGTCATTTTCCCTCTCCAGGCCAGGTTGAAAATGGCCTAAAAAGCCAGAGCTATGGGTTTTGAATGCCCAACCTAGCCCATTGGAGTCTGGGAGGTGAAATTGAAGGATATCGGTGGTAATCCCGTGGAGTATCCTGCATAGCCAACGGTTGCAGTCTTCTAAGGCGGTCGAGGTAGCAGCAGAGGCTGGTGGTGAAGCTGGTGAGGATTCTGGGGCTAAGGCTGGAGCAGATGCTAGTGGTGATGCTAGTCGGGATGCTGAGGAAGTGAAGAAGGTTGGTGAATATGCTGTTGTGTGAGGGCATCGAAGTGGGAAATGATGGATATTATTGCTTAGGCCGGAACCCACTTTTTTTAATTTGGATGGTCTGTAATCCCCTAAATAATTTTACTTTTCCTGCACTTGAACAATTTATATTTCCTGTACCTTAAACATTAGTATTTTGCGATGACCTGAGGTGGAGGGATCCTGAGTTTCAGGAGGAAGCCTTCGGTCATCAATGTTTATATGCTATATAACTTATCACATTTTGGTGGATGGGTCTTGGTTTAAGACGAAGCCAAGAATGTGACATTTTGGTTTGTTAATAAACTAACCTTTCTGCTTTATCTGTTGTTGTTATATTTTTATTTTGAAAGACATGTTTTTAGACATCCTGAGCAAATATCTTGCTCAGGATACTGATAAATATTTGTCACTTTTAATGAAAACAGTTAGACAAAAACTTGGATGAATATAATCTTTATAGAAAACTTAGGTTACCCAATAAGATTTCCAAAACTCGTTAAATAAGAAATCATACCAGGAATACTTAGGAAAAAATTTCGATTCCAACCTTTGAATCCTTTGCAATGTCCCCAGCATGCATGTCCCCTGTCTGTGTAGGATATTGCATTAATGTACGGCACGCTCGAAGATTTCTTTACTTAGTGATTGAACCTCATAACACAATCACAATTTGGAATTTTCAAAGATTTTAATTTTGCTGGGGATAAACCCATAGTACCCTGGGGATAATCCCTTAGTATCCTGTGGATGATAACTTAGTATCCTAGGTATAAACCCTTGTTTTTTGTGCGCTACAGGCGGGAGTGTGTAAACTCCAAGACTTAGAAAGGTGAAAACCTTTAAACCTTATAGAGTATGAAAATACCCTTTCGCGAGAGAGGGTGATCAATCCTCATATACCATAAGGATCCGGGATATAGCCAACAATAACGAAATTGTCAGCCACTTTTACATGAACTGGTCCCGCCATCTTGAACTATACTCGGATACTTGCGCTCCAGGCGGGGTGTTTAAACCCATACGGAAGAAAGGTGAATACCTTTAAACCTGTAAAGGGATCTGAATCCCTTAAACGTGAGAGAGGAGCCAATCCTCTAATCTTTCGATTCATCTTGAGCAAGTATCCTGAAGCATTATCTTGAAGCATATCCTACAATACACCTTTAAACTAAGCTGGGTGTTAGCTTGGCTAACACCCCTCCGATGCTTAAGTCAGTATTGGGTTTCAAAGAATAATAACTTAAATTAAAAATATATATTAAAAAATATAGAATTCATGCCATCCTGAGTTAGAAATCAAATTCTAAACTCACTTGAAATAAGCCTTAAGATGTATAGCATTCCAAGATCTTGGTATCATATCTCCCTCCATGGTCTTGAGCCGGTATGCTCCTTTTCCTGATTCTGGCTGAATCTCATATGGCCCTTCCATTTTGGAGCTAACTTCCCATCACCAGAATTAGTCGTATTCTGAAACGCTTTTCTCAATACCCAATCACCAACTTGGATTCTTTTGGTTCTTAAATTCTTGTTGTACGACTAGGCTATCCTTTGTTGGTATGCTGCCATCCTAAGCTTTGCCGCATCCCTTGTTTCATCAATAGTGTCCAACTCTTGACATAAGACTAGAGGATCGCTTCAGGATCCCGTAGGCTTGACCTAGCTGTGGGTATTACCATCTCTGTTGGAATCACTGCTTCTGCCCCAAACACCAAATAAAATGGGGTTTGCATAGTAGCATTCTTCACAGTTGTTCTTGTTATGGGTGAATTCTGAGCCCATATCCTGAACTATATCTTGACTTAATTATAGCTGTTAACGATCAGGATACCAGATGATATTGGTAGCATCATGTGGCAGTATTCTGATGACTACTAATTATTCGTGTGCAGGTCATAGCTGCAGGATCACAACGTTCACGAAGACTCGTTCACCTGAAGACTCGATCTAAATGGTTAGAAGAAGGACGTTGAAGCTGCAATACTTGGTCAATAACGTTCACTAGCGAATATTCCAAGGCATCCCACCATTGTAGGAGAGTTCGTTTTTCTTTGTAACTATAACACCCGATAACCAGATTGATAGGTCACGGCACTGACACTCACCACTCTCGTATTCTAACACTTTCTCTCGCAATTACACACAAACACTCTTCACTAGCAATTTTTGTAACACTTAGCAATGATCTGGGGATTATCATGCACTGTATCATGAGTTTTGAAGTAATAAGAAGAACAAGGCAGCTGCAATTGTTAGCTCCCGAGGTTTTGTGCCTGAGATCTAGATTGATCAAGGGCTTTCCTCATACATCTCTTGTCAACCTTTACATTTTCGCTCATTGTTTGATTGTTAATATAGCTCAATATCCTGAGCTATATCCTGAAAACTGTTTTTATAAACAAGCAAACCAACACGTCTTTTATAAACATTGTTAGCACACTACCTCACAAAACTAATTTGATTACTAAATTGCTTCGGTAATATTTGACGAAAACAATTTGGCGCCCACTGTGGGGCAGTGGTGCTATTTCTATTAAAAGCTTTGTTAAAATCACTACTTGGCTTTCTATTTTCAAAAATTTTCTCACAACTATTTTCGATGGCTTCAAATCAAACATGAGCTCTTCCTCCACACCTGCTACAACCTCTGCTACAACTGGTTCAGTGCTTCCACCACCTCCATCCCGAGACACTCTGCCTGCTCAGAATGTCTACAGATCTGGTGTCCTAGGGAGAACTCCTATTATGGCTTATAATGATTAAATTTTAGCTTTATTTGGTAAAATACAGGATCATATGAAGCAACAGCAGGAAACTAACCAGATGATGATGAGAGAAATACAACTCTTGAAGTCCAACTCCAAGAGACCTGTTGAGGATGTTGTCACTCCCTTGCAGCCCAGAAATCTAAACTTTAGTTCAACGGTGTATACTGAGGATAATCAGGGCAATGTCATACCAAGCCGTTCTCAGAGAAATGTTCCTGAGATACCCCCATCAGCCAGGATTTCGACTGTGAGGGGCCCAGGATACGCTCCAGGATATGGCTAGAATCAACAGACTGGTAACCTGTCTAATAATGTTAATACTCTTGCTACTAACAATGTTGGATCTTCTCAGGATACAAGTGTAACCTCAGCACTCTCCAGAGAGCTTCAAAAACTGAAGGATATGAAATCAAGTGTACCTAGGTTAGTGCAGCCCATACCGGAAGTGTCCCAAGATAGTCACAACGTATCCCGCTTCGCTCATCACATTTGTGATGCTGAAATCCCAAAGAGATTCCAAACTCCCAACATGAAGCTTTATGATCGGACGACGGATCCTAAAGAGCATATTACTCAGTATAGGGAGAGGATGGAAGTAAATCCTATCCTAACAGATCTTAAGGAGACGTGCCAATGCAAAAGGCTTTGGTTCCACCCTAACATGATCAGCCTTGAAATGGCTTTTAAACGTTCCACCTTACTCGATTATATCATTTGCTCATTTGGTTAATCTGTTTAACAGTTAGTTTTCTTGTAGTAGAAGTTTTGAAAAACTAACAAGTGACCTTTACAGGATAACACAAGGCCCTCAAAAAACCTTAAGGGATTACATAAACAAGTTTAGGAGAGAATCCTTGGATATCCCACACCTTGATGTTGGTACGGCTGTTCAGGCATTCAAGATAGGATTACAGAAGGATTCCCAATTTTATCAAGATCTTGTTATGAACCCTTGCAGGAACTTGGACGAAGCTCGGAATAGGGGTCTAAGATATATCAGGCTTGAAGATGACAAGAAAAAGCAAGAGAGGATGGATGCATCCTCAACATACGAATCAACAAACTGAAAGTTGGAATCTTCATACAAACCATACCGCTCTAAACCGTATACTAAAAATGACAGCAAGAGAGTGAATGCCATTGTGGATGAGGATGCTGAAGAATATCCTGAGTTATCAGAATATTGTTTTTCTGTTAATGTTCCTGAATTGATATATGCCATGCAGGGTTTAGGAGATAAGGCAAGATGGCCAAGGAAGAACCAGCAAAAGGCAGATTGGAAGGATAAATCCAAGTGGTGTGCCTTCCATGAAGATTTTGGACATGTAACAGAAGATTGCATAGCTCTGAGGAAGGAGATAAGCTATTTGCTGAGCAAAGGTTACTTGAAAGACCTTCTCGATAAAAAGAAGAATAAGGATCAGGATACTGATAAGGATCTTGAACGAGCAGCATCACTTCCATCAGACGTCAAGATAATCAACTTTATATCCGGAGGATCCGACATATGTTGGACTTCTTATTCCGCAGCTAAAAGGCATGCCAAGGAAGCTAAGGTAGAAAGAGGAGACAATCCAACCAGGATGACAATGCTTACGAATGACAGTCATAATATTCGATAGTGACTGTTTTGGTCAAAAATTACCGAAGCAATTAAGTGATCAAACTTAGTATGTGAGGTAGTGTGCTATTTTGGTTTGTAAAAATATGTTAAGTTGGTTGATTGTGAAAACAGTTTCAGGATATAGTCTCAGGATAATGAACTATATCAAAATAACAAGTGAATGCGATAAAAGTAGAAATTGACACAGGATGTACAAGGAAAGCCCTTGATCAATCTAGATCTCCGGCATAAGACCTCGGGAGCTGACAATCGCCAGTTGCCTTGTTCTTCTTATTTCTTGAATAACCAGGATACAATGCAGGATAATGCCCAGATCGCTACTAAGTGTTACAATGATTTCTAGTTGTGAGTGTGAATGTGTGATTGCTAGAAAGAAATGTGTATGAGTTAGAGAGAGCTCAGAGTGAAGTGAGTTCAAGTGTCCTTCCTACAATCTGGCCATCCCTTTATATAGTTTCTAACTCTAGCTAACTATCCTATATTCTAGGGATGCCTTGGAATATTCCTTTCTGAACGTTGGGGGACTGTTTCAGCTTGTTTTCCACGTGCATATTAACTATAAGTCCGGGTCTTCAGCTCATATAACCGTTACCACACCAATAGCGTTGACCAGCATCCGAAATTCTCGTAGAATATGCCTTTCTTCTATTCTGACCATTACAAGACCCATTCTTCCGCCATCAACGTCCATTTTCAACCACCTTGAGCTAATCTTCAGGTAGAACAATTCCTTTAACATTGGTACATTGCATCCCAAGAAAATCGTTACTAGGGAGCAGGATACCCCGCAGGATGTTACCAATATCCTGGTTCAGTATCCTGGTCGCAGCATATAATATCAGGATATGCCTTCGGGATATAAGCTCGAAATTCCACCCATAAGAATTGTCCCCAAAATATAACTATTGGGATCCTGAAATCCAAATGGTTGTATTTTTCTTTGCGTTGTTTGATGCACTTAATGGGATGTAGACGTTGATGTGACTATGTGCAACTTGAAGGTTATACTTTCTCATTAGTAGGTAGTCTTCTAGCATGTCTAGTAAGGATATATGTTTTAAATTTTCCTGCATATGTTTGATTACTTCAGAACATTATCATATAATAAAATTAGGATTAATCCCTTTTACGTAGATTCCACCAAGGACCCTGCTACTTTCGACATAACTATTGAGGCCCTCCCTGTAGGTGATCATATTCTTCTCATGTTGAGTCTAAACAACGTCCAGCACAGCCTGAGCTTCTTGGGCAGCCTTCTTCATAGCAGCTTGAGACTCCTGGGTCATCGCCTTGAATTTGTCTTCGAAATGCTGAGACTTAGCAGCAACAATCTTTCCCTGGTCCACGATAGTGGCTTCAGCCTTCTTTAGCTTGGCCTCTAGCATCTTGTTGACCCCACAATCTTCCTCGTAAAGATGCGTCAGGCGGCCAAGACCGTACAATTAGAAATACAAGTATCAGCATATATAACATAATCAGGATATCCGCTCAGCATATATGTGCATGATACAGGATACGGATATTTACCTGATTAAGGAAAGAAGTCATCAAGCCACTGGACTCAAAGAACCCCTGGTTCTCGTAAGAGAAAGCTTCAGCAGAAGTGGCCGGGGAGTCGGTCTCTTTCCTCTTGCGGGAGCTAGAGGCACGAGCCTTTGTTGCTGAGGAACGCTTGGGGGTAACTGTGGGCTTGGAACTGACAGGCGGTTTAGACGTGGTGGAAGATTTGGAACTTGGCTCTATCTTTACGGGAGCAGGCCCGAAATAGTTGCCGAGTTCATAAAGGTCAAACACTTCAGGTTTCTTGGCTGGGTCTGCACGAAAGGGAAGAAATTTAAACTTTTCAATATCCTGAGTGTTTTGGTCAAAAATTACCAAAGCAATTAAGCGATCAATCTTAGTATGTGAGGTAGTGTGCTATTTTGGTTTGTAAAAATATGTTAAGTTGGTTGATTGTGAAAACAGTTTTCTGGATATAGCCTCAGGATAATGAACTATATCAAAATAACAAGTGAATGCGATAAAAGTAGAAATTGACACAGGATGTACGAGGAAAGCCCTTGATCAATCTAGATCTCCGGCATAAAACCTCGGGAGCTGACAATCGTCGACTGCCTTGTTCTTCTTATTGCTTGAATAACCAGGATACAGTGCAGGATAATGCCCCGATCGCTACTAAGTGTTACAATGATTGCTAGTTGTGAGTGTGAATGTGTGATTGCTAGAAAGAAATGTGTATGAGTTAGAGAGAGCTCAAAGTGAAGTGAGTTCAAGTGTCCTTCCTACGATCTGGCCATCCCTTTATATAGTTTCTAACTTTAGCTAACTATCCTATATTCTAGGGATGCCTTGGAATATTCCCTTCTGAACGTTGGGGGACTACTTCGGCTTGTTTTCCACGTGCATATTAACTATAAGTCCGGGTCTTCAGCTCATATAACCGTTACAACACCAATAGCATTGACCCGCATGCGAAATTCTCGCCGAATATGCCTTTCTTCTATTCTGACCGTTACAAGAGCCATTTTTCCGCCATCAACGTCCATTTTTCAACCACCTTGAGCTAATCTTCAGGTAGAACAAGTCCTTTAACATTGGTACCTTGCAACCAAAGAAAATCGTTAGTAGGGAGCAGGATACCCTCCAGGATGTTACCAATATCCTGGTCGCAACATATAATATCAGGATATACCTTCGGGATATAAGCTCGAAATTCCACCCATAACAATTGTCCCCAAAAATATAACTGTTGGGATCCTGAAATCCAAACGGTTATATTTTTCTTTGCGTTGTTTGATGCACTTAATGGGATGTAGACTTTGATGTGACTATGTGCAACTTCCAAGGTTATACTTTCTCATAAGTAGGTAGTCTTCTGGCATGTCTAGTAAGGATATATGTTTTAAATTTTCCTGCATACGTTTGGTTACTTCAGAATATTTCATATAATAAAATTAGGATTAATCCCTTTTACTCAGATTCCACCAAGGACCCTGCTACTTTCGATCTAGAGGAGCTTGACGGCATTTCTAAGCTGCCTCGGTGAAACAGGAGCCCTCCGCTGCCACCAGCGCTAAACCTTCTTTTGCAGATCCGAAGCCTTCCTCTCTGACTAGGTCTCGAGCATCAGGATCTAAGAAGAGGAAGAGTGTTGATCTCCCTGCTACTACTGCCACAACTTTCTCCTATGAGCATCCAGCTAGAGCTGAAGCCGGAAAGTCCTCCAAGGTAGTTGAGGCAGCGGTGGATGCAGGTGGCAAGGCTGATGATGAAGGTGGAGCTGGAGCTGGTGATGGTGATGGCGTGGTTGGTGATGCTGCCAAGGATGCTGATGAAGGTGTTGCAGCATAAAGGTAGCGAAGTGGGCGATGATGGATGTTTATGCCTAGGCCGGAGCCCACTTTTTGATGGTCGTGTTTGCTGGACAATTTACTTTTTCCTGTATTTAAACATTAGAACAATGTGATGGCCAAGGGTGGAGGGATCCTGAGTTTCAAGACGAAGCCGTTGGTCATCGATCATAACAGTTGGAGGTGGAGGGATCCTATGTTTCAGGAAGAAACCTTCAACTGTTATCTTTATTATGCTTTAGACTTAATTACATCCTTGGTGGATGGGTTTTGGTTCAAAACAAAGCCAAGGGTGTAATCTTCTAAATTGTTGATATAACTCTAATTTTTGACCTTATCATTGTGTTACCTCGACATTACATTGTTCTTTTATCTTGTGATGTTTGCAAATATTCTCATTAAGTATCCTGGTCAGGATATTGTTGATAGTTAAAAATATTTCCCTTTGTAGAAACACATTTTAAGGAAAACAAAAATTCTATATGAAACAAACTTCTATAGTTAATAAATTTTATTTGTTTAGATAAGGCCCTTATACTTAAAGGAAATTTAAACAAGAATTCATACCAGAGAGATTTAGGAGGAGAGTTTTCAATAAACCTTAGTGTCACACCCTCAATTTCCACTTGCGGAGTATTACCACGAGGCGTGTGATCAAACTAGAATCTCAGACACTAGCAATATCGAACGACTCTATATGATTTATTTAAACGTTTTCCAAAAACATTTGTTGTAACCATTCATAGTCATTTTCAAAATATCATAGTTTCTAAGTTTAACGGAAGCATTAAAGTAAAGTAACGGGCGCCAACATAAAATCCAAAACCAACATTCCAAAAATTATTCGTAAATAAAGACTCGATAAAAACGTCTTGATCAAATGCAAGTGAGTGCACCTAGCGCTCCTAGCGTCCTGAGAAACATGCAAAGAAACAAGTGTCAACATTAAAGAAGAATGAGTTCATAGGTTTTTATAAGTTCACAAGTTCGCTTTGAAAGATTGTTTTTCCCCGTTATCCCTAACCCGGGATAACGACATAGTTCCATTATTCCTAACCTGGAATAAAAATGTTGGTTCGTAAATAAGTTCAATGTTAACATGTAAGTAGCGAGCCTAAAGTTTCTTCACATAAGAGATCGCGATCGAAGCTAACTGTTGTTGCCTCTGTGTTGCCAGGTCTATCACTGACCATGGCGAAAGTTAGGCCAAATTAATCACCCGTTGACCATTCCCGGTCGGCTAGCGCGACTAGCTCGGGTGGGGCTTGTCGGGCCCAGTAGTACTACTATAATTTCCCCGCTATTTAACCCAATACTAACGATCCGAGAGTTGATGGAGGACTTCCGTGATAAAGCTACTTAGTGACCATAACGTATATTAACATTAACTTAGTTACCGAATAGTTAACGGCGTTAATTTCGCATAACGTAAAAAGATTGAGTTGTAGAGCGTATACATGTTTCTCCCCCTGTTGTTCAAAACCGGATAAAATAGGGGCCGTGAACTCACCTTAAATTGCTCGGTTAGAATAAACGCAAAAGGAGCAAATGATGGAACCGCTAATCGCGTCCTAACATGTCAACCGATTTAAAGTTAGTGTGTGAACACACTGACACAAAACCCTACGCACAACTAACAGACAGTACGGCACACGTAATAACCAATTCGAAACCATAATCATGCATGCAAAGTATCACCATACAAAATAATGATCAAACCAACTTGTCATAAACACAGATTAACTCATACAACACTTAGGTACACACAAACGCAAGTTATCATGTTTCAGCTTGTATGCTCATAACTGGGTTGTTTTCAAGGATTTTTATAAAATAGTTCTAACGTTCCAAAAATTCCAATTCTTCTTACAGGAGGTGTCAATTAGACTGTAGAATTTTGTATAAAATTTTCAAATCCTAAATCTTTACCAATTATTTATAAACATTTATATACTAGGCTGCAGTCAGATTCGTCGCTTTCGGACTGTAGTCCACGAGAAAAATTATTTAAAAATCATCGTTCATCCAATTAACAAAATTCCAGTGGGAGATTTTCGGAAATTCCCGTCTCCAGTTACTGTACAAATTTTGTGACCTAACCCCGTACAGACTATGAGATCCGACTCGATAAACAACCTGTAAATTCTGCAGAATTTACGCAGCTTCAGCTGCTGTACTAAATGGCCATTTAAAAATAGCAAACGACCTCAGAAAAATATGAATCCGGCGCCATTTGAAGCATTTTCAAAAATACACGTTTTAGATTTCAGAAAATCCACTTTTTGATAAATAATGATCAGATTACAGCCAACTGAAGTTGGCTATAAATGTCAATCAGCTTACTGTTTTCGACTTTATCTCATTAGAACATGTTTAAACGGTCATGACGCTTAGTTGTATTTATTAACAGCAGGTTAATTTGTCAAATATCATTATATATATCAATATTCATGCAAAACCTAAATATATATCATGATCTTTATCGATAAAACGCAGCCTACGATTTTAGTATTCAACATATCATCACAACCGCAAAGATTCGCATATTCATCCGAACTAATCATACACCACAACACTTTTTCATACTAATAATCATACAAGCACATAATCATGATCAAGATTACACAAAACCTAGTGTGAATCGCAATACAATTAAACCCTAACCTTAAAACGATGATGATTAGCGAACCGGGACAATCTTGGAATCAATCCGGGAGTTGTAGACTTGCGCGACCGTGAGAGGGGGGGGGGGGCTGCCGTCGATTTCACTAGGTGTTAGGGTTTTTCTTTTTTTTTTTTTGAAAGCTTCCCACAACATGCATGTAAATATAAAAAGGGGGCGGTTTGGGTTAGTGCCTTGGGCCGCAAGTTTGGGTTGTTTCCTTGGGCCGCAAGGAGGTGTGGGTGGCGGGTTGGGTTTGCTTGGTCGCGAAGTCGAAAGGTTTCACAGGCTTGGTTCTGTTTATAAATAGAAGTTACTAAAATATTATTCGCGACATGGAGTTTATAAAATATTAAATCACGTATTTGGAGTGAGACGCAATAGATTTACAAACGTCTAATAACACATAGCACGTAATTCAGATAAAATCCGTCTAATAACACATAGCACGTAATTCACCCTATAGATTCACAAAGTTAGCGTAATTATTGCGAGCGTGATTAAATTCTCTGAATTAATCAGCGTAGGAGTGAATAACCATAAAGTAGCGCGTTTAAGATACCTGAAAAGCCGGGATGTCACACTTAGGACCACATTTAATGTCCCCAGTGGGATTCAATATCAGCATTTGTTATATTCTTGTTCCTGCATAGATGTCCCCTGTCTGGGCACGATCAGCTCATCGCATCAGGATATCATCCTTTATGTAATTATCCAATTGATCTTTGAACTTAGCAATCTTCTTTCAAACATAGTTGCACATGTTCACATTTAAGGGTATTCGTGGGATTATCCAAAAACTTTGCATTTTACTGGGGTTAAACCCATTTTCCACGCATATAAGTAGGAGTCTAAGAACCTCAAGACTTGAAAAGGTGAAAACCTTTAAGTCTTGAAGTTTTACTAGGGATATTACCCACGTTTCATGCGCTACAGGCGGGAGTGTATCAACTCCAAGACTTAGAAAGGTGAAAACCTTTAAACCTTAGAGAGTATGAAAATACCTTTTTACGAGAGTGGGTGATCAATCCTCATATACCGTAAGGATTCGGGGTATAGCCAACAATAACGAAATTGTCAGCCACTTTTACATGACTGGTCCCGCCATCTTGAACTATACCCGGATACTTGCGCTCCAGACGAGGTGTTTAAACCCAATTTGGAAGAAAGGTGAATACCTTTAAACCTGTGAAGGGATCTGAATCCCTTAAACGTGAGAGAGGGGGCCAATCCTCTAATCTTGAGCAAGTATCTTGAAGCATATCCTACAAAACACCTTTAAGCTAAGGTGGGCGTTAGCTTGGCTAACACTCCGATGCTTAAGTCAGTATTGTGTTTCAAAGAAAAACAACTCAAACCAAAAATATATGTAGAATTCATACCATCCTGAGTCAGAAATTAGATTCTAAACTCACTTGAAATAAGCCTTAAGATGTATAGCATTCTAGGATCTTGGTATCATATCTCCCTTCATGGTCTTGAGCCGGTATGCTCCTTTTCCTGATTCTGACTCAATCTCGTATGGTCCTTCCCATTTTGTAGCTAACTTCCCATCAGCAGGATTAGTCGTATTCTGAAATGCTTTTCTCAATACCCAATCTCCAACTTGGAATCTCCCAGTTCTTTAATTTATTTTTTGTATGACTTAGCTATCCTTTGCTGATATGCTGCCATCCTTAGCTCTGTCGTGTCCCTTGTTTCATCTATGGTGTCTAGTTCCTGATATAAGACTTCAGGATTCACTTCAGGATCCCGTAGGCCTGATCTTGCAGTAGGTATCACCATCTCTGTTGGAATCACCGTTTCTGCCCCAAACACCAATGAGAATGGAGTTTGTCCAGTAGCATTCTTCACTGTTGTTCTATCTGCCCATAGTACAAATGGTAATTCTTCTACCCATTTTCCTTTTTTAGCACCTAATCTCTTCTTCAAATTATTGACAATTATCTTGTTTGAGGATTCTGCCTGTCCATTAGCTTGAGGGTGCACTAGTGTTGATGTGATCATTTTGATTCCCCAACTTTTGCAAAAATCAGTGGTTCTTTTGCTGATAAATTGAGAGCCATTGTCACAAATTATCTCGGCCAGTATCCCGAACCTTGTCAAGATATTCCTTTTGATGAAAGATACCACTTCTTGATCCCTTACTTGGGCAAAGGCTTCCACTTCAACCCATTTGGAAAAATAATTCGTCATTGCCAACATGAAGACCTTTCCTCCAGCAGCCTTAGGTAGTTTTCCCACTATATCCATCCCCCACTTCATAAATGGGCAAGGGGATATGATGGGATATAATGGTTCAACAGGTTGATGTAGTATGTTGTTGTGTCTTTGGGATGCATCACAGTTTCGAACATACTCTGCAGCATCCTTCCTCATGGTCGGCCAGTAATATCTTGTTCTCAACACTTTTGAGAATAAAGATCTGCCCCCAGTATGGTTGCCACAATCTCCTTCATGTATGTCCAGAAGTACCTGCTTGGTTTCAGGATCTTCCAAGCACCGTGGATATGGACCTGCAAGGGATTTCTTATACAAAACATTATTTATGATAGTAAAACGGGATACCTTCATTCTGAAAGCTTTGGGACTTTCATCCTTTGGGATATCTCCTTTGTCAAGATACTTGACGATTATCCACGATTCAGGATCCTTATCAGGATATGCTTTTCCAGGATCCTGAACACTTGTTACCTCCTTATCCTGAGACTTCAAAAGTTCCGTCGCAGGGTATAGGATATGTAATATTGGTATCTGAGTTCTTTTCGGTATCCTGACAGTAGATCCTAGATTTGCAAGAGCATCTGCTTCAGCATTTACTTCTCTTGGTACTTGCTCAAGTGTAAAATATTCAAAATATCCTGCAAATTTTTTTAACAATTTCAAGGTATTCAACTAACTTTTCACCCTTAACTGCATAAGATCCATTGAAATGGTTAGTAATCAAAAGGGAATCAACATACACTTGTAAACATTTAACGTTCATATTCTTAGCCAATTCTAATCCTGCTATCAGGGCTTCATACTCAGCTTCATTATTTGTAGCAGTAAATTCACATTTAACAGCCTGGGGTAATATGTCCCCCTGTGGTGATTTTAGTAGTATCCCTAATCCTACACCTCTTAAGTTAGATGCACCATCAGTATACAATGTCCAACATCCTAAGTTCTCACCTAGTTGTTGTACTTCTAAGTCAGCTTCATTTTGAATATCACTACTAAAATCTGCCACAAAGTCTGCTAGAGCCTGAGACTTTATAGCATTTCTAGGTTCATATACTAAATCATAGGCCCTTAGTTTAACAGACCATTTAGCCATTCTACAAGACATTCGGGTTTCCTAAGCACATTTTTCACAGGATAATAGTTTTAACATGTATCCTATGGCGTTTCAAAGTAATGTCTAAGCTTAGTTGATGCCATGACTAGAGCTAATATCAATTTCTCTAAATGGAAATATCTAGTTTCAGCGTCTAATAAGCTTTTACTAACATAATAAACAGGATACTGCTGACCTTCGTGATCCTTTAACAAAACAGCACTTACTGCATTCCCTGATACTACAAGATATACAGACAGGGGTTCACCATCCTCAAGCTTCATTAGCAGAGGGGCACTTGAAAGATACTGCTTCAATTCTTGCAAGGCAGCTTCATGTTTTCCCCCCATTCAAAATTTTTGTTAATCTTTAAGATATCATAAAATTCTTTGCATTTATCTGAAGATCTTGAATTGAATCTGTTCAATGTCGCTATTCATATTGTTAATCTTTGAACATCCTTCATGTTGGATGGTGATTTAAGATCCAGGATAGCTTTGATCTGTTCTGGACCTTCTTCTATCCCCCTCTTGGTCACCAAGTACCCTAAAAACTTTCCTGCCCCCATTCCAAAATGACACTTTGCAGGATTCAGTTTCATATTATACTGGTCGAGGTTATTGAAGGCACACTCTAAATCCTGGAGGTGATCCTCCGATTTCTTGGATTTCACCACCATATCATCAATATATACCTCCATGGTGTCCCCCAGTTTGTCTTTAAACATCATATTAACCAGCATTTGGTATGTTGCACCTGCATTTTTTAAACCAAAAGGCATAGCAGTATAACAGTATATACCTATTGGTGTCATGAACGTTGTATCCTCCTGGTCGGATGGTTCCATTTGGATTTGTTGAAATCCTGAGGATGCATCCATGAAAGTCAGCATTTCATGTCCAGCAGTTGCATCCGTCATGGAATCTATATGGGGGAGTGAAAATGGATCTTTTGGACAAGCTTTGTTGAGGTCTGTGTAGTCTACACAAACTCTCCACTTCATATTCTTCTTCTGAGCCACCACCACGTTTGCTAGCCATTTGGGAAACTTGACTTCCCTAATCATCTTGGACTTGAGCAACCTTTCAACCTCCTCTTGTATACTTGCATTTCTTTCAGGAGAGAATTTCCTTCTCTTTTGTTGAACGTGCCTGAAAGATTTATCAATTCCAAGTTTGTGAGTTATAATACCCTTTGATATACCTGTCATGTCTTCGTGTTTCCATGCAAACGTGGACATTCTGTGTTTTAAAATGTTAGTAAGCTGATTCTCAATTTCCTGAGGGATATTGGCTTCTACAAGCACCGAGATATCTGGATTATCCTGGTCCAGAATAACTTTCTTAACATCCTGCTTCGAAGTTTCCAAGATATCCTGGGCTTGTATCTTTAATTGCTATCCTGCTCTGGATTTTGTTGACGCCTTCATCAAAGAGCCTTCGCCTCCTGTTGGTCGCTTTCCACTTTGACTACCCCCCAAGGAGTAGGAATCTTAACACATTGATGATAGGTGGAAGGTACAGCTTCATATCAAGAATCCGTGGCCTACCTAATATAATATTATAGCAGGATAATGAATCCATAACACAAAACCGTTGCTTTGAATTCACTCTTTCAACGTATACAGGCAACTTTATTTCTCCAACAGTATTCTTTGCTCCTCCACTGAACCCTACAAGCACAGTGGACTTCGAGGTAATCTCCATTTCCGGGATGTTCATTCTCTTCAGGGTCTCTAGCTGAATGATGTTGACCGAGCTGCCATTTCCACCAATATCCTGCATATAAAATGATTAGCAATATATAACGTGATTACCAGACCATCATGATGAGGATCTGAATCCTATCTCGGTCGTCACTGTCAAAAATTATCACTTTCTCAGTTGTAAGTGTTGTCATCCTCGTTGGCTTGTCCCCTCTTTCTGCCTTTGCCTCTTTGGCGTGTCTCTTGGCTGCAGAATAAGAGGTTCCGCATATATCAGATCCTCCGGATATGAAATTGATTATCTTGGCGTCTGGGGAGGTGATGTTGCTCGTTCAGGATCCTTGTCAGTATCCTGATCCTTAATCTTCTTTCTGCCGATAAGGTCTTTTAAGTAGCCTTTAGTTAGCAGATAGCTTAGAACAGTACGGTTTGTACGAGGATTCTGATTTTCTGTTTGTTGATTCGTATGTTGAGGATGAATTCATCCTCTCTGGCATTTTCTTGTCGTCTTCAAGCCTGATATATCTTAGAGCCCTGTTTCGAGCTTCGTCCAAGTTCCTGCAAGGATTCATTACAAGATCCTGATAAAATTGAGAATCCTTTTGTAATCCCATCTTGAATGCTTGTACAGTTGTAGCAACATCAAGATGTGGGATATCCAAAGATTCCCTACTGAATTTGTTAACATAATCCCTTAGGGATTCTTGACGTCCCTGTTTTATCCTGTAGAGGTCGAATGTTATTTTTTCAAAGCTTCTACTACACGAAAATTGACTGTTAAACAAATTAATTCATCCTCTCTGGCATTTTCTTGTCGTCTTCAAGCCTGATATATCTCAGAACCCTGTTTCGAGCTTCGTCCAAGTTCCTGCAAGGATTCATTACAAGATCCTGATAAAATTGAGAATCCTTTTGTAATCCCATCTTGAATGCTTGTACAGCTGTAGCAACATCAAGATGTGGGATATCCAAATATTCCCTACTGAATTTGTTAACATAATCCCTTAGGGATTCTTGAGGTCCCTGTTTTATCCTGTAGACGTCGCATGTTATTTTTTCAAAGCTTCTACTACACGAAAATTGAAGTAATTGAATGAGGTGGAACACTTAAGAGCCACTTCAAGGCCGATCCTATCAGAGTAGAGCCGAAACCCTTGCAGAGGCATGCTTCTTTAAGATCCGGTGGAATAGGGTTTACTTCCATCCTCTGCCTATACTGAGCAATATGTTCTTCAGGATCTGTCGTGCCATCGTAAAGCTTCATATTGGGAGTTTGGAATCTCTTGGGGATTTCAGCATCACAAATATGACGAGCAAAGCGGGATATGTTGTGACTATCCTGGGATACTTCCGGTATTGGTTGCCCTACCCCAGACACACTTGATATCATATCCTTCAATTTCTGGAGTTCTCTGGATAACGCCGATGTTGCACTTGTATCCTCCGAAGATTCGAAGTTGTTAGCAGTCGGTATATATTAGTATTAATGGACAAGTTACCAGCTTGACGATTGTGGCCAAATCCTGGAGCATATCCTGGATCCCTGACAGTCGATATCTTAGCCGATAAGGGGACTTCTGGAACATTGCTCCGGGAGGGGCTTGGTACGACGTTGCCCTGATTATCCTCAGTATATGTTGCTGAACTAAAGTTCAACATCCTGGGATGCAAATGGGTAACAATATCCTCAGCAGGTCTCTTGGAGTTGGACTTCAAGAATTGTATTTCCTTCATCATGAGCTGGTTAGTTTCCTGTTGTTTCTTCAGTTGATCCTGTATACTACCAAACAAAGATAAGATTTCGTCATTAGAAGCAAAAATCGGAGTTCTTCCTGAAACTCTGGATCTGGAAGCATTTTGAGCAGCAGTGGTGTCTCGAGCTATTTGGCTTTCACTCCTTCTCTGAGAAGTCTGGACTGGTAGAGGAGGAAGAGGTAATGAACCAGTTACAGCAGAGGTTGATGTGGGCACCGAATAAGAGCTCAAACCTGACTAAGAAGCCATCAAAAATAATCTTGCAAAAATATTAGAGAATAAAGAACCGATTAGTGATCTTAGAAAAGTTTTGATTAAAAATAGCACCACTTGCCCCACGGTGGGCGCCAAATTGTTTTTGTCAAAAATTACCGAAGCAATTAAGTAATAAAAGTTAATATGTGAGGTAGCGTGCTATTGTGGTTTGCAAAAATGTTTTTCGTTTGTTAATTATGAAAACAGTTTCAGGATATAGTCTCAGGATAATGAACTATATCAAAATGATAAATGAATGCGATAAAAGTAAAAATTGACACAGGATGTACGAGGAAAGCCCTTGATCAATCTAGATCGCCGGCATAAAACCTCGGGAGCTGACAATCGCCAGCTGCCTTGTTCATCTTATTGATCAAACAGCAGGATACAACTTCGGGATACTGCTTGGATCAGCTCTAAGTGTTACAATGATCAAATCGTGTAAGTGTTGTGAGTGTTTGTGATTGTTGCTGCAACTAGAGAGTGAAAGTGTACAAAATTGTGTGTGTTCTACTGCTGATTCAAGCCCCCTATAAATAGTAATCGAAAATAACAAACTATCTATATTCTAGGGATGCCTTGAATATTCCCTTGTGACCGTTGTAGACTCTTTCTCCAGCACCAATGTTCATATCCTAACCGTCTTGAGTGAGTCTTCGGCGAGACCAAGTCTTCATATCCGTTGGTACCTTGCAACCAAAGATTAATGTTAATAGCGAGTAGGATACCCCCGCAGTATGTTACCAATATCCTGGTTCAGTATCCTATTCGCAGCATCATATTTATAGTATCAGGATATGTCATCAGGATATAAGTTAGAAATTCCACCCATAACATTACCGTTGGGACCCAGGATCCTCAACAATAACATTTTTTAGGACAATTGTTGTGGGTGGAATTCTGAGCCCATATCCTGACGATATATCTTGAATTTGTGATAGCTGATTATGATCCGGATACCGAGCCAGGATATTGGTAACTCCTGAGGCAATATCCTGGTAGTTACTAATAGTTTGCAGGATTATGGTTGCAGGATCACAACGTTCACAAGGACCCTTTCTCCTAAAGACTCGCTCAATTTAGTTGGGAAACAGACGTTGAAGCTGGAAGAATAGGTCTCCAACGTTCAAGAGGGAATATTCTGAAGTATCCCTAGTTCATAGGAGAAGTTTTTTGTTATTGTAACTATATAAATGATAAGCCAGATCGTAGGACACAACACTTGAACTCACTTCACTTCGAGCTCTCTAACTCATACACATTTCTTTCTAGCAATCACACATTCACACTCACAACTAGCAATCATTGTAACACTTAGTAGCGATCTGGGCATTATCCTGCACTGTATCCTGGATATTCAAGCAATAAGAAGAACAAGGCAGCCGACGATTGTCAGATCCCGAGGTTATATGCCTAAGATCTAGATTGATCAAGGGCTTTCCTCGTACATCCTGTGTCAACATTTACTTTTACTGCATTTACTTGTCATTTTGATATAGTTCATTATCCTGGAACTATATCCTGAAACTGTTTTCATAATCAATCAGCTCAACATATTTTTATAAACCACAATAGCACGCTACCTCACATAACTAAGTTTGATCACTAAATTGCTTTGGTATTTTTTTACCAAAACAATTATCTATCCAGGTGTCACTTCTTTTTCTCTCTAATTATTGATTAGTAAGCATTGAAGATTAAGAGAGTGTGAGAGTGAGCATTGAATTTCTGCTCAGAAATTTTACTTTGTGACACAACCAACCCTAAGTAGAAGACATCTTTTTTAATTTTTATTTAAGAGAAAATAGAATGAAACTAGAAAAAAGAAAAAATATGTAAACAAATGTGCAAAATTGAGTTCATGGGGTAGACGTATGGAATGTGCATGCAAATTCAAGAAAAACAATGAAGTTTTGAAAGAGACAAAAGAAGTGTCAGATTTTCAGTTGACTTAGTCAAAATCTGAAAAATCACCAGAATTTCTGATAAATTTATGCAGTTTCTGATGAAGTTATAGAATTTTTGATAGAACCCTGACTAACTTCAAATGAATCAAAATTTTCTTCTTTTTGTGACAAAATATTTTCTGATGTATCTTCATATCTCATGTTGATCATGCCTAACTTACTGACCAAAAAGTTATGTCGTTTTTCATCAAAAGGTTTTGTGAAAATGTCAGCAATTTGTCCTTCTGTTAGAACAAATTACATTTCAATGTTACCTTTCTCCACATGATCTTTTATGAAGTGATATCTGACATCAATTTGTCTCCCAACATTTGACAGGACCAAATTTGTCTCTCAACATTTGACAGGCACCAAATATCTGACATCTTTTATGTGGATACACAGTTTTGCTTTTTTTGCTTGCCTAATAGACCAATTTGTCTCCCAACATTTGACAGGCACCAAATGTGCTCTTTTTATCAAGTTTACATCTTGCATGATCTACATCATGCTCTTGGAGCTTGCTTCAACCCATACATGGCTTTGTTTAACTTGTAAACATATTTTGAAATTTGGGATCAATAAAGCCTTCTGTTTGTTGCACATATACTTCATCCTCAACCTTACCATTTAAGAATGCCGATTTTACATCAGTCTGATAAACTTTGAAGTCTTTTGATGCAACATAAGCAATGAATATTCTTATTGCTTCTAATCTAGCAACTGGTGCAAAGGTTTCATCATAATCTATGCCTTCTTGTTGACAATAGCCTTTTACCACAAGTCTTGTCTTGTTCCTTGTTATAATGCCTTGTTCATCAGATTTGTTCTAAATACCCATTTTGATCCAATGACGGGTTTGTCAGTTGGTCTGGGTACTAGATTCGATACTTGACTCTTTTCAAATTGTTCAAGCTCTTCTTGCATAGCTTGGAACCAATCTGAGTCATTGAGTGCTTCTTTGACAAATTTTGGTTCTATCATGCTTAGAAAACTTGCATATAGACATTCATGTGCTATGGCAGATGTTACTTAATACCTTCTTCTAGATTCCCAATTATGTCTGATTGGAAGTGCCCTTTGATCCATCTGATATTATTATGTGAAATTGTGTGTCCAAATGGTTCTGAAGCTTCCCCCTGATCTGTTGCATCTGTTGTATTTAGAGGATCAGAATTCTGGTGTTCAATCGGATTTCTAATGAATTTCCAGAAATCTGATCATCTTGTCTAATGAATGCTCTAGATTTCCTACAGGGTTAGTATATGACTGGTTTTTGGATGATTCTTTATTTGTGTAGTCACATTCAAGAAGTTCTTCTGTTAATTGATTTAGAATTTATTCAGAATCTTGTTGTAGGTTTGGAGAGTTTTTCTTTCAAAATTTCACCAGAAACCTCAATTTCTGATGAGTTATCAAATGATACATATAAACTTTCCCTTATTGTCCTTGAAATTAAGAAAAAGATTCTATATGCTTTTGAGGACAATGAGTAACCAAGAAAAAATCCTTTTTCAGCCTTTCTGTCAAATTTTTCAAGACTTTCAAAATCATTAAACACAAAACATCTACAACCAAAGGTACGTAAAAATTTGATGTTAGGGAACCTTCCATTGATGATGGTATACGGTGTTTTCTGTTGTCTTTTGTTTACGATGGATCAGTTTTGTGTAAAACAAGCATTTGCACTTGCTTTTGCCCAAACGTAAGTGGGCAGTTTGGCATATGCAAGGATGGTTCTTGCTGCTTAACAAAGGCTCTATTTCTTCTTTCCACAACTCCATTTTCTTGTAGAGTTCTTGGAGCAGAAAAATCATGAGAAATTCATTTGCTTATCAGGAATGTCTCAAGTTTTGAATTTTTAAATTATGTTTGATTATCAGATCTGATCCTTCTGATAGGTAATTTGAACAGATTTTCAATTTTTTTATTAAGTTTATGATTAGATCAGATGTTTTACTTTTCATCAAAAACTCTACCCAAGTGTACATGAAGTAGTCATCTACAATGACTAAAATGTATTTCTTTCCAGAAAAACTTGCCATACTTAAAGGTCCATATGCAAAAGTTCTAAATTTTGATTGATTGAAGATTCAGAAATTGTTTTATGTGAGCCTCTCTTTGATTTTCCTAATTCACATGCTCATATATTATATCCTTTTTGGAAGATATAAAAGGTAGTCCTTTTACCAGATTCTTACTTGCTAATTGGTTTAGATTTTTTAAATTTAACTGGGCCAATCTTTTATGCCATAACTAGCTATTACCTTTGTTTTCTCTTGAAAATAGACATAATTTAGGATGCTCAATTTCTTCTTTAAAATCAAAATAATAAATGGATTTCCTTATTCTTTTTCCATTTAAATAAATTTTGTTATCATCTACACCAATAAGTAAACATTTGTTCTGGTAAAAGTGTTACGTGAAATCATTTGTCACAAAATTGTCCGCAGCTTAGTAGATTGTATTTCAGACCTTCTACATAAGCTACTTTCTAAATAGTTAGATATCCATACTTGATGCTACCATAACCAAATGTTCTTCCCTTTACCCCATTTCAAAAATTTACTAACTTACCCAGTTTCTGTTTAAAGTTACGGAGTAAGCTCATATCCCCAGTCATGTGCTTGAAGCTTCCTGAATCGCAGTAGATCTGCTGCACATGATGAACCTGAAATGGTAGAGTTACATTTTTTTTGGTACCCAAACATGTTTGGGTACTTTTTTTGATGAAAGTTTACCTATGATTTCTTCTTCACATGAGTAATTTTCATCAAAATTTTTGTAGATGCTGAGCCATTAACAGATTGCTTGTTTTTTGAGATATGTTGTTGAATAAGTTTCAGTATTTCAACACACATACAATCTATTTTGTCTAAGTTTCTTGACAAATTTGATTGTGACGAAAGACTAGCAGATTTCTAGAATTTTGGATGAATTCTCTTTGGATTTACTAAAAATATTTGTATTGCCTCATGCCTTTTTCCTTTTGAGTTGTGTTTAGATGATAGGGAAAATTGTTAGAACTTATTGATTTGCATGATTTAGCATCATATTCTGATGTTATTTTATCAGAATTATGATCATATGCTTTCATAAAGGTGGTGGGATTTCTGATGTTTGTCTTTACATATCCTAGTCCTTCACCTCTGTTCTTTGTTGTTGTTTCAAAAAAGTTTATAAAATCTTTGGCTTGTTGAAAACCTTTCACATGAATTTTCTTGTATAGATCTTTTCTTTCTTTTTCATAAAATTCATTTTTTGCTTCTTTTGTTAAGTTCTCCTAATTATCACTTTATTTAACATTCTTTGCAAATCATCAGATTTCTTATTTTCTAAACTTTGTTTTTCTTGTAAGATCTCAAAATTTTTCATAAGTTTTTAAACTAATGTTCTAAGTCAAGATTGTTTGAGTTTACCTTGTGTTCTGAAGTTTTAGATTCTACATCAGAAATTTTTGCCACTAGACAAAAAATAGCCATTTCTTCTTCTTCTTCATCAGAAGAGTCATCAGTTAGCCAGGTGTCTGTTCCTACAATTAGACTAACCTGTTGTTGTCTTTTAGCTTCTTCAAGCTTCTTTTCATAATAAGAAACGCCTTTTAGCCTCTTGTTTTTACATTCTGATGCATAATATCATTTTTGCTTACATTTGTAATACACAACTTCTGCTTTTGCTTTATCTTTTGATTATCCTTCCATCATCCCTTTATCACTTTTCTGGTACTTATTACTTTCACCTCTTATCCTCTGCTCAAATGTCTTAGTGAGCAATGCAATTGCCTCTGCAAATGTAGAAAAATCTGATGAGATATCAGAATTTTCTAAACTTTGGCATTGAAAGGTCTATGGATTAGAATTGGTAGCCCTTTGAGAATTTGAAATGAGAGCGATGGATCCTCCTTTTTGGTTTGAGTTTTCATATATTTATTCTTCTCTTGGAACAAGAATACTATAGAGATCATGTAAACTCATATTTCCCAGCTCTAGGGTGGATGCTAAAGTCATTGTTAGACTTCTCCATTCCCTTAGTAGAGCATCTAAAAATTTTACTTTTATATCATCATTGGATTTCTCAATACCAAATTTTTTTAGATCATTTAAAAGTTTAGCAAACATGTTATATGTCTCAGAAAGACTCTCATTTAGAAGACTCTTAAATCTTTCATAAGAGGAGACACAATTTATACGTTTGTTTCTTTTCATTTTTTCTCCTCCTTCACAAAGATTTCTCAACTGGTCCCATATCTCTTTAGCAGAAGCACATGCATCTACTTGAGAGAATATGTCGTTTGGAAGTGCCATAACTAAAATTGATTTGCCCCTTTCATCGGCTTCCACCTTTAACTTGTGCTCATTGCTCCAATTTCTTTCTTTCTTTGGAGCCCAAGAGACATGTATTTCTGGTGTTTGCTCAGTTGCTGGAACAGCTGGTATTTTAGCCATGGTATATGTGGGCCACTCACAATGGATTGAAAAAGAGCTCAATCATGTCATTTAGGAAATTGATCATCCTGATTTTCCATTGAGGGTACTCCTCTCTGACAAAAGTTGGAGGCTTTGACATAGACCCAATATTGAAAGCATTGTTCCATGTTTGAAAGTTTGCCATATTTAGTTAATAGAAGTTAAAGAAATAAGCAATTGATCATTTGAAAATGATTTATTCAATCTGCTCTGATACCAATTGTTAATCCCAGATAATAATACTCTCTTGACTTAATATGGCAAGTGACTTCAACAAGTATGAAAATATGGTGCGGAAATAAAAATCAAATTTTCAAGAAACACAACTAAAGAATTTTCAAGTTTATATTACTCTGAAACAAAAAAGGCTTACAAGGTGATTGTGAGGCTATTGGCTATTACAAAGGAATATTTTAAGAATTCTGTAATGAAAGGAAATGGAGTTTTGTTGTATGTAATGAAAGTTTAGCTTAACTCATTCTCCTTCGGTGGTGACTTCTCTATTTATAGAGAGTCTTCATCATGAATAAACATTTGTTTATCCATTCACTTGCTCTGCATAAAATAGCTTTTTGGCATATTAGTTGAATCTATCATGGTCAACTTGCTACTTTACAATTGTGGTAGAGCCTTATCTTTTTGGACAAGTTGGCCTATCAGAATTTTTGATGTCCAGCTCATCAGAAAATATGTTGAATAGATCATCAGATTTTCTAATGATCAGAGTTTACCATATTCTGATGACAATCATCAGATTTATCATCAGACTTATCAGATTGGTCCTTTCTGGTTGTCTTTGATCAATTGCGATCAATCTGATATATGTTGAATATGTATGTTCCTTTCATCTTTTGTCTTGTTTATCTTGTATCTTCTTTCTGACTAATCTTCTTGACCTTATCTTTAGCACATGATCAGATTGATCATATTTTTCTTCAATACTTACAAAAGTTTCCAAACAATTTTTGTAGCCGAAAATTTTGAAGGAATTGTAACACTCCAAATCGCGTAAAGCAACACGCGGCGGAAACACTTGGGGAGTCACGTTACAAATTCTCTTAACACATGGTATTTAAAGTCTTGTTTTGTTGAATTATCGAATTTCATTGTCTTGGAGTATCGGAAATGAAATACAATTAAATTGTCTTTCAAGTTTTAAAGTAGCTAAGGCCCGAGCCCATCCTATATGTGGCATGCAGCGACAATCATCATGTAAATAAACCTGAAACATATGTGAAAATAGGTACGTTAGCATAAGAATGCCTGTAAGTAACATAGGTTTTGTGAATTAGATTCATGGCTTGAATGTTTTAAGAAAAGAACATATGTTTTCAAAAATAGCCATGAATCCATACAAAAAGTTTGGTATAAAAAATACTTTGCTTTTTGATAGAAAGTGTTTGTAATATATGTACAAGATATACGTTTGGTTTTGAAATAACAATTTAGGTAGTATATCAAATGTATACTTTTGATTTAAAAGATTGGGTAGTATATCAAACTATACTTTAGTATACAATAAGAGAATCGATAGTATATCAAACTATACTTTGGTAAATAGTAAGAGAATCGGTAGTATATCAAAATATACTTTCATTTAATAACAATAGATTCGGGAGTATATCAAACTATACTTTCGTAAATAATATCACATTGTTAGCATATCAAACTATGCTTTGGAAGTATAACGAAATATACTTTAATTGTGATTTGGTAGTATATCAAAATATACTTTGGTTTAGTGAAACAATAAAAGATAAGTCTTTATGTCTTAATTAGAAAACCTTTGTAAAACATACATTGTGGTCGTTTTGGCAATAAATTCAAACCTGAGTATATCAAACTATACTTTGGTGACTATAGATTTACCACGAAGGCAAAATCTATTTGGTTTAAACTTTGTTTCTGACATTCCATACAATAGGAATGGGGTTTCAAATCCTATAGCGCTATATCGCACTACCAATAGGCTTGATCATTGTTAATGAATGTATAAAAGAAATATGCACCAACAATAGTCTCACAAACTTTGAAAATCATTGTTTTAGCCATAGGTAACGGTTTCAAATCATTGATGGATATAGTACTATGTATACGAAATCATATAACTTTGAAAAATGTGGAAATAGTGAAAGGTACATATGAATCACCTTAAAACATTTGGAAAACGTAAAAGAGGGGACTATGTACTCACTTGGGGTTGCAAAATATCCTTGAATCAAAGACTAAACAAGCTCAAATGTCCGAGAAGTCAAACGTGTCCTAGAATCAGATAACTATGTAAATATCGGGACTTTAATCGGCGGATCGGATAGAATGAGGTCTTGTAAACCAAATGAGTGTTGGAACTCATATGAAATGGTTTAACAAAGTTAATATTCTGATTTGGAAAGATTCCTAAGTGCTTTTGACCCGTTATAACTCGTTAAGGTAGTTTACGCTACTTTAACGGATAATTTAAGTTAATACGTGTTCGGATGGTTAGATATGTGTATGACAAAATAAGTTTAATATAGTTGCAACATCAGTTTATATGTCAAAACATTGGTCACATATGCTTAAAGTTGATTTATGCGCAAAAAGGGATTTTGGTCATTTATAAAGGCATAACTAGCGACTTAACATAATACTAACCAAACGATGTGACCATAAGGTATAACATCAGAGGGTTATTCCCTAACAACTATGGTCACAAATATGTGTTTGGTCGGATCCTAAGATTGACCAAACGGGACGGATTCGAAAGTCAAAGCGGTGGTCAAGACCGCTCGACTTACGACCCTGAACAAGCACTAAAATAAAAGTGATGAGTTAGACATGTTAAACATGTCTAACAAGGTTTATAAAACTGATTTGGTATTAACAAGGTGTTTTGATACTGGAAAATAGTTCAGTCGTATAATGCGCACTTTGCGCATTATTGACCGAAACTTTAACTCGTCACTTCGACTAGTAAACGTGGTAATCAGTAGGCATGATCGTTATGGATCGTAACCAACGTGATTATGATCACGTTGCAAATTCCAATTGGACTTTGACTTGACCAATTAATGGTCAAAACATTGTTTGACTTTTAGCTAAAGAATAGCTAAAAATAATGAACAAGACTAAGGAAGAACACTTACTTATGTTCTAGGATGAAGAAAACTCAGTTAGGAAGCCTCCAAAAATGTAGTAGCCTCCAAGTAGAGCATGAGATGAAGAAAAGAGTGAATGAGCAAGTTTGAAATGAAAAGGATGTGGGTATTTATAGTTGAAACATGATCACAAGATCATGCCAAGTGTTGGGGATTGTTTAGGATCATTACAAGTGTTAATGAGGTGTTGCAACCAGGGGAAGTGTGGCAAATTCGTGTGTTTAGTGTCCAAGAGGTTAAACAACAAGTTGCCAAGTTGCAATTAGGAAGCTTCTGCTCTGGGCACCCCTTACGGACCGTATGGGGTTTTGCCTTACGGTCCGTAAGGCCCTTGAAAGATCGAAATTGTACAAGGACTGAAATGTGTGAATGTCACATGTAATTATACAATTATTGGGAATGAAACACAAGATCTCATTGGATTCGAGATTGTTCGGAATTGTACGATGGTTGAAAAGGTATAGATGTTACAGTCTCCCCTACTTTAGGAAATTTCGTCCTGAAATTTAAATTAGAGGAAACTTGTGAAAACAGATGTGAGGGTATCACTTTCAAATGATCCTTCGTTCTTGGAGTAAAATTCTAGGCAACGTTTGGATCCTCAGCGAATTTTGTTTATTGTACTTTTCTATTGTTTGTAGGAATGAGTTCAAATACGAAACTCTAAACTTCAGTCCAATAAGTAGGTGTACGACACCTTTGATTGTACCGAGCCTCCGAAGGGGGCTATGTAAATGTCAAAGTGACATTCTTTTTTTGTAGAAGAATTAAAAAGAGCGTGAACTTGAAAGGGAGTCGGATTTCCAAAAAAATGAAAGGGAGAACGTTTATAGAGGTTTCCCATGAAGACTAGTATAGGAAACTTGTGTGTGCTCGAAATTGGAGTCGGAGAGTGAAAGATTAAAACAACATTGGTCAAGGTCCAGAACTTCTCGTAACTTAAATAAAGCCACGCTTGCAATGTGATAAGGAACACTTATATATAGGAAGTACCAGCGGCGTATCTACCATGCCCTTATTACATTGTTCCTGTTTCGTTATTCTTATTACTATAGGTTCTTACACATGACAAAACTAGATGTGGTTTCTATGCACTGAATTTTGTAATTATGTATGCATCCATAATTACATAATTCCTTGCATGGTCCGCACAATTGGTGATGTGTAGGGGGAAATCAAACAAATAAACATATGATGACTCGTCTTAGGCCACAAAAATGCCTTTTTAACTAGATCAACGAATAATATTTTTAAATAGACACTAAAGAGTCTTTAGATCATCACATGATCTCTTTAATTAGAATAGTACTTTGGAATCCAAGGGTCTAACTATTTGCATAGAAAAGCCCTTAAGGATTGAAGATAGTACTTTGGATATCCTTCTATGGATCTAGCATATGAAAATATGGAAGGTTCTATAAGGATTTACATAGTAATTGTTTTGAATCAAATAACCGTTAACTTGTACATACGTATTAAAGCACACAAAGAATCCAGTCGAGGACTCCAGATTGCACTTTAATCATCCACAAGGATCTAACTATGAATATAGGAAGATCCTATAAGGATTTGGGATTTGTATAGCGAAAATGTTTTGGAAATCATGTAGTAGATGTACTATGAAATCAAAGTATGTGTAATGTCATGAAAATACGAAATTAGTCATAGGCACATCGACATATTGCATTAGACCAATTAAGGACTTATGAAAAGTACCCTTAGGTATCCAAGCAAGGATTTAAAGTGGTACTTCGCGTATTTGTTAAGAGTTATGACTTGTACCTTATACATTGTTTCTTAGAAGAAATGTGTACATAGGATTTTTGTGGATATTACGAGGGATCACAACATAGAAGAAACTACGAGAGTAGTTTGATTTGCAAGGAATCATATCCTTGGTGTCGGTATTGTAGGGGTATGTCACACATACACGTAATCATAATGGTTTTGTAAATAAAATTGAAATAACAATATTATTTATAAACCAACCGAAATGTTTCAAGATTTTTGGACATCACAAAGTGAAAATGTAAAAGTTTAAACGTTCACAGCTGCATCATTATTAGTATGAGTCTCGATAGCATTTATGTTAAATGCTCATCCACGGGCTGGATTTGCATTATCGAACTTCGGGCAATTGTTTCGATAATGAGTAAGTCACCACAGTTGTAGCACGATCTAGGTGGATATAGTGCTTGAGCAACAGCAGGGTTTGCATTTGCTTGATTTTGGGTGTTAGTAGCAAAACGACATGCATTGTCCAAATGTCCCAATCGTCCGCAATGGGTACATTTGTGACATGGTGTTTGATTTAGATGACGTCGATTGCATTTGTTGCACAAAGGTGCGGTGCCAGTATAAGTTTTCCTAGCACGAGGTTGTGCTGGTTGGGTGGGAGCAACTTGATCGTTCTGAGCAACTATAGCGAAGTTTTGTGAAGCCTTACGCTTCTCTAACTTCTTAGAGGATTCAGTCTGGTTTTCCTTTGGTTTTTCTTGGGTAGTCTTGTCCAATGGTTTCTTGTCGCCTTTACGGAAAAGTTTACCCTTCTTGATTTGAGATTCAGTCAGGGTAGCGGATAGCTCAATGGCTTGTCTAACTGTAGCGGGATTGCTACCAGTGACAAATTGGGTCAGGGAGGCCATCAATGTACTTTTCAATTTCCTTATCCAAAGCGTAACCATGGTAGGACATAATAGACTTTGTTCCCCATAACGATCAGTGTAGGCTCGATGTTCACCACTATATTGTTTCAGATCATGGAATTCGTTCTCAAGTGCCCTCTGTTCATGACGTGGGCAGAACTCTTTCATCATAAGAGCTCTAAGCTCCTCCCATGTCTGAGCCAGTGCTACGTCAGCACCTCTATCCCTCATAATCCTGTTCCACCACGTGAGTGCTCTCTTTTGGAAAACACTCGAAGCAAACTCTACTTTTCGCTCGTTCGAACACTGAACATGTCGGAAAGTGCTTTTGATACTCTCAAACCATTGTAGGAGCCCAGTAGCTCCCTCAGGCCTAGTGAAGCTGAGTGGTTTGGCCGAGTTGAATTGTTTAAAGTTGCATGGAGTAGGAGCATTGCTGTTGTTATTGTTTTGATAAGCTTGATTGAGTTGGGTCACAAGGTTTGGGAGTACAGCAGCCATTTGCTGAACGATTGAAGTCTCCATTTCGGCGTCTTGAGTAGCGTTGCAACAAGGAGGCATTCTAAAAGAGAAAGGGAATCATGAGAGAAATCGAGTTAGATTGATATTGGATAGTCAAAATGAATTGTTAAAATATCGACGAAGTATAAGGATTATGATCATTTGTTCGTTATTTAAAACAAACAAACAATACAGTGGCAAATCAAAGTAAATGGGTCTTTATAATGTTCGCGAAGACATGTTTTAACCTATAAGTGAATACTCTCCCCAAGAGTTCCCAGCTAAGAGTGTCTGGTTCGATAATGCGGATTTGTACGAACACTCTAGCCTTAGACAGAAAACTCAGGGTACAGGCATTCACCCTTCCAGATTGCATGTGTTCACATTATTAAAGCCCAGATCAAATCGTCCAAGGAAAGATGATTTCTTGTGAATTTTTTTTTAGAAAAATTTGACTTTCGGAAGATGTATTATTTTCTGTTTTTGGTAATCACCTAAGGATAGGTGATGGTAGTGTATTAGAAATCTAAACACAAGGAAACTCGTGTTGGGGTCTTAGGAATGTTACAGACTAGGTTAAAGCATTTCTAATAACCTAATTCCTTATAACTAATGCTCTGATAGCAATCTGTAACACCCCAAATCACCTACAGCAACACGCGGCAGAAACACTTGGGGAGTCACGTTACAAAATGTCTGACACATGGTATTTAAAGTTTTGTTTTCTTGAATTATCGAATTTCATTGTCTTGGAGTATCGGAAATGAAATACAATTAAATTGTCTTTCAAGTTTTAAAGTAGCTAAGGCCCGAGTCCATCCTATATGTGGCATGCAGCGACAATCATCATGTAAATAAACCTGAAACATATGTGAAAATAGGTACGTTAGCATAAAAATGCCTGTGAGTAACATAGGTTTTGTGAATTAGATTCATGGCATGAATGTTTTAAGAAAAGAACATATGTTTTCAAAAATAGCCATGACCTTACAAAAAGTTTGGTATCTAAAATACTTGGTTTTTTATAGAAAGTGTTTGTAATATATGTACAAGATATACGTTTGGTTTTGAAATAACAATTTAGGTAGTATATCAAATGTATACTTTTGATTTAAAAGATTGGGTAGTATATCAAACTATACTTTAGTATACAATAAGAGAATCGATAGTATATCAAACTATACTTTTGTAAATAGTAAGAGAATCGGTAGTATATCAAAATATACTTTCGTTTAAGAACAAGAGATTCGGGAGTATATCAAACTATACTTTCGTAAATAATATCACATTGTTAGCATATCAAACTATGCTTTAGAAGTGTGTCGAAATATACTTTAATTGTGATTTGGTAGTATATCAAAATATACTTTGGTTTAGTGAAAAATAAAAGATAAGTTTTTATGGCTTAAATAGAAAACCTTTGTAAATCATACATTGTGGTCGTTTGGCAATACATTCAAACCTGAGTATATCAAACTATACTTTGGTGACTATAGATTTACCACGAATGCAAAATCTATTTTGTTTAAACTTGGTTTCTAGCATTCCATACAACAGGAATGGGGTGACAAATCCTATAGCGCTATATCGTACTACCAATCGGCTTGATAATTATTAATGGATGTATAAAAGAAATCCGCACCAACAATAGTCTCGCAAACTTTGAAAATCATTGTTTTAGCCATAGGTGATGGTTTCAAATCGTTGATGGATATAGTACTATGTATACGAAATCATATAACTTTGAAAAACGTGGAAATAGTGAATAGGCATATATGAATCACTCCAAAACATTTGGAAAACATAAAAGAGGGGACTATGTACTCACTTGGGGTTTCAAAATATCCTTGAATCAAAGATTAAACAAGCTCAAATGTCCGAGAAGTCAAACGTGTCCTAGAATCGGATAACTATGTAAATATCGGGACTTTAATCGGCGGATTGGATAGAATGAGGTCTTGTAAACCAAATGAGTGCTGGAACTCATATGAAATGGTTTAACAAAGTTAACATTCTGATTTGGAAAGATTCCTAAGTGCTTTTGACCCGTTATGACTCGTTAAGGTAGTTTACGATCATTTACGTTAATACGTGTTCGGATGGTTAGATATGTGTTATGATAAGTCTAATATGCCAACATAAGTTTAATATAGTTGTAACATCATTTTTATATGTCAAAACATTAGTCACATATGCTTAAAGTTGATTTATGTGCAAAAAGGGATTTTGGTCATTTATAAAGGCATAACTAGCGACTTAACATAATACTAACCAAACGACGTGACCATAAGGTATAACCTTAGAGGGTTATTCCCTATACAACTATGGTCATAAATATGTGTTTGTTCGCATCCTAAGATTGACCAAACGGGTCGGATTCGAAAGTCAAAGCGGTGGTCAAGACCGCTCGACTTACGACCCTGAACAAACACTAAACTAAAAGTGACGAGTTAGACATGTTAAACATGTCTAACAAGGTTTATAAAACTGATTTGGTATCAAAACAAGGTGTTTTGATACTGGAAAATAGTTCCGTCATAAAATGCGCACTTTGTGCATTATTGACCAAAACTTTGACTCGTCACTTCGACTGGTAAACGTGGTAATCAGTAGGCATGATCGCTATGGATCGTAACCAACGTGATTACGATCACGTTGCAAAGTCCAATTGGACTTTGACTAGACCAATTAATGGTCAAAACTGAAAGCCAAACACTGTTTGACTTTTAGCTAAAAAATAGCTAAAAATAATGAACAAGACTAAGGAAGGACACTTATTTGTGTTCTAGGATGAAGAAAACTCAGTTAGGAAGCCTCCAACAATATGGTAGCCTCCAAGTAGAGCAGGAGATGAAGAAAAGAGTGAATGAGCAAGTTTGAAGTGAAAAGGAGGTGAGTATTTATAGTTGAAACATGATCCCAAGATCATGCCAAGGGTTGGGGATTGTTTTAGGATCATTACAAGTGTTAATGAGGTGTTGCAACCAGGGGAAGTGTGACAAATTCGTGTGCTTAGTGTCCAAGAGGTTAAACAAGAAGCTGCCAAGTTGCAATTAGGAAGGTTCTGCTCTGGGCACCCCTTACGGACCGTATGGGGTTTTGCCTTACGGTCCGTAAGGCCCTTGCAGGGGCATAAGTTTCAGAACTGGCAGAATTGGCCCCTGAACTTGTTTTTTGTCGCATTTTGGCACTTTTAACACCCGTTAACCTCTTTTAAAGCTTTATAAGGATGATAAAGCATAAGGAATTTGAAATATATCCAAAAATGTCCCAGGTGTCGGTTCATTCGGTCTTACGGTTGCAGTTTTCGGTTAATTACGACGAAAATCGTAACGAACGCGCACATGACCGTAAATGTGTAACGAATGATATTTTGGCATTCCAATCGCTAAAATACAGGATTTTAACGATTACAAAAATTTTTGGATGTGCGTACATGTTCCGGAATAGGAAATACGCGTAATGGCATAGTTTCGCATAATTTGCAAAATAGCCCCTGAAGTTGAATAAGCATGTTTTTGCCTTACCGAACCCTTCAAAACTTATTTCTAAGTTATGTAAAGGGTATTTAGGGTATGTTTAGCTTATGTCATTGTTCTGAAGTGTGTGTCGCGTTAAACTGATTACGTTTGCATAACAGTTTGCGATTTCACTTCCAGAAGCGATTCGAAAGATTGAAATTGTACAAGGACTAAAATGTGTGAATGTCACATGTAATTATACAATTCTCGAGAATGAAACACAAGATCTCATTGGATTCGAAATTGTTCAGAATTGTACGATTGTTGAAAAGGCACAGATGTTACAGGAATTCAGGAGGGTGATAACATTGCCGGAGGAGGTTCGTGGGGGTGGTTATATATGGTGTGAAATTGTACAAGGACTAAAATGTGTGAATGTCACATGTAATTATACAATTCTCGGGAATGAAACACAAGATCTCATTGGATTCGAAATTGTTCAGAATTGTACGATGGTTGAAAAGGCACAGATGTTACAGGAATTCAGGAGGGTGATAACATTGCCGGAGGAGGTTCGTGGGGGTGGTTATATATGGTGTGAAACAGTGGCAAATGATGGTGCAAACAATGATATGAGGAGAATGGTATGTCTGGTTTCTTTTTTTCCGAATGGTGCGTCGGTTCTTATACCAATTGTAAAGACCCCGATGGTGTTTTATTGTTTTCGTATTGGTTCATGTAAAGTCCTGGCGGTGTTTTCCTAATTTTTGTTGGTTCCATAACGGTGTGAACATTACTGTAATGTGTTGGGTCCTATAGGGGGAGGTTCATTTGAGAAAAATCTCATTGCAAGAAGAAAAAATTATTAATCTAGGCCCTATTTTGTTGTGATCAATGGTTGTGAATTAAGATACCATTTTTGTTTCATTTTAATTAATGTATTACTTAATACGGGTATGGTAGACACTTTCACGTAGGATACTCATAAATATTATAAAGAGTTACTCAAGTCTCATTAATGTCACCATAATTTCTCCTTCGTTACCATTAATGTGTTGGGTCCTACACCAATTTTATTAGGAGAGACAAAATTATATGAAATATTAGTGTCATGCGCATATTTTATTATGAGTCGCAAAATTATGTAAAAGTGTTAGGTCCTATACATTTTGTACCCTACACCAAAACATTGTTTTTTTGGTGTAGATGTGTAAGTGCACATCTATTTTATAGGATAGACTCATTAAATGATTAGGGTTCATTAATTTGAATAACAAAAATAAATGATAGACTCATTAAATGATTTGTTCAAGTTACCTTTGTACTCTTTATTATTTTTATTCTTAGTTCTTCTCATTTGAACTCTCCACTACTGTTTTATTGTTTCCATAACTGTTCATGAAATAACGTGTTTTGTTATACTACTTTGAATACACTTTCTCTTTCATCTATCATACCATCCATAATACAATTCCATTATCTCCTACCATCCATAATACACTATCATTAGCTCCTACCATTTATAATACAATACCGTACCAATATTTTAACTTTATTACATGTATATCAACACCGTTTATACCATCCAATCAACATATTACATCATAAAGTGACAACTATAATAAACCCATCAACCACTAGATATAACTAACCAAAAAACATATATATGAGCCTACTTCATCATTCAAAATCATAAACTTTTTGTACCAAAACACAGTATATAATTGTTATACATAATGATGCACATGTGCATTTAATGTAAAATTGAGTGTATTATGGATGGTATTGTAGATTAAAGTGCAATTGTCTACTAGTGATAACGTATTAGTGAATTTGTCGAAGTTATGATACATATGCACATGTGCATGGATAACCGTTACTCGAAAAAAAAAAGTTTTTTTTGGTAACGAAATATAACAATTTTTATTAAAAAAAATTTGAGTGTTTTTTTTTATATTTTTTTAGATTTTATTTTGCAATAAAGGTAGTTTTCGCGGTTCTCACATAAAGGTGGTTCTCGCATGAACCTTACCCTATATATATATATATATACACACATGTATATGATTAGGTTCAAGAGTGAACACTAGTGTATTTCCGAACTGTGCGAACTAATCCTGACCATACACGTGTGTAGATCAATGGGCAGGATTTGATGATGAAATACACTAGTGTATTTTATGATTTGATGATGAAATCCTAGCCATACACGTGTGTAGATCAATGGCCAGGATTTGTTCACCCAGTTCGCAAATACACTAGTGTTCACTCTAGAACCCTACCCTATACCCTATATATATATATATATATATATATATATAGAGAGAGAGAGAGAGAGAGAGAGAGAGAGGGGATAGGTAAAATGAGAACCACCTTCAGTTGAAAGAACAGTAAGAACCACTTTCTAACCATTGGATCTTTGGAGATGGATGAATGAGATTAAAAGTAACTAAACTAATATTAAATTATTTTTTTCTTATTATGTTTTTAATATTTTAATGTTAAAAGGGTGGTTTAGTAAATTTACTTTTTTGTCTTTTTATATTTATTGTTTTTATTACTTTTTTGTCTTATTATCTTAATTGTTTTTTATTTAAATCAGATTTTTTTATTAAAAACATTTTAAAATCAGATTTTTTAACAAAAAAAACAAATTTTTTCAGAAGTTTTTTACAAAAAAAACATTTTACATGCCGTTTTTTTACGTCAAGTTTTTTACGCGCCGTTTTTTACGCCACCGTTTTATCTACACGCCGTTTTCTATATCCAGTTTTTTACGCCCCGTTTTTTTTCACGTGCCGTTTTTAAACGCCCTGTTTTTATGCGTCGTTTTTACGCCACGTTTTTACACCCGTTTTTCGCCCGGGTTTTTTATGTGCCGTTTTTTATACGCCCCGTAATTTTATGTTCCGTTTTTTATACGCACCGCTTTTTTACGTGTTGTTTTTTTACGTCCCGTTTTTTACGCTCCGTATTTACGCACCGTTTTTTTACATCCCGTTTTTTACGAAGTTTTTTTTACGGACAAGTTTTTTTTACGAAAAACTTTTTTTTTCGAAAAACTTTTTTTACGAAAGACTTTTTTTACTAAAAACTTTTTTTACGAAGGAATGTTTTTTACAAAAAAACTTTTTATTACTTACGGCGATGCGCTCCTACCCTTAACTGGGCAGGTCCGCCATCAGGTGTGCAGCGGTTTTACTCATCTCTTCTGTCAGATTTTTTACGCGCCCGTTTTTTTTACGCACCGTTTTTATACGTCCTGTTTTTACGCCTCGTATTTTACGCCCCGTTTTTTCGCCCGTTTTTTTACGCGTTGTTTTTTCTGGCCCATTTTTTATGCTCCGTATTTACGCGCCGTTTTTTGGCACCCGTTTTTACGAAGTTTTTTTTACGGACAAGTTAAAAAAATTAAACCTTTTTTACACCACGGTTGTAAACTTTTTTTACGCACCCCGGTTGTAAATTTTTGACGCCCCTGTTAAAAAAATTAACCTTTTTTTAACCGCTGTTGTAAACTTTTACACAGTTTTTTCGTGTATACGGGTAGCGTAAAATTTTTAAGTTAAGTTTAAAAAAAAGTTTTTTTAACTTTTCATACATTGTTTTTTTATATCCAAAAATTATAAATTATATCAACACAACAATTTCTTTTTATGTCTAAAAATTAATAATTATATCAATAAACAACAATTTCTTTTTGAATCTAAAACCTAGTAAAATAGTTCTGCGTGTTGCGTGGAAATTTGATCGACATTGATTCAGCTTGTGACGACGACATAAATACGGTATCGATCCGTTTCTTCTAAAATTTTCGAGTTTGGATCAGGTTGAATCGTCAACCAGCGAACACGACCCGTTTAGTACAAGAAAATAGAAAAACACACTGGACTAAAATCAATCAAAATGTTTATGCTTGTAAATCATCAAAGAGTAGCATGATTACTATTTGTAAGTAGATGCAAACAAGTCACATATTTTCAAAAAATAAAATAAAATAATAATGATATCAAAAAACTTTCAGCTATTAAGGCCCATAAACAAAACCCTATCACCATCTTGAAAATCACATATCAAAAAACTAAAAAACACAGATTCAAAAAAACTTGTCATACCACTTCTGAAAATCAACATCTTGAAAAATTAGCAGATATTTTAGTCGGTTTTGGGCTTCTTTTGTTGCTGTTAATGGACGGATATCTGAAATAAACATTGATCTGGGCCAAACAAGGATCTGGAACTAGGAATCTCGCATCAGGAAAACGCGACGCTAAACCAGGAACGTCGGCTGGTATAGCGGCTGAAAAAGTTCATGTTGGGTCAGATTTTGAGGGTGGAACGGCAGGGTGGATGTGTTTGTTGGTGAAGAATAGGTTTTAAATTGTGTGAAGATGATGAGGGACGATGAGTAATAAGGATGTAGATCTAAAAAGGGAGAGAGAGAGTGCGAGATCTGGTTAAGAGGAGAGAGAAATGGGATATGAGATAGAGGGGGTATGGGTATTCGTGAAGATGATTTAGACATTGGAGAGAGAGATTAGACATTTGGGAGTAATTGACCAAAATACCCTTTAGGTTTTAAAATAATAGTGCATACGTGTCTTTATTTGGTTGGTGGAGAGTGGTTCTCGCGGTTCTCGCAACTGGAGATGGTTCTCTCTTGAACCGACCCCTATATATATATATATATATATATATATATATGGGTGAGGTTCTAGATTGAGGACTAGTGTATTTACGAACTAAGTGAACAACACCTGGCTATTTATTTGCACTTGTGATTACACTTGTGTATGGACATATAGAAGAATTGGGATAATTAATTGTGTTGGAAAGTTGTATATTTATTTATATAAATATATATAATCATCCAACTCATACATTGGGTGAGGTTCGGCTACAAAGTTAATTTTTCCTATGTAACACCTCGAAAATTCGTGACCAGTAATATACTGACACGTGTCCTGCTGATCCTTGTATGCCATGTGTTGGACGAGAGGGACTAAATTCATCGTTATGTTATTTTTAACTACTGAACGACAATTGAATAGTTAAGGGACTAAAAGTGTCAACATGCTTAAACTATGCCTCTGAGTGACCTTTTAACGAACTCGAAGCTTAACGATGTTCGGTTATATTCCCGAGTGTGTCAAATGATGGCCATACTGACGAAAACATGCAAAAATATCAAAATATGTAGGTTTGGGAAGTCCATGGGCTAAACTGAAAAATTTTGAAAACTTTGCTCTCTCGCGCCACGCGACAGAGTAAGGTTGTCCCCGCGCGTGGCGCGAGGGAGGCCAGTTTTCAGCAGATGTGTGCCAGCTGCTGAATTGCAGCCTTGGCCACCACTCAAACCACTTCAGCTCACATAATTCAAAACCATGAGCTCATTTCAGGTATTGGACACCTCATGTAACACTTGGAGTGATCTCTAGGACTCTCTAAACACTTGGACTAATCTTGTTCATGATCTCCAAGTATAAATAGAGGTGTTAACCTCATTTCTTGCACCTTTCATTTTCTTCCTCCTCTATTCACTCTAATTGGAAGTTCCTGATACTTGGGAGCATCCTATTGAGTTTCTAAGCTATCTTGGATCACTTGTAAGTGCCCCATCCCTGCTTAGTTCATTTTATTTGGCTTTAAAGCCAAAAGTCAAGCGTTATCGTAATAACGCTTTGACTTTCGATTAAGACCATTATGGTCCAGCCATTGTTCGAATCTAACATGGCTAAGTGATCATAATTAGGTAGGTGTTAGTCCCTTAAAAGGGCACCTCCTAAAGATCACTTTTGCTAGACCTATTGACGATCAAAGTTAAATTGTTAAAAAGTCAAACGGGTCAGATTATGTAAAATTTATAATCTGAGTTTATATAAGTTATAAAAATGTTTTGACACTTAAAATAACTTGGTAATTAATAATTGAGCATGTATGAACATGTTCAGCCCGTCAATGTTAGTCTAAGTGTCGGTTCGCAACCGAAAGTCGCGACTTTTGACTTCTGCATTGACTTTCGATTATAAACCGAATTAGCAACTTTAACTACTGCCTTTAAGTTGCATTATGATCATTATATAATGTTGTATAACCCCCTAAGGTTATACTACAAGATCATGATCAGAATCTGAGTTTTATGCATTAGTTCTACATTATGCCAACTTTGACTATTTTGCCCTTTTTGCTAAAAAATAAGGTTTCGATTAACAAATGATTTGTGAATGATATATATATATATATACTGATATGTGATTATAATTAGCATATCATGATGTTAATACTGATCATAAACTGAGTTTTGATAAATATTGTAAACTATGTCTTTAAAAGGACCAAAACGCCCTTTTGGCATCTAAAGCGATTTCTAAACATGATTTTAATATCAAACATGAAACCTATTGATATCATATAATAATTATAATATTTTTTCAGAATGTTTATGATCATAACATCAATTTATATACAAGTTCCTTTTATACATCATAAAATGACCGAAATAACCTTATGAGGCATAGTTTCGTTTTAAAACCTTAACGGGCATATAAATTGATATCCTACTGATATCATAACTTATTTAAAGTATATTGGCATGTAGAACTTGTCCATGACTCATCTGGTTACCCGGTAACGGGTCAAACCTTATCTTTTTAAATCTCAAATTCCAGAATGTATTATGTTTACCCATATTATATAAGTCCCAATACTTGTCGGGTTTAAACTACATTCTATTCCGGTCACTGCTTAATCTAGCGTATTGTACCGTATTCATAAGATTAAGATTAGCTGGTCTAAGTCAATGACTTTAATAAAGATCCACTAATATTCTAGTTGGTTAATAATACCATTCACTCCAGACTAGAGACTTTCGGTAGATTGCATCAGAGCTAGTTATTTTATATACGTCTGGTTTATCTTATTTTCTTATTTTGAAGAATTTTTCTAAACCAGGTAAATACTCTTAACCTATTTTCCATATACGGGCTTGGGATACGATATATATTACTGCATGATCGGATATGGGATCGAAGACAAATGAGTCGGGAATTCAAATATTTTGTTTAAATTCGTATTGCTTAATATTAAACATTGGGGGTTAATGCGACCGTGTCCAGGATATCCTTGACTCATTTAGTTATAAATGACCACGACTTAACCGTGGGGTGTAGGCATATACCCGACAGATGCTAAATTATATAACCCAATACGGGTATACCTATTAAAGGTATGAAAGTGGCGTGTCGGTTAATCATGATCTCGGCATAGATTCGGGGCCTAAATGTATTATTAGCATGTAAAACTGATAACATGAGATATAGTTTGTCCCAAGTTAATTATGAAAATAAATGTACCAATGTGTGCATAAAATATTTTGAAAGGATTTTCAAAACGTGTCAGTTGATTGTATTTACCACTGAAAACTGGGGTATTTTCAAAAGATTAAGTGCAGGAAGCAAGGTAACGTAAATAGGCTGGAAGTGCTCGGCAAAGCTTAAGAGGAACTTGCAACTCCTTGCTTAGAAAGCCCATAGTATGCCAAATATCATTTTGTTCTATGTATTTTCATCCGCCTGTGGATCTATTACGAACGTTATGTATTTTTATTTGAAATAATACGTTTGTAATAGTATTTTTTTATTCCAATGACTTCCGTTGTGCTATCAAATGTTGTGTGGTTATGATGATATCAATCTTACGTCACAATACTCCCCACCGGGCCCACCGGCCCCAACGGGACGTACGTGGAAATAGGGGTGTGACAGGTTGATATCAGAGCCAACGTTTGAGTGAATTCAACACTAGTCTTTTGTGTTTGATCTCAAACGACATAATAGCATATTGCTAGACCTTCCGAGTCTAGACTGGAACATAGGATTACTCTAATCTTTATTATTAAGTTCACTTTGTTTTCGATTTTTATGTATTGTAGAGAATGGCGCCAACCAAAGAAGTCGTGAACGGAAATTCTTCCTATTCTAAATCCAAAAATCCGAAGCTTCGTACTACGACCAGAATATCTGTGCGACCAATCTGGAGAAAAGGTACTCTACCCCCTACTCAAAACCCAAATGTTGTTTCCAAAATCAAACCTCCAGAAAATATTATTCAAACCCCAAGGCCTATGCCGGTGGACGCCGACGATCCATACTTTTTATCCCCAATCTTTGAAATTCCAAACCTTGATTTCGCCAACCAAACTCCAATTCGAGATCCTTATTTTTCATTAACTATTGAACCTATGGATTCCACACTTATGTCGGATTCCACTCATACAACGGATCCTTATTTGGAGAACTTACAACAACCATCGAGTGGTTCAGTGCCAATGGCAAGCGTGGTGAAACAGGGAGAGGAAAGCTGGAAATGAAAACTTGGGGGCGACTGGAAACTTTATCTTTAATCTTATCTATTTCATTTCCTTAATAAGTCCCTATGTGGACGTATCTTTCTTAATTAGTCCATGCGTGGACATAGTAATTTGTTTAAGTCCCTGCGAGGACAATTATTTCAAGTCCTGTTTAAGGCATTTTTGTATTTTCAAACTTTGAAATTAATGAAATTTTTGGAATCATTATATATGTACTTTATACATCCTTTTTTCAAGCGATCGTCTCGATTTTATTCGCACTTTATGATCTGCTATAAATTCCAAAAGATCTACTTAATGGTTTGACCAGCCAATGGCAATGTCCAGAATAATTGGTAAACAAGAATGGAAGTAGCCCTTCTGTTTAGAAGTGGTGAACGATGTTTCAACTTCCCATTATATAATTATTTAGTCAAACATTAAGGTTATTCTGTGTTAACATACAATGTAATGTTAATACTCCTGGCAATGTGACCTGAGGAACCACACGTGCCGTCTGGGTAATAGGCTTTGTCCAAACCCTATAGCCTGTGAGATCGAATAAGGTCCTGGCTAATATCATCAATATGATGATTATGATTAAAACATCCGATAGTGATGTGATGCCAATGTGCTATATTATTGTCCATCGTGACAACGATAGCTGAAGTCTTATGACTTCCTGTCCAGAGGTAATAGGCAATGTGTCCAAATCTCCAAGCCTTATGATCAAATGAGATCAGGCTCATATATTGTATTCAGAGATCAGGCTCATATATTTTATTCAGAGGTAATAGGCAATGTGTCCAAACCTCAAAGCCTTATGATCAAATGAGATCACGACTCATATATTCTGTCTAGAGGTAATAGGCGATGTCCAAACCTCAAAGCCTTATGATCAAATGAGAGTACGGCTCACATATATTATGTCCTATGAGACAAGCCAATGAGCTATATAAGAAATTCCCAATATGGTAGGGACAGTTGTGACATTATAATCCACTCTTCAGCAAAATTCATGGACTTTGTCCAAATTATATTTTGCCTATAATGGTCGTTTGAGACTTGGGCCAGTACGTATCAATACTCATAATAACACTCTTAGTAGTGGTAAAGCCGAATAATTGTGACATTGTGCACAAAGGCGAAGGATTTATAAATCCAAGTTGGTAAGCCTAAATGGTTGGATAATACCATGGCTAACATATAACTATTCATTTATTGGTCTTAGTACCGGAACATTTAAATGGCTCACTCCGGTGGTGCAAGTAGCCACCACAACAATAATGATAACAATAACGCAAACATAGTCATCAATGAGGACGACTTTCAAGCTCGCATAGATGCAGCTGTAGGAAAGGCTATGGAAAAAGCCTTTGAAAAATTTAAAGAGTCGAGTGCTACTCACTCTAAGCCCGTATCTAAGCCACTCTCGAAGCCTCCTTCCTCTGATAAGAAGGAGAGTTCTGTACACTCCTCTAATGTGAGGAACGAAGCTAAGAAGCATTGAAATTCTTGATAAGACCTATTCTTCCAAGGATGGTTGTTCATATAAATATTTCATCACACGCAAGCCACGAGACTTTAATGGTGAAAAGGGGGCTGTTGAGACCCTAAAGTGGCTAGACGAAATGGAAACAGTGGTTGATATCAGCGGCTGTGCTGATAAGGATGTTGTTAAATTGCATTTCAGTCTTTCAAGGGCAATGCCCTAATCTGGTGGAAGGCTTTGATGCATTCAACTGGGAAGGTGTATTTGTATAATCTGGATGGTCCAAGTTCGTGGATCTAGTCAAAGACACTTATCGCCCACCTCATGAGGTGGAGAAGATAGAGATGGGTTTCATTGCTCTGTCAATGAAAAATCTAGATTGTCGGAAGTACGTTACCGACTTTGATTCCTATTCTCGACTAGTGTCCTATCTAGTTACTCCGGAACCCAAGCCAATTGCCCGTTTTATTAATGGGTTGGCTCCAGAGATAAGGAGCTTGGTTAAGTTGTTCAACCTAACACTTACAAATCAGCTGTTGAGCTATCTCTTTCCCCACTCACGATTATGTGAGGCTAATGTCAGTCGAGGCTGACAAGGATGGGAAAAGGAAATGGGAGGATGATAACTCCCGCAAATCTAATAAAAAGGGAAAATTTGGGTTTAGCAAGAATCAACAAAGGTCTGATGATAGACCTGCCTGTAAAACTTGTGGAAAATGACATTGGGGGCAGTGTCGTGCTGAGAATAAACCCAAGCAGCGTAATATCTGCAAGAAGGTTGGTCATCAGACCCATGAATGTCGGGATATTAAGAATACGGTTTGCTTCAAATGTGGTGAGAAAGGCCACATCAAGACCAACTATCCTAAGAATGCCGTAGAAGGAGCAGCAAAGACTGATGAAGCTAAGAAAGGCAAAGCTCCAGCCTTTCAGATGAATGCTAAAGAGGCTGTGAATGACGATAATGTCATTACCAGTACGTTTCTCATCAACGACATCTATGCTAGAGTTCTGTTTGATTCGGGTGCTGATAAGTCGTTTGTAGACCGTAAGTTTGGTAAACTATTAAACTCACTCGTAAGAACTATAGACAACACTTATGAGGTAGAACTCAACAACGGAACCATAGAAACCGCTTCTTTTATTCTAGATGGATGCTTTATATCCATCAAGAATCATTTGATCCCTATCTCTCTTCTTCCAATGAAATTGGCGGGGTTCGATGTAGTCTTAGGCATGGATCGGTTATCTCATAACCAAGCCCGCGTTGCCTGTCACAAGAAAATAATCAAAATTAAACTTTTCCGGTGATGTGCTCACCATCTTTGGAGATATACACTACGGGTTGCCAGAAAAAGCTTCTATGCTTAAGGACTCCCGATGTTTGAAGAGAGGTTGTGTCATTTATATAGCACAAGTAACCGTTGATGAACCTAAGCCGAAGATTGAAGATATACCCGTTATTTCTGAATACCCAGATGTCTTTCCTGAAGAACTACCAGGTCTACCCCCTGATAGGCAAGTAGAGTTTAGGATCGACATCTTACCCGGATCTGCACCCATTACAAGAGCCCCCTATCGTTTAGCACCGACAGAGATGAAAGAATTAGAACTCAATTGGATGAATTTTTGGAGAAAGGCTTTATGCAGCTTAGTTCATCGCCATGGGGAGCTCCTATCTTATTTATCAAGAAGAAAGATGGGTCAATGCGGATGTGCATTGACTACCATGAACTGAACAAGGTAACGATCAAGAATCATTATCCATTGCCCAGGATCGACGACTTGTTTGATCAGCTTCAAGGGGCAAGTTATTTTTCCAAAATTGATTTAAGATCAGGGTATCATCTGTTGAAGGTCAGAAGTGAAGACGTTCCAAAGACTGTCTTCAGGACAAGATATGGTCATTATGAGTTCCTAGTGATGCCTTTCGGGCTCACTAATGCACCAGCAGCCTTTATGGATCTAATGAACAGAGTCTGCAAACCTCATTTAGATAAGTTTGTCATCGTCTTTATAGATGACATACTTATCTATTCTCGTAGTCAATCCGATTACTACAATAGGAGAAACTTTATGCGAAATTTTCTAAGTGCAATTTTGGCTTCGCGAAGTCCAATTTCTTGGACATGTGGTTAGTGAGTGTGGATGCAAGTGGATCCCACTAAGATTGAAGCTATAATGAATTGGGAAGCACCCAAGACTCCATCTGAGATTCGTAGCTTTTTGGGACTGGCTGGATATTATAGGAGATTCATTGAGAACTTTTCTCGTATAGCCACTCCTCTTACTGCTTTGACCCGCAAAAATGTCAAGTTCAACTGGGGTCCAAAACAACAAGAATCGTTTGAGATTCTGAAGCACAAGTTAAGCAATGTGCCAGTGCTCAGACTACCTGAGGTTGTTTAAGATTTTGTTGTTTATTGTGATGCCTCGCACACGGGTATGGGCTGTGTGCTTATGCAAAGAGGCAAGGTCATTGCCTATGCATCACGTCAATTAAAAGTGCATGAAAGGAATTACACCGCCCATGATTTAGAACTGGGTGCCGTTGTATTTGCACTTAAGCTTTGGAGGCATTATCTATATGGAACATAGTGTGTGATATACACCGACCATAAAAGCCTCCAACATTTGTTTAATCAGAAGGATTTAAACATGAGGCAACGCTGTTGGATGGAAACTTTAAATGAATATGATTGTGAAATCCATTATCATCCAGGCAAAGCGAATGTAGTCGCAGATGCGCTTAGTCGCAAGGAAAGGGTTAAGAACATAAGGATTACGCCAAAAGCATCGAACTTAGAAGTAGTTTGAATGAGAAACTACTCAATGCACAGAAACAAGCCATAATAGAGGCTAATATTCCAAGTGAGGGATTAGGTGGAACTGCTGAGCAGTTAACACCTGGAAAGGATGGAATCCATAGATTTAACGGACGAATCTGGGTTCTTTCTATGGAGGACTTAGGGATCTAATCCTACAGGAAGCGCATAACTCTAAATATCCAGTTCACCCTGGAGGTGACAAAATGTATCAAGATTTGAAATTAAATTATTGGTGGATGGGTATGAAGAAATCCATAGCCACCCATGTAGCGAAGTGCTTGACGTGTTCACAGATTAAAGCTGAACATCAGAAACCGTCAGGACTCCTACAACAGCTTGAAATCCCAGAGTGGAAGTGGGAGATGGTAACTATGGATTTGATTACCAAGTTACCCAAGACCAAACGTGGCAATGATACGATTTGCGTCATTGTAGATAGATTAACCAAGTCAGCTCACGTTTTTCCAATTAAAGAGACATATGCTCCGACAAGTTGGCTAAGTTATATGTGGATGAGATTGTGTCCTTACATGGCGTGCCAATATCTATTGTATCTGATAGAGATAGAAGATATACATCTCACTTTTGAAAAAGTTTCCAACAATCATTGGGCACACGATTAAATTTTAGTACGGCTTACCATCCACAAACAGATGGACAGAGTGAGTGTACCATTCAGACACTGAAAGACATGCTACGTGCATGTGTAATTGATTTAGGTGGAAGTTGGTATGAACACTTACCCCTAATCGAATTCTCCTACAATAATAGTTATCATACAAGTATCAAGGCCGTTCCTTTTGAAGCCTTGTATGGGAGAAAAAGCAGAACGCCTGTTTGTTGGCTGAAGTTGGGGAAGCCCAACTATCTGGACCAGAGATTGTCCTCGAAACCACAGATAAAATAGTGCAATCTGTGATCGTCTCAAGGCTGCCCGAGATAGACAAAAGAGCTACGCTGATAAAAGGCATAAACCTCTTCAGTTCTAAATAGGGGACAAGGTTATGTTGAAGGTATCACCCAGGAAAGGTGTGATGCGCTTCGGAAAGAAGGCTAAATTAAGCCCAAGGTATATTGGACAATTCGAGATTATTGAATGTATCGGGTCTGTAGCATACAGACTTAAATTACCAAAGGAGCTCAGTGGAATACATGATGTATTTCACATAAGTAATTTGAAGAAATGTCTAGCGGATGAATCGTTAGCTATGTCACATCATGATGTTCAAATCGATGAAAACTTGAGGTACATTGAGAAACCGATTTCGATCGAGGATCGACAAGTTAAGAAGCTCCGTAAGAAAAAGATACGAATTGTAAAGGTCAAATGGGATGCCCGTAGAGGACCGAATATACATGGGAGGTCGAGTCCAATATGCGACAGAAGTACCCCCATCTTTTTTAATAAAATCTCGAGGTCGACATTTCTTTTAAGGGGTTTAGGATGTAACATGTTGATGCATAATGTGTATTGTCTAGGCCTTGGATCGAGTCTGTATGTTTAGTACTTGAATTGTTAGATTTCAGGTTGCTTCGGGAATACATCGCAAGAGCAAGTGACTGAAGAAAAGAAATCGGAGGTTAAGGAGGTAATTGACGTGATGAAGGAAATGAATGCAGAAAACCTCACACAAAATGCCGACAAAGCAATGATGGCGAATCTGAAACAGGTGGGTCAAGAGGTAAAAGTGATTGTGAAGGAAGTTGTGAAAGTTGTGGAGGTTGAAAAACCATGCACAAAGTGCACAAATCCTTGTGTGCAATGTGCCGAAAAAGATCAAATCATAAGCGATCTTAATGTGCATAACGAAAATTTTAGATACGAATATCGCACAATGAAAGAGGCTTATGATAAAATGAAAGGTACTTATTGTAATGTCGAAAAAGCTAATCTTGAACAAGCTGCTTCAATAAGAATGTTAAAAGCAACGGTAATTGAAAAACAAGAAGCTATTAACATGTACATAAACACCATTGCTGAAACAAGACAAGAGCTTGAAGACATGAAAATTGAAACTGAGAGAGTAAGACAACTTTTGCTCAGTTACACGACAAACTCTTATGTCATCGACATTCCTCCTATGATTAAATCAGAGGAAAATGTTGAGAAACCAAAAGGTATGAAGTGTAAAGAATACAATAGTGTTCCACCTCCACTACTTGCAAGTTATTGTCACAAGAAAGTGGAAGGCATTGAAAAGGCAACTAACATAATACTTTTATCAAAAACCAATGATAAGTTTCCTTAGAACATTGATGTAGTTTATACGACGTCAAACGATGACAGTGAAGCGGTTGTCAAAAATGTGGCTGAAAATGTTTTGGGAGATAATTCTGATGATGGCAGCTTTGAAAGCGCCAACTCAAGCTTGAACAGTTCTGAATCACAATCTGAAAATGACGATACATCATCGGAAAATAGCCTAAGTGATGATCCTAACGTTGTGATGTACAAAGTTAAGGACTCTGATAGACTATATTTCGACGATAGCTTTCCGATTCGAAATGTGAAATTAGATCAAATTGATAAATTGTTCAAACTTGTGGAAGTTTCATCAGATGATCTTGAGAGAAATGAAAAGAAATTCTACTCAAAATCCAAGAAAGTTCATAACAACTACCGAAGAAATGGTGGTGACTTTCCTGAAAACAGGAGAGCGGGTTTGGGTTTGGAAGTTGAAAATGAACCAAATAAGAAAATAAAGTCACCATTTCACAAATATAAGTATAAAAACATGAAATTCTTGTTTGGGACTAACACGGTTCAGGAAGAAGCTTTGATTGGAAACCAATCGAACGATGAATTTAAGAAAGAAAAGGAACTTCGGGATAAGGATAAATCCGCAAGTGGAGTAAAACCCACAAGTGGACATTCTCATGATACTCGGACTTGCTTCAAATGCAATGAAGTTGGTCACATTGCTCGCAAGTGTCCGAAATCAAAGCCTGTGTATCACCGAAGAAAGACAGTTTCAGATGATGAAAAACTAAAGCACCCAGAGATTGTTAAACCAATCACGATCTTAAAACGAAACAATGAATCTAAAATCGAAGTGAAACCTAAAACTGAATCTAAGTTTGAGAAATCAACTTTTGAAAAAGGTGAATCTTCTAAAACGAATGAAAACAAAGATTCAAAATTCTACATTAAGAAAGCAAGAATCAAACACAATCATGGGTTGCAAAGAAAACAACAACATCATCTGAAAGTGCTAAATCTGCATCAGTCTAGAATGATAATGTCAATAACACAAAGATTGATCAGAAAGTTCCCAATGCTAATTTGAAACTTCCAACTTATGATATCCCGATTCCACCCCAAGACCGAAAAGGCTTGGGTTTCCTTCTTTAAGTAGTTTCTTTACGTGTGCAGTGGCTCCAAAGATTCATCTTATCAAAGTGGATTATGGATAGCGGAGCTTCTCGACACATGACAGGGATTCGTTCCTTGCTCTTTGATATCAAAGCAATTAACGGAGGGTATGTAGGATTCACGGGAAATCAAGGAGGGAGGATCGTTGTTGAGGGAAAACTATCAAACGGTGTGGTGTCATTTGATAAGGTCAATTATATTGTCGAGCTGGAGAACAATCTTCTCAGTATTTCTCATATATGTGATAAACAGTTCACCACACATTTCAATGATAAGGAGTGCATGATTATCAAACCGGGTTTTAAGATTCCAGAAGAATGGATTCTCATACGTGCTCCTCGCGAGAATGATCTTTACGTGCTAGATATGAGCATCGCTACTACTACTTCAAAGTCGGCTCAGTGTTTCGTAACGAAGGCCACAGAGAAGGAGTTAATTCTTTGGCACAGAAAGATGGGTCATATTCACCTGAGAAAGATGAATCATCTGGTTCACAATGATCTAGTTGAAGGAGTGAGTCTTAGAAGCTTTCACATGACGGACAGTTGTCTGGAATGCAAGAAAGGAATGAAAATTAAAAAGTCACATCCGAGAAAGATTCTAAACTCCATCAAGCTGCCGCTTGAAAGACTGCATATGGATCTCTTCAGTCCAGTGAATGATCATAGCATATTTGGAGATCTAACTGTCTTGTCGTCTTCCAAGAGAGTAAAGACGAATTCGAAGAGTATTCAAGGTTCATAGCATATCTGGAGATCTAACTGTCTTGTCGTCTTCCAAGAGAATGTTCATAGCATATCTGGTGATTATTCAAGGTTTTCATGGGTCTTCTTCCAAGAGAGTAAAGACAAAACGTTCGATAATCTCATGATTCTCTTTAGGAAGATTGAAAATCTTTACCATCTCCCCATTAGACGAATTCGAAGCGATAATGGTACATAGTTCAAAAACGCCCGAATGAAAGAGTTCTGTAACGACAAAGGCATCTTACATGAACTTAGTGCTCCGTACACTCCGCAACAAAATGGAGTAGCTGAGAGGAAGAATAGAACGTTGATAGGAACTGCAAGAACAATGATTGTTGATTCAAAGCTTCCTGTTAACTTCTGGAGTGAAGCAGTCGCAGTAGCATGCTATACATTGAATAGGATCTTAACGGTCAAACCTACCAAGAAGACTTGCTTCGAAATGCTAAACCAAAGGAAACCCAATCTGAAGTACTTAGAACCTTTTGGCACACCCTGCACTGTTATTGATCAAGATGGAAAGTTTGGTGCTAAATCAATAGATGGTTTCTTCGTCGGTTACGCAACTCCACTCAAAAGAGTCTATCTTCCAAGTTTGAGAAGAGTGGTAGAAGCACAGCACGTCGATTGTTTTCGGTACACAACTCCTATTCAAAGAGCTGGCAATGCTTGGTTTTTCAATTATGGTGATTTGTGGAAATCATTTGACTTGCCAGAAGAGCCTTCTGAAGAAGACATTGCGGTGTTATATTATCTACATCATTCGGCTAATCAAGAGCATATTATCAGACCAATAGTGGTTAATCAACCAACTGTTGGGTCATCATCTTCTTCTAGTGCAGGTCCGAGTACTACCGTTATTCAAGAAACTCAACCAAAACAAGTGACACCTGCTACAGAACCAGTGAATACTACAGAGGAACCCAATCTTTCTCAAGCACATAATTCCGACTCTGACGAGGCCCCGACGTTTGATGATGATGGAGAATCTTCTTCTGACGAAGAACCTGAGCAGATAACAAGTATGTTAAATCAATCTGCTGGCTCAAGTACTCGAAATGAAACGTCTTCTAGTGCTCCTACAGTTGAAGTGGTGGTTGAACAAAATATTACTAATCAGGAGAATACCGTTGATGTTCCTAGTGAGGTGATGCCAAGGACCTATTCATACCACCCATCGAATTCTATAATTGGCGAACTGCAAACGGGCGTGAGAACAAGGAGCTAGATCAACAAAGCTTTGAGTTGTTTCTATACTCGAGTAGCTCCAGTTCAAGAGTATTGCTTATTCACGTTTCATATCCCAGATTGAGCCAAAGAATGTTTCTGAAGCTTTAGGAGATGAGAACTGGGTACAGGCAATGCAAGAAGAATTGTTACAGTTTGAAAAGCTAGGGGTATGGAAGCTTGTCGACCTACCGGAGAATCAAAAAACAATAGATACCAAATGGGTCTTCAAGTGCAAGCGTGACGATCGTGGAGTTATAGTGCGCACAAAGCTCGGCTCGTTGTCAACGGATTCCATTAACAGGAAGGAATTGATTATACAGAAGTATATGCACCAGTTCCTAGATTGGAGTCTATTCGCATTTTCCTTGCATTTGCTGCTTGGAAAGGATTTAAAGTGTACCAGTTAGATGTGAAATCCGCTTTTCTATGCGGTAAGCTACGTGAGCAAGTGTACGTTGGCCAACCACCGGGTTTTGTCGATCCGCTGAACAAGAAGAAAGCTTATCTCCTGGATAAAGCATTATACGGTTTGCATCAGGCCCCGAGAGCATGGTACGAGACGTTATCTCAACATCTCGTCAGCAACGGCTTTATCAGAGGAACATTGGATAATACGCGATTTACCAGAGAAGTTGGAAGTCATCTGATTATCGTACAAATCTATGTGGATGACATCATATTTGGTTCAAAAAATGATGATCTTTGCACAGAGTTTGAGGCTATCATGAAGAAGAAATTCGAGATGAGCTCTATGGGAGAAATGAAATTCTTTCTCGGATTACAAGTTGATCAGCTGCCAGACGGTTGGATAGTACGCTATTTACCAGAGAAGTTGGAAGTCATCTAATTATCGTACAAATCTATGTGGATGACATCATATTTGGTTCAACAAATGACGATCTTTGCAAAGAGTTTGAGGCTATCATAAAGAAGAAATTCGAGATGAGCTCTATGGGAGAAATGAAATTCTTTCTCGGATTACAAGTTGATCAACTGCCAGACGGTATTTTCATCCATTAAACCAAGTATGTTCATGATATCTTGTAGAAGCTTGAGATTGAAAGCACGAAGCCGTTATCTACTCCTCTGGCACTCAATCACGGAATTTGCATTGATGAAACTGGAACCAAAGTTGATGATACTCTTTACAGGTTGATGATAGGATCTTTGATGTATCTGACGACATCTCGCCCAGATATCATGTATCCTACCTGCCTCTGTGCACGTTATCAGTCAAGTCCCAGAATATCTCACATGCAGATCGTGAAGTGCATATTCAGATACTTGAAGGGATGTCCAAGCACCGGCTTGTGGTACCCAAATAATGACAACTTCGATCTAACGGGATATGCACACTCTGATTTCGGTGTTGACAGATTGTGTTAGGATCTGAGTTTGAATTACTTGTAGTTTTTGTTTCAAAAATGGAAAATGATTAAATTAAAAGAGATTTGCAGCGGAATAAGATGGAAAACTTTTACTACAAGCAATGGTCGTTTGTTTTCATCATCATCATGCTTTCAAGTTAATTAACTTGCATGTGATTCACAAACTCCCCCTCAGCCTTTGCAATTACAGTTTGGTAATGAGAAAATGCAGAGAAGATGATATACAAAAGTTGATCTTTTAAGAGATAAGTATAAAGGTTACAAGAGTTGCCTATTTATACTAAACTATCTAACCTCTGAGCATCTTTGATGACGCCAGGGTTTATAGTGACAGGAAACAATATGTAACTAACTCTAAATACTGCTAAAACTAAACTATCAGTGCTTGGCATTGTTACATTAATTAACTAAGCTAAAGACTAAACTCTGATTCCTATCCTCTGTCCTTGTTAACTCTGGCAGACCTTGAAGCTTTGTGATGGCAGATGATAGGATGAGCAGTCTTTATGGAAAGCAGTGTACGTGCATCAGAGGATGTAACCTCTGATAGTTGAACCAAAGCTCGGATAGTGTTATTTGGCTTTATATCATCTGTTCCTTTCATAGGGTTCAATCCCAACAATCTCCCCCTGGAACAGATGATGCCAAAAACACTTTATTCTTGGTTTTTATTCCTCAGAAGGAATTCTCTTATTTGACCTTTGAATTGAAGTTCAAAGTTAAGAGATTCCATGTCATCAGCATCCTTCACCAGCTCTAAACATAGTAGTTCTTGGAAGTCTTCTACTGTAAGCTAATAAGCATCTTCCATGGATAGTTTAGTGGCTGAACCATCAGACTTGAGCAATGTCAATTCATGGGTGTCTTTGTCGACCTTCCATTTTAGAATTTTTGGGTGTGATGGTTTTCTTGAAGGAGCCTTTATTGCTGAGGTTTGTGAATGAGCCATTTTTTACAAATCTTTGGCCAGCTTGGCACTTGTATCATCTGTGTGATAATTAATCATATTCTGAATCCCTTCTTTGATAAATGTATCCTCAAACTCTTTGTCAGTCTTTTCATTCATCTCCCCTTGCTTTTTCCTGTGTCGCAGGGCAAGTGTGGAGTGGGCAGATGTTGAGCTGGACTTTTTAGAGAGTTGAGCTCTGAGGATAGCATCTTCTTTTGAGTAATCAGGCTTGGGAGGCATGGATGGATCATTTTTCCTTCTCTCTTCCAAACTTTTGTAGGTATCTATCACCCTCACCTCAACCATCTCATCACTTGGTTTTTGGAACCATAATGATTTTGGATCAATTCTTGCTTCATTCTTTTCAACTTTAAGACATTTTCAGAGATATCTTTCTTGTATAAATCCCAGTTGGGAGGAGTTGGCTCTTTGAGATGGTCTTTCAACATTTCCTGCATTCTATTGATTTCTTCTCTCAGTTCATCTATGCTCCAATCCCTGTACTGAGGCCTTGTTGCCTTATACATCTTCTTTTCCATGATATACTCCATGAGTTCACTGTTGAGCAACTTATCTTCCCTTACTTACAACTGGTTGCTAAGATCCATGACAAAGTTTTGCAGAATGGTGACCTTACTCAGTTGAAAGGACATGATAATCTGTATTTCTCTATCATTTTTACCAGCTGATTCTCTTTTGGCAATATCCTCTACTTGCTTCTTTTTCAAATCTAGATAGGCATCAACATTTGCTGGTCTTGGATAGCTATCAAGGGATAGAATTGTTCTTTTGTCAGGGTCATCCTCTGAAAAGAAACTTAGGATCTCTTCCCTGACTGCTGGTAAATCAAGAGGATACACTTTTGATGCAGGAGTGATTGTAAGAGTTGAAGAAGTTGTAAGCACTGATGTGGGGATCACTGGTGTTGATGATAGTGGAAGAGGTGCAGAGATCTCATCATCATTTTTCACTTTTGTGATTTTTTTCCTTTTAAACCTTAAGATGAGTGATGGTGGTTGTGGGAATTTTGGTGGTGTGGATAATGGTTGAGTTGATGTGGGAAATGTGTTATGGCAGTGGATAGAGATACATCTATTGCAACCTCTGCTGTATCAACAGATGTTGACATAACGATTGCTGTAACATCTGCTTGTGTGAATGTGGGTTGTGGTTTTGAAGATGTGATAGGTTTTTGAGAGGCAGAGGTTTTAATGGTTGGATTGGTTTCAGGTTTAGTTTTAGGAGGTGTGGATGTTGGTTGCCTGGCTTTTCTAGCAGGAGCTCTTTTTGATGAAGTACTAACCTCTCCTTTTTCTTTTTGCTAATCAATCTTTTTCTCAACCAACACTCTGCTCTCCTCAATCACATTCTTCTTGTGACTAGCCCTTTCCTTGGCCACAAGTTCATCAGTCAAACAATCTTCTTTGAACCATCAGGCCTTGGGATATTTACTGTTGATATGGACTTATCATCATCTATTGTTAACTTCTTTGGACCCAATGGTTTCTCCCCCTTTTTGGCTTCATCTGTTGTAACAAATATAACCGTTGGAGGTGCATGGCCAGTGGTTGTGAGTAGATGTGCTTTGATGGCTTTAATGTCTGCTGCAGTGTCTTGATACCTTGATTCAAACAAGTTTCGAACATTATTCACATGATGCTTGTGTTGTAAATCCAAATAATGTTGTTGATGTTGAAACAGAGGGTTAATAGCTTCTTTCAGATCAGCAGTGGATAGAACAGAGGGTTGACTTTTTGTAGCTATCATCTGCTTTAGTAAATCTTTGATTTCACCAACAGAGTTTTCTATTCTGGTCACTCTCTCCGTCAAATCCTGGTATTTTAGATCATCGCCTAATTTAATAGGATCATCTGAACTCCTACCAGTGGTGGTAGTTATATCTATGTTATCATGAGCAGTGGTTTTAGGACCAGCTTCAAACATAAATGCCCTTCTGTCTTGGTACTGGGGACTTCCCACAATAGAGGTAACAGTTGTTGCCTCAGCAGTGGTTGCTGTCAACCAAGTCTTATTAATGAAACCACTATCCAACTGAGAACTAGGGAGTTCAGCAATTGTAGTGGCTGCTTGTGTTGAAATATCACCAAGGGTTACCTGTAACCCAAGGGATGTAGCCTCTTCATTTGCTGATTGTCTAGCAATGAATAAAGAATCAGACCCAGCCATTTGATGAAGTATATTCTCAGTAATACGTTGTTAAGAAGTGATGGTTTGTGTCTGAACCAATTCAATTGCATTCAGCAAGGGTACAATTGTGGGTGGAAGTGAAGGTATTGGTGAAGGTGGTTGAGTCCCTGAGAGAGGGGATGTGGAAGATAGACCCAAGTGGATCTAGAGCTTCATAAAGGGGTGTCCCTGTGTCTACAACCTTTTCCTTTTGTGAGGAAGAAGGAGGAGTTTCAAAGCCGGTGGGAGATCTTTGAACCAACTGCTGTGAAGAAGTACCAGCAGTGGTTTGTGACTTTGGTGCTGTCATAGGGTTAACCTCTGGGATTTCATCTTCCAGAGGACCCTTTTTGGGTTTGGTGGGCTTTTTGAAGATTGTTTTGGTTTTCCTTTTGGAAATTTTTGGTGTGGGTTTCAGGGCAGCGGTTGTGTTGCCTTGATCACCAAGAGTAGTGGGCTCATTAGCAAGAGGTTGACATTGGACATTTTGCTCTGGTAAAACTTGCTCAACCTGCTCTACTTGTGTTTTCTCAACCTTATCTTGGTTTGTTATTCTGGTGAAAGTTTCATGATTTAGGCTTCCTGGATTAACCACAGCGCCTTTACTTTCAGGACCTTTGATTTGATCCTGCAAGTAAACACTCAAGAAACGTGGATGCATCAAAAAAGCTTTTCTTTTTTCAATATTTTTAAAATTATTTACAAGATCATTGAACAATATCTGGGAGTAGTTAAAATCTGTTTCAGTTAAAATTGCATACTCCAGATATTGCATGTTAAATGGGATTTCATTGAAAGCAGTGGATTTTGCTGAGAGACAAGTAAGAATGGTGTGAAAGAAAAATCTCATCTCAGCAGGAAAGTTCGGTTTAAAAATGGTCATACCTTTCATCTGGCCGATATAACCTCTTTCCAGAAATTCTGCTTGGATCTCATTTATTGGAAATGACACAGGGTGTTGTATGTCATTTAACTTGAAAACTTGAGAGATCGATTTCGTGCTAATTTGCATCAACACTCCCCCTACTCTTGAAATTATTGCATAAGGAACACCAGCAGCAGATGAGTGAACCTTTGCATTTTTTCAGAAATCACAAAGAGCATCAATGTAAATGGGGGCTTTGACGGTTAGCATGTGCAAGAATTTTGACTTTTGCAAAATTCGAATCATTGGATGATAGCGAGTATTTGCGTCGTTTTCTTCAAGTATGGCAGTGTAATTGTGTGGGGTTTTGATTATGAGAATGAAAGGTGGAGGTTCTTCTTGTGATTTAGCTTTGGATTTTAAAGATTTTGATTTGGGAGCCATGGTGTTTGAGAGAAAAACTGTTTTGAGATTTTGAAATCGACACAGTTTAGGGTAACCAATGGTGAGATAAAACAGGGTTTATAAGGGTTTTGAAAAAGTGAACATGACGTGGCATCTGTTGCAAGATCAGATGGCTAACATCTGACAACGTGTAACCTTTAATGTGAAAAGTAACCGTTGATGTGGCAAACCACTGTTTTAGGACAGAGGTTTGGAAAAACTGATTTTTAACACTATCAGTGGATAGCTATCAGTGTTTTGAGAAATGGTAAAAAATGGAAATCAGATGATACACTTTAATAGTGGATAAGATTTTTAAGCCTATCAGAGGTTTTGAACAAACAGATGTTGTGAACAGACTTTTAAAGATTTATTGAAAAACTTCAATTTTAACTATTTTTAAGGTATTTTTGATTTTCTGAAAACATTTTGATGCTATGTACACATGGATTTACAAGAAAACTTGTTTTTAATCCATGTTTAGCATACCAAGCCTTGAGATCAATTTTTCATAGGTACGTGTATCCAATGCCTTGGTTAAAACATCTGCCCATTGATCTGAAGTATGGACATGATGCAAAGAAATCAAACCTTTTTCATAGCAATCTCTCACAAAGTGATGTCTAATGTAAATGTGCTTTGTAGTTGAATGAGAAACTGGATTTTTGATGATATTTTCAGCAGCTTGACTGTCCAATTTGAGTGGAGTCTTTAGTGCAATGATACCAAAATCCAACAACTGGTTCTGAAGCCACAAGAGTTGAGCAGTGCAGCTAGCAGCAGCAATATACTCTGCCTCAGCAGTGGATGTTGAAATTGCAACCTGCTTTTTGCTTTGCCAAGACACTAGACAATCACCTAGGAATTGACATCCTCCTGATGTAGACTTCCTTGTAGTTTTACAACCAGCAAAGTCACTATCTGAAAAACCTAAAAGCTCAATATTCTCATTAGCTGGATACCAGATACCAAGTGTGGGAGCACCTTTTATGTATCTGAATATCCTTTTTACAGCAATAAGGTCAGACTTTCTAGGTAATGCCTGTGATCTGGCACAAACACATGTTGCAAACATGATGTCTGGCCTTGATACAGTTAGGTACAATAAAGACCCAATCATGCTTCTATAAAGAGTTTGATCAACAAGGTCATCTTTACCATCAATGGTGACTAGCTTGGAGGTTGCCATGGGTGTGCTACATGGTTTACAATCATCTATATCAAACTTGTGAAGCAGTTCTTTCACATACTTGTTTTGATGGATAAATGTACCATTGTGCAATTGTTTAACTTGAAGAACAAGAAAACATTGGAGCTCACCCATTTCACTCATCTTAAACTTTGCTGCCATGAGTTTTCGAAACTCTTCACACATAGCAGTGCTTGTGGAACCAAAAATAATGTCATCCACATAAATTTGGACAAGCATTAAATCTTTTCCTTTCCATTTTAAAAACAGGGTTTTATCTATTTTGCCTCTAGTAAACCCTATGGATAAGAGAAAAGTGGATAGAGTTTCATACCAGGCTCTTGGTGCTTGTTTCAAGCCATACAATGCTTTGTTGAGCTTGTAGACATGATCAGGATGGAATGCATATTCAAAACCTGGAGGTTGATAGACATACACCTCTTCTTTGATTTTTCCATACAAAAATGCACTCTTTATATCCATTTGAAACACCTTTATGTTGTGGTTAGCAGCAAAAGCTAAGAACAGGCGAATAGCTTCCAACCTTGCTACAGGAGCAAAAGTCTCATCATAGTCTATACCTTCTTCCTGTCTGTAGCCTTGAACCACGAGCCTTGCTTTGTTTTTGACAACAATACCCTTTCATCAGTTTTGTTCTTGAAGACCCACTTTGTGCCAATTGGACTTGCACCTTTTGGCAGTGGCACAAGCTCCTAAACTTGTTGTCTTTTGAATTAATGGAGTTCTTCTTGCATGGCTTCTACCCAGCTGTTGTCTTTCAGTGCCTCTTGGTACTTGACTGGCTGTATGAGTGATAGAAAACCAGCAAAAAGACAGATATTTTGGGATTGGCGTCGTGTGAGCACCCCAGATTTGATGTTGCCAATAACTTGATCTGCTGGATGGCTTTTGAGATAAATCAAATCACCTTGGTATGGAACAATAGCATTTTGAGGTGATGGCTGCAAATGTGTATCATATGAGCTAACCTCTGCTGGTGAAATTGAAGTATCACCCACGAATGAGAATGGTGGTGGTGGTATTGGGGGTATAGAGGTAACATTCTGAAGATTTTGGAGCCCAGATGTAGGACTTTTATCAACAGTTGTTTGATTTTGTGAACTGGCAGAGGTTTGAGGATCAACCACTGTTGACCCAGAAGTGGCAGAGTTTACACAAGAGCTTGTAGCACCTGATCCTCTGTTTGAAGAATAGACTTTTGTTTGTGGAAGCTTACAGTCATATCCTTGATCTTGATCTTCTTCAGATGATTGTGGTGTACCTGCACTCTCTAGCTTGATAGAAACATCAGCAAATGTGAATTTATCTAAATCAAAAAGCTCTGCAGGATTTGCTGGGATTTTCAGTGATGATAGTTCATTGAACTTCACATTCAAAGTTTCTTCAACACACTTTGTCCTAGAGTTAAAAACTCTGTAGGCTTTGGCAGTGGTTGAGTATCCCAGAAAATAACCACAATCAATTTTGGCTGCAAACTTAGATGTAGAATCTTTTAAGTTCAAAATGAAACATGGACAACCAAAAATTTTAAAATATGAAATCAGAGGTTTGATTTTATACAACATCTCATAGGCAGTCTTTTGATGCCTAGGGTTAATCAAAACTCTGTTTTGAACATAGCAAGCAGTGTTTACAGTCTCTGCCCAAAAAGATAGGGGTAAACCAGAATCTGCTAGCATAGTTCTTGCTGATTCAATTAAGGTCCTGTTTTTCCTTTCAACCACCCCATTTTGTTCTAGAGTTCTTGGAATGCTATATTGTCTAACAATTCCTTTTGACACACAAAAAGCATCCAACTCCATATTTTTAAACTCTGTTCCATTGTCACTTCTAAAGGTTTTTACTGGAAGATCAAATTGCTTTTCTACTTGTTTGACAAAGTTTTGCAAAATTCTTGCAGTTTCATCCTTAGAATGAAGAAAGAAGGTCCATGAAAACCTAGAGAAATCATCAACTATCACTAGACAATAACTCTTGTGTTTTAAGCTCATGATTTGCACTGGGCCAAACAAGTCCAGGTGCAAAAGTTATAAACACTGGCTTGTTTTAGACTCTTCAACTGATTTGAAAGAACTTTTATGTTGTTTGCCTTTTAAACAAGAAACACAATGTTCATCACAAGAAAATTGCTTGTGAGGCAAGCCTCTTACAAGACTTTGTGTGTCCAAGTCTTCTATGCCATAACTCAGTCTCTTTGCTAGAAGCAACTGAGAATAGGCATGTTCCAGACATAGGATTATCTTTTAACATATCTACCACATACACATTTCCACTTCTGTGTGCAGTGAGTTGTGCTTTGCTCTCAGCAATGATTTGATCAATCTTTTTGACAACCTCTGGTCCCATAATTTGACAAGTTTTCTTAGTGAAGAAGGATCCATATCCTCTGTCACTTATTTGTGAGACACTCAGCAGGTTAAGCTTCAGATTGTCAATAAAATTCACATTTTCAAACTTGAGTTTACCAGCCAGAACCGACCCAGACCCTAAGACCTTTCCCATTGAGTTATTACCAAAAGATATATCACCTTCCCCCCTCCTCATGAGCCATGAAGTCCTTGAGAAGGGCTCTACATCCTGTCATGTGCCTAGAAACTCCACTATCTACATACCATAAGCTATCAAGACAAGTAGAGGGTCCCTGCACATCAAGTAAATAGATTAGTTAAGGTTGGTCTCCAAAGCCAAAATGGCTTTGGATGGGGTCATAGATGGTCCGGTCTCAAGTCTAGGACAATGGTCAGTGGTTTTGAAATTTTCTTGTAACATCTGCTCTTGACCATTTCCTATCAGATGATTGTATCCATAAGGGTGCCTATTTACCCTTTGCTTTGAAGGCTTTTTGTAACCTTCATAAGCATGAGGAACCTTTTTGTAAGCAGGTTGGCCATACCCTCTTGGAAATGAGTTTGATGGTGGAGCATCTGTCACTTGCACCTCTCTTTGAACAGAGGTTTTGGTTAAGGCTTTTGTAACAGGTGTTTCAATTGGTTCAAAGCTCTGCTTGGATTTATTTCCAACAGAACTTGAACTTTCTCTTTCAAGTGCTTTTGCCTTGATCTCTTTTACCTTTTGTTCATAGTTTTTGAGATAGGCGCACTATTGAGTTGAGTGATTTGTTTTGTTGCAGATGCTGCATTTTGAGGAGTTTTTGATAACACAAGTTTTGTTAATGTCATAGGCTTTTAAAAGAAAACAATCTGCATCCACATGATTTCTTTTATCACAAGATTCACAAAACAAATTTTTAATCTTTACTCTTTTTTTCCTATTAGACTTTTTCTTAGCAGTGGTTGTAACCTCTGCTGGCACATCTTTGATAGGGATCACCAGTGCTTTTGGGGCTTTAATACCATCAGTGGTTGTGAAATCCATTGGCTTAAAGTTTTCTAAGATATCACATTCATCTGACCAGGTTGGTTCTGATATTTTTCAATTTCTTTATCTTTTGTTGAAACCTCTAGATTTTACAAAACAATTTTGTTTCCAGCTTTATCTGTGATTTTTATCTCTTCACCAGCCAAATTTGTAGGAACAACTTCAACCAACTCAGAATCAATTTCAGCAACATTTTTCTCATTTTGGTCATAGGCTCTAAAACCTACACCAAACTTGATGTTGCTCTTGGTCTGAGCATCAAGCATCATTTCATAACCTTTGCAGGACTCAACCCATTTTTCACAAGTGATTTGGGTTTCTTCTAACTCCTTTTTACAAACTTGGTATTTTTCTACCATAGTTTGGAGTTGGTCCTTGCTTATGCTTGATTCATGTCTTAGGCTACTCATTTCAGAATCTTTTTCACTTAACTTTGATTTTAACTCTTTAATCAGTTTTTCAAAATTAAGTTCATCTTCTAAAATTTTGTTTCTCGGGTTTTCATTCAGCTTTTTGATGTTTGTAAAAGCAATGATGCATTTGTCAGAACATAGATCTTTAAGGATCTGAGGTGATACATTTGTAGCAGCCATAAGAGCATAGTCACACTCATCTTCACACACATCAATGTTCCATGAGTCAGTAGGAGAGTTCTTTTCCTTATCAGCAACATTTTCTCTTTCTTCACTTGAAACCGTTGTTTCATCACAAACTTGAACTTCATCAGATTTTGACACTATCTCCACAGATTCAACACCTTCAGCAATTGTCTCTAAGGCCGTTAAACAAAATTCTTTTTCAACATCATTTTTGGCCATTAAAGCAAAGTTCTCATCAATCAAATCCTCAGGCAAACTGCTCTAGTCAACATAACTTTATGTGAAAAAGCTTTGTTGACCAACCTCTGCTGGACTTGCAGTGGTTTGAGCAGGTTGTGTAACAATGGGTGCTTGGTGAACAAGCACTTGAGGATGAGATGGTGCCTGAACATATTGAATTTGTGGAGCAGTGGATTGAACGTAATGCACAGGAACAGCGGTAGCAGGATGTGCAAAGTGGGCAGTGTTTTGAACATGTTGGGCAGGGGCATATTGGGAATAATGAGCAGTGTTTCGTGTGTGCTGAGGTCTAGGGCCAGGATGAGTCACTATTGGTCCAGAACTTTGAGACCTGCATTCTCTGGCAAAGTGTCCTAGCCTATTACACTTATAACACTTGACTTTTGATTTATCCAGCCCAACTTTCAACCCCCCATGCAAACCTGGGAATTTTCTACCAGTTCTCTTGTAAAACTTACTAGCCCTAACACTCAATAAGGCCAGTTGGTGCAAAATATCTGTTTCTTCAAGATCAGAAGGTTCAATGTGTTGCAAGTCATTCAGCTCAAAGGATAGATTGTCAGAGGTTTGGCTTTCCCCACTAGCAGCAAAAGCATAGTTGGGTGCATATGTTTCAGATCCAAAGTTCCCACCAGATGTAATATCTATATAGTGATCATAACTTTGGTCCTTACTGCTGCCAGTACCATCTTCTTGGCCAAAAAGAGCTGTATTACCCAATGAGTAATCATCAGTCATTTTGCCAGAATCTTGCAACTTCTTTTTCTGGTTTAACTCTCTCTCATAAGTGAGGAGTATCCCATGAAGTTGTGTCAACGACATATCTTTAAACCCAACAGATTTTCACGTTACATAAGCTACCGTTTCCCACTTATCTGGTAACGATCTAAGGAAACGACTATTGACAATCGAATTAGGAAAAACCACGTTAACCAGTCTAAGTTCACTGATGAGACAGCTGTAACGTTCAAATTGTTGTGTTAGAGACTCTCCTTTCAAGTGACAAAACGTTTCATACTGCTGATTTAGAACTTCTCTATTAGTTTCTATCACTTCCTCAGTTCCACCTAATTGCTCCTTAAGTGCATCCCATAACTCCTTTGCACTATTGCAATGGATCAGACCAGCATAAATTTCATTGGGTAAGGCCGAAGCAACTATGCAAAATGCCTTAGCATCCAATTCAATTTTCTGGAAATCCTGCTCCGAAAAGTTTTCAGGATTTTTTTGCACTTGTTTGGTTGGATCTTCTGTGCTTGGAACCATTGGAATGTGAGGTACCATTGGAAATCCAGCAACCGTTGTTTTGCAGGGCAAGGATATGACCCATCCGTCGTTGCCAAATGAAATATTCATTTTTTTTAGCATCGGCGGTTTGAACAAGGAACCAGAATTGGCATCCTGTGTGTTTTGGGACATTTTCAATTGATTTTTTTTCAGATTTTGGTTTTTAAAAACTTTGAACATAGTAAAACTCTGAATATCAAACAAAAACAACCAAACTGATTAGCAAGAGAGCTGATCTGTTCGAACCAAATCGACTGTTAGATCGAATTTGATGAATCAAGCTCTGATACCAATTGTTAGGATCTGAGTTTGAATTACTTGTAGTTTTTGTTTCAAAAATGGAAAATGATTGAATTAAAAGAGATTTGCAGCGGAATAAGATGGAAAACTTTTACTACAAGCAATGGTCGTTTGTTTTCATCATCATCATGCTTTGAAGTTAATTAACTTGCATGTGATTCACAAACTCCCCCTCAGCCTTTGCAATTACAGTTTGGTAATGAGGAAATGCAGAGAAGATGATATACAAAAGTTGATCTTTTAAGAGACAAGTATAAGGTTACAAGAGTTGCCTATTTATACTAAACTATCTAACCTCTGAGCATCTTTGATGACGTCAGGGTTGATAGTGACAGGAAACAATATGTAAATAACTCTAAACACTGTTAAAACTAAACTATCAGTGCATGGCACTGTTACATTAATTAACTAAGCTAAAGACTAAACTCTGATTCCTATCCTCTGTTCTTGTTAACTCTAGCAGACCTTGAAGCTTTGTGAAGGCAGATGATAGGATGAGCAGTCTTTATGGAAAGTAGTGTACATGCATCAGAGGATGTAACCTCTGATAGTTGAACCAAAGCTCGGATAGTGTTATTTGGCTTTATATCATCTGTTCCTTTGATAGGGTTCAATCCCAATAGATTGAACTCAAAGTCTACGACGGCCGGTTGCCATTTCTTCGGAACACGTTTAGTAACTTGGCAATGCAAGAAACAAACCACGGTCGCTCTCTCTACTTGTGAGGCTGAGTACATCTCGGCTTCCAATTGTTTTTCACAAATCTTGTGGATCCAACAACAGATGAGAGACTATGGATTGCAATTTCTTGACACTCCATTATATGTAGACAATAAGGCAGCAATCGACATAACTAAAAATCCAGTTCATCACTCTCGACCAAAACATATCAAGATTCGATACCACTTCATTTATGATTGCTACGAAAAGAAGTTGGTACGAATTGAGAAAATCCACACCGATGAACAAAAAGTTGATTTTATACCAAACCTTTTAGTCTTTCACGGTTTAAATACTTAATGAGGATTAATGGTATGAAAACTCTTTTGACAGGTGCGGATGCAGAGGTTGAATATGGATCGGACGACGAGTTCTCGTGATCCTCATTGGTTTGTTACCTTTTAGGATTAGATTTTCTTTAAAACTAAAATACAAAAATATGTTTTTGATTTTAGGGGAGAAATATAGCGAAAAACACAAAAACATATGAAAAACCAAAAAGTACAAAAACATGAAAAAGACAAAAAGAATTTTGTGTCAAAAAAGAAATGATAGTACATCAGTGGACTACCACAGTATGCTAAGGATTTGTAAAGTTTAAAAAGTGTAAACGAGTCTTACTGTGGATGTGTCGATACGCTATACACGTTCAGTAAATTGTTTCCCGGATATAAAATAAATTTTACTACTGCTTAAACTTGTGTATTAACATCTCTCGGATATATGGACTTAGTACTCTGAAATTTCGTTTGAGAGATTGACTGATTCTAAGATACGAGTTATTTATAGATGATTGATATCTGGGGTATTATATAAGTTCTTCTGATTTTGCGGAAGCAATAGCCTAAAACTTCTATAATACTTTTGCATTAAAACCCCAAAAGCTGCATTAAATTGGAAATATCGAAAGATACTACAATTGCAGTTCAAGAGATTCCGAAATTGGAACAGTACTTTAAGTCGAGCCTTATAAGTGTAGCTCTTGCTGGGTAACTGTGGCTTTATCAGTTCTAGTCAACAAAGTCAAAGGTCCAAGTCAAACAATAAAGTGAAGTTCCGGATTATCTATATTGTGTAAGTTATATTGTGTAAGTTCCGAGTTTATGATGTTAAACTCGGAACATTTAATCATTTTAGGTTTTCCAAGTTTGTTTATTTGTTGTATCCCGGACAATGTGTTTTGTCCGGGTTTGGGCTCTAGTCTAGCCTATATATATGTTGAGTAGGTTAGGTTAGGGTAAGCTTTGTGCATCTCTCACAACATCCATCCATTCTCCTGATGTGCACATTCTAGAGAGAGAGACACTGTTGTTAGTGAGAGAAAGCTAGGGTTTAGATCTTTTGATCTAAACCAGCTTGTAGAAGATGATGTATACTCGTTCGGTATGTAATCTGTGTTGATTGTAATGACATGAATGAGTTTTTCCTACATCTATCTTCTCCATTTATGATGTTTCACGTCATGTATCAAGTGCAATGTTGATGTTCGTCATCGATCCAGTGCTTAACATGAATGAGTTTTTCCTACATCTATCTTCTCCATTTATGCTATTTCACGTCATATATCAAGTGCAATGTTGATGTTCGTCATCGATCCAGTGCTTTCACAGTGGTATCAGAGCATGGTTACCGATTCGGAATGGTCTAACCGCCTTCCGAATCACCATTGCTCTTGATTCGATGTTTGTCTCCGCCAAAAAAACTCATGTTTTTTGAAGAAAACTTGAAGAAAAATGGGTGTTTTTTGGTTCGATATGAAGAAATTCGAGCTGTGTTTGGAGAAGAAATGTTGGTTTTTTTGTTTGATTCAGGGTTTTGATCTGAACTTGCTATGTCAGGATTTTGTAAGTGTTACACTATTCCGAATTTACTCCATTTTACCTTTTTCCGAAGTATTAATGATCTTAGTGTGACGTCACACTTTGGGAAATACTCTGGAAAACTGATACCGCGGACAGACTTTTCGGGTTACTCTCTCCGAGTTTCTATCTATAATCTGTTATTGGTTTGGCTTAAATCTATCCAGATTTTTGGTGTTCCGGAGATCTAGATTTTCTGATATTTGTTGTTCCGAGTTTTGATGTTCTGAGGTGTGGATTGGAATAAGAGGTTTGGAATCTAAGGACGTTCCGAGTTTTCAAGTGGTCTGAATTTATGGGTTCCGAACTACTGGTTCTGAGCTTCCAAACTGGTTCCGGATTTTCCCAAAAGTTCTGAAGTAGTATCCTGAAGGATGTTCCAGAGTAATACCCCTGAAGGAAGTTCAGGAGTAATACCCGTGAAGGAACTTCAAGAGTAATACCCCTGAAGGAAGTTCAGGAGTAATACCCCTAAAGGATGTTCCGGAGTAATACCCCTGAGGGAAGTTCAGGAGTAATACCCTGAGGGAACTTCAGGAGTAATACTCCTGAAGGATGTTCCGGAGTAATACCACTGAAGGAACTTTAGGAGTAATACCCTGAAGGAAGTTCCGGAGTAATACTCCTGAAGGATTAAAGTTCAAGGTTTTTGGTATCTTGCCTATATATGTGTTATGTAGGTTAGATTTATTATTCATTCAAGGGAGATCAATCAGAAAGTTTTTGAGAGAGTTCTTGGTGAACAGTAGAGAGAGAAAGTTTACAAAGAAATTGGGGGAGTAAAAATTTAAAATATCTTATTTTCTTTGTAAATTTATAAAAGCTGTTGAAGATAGTGAAACAAGTTCGTGTTTACAATTGTGAGGTTAAATGAGTTTTAGTCTCACTGGTACAGAAAAGTTTTAAACGCGATGCATTTTTGAGCTACTGTGTTTGATTGAGTTTCGTCGAGTTTGTTCGAGGTTTGATCAAGTGTTGATGTGATGAAGCTGATTGTTCGTTTGGCAACTACTTGAAGATTGAGCCTTTATTGTATGCCGGGTAGAGTAGGGAAGATTAGTCTTCTTGGTTCCTTTTCCAAGTTGGTGTAACTATTCGGATTCTCGAAATAGAGGTTCTTGCATTGAGGGGGAGATCAGAGACGAAAGTCATCGGGTAATTGGTGGATTGGTGAAGATACGAGATTGGATCTTGAAGATTCGAGATGAAATGATTTCAGATACTCGGTTGAAGACTTTGATCAAGATGGTGGATGTACATTTTTCAGAGTTTGGTTTTTTATTAACATATCGAACCAAACTTCATGTCTTTGCGGAGTTTGATGTGTTTGATGTTAGGCATTGGAAATCTGACGTTTAGTTCTTCTGTCGATTAAGTTTGAAAATCAAGGATCGAGCAAATGTTCTCATATTTGTTTGTAGGTCGGTTCGCGTTAATTTGATTGGGGAGTAGTTTGAGGGGGAGGATCTACAGTGTTTGATGTTGGATTCTTCAGGTTTCACAAAGCGGCCATTTAAGTGATCATTAATAAGTCTTTAATTAGAAGGGTTGAAGATCGATGTGTTTTGCCGGAAAGATCAAGTCTCAGCCAAAGTTGAATGTAGGTATGATATCATCAGTTTAGGGATTGTAAGTGCAGTATGCGGTGACTGAAGATATCAATGTCAGACAGAACTGATAGCAACAGTTAAGGGGGAGACTATAAGTGCAGCTCTTGGTGGGTAACTGTGGCTTTATCAGTTCTAGTCAACGAAGTCAAAGGTCCAAGTCAAAGAATAAAGTGAAGTTCCGGATTATCTATATTATGTAAGTTCCGAGTTTATGATGTTAAACTCGGAACATTTAATCATTTAGTTTTTCCGAGTTTGTTTATTTGTTGTATCCCGGACAATGTGTTTTGTCCGGGTTTGGGCTCTAGTATAGCCTATATATATGTGTAGTAGGTTAGGTTAGGGCAAGCTTGGTGCACCTCTCACAACAACCATCTTGTGCCTCCTGATGTGCACATTCTAGAGAGAGAGACACTAGATGTTAGTGAGAGAAAGCTAGGGTTTAGATCTTTGTGATCTAAACCAGCTTGTCTAAGATGATGTACACTCGTTAGTATGTAATCTGTGTTGATTGTAATGACATGAATGAGTTTTTCCTACAACTATCTTCTCCATTTATGACGTTTCATGTCATGTATCAAGTGCAATGTTGATGTTCGTCATCGATCCAGTGCTTTCACAGTGGTATCAGAGCATGGTTACCGAGTCGGAATGGTCTAACCGCCTTCTGAATCACCATTGCTCTTGATTCGATGTTTGTTTCCGCCAAACATCATGAGGACGTGAGTTTTTTTACAGAAAACTTGAAGAAAAATAGGTGTTTTTTGGTTCGATATGAAGAAATTCGAGCTGTTTTTGGAGAAGAAATGTTGGGTTTTTTTGTTTGATTCAGGGTTTTCATCTGAACTTGCTATGTTCGGATTTTTGTAAGTGTTACACTATTCCGAATTTACTCCATTTTACCTTTTTCCGAAGTATTAATGATCTTAGTGTGAAGTCACGCTTTGGGAAATACTCTGGAAAACTGATACCACGGACAGACTTTCCGGGTTACTCTCTCCAAGTTTCTATCTATAGTCTGTTATGGATTTGGCTTAAATCTATCCGGATTTTTGGTGTTCCGGAGATCTAGATTTTCCAATATTTGTTGTTCCGAGTTTTGATGTTCTGAGGTTTGGATTGGAATAAGAGGTTTTGTATCGAAGGACGTTCTGAGTTTTCAAGTGGTCTGAATTTATAGGTTCCGAGCTTCCAAACTGGTTCCAGGTTTTCACAAAAGTTCTGAAGTAGTACCCCTAAAGGAAGTTCAGGAGTAATACCCCTGAAGGAAGTTCAGGAGTAATACCCCTGAAGGATGTTCCAGAGTAATACCCCTGAAGGAACTTCAGGAGTAATACCCCTGAAGGAAGTTCTGGAGTAATACTCCTGTAGGATTAAGTTCAAGGTTTTTGGTATCTTGCCTATATATGTGTTATTTAGGTTAGATTTATTATTCATTCAAGGGAGATCAATCAGAAAGTTTTTGAGAGAGTTCTTGGTGAACAGTAGAGAGAGAAAGTTTACAAAGAAATAGGGGGAGAAAAATTTAAAATATCTTATTTTCTTTGTAAATTTCTAAAAGCTTTTGAAGATAGTGAAACAAGTTCGTGTTTACAAGGTTAAATGAGTTTTAGTCTCGCCGGTACAGAAAAGTTTTAAACACGATGCATTTTTGAGCTAGTGTGTTTGATTGAGTTTCGTCGAGTTTGTTCGAGGTTTGATCAAGTGTTGATGTGATGAAGTGGATTGTTCGTTTGGCAACTACTTGAAGATTGAGCCTTTATTGTATGCCGGGTAGAGTAGGAAAGATTAGTCTTCTTGGTTCCTCTTCCAAGTTGGTGTGACTATTCGGATTCTCGAAATAGAGGTTCTTGCATTGAGGGGGAGATCAGAGACGAAAGTCATCGGGTAATTGGTGGATTCATGAAGATACGATATTGGATCTTAAAGATTCGAGATGAAATGATTTTCAGACACTCGGTTGAAGACTTTGATCAAGATGGTGGATGTACATTTTTCAGAGTTTGGTTTTTTATTAACATATCGAACCAAACTTCATGTCTTTGCGGAGTTTGATGTGTTCGATGTTAGGCATTGGAAATCTGACATTTCGTTCTTCTGTCGATTAAGTTTGAAGATTAAGGATCGACAATGTTCTTACATTTGTTTGTAGGTCGGTTCGCGTTAATTTGATTCGGGAGTAGTTTCAGGGGGAGGATCTACAGTGTTTGATGTTGGATTCTTCAGGTTTCACAAAGCGTCCATTTAAGTGATCATTAACAAGTGTTTAATTAGAAGTGTTGAAGATCGTTGTGCTTTGCCGGAAAGATAAAGTCTCAGCCAAAGTTGAATGTAGGCATGATATCATCAGTCTAGGGATTGTAAGTGCAGTATTCGGTGACTAAAGATATCAATGTCAGACAGAACTGATAGCAACAATTAACGGGGAGACTATAAGTGCAGTTCTTGCTGGGTAACTGTGGCTTTATCAGTTCTAGTCAACAGTCAACGAAGTCAAAGGTCCAAGTCAAAGAATAAAGTGAAGTTCCGGATTATCTATATTGTGTAAGTTCCGAGTTTATGATGTTAAACTCGAAACATTTAATCATTTTAGTTTTTCCGAGTTGTTTATTTGTTGTATCCCGAACAATGTGTTTTGTCCGGGTTTGGGCTCTAGTCTAGCCTATATATATGTTGAGTAGGTTAGGTTAGGGTAGGCTTTGTGCACCTCTCACAACATCCATCCATTCTCCTGGTTTGCACATTCTAAAGAGAGAGACACTATGTGTTAGTGAGAGAAAGCTAGGGTTTAGATCTTTGTAATCTAAACCAGCTTGTAGAAGACGATGTATACTCGTTCGGTATGTAATCTGTGTTGATTGTAATGACATGAATGAGTTTTTCCTAGATCTATCTTCTCCATTTATGATGTTTCACGTCATGTATCAAGTGCAATGTTGATGTTCGTCATCGATCCAGTGCTTTCAAAAGCCTTCATCTCTTTGTCGATATGATGGTATTAACCTGAGCTCTCAAGGCTTCGCATAACCCAGATACAGATATCAATTACGCTATACTCACCTATAAGATTAAATTAAGGGAACCTTGATACGAGAGTATATTCTGAGATGGGAACCATAGTTGAGTCAAGTTTCATAATTCTAACTAAGATATCTTTGAACAATTGAGAAATGTGTCGAAGTTTAAGTGGACAAGCATATCGACAATCTAGGTAAAAGAGTTTAGAACTTAAAGTCATCATAAGGTCAACGGTACTAGTGATACGTCTCAATCAACTGATATGATCCTTAGACACGAATTCACAAAAATATGTCTACAATATGTTTGTACATAGCTTATTTGATTTCAGATTTAAACCCAAAAATATTTTAGTGTAGCATAATCTTTCGAAAATTCAAAAAGATTTTATTTCTGCATTGTTTTAACAGCAAATTATGGAAAGCGGATCTTCGGAGTTTGGAATGGTGCTAAGTTGTTGGAATCTTGACGACAACGGGTTGGGAGCTAATATGTAAAATCAAAATGCACGAAAAACGATGAAAAGTTCATTAATTTGAAACTTAAATTTGAAGAAAACATCAGTTTGTTCATAACGGGTCAAACCGAGGTCATTAACATGGACTCGGCAGACAAGTCGGTTAACCGAGGTCATTAACTTGGACTTGGTCAACTGAGTGAATTTTCATAACTGGTAAAACATGTGAAAGTTTAGGTTTAAAATTGAAAAGTTTGAAAAGTTTGAAAATAGGAATAACCAAGTTCCGCCGAAGTTATCAATAGAAAAATTGTTTAATGATGGCTGAACTTCGGGCGAAGTTATCATTTGGTTATTGTTGATTGAGAGTCAAGTTCGCCAGAACTTGACTCAACATAAAAGGCCAAGTTCTCTCATAATTCATTTTATCATAAACAAACTTCGAGCGAACTTAACAGGCGATTTGAGAGAAAAGTGAAATTGCAGAATTTAAGTCGTTATACTGTCCGATGTGACTCTGATTTTAAGTGATTTGCACACTTATTATCATGACAGAGGTATAAATTGCACGAATCATCCATGAATTGATCTGGTTTGAGTGAATTTGGACCGAAAATTTAAAATCTGTTAGATCTAGGACCTTTATAGGCAAATTGAACAATGAATTGATTTAATAAACATGTATTAATCAATAACAAATCATAAAAGTGGTCATTGAACAGGTTTGATATGTTGCAGATTGTTTTGAAGAAGACGACAAGTTCGCCCGAACTTATTGTTGATAATTTCCATCAACTTCGGGCAAAGTTGTCAAAGCTTGTATAAAACTTGAAAAAGTAACAAGTTCGCCCGAACTTACCTAAAAATGTCAAAAATTTGTTTGACTTACATGGTCGGCTGAAGTTGTTCAGTGATTGTTATGTTTGGCATTCAAGTTCGCCCAAACTTGAAGATAAATGTTGAAAATTGTCAAAAGTTTGCTAAGTTGTTTGTTTCTTTGTCCGCAGAATATCAAGCTTTCGTTTAACAAGTTTCATAATACTTGTATTTCGCTTGACGAGAAGATCTATCCGACGCTGTTTGCATTCTCGGAGTCTTGGAATTGTTAGGGCGTATTCCGATTACAAAGGCAATCACAGATAAGCATGTTGTATATAGATCGCAGGTCTACTTATTTTGGAACTCAGCATCGTACGACGAGGCAAATAAAGTCATAAAATCTGCAATTCGTGTCGGGAATGAAGATAAGGAATTTTTTATCACTGAAGCTGATATACGAAGGGTTAGCGTTCAATGACGACGGAAGTGATCCAATAAGCTTCGAAGAGCGGATGGTTAAGGGTTGTTTCTTCAAAATGGGCTACAAATGTCACGCAAATGAGCCAATGATGAAAAAAGGCAGTGTTCCACTACCTTACAAGCTTCTAATTCATGTTGTTATCCACGCTTTCAGCCATAGAAAAGCAGGACTCGACGACATTCAAGACTACATGGCTTGCATGGTTACTGCTTTGATTCTTAACAAGAAATACAACTTCTCGAGAGTGATTTTTAATTTCATGGTGAAGAATATGGGAAAGGAAAGGTTGTTGATGTATCCGAGGTTCGTTCAGATGTTTATCGATGAGAAGTTCAAGGATATTGTGAAAGATCCAAACGATATTCTATACTTAAGCCATATGGATGAAACGACGCTGAAGAAGTTAAAGATATATAAAAAACAAGACTCTGCTCCTATTGCAAAACCAGTTTTTGGAGCTATATCTGATGAACACTATTATCTGGAGCAAAGATGGCAGTGGTGATGAAGAAGTTGAGTTGTTAAAGAACTTCAAAGAGAAAAGAGGGGACTGGTACATTAAACGTGTGATTACGGTTGAAAAGCAAAAGCGTAAAAGGGCATCAAAGAAGGTGGATACAATGCTAGTTGATGAACCTGATGTGGAACAAGAGATTATTCATAACGTTGAGGGTTCTAGCGCTGCAGCTAATGTGGAAAGCCAAGAAAAAGATGATGAGGTGATTTCTGCGACTTCTGACAAAGATGATGAATCATCAAAAGATTCTGCTGATACAAGATTAAAAGAAGCAGAAAACAAAAAGAAGAAGAAAGATTGAAAAAATTGGGCGAAGATCTTTATGAACCATCTGCTGAAGAAGCTTCTGATACAGAACGTCCAAAGAAAAAGTCAAAGCTCACAAAGTCTAAAGCTGGAGACTCTAAGAAAGCTACAGGTTCTTCGAGCACTCATGGCAAGAAAAAATCTCATAGCCGCAGATATCTAAGTCAAACAAAGAAATGAGCTACACAAGAACCTCCTGTTTCTTATCAGCAAGAAATTCCAATCATCGAAGTTGAAGTGCCATCAACAACTATTACACAAGTTCCACCTGCAACTGTCACACAAGAACCACCATCTATTACTGTCGAAGTGCATGTTCATAGTACACTTATTTCTACGCCAAAATCTGCAGCAAAGGGTACTCCTCAAAAATCATGGCAATCAACTCCTTAGAGCACAAGAGCTAATGAATTCAAAGATGCATTCGGTGATATTCCAGATAACATTACACATCCTATTACAACCGAAGATCTTTCAAACTGGTTTCAAGATACTCCTGTTGATGCACTAGAAAAGAGAATCAAAGCGTTGGAGGATAAGCTCAAACAGAATGAAGCTGAGAAAGCAGATCTTGAAAAGAAAGTAAAGCAGAGCGATGTCGAGAAAGAATATTGCAAGATAAAGTGAAGTTTCTGGAAGACGATCGAGGTTACATGAAAGCGATGGTTGAAAGTTTGGGTGCTGCTAATGCAAACTTAGAGAAAGAGATAGCTGATCTGAGAGCTTAACGTGATATGATTGACAGAAGGTTTGCAAGGCTGCAGAAAGTTCTAACTAATAGCCTTGGCATTGCTTCAAAGCAGAGTATGAAAGGCTTGATGTTCAAGAAGCGAAAGAAAAGGCTGCAAAAGAGTTAGCAGAATAAAGCAAAGGGAAAGGGGTGATTGATGATATCCCTAAATCTTCAAGGAGCTAGTAATAGAAAAGATTGTCGATACAGAAAAAGCTCCTGAAACAGAGATTGTTACTGAAGATGTTCCTGAACAGAATATTAAATCAATTAAAGCTTCTGAAGCAGAACAGAAAGATGACGAAGAGGAAGATGATGAAAAGGACAATGACCCTGTAGACGATACTAAAGATGATTCAGATCATGATGGTGATGATAATGATGATCAGGGAGGCGTTGGTCTTAAGATTGATTCCGCGAAAGTGCATTCTGATTTTGATTTCAAATCCCTAATCAGCAACGATGCTAACATGGAGGATGAACCAAGTAAGGGGGAGTCTACAGAGCAAACAGGACCACAAGATGTTGATGTTTCTGAAGCTATCATCGTTATGCCTGTTGCTGCTGTACATGAAAAACCTTTGATGATAAGGTTGGATCAAAGTATTGAGGAAGGGGAGTTCATACATGATTATACAAAGGAAGAATTGGCCGGAATGTTTGAAGTGGATGCTGATTCGTTTGAGTTTGATTTCGAAGAAGGATTGGTGAACATAAAGACATTTGAAACGAAAGAGTATGTGTATAAGTGTGTGGCAGAAGTTGATGACTATGATCGTGTGATATTTGAAGATTCTGATGATGATGAAAAAGAGAATTATTCTAATCTGAATACTGACAAATTTCCTATGATTCATGAGTTGATGAGCCAGATAGATGTTGATTTGTTGAAATAAAAGATAGATGAAGTTGTGAAGACATGCAACATTCTGAAACGTTATACTAAGAGCAAATAGCCGAAGCTAAGAGGTCGTGGTTTAAAGAAATGCCAAAGGAAAGAAGTTTAAAAGGCCGCTAGCATTCTTCACTCGTGATAAAGACAAATCTTTGGGAGACATTCTAAGTTGGGGATGGATATGAGATCTTGATGTGTATGTTGTTAAAAGAGAATTCGGGTTCAGTATTTCAGACATTTGACAAACATTAAGACATTGACGTTTTGGGATGTTGAAGAGTTGGTTCAAACACGTAATATAAGTATGCAAATTAAATTTAATGAACAGAGACTGTGGAGGGTGATAAAGTTTGAAGCATCAAGAGGTTTCGAGTTGTGGAAGCCATTTATCCCTAAATGAAGAGTTAATATTAACAAGAGAACGGGAGAGAAAGATGTTACGCTAGTGATGAAGCGTCCACGAGCAATGAAAAATATGCCACTGAAGCCCATTGAACAGGATTTTCATCCTTACTTTCTGTGGTGGCAAACGAATCCAGAGACATGTGAAGCAGTGGTTGTGTTGCGTGCTGACGAGACATGGGATATCACGAAGGAAAAGGATCCAGAACCGGTTGAAAGGAGAAGGATATGGGGGCTTTGGAGAATGATACGAATACTAGACCCTATGTGGCTAGTTAATTGCTCGAAAGAAGATGTAAAGTGCTTGTTTTTCAACAAAATATGCTTCGACAAACGTGAAGAAGTCTAAGCGAAGCAATACCAAGGTGTGATTAATGTTTGCTATGCACATGGTATTAATTCAGGGCATATGTGGGAATCAAGGTAGAGAGAGCTTGAAAGAGAAGAGTTCTTAAAAGAGGAAAAGTGTTTAGAGAAGATACACGAAAGGGGTAGGGAGGCAAGAATCAGAAAGTTTCAATTCATGAAGTGGGCACCTCCTACTGACCAAACGCCTATTCCTAAGCAAGAGAGAGGTCGAAAGCCATACAAGAACTTCTTCGAAAGATGTTAAAGATTGAAGACTGATCAAGACACTGCGACAATATCTAGGGGGAGTTTGTTGATGCATAATGTCTATTGTCTAGGTCTTGGATCGAGTCTGTATGTTTAGAGCTTGAATTGTTAGATTTCATAATGTATTTATGTGTAAACAACCAAGTTCGGCCGAAGTTATAGTAAGGCTGATCAAGTTCGGCCGAACTTGATCTAGCTAAGCCTTACTTCGAGCGAACTTGGAAGTCTATATATAGGATGTCATGGATTCTCATTGTAAGAACTTTGCGAAACTGACGGCGAAGCTCTGTCTTGGAATTCAAGTTGTAATACTTTTGGACATTAATAAACCGATAATTAAACAGTAATTCTTGTGTATACGATTAACATGTCATATAATTTCTGCTTATATTGGACATTAGATACAATTTAGGTTCCCGAGCTGAGGAGGACGGTCCTAACATAACACCTCAAAAATTCGTGACCAGTAATATACTGACACGTGTCCCGCTGATCCTCGTAAGCCACGTGTTGGACGAGAGGGACTAAAATTCATCGTTATGTTATTTTTAACCACTGAACAACAATTGAATAGTTGAGGGACTAAAAGTGTCAACATGCTTAAACTATGCCTCTGAGTGACCCGAAGTTTAACGATGTTCGGTTATATTCTCGAGTGTGTCAAATGATGGCCATACTGAAAAAAACATGCAAAAATATCAAAATATAGAGGTTTGGGAAGTCCATGGGCTAAATTGAAAATTTTTGAAAACCTTGCTCTCTCGCGCCACGCAACAGAGTATGGTTGTCCCCGCGCGTGGCGCGAGGGAGGCCAGTTTTCAGCAGATGTGTGCTAGCTGCTGAATTGCAGCCTTGGCCACCACTCAAACCACTTCAGCTCATATAATTCAAAACCATGAGCTCATTTCAGGTATTGGACACCTCATGTAACACTTGGAGTGATCTCTAGGACTCTCTAAACACTTGGATTGATCTTGTTCATGATCTCCAAGTATAAATAGAGGTGTTCATCAACCTCATTTCTTGCACCTCTCATTTTCTTCCTCCTCTATTCACTCTAATTGGAAGTTCCTGATACTTGGGAGCATCCTACTGAGTTTCTAAGCTATCTTAGATCACTTGTAAGTGCCGCATCCCTGCTTAGTTCATTTTATTTGGCTTTAAAGCCAAAAGTCAAGCGTTATCGTAATAACGCTTTGACTTTAGGTTAAGACCATTATGGTCCAGCAATTGTTCGAATCGAACATGGATAAGTGATCGTAATTAGGTAGGTGTTAGTCCCTTAAAAGGGTACCTCCTAAAGATCATGTTTGCTAGGCCTATTGACGGGTCAAAGTTAAATTGTTAAAAAGTCAAATGGGTAAGATTACGTAAAATTCATAATATGAGTTTATATAAGTTATAAAAATGTTTTGACACTTAAAATAACTTGGAAATTAATAATAGAACATGTATGAACATGTTCAGCCCGTCAATGTTAGTCTAAGTGTCGGTTCCAACCGAAAGTCGTGAAGTTTGACTTCTGCATTGACTTTCGATTATAAACCGAATTAGCAACTTTAGCTACTGCCTTTAAGTTGCATTATGATCATTATATAATGTTGTATAACCCCCTAAGGTTATACTACAAGATCATGATCAGAATCTGAGTTTTATGCATTAGTTCTACATTATGCCAACTTTGACTATTTTGCCCTTTTTGCTAAAAAATAAGGTTTCGATCAACAAATGATTTGTGAATGATATATATACTTATATTTGATTATAAGATACTGATCATAAACTGAGTTTTGATAAATATCGTAAACTATGTCTTTAAAAGGACCAAAACGCCCTTTTGGCATCTAAATCGATTTCTAAACATGATTTTAATATCAAACATGAAACCTACTGATATCATATCATAATTTTAATATTTTTCCAGAATGTTTATGATCATAATATGAATTTACATACAAGTTCCTTTTATACGTCATAAAATGATCGATATGCCCTTATGAGGCGTAGTTTTGTTTAAAATATATACGGGCATATAAATTGATATCCTACTGATATCATAACTTATTTAAAGTATACTGGCATGTAGAACTTGTCCATGACTCATCCGGTTACCCGGTATCGTATTTATGCATTCGGTTAAGATTATGTAGACTTTTTACGTAAGTTTACCGAAACGGGTCAAACCTTATTTTTTTAAATCTCAAATTCCAGAATGTATTATCTTTACCCAATTTATACAAGTCCCAATACTTGTCGGGTTTAAACTACATTCTATTCCGGTCACTGCTTAATCTAGCGTACCGTATTCAAAATATTAAGATTAGCCGGTCTAAGTCAATGACTTTAATAAAGATCTGCTAATATTTAATAATACCATTCACTCCAGACTAGAGACTTCCGGTAGATTGCATCCGAGCTAGTTATTTTATATACGACTGGTTTATCTTATTTTCTTATTTTGAAGAATTTTGCTAAACCAGGTAAATACTCTTAACGTATTTTCCATATACGAGCTTGGGATACGGTAAATATTACCGCATGGTCGGATATGGGATCGAAGACAAATGAGTCTGGAACTCAAATAATCCGTTTTAATTCGTACTGCTTAATATTAAACATTGGGGGTTAATGCGACCATGTCCTGGATATCATTGACTCATTTAATTACAAATGGCCACGACTTAAGCGCGGGGTGTAGGCATACACCCAAAAGATGCTAAATTATATAACCCAATATGGGTATACCTAATAAAGGGATGAAAGTGGGGTGTCGGTTAATCATGATCTCGGCATAGTTTCGCGGCCTAAATGTATTATTAGCATGTAAAACTGATATTATGAGATATAGTTTGTCCCAAGTTAATTATGAAAATAAATGTACCAATGTGTGCATAAAAGATTTTGAAAGGATTTTCAAAACGTGTCGGTTGATTGTATTTACCAGTGAAAACTGGCGTATTTTCAAAAGACTAAGTGCAGGAAGCAAGGTAACGTAAATAGGTTGGAAGTGCTCGGCAAAGCTTAAGAGGAACTTGCAACTCCTTGCTTAGAAAGCCCATAGTCTGCCAAATATCATTTTGTTCTATGTATTTTGATCCGCATGTGGATCTATTACGAACGTTATGTATTTGTATTTGATACAATACGTTTGTAATAGTATTTTTTCATTCCAATGACTTCTGCTGTGCTATCAAATGTTGTGTGGTTATGATGATATCAATCTTACGTCACAATACTCTCCACCGGGCCCACCGGGACATACGTGGAAAAAGGGGTGTGACATCCTACAAAGTGTACAAAGTCATAAAACACCACAATTTCAGCCATAAAACACACTCAAAACCCATAAATAACAGAATGAAGATCACTAAAACACAATATCCAAACCCTAACAATCCATAAAAACTTCAAACACACTATCTTAGAACTATTAATATAAAACAAAACATGATAATTAACATAAAACACACTAATGTTAGTCATTCTATAATCAAAGCCTTATCATCCAAAACACAACTCAAAACCCACAAATATGACGTTTTAATAATCTTCACTTTGTTATTTATGGGGTTTGAGTGTGTTTATGGTTGACATCATAGTGTTTTATAACTTTTTACACTTTATATATATATTAGACATGTCATCATTTCATCGGTCAATTAGCGGTCAACTATTACATTCTATTAGCATGGACTCAGTTGTTGAAATTGTGCAACGTTGAGAACTCAGAGGTTGAAATTAAAAAAAAATAAGTACTCAAGAAGCAATCTAGCGTAAATCACATGGATTCAAATTATACTTTACTCAATGATTAAATATGATAATACTATACTCTTTATTATCGTAAAACATAAGAGTGAACCTGACTACAAAGGTGAAACTAGTTATAAGTTTGATTAGTTACAATATAAGAAGGGGGAAGTGAATACGGTATGGTAACACACTAACCTTACATGTGAACCATCAAAACCACGTAGTTTTGATTACCAGATATTTTCTTTTTTACTTTTTAATCATTTATCATCATAGGTGGTTCGCTCTTTCAATTTGGTGGTTTGATTAAATCCCAATTTCACCTCATGTCAATCATATACCACAAATCTTGATTAAAACCCCAATCCACCGTTATTGATCAACAAGAAAACACGTCCCAAACTTGCGATCAAATCTTCTTCCACAATTTGTTACAAATTGACCATCCAATCACAGGAATATAAGAAAATGAGTTATTCTTCAATTAAATCTTAGTGGCTCTAAGTGATTCTAATGGATTCTCTTTCAAGGTTAGTATGAAACAATCCTAACTAGGAATAGTTGTGGAGAATTATGTAGTTGTATTTTTTATAGTTGGAAATTTAATATAACTCGCATCAATTTCAGAGTTGAAAACTAAGGCACTTGACACTTAAAAATCAAACTTAGTTTACATACTAGAGTACAAACTAATGGAACAACTTGTTCAAAAGGCATGGAATAGCTTTTCCCCAAAGTTCACTAAAACATATGTCTAGATTTGAAAGGACTCCCATTGGCAAAGGCCCCCATCGATTATTCGTTCGTAGTGTCAATTTTACTGAAAATTTTTAATTTTTTTAATATAAAATATTGGATTTTTAAGAGATCCTCCCCCACCGATTTAGATTTTGAGAGTCCGGCCTCCAGCTAAGTTTTTGTTCACCCTTCACCGCTGAGGACTCCAAAACAACAATTATAGCTACGGTAAATTTTATGAATGATGGTAGATAATAACTATTGTTCCTGGTCAAAAGGAAAAGGTTGTCCTATTCTACTTCCTAGCTTGAAAATTCAACAAAAAATAAGCTATTGCAACTTTCATTTGAAGAAAGAGTTCCACTAGTAAATCATATTGACTTTAGTTTTTGCATGACCTCAAATCTAGCTACACTTCATTTACTATTGCAAAAGTAATCAAGGATCACCTATTTAAATGGTTACCATAAAGAACCAAATAAGCCTTCTTAGACATAATTTCTGAAAGAGTTAATTATGTTTTCGTCCCTACGGTTTATTGAAAATAATCAAAACAATTCATTAGTTTAAAAATTGCTAAAACAGTCCCTGTAAATACAGTCCACCATCACTAACGCCAACCAGTTATTTTGTTAGTTTATTTGAAATGACCATAATGCCTCTGTTATTAAAATTAAAATATATAAAGAGTTAGTTACATTTTTCGTCCCTGTGTTTTGTTGAAAATATCTATTACAGTTCATTAGTTAAAAAAATGCCAAAACAGTATCGGTATCCTTCACTTTAGTTTTCACTCTCCTTGTTTCTTTAGATTCTGCCATAACATCACTTGCTCTCTGCTCTGGCTCCACAACTCTATTCCGATGACTCAGTTTCTCCACCGGTCCCCTCTGTCGTATCAGCGTCAACTGGATCATCTCCGTCACCTCCATGTGCGTCAGTTTTGTCTCCTTTAATAGGTTACACTGGAATCCAAATCACCGACCACCTAACTCCCCCATCCCAATCAGAATCACTGGCCACCAAATTTCCCTATCACAATCGACGTTAATAGGAAAACATGAGGCCTACCAAAACAATTGAAGGAAGGAGATGAAGTCTGGGCGATGCCCTGGGTAGTGGTCTGAATTGGCAGAATCCATCGATAGAAAAGGAGTTGGCCGATAATTTGTTTGAAGAGAATGGTCATGGGGTGTGGGGGTAGGGGTGGGTGGTAGTTTGATCACGGTGGTGGGCAGAATAGGTCATGAATTCAAGTATGTGGGTATGGTGGTGGGAGATGTTGAAGATGGATGAAGTGGAGAGGGTGTGGAACCGGAGTAGGTGATGTTCCGGCTAGATCCAAAGAAACAGAGAGGATGAAAAGTAGAGTGAAGGATAGTAGAGAGGTGAAGCTGTTAACCGCAATTGTTGGTGAGTTAAGGGTGAAAATTGTGAAAATACTGGTACTGTTTTGGTAATTTATAAACTAATAAATTGTAATAGTTCTTTTCAAAAAACCACAGGGACGGAAAGTATAACTCTCTCTTTATTTATCTACTAGCAGGAAGCCCGCGTGATGCGGCGGGAGCGACACATCAAATTACGATACTCGTTTTTGGTAGTTTTCTTATTCATTTAATATTTTTTGTGATATACATCAAAAGAAAAGTAATCGGGTAATCAATTTCATTGTTTTGTGAATGGTTCGGTCAATTCGGTTATTATCCTCAACCGAAGCCGAAACAAAAGTCATCGGTTAATCTATTTATTAACCAATTGGCTTTCGGTTAATCGCTTCGATTTATTCGGTTAGATTGATGGTTTTTGGTTTGATTCATTTAATTTCAGTTAATAGCAAAAACCAAACTCGGGTTAGAACTTTGCTTATAAATATATGAAAATGAGATATAAATACATGAACTGAAAGTATAAATAAAATGGAAATATAACATATGAAATATATGAACCGGAGGTATAAAAGCTAGAAATATATGAAAATATGAATGATTCGGTTCGGTTCAGCTAATTTTGGTCAAACGAGAGTATAAAAAATTGATAATCGGTTTTTGGTTAATTCGGTTTTTGGTTGATTTCGATCCTGTTTCATTTGTTTTCCGTTTGGTGGTTTAGGTTAATGATTTAGTTATTGCTCACCAATAACAGGTTTTGGTTAATCATCGATAGGTGCGCGCAAGATGCGGCGGGAAAGACAAATATTGCCACGGTGTGTATTATTCGATTGGTTAAATTATTGCCACGGTGTGTATTATTCGATACGATGGGAAACACAAACATTGCCACGGTGTCTATTTTATTAACCAACCCGTTTTCAGTTAATCGATTTGGTTTATTCAACTCGATTGACGGTTCTTTGTTTGATTCCTTTAGTTTCAGTTAATAACAAAAACAAACCAAGGCTAAAACTTTTGATTAGAAATGCATGAAATTTAGGTATAACTACATGAAATGGATGTACGGGTACATAAAATGGAGGTATAAATACACATAATGGGCGTATAAATATGGAATACATGACTAAAGGTGTAAAAGCTAGAAATGAATGAAAATATGAACGGTTCGTTTCATTTCATTTTGGTTAAATGAGGGTACAAAAAATCAATAACCTTTTTTTGGTTATTCGGGTTTCGGTTAATTAATTTTTATTTTACTCAATTTTTGGTTAATTTCATTTCGGTTTCGGTTAACGATTCAGTTATTACTTACCCTTAGACATTGTTAATCACATAACATATCAATTTTTAATTAAAAAACTATAGCAATACTATACTCAAATTAATGAGAATAAATACTCGTTTATATGGTGTAATTTTATATATATATATATCACGTACCAAAAAGTTATGGCCGTTTAAAATTCGTATGGGGTTAGTTTTTTTATAAGGGGATAAAGTGTAACTACTAACTATTTATCTATAATTTGTTAAAGATGAAGGTTTAACATTCTGTAGCTATTAAACATTATCTATAATTTTTAAACTACTGGACTGTAGTGGTTATTTTTAACAAACCACAGAGACAAAAAACGTAATTAACTCTTTTATAAATTAATACATTACAAACAACATTCTAAAAAATTAATACATTGCAAACAACAAACAACATTCTAATTCTAATTAGATAGATATAAACAACATTATGCCTTATACAAAATCAAAAACAAATCGTTCTTTCAATAGCTTTGTCCAACCAATTATGCATTATACAAAAACAAATATCATCATGTCTCAATTATAGCGATTAATTTGTCAAAAGGGAAATGAATCACTTTAAATATAAAGAGTTTCTGAAATTGATACATGCATGCAAGAGAGCTTAATCTAAAAGGAAAAAACTTAAATTACACAAACAATAACCATAGAATAGGAAATTAGGGAAAATCACTTCATCCAAATAAAAAATACTTCAAAATTCGATCTGGAGTATATATGAGTAAGGGTGCGTAATAAAGCGGATTAACCGTCAAATCCGAACCAAATAAAAAACCGGTGCGTCGATTAATTGTTTTTTGATAACCGAAAGTTACTGGTCAGTTATGATTACCAATGTTTATATACCCACCATAACCGAACCAAACCAACATGTAATAAAATCTTTGTTGGATTTTGGGCTTTTCACAATATTTTTAATTTTTGATGTTTTTGGTTAAACGTTTGTTAGAATTTAGGAGTTATGATTAAATGTTTGTTTAAATTTATTGTCTATACCATATCAATTTTTTTTTAAACATTCGGTAATATCGGTATTAATATTATAGATTATAGTATTTATTAGGGTTATTGGATTTTATCACCCCCAATTATTGGCTATTGGCCGCTGCCACCCCCAACTATCACTTTGACGCCCGTCACCCCCAACTTAACACTTAGTGTGTTCTGTCACCACGTCGTTAACTGACTACTAACTTTTGATCATGTTACTATACTTTTGGGGTTGTCACAGGGGATCTTAGGATGGTTTAGGGATCTTAGGACACCCCCAAAAGTACAGTATCAGGATCAAAAGTTAGTAATCAGTTAACGACATGGTGAAAAAACACACTAAGTGTTCAGTTGGGGGTGACGGACATCAAAGTGATAGTTAGGGGTGGCAACGACCAATAGCAAATAGTTAGGGGTGATAAAATCCTATAACCCTATTTATTAATACTGTGTAACAAATTAATATATAGAGTAAAGTACAGTTTCAATCCCTGAGGTTTACACCCAATCTCAGGTTCAATTCTCATTTCAAAAATTTCAACGTTTTAGTCCCTGGCGTTGTCAATTTGATTCAATCAAGTGCCCCCCCACTAACTTCCGTCAGTTGACAGTTATATTATTTAACGGCGTGAAGGGCAGTTTGGTCATTTCACCAAAAAACTAACCCTTTTCACACCTTTTATACCCTCTAGCTTCTTAAAGAAGCACCAATTCAATCCCACTCTCCTCCAAAACCCTCCGGTGAACAGAGAATCTTCGGCGTATCACACAGACAACTCCGATCATTGAAAACATGAGGGAATACGCAATAACCTTGATGACAATCCATGTTATTGGTATGACATTGTGTAAATTTTCCTTAAATTCGTTGATTTCGCTATGTGTGCCATGTATATAATCTGAAATGTGGGTTGGTTTTCATCGAATTCTAGTTGGAATTCGCTTGTAGGTGACCCGACGCACAATTCGGATCCAATACCGGGTTCTGTTGAGGACTGGACGGGGGTTCAGGATTGAGCTCTGTTTTACCCGGTGAGGATGATCATGGGGGTGCTTGGTTTGCTGTACATATTATATCTAACTATTAGGATAAGTATAACATTTAAAGGGTTGATTTTGGTCTGATACTAATCATTTTTGGGTTTTGAAGTTTATGATCAGGATTTACCCTTTTGTGATGTTAATTAGGATGCTAATTAACTGTTATTGATGCTTATTAAACTGTGTTTTACTTATTAAGTGGATGCTAATGGTAGTCTTTAATTGTTAAATGAAAGTGTTACTGATGATTATTCTACTATGTTTGAAGTTATTAAATAGGGCGTGACTTATAAAGTGGATGATAATAACTTTGATAAGTTTAACTGTGTTTGGTTGTCAACAAGATTCTAAAGCTGGGTTAGAATCAATTGTGCTTTCTATACTGTGCATCAGGCTCATGTCAGACACATTTTGAGTAGATTACACGCACTTGAATATGACTAATGCATATTATGTTTTCAATGCACGTAATCAGTGGTGCTTTATATGTTGTGCATTAGGATGATGTTAATAGCATCTTCATTAGATTACATTATGTTGAACAATTGTTGCACATTATGTTTTGAAAGCACATAAGCCTTTGAACATGAAATGCACAATTGGGCTTACATATAACTTGAATAGCTACTGCACATTATGTTTTTAATGCACATAAGCCTTTGAACATGATTGCACAATTGGACTTACATATAAGATGAATAGTTGCGGCACATTATGTTTTGAATGCACATAAGCCTTTGAATATGAAATGCACAATTGGACTTACTTATAAGTTAAACAAGTGTTGGGCATTATATTTTGAATGCACATAATCCTTTAATCATGAAATGCACACTGGTTCTTTTTTAATTGTATGCACAACTGGACTTGCTTATAAGTTGAACAGACATGATAGACTTTGTTTTGCACAACTGGATTTACCAAACTCAGGAACAACGATGGTATGCATAGTACAATTAGCAAACTCTGGAACAGGGATGATAGATTATTTTATGCATAATAGGATTTTTATCAATCACTTGAACAGAGAGCATACATCATGATAGGGATAATATGAACTGTTAGACTAGATAAAAGGTCACAAGTGATAGTCAAGCCAGTTCAAGTTTTGATAGTAAAAGTTGATTTGTGCTATGAAGGTGAAACCCAATTCAAGTTCTAAACCTCAAATCAATTTAAACTGCGAAAGGTCGAACAGGTTTAAGGGAAAAAAGTCAAACCCAACACAACTCCAAAAGGTCAAACCCAATTCAACTTATAAACTGCATTCCAATTCTAGTTACATGTGTTGATCTCTTGTTGTTGTTGTGTTAGTACCTTGATATTGTTGTTGAATGAATGGCTAAAGGTGGTTTGTTACTAGATTAAGAAATAACATTTGAAAATGGAAGGAATTTAAGAAATCAACCTGTAGGGACTGAAATTGTAAGTAAATTTTTAGGGTATTTTAGTATTTTCACAGAATTACAAACGGTCAGTTAGTGGGTGGGACTTGATTGAATCAAATTGACAACGTCAAAGACTAGAGTGTTGAAATTTTTGAAATGAGGACTAAACTTGAGATTGGGTGTAAATCTCAAGGACTGAAACTGTACTTTACTCTAATATATACAAAAGTGTAATAACAATTTCTTTCTTGATCAATTTTTTTTGAGTTATTCTTAGCTAGGCGTAAATTCAAAGTTTACCGACCCATAACCGACCACTATAACCAGCAAAACCGAATAACAATAACCGCCATAACCTATCGGTTATGGTTATGATTTTTGGCCAAAACCGACCTATACACACCCCTATCTCTGAGATGAGAAAGGTACCTTGAAGGAAGAAAGACGAGGAGAGAAAAAGAATAGTGAAGAAAGAAAAAGCCCTAATCTTCGTCATTATAGGAGATATGTAAAAATTTTGTAATTGGAATGACAGAGTTTAAAAGTTGTATATGTAATTGACAGGAGGTGAAATTGGAAATTCAATCAAACAGCCAAACTGAAAGAACGATTTCGAACCTCATGCAATGATAATCCGGAGAGAAAACAAGAATAAAAAATACGAGTAGTTTTGTAGAAATGTAACTAAGTTTGTCAAATGTTCCAATTAAGTCACTCAAATTTTTTTGCTCCCTATAAAGTCACTAAAGTTTCATTTGATATTCTAATACTATTCAATTATCAGGTTATCATCGACGATGTGTCAGGTTTCATTATTTTTTTATTATAATGTGTAAAAATCTAAATAATGACATGGGTTTTTCAGTTAAAAGAATTTAAATCATCACATTGTATGAATATATTCTAAAATTTAAAAAAAAAATCATTTGCTTCATTTTTAACATCTACTCACCATCATCTTCTTCATCTACCATCACTTACAACAGCTAACATAACAACCACTAGGATTACCATCAGTCTCATAAAAAATCACTAGATTTAGCCAGTTTCAATCAAAGAATAAACTATCCCTCTCATCTATCCCTAAATTCTGAATCTATATATATATATATATATATATATATATATATATATATATATATATATATATAATATGAATAAGGTTTGGGACACTTGTCATCTTATTAGGCAACCTTTTTATGTTTTGGGCGGGAAAAACATGGGTCAAATATATTTGTTAATGGATACCCGTCTATATTCTTGCGACCCGACATTAAGTTTCCATAACTCCTTCTATTTCCTTAATTTCACCCTACATGTTAAATATGCATTCCAAATACGCCATTCAATCTGTATCTCTCTCTCTCCCTCTCTCTCTACGATTCTCCCCATTCAATCTGAATTTTTTTATAGGTTTTTAACATGTGAAGATGGAGGTGAACCAGCAGGATAATACACACCAATAGTTTTCGAGTTTTTATTGGAATAGCTGGGCCATTCCGAAGGTAAACCTATTTGTTTAGAGAGCTAACTTAGATAAAAGTTTTCATATATTTACTTCATGTGGTGGATATAAATGTAACTTCACTGTCATTATTTAGTATAAGCTTTTTTTTTACAAAATAAGCTTAACTTGGTGTTTGGTTTAGCATTTTAAGCTTATGCTTATTAGCTTATATAAGCTAATTTGAAGAAACTTATTTGTGTAAGGGTGTAATGATAGAAAATCTAATCCAAACACTTAAAAAGATCTTATCAAATGATAGAAAATAAGCTATAAGCTACTTTAAAATATAAGCATAAGCCAAAAAATAAAAGCTAGGCCAAACACCCCCTTAATATAATGTAATATGTACTTTCTTTTGTGTTTTTTATTTTTATTTTAGACTTACGATTTGTATAATTTAATTGTACAGCCCGTGTAATACACGGGTTAAAGCCCCCAATAGTGCCCCCTGTTTGGTTGTTTATTCTTTTGGTTTCAAGGTTTAAAATTGAAGTGGGGCCTACAATTCCATCCGTTATTGCTCGCTATTGTAAGGGGGTTGGTTCTCCATTCTGTGCAACCTAAAGGTAAAAGTATCTAGGCTATGTAGGAGACCAAATCCCCACAAAGTTGGTGAGACATGGGTTATTGAGATGGTGGTTGTTAAAAGTATCATATTTACAAATTCAGTTATTTACTTACAGCTTAATTATGGTATCATTATTGATTTTTTGTTTGTGTCTTATTTTTGTGTTGCATATAAGTTCGATTGGGCTGGTTGTTTATAGTCTCTGGAAGTTTGAAGTAGATGATGGGCTAAAGTATTTGTTGCATCTAGAAGGCGTTTTCCTCTCATCTATTTCTCTCTAAATACAGGTTAGATACTTAGATAGTTGTTAGATGTTGTTTTGTTGATTTGTTATTCTGTCTAAATCATAGTTGAGAAGATTTGTAGATACTTTGTATATATGATTGAGATTTTGTGTTTGATTCTTATTTGTAAATTGTTTTTGAATAATTTTACAAGTTATTTCATTGCTTTTAATAGTGGTAATGGATGAAAAGTACTATTTAGACATTTATATTATTCTCTTATAATACTTTTTGTTATCATGAAAGGCCCCAAAATGCAGGCCATCTGTGGAATAACCACTTCAAAAAGCATGAAAAAGTTGTACAAGATAATGAATGATAATACAGTTTGGAATAAAAAAAAATTTGACCAAAATTCAAGTATTTTGATACAGATAGTGTATTGAACTTCAATTTTTAAACAAACATTTGAAAGTGTAACAAATTTATAGATTATGGCTATGGTTTTCAGTTTTTTACATTTAAGTCTAGGAAGGATGGTGGCGTCTCTTCGGGTGGTTTGTTTTCTAAACTAAAACACAAATATTCGACCCTTTTATAGACTTTTGTAGATTTATATATCTAATCATTTACAATAATATGTAATTTGAACATAAATAATTTGTTTTTTGTTGAAGCCGCGTTTAACGCGGGCATTAGCCTAGTATATATATATAATATGAATAAGCTTGGCAGCGGCTCATTTGGGCAGATCTTTCTAGGTTTGTATGATGATAATTTAGGTTATCTGTTTAAGAATTGGTAATTGATATGGTTTTTGTTTGCTTTACAGGAACTAATATTCAAAAGAATGAAGAATTGCTATTAATTTTCGTTATAGACTAGAACTTATGGATATCTCTATATCAGGTCAAGTTTCAAGCTTGGTTTAGGTCTCATCTAATGTGATTTTTATTTGTGATTTCTTTTTAATCCCATCTAATGTGATTTGTTTTTGATTTAGGGCCCATCTCACCTCACCAATTCTGACATTCAATTCAACGTGAGATTATTGTTGGAATCAATGTCGAGAATTTATATGAGATATTTTTTTTTGATAATTATGTTTGCTTTGTATATTTCAGATGCTACAAAATCAATTGTTTGAACAACAATAGGAGCCGCTTCATATGCTTCTGATCACAATTCGCTTGTATGGAGATTTGAGCCTGAAGGTACCCGATTCGCATTCGCGCACACACACATGTGAAATTTGTATTCATTTCCTTTTCTTATAGTATAAAGGGTATGAAAATGATGATCTTAATATTATCCCATCTGAAATGTACTATAAATTTGCTCTTCTTTTATTTTTGTTTCAGGAAGAAATACTTCGATTACGGATGGAGACAGGAAACAATGATTTCTTGCAAGTAATGGAGTCGTAATCTATTAATCCATTACTAAATTATTTATATATATATATAGATTACCACATGCTTTAATCCTTGAAGTTTTTTTTTTGTTAATGACATGTTATTCTAGCTTCTATGGCTAGTTTGGAAGTCGGATATTTTAGATGACATAATTGTAGAGTAGATTACTGACATATTTGTAGAGTAGATTGCTGACATATTTGTAGAGTGGATTGCTGATGTAAGAAATCTTGTGCTTTTTACTGAAAGAAGCCAGGTACAAACTGTTGAAGAGAAGCTCAAGTTCTACAACAACCAAAAGGCATGAAAACGGTAACTGTTTAATAATGATTTTTTTTGTGCATACCAGATGTTCGATTAAATGCCAATGACGTATAATGCCAATAATATGATTTCTATTCTCATCAAAATACGTCAACGATTAATGTATATTTTAAATTATAATTAACAATATGTTTAACTTGTCTTGTGATGCATATAAACAGTGGGAGAAAAGATTGGTAGATATGTTGACCATATTAATTGCTAAAAAACCAGGTTACAAAGCTTTATTTTAAAAAAACTACATATTTTTATAGATCTTTAATAATCTCTTGTATGTAGGTCATGGAAGGAGTGATGGATTGTATGGATATGTACCCTCTGGATCATGTTGTGGTAGATTCCATGAGTTAACTTCTGCACTCGTACTTATTTTGTTGTGTCTTAGGTATAAGTTATTATATGTATGTCTACATATATGTATAAACATACATACATACATATATGTATGCATATAGCAACATGATAGGTGGCTATGGTATGGGAATGAGTGGGCCCAGTGGCCCGTTTGGTGCTCCTTCATTGCTCCAGGATTCTGGATTTCCTTGATGTGTGTGGTAAGCTAACAAACCTATCTATTAAGTCTAGAGGTGGCGAAATGGCAGGGGTGGGCAAAGGATCAAAATGGGCGATTTTTAAAAGGGTCGGATCAGGTTGGGCCAACCCAGAAGCACTTTTTTATATGATTATTATTTTCTTATATATATTTTTTTTCAAATTGAGCTTTGAGGTTTTTTTTGTGTATAATTTATGATGCATGGAATCGTAGCCTTTTTTGGGCGGGTAGCAATGCTGATAGACCAGAATACTCAAGCATTACACATGTTCATGTGAGCCCGTCTTTAGGTATGTGATGTTGTTATGTTTAGCTTTCATACTTATACTCTTACGGGTAGAAAAGTTATACATTAAATATGCATATGGAAAATTTCATACAAACTATTGATCAATCTATAGAACAAGCTGTTAAGACTCACCAACACCTTTTTCTACTTCTTTATATTTCATAAATAATTAATATGATTTTGAGTATAGTATGGGTCCTTTTTAGCTGATATCTTAAATTAACTTTTTTTGAACTGTTATCATTTAAATACATCTCATTGTAAATTGTTGTCACGTAAATGAGTTGAATTTCGGCGATTTTCTTTGTTTATCTAACTAAAAAAATTGACCTTACTATTTGCGCTTAGGCTAGATTTGTGTTTAGGCTTTTGGGTGTTTGGACAAGCCCCAAGAATGTGGCTCGTGAATGTCATTATACTACAACTTAAATAGTTTGTTCAATCTATATTTATTTTTGCAATATTTGGAACATGAAGGGTGTCGTTTACTTTTTTTGTTCGCTATTGTGTGCGCCAAATGACTATTTCGATTTTTTAAAAGTTAAAACTGATAACAATAACTTTACTCGGTATGATCCCACCTATAGCCAAGCTATTGACAGGGTATGGGGAGGGTGGGATGTAGGCAAACCTTACCTCTATCCGAAGGGAAAATAAGTATTATATGTGTTGGGTACTGCTTTTGTTTGTTATGATTTATTTCTAGGAACAAGTTGGCGTACTTCATTGTCTACTTTGATTTATTTTGAATCATATAGTTTTAGTTTTGCAGAGACGTTGTTTACCTGCACCATTAACTTTAACTTTATGATTATGATATATTGACCCATTATTCAACACTCACATTTTTTTCACAGCCTTTTAATTATGTAGTATACTCATTCTTATCAGGTTAAAAGTCGGCGAAAATGTATTTTTAATGCATATAGCCACTTAAATCAGTTACACATGAAGTTAGATTAGTGATATAATATAATATTTATATCAAATCATATTTATCATGCTAATTGTTTAATAGCTTAAAGATTTCTCTTCACTTGGTGTTTTGGGTCAACCCGGCCCATCCGTATACACATTCATATCATTACATTCTTGTAGGTTGTCATTGGAATTGATGTTGTTGCGTCTGAATTCTATGGAAAATACAAGACCTTTGATTTGAACTTTAAGGACAAGGTGCTTCTCATTCATATTCTTTCCCATTCTATTAAAACGATTTTTTGCCTCCACAATTGTACTCCAATACATGTTTCTTTAATTAACTCCTTTATATAAGAAAACAACGGGTCTCAAAAATTTCAGGACTACAACTCAAAGATCTCTACAAATCATTTGTGATCGACAACCCCATTGAAGTTTAAATTGTTGGAGATGATCTATTGGTCATAATACAACTCTTAGATCGTCAACATCAAACATCAAACTGTAAGATCCCAAATTTTCGGTTAGATCTTCATTTTTAAACCTTAAGAACCCAAATACTCAATTTACTGTTCACAAAAGTTGACATTTTCTGTTTACAAAAACTAAAGATGGCAATTAGTGAGAAGACATATAACGCCCTTCTCTCAAGGTATATCTCCAAGCATTTAGTTATTAACAGGTTGATCCGGGTTATGTTTGATCTCTTAACATGTTGAACCGGTAAAGCATTTAGTTATTAACAGATCGAACTGGGTTATGTTTGATCTCTTAATGGGTTGAACCGGTAAAATTAAATAATACTCTTGAAAGGCAACGAGTCAACCTGATCAAAACTAAGATGGAAAAAACGGGTTCTTTCTATAAACGGGTTGACATAACTAGTCCATTTTGTTATTAGTATGAGTTTGAGTGGACCTGGTAACCTACTAATTACACACTATTAGAACACAAATTGAAAACTTAGTTTCGAGAAACAAAAGAAGCTTCGATTACTTCGTTGAGACAGTTAACAAACTTAATTACATTTATGTAGCATTTTCTCTTAAAAAATAAATAAAATCATTATTTTTAATCAAAACTATGTAGTTTTAATGGTTTCACATGTAATGTAAGTTTAGATAGGTTACCGTACCATATTCACTTTCCCATGTAAGACTATGGGGTATGGGATGGGGGTTTCGGCGTGGATTGGGTACAAACGCCCAAGTAACCACCCAGAGTGGGCTTGGGTTTCGGCGTGGCCCGTTGGGCGGGGCTATCCATAGGGGTGTGAATTTCTGACACGACCCGAAAACACGACACGAACCTAACACGAAATTCGCGGTTTAGGTTTCGTCTAAACGGGTTCGGGTCAGTTTCAGGTTGAACCCGCGAACCCGTTTAGGTTGATGGGTCAGGTTCGGGTCAACCTGGTCGGGTTGGCGGGTTGACCCGTTAAACACATTTATACTATATTGTATTTTTTATAATATATTTTATGTCATAAACTAAATGGGACGTGTATTTTATGTCATGATTATAACTTACAAAGAGAAATTAACATAGATTTTATAATTTAAATATGATAATATTATAACATTTGTGTTTTTTAAGTAATTTTTAATTTTAATATGTTAATTTCATAATAAAAATTAAAAAATTCGGGTTAAACGGGTCGTGTTCGGGTCAACCCACGAAACTTCAGGTCGTGTTCGGTTCATTTATATGATACGATTTTCGGGTTCGGGTCAGGTTCGGGTTCATGTAAAACTTTTGGGTTCGGGTCGGGTTGAACCCGCCAACCCGCGAACATGACCCGTTTAGCACCCCTAGCTATCCACATGACATGGCGGTTCTTCATTGGCTTGGCCTAACTAGCCGTTGGGCAACGGCTAAGTGTAAAAAAATTAAAAAAAACTTTTTTTCACTATAAATATCCACACTTCCATTCATTTTTTAACACAACCACTCCACCTCTTCTATACTAATATCTATCTATTTTAATAATCCAACCACAATACGAAAAATGAATCCTCAAAATCGTAGTTACGATCCGAACAATCCGTGGGGATACCATGAAACACCGACACCTAGCCCACATCCAATCGTCCAATGGCTCCCTTTTTAATACACTCTTCTATGCCGGATGTGGCCGGTTACGCATCGTTTTTCTTGAATCGTTTGTATACTAACTTTCCTCAAAATATATAGAGCTTTGGGTCAGCCCAGCGGAGCCCACCCGAGCCACGTGTTGGGCCACGCCCCAAACCCCCGCCCCACCATACCGTCTTAATTTTAGGTCAGCCCAGCGGAGCCCACACAAGCTACGTCCCAAACCCCGCCCTACCATAACCCACACTCTAAGAATTGTTATTAACCTATATTATAGTTTTTAGATTATAACAGTCCAGTTTCTAACACTCATTCTTAATGCCTGCAACTACAACTTACATTAAAAAAAGTGAGCTCCACTTTTGATTTAAGATACATTTTAGTGTTGACTCAACTACTATTTGAACTAAACAATAATAATAATACTCTATCAATCAGGGTTTTAATTTCTTTCATGGAGATCTACAACCACCCATCAAGATTCAATTTCAAGAACATTAAAAATGCTCCCTTTACTCATCTCCTACACCTATCTCCTTATCTCCACCAGCATCTACATTGCGGATGCTGCGGCCGGCAAGAGCATTTTCATCTTAGCCGGCCAGAGCAACATGTCTAACCGAGGTGGGTGGTGAATCTCACGTGGGACGGCTACGTACCACGTGAGTCTTCCCCTAACCCCTCCATCCTCCGCCTCTCAGCTAACCTTAGGTGGGAGCTCGCGGTGGAGCCACTCCACCGCGACATTGATGTTGCAAAAGTATGTGGTGGCGGTCCAGGGATGGCGTTTGCGAATTCTTTGTTGAGGAAAGATCCGAGGTTTGGGGCGGTGGGGTTGGTTCCTTGTGCAATTGGTGGGACGAATATTAGCGAGTGGGCTCACGGTGGTGGACTTTACAACCAAATGATGCGGCGGACGAAGGCGGCAGTGTGCAGCGGAGGGGTCATTCGTGGGTTGCTGTGGTATCAAGGGAAAGTGATACGTTGACTCTTGAAGATGCTGAGGCATACAAGAAGAGGTTGCATAGGTTTTTTGAAGTTGTTCGAGTTGACTTACGTTTGCCTCTTCTTCCTATAGTTCAGGTAAAATGTCGGTAAAATGTCCTAATCATATACCTGTGTAGTTGAGTTTGTATATATAATATATAAGAAGAAAAAAATTACTAAAAAGTATAAAAAAATTATAAAAGTTATAAAAAAATTTATCATGTTAGTTGTCAAGTATCACATCAACTTTACATCATCTAATAATTAAAAAAATGAATAATTAAGTATAAGAGAAAAAAAATACTAAGTAATTATAAATTTATCATTTTAGCATTATTAAGTAAAAACCCCACTAGTAAGTGTTTTTGGCATCCGTTTTTAGGCCACGAGGTCATTTTTTGTGTTCTTTCTATTGTAGTGTTTGTTATTCAAACTCCTTTTTAGAAAATTGTTTTTTGGGCAACATTTTATTTATAAACTATATAAATTATAATATTTGTAATATTTTATTATTGTAATATTTTCAAAAGTAGATTTTTTTTAAATAAATTTAAAATCTTGAATTATAAATTCAATTCGAATGTAATAATTATATAAGTTGCAGACCAACCGGGATCTTAATATACGAAAACCAAAAATTACAAAATGAAAGTGAAGTGCTGTATATGTTGCTCTTTCGTTATATTGAGAAGGCAAATGTGGGCCAAAGCAGATTTATTAAACCAATTTAAGGGCCATCATCACTTTATTAAACCTACGTTTTTTTATTAGTCTTTCTCATCTAAATTCGAACGTTTATTTTCAACATTTGTACTTACTTTTAAGAGTAAATTGCACAAAACATCCTTTATGTTTTCTCAAACTTGCAGGTTCCAGCCTTAATGTTTAAAAGTTGCTAAAAACAGCCTTTAAGTTTATTTTTGTTGCGGGTTCAATCCTTTACAGCTAACCACGTTATTTTCTTCAGTTAAGTTCCCTCACATGCATAACATGTGAGGGTATATTCGTCATTTTGGTTGATCATGTGAGGGAACTTAACTGAAGAAAATAACGTGGGTAGCTGTAAAGGATTGAACCCGCAACAAAAATAAACTTAAAGGTTGTTTTTAGCAACTTTTAAACATTAAGGCTGAAACCTGCAAGTTTGAGGAAACATAAAGGATGTTTTGTGCAATTTACTCTACTTTTAACGATATGTCGATTCAAACTCGGATTTATATTGGTTAAAATTGGTGGGTTACTGTGGTGAAAAACAGTACCATTCAGTCATTTCAGAGTGTAATGATATGTATGTTTTTTTAATTCGTGATTGTAATATTTTTGTAAATCCTACATTTTATGTATTTAAACATAAATTGTGTCACCCATACCCCAAATGTCCGGTTTTGGTTGGTGAAGAGGAGTAAGTGTTGAACTTGGGAGAGGATCAGAGAGATGAACACGAACGGGATTCACAAATTTCTTCTATTAATTGTTATGAATTTTTTCTAAACTTGATTACAATGACTCAATATTTAAAGACTAAATATCCTAGACTAATACGAATTCTATTTATTCTGTAACTCAAATACTAAGCAATACTTATCTAAACTAATACTAATAGATAATTCAAATAATAATTAAACAACTATAATTATTATTTACTCATTCAGTCCTTCGACTTAATATCTCCTCTAGACCATCCCTTGAGATTGTCTATACATCTCTAGTTGATGTTGTAATTTTATTGCTCCCTCTCAACATCAACTTCCATAAGTCTTCCTCTCATTGTTGACTTATTCTGCCTCGAGCTGCCGCACCATCTCTGGCAAACACGTGACCTCCATTGACATCTTCAGTAGACACTCTACCGTTATCGTCTTTGATTGTAGTATCATTACCGATACTAATATCATGTCTTCCGGTAGTTACAACGCCACTTCATCACGAAGAACCTAAGCGACCCACGCTTTGGCTTGGCTGAAAATTTCTTTTCATCTGGATTCTATTGGTAGTCACGAACTACGTAACCCTTTTGACAGGATTTCAAGAGGCCCTCGAACACCTTTCAAGTGGCACTCCAACTATCCTTCAAACCCACTTCAATCGAATCCTTAGAACTTGACCAATAACATAACTCGATCAACTGGAAGAAGGGATAACTTATCAATTGCCTTCAACTGAATTGAATCAAAGGGTACACCAAGATCTGATCAAGATCTTTTACAACTGCCTTTGAACGAGTCTTCTTCTTTTGGCCAGTCTACTAGTAACTCTGCCATCGTTTCGGTTTCTTGATTGGTTCTTCACTGCAATCGGTTTCTGAACTTCCTGCGATCGGTACCTAGACACCTTCAATCGGAAACACCTCTTAACCGGAAACAGATGAGTCACCTTCAACAGAAATACAAGCCTAGATCGTAAGGCGAATTTGTTAGCTTCCCTGTGTATCGTTTCTTCCGCGAGACACTCCTTGTTTTGGTAAGCCTAATAAACCACCCGACACACAGAGATTTAACCATACCGACACACGGTTTTGACACTTCATCACTAAAACCTTTAACTTCAAAGATACGTTTCAGATCAGATCAAACTAACCAATCTTGATAACGGAGAGAGCCTTAACCGAGAGAATATTTTTAACCGAGAGAAGGGTAAACAATTCAAACTTCCTTCAACTCGATGAACACCTATGATTCCCACTAGACACTTGTGGAACACCATCCACACGACCACTCTGTTGACGCGCCATCTTCGGCTTCTCGATCTTTGATCGATTTTTATATTCTTCTCTTCCTTGATGCCATAAAACAAAACACTTTGCTTGGAAAACGAGAACTGATTACCGGTCACCACTGGCCTTCCCAAACGATACCCCTCGTGACACGAGTAACAAATCAAGTAACCGAAGGAGCCAATACGCAACGGAACAACAACCCAAATAACAAATAATATTATTTGTAACCAACTCAAACCCTATTAAGGATTTTAATCCAAAGATAATAAACAAACCTGATTTGTCCTTTTTCTTCTGTTCGAAAACAATCACCACCAACATATATTAAATCAATGTTATTGTAACTTGATAACGTGAGTGGAGGTTGTTGCTAATTCTTGATTGGCAAACTCAATTTAATTCATGCAAATTAACTTGGTTCTCAAATTTTTGTGACGGCAATCGACTTGAACTAACTGAAAAGAAATCCAACCGACAATTCGACTCCCTTTGACATCACCTCTAATTAACAATCTCACAGAACCTTCATGTCGTTTTACCGCTGTTGCAGCCCCGCGAGGGGCTGCTCCCTCTTCGTAGAAAACGACTCTCAAAACCGTGGCTCTGATACCACTTGTTGAATATGGGTATAAGATCAAAGAGATGAAGATGAATGAGATTCACAAATTTCTTCTATTAATTGTTATGAATTTTTTCTAAACTTGATTACAATGACTCAATATTTAAAGACTAAATATCCTAGACTAATACGAATTCTATTTATTCTGTAACTCAAATACTAAGCAATACTTATCTAAACTAATACTAATAGATAATTCAAATAATAATTAAACAACTATAATTATTATTTTACTCATTCAGTCCTTCGATATAAGATCTCCTCTAGACCATCCCTTGAGATCGTCTATACCTCCCTAGTTGATGTTGTAATTTTATCAGTAAGTGACGTAAATTGCATTGGCCAAAGAGTCAGTCAGCACCGGGAGTAAATTTGCCAACAAGCGACATGCCACACAAATGATTAAGCCTGCGTAAATAGTGCCCAATGGGTCATCTTCATACATAACTTGTTCCCACTCGTGCCTTATGTTAGCCAGTCTCTTATTCGTCCCTGCACATAGCGTAATTGCGTCCAATGAGCCTAGAGATGGCAAGTGTCATGTTTTTATCGATGAAAACAATCAAAATTTATGAAAAAAAAAAGAAAATAAAATATAAAAAACCTTATTTTGTCAATGTTTATTTTGGTATCGTTACTTGTAGGTGGCACTGGCGTCTATATAAGGAAATTACACAAACATGGTTGGAGAAGCCCAATTAAGATTGAAGCTTGTGATTTAAGGACCGGTGATGCAATGGGCCTAAGCATGCAGGAACCAGAAAGGTTGCACCTCACCACACCAGCCCAAGTGTCTCTTGGCAAGATGTTAACCAATGCCTTCCTTCAAATTGTTAACCCATGCATGAAGCTATTGTTTAACAAAAAGAATTGAGAAATACTTTCATTTGGCTTTTCTCATCTATCATCATCTTGCTGGCTGAACAAAATAAAAATAATAAAACCATGAATTGTAAATCTAATATTTGATAATGAACAAGGTTTTGTTCATGTGATCTGATGAGTTATCTTTTAGATTTTGTTGGTGTGATCTGATGAGTTATTTTTTAGATTGAGCGTAACGTTCACATTAAGCCTAGGCAAGTTCGGCTCATTAGGGTTAATCCATCCCGCATGAAAGACTTCCTTCCTCTCCGACTCTCTAGGGATGGCAAAAGAACTCTAACTCGACCGTAAAACTCACAATAGTAAATAGTGTGTTTGGTACCAAATATATTATATAATCATAAGGAAATAATAAATGGTGTTTTAATTGTTAGAAAATTGAAATAATAAAAATTATACAATTGTTAGTAGCACAACTATGTATTTGATATTTTCAAGTCAAGTTTGTAAAGGAATAAAAGATTAGTTTTCTGGTAATGGACATTCAACAAGTAATTTTCAACCACAAAAGACTATAAGCGGGTAAACATGAGGCGTAAAGGTAAGAGGCTCCTTGACGGTTATGGGGCGAGAATTGAACAAATCAAACATGAACCTTTACCAATACCTGGGTCATCGTCATCTTTACTTTCCTCATCAGCATTCTTCTACTACATTATGTGCACCCCCTCTCTCTAGGTTGTCCAACCTGACAACAAGACCTAAACTACACATTTTTATGTGAAAAAAAAAAAAAAAAACTTTTGTAATTCAACAAGTAATCAATCTTATTGAATAGGAAAGGTTTTTTCTCTACAAATTAACAGGATAATAATTTGTAGCTAATCTCTGGTAGGGCCATCGATTTTACCCATACCCGATTAACCTAATCCAACTTGACCCAGTTCACTCGTACCCACTTAACATGAGCCGAACAAACCCATTACCCAATAAATGATGAAACATATTGTCATGAAGATCGGGTATCAGTTAGACCTTTAAACAACAAAAATCAATTAACCTGAAACCCGATTAGATTTCCCTTTTTAATTTCTTTTTTATATAGTTAAACGCGGCTTTGTACCTAAATGTGCAAGCAAACGAACCGAACGAACACGAAAAAGACCTTGTTCATGCTCGTTTGTTAAGAAATATATGTGTTTGAGAACTGTTCACGAACACTTATCGAACGAGATTTTATGTTCGTGTTTGTTTGTTAAGGAAATGAACTTGTTCGTGTTCGTTTGTTAAGGAAATGAACTTGTTCGTGTTCGTTTGTGTTTGTGTTTGTTTGTTAATTTTAGACAATGGACAAAAACGAAAGTTGACGAACACAAATGAGCACAAGCTAATGTTCATGAACACCAATGGAAACAAACGAACACAAACAATCGTTAATGAACATAATATATAATACACTGACATTTATTAGATATTTAATTTGTCGGAATTTTGAAGTATTAAAATAAATATCATTATCATAATCATAATGATACTCAGTAAATCTCACCAATAGCAAAACTAAGGTAGGGTCTGAGGAGGGTAAGATGTAGACTGCCTTACTTCTACCTCGTAGGAATAGAGAGGTTGCTTCCAGTGAGACCCTTGGCTCGATAGTAGTTTTGCATCAAGCCTTGGATATAAGACAAATTAAATAACACTCAGCAATTGGGACAAAAGCCGATTAGTGCATGTACCCCCTTGTTTTAAATAAATTTAAAAACTAAAAACACTAATGAACTATCTAACACAAATGAACACGTTACCGAACGTTCATGAACATAAACGAACGAACACGACCACTGTTCATATTCATTTAACTAAACGTACAAAATTTTTTGTTCGTGATCGTTTGTTTAATAAACGAACGAACACAAACAAATTTTCCGCCGAATAGTTCACGAACTGTTTGCCGAACGTTTGGTTCGTTTGCAGCCCCACGTGCAAGTTATCAATAAAGTCCTCTGCTCAGGTAGCGCTGATGTGGCGTGATAAAGACCCATGAAGCCTAAGACGCATAGGTGAAACACACACATATATATATATATATATATATATATATATATATATATATATATATTTAAAAACATCTATACTGCCTATATTTTTTAATTTAACTTGTCTTTTCAATATCTGTATATAAATACAACCAAATTCAAATGTTTTCATATTTTACCTTGCCAACTTCTCAAAATCCTCTCTACATTTGTTACTTTATCAAAGCTTTGGAACTGAACCAACAATCGTTTGCGAGAATCTTAAATGAAGGCAACCCAACCGAACCAAATCCCTTCCAAATTTTGGGTATCCGCCATTACAAGGGTACCCTAACCAGTCATTTTAGCTTCTCACAATTCCAAATTTTGGGGCTTCTCACAATTCCAAATTTTGGGTTTTCTGGTTTCGAAAATCCGGCATCGTCGGCCACCAATACAAACCCATACAACAAAACAACATAAGTGTTAATGAATCTCCTTCTCGCAACCCAGAATTACTAACCGCGTCATCGAGGAAGAAACCTATGAAGAGACAAAAATGGACCGTGGTGAACGGGGTGTAACTTGCGGATTCATCTATTTGAAGATTCAAAAATCGGGAACTGTCAAAAGAACGAATTCAATTGTTCAGTTTTCCAAACAATGATTAGGTCATGCGTAATGATAATTATAGGGGTGTGAAAGGGTTTGATAGAGTAAACTGTCATTTTGGTCCATGAGGTTTGGCCAGTTTTGTCACTTTAGTCCAAATCTCAAACTTTTTGTATCTTGGTCTCTCTGGTTTCATTTTTATTGTCATTTTAGTTGAAAAGTGAAATCAGGTCAGATTCCCCAAATTAAACCCTCAAGTTTTTGTCCTTTTCCATAGGGTAATTTTATCATTTTCGTTTTATTATATCTGATTATTTATTAAAAATAATAAAGCTAAATAAATCAACATGTGTAGCAATTTCATTTGGTGAACTATCTGAACTGCAAGTGAAAGATCTCCAATTTCAAGCTGTGTAGCAATTTCTTATAACTGCTTCTTCACACTCATATCAATCAATTTAGATCCAGAATTTCCATACCTGATTGTAAAACCCGCAACTAACGATTCATCGATCACCGTCTTCACTCGCACATTCTTTGCTCCGGTGAGTTTCTGCACATGTTTTACAATCTGAGCCAGATGCTGTTCTTCAAGCTTCACAACGGACGATACAACAGCAAGTTCAGTTTCAGTTAATTTGTTGTAAACAAGTTCAAACTCCTTAACAATCTCCTTAATCAGATTGATCCGTTTTCCCTCGATTAATATGTTGAGGAAGTTGCAGACGTGAATCTGAAGCTTACCTGACGCGGTGACGTCATCGATGAGTGTTCATTTCTCTTCGAGGCTTACGATAGGGCCAGTGAAATAGTTGAAGTTTGTTGCATCGGAAAATAGTTTATCGATCAGATCTAGGTCTTTAAGAGTTTATTCTAGTGTTCCGTTTGCAACGGCTACTTCTGCTAGTGCTGCGGCGTAGCTTCCGGCGACGGAATCCGCCATTTTTGCGCCACTCTTCCGATCAACTGATCTAAGCTCCTATGTATTTTCGATCTGCAGATGAATTAGGGTTTGTGTTAGGGTATATTTGGGGAAGGTGATGTTGATTTATTTAGTTTTATTATTTTTAGTTAATAATCAGATATAATAAAACGAAAATGACAAAATTACCCCTATGGAAAATGACAAAAGTTGAGGGTTTAATTTGGAGAATCTGGCCTGATTTCACTTTTGGACTAAAATGACAACAAAAATGAAACCACAGAGACCCGGATACAAAAAGTTTGAGATTTGGACTAAAGTGGCAAAACTGGCCAAACCTCATGAACAAAAATGGCAGTTTGCTCGATTTGATAATGCCCTCAATATCTCCCCCTTGCCATTATAGGGGCATAATGAAGAGGGGAGGGGGTATTTCTAGAATAATGTCAAAAGAGGGAAAAAAATGAAAGTAGTTAATGAAATGCGCAATTAGGGGCATTAATCGTTACACATTTTTTAAAGTGACGTTATGATGCTGATGTGAGGAAAAATGCCCCTTAGAGGGCTTTAACCATAATGAATAGTCTTATATCTCCCAACTATGATATACTTGAACATTTAAACTCTTTTAAACTAATTGATTATTTGCGTTATTTGTTGTGTGATTATAAATGGACTCTTGTATAACTGATTATGTTTATGCATGGGCATACATGATTCAACAGGATATAGCCACCTCTCCATTTTCGTTTCCTTCGTTCGGTTGGTCCATGTGTGTTTGTTGTTTGAAGCAAGCTTTGATATTTAAGGCTTTCCCTAGGGCCAAGCCCAGGTCTAACTTTTCCGTTTTCCTTCATTTCCTCTGGCTTTTGGGGCTATTGTTACGTTTGCTCTTTAGTTCTTTATTCGTACACTTCATTTACCTGTCTCTTCTAGGTGAACCTTGGCAGGGGTTACCCCTTCACTCGGGTATGAACTTACAGAGAAAATTGAAGATTCGATCGACGTTCAAGAAGATTGTCAAGAAGGCGAAGCTGGGTATCTCTTCGCAGAGCATACTGAATCAACAATTGCAAGAGCCACACAAGGAACTTTCTTCCGTCAAGTGCTATTGCTGTCAAGATTATGGCCATTATGCATACACGTGCCCAAGTAAGTCGAAAAACAAAGTCCACACTCTACTTACTTCAGAAAATAGTATTGCTTATGTTGTTAAAGGGACGGATAGTGGATATTAGGATTATATTTGTGTGTTAATTTAAATAACAAGAGTCACATGTCAGGAACCGTAATTTATTCCACAAGTTTACTAATTCATACGAATTAGTAGGGTCTTTTGATGTCTTGAACCCTTTATTTATTCATGGTATGGAAATTGTTAAAGTAATGATTGAAGAAAAGATACGTAGTGTGGATTAAGTTCCTAAACTATCAAAGAATGTTCTTAGCAAAGATCAACTCTGTGCACAAGGTTTTGAAGTTTGTTTGAGGGTGATACATTTGTGATCACTAAGATGTTTGAATAGAAAAGTTCTTGTATGAAGATCAAATAGAAACTTTGTTTGGGGATGATAAGATTGAAACATAAGGCATGTTATATCCCGCTTTAGAAACCATTAAGTTCAGTCAAGATGAAGCAACAACACTCTTCGATTTTCTTAACAAGAGGCCAAGACAAATCGATGAACACAAGGATTGGGCTCATTGTGTAATGTTGATGAACATAGTTCAAATAGTGTAACCTATTTGCTAAGAAGAAAGAAACTCTCTCTAATGATTTTCACAATGCTTTGGAATGGTTTGTTAAAGAATTTCTAAATTCCAAAGGCAAAGAATTTCCACCTAAATGGATTATGGTGAAAATGTCAATATGTTAGAGCTTTACAAAGAAGCAGAATTCCATGAAGGAGTCAACAAGCATCAAATCTGAACCAATATCTCCATCTCTTCATCTCTTCGGGTCACGGTATAGATCAAGGTAGCAATGTGCAAATGGTGTATTATAAGTATCTTAGATGAAGTCGATGTTGAAGTGAAGCAAGGAGTTGTAGAAAGGAAAGTAGGAAGTTTGTCGTTAAAGAAGTGTGGCAGCATGCATGAACCAGATTAGATGATTCACTACAAAATGCTTCAAGATATTGGACCAAGTGGAACTGCAGGATGCACCGGCTAGATCGAAGAAAGTGCAAACGAAAAAGGAGGAAGTAGTCAGGACTTGAATGACTCTAGTTCGTTTGAGTTTATCCAAGTTTGAAAGAATCCTGATGTGCAGAGTGAAGAATTAAGGGGGAGTATTATATCAAACATATTATACTATATCTATTCGTATTTGTGTATTATGGCTGCAAGACTATTTGTATAAGCCCGGAACATATTATGTATTGTATGGGCCAAAGGCCATGTGTCATAGGTCGGATAAAGGGCTGGAAACTGAACGACATGTTGATAGGACATACCATCTCAACGAAATGTCGCGGCCCCTTTCATCCTAGGTATATATGTATGTCACCAAAGAATTGAAATTCATCATTGTTGGTAGTTAATCTGTTTGTTCGGTTATCAAACAGAAACATTGTGTTTATCATCGTTGTTCTTAATTCTCACATCTCAATCCATTTACTTTGTTTATTCTATTCGTTTATGATGTAATTCGCAACAATTGGTTCCACCAAGTTGTTCGCTTTTTGTATTCTTTCTTACCAATTCCCTTTCGGCTGTAGAAATTCTCATGTATATTGGTGTGTTCTTCATTATGGTGTTATCATCACTGTATTTTTTATTGTGATTTTTTTCTCTCCCCATCCTGCTTAATAAAGCAAAGCATGTGATTATGTTATAAAAACAAGTAGATGAAAATTTTACTTCATTAAACACGGAAATATTAAGTTCCCGATGTCACTAACGTTTCATCAATAACCTCGTTTTAATATAAAAATCTACATCAAACAACAACTGATGGTGTTGTAAACAACAGACACCATAAATTGTCTGCTTCCGGTTTTAATAAACCGTCACTCAAAACTAAAATATTTTGTATAAATTGGTTTGATACTTAATGATGATAAACTTATAGTTCACTTAAGTTTTAAAGGTAACAATTTTGTTATTGATCCGTGGATTAGAAATGAAGAGCATTATCGTATGTGCATGTCAGAAGTTTAAAGTGCTTCAAAGGTTGCTGACATTAGTATTAGTTTTTACAATGATACTTAACACGAAATTTGTAAAAAGTTTTCATTGATTTAGTTTTCGACATCAAGTTAGAGTTAAAACTCTGAAGTGAACATTAAAACTAAGATTTTTTAAAAAAATATATTATTGGTTTAGCAACCCTACGTCTTCAGTGCCCGCAATAACAATTTAAAAGAGTAAAAGGTTTACAAGTTTAGTTTAGTGCCGGCAATAATAACAATTTAAAATAGTAAAAGGCCATCTTCAATATATTATATATATACTGTGAGGGCTTTATCAAGCTACATCAGCGTCACGTAGGTGACATTCAACAGAGGTTTTATATCAATCATTAATTTTATTTTAATTTTTTTAATCTTTTAAGCATTGTAAAATTTAAACAAAATAGCATAAGTTATAAAAAAACATTTAAGATATAACATAAAAATTGCTATCAAACTAGAATTAAAAAAAAATACAAACCAGAATAAAAAAAACTACCAAAACTTCCAATTAAAAAACAACTACTAGTTCATATTTTGATATTTAGCTCTGATTCGTTGTTTCTAAGCTTCGAAATGCGCCTGATCCTCAGGTGAGTGATCGTGGTCGAAAACTGGTGTTTGTTTAGGTTTAAGTTTATGTTTTTACTGATTTTTAATTCCATATAGCCTACTTTTAATAAGGTTTGTGTTTTACAGTCTCATGGAGTTAAGTAGCTAATTGGAAGTCAAACGGAGCACCGGACGCGAACTAGATCAACCGGAACCAAGAAATGAGGAAAACAGAATTTTGGGTTTCTGGGCGCCGACGCCACATTAGGCGTCGGCGACGCCCCGTGGTATCTCCTGTCGCCCAGAAATGACGTAGACAGTAGGATAGGGCGTCAGCAAGATCCAGCATATATACATGTCGTCGCCGACGGTCGCCGACCACATCAGGCCGTCGCGACGACCCGTCTATTCTCCTAGTCGCGAATTTTCAGTTTTGTCGAGTTGGGGACGAGTTAAAAGGACTTTTTGACCTATTATTGGGGAGTTACGAGTTTTGGAGTTTGAAACACCTTCTTGGAGCCAAGAATCATCTAACTTCATCACTTATCATCACCAATCCATCCTATCGATCATCATCATCCGAATCCATCATCCTAACCCTAATTCCATCATCCCTTCCATCATTCATCCATACATATCATCCATCCCAAACCTGAATCACTTTCAAGGCTTCAAGATGTCAATGTTCAAGATTCAAATCATTGTTGATCGAGTTCTGTTCGTCATGAGCGGCTAATTCCCGGATGTTTCACCCCGGTGTAGACTTTTGTAAGATTTTTAGGGTTTACTATGTGTTAAACAATTGGTTTGTGACAATTCGAATGCATTTAATCTTTGATAATTGTCTTACGTTTGTATTGTGTTTGCGAATTGTCGAGTGAGTTATGAAATTTGACTTCGTGAAATGAATATGCGTATTTATGCCTTGTTGATTGATAGGTTTCACTTGTCCGAAGTAACGAAGTGCATTATGGTCCGTTTTCTATGATGTTGATAGCAATTGGCACCTAAACTTTGTGATTCTTAACCGTTAATGAACTAATTCGTTTAAACCAATTTAAAACGTGTAGTAACCCTAGGTCTTGCAATTGTTGAACCAGGTGTGAACCTTGTTTTCTCATCACTGTTTTACAATCATAATCACTTTCATTGCAATCGTTCTCAAATTTTAGTAATTAATTAATTAAATCAAAACTTGTCGGTTCATTCCAACATCCTTTTCAACCAAACATTAATTAATTTCGTTAGCAAGCTTCATAAAAGTGACACATCTATATAGATCAATCATATCCGACCGCAAACCACAGACTCTTCGTGGTTTGACCCCGTACTACCACTAGCTCATAGTTAAGGGTAAATCGGGTTATAAATATTATCTTTGACCGGATCGGACACTCCGATCAGTGAGCAATACGAAAAGTCTTTCTATAGGAACTTTAAATCTTTTTCCATTTGCAATTGGTGCTCTTGTTCCTTGAGCGTACCAAACGAGAGATTTTTCGTCCAACCTCGATGGACCCGAGGGATTAGTCGAGGAGGTTAACCGGGCACTTGTTGCGGCCTTGCTTCTATCTCTCCCTGGCGGACGTAGCACCTCTTGTGGTTCTTAAAAACGAAGTCGTCGGTGTGTAGTATATAGGTTTAAATTGGAAGGAACATCCGACGTACCTTGAGAGTTGGTCGCTTTGGGTGTCGTAGAGGTTGTCTTCGACCGATGATGGGTCAGAAGTTTTTGGGTTAAATGGTGGTACAAGATATCATTTTGGAGATTTCCGAAGAAGCTCCCAACAAGGTATCAATGAAATCCCAAATCCGTATTGGAGTCTAAATTCATTATTCACCGCGATCAAGACGTCCAAGCCGCTTGAACCACTTGCTCATTTATGATTGTTTGAAATGTAGTTGTAAATGTTATTTAAGTTGAAGATTTTGATTCTCATTGCGGTCCATTTGCCCAGGAACGAATCAGGTGTACAGTATTCACTATGTTCCATAGCGGCAAAAAGTTTATCATATATACGCATCCAAAACACGACTTGATCTTGGTCATTCCCTAGTAAAAAATATTATAAAGTTAGTTGATTAAAAATATTATATTAAACTTGACAAGATAATATAGATAACTGCTTGAACCAAAATATATTATATGTGACTTGACAAAAAAATATTATATGCGAAAAAAATATGTATATCATACTTGACAAAAAAAAATATAAATTTAGTTGACAAAAATATATTACCAACAATCAAGTCTTTGGAAACATCGAACCACCCCTTAACAACACTAGTTCTTCGGAGCATATTCTTAATGCGAACCCCATCTTACAGAGTCTATGATTCTTGGATAAAGTTGCTTGGGTTTTAGTTATGGGTTGGGTTTCGGGTACACTTTGGGTTTCGGGTATGGATTGTGAAGATTGTGGCAATACAGGGATTGTGGAGAATTTGACCCGAATGTGGCATTTAAGAATAGTAGAAGAAACCGGGTATGGATAACAGGGTGATGAAGAATGCAGGGATCATGGAGATGGCAAGATCTGATAGTACTCTACTTCACCCGTTTGTGGGTTTATTTGGTATGGGTTCTCGAAGTCCATTGATTGACGCTAAGCAAAAACGGGTGATTAGGCTAATCATGTTTGTGTTGTTGTTAGGAAACATGGGCAGAGAAGAAATTTGTAGAGTGGATTGATGTGTTGTGTAGAAAAAATTGTATGATATAAATGTATAGAAAATTGTGGGTTATATGTAGTAGTTATGAAAAAAATGCCTTTTTTTAATTTCCGACTGTTCCACAACGGTCAAAACCATTATGGCACCACCAACCAGTCCTTTAGCGCTCGCTAATAGTCTCGCAGAATAAAGGAAATTTGATATGCAAATATTTTGCACATCACTTAATACCTAATATTAAGATTGTTTCTTGGAAATATTAGTAAATTAGTTCTAAATTTGTTTACATTTGATTTACAGGGCAATCGGTCCGCAAAATGACAAAAGAACGAAAAACGAAAAAAATCAAACGAAAAGTTAAGTTGCAGCTCAAGACACGGTCATGCCTACATGACATAACCCGTGCATGATCCTCAAGTCATAAAAAATGTTGATGTCCTCAAGATAAGACAAAATAGTGGTCCTCTTAGCAACTAAAAGTCAATGGTACAACTTGGAAAGCCTAAAACTTGTAGAAGCATTTCTCGGGCTAGGAAATGAGTTACGAGAATTTTAATATATGAATCTTGACTGTTTCAACAAGACAAAGCCAAAAAATTGGTTTTCATGGTCAAATATTTGGGGCATGCCTCATGTATGGACAAGATACGGACCGTGTATCGCACAACACGACAAAAGTTAACTTTAGAAGATTCCAAAATATTTTCTAAAGATTTTTGAAGATTCCGAGAGTTGACAACATGCCCTATGTCACCGAGACAAGCCATGTGTCGCCGAGACACCCCCACGTCTTTGAGACATGCCCCATGCCTCGGCAACCGGCAGTTGCCAGTCACTACTCTGTGTCCTTTAGACATATGCTCCCCCAGACCCTTGCTGAGACATGCCCCATGTCTTGACTTGCAGCTGCCACAAATAGATACCATTACCACCATTTTTACTTGCTCATCTTCTCCCTTTTTCTCCACTACACATTTCTCTTCTACCCACTATCTTTAATCACTATAATCATTAAGAAATATAATCATTAGTATAATCAAGTTCGGTAAAAACTAGTTTCATTGTCATTCCTAGCTAGATTCTTGAGAGTGTTTGGGGAAACATACCCCCTTGATGGAGTTAACTAAGGAAGATCATGGGTGAATAAGGTGTGTGTTGTGTGTGTGTGTAATGACTTTGGTTAATTAATAGTTTCGTAAAAGTGAGCAAAATATTAACATCGCCATTGACTTGGTCATTAGTATTTCGGCATAACCCTTTAAATCTACCAATAATCTTGTGGCACCATTGACTTGGTCGTTCATGTTTTCTATGTCTATGTCAAGTCAAAACACGTTGATGCTCTGACAAGAGATTAAAGGTTTTGAAAGGGACTTGGAGTTGGGCAAGCTCTTACCTTTACGCGAAGCTAGTACCAAAGTGTAAAGGACTTGGTTTTATAAAAGTAACTACCTTAGGGGAATTGACTGACTCGCCAAAGGACTAACAGAACAAGTAATTTAAATCCCTTAAATTATCTAATTAACTAATACTAAATGATAGTGGTATATACTTTTCTTGTTGATTGGATGGTACCCTGCTGGTTTGATTCGTCCTCGAGTTGCGTTTCCCTGCTGATTCAAAGAGAAAGGTTTGAGGGTGTTAAGATTGTGTCCTAGACACTACACAACTTTATGCATTAACATACATAGTTCCTCGTCTGACAATCGAGTCCTTCATGGTAAGAACTCGTTAACGAAGCATCAAGAGGTATGTTGATCCTAAAAACTCCCTTATGATCATATACCATATGTTGTTATATGAGTGTTATAGTCGAACGTTCCTTGCAAATTTAGAACTTGACAAGTGCATATGGTCTAAAAATCCCAAAACCGAATGCAAGTAAACAACTGGTAGAGACATTAGGATTTTCTTTTAGCCCTTGTTTGTTGCCCCTTCGTTTCTTGGCCTACCCTTTACACACATTCCTCCAAGTTAACCCTTTGAGCCAAATACCTTTTGACGTGTGTGCAGGTGTCTATAATTTTAGTATATTTTAAAGCACTTTTTACTCGTGATCAAGCTTTAAATTTATAAAACACAATATAATATTATCACTCTACACACATTAGGGCAAGTGCAACCATCAAGAACGTAGTATAGTGACGGCAAGATACCGAGTCGTCCAAGGACACAAGAGCTTTTAATAATGGCTTATCGTTAACGTGTAATTTAACCAAATTTTGATAAAAGTTTTTGAAAATTAAAAATAAAAATAACATAAAGATAAGATAAAGATAAAATCAAATAGACAAGAAAGAATCACTTGGTTCCAACTCCTCTTTTTATTTCCTTTGATGATTTTCGCACTTTGGATTTTTTAAGAGATTATCTTTAGTTTTATAGTAGTAGGCCATTTTCCAAGTAGCGTTACCCTCAACCTATTGGTCCGAGTCAGCAGGGATATAGTCCCGCAAGGTCGGAATATTGAAAAATACTTAAGTAAGTTATTAATGCAAAATATGGTAAGCCCCTTCCAAGTAGCGTTACCCTCGGCTATATTGGTCTGAGTCAGCAAGATACAGTCCCCAAGGCCGGATAAAGTTTTAATAGTAGTTTGTGTATGAGGGTTCAAGCGTTCTTACTTCCCCGATTTGATGCTATCTACCTCAAGGGAAGTTCTAATAAGCTCAAACCAAGTCCTCCGCGGATCTATACACTGAACGAGACAAGAACTTTACCCAAACACCCTTCTAACCCCCTTCCAGGTTAGAATGAAACAACAAGACATGAAGAAATGTTTAAATAAAGTTCACTTTAAACATAAAAAATAAGTTATTAAAGTCATTAATACATAACCAATTAAAAGGTTTCCAAAGATTGGAAATCAAAAGTAAAACATAAAAGATTTGTCTTCGCCAAGTGTTGTAAAAGATTTAGCCAAGCATGGCTTTGTTTGACAAGAACTCTTACTATCAATCTTGGATCGCGAGACTACTACACACTCTAAAGATGGAAAATGGATGATAGTGATGGGTGTTGGTATTGTAGTGGTGGTGGATTGATGACAAGTGTGAGAGAAGTGGTTTGCCAATGGATGCCTTTATCCAAAGCCAAGCACCTTATTTATTCACTGGAAACCAAGGGTGGCCACGGCCCCGTGCCTGCCTGGCATGGCCTCGTGGTGGACTCTTCTCTCCCTTCTTAACTGTAGATGTCAGGTCGGTGTACTAACACGCCCGTGGTGACAGAGACGGCCCCGTGGTCAGTGTACTTGCTGTACTATCCCAGATTTGGCGAATCTTATAGTTGACCATGGCCGTGTTGATGTGGCACGGCCCTGTGTTGGTTGTCTTTTACTGTTTTTCTTAATCTGCAGAGAATCTTCATTGGGCACAGCCCCTTGCCAGGGCTTCTGTCTTTTTTATTTTGTTATTTTGGATGTGTATGGGGGTTTAGCAAGTTGCGTCAGTCCTTCTTCATCGAATTTGTGTTGGTTTTTGCTTTTAGTTTGTTCCTTTTGTTCGTTTAAGCTCTCTTAATCCTATAAATTAAAGTAAACAAAGAAACATTCTTTTTCAAACATTAGTACCAAAAAAGAATTGATTTTATGCCTTGTTTGTTGTAATTTATATGTTGCATTTTGCGTACATCAAATACCCTCACACTTGAATCTTTGCTTATCCTCAAGCAAAACTCTATAATTGGCTTACACACCCAAATGGAATTGATAGAAGGGAAGTTTTGGTCTTATCTTTACAATGTCAGGATCCAAGTTCTAAGTTTATTTTGTTTTATTTTATTTACAATCTTATTCGTCATGATCTATTTAAATCACATTCTAAGAAAAATTATTTATTTTGGGCATAACATGCCTTTTAAAATTCTATTTAGTTATATACAAATTTACATACCTCACAAGTGGTCACTCAACTCTCGGCCGAAGATGTTTAAGTGAAAACGCTCGGACCTGATGTGGTACTTACGCCTACCATAGGCTTGACAAACAATCAAACCTCCTCCTTTTTGATGTTTAATCCTTGTGATATTAAGAGGACTTTAAAGGCTAGGTTTTGGCTAAGGTGGGTAATTTTTTGTTAACAATTGGTGAAAAATGTAACAAGTGTCGGTTTTGAGAATTCCTTTGGTGGCTTAGAAAAAAAACTTTCGTTAATGCGTTTTTTTCAACCAAAGTTGAAACTAAGCCATACTTTGTAATTTTAAAACCGAACTTTTTACGAAAAATAAAGGGTGTGAAAATAAAAGGTTTTGAGGATATGGGTGGTTGCTTTGCAAAAGTTATTTTTTATTTTTTGGGTTTTTTAGAAATGAAAGGTTAAGGCTCAAAAGGGTTTACAGGGGATGTGTTTTTTTTTGTAAGGGATAAAAAGAAAAATAATGGTTTAGAACAAAAAATGGGTTCTAGCCCTAATGTCTCCATGATTTACTTACTTGATTTGTGTCGTAAGGATTTGGAACGTATTGCTTTGCCAAGTTCTAAATTTTTAAGAACCGATCGGGTTATTCACACAAGAAACAAAATTTGAGCAATTAGCATATATATATATGTGTTTTTGTGTGTGTGTGTGTATGCTCGGTAAACGCTAAAAAACACACTTTGTGGGAAAAGGGTTATAATGTAAAAATGTATATACAATCAAATTTTACAAAAGTTTGTTATGTCCGTTTTTTTATAATTTTCTTAATCGGTTCTTTTTATACGACGTTATCAGTTTAAATTTGCAAAAGCATAACTTTTAGAACTTATTTTCCCAAACTATACAAGATAAGTAAAAAAAGAAATTTTAAAAATTATTTAGGGTGATTATCGGTTTTTCAATGCGAGTTTTGTGTAAGGCTTGTTTTTAGGACAAAAGATTCAAGGTTTTAACATCCCCTCACACCTAAATTACACATTGTCTCAGTGTGTCCCAAAAAAATTTTGTTTTGATGAAATATGCAAAACTTGGGTTAAGACAACAAATATAAAGATTACTGGGCACTGAGCATGGGCGTGTCAGGTGGGCACGGCCCCGTGGCAAGAGTGCCATAACAGGTTATTTGAAAAGCTTACAGAAGGATGGACATGGGGGCGTGGGCTTTGGGCACGACCCCGTGGCAATTGTCTAAAACAGATAAGAACTTGGGTTTTGTCATTTGTATCTGTTTTCCGGCTTAGGGACCACTATGCTTAGTCTATCCAAGCCTCCCAAGGTACAGTGAGCTACAATCCTACCATAATACAATAATCCCACACAATAACAAAGATTGTAAATTACGAGAGTTAAGAGTATCAACCACCATCATCCAAGAAAAAGAAAACAAAATGCTGAAAAAGTAAAATCTCTAGAGAAGCATATTATTCATCAGGACGCAGCCCAAAAAATACCTACGTGTTCAAAGTTTAGAGAGAGATAACCTGAAGGAACGCTTTGTCGCCCACCACCACCATCGCCTAGTCTGAGTCCATGTCCTTCCTCCTTGCCTCCTTCCTCCTCCTCCACGTCACGATACGCCTTATGCATGCTCCCGGGTGTAGGTAATGCCGTTTTGCAAGCCAAGGATGTTGCGTTCCATGCTTCTGATCCGGTTTCTGGAGCTTTGTCCCAATCGATGACATTGTTGGACACTTAGAGGGTTTCTTTCATGATGTATATAAATTTTTGAGGTTAGGAAAATGATCCCTCCTTGGGAGGAAGAACCCGGGCATAACTGACATGTCAAGGGCGGTTTGGGTCATCTTCGATTGAAAGGTCCTCATCCGTGTCATTTGGGTTCCATACCCGGCCACCTGCATCTTTAAAGTGCATGAGGCCATTGTTGCAACCGATTATGAGACACAAACTTCGGCAAAGGGCTAGGTCGGCCTTGGTCACGCCCACTCCTTTGTGGAATGAACTTGGAGTGTGCCTAATGTAGTTCTTGAAGAGCTTGGCGATCCAACCTTCGAAAAATATCGGGGTTCGGACGCCGACGGCGTTGACGGCCATGTTCCTTAGCAGCATGTGGGCGACATCAAGGGGTTGGTGAGTCAGGATGCAATATAGGCCAGTAAGCCCCCGAAGGTTCACCACCCGTCTACTATCCTTACTTTGACACAGAGAGCCACTTAGACTCGGTGGATGCATGCATTAGAGGATCCCTCATCTTTGTACTCTTTGTGGAGCTCGAATCATAGTGACCATCCCCAACAATGCACATGCGGATTGTCTCATGTTGTCGGGAGGTTCACGGATACCTTCCGTGAATTCTGGCTCAGCAAGGTCGTCCTCAATGTATAACCCAATGTTGACACCGAATTGTGCTACAGAAATGTTATACCGCTTTACCCCACACCTGAATTTAACCGCATTTGTCTCAAAAAGATCCAGCTCATTTTTGTCAAAAATGAGTGTGCTTAAAAACTCCATGTTATATTCATGGATCAATATGAGCTTGGTTTCTAGGACGATGGCAGTGGTCCCGTGATCAATGTGTCGTATCTCTCCCTTTCCCCTTCAGCTTCGAGAGTTTAGCAGACTTGTCTTGGTGGTTCTTCATGCCTAGCTTGTAGTTCTTCGAACCGATTTTGGTACTGAGCTCAAAACTTTTAAACCTTAGGAACTTATGGGATGTCATTCCTGCAAGAAAGAACAATTAAGACAAGTAGCATATTGGAAAATATGACAAAACAGAGTTCAGGGGGTCTGGACACGACCCCATGTTCACTAGACACGGCCCCGTGTCTGGGATAATGAAATGGCCACGACCCCGTGGCGAACCTTGCTATTAATCCAAAATTAAGGTTTTCGAGCCGGCTTCAAAAAATTCACAATTTTTGGTTCATCATGTGTGGTTTACCCCAAAAATCAAACCCCAAGTGCTAATTTTGCATTAACTACTCGCATTAACTACTCATTTACCCTTTCGATTTTAACTTTTTCGGTTATAAAACGAGGGTTTGAGAAAAACTACTTGAACAATCTAATTTTCCAGTAATGCTTGGTGATTTACTTCTAAAACACTTCTATTTACTACTAGTAACAAGATCTTAGCAAAAATTTGGGTCGCACGGGTCTAGTTCAAGAACCCTAGATTTTTCCCAAATTTTTGATGTTAAACTACATGCAAAGTGTTAATCTAACTAATTATGATGTTAGATCATACCTTCTTGGTGGATTTTTCTACAAAGCATCAAAATCGGTGGAAACTGGTGGGAACTGGCTACTCTAGAGCAACTGGTCGTGGTATTGTGTTGAAAAAGTGAAGTAGGAGGGGTTAAAAACCCGTCTGCAGATTTGCCACGGCCCCGTGCCTACCTGGAACGGCCCCGTGGACAAATTTATTCATATATATATATATATTATAGGTAGAGATCTGTAAAAAAAGGCCCAAAGTGTGAGAAAAAGTAAGAAAGAATCTAAACTATTAGATCTTTAATCTAATGGTTGAGATCTTGATGGAAATCTTGTAAATAGTATAACAATTAAAATAATTAATTTTCTAGATTAAGGGTATAAAGGTAAAATTAACATTTTTAATTTTAGAAAGTCACATGCAATCCACCTGCAAGTTTCCCTTTTATTTTTAAACGCCAATAACTTTTTACACTAACTCGTTTTTTTTAAAATTTACACCATAATAACGAGTGTTTTTTAATCTTTAATATGAATACCATATTACTAACTTATATACAGAAAAAAATTACGTTCAATTGAATGTTTCAGTTAATGGTTTTTTGTTTCAGGTCATGGTGTTATTAATTATTGAATGGTGTTATATACTTATTGAATGGTGTTATATATGTGTTGAATGGTGTTATATAATTATTGAATGGTGTTATATATGCGCTGAATGGTTGTTGCAGTGTTACTCGTAGTGTTTTATAGAGATCTTTAAAATTGGTGTTATATACTTATTGAATGGTGTTAATATTACGTGTGATATGCTGTGGGTTTTGCAGTGTTATTCAGTATTCCTATAAATTAGGGTGGCGGTTTATGGAAGTTTGAATTAATTAATCAATGATAAAATTACTTGATTACCCTTTTCAATTAATTTAGATCTAGATGGCTGATATTCTTTTACCCTTTCTCACACTTTTGGTCTTTTTTACAATAACCTTACCTATTTATTATATATATATATATTGTGTGTGTATGACCGTTCCTCTAGAGGGTTCCCCGATTTTGGTGCTTACCTGTTTCGCTCTGGTATTTGCCTCCAAGTATCTACAAAATATTTAAAATAAAAGTACATATTTACAACTGATTTTGATTATGCCTTGATCACCTTTCTACCTCTTGGAATGGTAACTGCGCTTCCTCATCCTCAAGGAATCCTCTATAAAGCTTAAGCCTTTGTCCCTTGACTTTGAAAGGTTCTCTGTTTTGAGGTTAATTTCTACAACGCCATGTGGAAAATTTGGGTGATGGAAAAAGGTCCCGACCATCTAGACCTGAGTTTTCCAGGGAACAATCAAAGCCTTGAGTTAAATAAGAGTACTTGATCTCCTTCCTGAAATTCGTTAGGTTTGCTTATTTTATCGTGTATATTTTACATGCGTTCCTTATAAATTTTGGAATTGGAGTATGCTTGATTTCACATTTCATCTAACTCATTTAACTGATAAGATTGATTTTTATCAGAAGTTTCTTGGTCTAGGTTTACGTTTTTTAATGCCAGTATTGCGTGCAACTTCTATTGAGATGTGGCATTTTTCCATAGACTAGCTTGTATGGGGTAGTATCTATTGGTGTTTTATAAGCAGTTCGAAAGGCCCATAAAGCATCGTCCAATTTATCCGCCCAATCTTTTATTTTGACCCACAGTTTTTTTCTAAGATCCTTTTTAAACCGCGATTGGTTACTTCGGTTTGGCCGTTTGTTTGAGGGTGATAAGCAGTTGAAACACAATGTTAAACCCCATATTTTGTTAAAATTTTATTTAATTGATAATTGCCAAAATGAGTACCTCTATCACTGATAAGTGCTTTTGAGTGCCTAAACAAGAGAATATCCGTTTCAAAAATTTAACCACCACTCTTTCATCATTTGTTGGAAGAGCTTCGGCTCATTTGGACATTAATCAACTGCCACAAGAATATATTGTTCCCTTTTGATGGTGGAAAAGGTCCCATAAATTCCATACCCCAAACATCAAAAATTTCACAAATAAGAATGCCTTTTTGAGGCATTTCATTATTGGATGAGATATTACCTGTTCATTGGCATGCGTCACATGTATTTATTAAATTATAAGCATCCTCATGGATGGTTGGCCAATAAAATCCTGAATCGAATACCTTTCGTGCAGTACTCGTTGCTCCGTGATGCCCTCCATACGGTCCTTCATGACAATGCGAAGAATTTTTCTTGCTTCTTGACCATGGACGCACCTTCGTATAAGTTGGTCGGCACATATTTTGAAAAGATAGGATCTTCCCAAAAAAGGTGTTTGACATCAGCAAAGAATTTTTTTTCTTTGATGCTGTGACCAACCTTTTACTAAAATGCCACTAGCGAGATAGTTAGCATAGTCGGCATATCATGGTTCTTCTTGATACTCGACCATTTCTAAGGATTCGATTGGGAATTTTTCGTTGATGAGCTCTTCTCGAGTTTTCTCCAAAACGGGATCTTTCAAGCGAGATAAGTGATCCCGACGATGTTTTCCAACCCTCGTTTGTCTTTGATTTCACTGTCGAATTCTTGGAGGGGAAGAATCCACCTAATCAAACGTGGTTTAGCATCTTGTTTTTTCAAAAGGTATCGATTGGCGGCATGGTCCGTACAGACTATTGTTTTAGAAAGAACAAGATAGGAACGAAATTTATCAAAAGCAACTTACGACAAGTAATTCTTTTTCGGTAGTCGTATAATTTTCTTGAGCATTGTTAGGAGTTTTAATTGCATAGTATATTGGGTGAATTTTTTTTTCTTTTCTTTGACATAAGACGGCTCCAAACGTAAAGGTCGCTCGCATCGCACATGATTTCAAAAGGTATTTTCCATTCAGGTACTATCATGATTGGTGCGTTGACTAACATTTCTTTTAGTGTAAGAAAGGCTATTTCGAAATCCTTGTCAAAGATGAATGGGCGTCTTTTTCAAGTAATTTTGTTAGAGGTCTAGAGATTTTTGAAAAGTCTTTGATAAATCGCCTATAAAATCCAGCATATCCTAGGAAACTTTGTATTGCTCAAACGGAGGAAGGGGGAGGTAATCGGGAAATAGTGTCTATTTTTGCTCGATCAACTTCCATTCCTTCACTTGAGATTTTATGACTGAAAAGTATTCCCTTCGTTACAATGAAATGTATTTTTCCCAATTAATGTGAGGTTAGTTTCCTCACGTCGGGATAGCATTCGTTAAGGTTATCGAGGCATTGGTCATATGAATCTCCAAAATAGAAAAGTCATCCATGAAAACTTCCATGGTTTTTTCTATCATATCATGGAAAATGGCCACCATGCAACGTTGAAATGTTGCAGGGGCATTGCATAGACCGAAAGGCATGCGTCGATAAGCAAAAGTTCCATAAGGACATGTAAAAGTTGTTTTCTCTTGGTCCTCCGGTTCTATGGGATTTGAAAATATCTGGAGAAACCATCTAAGAAACAATAATATTTGTGACCGGATAGTCTTTCTAACATTTGATCGATAAATGGCAAAGGAAAGTGATCTTTCTTGTTGCTTCATTTAATTTAAGATAGTCTATACATACCCTCCATCCGGTGATAGTTCTTGTTGGAATGAGTTCATTTTTTTCATTAGTTGCAACTGTCATACCTCCTTTCTTTGGAACCACTTGGACGGGGCTCACGCAAGGGCTATTGGAGAAGGATAGATGATCCGGCATCTAGTAGTTTGATGACTTCAATTTTAACCACTCTTGAACGTTTGGATTCAATCGTCTTTGTGGTTGTATTACTGTTTTATGATTATCTTCCATTAAAATTTTATGTGTGCACATGGAAGGACTGATGCCTTTTATATCCACAAGTTTCCATGCGGTTGCTTTTTTGCGTTTTTTTCAAAAGTTTTATTAATTTTTCTTTTTCAAAAAGTGTTATATTTGAAGAAATGATGACGGGGAGCTTACCATGATCATCAAAGAATGTGTATTCTAGACCTTTTGGTAGTTCCTTGAGTTCAAGTGGCAGTGGGTCTTTGAGAGACTTTTTATTTTCTTCTTTATTAAGATCGATGGTCCGAAAAGGTTTGTTTGATGGTATCTTCCTTTTTGACGAGTTTCTCTTGTGTTTCTTCCGCATCGGGTGGTTCTGTTTCATCTTCAATTAGGGGGTCGTCATTACCAATGGGATATTTTATTGATTGGTCGAGATTGATGTACCTTTTGTCGATTCCTAATTGAAGTGGTAGGTTGTTTTGCTTCCGATTAACCCAGGACTAATGAGTTTTTATAAATGGTTGTCCCAACACGAGTGGTGTATCATCTAGGATGATAAACTCGGTTGGTACTATCGCTTGACTTGTTTGAATTAAGACATCCTCAATCATTCCTGTGGCTTGTATCATTTTTCGATTAGAGAGAAAAATAGGAATTTTAAGTGGAGAAAAATCACTAGTACCTAATTTTTCGAAAAGTAGTTTGGCATTATGTTAATACAAAGATCTTTATCAATTAGCGAATTACTAACAAAGATGTTTTGAAAAAAACATCGTACCGGTTTGATGTTCAATTCGTGGTGTTCATCTTGTATTACTGAAGTTTGATCATTTTTAAGTTAATGCTAACCATTTCCTCGATTTTAGTAGTAGTGTTTATCTCTTTTAGAAACTTGGCATGAGGAGATACCAAACAATGATTTTCAAAAGATGGTTGTAAAATGTGAATTTCTTGAAAGTTTGATTTTGTTTTAAAATTATCATTTTTATACATACCTTCTTTTTGGTTTGGTTCATGCATGGGTTTTTCATTTAGTGTTTCTTCTATTTTTACCTCTTCGATCATTATCTCTTTAGTACAAATGGTCTCCTCTTTCTCGCGAGATCTCTTAAGTAAGAGTTCCAGATTCTTGAAACTTTGTATGAGACTTTCGGCTTCGGGAACAATTGTTGGTGGAGTGTCGTTTGTTTCAAATGGGTTGGTATTCCAATCAAAACTTGATTGCGGGAGCTCAAACCTTGGTTCTTCATATGTGGAGCATGAGGTTGATGGCTGAAAATGGTAACAATGTTGTACCGAATGGGACTAATTCACCGCAATGGTACAATATGGTTCCTCGTAATCATCCTCAATGTAGTAGTAGGTATAATCTTCTGAGTAGTAATCCATTAGAAATTATTCAGAAGACTAACGAGCCTCAGGATCAGAAAACAGAAAATAAAACTTAATAGCGAGATGACCATGGCCCTGTGCTGGATTGGCACGACCCTGTGGGCAAACCTATATCTGGGCGTTTAAAAAGTTTTGATTAAAACTCTGCAGCACGGCTTTTCTCGCTTAGTATTGCTTTGGCTGGGGCATGGACAGGTGACACGGCCCCGTGGCAATCCTACTGTAAAGAAAAGTAAGTTTTGAAAACAGGCGGACAGTTTTGAAAAACGTACAAAATTCGATTAGGCTGTTAATTTTAAGTTTTCTTAAAATCCTTGTGTCCCCGGCAACGGCGCCAAAAACTTGACATGTGTGCGGCTGTCTATAATTTTAGGTATATTTTTAAGCACTTTTTACTCGCGAAACAAGCTTTAAATTTATAAAACACAATATAATACTATCACTCTACTCAAGTTAGGGCAAATGCACCCATCGTGAACATAGTATAGTGACGGCAAGATACCGAGGTCGTCCAAGGACAAGAGCTTTTAATATCGGATTATCAGTAACGTCTAATCTAACCAAATTTTGATAAAACCTTTTGAAAAATAAAAACAACATAAAGATAAGATAAAGATAAAAAAAATAGACAAGAAAGAATCACTTGGTTCCAACTCCTCTTTTATATTTCCTTTGATTTCCGCACTTTGGGCTTTTTAAGAGATTATCTTTAGTTTATAGTAGTAGGCCCCCTTCTAGGTAGCGTTACCCTCAACCTATTGGTATGAGTCAGCAGGGATACAGTCCCACAAGGTCGGAATATTGAAAGTTAAGTAAGTAAGTTAATAATGCAAAATACGGTAGGCCCCATTCCAAGTAGCGTTACCCTCGGCCATATTGGTCTGAGTCAGCAGGGATACAGTCCCGCAAGGCCGCATAAACTTTTAATAGTAGTTTATTTACGAGGGGTTCAAGCCGTTCTTACTTCCCCCAATTTGATATTATCTGCCTCAAGGAAAGTCCTAATAAGCTTGAAACAAGTCTTCGCTTGATCTATACACTGAACGAGATAAGAACTTTACCCAAACACCCTTCTAACCCCCTTCCACGTAGTTAACGCGCTTTATATAGACCTTAAAGACACGAATGAATGAATCAACAAGACATGAAAAAATGTTTAAATAAAGATCACTTTCAACATAAAAATAAGTTATTAAAGTCATTAATACATACCCAATTAAAAGGTTGGCAATGATTGGAAATCAAAAGTAAAACATAAAAGATTTGTCTTCACTAAGTAATGTAAGAGATTTAGCCAATCATGGCCTTTGTTTAACAAGAACTCTTACTATTAATCTAGGATCACGAGACTACTACACACTCTAAAGATGGAAAATGAATGATAGTGGTGGGTGTTGGTTTTGTAGTGGTGGTGGATTGATGGCAAGTGTGAGAGAAGTGGGTTGCCAAGGGATGCCTTTCTCCAAATCCAAGCATTCCTATTTATAGTTGAAAACAAGAGGTGGCCATGGCCCCGTGCCCGCCTGGCACAGCCCCGTGGTGGACTTTTTCTCTCCCTTCATTAACTGCAGATGTTAGGTCTGTGTACTAACACGCCCCGTGGTGACAGAGCACGGCCCCGTGGTTAGTGTACTTGTTGTACTATCCCAGATTTGGCGAATCTTATAGTTGACCACGGCCTATGTTGATGTGGCACGGCCCCGTGTTGGTTATCTTTTAGTGTTTGTCTTTATCTGCATAGAATCTTCATTGGGCACGGCCCATGCCGGGTGGGCACGGCCAGTGCCAAGGCTTTTGTCTTCTTTATTTTGTTGTTTTGGATGTGTATCGGGGTTTGGCAAGTTACGCTAGTCCTTCGTCATTGTATTTGTGTTGGTTTTTGCTGTTAATTTGTTTCTTTTGTTCGTTTAAGCTCTTTTGATCATGTAAATTAAAAGTAAACAAGATACATGCTTTTTCCAACATTAGTTCCTAAAAAGGGTTGATTTTATACCTTGTTTGTTATAATTTATATGTTGCATTTCTTAGCATGATCCTCAAGTCCTGAAAAGTGTGATCTCCTCAAGACATGGGTCATGCCTACGTGACATACCCGTGCATGATCCTCAAGTCATCAAAAAGAGTCATCTCCTCAAGACAAGAAAAAAAGGTGCCCCTTCGCCAGCTAAACGTCAACGGTACACCCATGAAAACCTAAAACTTTGCAGAAGCATATCTCGGGCTAAGATGTGAGTTACGAGGACTATAATATATGAATACTAAGTGTTTCAACGAGACGAAGCCAAAAAAATGTTTTACATAGTATAATACTTGAGGCAAGCCCCATGTCCTATTAAAGACATGGGACGTGTCTCGACACAAGACAACAATAGTTGACTATTGAAGATTCCCGAATATTTTCTAAATATTTCTGAATATTCTGAGAGTTGACCATGCCCCATGCCTCGGTAACCGGCAGTTGCAAGTAACTGTTGACGTGTGATCCAGACACGTCCCATGCCTAGCCCAGACACGCCCCATGTCTCGACCTGCAGCAGCCTATAAATAGAGGCCATTTCCACCATTTTTACTTTTGGGTTTAACTAGACACTAACGAGGACTCGGTACTAAAACTCGATGTATCCTTGGACGACCTTGGTATCTTACCGTCATTATATTACGCCAATGATGGGTGCGCTTGCCCAACGTGAAGTGTAGTGTGATAGTATTTATTGAGTTTTTATAAATATTAAAACTTGAACTAGTGCATAAAACAACTAAATATAAGAAAGACGACCATCTCCATACAATATCGTATTGTGTCAAATTATTAATGTATTTTATTGGTAACCCTAGATGGGAGAGCTTCCATGTCTCGCCCATTAACACACTCAACGGTCGTTAGCTTCTGACCCTACCTGTTCACTCCGCCAAAAATATGGGTCGAGTAGGACGACTCCCATAAGTCTTACGCACAGCGTCAGGTTGTCTGACCCGACCAGGTTTGCCATATGATGCGCAATATTAGCACCCTATCCTCCGCAAAGAAAACCGTTTCCGAGACCAGCTAACTCGTTTAGCCACGGCTGTGATCCATTCCCGTCAACGTTTTGCCCGACCCACCTTATTGCTTCCCATGAGTCGTTGAAGCAGGCGGTAAGAGAATGATCTGGCGCCCTCCTATAGTCGACATAGACTAGACGGCGCCGGATTCAACCGCAATGAGTTAAGAAGTTATGATACAGCGGTGTCATGGTAGGTTAAAAGGGGGAGTTTGATTTAGGGTTTGGAATATAAAGCCTAATGCACACAGGGTCTCCGCTAGATAACGATGTCTTATGATTGGACGCCGTTATCAAGCTCGACACCCGCGAAAACGGTGTCATTACCAAAGAGTTTTATCTGATGGTCTGATATTGTGATGAGTCCATTTGGATAGAAGTTGTGAATGATTTTTACTTTTGGAGGCTTTGTATGTTGGATTTATGTATGAATTCCAAGATATTGATTTGATGTGAAACTTATTTCAATTCAATGATAGGACTCTTTTTGTTGTTTTTAATGTTCAAACTTTTTTTTCTTTTTATTGTGTTCACCAAAATGGTATCTTCAATTTATTATCTTATATCTTAACAAAACGTCTTTTGTCTTATTATTTTAATATGGTGTTCACCAAAATGGTATCTTCAATTTATTATCTAATTCTTAACTAAGTCTTTTGTCTAATTTTATATATATATATATATATATGTATTTTTTTTTTTTAGTAGTACTGTTATTCAATTGTTGAAATAATACTATTATTATGGGAAAAATAATATTTCATTCAAAATTTTTGTTTGTTTATATAAGAGTAAATTACAATTTTTCCAATGGATTGTGTCAAATTACCGATTTGGCTTTTAGATTATAGTTTTTGTAGGTTTAGTCCCTATGGGAAAAGTCCAAGCTAACAACAATTGTTAAACCCTATTCGGACTGAAACACTGGTCGTGCCATCCAGACCCGCATCGTGCCTCGACGGTCAGTAACAAAATTTTATTTTCATTTATCTTATAGCGTTCTTGTGGTGGATTATTATCATGAAGAATATTATAATGCACACATGTCTTATGATACTTGTTGTAGAAACCATGGAGGAGTCCATTAGGAGAAAAGTTATTATTTTCAGAACACGAACTCCACATATTTTCAAGAAAAAGTATTTACACAAACAGTTGAAGGCTTGCACACTTTTTCACCATCTTCTTCTTTCCCGAATGAACCTGAAGCACCCGCCTTGGGCCTTGTGCAACGAAAATGAGAATTTTTATCAAAACTTTTCATACAATACCCGATGTATGATCTGTGGTGGATAGCATACGAAACATAATTGTTACGTTTTTGTTGATCTTCTAGTTTCTCAACTAAATCCTCCACCTCCCGAAGGTCTCCTTCAGAATCTAAGGGCCCTTAAGTTCTAAATCCATATGCTAATTGCAGATGAAAATAATGCTCGACAACATGCTAATAAAAAGATATCTGAACTAAAATTACTTCAATATGACCCCCCCCCCCCCATTTTTTCATGAAGGAATAACTATACCAACTCAAGAACCTCAAATTTCTAATTGCACATAGTCCAAAAATCTTTTCATACAACACCCTCAAATTTCTAATTGCACATAGCCCAAAAATATTTTCATACAACACCCATTGTGTGATTTGTGGGGAGTTGCATGCAGAACAAAATTTTCTTGTGTTTGCAACTGGCCCTTAAATATTTAAGAAGAAAAAGATAAACCATTTTGAAACCGAAAATTTCTGAAGCTAAAATGGTTATCCAAAGCCTTGCTTCAGAATAGAAACCTCTTAATATTTTTGTAGTCGAAGACACGGCAGAATACACCACAACGGAGGTTGCTGAAGAGGTTTCCTAGCCATCTTCTTCTCATCTGGATACCTCCTGCTAGGATTTAGACACTACCACTGCTGAGGATGAAACACACAATTTTTTCCTTCAATCATTGGACATGAGCAGTGTCACATCAGACATATGCCATGTCCCATGCTATTATATTTCTAACAAAGTACTCAAGGCTCGACCCATAAGTTACCACGCAGTTATATGAAACGTGGTGCTTCATGGAACCTAACTCGTAAGTTTAAATAATAATAATAATAATAATAATAATAATAATAATAATAATAATAATAAATAAATAAATAAATAAATAAAAACCATGGCTAAATTGAATACGAGGAGATTGGTTGGCTTGAGCGGTTTAAACCTCAGAAAAAAGTAATAAAATTAATAACAAATAAAAACAAAATGATAAATAAATAATAATTGTTTGTCTTGCTCACCTTATTAACCAATAACTTGATGTTTGATTTTTGCTTTATGGTACTATCTTAAATATGGAGGTTCTGGTTTGTCGGACGCAACTTTTGAACTCTCTTTCTCCTAGCTACATGCTAGACAATGCTTCGACTAATGATCAAAACCTCCACCACGGATATTATGTTTTTCCTTTTTTTCTTTTTTCAAGAGAATTTATAATTAGCAAATAAAATGGGATGGACGAAGGGTTGTTTGCTGGTCTAGTGTCAGCATTCTAAAGATCAACTTTTGGTACGTCTTAGGCAACCATAGGTATCGACAACCCGCAGTGGATACAAAACCATTTAAGAGAGCTTTTGTCTTCTTTTTCCCATATCCTGCATTTTGCATTTTATCTTCATTTTGTGTACACTTAGGCACATTGAGGACAATGTGCAATCCAAGTGTGGGGAAGAAAACTTCAGGATCGGGTCTTTATTTTGTCCATTCCAAACGTTGCACAAAACTCTTTTTGGAATCGCTAAACATCTCACAATTTTTCAAAAAATTATAAAAATCTAAAAATTTTCTTTTTTTGTCGTTCTTGAAACAGCTCTTCACAAAACGTGTTTTCTAAACTACAAATCAAAACACCTTTGATATAAGAATAATAAAGAAATACGAAGGCGTTACAAGTAGAAACAACTTTATTTATGTACAATTTTACACTAAAACTTTCCCACCTATTATTTTCATGTGAGGATTTGAGCCTAATGAGCATTACCCCAAAAATACATACATGTTCCTTCATTTGTTATGTAAGTGTGATAGTCGAATGCTTTCTACAAATTTAGAACTTGGCATGTTGGGTTATCTAAGATCTGTTGATGATAAAAGCCAAAACCCAAGGGAACCATCTTCCCTATCTGATGAATAAGTTGAAGTACAAACATTGGTCTAGAAGTTTCCCCCTTGAAAGCTTCTCAATCAACTACCAGACGTGTTGGAACTGAACTGTTGCCTCAAAAAAAATAATGGAACCGAAGTCAAAGTGTTGGATTGTCAAAGTGCTGGTTAACTAGTCAAGAGTAAAGTCAACATAAGTCAAGGCTAAAGACTAGAAAATTAAGTCAACAAGTCAAACAAGACTAGAAGTACTTGGGTACAAAAGTGTTGTCCTGCACTTTTGAGAATCCAGTTGTTTTCTCTTTGTTTACAACAGTTTCAATGTAAGAGTGTCTTTTATAATTATCCAACGGTTTTGATAACCTCTGGCAATTACATCATTAATTTGGGTGTTAAGGGTCGCTTTCCTGGTGACATAACAAGAAGCCCTCTCCTCCTATATATAGTTCTGTCACTGTAATAGTTAACACTAAGAGTCAAAAGGCATAAGAACTTGGTAAGAGAGATATCACCTGGTGAGGGGGAGTACACTTTATACCTTTGATTGTATTGTAAACATTTGCTTGAATGAAATCATTATGCAATCATTCTCAAACTCCAACTGTGTTGATAATGTGTTTTTATTAACTGTTTAGTTTGAATTTCTATATTTATTTAAACTGTTTAATAAAAAAACACACACCATATACTCTCTGAGATCCAACAATTCGTATCAGAGCAAGGTTTCACTGAATTGACTTCACTGTTAATTCAGATGATAAACTAGCTCATATTGATAAGGACTTGAGAAGAATTATACCAGTCGAAACACTCAATTGTTTTGATACTCTGTATTCTGAGAAAAACTCAATAGAACTCAGAGAGATGTCAATCACTCATGATCCCCAATACCGAATCAAAAAACAAGCCTCTGAAGCTTGTTCGTCATGAATTTAAGATATGGCAACGAAGGATGGGTCACCACTTATCCTAGTAGAACACAAGTTGTAGAGGTTTGTCGTATATGGCCCTCACCTCTATACCGAGTATCGAAAGACCAAATGTCAATATTCCTAAGAAAAGCACTGATTACTCTAAGCAGGATTTCCAAAAGTTGGAGCTTGATGCTTAGGCATTCGGGATATTGGCCATGGCCTTACCAACGAAATCTATGCTAAATTGCTCCACTATGAAAATGACAAAGAGTTGTGGGATGATTTGAATGAGCATTTTGGTGGTACAGATGAGGTACAAGAGAACAATCAAAAAATTTTGAACCAACATTATGAAACATTCACCAAGATCTAGGGAGAATCCCTAACTCAACAATCGAGAAATTTTAACCGCCTGATCAGTGAGCTAAGGCTTGCATATCAAATTTATACTAATTCTGCCTCAAGTCATAGATTTTTGAGATCTCTTCCTGATAAGTAGGATACAACTGCATATGTGTTGAGAAACTCTGTTGGTTTCAAAGAAATAATCCGAACACAATTTCATGGCAAACATCTCACTTATGAGAGAGAGCTTGACCAAAAACAGAAGTTGATGTCCTCAGGAAAAACTCCTGATGATTACACATATGGTAAGACACCCCTAATGAGTCAAGATGAGTCATCATTAACCAACAATGTAAATAACTGTAAGGCCATAAAATTGAGTAGGTTTATGCTTGTCTTTATCAAACGCACTTATAGGTAACGTGGACTTAGTTTTCTAGTGGGCTTGGGTTAGGCCATGTGGGACAATTCTTATGTGGACCCTATATAATGTTATGTTGAGTTCACTATTAGGGTTAAGCATTTTAGATGAGACATTAGAGAGAGCTAGAAAGGGCGAGTCAATGTTGTTGGTTGTTTTGTGTTTCATGTATATTGTACTAGACAAACCGTTGTGTTTGTCTGCAATTAATAAGAACAAACGATTATATCTTTATCTTGTTTCTACACTTTCTTAGTTTTCCGCACTTCGATTGTGTTTGTGATATCCAGATGATAGTTTCTTGAACTTACAATTGGTATCAGAGCCTAAGAAGTCTTTCAAAGGCTCGGTTTTTCTGGATATTACTCGAAGAACAAGCATATTCGAAGAACAATCAAGAACATCAAGAACAACTTAATATTTCACGTTTTGATCTGTTTCGGAAGCTTGCTTGCAGTGTGTGTTTGCTGATTTTTCGAAATTATTGGTGGAAAGGATCTCAAAAATTGATTTTCAAATTGTTCCTTAATTTTTGGGATTTGATTTTTGATTCCTCAACAAGTCAGTCTGTGTATGAGTTTAAAATTTGTGTGCTACGTGGAGTGTGCTACCTGAGGTGTGCGACCTGGAGTGTATGGTTCAGATCAGCAAGTGTGCGGCCCAACAGTTTGTGTGCGGTCCATTAAGGAGTGTACGACCCAAAGCTAAGTGTGCGGTCCAGATTACCATGTGAAACCAGGGAGTTTTTTTTTCCCAAACTAGTATAGTTACAAAAAGTATCTACCTATTCGGGTACTTTAAAAAATATTTACCTATTTGGGTACTTCTCTATATCCATTTAATTGTGTACCTAATTTATACTTTTCTTTTTATTTTTGTACACAAAATAAAATTAGATCACTCACAGTATGGTTAATTAATTTTTGTAAAAAAATAAAAAAAATTATGCAAATATTCAAAAAAAAATCTGCAAAAATTCTAACAAAAAACAGCAAAATATATTAAAAAAAATCTTCAATAATTCTGCAAAATAAAAAAATCTACAGAAAAATCATTATAAAACAATAACTTTCCAATAATCTCAACCACAAACTTAATAAAATAATTGTCTTTGCAACCAATCAAATACAAATAAAATACCAAATAAAGTCATTTTGTTCATAATATCATTATCAAATACGAAGTAAAAAGTCAAAAAGACTCGACACGTTCAGGCGTCCGTTCTTCTAGGCTTTGAGAGGCACGTTGCTCGATTATGACCACGTTGTTTACAAATTCCATAAAGGTTCGCCTTTTTCCTTTCCTTAATGTCCATTCCATTCTGCAGTCTTGTTGAGCGAGGGCAACCCTTTTTATCATGTTTTAGGTCTGAATTGGGAAGTAACTCTCCACTAGATGACGAGTTAGGCCAATATGCTTCATGAGGAAGTGGACTAAACTCGGATGACCAAGTAGCACAATAATCAAGAATTGAGTAACATTTATCAATATATTGCCAACGGTTCAAAGAAAGTTTGGCACATGCACTTAAAACATGAGAACAAGGATACTTATGTATTTACCACTTACCACACATGCAAGTCTTTTTATCCAAATCAACTACTTGCACATTTTTTCCCTTTTGAGTTGTCACCTCAAATATACCTTTATGACGGTTAAAAGACCTCAAAGAATGTGCACCAGCTTTTGACATTGAAGCTGCTTTTTTGGCCAAAATATGGGGAGTATACATATCTCTGTTAACTTGAGCATTAGATCCCATGGGACGTCTCACATCAAAATAGTGTACAAGTCTATAAAATGTAAGTTGAACACATGATGTGATCAGTAAGAAACAAGCACCTTTAAGTACACTATTAAAAATCTCGGACAAATTTGTTGGGAGTAGCCCATAACGCTTTCCACCATCATGTGCAAGCGTCCATTTGTCAAATGCATGTTGCTCGAGCCACTGGCGAGCTTTTCGGTTTATTTTTCCAATTTCCTCCATAATAGAGTTAAACTTTCTATTCTTATTCTGGCTCCCAGCACGGTAAGCTAAAGCTTTCAATTGAGAGTTGCGAAACTTATCATTAAAGTTGTTGATAAAATGCCTTAAGCAATACCTATGACAAAATGATGAATGTTATTAACATGAAAAAAAACAAAATCAATATGAATTTTATAAACAATACCTGTGAAAACCATGTGGCTCTAACCAAGGAGATCCTTGTTCATTAACTGCCTTTAGAATTCCAGCATGACGATCAGAGATTAGACATATCCCTTTAGTATCTTTCACCACATGTTTCTTAACATGAGAAAGAAACCAACTCCAACTAGCGTAAGATTCATTTTCAACAATAGCAAATGCAAGTGGCAATATATGATTATTACCATCAACTCCCATTGCAATCATCAACTTACCTTTATACTTGCCATACAAATGTGTGGCATCAATGCTAATCACTGGCCGGCAATGCTTAAATCCAAGGACAGAAGGATTAAATGCCAAAAACACGCATCTAAATTCAACTTGCTTACACCAATCCGTCTCAAAACACACCATTCAACTATGGTCCCTGGATTGAACTTTTTAAGTGCCTCCATAAACTTAGGTAAATAATATAAGATTCATCCCAATCCCCAAAGACACGTTCAATTGCCTTTTGTTTTCCTAACCAAACCTTCTTGTATGAAGGAGTATAAGCCAACTTATCAATTACTTCGGCTCTCAAAGCACTAATGCTAACAGAAGGTTGCTCTTTTATAAGGTGTTGTATTTCTTGGGCGATCAAGCTAGCTTCTAGGTTTGGATGGTCTTGGGTAATTTGAGAATGCAAACAAGTATGTGGACCAGTATACTTTGTGATGTCAAAACAACCACTACGTTTACGTTTACATGCACGAAGTTTCCATTTACAACCTTGTTTATGTAACTTACATTTGATAGACCAAATGTCTGGACGTGATTCAACAACTTTAAAATGTTTGTGTGTTTTGATATTGTAGAGCTTGATAGCTCTAACAAATTCTTCCTTGTCATTGAAAGAATCAATTCCCAACTCACGCATAAAATCATTTTTACTATTAGATTGTGGTGTCATCCAGTTGTCATCAATTGTTATATTAGTTTCCTCTAAATTTGTATATGTTGAAGGTACTTGAATATTACCATATGAAGTTCCATCTCCATATGTTTGAGTTTCATCTCTAATTCCATCTTCTAACTCATCATCTGTTTCACTTTCAATGTAGTCTACAGACTCTTCTTCTGACACCTCTTCCACGTCTTCATTGTTTACAGTAGCAATCTGAGACATCGTGTTAAAATCCTCATTTGAATCATGTATGATATTGCATTAACCCTATTCATCCTGAATAATAATGCAACAACTTTAGATACAATACAAGCATGATAATCAACACGATACATATGATAATTCAAGAATTTATATTTGAAAAATATGACATGCTACAAGTTATAAATATAACCCTAATCATTTTGTTAATTGAAAAACAAATCATATAATAAAATCATAGAATATAGTTCAATTCTTTAATATTATATCAATTCTTGAATATAATATTGCCTATTATCTCATCACATGCAGCTTCTCTGCACCAATATAAAGAAGGCAACAGTTATGAATACTTTTTTATATGTAGATTGTTATTGAAAGTGTAAACTAACAGAAAAACTAGAATCATAGAACTCTAAATTGGAATCAGTGATGAACCAAATGAAATACGGTTGTAATAAAAAACTAATATCAAAGGAAATCTGGTTCTAAACATGCTATCAGAATCGTTAAAAATACTAAGATTAACCGAACCTGAGGATGTGCCGTCGTCGCGATGAATGCGCCGCCGGGAGGATGCGTCGCAGGGAGAAAAACCTTCGCTTAGCAATGGGAGGATGCGCCGGAACGGTGGTCACCGGGAGGACGCCGCAGGTTGATGTCGATGGTTCCGTGATTATGGGGGAGTTGCAATGGGAGACGAATAGTTACGTTTTGTATGGTTTTTGTTAATAAAAATAATAATAATACTTTAAATCTACCCAAATAGGTAAATATTTTTCAAAATACCCAAATAGGTAAATATTTTTTGTATCTACACTAGTTTGGGAAAAAAACTCTGCAACCAGGTGTGTGGCCCAAACTTGTGTGTACGGCCCAAACTTGTGTACGGTTTCTCTTTTGAAGTGTGCGGCCCAAATATTCATAGTGTGTGGCCCAAACAAGTTGTGTGCGGCCCCAAATTGAAATGTACGAATTCAGTGTGTGCGGCCCAAATGCAGTGTGCGAGTGTGCGCAAAGGTGGAACTTTAACCAGCTGACGTGTTCGGTTTTAAACGTATTTAAGTGCAGAATTTAATCTGCAAATAATCTTAGCAAACCGACTGCACAGTTAGATTCGTGTAATTTTTAGGGCAAAAAAAGGCAAGAAAATCCCGAAAAAGGTTTTGGACATTATATATCATTGGACTCGACCTTTCGAGATGAGTCTAATGGTGCAATAAAACAGAAATTTCCGGGGGGATCAGGGTTTAGCAATTTAGAAATGTCTTCTCAAAGTGATGTGCTTAAACAGAAACTTAAGGGTTTTAGCTACATTCCTGATGAATCTGTAGAAGCACTAATTCGCCGTTTTTCTGAACTGCTCTCTAAAATAAAAAATTCAGAAATTTTTGGTATCTACCTTTGGGACCAACAAGAATCTTCTAGATGCTCTAAAGGGTATTTCGGATCAGCCAAAGAGTAGCTCGTTTAGAAATGTTAATCAGATCGTGTGGACAACCAATTGTTACAAAATGAAGCCTGATGAGCTAATCTCACTCATCGAATCATATGATAAGGCTAACAAGCAGAAGGCTCAAGGCAACACATCTTCTACAGTTAACTCATCCACTCCTGTTGCTCCATTATCTGGTGTATTGAGCTCAGTCATCAAATCTGTTGATTTATCATCGAATTCAGAATCAGGTTGTTGTGTAGGCACTCAGATTCATGACTTCACTCCCACTCCCACTCCCACTCCCACTCCCACTGTGTTGATAATATCTGTTGTACCAATGCTTCTAGAGAGAAAGTAAGTGGTTACAAAGAACATGCCAACTCTTTAAATATGCAACTGAAGTTATCCAAATCTGATTAATATCAAATCAAAAAGAAAATCAATGGATACATGGATATGGTAGAGGCACAAAAACGTGATATCCGACAGTTGCATAAGGATTTGAGTCAAGCGAAATGTAGGCATCTCCACTTTAAAGAACTTTCGGAAAAGTGAACTGCTGAACTTGATTCTCTAAAATCTACTTTTAAAATACAAAGTTTAATTTTAAAAAATTGATGTTTCTAGTGAAAAAAGTTTAAAACATGATAAATAAGCTGTTACAGTTCAGTAAGAAAGAAAGTAGGAATAAGGATTTGGGATTTGTATGCATTCCTCCACAATGCAATCATTCCTATACCTATGAATGAAGAGGAGATTGCCGACATGCCTGCATGGTCTATGGGCAGGTTAGTGAGGTCAACGTTGAGCCACCAAAACCTTAAAAATTAAAATCTCAAAGCTTAAAAGGAATGAAACAAAGACAACTGAACTAGCACCTGCACCTGTGTTTGTTAAATCATAATGTCTCTAAGCAAACAAAGACATTGAGTTTTGAGAAAAATGCAGAATCGGAAAATGAACCAACTGAGCCAGCTGCACCATCTAACTCCAAATGTGAATCACCTAAAGTAATTGATTCTAAGAAATTGGAATAAGTTGAATCTAGTGAATCCAGCTGTAAGTCTTATAGAGCAGCTAAATCAATAACAAAGAATTCAGCAGAGCCACTACAAAAGGAATGTAATTCAAGTGGTCCAACTGAATCAAGCTGTGAACATGGACTGAGCCTATAAAATCTGTAATTGAAACAACAAGCGTGGTGAGGCCGATAGTCCCTGAGTTTAAATGTGTGAACGATACTGATGCTTCTACTTCGTGTGCAGATGAGGTAAAGGTAGAGGATTGGGTTGAGGGGGATGATATTGTTTGCCAAGAAACTGTCGATGTTTGTTTGAAAACACCCAATTTGTCTATTAATGCTCGTCCGTATGTGAAAAGGGTTGTTTCTGAGCCAGCTTTGAGAGGCCCATCAAATAAATATGTGTCTCCAAAACCAACAGTTTCAAATGAAATTGCAAAATCTAACACTGTTTTTAAAGAGAAAAATAGTGAATGTACTAATTGTTGTAGACGTGGACATATGAAATAGGGCAGAAGGTTTGAAAAGTCTGCAAACAAATCATCCAACAGATCTTCTAACTCAAATTCATCATCAGTTGGGTCGAATGGATCGGGATATGAACCATATGTAAAGAAGCAAACATGCTACAACTATGGCATACTCGGTTACATTGCATGGAATTGCACACGTCATCCCTATGTGCCATACTATACATAGAATCAGATGGTTACACCAAGGGATAGATCTTATTCTAAGCCAATGAATGTTGAAAAGCCCAAGGTTAAACCATCCGATGGGGATTGAAATGATGCGAAAGCTAAAAGAAAACAAGCTTTGAAACCTAACAAGTATTGAAAAAAACAAGGTTGAAAAGCAAACTATTTTGTCAAAGGCACCTAATAAATTAGAAAAGCCTAAACAAATTCGAAGAGCAAAACATAAAGCAGCAATGTCACCAGTCCTTGAAACAAAAGGGGACATGAGTGTTAAAGGAAGTGTCTTATTTTTATGCTTCAGGAAATCCAAGGACCACGCTGGCCTGGATACTAATGTCTAACTAATCTCCTTACTTTTTCAGGGACAACCGAGGAGGAGTTGTTGACAATCCTTGGAATGTTGATAGTGGTTGTTCCAAAGATTTATCAAGTAACGTCTCATTGTTGCAAAAAGTTCTATTTCTTTTACGGTTGATATGTTTCATTTGAAGGAGATAAGAGAGGTAAGATAAGATCAGTGAAAAAGTACAATTTAAATCTTGTGCTCTAATCTTAATATTGATTAGTCTTAAATTGGATGATGGAATGGTTAAGCAAGAAAAATCATTTTCTTTCGTTATTCTTTTTGTACATACATTTTCTTTATAAGGTAAATTTGCACATAAGATTTATGCACAAATTTAGGGGGGAGGGTAATATATATACATATGCATTGTTTTAGGGGGATATGAGAGATACTTGCAAATATATTACCTTTAGAGGGAGAAATGAGAAAAATACAAAAACATTTGAAAAACAGAAAAATCTAAAGAGAGTTTGTGCATATGTGAGAAATGAAATGAATGTTTGTGCTAAAGAGCTTGACTGACACATGTAAGGTGTAACAGCTGAAAAGACTTGAATCTAATGTGATATGTCGATAGGCTTAACGCTCAAAGTGATAAAAGATACTAAGTGATATAAACATAATGAACTATGTACCATATGGGTAACATACAATCGACGTATGTTTTTATAATCTTAAATCTTGCATTGAAAGATAGCCAACGTCTGAGGTTTCGGGTCTTTATACTGATGAGTCATCCGGGGATATCATGGTTGTCCTTCTGTTACATCCAGATTATATGCAAACATAGGCACGGTCAATATATCTTAAAAGAGCCAAAAAGGGCCAAAAACCTTAAAGGAAGATAAAATCAATATGAGGGAATCTCGTTGAGCTAAAAAGCTAAATTCGTACTAGAATGGTATTTGCCTAACCCTCGTTGGACACAAATATTGGTTACTCTGTTGTACGAAAGTATTGTTGGGATTGAACCCTATGAAAGGAACAGATGATACAAAGCCAAATAACACTATCCGAGCTTTGGTTAAACTATCAGAGGTTACAACCTCTGTTGTACAAACACTGCCTTCCCTAAAGACTGCTCTCTATCATCTGTCTTCACAAAGTTGCAAAGGTCTGCCAGAGCTACAAGGATCAGAGGATAGAGATCAGAGCTTAGTCATTAGATAGTTTATCAATGTAACAGTGCTAAGCACTGATAGTTAGAATTAGCAGTGTTTGTAGTTTGTTACATTTAGTTTCCTGTCACTATAACCCTGACGTCATCAAAGATGCTCAGTGGTTAGATAGTTTAGTATAATAGGTAACTCGTGTAACAGTTTAACTTTGTCTATTAAAAGATCAACTTTCGCATATCATCTTCTCTGCATTTTCATACTATCAAACTTCAATTGCAAAGGCTGAGGGGGAGTTTGTGAATCACATGCAAGTTTACCAACTTGAAAGCATGATGATGATGAAAACAAACGACCATTGCTTGTAGTAAAAGTTTTCCATCTATTTCCGCTACACATCTCTTTTAAACTCAATCATTTTCCATTTTTGAAACAAAAACTAAAAGTAATTGAAACTCAGATCCTAACAATTGGTATCAGAGCCTGATTCATCAAATTCGATCTAACAATCGATTTGATTCGAACAGATCAGCTCTCTGCTATTTAGTTTGGTTGTTTTTTGCTTGATAAACAGAGTTTTATTACGTTCAAAGTTTTTAAAACAGAAATATGTGTAAAATCAATTGAAAATGTCTCAAAACACATAGGATGCCAACTCTGGATCCTTATTCAAACCTCCGATGCTCAAAAGAAATGAATATTTCATTTGGCAACGATGGATGGGTCATATCCTTGCCCAGCAAAACACCGGCTGCTGGAGATCTGTTGCTTATGGACCTCACGTTCCGATGGTTCCAAGCACCGAGGATCCAACTAAACAAGTGCCAAAAAATCCTGAAAACTTTTCAGAGCAGGATTTCCAGAAAATTGAATTGGATGCTAAGGCATTTAGCATAGTTGCTTCGGCCTTACCCAATGAGATTTATGCTGGTCTACTCCATTGCAATAGTGCAAAGGAGTTATAGGATGCACTGAAAGAGTAGTTCGGTGGGACTGAGGAAGTGATAGAAAGTAACAGAGAAGTTCTAAATCAGCAGTATGAAACGTTTTGTCACTTGAAAGGAGAGTCTCTAACACAACAGTTCGAACGTTATAGCTGTCTCATCAGTGAACTTAGACTGGTTAACGTAGTTCTACCTAATTCGACTGTCAATAGTCGTTTCCTTATATCGTTACCAGATAAGTGGGAGCCTGTAGCTTATGTAACGAGAAAGTCTGTTGGGTTTAAAGACATGTCGTTGACACAACTTCATGGGATACTCCTCACTTAGAGAGAGTTAAACCAGAAAAAGAAGTTGCAAGAATCTGGCAAAATGACTGATGATTACTCATTGGGTAATACAACTCTTTTTGGCCAAGAAGAGGGTTCTGGCATTAGTAAGGATCAAAGTTATGATCACTATATAGATATTACATCTGGTGGGAACTTTGGATCTGAAACATATGCACCCAATTATGCTTTCACTGCTAGTGGGGAAAGCCAAACCTATAACAATCTATCCTTTGAGCTGAATGATTTGCAACACATTGAACCTTCTGATCTTGAAGAGATGGATATTTTGCACCAACTGGCCCTATTGAGTGTTAGGGCTAGTAATTTTATAAGAGAACTGGTAGGAAATTCCCAGGATTGCATGGGGGATTGAAGGTTGGGCTGGATAAATCAAAAGTCAAGTGTAATAGGTTAGGACACTTTGCCAGAGAATGTAGGTCTCAAAATTCTGGACCAATAGTGACTCATCCTGGCCCTAGACCTCAACACACACAAAACACTGCCCATTATTCCTAATATGCCCCTGCTCAACATGTTCAAAACACTGCCACTTTGCACATCCTACTACTACTGTTCCAGTGCATTATGTTCAATCCACTGCTCCACAAATTCAATATGTTCAGGCAACATCACATCCTCAAGTGCATGTACAACAAGCACCCATTGTCACACAACCTGCTCAAACCACTGCTAGTCAAGCAGAGGTTGGTCAACAAAGTTTTTTCACACAAAGGTAAGTTGACTGGAGTAGTTTGCCTGAGGATTTGACTGATGAAAACTTTGCTTTAATGGCCAAAAATGATGTTGAACAAGAATTTTGTTTAATGGCCTTAGAGACAATTGCTGAAGGTGTTGAATCTGTGGAGTTAGTGTCAAAAAATGATGAAGTTCAAGTTTGTGATGAAACAGTGGTTTCAAGTGAAGAAAAAGAAAATGCTGCTGATAAGGAAAAGAACTCTCCTACTGACACCCATGGAATGTCGAAGTGTGTGAAGATGAGTGTGATTGTGCTCTCATGGCTGCTACAAAGGTATCACCTCAGATCCTTAAAGATCTATGTTCTGACAAATGCATCATTGCTTTTGCAAACATTAAGCAGGTGAATGAAAACCTGAGAAACAAAATTTTAGAAGATGACCTTAATTTTGAAAAACTGAATAAAGAGTTAAAATCAAAGTTAAGTGAAAAAGATTCTGAAATGAGTAGCCTGAGGCATGAATCAAGCATAACCAAGGACCAACTCCAAACTATGGTAGAAAAATACCAAGTGTGTAAAAAGGACTTAGAAGAAACCCAAATCACTTGTGAAAATGAGTGGAGTCCTGAAGGTTATGAGATTATGCTTGATGCTCAGATCAAGAGTAACATAAAGTTTGATGTAGGTTTTAGAACCTATGACCAAAATGAGAAAAATGTTGCTGAAATTGATTCTGAGTTGGTTGAAATAGTCCCAACAAATTTGGCTGGTGAAGAAATAAAAATCACAGATAAATCTGGAAACAAAATTGTTTTGGAAAAACCAGAGATTTCAACAAAAGACAAAGAAATTGAAAAATATCAGTTTAAACCAACCTGGTCAGATGAATGTGATATTTTAGAAAACTCCAAGCCAATGGACTTTACAACCTCTGATGGTATTAAAGCCCCAAAAGCACTGGTGATCCCTATCAAAGATGTACCAGCAGAGGTTACAACCATTGCTGATAAAAAGTCTGATAGGAAAAGAAGAATAAAGATTAAAAACTTGTTTTGTGAATTTTGTGAGAAAAGAATCATGTGGCTGCAGATTGTTTTCTGTTGAAAGCCTATGACATTGACAAAACTTGTGTTATAAAATATTCTTCAAGATGCACCATCTGCAACAAAACAAATCACTTAACTCAAGAATGTGCCTACCTCAAAAACTATGAACAAAAGGTAAAAGAGATCAACGCAAAAGCACTAGAAAGAGAAGGATCAAGTTCTGCTGGAAATAAATCTAAGCAGAGTTTTGAACCAATTAAAACATCTGTTACAAAAGCTTTAAACAAAACCTTGTTCCTAGAGAGGTGCAAGTGACAGATGCTCCACCATCAAACTCATTTCCAAGAGGGCATGGCCAACCAGCCTATAAAAGGGTTCCTCTTTCTTATGAAGGATACAAAAGCCTTCAAAGCAAAGAGTGAATAAGCATCCCTATGGATACAATCATCTGATAGGAAATGGTCAAGAGCAGAGGTTGCAAGAAAATATTCAAACCACTGACCATTGTCCTAGACTTGAGACTGGACCATCTGTGACCCATCCAAAGCCATTTTGCTTTGGAGACCTATCTTAACTGATCTATTTACTGGATGTGCAGGGACCCTCTACTTTGCCTTGATAGCTTATGGTATGTAGATAGTGGAGGTTACATGACAGGATGTAGAGCCCTTCTCAAGGACTTCATGGCTCATGGGGGGTGATATATCTTTTGGTAATAACTCAAAGGGAAAGGTTTTAGGGTCTGGGTCGGTTCTGGCTGGGAAACTGAAGTTTGAAAATGTGAACTTAATTGACAATCTGAAATTTAACCTGCTGAGTGTCTCACAAATGAGTGACAGAGGGTATGGATCCTTCTTCACCAAGAAAACTTGTCAGATTGTGGGACCAGAGGTTGTTAAAAAGATTGATCAAATCATTGCTGAGAGCAAAGCACAACTCACTGCACACAGAAGTGGGAATGTGTATGTGGTAGATATGCTAAAAGACAAGCCTATGTCTGGAACATGCTTATTTTCAGTTGCTTCGAGCAAAGAGACTGAATTATGGCATCGAAGACTTGGACACACAAATCTTAAAACTATCACCCACGCTCAAAACAAAGTCTTGTAAGAGGATTGCCTCACAAGCAATTTTCTTGTGAAAAACATTGTATTTCTTGCTTAAAAAGAAAACAACATAAAAGTTCTTTCAAATCAATTGAAGAGTCCAAAACAAGCCAGTGTTTGCAATTGCTTCACATGGATTTGTTTGGCCCAGTGCAAATCATGAGCTTAAAACACAAAAGGTATTGCCTGGTGATAGTTGATGATTTTCTAGGTTTACATGGACCTTCTTTCTCCACTCTAAGGATGAAACTGCAGTCATTTTGCAAAACTTTGTTAAACAAGTAGAAAAGCAATTTGATCTTCCAGTAAAAATCTTTAGGAGTGGCAATGGAACAGAGTTTAAAAATAGGGAGTTGGATGCTTTTGTGAGTCAAAAGGAATTGTTAGACAATATAGCATTCCAAGAACTCCAGAGCAAAATGGGGTGGTTGAAAAAAAAAATAGAACTTTAATTGAATCAGCAAGGACTATGCTTGCAGACTCTGGTTTACCCTTGTCCTTCTGCGCAGAGGCTGTAAACACTGCTTGCTATGTCCAAACAGAGTTTTGATTAACCCCAGGCATCAAAAGACAGCCTATGAGATTTTGTATAAAATCAAACCTCTGATTTCCTATTTTAAAGTGTTTGGTTGTCCATGCTTTATTTTGAACTTAAAAGATTCTATATCTAAGTTTGCAGCCAAAATTGATTGTGGTTATTTCCTGGGATACTCAACCACTGCTAAAGCCTACAAAGTATTCAACTCTAGGACCAAGTGTATTGAAGAAACTTTAAATGTGAAGTTCAATGAACTTTCATCACTGAAAATCCAGCAAATCCTGCAGAGCTTTTTGATTTAGATAAATTCACATTTGCTGATGTTTCTATCAAGCTAGACAATGCAGGTACACCACAATCATCTGGAGAAGATCAAGATCAAGGATATGACTGTGTGTTTCCACAAACAACAGTCAATTCTTCCAATAGAGGATCAAGTGCCATAAGCTCTTATGTGAACTCTGCCACTTCTGGGTCAATAGCGGTTGATTCTCAAACCTCTGCCAGTTCACAAAATCAAACATCTATTGTTAAAAGTCCTACATTTGGGCACCAAAATCATCAGAATGTTACCTCTATACCCCCAATAACACCACCTCCATTTACATCAGAGGCTGATACTTCAAACTCACCAGCAGAGGTTAGCTCAGATGATACACATTTGCAGCCATCACCTCAAAATGCTACTGTTCCATACCAAGGTGATTTGATTTATCTCAAAAGCCATCCAGCAGATCAAGTTATTGGCAACATCAAATCTAGGGTGCTCACACGGAGCCAATCCCAAAATATTTGTCTTTTTGCTGGTTTTCTATCACTCACACAGCTAGTCAAGTACCAAGAGGCACTGAAAGACAACAGCTGGGTAGAAGCCATGCAAGAAGAACTCCTTCAGTTCAAAAGACAACAAGTTTGGGAGCTTGTGCCACTGCCAATAGATGTCAGTCCAATTGGCACAAAGTGGGTCTTCAAGAACAAAACTGATGAAAGGGGTATTGTTGTCAAAAATAAAGCAAGGCTCGTGGTTCAAGGCTACAGATAGGAAGAAGGTATATACTATGATGAGACTTTTGCTCCTGTAGCAAGGTTGGAAGCTATTCGTCTGTTCTTAGCTTTTGCTGCCAACCACAACATAAAGGTGTATCAAATGGATATAAAGAGTGCATTTTTGTATGGAAAAATCAAAGAAGATGTGTATGTCTGTCAGCCTCCAGGTTTTGAAGATGCATTCCATCCTGATCATGTCTACAAGCTCAACAAAGCATTGTATGGCTTGAAGAAAGCACCAAGAGCTTGGTATGAAACTCTATCAACTTTTCTCTTATCCATAGGGTTTACTAGAGGTAAAATAGATAAAACCCTATTCTTAAAATGGAAAGGAAAAGATTTGATGCTTGTCCAAATTTATGTGGATATCATTTTTGGATCCACAAGCAATGCTATGTGTGAAGAGTTTCGAAAACTCATGGCAGCAGAGTTTGCGATGAGTGCAATGGGTGAGCTCTAATGTTTTCTTGGTCTCCAAGTTAAACAATTGCAAAATGCTACATTTATCCATCAAAACAAGTATGTGAAAGAACTGCTTAAAAAGTTTGATATGGATGATTGTAAACCATGTAATACACCCATGGCAACCACCAAGCTAGTCGCCATTGATGATAAAGATGACCTTGTTGATCAAACTCTTTATAGAAGCATGATTGGGTCTTTATTATACCTAACTGCATCAAGGCCAGACATCATGTTTGCAACATGTGTTTGTGCCAGATCACAAGCATTACCTAGAAAGTCTGATCTTATTGCTGTAAAAAGGATATTCAGATACATAAAAGGTGCTCCCACACTTGGTATCTGGTATCCAGCTAATGGGAATATTGAGCTTTCAGGTTTTTCAGATAGTGACTTTGCTGGATGCAAAACCACAATGAAGTCCACATCAGGAGGATGTCAATTCCTAGGTGAATGTCTAGTGTCTTAGCAAAGCAAAAAACAGGTTGCAGTTTCAACATCCACTGCTGAGGCAGAGTATATTGCTGCTACTAGCTGCACTGCTCAACTCCTGTGGCTTCAAAACCAGTTGCTGGATTTTGGTGTAACTGCACTAAAGACTCCACTCATATTGGACAGTCAAGCTGTTGAAAACATCATTAAAAATCCAGTTTCTCATTTAACTACAAAGCACATTGACATCAGACATCACTTTGTGAGAGATTGCTATGAAAAAGGTTTGATTTCTTTGCATCATGTCCATACTTCAGATCAGTTGGCAGATGTTTTAACCAAGGCATTGGATACATCTACCTTTGAAAACTTGATCTCAAGAATTGGAATGCTAAACATGGATTAAAAACAAGTTTTCTTGCAATCCATGCGTACATAGAATCAAAATGTTCTCAGAAAATCAAAAATTCATCCTTAAAAATAGTTAAAATTGATACTTTTCAATAAATCTTTAAAGTCTGCTTATAACATCTGTTTGCTCATGTAACATTTGTAAATATTGGGTTTTCAAAACCCGCTCCGTTTTGTAATCGAATATCAAGTTATAAAAGTTACGTTGAATATTTATGATTATTTTGATTTAAAACGATACATAATTAATAAATAAACTAAACTATAAAAATTATATTTGATAAAAAGTTAAAACAAAATAAATAAAAAAATTATGTTGCTGCCGGGACTCGAACCCGGGTCAGCCAAGAACAATTCCAACGACTTAGCATACACTCACATCACCACTCCGCCACTTTGTGTTTTCTGTTATCTCTAGGAAACAAATGAGATTTATATACAGACTAGGTTAAACCAGTTTCGCCAACTGAGAAACGGAAATCGGCAAATCAATCGTCAAATCGTTTGATTTCTCGCGTATTCACGTTCATAACCGATGAACCGATGTCTTTAATCAATTCAGAATTGATTGAGCATCAAGTCTCATCATTATCGGTCTTCATAACCGAAAAGTAATCAAATCCAGAATACTTCAACCCAAGATCACTCTCGCGACTCAGAAATATCATACCAATACTCCATTTCACTTTCGTCACATTTTCAGACCATCAAAACGCTTAAAACAGTTCGCCGGAATTTTCTGCAAAAGTCGCCGGAAAACCGTATTCATCCTCAAACGGTAAATCTTTCAATATTCGTTGTAGTTCAACAATTATTAGACTATTTCTAACTTAAACCTCTCAATTGAAATCGAATTCAGGCGCTGTATTCAACTAATTCCAGTTCGCCGGAACTCCCCTGAAAATCTTTATTTCCGTCTGTGAAACGGTAAGGACCTTCAAACACATCGTTAACGTTTGTCTATCACTTCAATTCCACATTCGACTAATCAAGACAGTTAATTATCTCGTTCAGTTGAAGAGCATAAAAACAGGGACCGACACATTGCCGGAAATCTGAAATAAACCGTTCATCGGTATGTTCATCTCTAATTACCGTCTCTGCCTTTTCATTTAAGTTTTAATAATGTTTGTAAATCGTAAAAACAAGGAACGGGTTAGTATATCAGTTGACTGTAATTTGAATGAAGAAGATGAAGCTAATTAAACTATAAGTATATTTAAAACTAGTAAAATGAACGGGTTAGACACACAGTCCAGCGGTGGACTGTGTGCAAAATACATACGCATGTCCCGAGTTCGATTCCTGCTATACGCACTCCTTATATAATAAAATGCCTTTTTGTTAAAAAACTAAATCGGGATAACTCAGTTAGTTGTTAAGTGTAATAAAAACCGAGATAATAACCAGGTTAGACACACAGTCCAGCAGTGGACAGTGTGCAACATTAAACCATACGTCGCGCGTTCGAAACCCGTCACTAGCACCGAGTGTTGAATTAAAATGTTTTTATCATTAAAAGAATTTCGGTTAAACTGAATAAGTGTATAAATATAATTAAAAACCAGATTATATCGGGTTAGACACGTAGCTCAGTTGGTAGAGCTGCGTGCACGCGTACGGGAGGTCTCGGGTTCGAGCCTCACCCAGCGCAAACCATGTCCTTGACCGAACCGGTCAACAAGTCAACAGGTCAACGGTCAACGGTCAACGCAAAATAAACAATTTTTTTTATATTTTTATTTATATTATTTAATTTAAAAATCAATTAAAAATACTTAAAAATAACATTTTTAAAGATAGAAAATAGCCATAAACTCACAAAAATATATCTAAAAATTTCATTAAAATCCTTAATAAAATCCACTCATTTAATATATTTTTCCGGTATTATTTAGGTTAGTATTCCTCGTTGTTCCGCTCATCTAATTCGTGCGCATCTTACCATCTCCAATCCAACGCACCCGAGGTGAGTGAATCTTTACAAATTCCCCGTTTAATCGCATTTTGGGGTGTATCATGTGTCTTGATTTATATATTATACTTAAACCATTGTGCATACATCATATCATGAACTAGTGTATTCGGTTTGTTTTTGTTATGTAGTTATTGTTGGATGCAAGTTTATTATTTTCAGTAAATGCAATTTCATAGGCCGCCGCTCCCCATTACATTATGAGCATTGAGCATGTTCCCCATTTCATTATGAGGTTGAACCTGGCGTGCCCACATACGATCGGCTCCGTTTGATTGAGCCTTGATCGCACAGACATTTTCATTTTCAGTACATGCAATACGATCGGCTCCGTTTGATTGAGCCTTGATCGCACAGTTCATTTATGTTATTTATCGTATGTTGTTGGTATGTTAATGTATGCTGTCAAATGTTATTGTATGTTATGGATGTGACTGATATTTGCCACTGCTTGATTATTTACATTTGCTCATCTATGATTATGCACAATTTTTCATTGATAAACTAACAAGAAATTCATTAATAAATGTTTATCTAATAAGGTTCACTCGCCAACTTATGTTGACCCAAAAACCCCCATTTTTACACATGATACAGGTGAACCAGCAGCAGCTAGGAACACATAGGACTTGGACTAGAAGAATAAAACGAATTAGAGTTGGGATTGTTATGTTTGGTTTATTTTCTTTGTATTGAATGAACATGTTTGGATATTTGGAAATGTAACTTTGACTTTATTAAATATTAAACATATTAGTAAATGTCATGAGCTTTGGTGATAACCCAATTATGCCCCGACTCTTATTCCGCTGCGGGTCGGGGTGTGACAGCTCAAAACCTCTGATAGGCTTAAAAATCTTATCCACTGTTAAAGTGTATCCTCTGACTTCCATTTTTATCACTTTTTCAAATACACTGATAGCTATCCACTGATAGTGTTAAAAATCAGTCCTTTTCTCCTCAGAGGTTACACGTGGCCAGATGTTAGCCATCAGATCTTGCAACAGATGCCATGTCATCGTCACTTTTTCAAAACCCTATAAAAACCCTGTTTTATCCATCACCAGTGTTTACCCTAAAACTGCGTCGATTTCAAAGCTCAAACAGTTTTTCTCTCTAACACCATGGCTCCCAAATCAAAATCTTCGAAGAAATCCACACAAGAACTTCCACCTTACACTCTCATAATCAAAACCCCACATAATTACACCGCCATACTTGAAGCAAACGACGCAGATACTCATTATCATCCAATGGTTCGGATTTTGCAAAAGTCGAAATTCAAGCACATGTTAGAAGTCAAAGCCCCAATCTACATTGATTCTCTTCGTGACTTCTAGAAAAATGCTAAGGTTCACTCAACTGCTGCTGGTGTTCCTTACACAATACTCTCAAGAGTAGGGGGAGTGTTGATGTAAATTAGCCCCCAATCGATCTCTCAAGTTTTCAAGTTAAATGACATAGCACATCTTGTGTCATTTCCCCTCAATGAGATCCAAGCAGAGTTTCTGGAAAGAGGTTATGTAGGCCAGATGAAAGGTATGACCATCTTTAAACCTAACTTTCCTACTGATATGATATTTTTCTTTCACACAATTCTAACTTGTCTCTCAGCAAAAACCGCTGCTTTCAATGAAATTCCATTGAACATGCAATATCTGGGGTATGCAATTTTAACTAACACAAATTTTAACTACTCCCAGTTACTGTTCAATGATCTTGTGCATGATTTTCAAAATATTGCAAAAAGAAAAGCTTTTTTGATTCACCCACGGTTTCTCAGTGTTTACTTACAAGATCAAATCAAAGGTCCTGAAATTAAAAAAGGCGTTGTGATAAACCCAGGCCACCTCAATCATGAAACCTTCACCAGAATAACAAACCAAGATAAAGTTGCGAAAACACAAGTAGATGAGGTTGAGCAAGTTTTACCTGAACAAAATGTTCAAACTCAACCTCTTGCTACTGAGCCCACTGCTCTTGGTGATCAGAGCACCACAACCGCTGCTCTGAAACCCACACCAAAAATCCTCAAAAAGAAAACCAAAACACTTACCAAAAAGCCCACCAACCCCAAAAAGGGTCCTCTGGAATATGAGATCCCAGAGGTTAACCTAGTGACAGCACCAAAGTCACAAACCACTCTGTTACTTCTTCACAGCAGATGGTTCAAAGATCTCCAACCGGCTTTGAAACTCCTCCTTCTTCCTCACAAAAGGTAAAGGTTGTAGACACAAGGACACCAAATTATGAAGCTCTAGATCCACTTGGTTCTATCTTCCACAGCCCCTCTCCCAGGGCACTGTCACTTTCTACACAGCCACCTTCACTAATTACTGAATGCAATTGAATTAGACCAGACAAAAACCAGCACTTCTCAACAACCTATTACTAAGAATATACTTCATCAAGAGGCTGGGTCTGACTCTTTATTCATTGCTAGCCCATCAGCACTTGAAGAGGCTACATCCCTTGGGTTACATGTAACCCTTGGTGATAGTTCAACTCAAGCAGCCACTACAATTGCTGAACTCCCATGTTCTCGGTTGGACAGTGGTTTCATAATAAGACTTGGTTGAAGGCAACCACTGTTGAGGCAACATCTGTTACCTCTATTGTGGGAAGTCCCCAGTTCCAAACAAAGGGGCATCTACGGTTGAAGCTGGTCCTAAGACCACTGCTAATGATATCATAGATACAACTACCATATCGGGTAGGTTCAGATGATCCTATTAATTAGGTGATGATCTAAAATATCAGGATTTGACAGAGAGAGTTACTAAGATAGAACATTCTGTGGACGAGATCAAAAGTTTACTGAAGCAGATAATAGCTACAAAAGTCAACCCTTTGTTCTATCCACTGTTGATCTCAAAGAAGCTCTTAACCCTCTGTTTCAACATCAACAACATTATTTGGATCTACAACACAAGCACCAGATGAATGATGTTAGAAACATGGTTGATTCAAGGTATCAAGACACTGCAGCAACATTAAAGCCATCAAAGCTCATCTACCCACAACCACTGGCCATGCACCTCCAACGGTTATCTTTGTTACAACAGATGAAGCCAAAAGGGGGAGAAACCTTTGGGAAACAAAAAGCTAAAAATAGATGATGACAAGGCCAGACCTACTTTAAATATTCCAAGGCCTGATGGTTCAAAGAAGAAAGATATAACTGATGAAATTGTGGGCAAGGCAAGGGCTAGTCACAAGAAGACAATGATTGAGGAGAGCAGAGTGTTGGTTAAGAAAAAGATTGAACAGCAAAAGAAAAAGGAGAGGTTGGTACTTCATCAAAGAAGATACCTGCTAGAAAAGCTAGGCAACCAACAACCACACCCTCCTAAACTAAGCCTGAAACCAATCCAACCATCAAACCTCTGCCTCTCAAAAACCTATCACTTCTTCAAAACCACAACCCACATCCACATAAGCAGATGTTACAGCATCTGTTGTGTCAACATCTGTTGATACAGCAGAGGTTGCAACAAATGCAACTCTATCCACTGCCATGATCACATTTCCCACATCAACTCATCCATTATCCACACCACCTAAGATCCCCACAACCACCATCACCCACTTTAAGGTTCAAAAGGAGAAAAATCACAAAAGTGCGATGATGATGAGATTCATGCACCTCTTCCACTATCATCACAACCAATGACCTCCACATCAGAGCTTACAACATCTTCAATTCTTGAAGTTACTCCTGCAGCAAAGTTATATCCTCTTCATTTACCAGCAGTTGGGGAAGAGATCCTAAGTTTCTTTTCAGAGGATGACCCTCACAAAAGAACAATCCTATCCCTTGATGGCTATCCAAGACCTGCAAATGTTGATGATTAAGCAGAGGATATTGCCAAAAGAGAATCAGCTGGTAAAAGTGATAGAGAAATAAAATTGCTATGTCCTTTCAACTAAGTAAAGCCAGCATCTTACAAGATTTTGTCAAGAACCTGAGCAACCAGTTGTAAGAAAGGGAAGATAAGCTGCTCAAAAGTGAACTTATTGAGTATATCACGGAGAAGAAGACTTATAAGGCAACAAGGGCACAGTTCAGGGATTGGAGCATAGATGAGCTAAGAGAAGAAATCAACAGAATGCAAGAAATGTTGAAAGACCCTCTCAAAAGGCCAACTCCTCCAACTGGGATTTATAGAAGAAAGATGTGACTGAAAGAGCCTTAAAGTTGAAGAGAATGAAGAATGAACTGATTTAGAACAATTATGGTTCAAAGAATCAAGTGATGAGATGGGGTGAGTCAGGGTGATAGACACTTATAAAAAGTTGGAAGAAAGGAGGAAAAAGGATCCATCCATGCCTCCTAAACCCGATTACTCAAAAGAAGATGCTATTCTCAAAGCCCAACTCTCCAAAAAGTCTAGCACAACATCTGCCCATTCCACACTTGCCCTGTTACACAGAAAAAGGCAAGGGGAGATGTCTGAAAAGACTGACAAAGAGTTTGAGGATACATTTATCAGAGAAGGTATACAGAACATGATTGATTATCCAACAGATGATACAAGTGCCAAGCTGGCTAAAGATTTATCAAAAATAGCTCCTTCTCAATCCTCAGCAATAAAAGATCCTTCAAGAAAACCTTCAGACCCAAAAATTCTAAAGTGGAAGGTCGACAAAGACACCCATGAATTGACACTGCTCAAGTCTGATGGTAATGCCACTAAACTATCCATGGAAGCTGCTTATAGGCTTACAGTAGAAGACTTCCAAGAACTATTATGTTTAGAGCTACAGAAGGATGCTGATGACATAGAATCTCTTAACTTTGAACTTCAATTCAAAGGTCAAATAAGAAAATTCTTCCCGAGGAATAAAGACCAAGAATAAAGTGTTTTTGGCATCATCTGTTCCAGGGGGAGATTGTTGGGATTGAACCCATATGAAAGGAACAGGTGATACAAAGCCAAATAACACTATCCGAGCTTTGGTTAAACTATCAGAGGTTACAACCTCTGTTGTACAAACACTGCCTTCCAAAAACTGCTATCCTATCATCTGTCTTCACAAAGTTGCAAAGGTCTGCCAGAGCTACAAGGATCAGAGGATAGAGATCAGAGCTTAGTCATTAGATAGTTTATCAATGTAACAGTGCTAAGCACTGATAGTTAGTATTAGCATAGTTTGTTACATTTAGTTTCCTGTCACTATCAACCCTGACGTCATCAAAGATGCTTAGTGGTTAGATAGTTTAGTATAAATAGGTAACTCGTGTAACAGTTTAACTTTGTCTATTAAAAGATCAGCTTTCGCATATCATCTTCTCTGCATTTTCATACTATCAAACTTCAATTGCAAAGGCTGAGGGGAAGTTTGTGTATCACATGCAAGTTTTACCAACTTGAAAGCATGATGATGATGAAAACAAACTACCATTGCTTGTAGTAAAAGTTTCCATCTATTTCCGCTGCACATCTCTTTTAAACTCAATCATTTTCCATTTTTGAAACAAAAACTACAAGTAATTGAAACTCAAAGTACTAACCTGTTCACCAATAGTCCGACGTTGTAAAATCTAAAGGATGAACTCAGTATACTCACCTGCTACGATGAATCATTGTACTTACCTTGATCGTGGGGGTATGTCATGGTATGGGACACACGGGATTATAGTATAATATTACCTTAAGCGTATCACGGAGTTGAAAATTGAAAGTTGACCGTTAAAGTTTAAATGGAGAAACATGTTGGCAATCACTTAGAGTAGTCTGAATAAGTTCGTGCTGAAAAATGTTCTTTGGTCTACCTGAGAATAATTTTGATCCCATTGCAACTGTAATTGTATATTATTTGTTGGGTTAGTTTCTTTGTTTATTTGTGTTTCTAATATGTTCTCATTTATTTAAAAATTAAAAAAATATAGAAAATTCAAAATAGTGTCCTGTTACAGAATAAAAATTCAAAAATAGAGAGTTTTATTTGTTTTTAATCAAAAATTCAAAAAATTGATCAACAAAAATTGAGAGAATTTAGAATTGTGAAATCCGAGTACAAGTACTTGGATGTACCAAGTGTTCATGTGGTACTTTCTTGTTGTATAGAAATGGTTGATGATGAATTTTTGAGCATGTGCAAAATTTAATATAAATCAAGGAACAAGGGTTGATGAAGATTGAGATGTTGTTGGTTGCTGACAACGCATGAAGAAATCACAACAACAAGATGTACCTGAGTCGGAAGAACCAGATACGAGTCATCGTTTGACAGTGACAGTACATTTGAAGAGGTACCTGTGAACCTGCTTGAAAGAAAAAAAAATGAAGAAAAAAAAGCTAACGAGAATCCTCCTCTCGCACTATTTTGAGCAAGATTTTCAAGTAAAGCTGATCATGATCAAGAAGAACAATAGGCCCAAGTTTGAAGATGAATAGTTGAAGTATCTTCCCACCGAGACATGATAAAGACAACATAAACCTAGGAGGATATTGTAAGGCCATAAAATTAAGTAGGTTTACGCTTGTCTTTATCAAACGCACTTATAGGTTATGTGGACTTAGTTTTCTAGTGGGCTTGGATTAGGCCATAAGGGCCGATTCTTATGTGGACCATATATACTGTTATGGTGAGTTCATAATTAGGGTTAAGCATTTTAGATGAGACATTAGAGAGAGAGCATAGAAAGGGCAAGTCAAGGTTGTTGGTTGTTTTGTGTTTCATGTATATTGTACCAAACAAACCGTTGTGTTTGTGTGTGATTAATAAGTACAATCGATTATATCTTTATCTTATTTCTACACTTTCTTAGTTTTCTGCACTTCGATTGTGTTTTTTATATCCTGTTGATAATTTCTTGGACTTACAATAACTTTGGTTATGATCACTTTGTTGACAGAACTGCTGGTGGTCCCCTTAGCATGATCCTCAAGTCCTGAAAAAGTGTGATCTCCTCAAGACATGGGCCATGCCTACGTGACATACCCGTGTATGATCCTTAAGCCATGAAAAAGTGTGATATCCTTAGGAAAAGAAAAAAATGGTGGCCCTTTAGCCAACTAAAAGTCAACGGTACACCCATAAAAACCTAAAAATTTGGAGAAGCATATCTCGGGCTAGGAAATAAGTTACGAGGACTATAATTATGAATCCTAAGTGTTTTGACGAGACGAAGACAAAAAAATGGTTTTCATAGTATAATACTTGAGGCAAGCCCCATGTCCGGACAAAACATGGGACGTGCCTCGACATAAGACGACAATAGTTGACTTTTGAAGATTCCTGAATATTATTTGAATATTTCTGAAGACTCTGAGAGTTGATCACGCCCCATGTCTCGGCAACTGGTAGTTGCAAGTAACTGTTGACGTGTCATCCAAACACGCCCCATGTCTAGCCCAGACACGCCCCATGTCTCGACTTGCGACAGTCCCTATCAGCATTATTTGTTAACCCTCCTCTTTCTATATCATTGATACCACCCTTTTTAATTTTCCTCTTTATTTTTTTTTGAGACATTTTTAAAACTTTTACTTTTGGGTTTGACTAGACACTAACGAGACTCAGTACTAAAACTCGATGTATCCTTGGACGACCTTGGTATCTTACCATCATTATATTATGCCAATGATGGTTGCACTTGCCCGACATGAAGTGTAGTGTGATAGTATTTTATCGAGTTTTTATAAATATTAAAAGTTGAACTGGTGTATAAAACAACTAACTATAACCATCTTTTTATAAGCACAACACACACATCAGGTAGGGGAGTTGGACGACATCGTCCGACCTTATCATAAGAAAGACGACCATCACCAAACAATATCATATTGCGTCAAATTATTAATTTATTTTATTGGTAAACCTGGATGGGAGAGCTTCCATATCTCGCCCATTAACGCACTCAACGGGTTGTCATCAGCTTCTGACATTACATGTTCACTCCCCCAAAAATATGGGTGGAGCAGGTAGACACCCATAAGTCTTACGCTCCGAGTACCTGACCTGGTTTGCCATGTGATGCGCAATATTAGCGCCTTCATTATCCCCGCAAAGAAAAACACTTTCTGAGACCAGCTAACTCGTTAAGCCATGGCTAGGATCCATTCCGTCAACGTGTTGCCCGACCCACTTGATTGCTTCCCATAAGCCGTCGAAGCAGGCGGTAATAGAATGATCTGGCGCCCTCTGATAGTCAACATAGACTAGACGGCGCCGGATTCAACCGCAATGAGTTAAGAAGTTATGATAGCGTGTCGTGGTAGTAGATTAAAAAGGGGAGTTTTTTTTACCGTTTGGATTTTAGGGTTTTGGGAATATAAAGCCTAATGCCCACGGGTCTTCGCTAGATAACGACGTCTTTTGATTTGACGCCATTATCAAGCCCGACACCCGCGAAAAACGGTATCATAGCAAAGAGTTTTTGGCCCCGGCCATCTATGAATCCGGTAATTTCTCTGATGGTTTGATCTTGTGATGAGTCAATTTGGATAGAACTTGTGAATGATTTTTACTTTGGAGGCTTTGCATGTTGGATTATGTATGAATTCTAAGAATATTTGTTTGATGTGAAACTTATTTGAATTCAATGAAATGACTCTTTTTGTTGTTTTTAATGTTCAAACTTTTTTTTTCTTTTATGTGTTCACCAAAATGGAAATCTCAGTTTATTATCTTAAATCTTAACTAAAACGTCTTTGTCTTATTATTTTAATATCGTGTTCACCAAAATGATATCTTCAATTTATTATCTTATTCTTAACTAAACATCTTTTGTCTTATTAATATTTTTATTTTATTTTTATTAGTATTGTTATTCAATTGTTTAAATAATACTATTATTATGGAGCTAATATATTTGATTCAAATTTTTGTTTGTTTATATAAGAGTAAATTACATTTTTCTCCAATGGTTGTCAAATTACCGATTTGATTTTTAGATTATAGTTTTTGCAGTTTAGTCCCTATGAAAGCTTGTTCACTTTTAACAACATTAACTTTTTCAGTTAATTTCACAATTATTTTGGCCATTTTAGATATCTTACAAATTAAAACCCAACCCCCTCCGTACCTTCATCCCCGTATGACCAATGTTTTTAGAACAAGACGTCACATTGAATAAGAAGACTTACTAGTCCATTGCTGAAACAAGAATTAACTATCAGGTAACACTATAATTTATAATATAAAAGAAACTACTATTGTTGATTCAAATATAGAGAACAAAACTAAAAATAAAAGTATAAAATTAGGTGTGTTTTGGAACCGATTAAATACATTATAAAAGTCATATCACATATAAATCATCATATGATAGTGGATGAGTTGGTAATTCTTAGGAGTGTCAATCGAAAATCGTGCCAGGTTGACTAGTTGATAGATTTTGGGCTACATGGTTGAAGTATTCAACCCTAACTCGAGCGAAATGCTTTTTTCGTGTCGTGACGTGTTTAAGTCGTGACTTGATAAACGAATAGAATTATAGAAAGCATTTGAGAACAAATGTTTAGAATTATCAAAATAAAATGTCGGAATGAAGAGTTAGATGAAATATTTCAAAAAAGAAAATTAAGTTTTTAATAGTTACAGGAAAAATTAAAATACTTAACTTTAAATTTTAACAATTTTTATCTCTACAATAAGAAAAGATAATTTAAAACAAACCTTAAATGGGTTAACAGGTCAACCTATATTTTAAACAAATCGTCTTCGAGTTGACATATTTAATAAATAGGTCATGTCAATTGATTTCTGTATTGATCGGTGGATTAGAAATGAAGATAAGCATGATCGACTAGAAATGAAGATAAGCATGATGGACTGGGCATCTCAGATGTTTAAAGAGCTTCAAAGGTCGATAACATTAATTCGCCAACGACTTTATATGAGTCTACAATTTTTATTTAACTTGTATTTATACTTAACACAAAATCTGTCAAATGTTTTCATTGATTTAGTTCTCGACATCACCCGAAGTTAGCGTTATTGTTTGGAGGCTAAACAAGTCAACGATAAAACTAAGATCTTTTTATAATTTTATTATTAGTTTATAGCGTAAAACAAACCATCTTCAATATATTATCATAAGAAAACCGACAATCTCCAAACATCATGTTACATGAAATTGTCATTTTATTCTAACGACAACCCAATATATTTCTAAATGCTTCAAGTCTGCACCTTTTGATTTGAACCTTCTATTGTTCTACATCTTCGATAAAGAGAAAGCACCTTATCACACACTACGTCCAACTAGTTTAATACATGTCCGGTGGACGGGTTACGCTAACAGCGTAACCATGTCCCACACGTGTCATCCACTCCACTAGTATCTATTTTTAGGGCATCCACACCACTTACTACCACAAATCACCGTCGCTCTTCCCCAAACCTGCGTCACCTACCAACATCGACCACCACTGCTTTGCCCCAAATCGATGTCGGCAACATAACCACCGCCCATTCGAAAGCGCGTAGCTTTATCTACTCATCAACCAAAACCCAAGCGATGTTTGAAATTAGGGCTCCAACACCTACTCTTGAATCTGTTATCGTCTGAAATTAGTTCTATACCCGTTCGGTGGACGAGCATATTAATGGTATAATAAAATAAAAAATATATCATAATAAATACTCAAGTAGTTTATGAATAACTATATTATTTAAAATACCTTAAAACCATAAATATTAAAGCCATAAGCCCACTATTTGGGAAAGACCAAATAGTGGTGATTTTGTTTCGTGCCCTAGTTATTACTCATTTAAACTACCATTTTATAAATGCAAGAGTTAACTCTTATTTTTGCCCATGTGGTTTGTTCACTTTTGGCATTCAGGCCAATTTTCAAAATTGCACAATTTTCCTCCCAATATACTGGAAACTTGTCATTTCAGTCCGAAAAACTAACCCCAGTTAGAATAACTTAGTTAGCTCATGGTTAAATGTTCATTTTACATAGTTTTTTTAATTTTAAGTGAACTTGTAAGTAGACAAATTTATAGCTAATGAAGTGAACTCAAAATTCAAATTCCTACCAATTGCACAGTAACATTACTTGACATTACTTGAGAATAAACATGTTTAGGGATTCAACTGTATTATTCTACACTAAACTAATCAAAAACATGAATGTTTTCATTGGCGGCGCAGCTTGTTGCCCGGCTACCTTCTGTTTTGATGTAACTTGGCAAGTTTTCTGAATTTAAAATAATATTAGTTTGTTAAAAAAAAAAAACACAGACATCTGGCCTTCTATTACTACAAGAATCTGAAATATTCATATCAAGAAACTTACACATCGAAATTTAACAAAAAAGTCACTAATAAAGCACTATTTACAACCTTAGTGTGTGTAATGTGAGGTGTCAGTGTGAATTTAAGCCTCTAAAGGGAACAACCACCAATGCTGACCAAATGCACTCCCATATCTCCCCGGTATCACTCTTTAACCACCATAAGCAATAGAAACATCATTTACGCTAGGACAATCTTTAGCCCAATCTTTCATTATTCATTCCTTTTGTTCTGAGCCCCCACACTCTACTCGCCGAATAAGTATTACACGAACTGAAGTAAATGCCGCAAGCCTCAAAACTAACACTGCAGCCACAAAAAGACCCTTGTTCTGTAACTATATTGTTTTCTAGTCACAATTTACGCCTTGAATATTTATGTAAATGAAAAAAAGACGATTAACGCTATATAAAAATTCTAAATAATACCCGTCCGGTGGACGGGTACTTTAATGGCATGACATAAGTATTTTTCTCTTTGCATTCCAAACAAAATTACAATACATCGCCTGGAATACATTTTAGCTACTTGTAGATTTTAAAGATCGTCAAGCAGCACATACATTTTAGCTCGGAATTGTATAATTTAATTTCATTGCTAAAGATGATAATGTATCGTGGTTTTACAATAAAATGTTCTTACCGCACACCCTCGTTGAAGGGGGTACGTTCGAGGTAACGGCCATTTAAGTTCAAACCGCTACAAGAACAAACTATAACTACAAGTATACGTGACTAAACAAATTACAAATGCACTAAATAAATGACAAAAGACATAATATCATTCTTTCACCGGTTCTCTGGACACAAAAAGCATGACTTTTATTCAATGGCGTAAGATAGCGATTATTACTCATCGGGACGCCAAAACATTTTCTCGACACATAACATACCCTCGTTGTCCTTGTTGTAAGTCATCCTAACATTCCAGTTCAAAGACTTTGCCATGTTTTCAACCTCGGCAATGGTCTCAATGTTGTCACGCACGATCAGTTTACCTTCTGGTCTAAAGATTTTGTCAACTTCCTCCATTAATGATCGTAACTTGCACCTGTGACCACAAAATCACCTCATTGTTACACGACACAAACCTAACATAAAATTCATGGGTTTGGGTTTTAGTCTAAATGGGTTTGAGTCAAACTCACAAACACATCATCAGGTCATGTTTGGGTCAACCCTGACCCGTCTGATTTTACACTTATATTTTAGATGTGTTTTATTGGGTTGACCCGTTTAATTTTATACTTATACTTCGAATGTGCTTTAGTGTCATAGGTTAAAACTTATTTGGAATTTTATGCCAAAACTAAAGAGAATATAGTTTAAATAAATCTAGTCATTTCATATACATTTGTATTTTTTTTGTCAAGTTTGGTTTCTTTTTTTTTTCTTTTTTTTTTTTGCAATCCGCAAGTTTTGACAAGTGAAGATGTTCTCGAGATCAGTTTCGCAAAAAAAAAATTCAGACGAAAACCTCGAGCTTCTTTAGTGGTTAGTTTTTGAACCTTTATTAAAACGTTGCATTTTGCAAGAAAAGCCAATCTCCGACAAACAACGGTTCATTTTTGCCCTTATTTTACCCAAAATCGGTTATTTTTACTGTTTTGTTGCAACTAAAAAACATATAATATGGTTGAGAAACGTATCATTAGAATATGAGATACATACCTTTTCTTAATAATATCTGAGAAAAGATGATCAGCATGCAGAAGATCATATGTTCGCGTGTAAGTGCTGAACAATTCACACCAGTCATGATATATGCCAAAGAGTCCACGTTCGTATATAATCGGAAGAGTATCAAGTGAATCGAGAGGCACAACGTTCATCACCCAAATCTTCAAATCTCTCATTGCAGCAGCAAATCTAAACAAATTTATCAAAAAATAATATAAATTAAATTATTACTGAAATCACATTCGACACGTAACCCGGCCCGCGCATTTTGCCATATAATCTGAATTTGCTTACCCTTCGTAGATAGACTGCATGTTCATGACATTTCGGACAAAAGACCAATCGATTCCTAAACCACTTAAGTAAGATTTTGAAACAACACGTTTCCAGTTTTCATAATCAGAAGTAAAGTCCTCGGTGGCCGGTTTCCCATACACTCCAACCTCACAGCTCTTTAGCCAGTATGGTGGTGACTCCAACCTCGGTGGCCACATTTCGGGCCATTTTGAGCCGCGCACTGATTCGTCAGTCGGTACTTTATGCATACATGCTTAAAGTTGCACATTCCTGCATTCACAAAATCGCATCAAGCTTTGATATATAAAACACAAAATGGGAAAATTTTAAATAAGAGGAAATCATATACATACATAAATACATATATATTTATATATGTATGTATAGGGAGTTTCATTACATTAAACTAAAGTATTGCGAGAACAAAAAGAACAGACCTAGATCTCTAATTTTTTTTATCAATAGTTTATTTTTTATACTTTCTACATACAAATGCGTATGTATATGTACATAAAAAACCATGAAACCATGCAAACATTGGTGTCAATCAGAATTTTTATACTATAAGCTCTATATAAATTTCAAAATCAATGATGTCCTGTGATCGTGTTTCGATACATATAGCTCTGCCCCTGAGGATAACGCAATTATATTTTCGTATGAATACCTCACTTCCTTCTAAATTAAGCTTCTTGTTAACGTGTAGACACATAAATTGGGTTCAAAATTAATTTTCTGAATAAAAGTATGATGAAGGTAACAGTTTAAGATATAACCAAAGGAGATAACAAAGAGAAATCATGATACCTGAAGAAGTGCATTGCCAGTCTTCTCTTGACTGCTTTCTCTACATGCTGACTAGAAAATGTAAGAACATATTCATATGATATAATCTCTAGACAGGGCCATACAATTATACATTATTTTACCTTGGATTTGTTACAAGAAGATCATCACCAACTATTTAAACATGCTCACCAATTTCTGTTGTCATCTTGGTAATGTTCCCAATCATCCTAATCAGATGGGTCCTCTATAGATATGATTGGGTAATCAGACACAAAACCGTAATATCGGTCCTCTCTTCATTCAAATTTAACCTCTTCCATGGATCCTTATACAGCAAATCTTAACAAAATTAGCATCCTAAACAAATTTGAAGATGAAACTGACATCGACATCCAATTAGCAGATAAACAAAAATCTCCATCAGTAATCAAATTATTTAGGGGAAAATTTGTATTGTAGCCTTTATACAAAAGCCCAACAACAATTAAAGCATTTTTAGCAAGAAATTGTGAAGTAAATTAACCTTTAGTGGAAGAAATGAAATTTTGATAGATCATGCTTACTTAAACCCAAAAGAGATGTACAGATAAGGGATGAATGAAAGAAACCACAAACTATCATGGCTGCAAATCAGAACAAACTCGATCAGTACCTTATGGTGAAACACATACACATCCCAATTGTTGATTTTTGACCATTCTTATTCGTCGAATCCAGCCCTTCAAATCAAGAAAAAAATCAAAGATTGGAGTAAAAAAAGAAATAACAGTTAATCTTTTCATGATTAATTAGATACCTAATGATGATGAAATCCTCAATGTTTACTCGAGAAACAGAGCTCCCCGTGTACCTCGTACTTCATGTGACGCCATCGGCTTCCGAGACGGTGCTCTCTCTAGCTGTCAGTTTGTCGCATCAATACTCCTCAAGCTTAAAAAAGGGTAAGCTACCTCGACATCTAACTATAAGGATAACCTGGCGCAATATGCAATGTGCACTTCCTTAACACAACAGGCATAATTCAAATCATCAATTTTGATGTTCAATGCTCCAAATCTCAGAGGAGAATGGAAAATTCTGGTTGGATAAATAAAACCCTATCTCCGTCCTTCACTCCGTAAACCCTTTGTACGTGGAAGATCTTTATGAAAGTATGAAACCGCCTATGGCAACGTGGGGAGTGAAAACAGGGGTCAAAGTAACTGCTGATAACCGCTGTGATAGCGGTTAAAAATGTGAGTTTAAGTGACTGAGATTTAATTTAGACAAATCTAACGGTGAAGGTTGATTTGAAAGTTAGTTACACTTAATGGTTTAATTAGAACAACGTTAATCATGACCGTTGATGAAGGTACAAATTCTCTTGCGTAGGGTACAAGCACTATCAAGAGACGAGTGGAACAGGAAAAATACATGATCAACCCTTTATCCTCAATAATCTCTATATCTCCATTCCATCCATTTTTGTCCAAAATTTCCTTGTAATAATACCCCCTATCTTTCAAAAAATCCTTCTCAGCAACAAAAACAAGTACCTTGGAGCATCCAAGATCCGAAACTTTCGGATCCATTGCCGGGTTAAGAAGTGGGTCATCCACCCCACTTGTTCCCGGGTGGGCGAACTTCCATATCTCGCCCACTATTGCACTTGTTGGGTGGTCCTCAGGTTCTGATCCCACCCGTTCGCTCCCCAAAAAAACGGGTGGAGCAGGACGACACCTTAAGTCTATACTCTAGTCAGTTTTCCGACCCAACTCGGATCGCCATATGGTGCGCAATATTAGCACCCGCACTATCCCGCGAAAAATATGTTTCCGTGATCGGCTAACTCGTTAAGCCATGGCTCGGGTCCCTTCCGTCGACGTGTTGCCCGACCCACTTGACTGCTTCCCATGAGTCGTCAAAGCATGCGGGAACCGGATGCTCTGGCGCCCTCCGATAGTCAACCGAGACTATGACGGCGCCGGTTCCGCCGCGATGAGGTTTAAGAAGTTATGGTAAAGCGGTGAGGCGGCGGATTGAATGATGAATCCGCCGCCATGATAGTAGATTAACAAGGGGAGTTTTTTGACCGTTGGATTTTGGGGTTTGGGAATATAAAGCCTGACGGAGAGCGATGTCTCCAGTAGGATAACGGCGTCCTTTGATTGAACGCCGTTATCGGGATCGACGCCCGTGGAAACGGTGTCGTTACCGGTGAGTCTTTGGCACCGGCCATCTTTGTAAATTCGGATGAATCCGGGAATTTCTCTGATGATTTGATCGGATGATGAGTCCATTTTTGGATTAGTGAATGATCTTTGCTTGGTGGGTGTTTAGTTGAATTCAATGATATATATTGGATTTATGTGACTTATTTCCATGGAAGGACTGTTTTTTTGTTTTTGTACTTGATTTTCAAAGTCTTTTTTATTGTATCCACAATTGTATATTAAATTTATTATATTATATTTATTATTGATGTGACGTGGTAGCGTCTCACTTCTTTTTTCTTTAATACCCTGCCACTTTTGTATTTTTTTTATATTTTATTTTTTATTGTAACTTTTAAAATTTTGAGTATGACACATGAGGGTAAGGGTAGCATCGGGTTAGGTTCTAAAAAGTGTAATAATTTATGTAGATATTATGTTTTAAATTTTAAATATAATGTTTTAGATTTTTTTCTATGATATTATATAGAAAAAATCAAATGAAAAATTCAATAAATATATTTAAACATGAAATTTAAATTACACTGATTAATTTTCTTAGCATGGTGTTAAAATTTTTTCTAAAATGCCTAAAATTTAAAACACAATAACTATATATACTTCTCATATTTTTTAGGAGTTTTGAACTTTTGTAGCCAACTTCTAACCTAAGACAGAATTTTTTATGTATTGTATTAATTTTTTAAACCAAGTTATGAGTAGTAAGTTACAAATTAACGTAAATGTTGACAAAGCTACCTCATATGTAGTTTTGTTTAAGTACCAACATTTAATGTTTTTGTTATTATAATAACTAGTCTGCTTCTCCTGCGCTTTGCGGCGGGTGCTGCTATCATTCTAAACCGTTACGAAACCGACTTAACAACATCTATATCGGTACCTATATTATTTTTATTGCTTTTACTTTCGATAAACTAACATTTATCTGTTATCATACCATACCAGACCAAACCGAACAGCATAGGTACTTGTATGTATTAATTTTTAGAGTTAAATGCCTGGTTGGTCCCTGTGGTTTGCGAAAATTGCAGACTTGGTCCCAATGGTTCACTAATTACACGCTTGGTCCCAGTGGTTGCAATTGTTAAACACGGGTGGTCCTTAACACTAACCTTTGTTAAATTTTCCAGTTAAGTCTTTGTGAAATGACTATATTATTCCTAAACAATTAAAAAAGATGGGTCCACCCTTCATCTTCTTCTCCCCTGTCTCTCTCTAACCAACCACCACCACCTCCACCCTCCTCCTTCTTCCCCACTCCACCACCCTTTAAGCCACCTACCACCACCATGATCTCCACAATTCACAAAAACAACTATAATAAATCAAATTGAACTTATATTAATCAAAACCCACAACAGGCTATTCATAAAATATCAAACTAACACAAAGCCCAAGTCGCAGACTACATAATAAACAATGTTTTCTCACAGTAACAATCAAGAATACAAGAACTCATCAAATCACACAAATCATAAGCAGCAAACTTTACTTAAAGACGAAATGAACAAAATCTGCATATGGGTTTCGCCAATTTTGTATAAAGATTCAAACTTGCAGAACTTTTGAGTGAAATTGTAAACAATCAAGAATCGATGCTAATGTTGTGTTGATAGTTATTGGTGGTGCAGAGGTATTAATAGCAATCACGATGGTTACCGGTCAAGAGTGTCGGCACAAGGTGGTTTTTTTCGGCCGAAGGTGATTTCCGCCGATGTTGAATGGCAGTACAGGGTGGTTGACGGTGTGCAATAGATGATACAGGTGCTTTTCGAAGGTGATGACCGGAATTCGTTTTTCGTTTGTCAGAGATGTATGTTATTCTGATGATGTTTGCGGCTAGGGTTCAGAAGATGCAAGAGTGATGGGTTTTGGGGGGATGGTGGTTGTGACGGAGATGAAGATGGTGGTTTGGGGATATGGTGTTGGTGATGGTAATGCAAGGTGGTGGTGGTGGGTGGTTTTTAATGGGTGGAGTAGGAAGGAGAAGGGTGGGATGGGGTGGGGTCCACTTATTTCTGTTTGTTTTTTTATTCTTAAGGGTGATATAGACATTTTACACACATTTAACTAAGATATTTAACAAATGTTAGTGTTAAGGACCACCTATGTTTAAAAATTGCAACCACTAGGAACAAGTGTGTAATTAGTGAACCATTGGGACCAAGTCTGCAATTTCCGCAAACCACAGGGACCAACCAGACATTTAACTCTAATTTTTACAGTTTTATGTTTAATAAAGGATATCATGCCGCTACCGTAGTGAACTAAATGAACAACATTGGTTTGGGTAACACTAATTATTTTATCGTTTTTCTTTCGATAATCTGACACCGTATTAAACAACATGCATATAGGTACTTGTATTCATTTTTATGGTTTGGGAATTAAAAAAATATATATATACAACTCTATCTGCAACATAAATTAATATCGTACAAGTATCGTGATAATCTGAACCGATCGATCCATTATTGTCGGTACGATGTTCATCTTTATCGTTTTCGGCTGATATAAATCAAATGTTGATTTCTATACCGAGTGTCTGTATCGTTTCGGTACTGTAACAAAACGAAACGATACAATACCTGCGGTAACATACTGTCACAACGCGCGACCAGATAACTTGAAAAGTCAATAAATAAATACGCATCGATAAGGATTTATAATTTTTTAAAAGTTAACAACACGAATTATTACTAAAAAATTAAATAGAATAATAAATAATAAAAGTTAAAAAACAAATGCATAAATATTATAAACAACTATTTATCACTAAAAACAAATTAGACAACAAAGATTATCATAAAGAAAACAAATAATAAAAAATTACATAGTACTATTCATCAAAAGTTTGTTTTCATTGTATACTGGTTTTTGCCCCTCTCGTGTCACGGGGCACTAGCCGATTATTTCTTCTCATAACATGTACGTCTGTGTTTCGGTTACTTGTACATACTACTCATAAAACGATCTAAAAAAATTAAATCGAGTCAATCAGTTAAACAAAACATTACCATACTTTTACTAAAAAAACTAAAACAATGGAAAAAGTACCGTTGCCACGGAAAAATTATATCGAGCAACCAATTAAAACTAAACACTACCATAATTTTGTCAAAAAAAGTAAAATGAATTTTACACTAGAGGCAAAATTGTAATTTGACAGCGAGAAAAAACAAAAATAATGGCGAAACTACAAATTTGAGCTAAAGGCAAAATCATAATTTGGCTAGAAGAAGAAAAGAACAAAACCAATGATAAAACTGTAAATTTAAAAGGGGCTAAATCATAATTTGACTGGATTAATAGGAAATGGCAGGTAGCTGCCTGCACTATTCCCCTCCATGCTCTTTATAGATAGTAGCTTTCTCACCACACCACTTTCCTTACTTATGAAATATTTTGTTTCGTGTACATACATATATTCCGATAATGGGAAAAACAAAAACAAAATCAAAACTTTAGTGGATGCCATGTGAAATACACACCAACCGTCTTTTTCCACCATTTATAAGGAATATATAAAGGGTAAATTGCACAAATCAAGCTTTATATTAAACATAAACTGCACTTTATACTTTTCACTTTGAAATCGACAAAAACCAACCTTTATGTTCATATTTTTATACATCGTGAACCTTTAAAACCAATGCAATTTATTTTGTCCGTTAACTCCCCACACATGACATGTGAGGGTATTAATGACTTTTCCAACCCTTTTTTAATTAATTAATATTTATTTAACCAAAGTCAACCATCTCTCTTCCCTAAGTCACAACTTCACACACACTAAATGCAGAAATATCCAGAGAGTGAGAGAAAGCGTCTAGAGAGAAAAAGAGTCGGATGGAGATTGTGGTGGTCGGAGATGACGAGGAAGATGATCATTGATGATGCGGCGATGAGAGGCGGTGGTTACTGACTGCTGATGATGGTGGCAGTATCACCGGTGACGGAAATGAGAAAAGCGATGGGTTCAGAGGTGACAACGGTGGCAACTATGTTGTGGTTCTGATCTATAGTCCCGGTGATGATGGTGATTGCCGGCAACGGAGATGTCGCCGGGCAGGATGGTGAAAGTCGGCAACAAGTATAATGTTAATAGGTTATTTAATTGTGTTATTGAGTTCTGTTTATTAATTCTGTTCTTCGGTTTTATAAATTTTGTTTTCATAGATTGATGCAGCAAAAAATGTTGCTATACAGAAACTTGAATTTTGGTAACTCATGTACTGTATTATTACAATTATATATTTCACTCATGTATTTTTTATATTAGTTTTGTTCATGATGATATATGATTATCTTTATGTAGAACTGTTGCAGAAGTGTTAAGCAAGGTGAGATTTTGGATGATGGGGCATGGAATTTGTGGTTAGGATGAATATGAGAGAAGGTGTTGTTGATTATAGGCTAACGATGAGAGAAGGTGTTGATTTGTAGTTTACTAAAAAATAACTTTTGTTTCAATAACGATTTAAAAAACTTAAATGACCCTCACATGCTTTGTATGTGAGGTGAGTTAATCAAGAAATCTAACAGTGTTAGTGTTAAAGGTTGACCCTTGTATCAAAATATGAACATAAAGGTTGGTTTTGACCGATTTTATAGTAAAAGGTATGAAGTGCAGTTTAAATATAACATAAAGGTTGATTTCTGCAATTTTTTCTTTATAATAATAATAATCACTGTTCAACAAAAGTTCGTTTTCATTGTATAGTATAATATAAAATATAATATAATATAATGTATAATATAATGTATAATGTATAATAATATAACATAATAATAATAACATAATAATAATCTAGTGTAATGTTCTATAAAATTCTGAATATGTTATTGCGACGTGTTTATTTTTATCTACGTTTCATTTAAAGTTTTGCTATAAGCTGAAGAGTCAAATATAGTTTTTTTTCTTTTCCATGAACGGTTATTGTCGAACAAATTTGATCTTTCTTCTGGTTGTTGTATCTATGTTGTAACGAATTGAACTAATACCGACAAAAAATAGAGTTTTTTTATTTATTTGGTATATTAAGTTATACGAGTGACGCTGTCGTACCGTGATCAATGTCGAAAGGTCGCTCAAAAGATATGTTTTAAGGTATCCTATTCACGTTTACTAGTAATGACAAATAGGGTGTCGAATCCACAAGGAGAATTGGTGGAAAGTTGTAGTTTTATCTAATTTACCTAGACTATTGATTTCTGGTTTTAATTTGATTTGAGAAAAGTGTTTTTAGTTGAAAAACAATGATGAGAAAGGTAACCTCCTCCAAAGTTTAGGTAATAGGTTTCACACAAAAGTCAATTAATTAATTAGGAACCACATAAACATAGTTCTAGAAATAAGTTAAAGTAGCAATCAAAACATGTTCTTGTCATCAAACCATGTCAACTACCAAATTTATAAGTGTCAAAGTCAACTCCCTTTAGTCACCCAACTCGCTTCTAGATTTTGTCATCGCCGTAGTTATAAAGAGAGAACTCAAAACACACACAAATTGTGTATATTAACTAATAAGTCAATCAGATTTAAATGATTGTCATCATAAATAACATAAGATCCAATACATAAATCAAATAATTTGTAAAACCTATACGAACCATCCGTCTGGAAAAAGTCACAAGAGAATTAACCTCGCAAACCCGTTACGTTTGTCGGCGACAACTCTAAGATCATTCGATCCTTCTTGATTTGTGTGCAGAGCAGCAAAGCTTGCTGCTGCTTAGTGGTGCACAAATCGGGTTTTTTAATACCCGTTTTCGGGTATGGAACCGGATTCGGGTACAACCGGGTTCTACAAAATCGGGTATTGACAATAAACGGGCCGGGTCCAGGTTTTATACACAAAATGAATACCCTATATACCCGGGTTCGGGTTGGGTTTTCTGATACCCTGTTTCCGGGTTCAGGTAGGATTGGGTATGGATCGGGTTGGGTTCGGGTATGCCTCGGGTATGGGTCGGGTTTGGTTCGGGTATTCATTTTTTTTTGCATAAAACATAGAAATATAAAATGCAAAACCTTTTTATTTCATAAAACATAGAAATACATGACACTTAAATAATCGTAGAACTGGGTCGAATAAGATGATGAACATAGATAGCTTCGAATAACTTGATCGTCTTCGTTTATTGTTCGTCTCGAGGATAACACTTGCGGTTAAACCAAACATCCAAGACCCCTTCTATAGGGTATAGAGATACAATGTAAACAAAAAAAAGTCAAAATACACTTTGTACGGCTATATAGCCGTTACCAAGGTACAAAACGAAAACACCTGAACCAGGTATTGGAAAACCCGGACCGGGTATTGAAAAAACCCGATTCCGGGTTCGGGTTGAAACCGGGTACTCGTAAAACCCAGGTGTTGAAAACGGGTATAAAAAACTCGGTTCTGGGTTCGGGTTTTATAACATAAATGCATACCCGACCCTAACCCTAAGGGTAGGATCGGATTCAGATATAAAAACCCGAGTTTTGTTTTTCGGGTCCGGGTTCAGATTTTTTATACACCACTACTTCTACTTCTTCTCTCGTGCCAAAGCAATTGCTTGCTGGCCCAACAATGTAGCTGATAAATAAGTCCAAGTAACCTCCTCATTACTCATATGGGCTGATATTTCTAATGATCAAACAAAAGAAAGACAAAACCACTGATAGCCCATTTAATGTTCCATCAAAATAATTCATGTTAACATTATCACATTAAATATCACGTAACGTTTACATCTTTATTATATCATCTCACCATTTTTATTACATAAATGCTTTTGCTTAAAATAAATTTATAGTTATGTATAATAACTGTGTGAAATCTCAATCGTGAGTCACTAGAAATTATTAATTAAATTTATTGTTTTAGCATGCTCTTTCAATAACCCACTTAATACAAAAACGAATAAGCAAGCATAGTGTGTTTTGTACCAATATCAATGCATTTTTATCATAATTAATATTTGATAACGTGTTCCTAAAATGCAATGATCATACCGTTGTCATGATGAAGCGACCTGCTTATCGAACAACTTCGGTACTATCAATATAATTGGAACCCTTATTAATATTCGTTTTTATGGTTTTCGATCGATGTAAAACATATATCGATGTCCTTTTGAACAATCAGAATTTAATTTTGGGTTTTTTCGGTTGCTGTGCGAGTATCATTCCATACATATACCATAATGAGTTAAACAGATCGAAGTTTCACCGTAACACGTGAAAGAATTCTACTAGTTATGTTAATTCTTAACTTTATTTATATTGTTATTTTGAAATAGTACTATCATTAATATGATGGAGCTAATAATATTTAGAGTTAATTGCCTATTTTGTCCCTGTGGTTTGTTAATTTTGTCATTTCAGACCAATTTTAAAAAATGCACCATTTTCCTCCCTGACATACTCGAAACGTGTCACTTCAGTTCAAAAATTAAAACCTAGTTAAGTCAGACATGTTAAATGAACGGTATTATTATCATTTCATATTTCTTTTACTTTCACCTTATTTAACTGGGTTAAATAATACCCTTCATTTAACTTATCAGATTAAACTTAGTTTTAATTTTTGGACTAAAGTGCACGTATCCAGTATGTCAGGGAAGAAACTAGTCCATCTTTAAAAATTGGCCTGAAATAAAAAAAGTGAACAAAGCACATGAACAAAAATGAGAGTTAACTCTAATATTTAAGTTCACATTTTGTTTGTTTTTCAATAAGTGTGTCGTATGGTTTCTATCTAAAAAGTAAGTTACTGAATGTGACCCTTTAATAAGTTTAATATTATTTAACCAGTTGTATTTTTGTAGTGAATCTATTAATAATATTAGTTAACTTTTATTATATTAGTTGTCATATTAGCCGGTCGAAATGGTTCATTTTATACCATGTCTCAAAGCTTCCACTCTGATGTTGAATAAGATTACTAATACCTAACTCATTTTCATTTATACTCTCCTCCATCATCAGCTTTCTTCGGTTCCGCTATGCCCTCTCTATATCATATACACACGTCATTAATGAAACAATACCGACTTGACAGTCAGATGATGATTCCCGAGGCTAGGACTTTGTTACCATTTATCATCGTATCAATTTATCATCGTCATACTTAGTAAATCTCACCAATAACAAAGCTAAAGTAGGGTCTAAGGAGGGTAAGATATAGACAACCTTACCTCTACCCTGTAGAAATAGAGAGGCTGCTTCCAGTAGACCCCCGGCTCGATAGTAGTATTGCATCAAGCCTTGGACATAAGGCACATAACACTCAACAATTAAGACAAGGCTGATGGTACATGTACTCTCTTGTCTTTCGACTAGGACTTTGTTACCATTCTAAACGCTTAAATTCGTGCTGCAACTTATCTGTAGGCAGCACCGTCACAACACGACAACAAAACCCGACCTGCCGGATCTTTGTATCAATAGTTAAATAAAAAGTTACCAACCATTTATTTTTTCTATAATAAAATAAAATACTTTTTAAATTCAAGAAGCAATCAATAAATTGAATATGAAGTTTTTTCTACAAACTAACAGGAGAATAATAAACTTTGCTTTAAAGTTGGGTCTATTAAATTCTGTGTTTCCTTTTCCCTTCTAATATTGCATTGCTTGACCCAAAGACACTACTATACCCCACACACCTACAACCAACAAAGATATGCTCCGGTTATTTCTTCCCTACGTGGTTCTATTAGCCTCCTCCGCCGTTCAGTTCTCCTATGCCGCCTCAGGCCTGAGCATTTTCCTCTTGGCAGGCCAGAGCAACATGTCCGGCCGAGGCGGCACAGTGAATGGCACGTGGGATAACTATATCCCACCAGAATCCTCCCCCAACCTCGCCATCCTCCGCCTACCTCAACTGGCAACTCGCCACCGAGCTGCTTCACCGGGACATTGATACCGCAAAAGCATGCGGTATCGGGCCCGGTATGGTGTTTGCGAGTTGGTTGTTGAGAAAGGATTCCAGCATTGAGGTGGTGGGCTTGGTTCCTTGTGCGGTTGGAGGGACGAATATTAGCGAGTGGGCCCGCGGTGGCGAGCTTTATAGCGGGCTGATTCGGCGGGCCCAGGCCGCATTGGAGGGTATCCGTGGGCTGTTGTGGTATCAAGGGGACGGTGAGCCGAGAAGACGCCGAGTCGTACAAGGCTCGGCTGCAGAATTTATTTACTCATTTGCGAGCCGATCTCCTTTTGCCCGTGCTTCCCATAATTCAGGTGAGTAATAACCTTGGTTTTCTTTTTTAAATAAAATAAAGTATTCTTTGTTACACTACCCTTAAATCAATACCTACATTGAGACACATGTACATTAACACACGCAACCATAGATCAATACATAAATATACGACTTTTTGTGTGTTTACAAGTTCACACTCATTGAATACACCATTAAAAAATTAAAACTCAAATATTAGAATTCAAGAGAATTAAGTACAAGTAGGTAATTAGGGGTTAGTGTGACGGTATTGAGTTCACGGTGTGGTGATCACCAACACATGAAGGTGTTGTGGCGTGCTCGTATGCATGTTGAACTTCAGTCATAGCATCTTTCCAATGTTTTCATTCGTTATGTCCATGGCCGACATAGACATGGTGGCTGATGTGGAGGAAAGAGGGGGCAACATCCACAATTAGAGATTGTGAGAGAGAGAGGGTGCCAACCTAGAAGTTTGTGGGGACAGACACCCATAGGTAGGTTGACATTGCCGGCATGGAGGACAAGGTGGCGTCCGTAAGCCTCATCCATGCTCTAATTAAAAATAATACTTGAAGTGTGTTAGACTATATGTATATCTATATTTTCATGCTTACTAAATTGATTGTTATTATATCATTTCACTATATATCAAAATAACTATCTACTTTAAAAAATAACAGGTATAATAGTTTTATTTCAAACCAAATCCCTAAGTACACACCCTTCATCCGTTTACTTTCCATGTATACTTTCATATTGATGGGTCACAAACAAATGGTCATGGGGTCACAGGTTGCACTAGCATCTGGAGAAGGACAATACATAGAGATGGTGAGAGAAGCGCAACTAGGAATGGACCTTGTGAACTTGCGAACCGTTGACGAAAAGGTCTACGCCTCGAACCAGATGGGTTGCACTTAACCACACCATCTCAGGTAACTCTTGGGAAGATGTTAGCCGATACCTTCCTTCAAAGCCAACCTTCATCCATCACAAGTAATGCTTCAAAAATGCCTCCTAAGTTTTTAACAAGTTTATTGAATGTTTTCATAGGGTTGGTGCACTTTTTAAGTTTTATTTATATGTAAAGTTGAGCTTCAGAATAAACTAACTATTCAATTGTAAGGTGTGTACATAAAAAATCATTGTAACCATTCTTTGATATGCTCACATTTTTTTGAGACCTTGTGAATAAATGAGACATGGTTTTTAAATACTTCGCGACTTCAAGCTTGCTCAAGATTAAATTGTACAACTTTCTTGTCGAGTTGAGCGGCTCGTATATATTTTAAGCTGATCGAAGTGCGATGTGAGTTCGTTGCGGGCTCTCTCAAAGTAGTTAAAGTAAGCATCTAAGAAGACCAACTTTTAGAGTAAAAGAAATTTAGATGGCTTTTTTTTTGTGTATCCATATATGTAAGAAATATTAACTTTTGTTTATATATGGTCAAAATTTTAAGATACAAATTTGGTCAAGCTTTGTCTAAGCCGAATTTGAGCTTATATGTCTCTTCACTAAGAGTTTTTGAGTCGAGCAGAGGGGGCTAGGCTCGCTTCCCTTGTTATGTTGTGCTAGTCATAAACCAGGCCTCTGGTCAAGATTGATCCTAGTAGGAGACTTCTATTTGCTATATGCCATGAAAGTATATTAGCTTGTAGAGGGAGAAGATCGTTCCACCTATGTTAAAAACGTCCATTGCGTTATTAACAACCAAAAACCGAGCCGAACCGAATTCAAAAAGTTCATAATCGAATGGAATATTGGATTTAAATAACCTCAACTTTCACCAATTGGTCGATAACACTCCCAAGTTTCGATTTGTACACCACCAGCACTCCCAACTTTCAACTTATTGTCCAATAACACTCCAACTAACTAAACTTTAACCCAGTAGCTAATGCATGAATATCAAAATTGCCCACGCACTCATCAAAAATGTCATATTGGCTGCCACGTCATCAAAAAGGGTCACATCAGCAAAAACTAACTGATTAGGGTTCATTTAGTTAAGAAGTGTTATCGGCCAATAAGTTGAAAGTTGGGAATGCTGGTGTACGAATCGAAAGTTGTGAGTGTTATGGTCAATTGGTGAAAGTTGGGGTTATTAAAATCCAATATATCCTTAATCGAATTGATAAGTTGGTTGTTTTTGGTTTTTTTTATGAAAAATGTATATATATATATTTCATTTTAGTTTTTGCAATTTTTTAAATTTCATAACTTGTTACCATTATTTATTATTTGGGTAGAGTTGAGCTAAATAATATTGGACTAAAATTGTAATTGGATAGGTTAAATTAAATAACCAATATTCGGTTTATTCAATTTATTCGATTCCAACCATAATCAGATATCTAAAAACCAAACACCCAATTCGATGTTCAAGCGACAACCTAATATAAAAACCGGTTCCGTTTTAAACGATTTCGGTTTGTTCGATTTTCAATTTTAAACTGAATAATGAACACCCTAATCATTAGAGTTAGAATGGATGAAGAAGAAAATTAGCCTTTGATTGACGATGAACACTCTTGACCAGCCTAACAATTACCAAATACCCATAGTGGAGGCCCATGCATCCGACCCATTAGAAATGCTAATTTGAAGCCAACTCAGTGATATCATCAAGTGATTAAGGTCAACATCTTATGGCCTTATGGGTCGGCTCTATGCTCCTGAGTCCAACGTGAAGCCCAATTGTGAGCTAGGGGCCCAACAACCACATTTCATCTCTCTACTACTAAATCAATATTTTTATCAAACAAATAGATGCTAGCCAAAACTAAATCAATATTTTTATCAAACAAATACAACTTATGATGATTGTCTTTATATAAATTTTCACTTTTGAGTTCAAGCTTACGGTCTAAACGAAATTACTAGTTAGATATTTTTAATTTAATACATTAAGTATATATTTAAATAATAATTTTTATCATCAATAAAGTTATAATAAAAATAAGTAAAATAATATGTAATTAAATAATATTTTTTTAAATGTGTGTATAATAAAAAATTAAAGAACCATAAATAAAAAAATAACAAACGATCCGAGTAAAGATATTTGCAAATCAAGCTTGAGGTTTTAAAAGAGAGCTCGAAACGACCCAAAATTCTTGTAATTAAAATAAACCAAACTACCAATGAGCTTATAGCTCAGTGGTACCCAAATCATGAAGTTCATTGTTCACATGTGAAGCTATAGTGGCGCGCCCTCGACCCTTGTGGTGTCCAGATCATGTGGATGGTGTGCACAGGTAATTTACCAGCATCATAACCCTTGTGATATGAGATGATAAGTATCCTATGAGTATGAGGGACAAGATTCCTTCCTTAATCCTTTTCTAAATAAACCAAACTCAAGCTCAAAGTGGTTATAAGACGCCTAACAATTTCCAATTCTATCATGTTATACAAACGTGGAAACGATGAATCATCACATACTACTTTTTAACATTATAAGGACTTTGACGTTATCTTATATAAGATTATATCAAAATCATATCTTATTAAAGATTGCCACCTCTGACACCTTAGTCTCAACGTGTCAATAAATATAGACACACTCACACATATATACGTCTCTACAAAGTGCATAAAGAACCATTAATCTTATTCTTCTATACCCTTGTTGAAGAAAGATGAATACATCAAAGGTATGCAACTATAAACTTGTGTTTTAATTTGTTATCATTATTATTAGTTTTCTTTCACTATATTCTTGTTTGTTCAAATTTTGAGAGTAGGGAAACGAACGAATAAACGAGGAAGGGAATGTGGAAACCAAGGTGGATTACCGGTCACCGGCGGGATACGATAAGGACGATAAGCCGGTGAAAGAGAAGGTGCAAGTTACTCATGTCTTGATCCTAAAACTAGAGATCCTGCAAGTAATTATGCTAACCCGGGTGAGGCGTTGTCAAGCCGAGTCGACTCGGCTAAACCCGTCACTAGTAAGCAAGAGAATTAATAGTGTTTGAATATTGTATTATGAGTAATATTTTTCTCTGAATAATTAACCAACTATTATGAAAGGTTATGTAATAAACGTGTTTGGGTGGGTGATTTCGGTTGTACGCATTTAAATGAACTTTTAGTTTTCTTTATTAGTTAGTTATTTATGACTGGTCCCCGAGGATACATTATCATCATCGTGGTTAAATGATTTGTTTCATAATCATAAGGTTGAAAGTTTAAATGGGATGTAGGGTGTGAATATTAGTGTATTTAACCTATAAAATTTAGAAATTACTTGAAAAAAAAAAACAAAACAAAAGAAGAACACACTTGACTAGATGACGGTATACCCGATCAGAACGCTTATGGCAACACGTCTATTGAGCGTGTTCACAACTTATGTGATCAACTCCGGTTAATTCAGAAAGGCCAGATGTCCATTGCCGAGTTTGGTCGCACCTTCAAGATTCTTTGTGATCAACTCTCGGCTATTGGTTATACGGTTGACCCCGTTGATCAACTTCATTGGTTTTATGTGGTCTAGGACCATTTGAAACCTTTTCCACTTCCATCTGCTCCACCCATCCGTCTTGCTCCATCTTTGCCAATCTTCTTGCTTGTGCCGAAGGCCATGATTTATTTTCTTGTACCCTTCATGCTTCTCCTACCCCACCGGTTGCCATTTAGGTTCAAACACAACACCACAACTCCTTCCTAGGGATCGTAGTGATCGTGATTATGTATCATGTAGATTAATATCCAACCCGCTCAAATGGTTTACTATCACAAACCGTCGCGGCTATTTGGCACACCGTCACGGATGTTTGTCATAACGGCTGTCCTCTTGCACCATTTATGTTCTCTCTTTAGGCTTCCGTAACTCCAGAAAGATCAAAAGTTTTTGTATGCGTTGGTTGGGTAAGGTTAGTGTAAAACGACATTTTTCTAACAAAGTGTGAGAAGCCTGTGTAGACATAGTGTCTTAAATTTAGGTATGGTGTAAACATAACAATTTTATAACACAATCATATGTATTCTAAGCATTTAATTTAAGACACACTGATTAATTCTTTACATGGTGTTTTCAGATTTCATGCCTGGAATATATTTAATTGTGTTTTAAATCGTTTCGTTTTCAAATCTTGGATCAGGTTCGTGTCAACTATTTTTTTGATCAGTGAGACAAGACTCAAATCCATGAGACAAAAAGGAGCTCAAGTAATTTATCCGTCATGAAAGATTGCAACTTCGTCCTCATTTTATTTATGGTCTCATTATTCGACGGTTGTTATGGAATAACAAAAACATATACTTGGACAGTTGGAACTTCAGATCATTGGTCTAAAATGAATCCAGATATGATCCTATGAACACAGAATTGAGCAATTCGCTTTGGGCCGACCCATGTGTCTTGCAAATAAATGGCCCTCAAAACTCATTTTTTATCATTAATATATATATATATATAAAAGGTTAGGATAAAATGAGAACCATTTTAAGTTGTGAGAATCATGGAAACTAAGTCATTCAAAAAGTTTTTTAAAAAAAAGAAAAAAAAACTTAAAAATATTAAAGAAATCACTTGTTTTAGAAAAAAAAATTTAAATGCCGCATTCACAAATTTACATGAGGTGTAAAAAAATTTATCGCCATAACAAAATTTACATAAGCGCGTAAAAAAACTTACATCAGGCAAAGCTACCGCCTCTAAGAAAATTTGTTTTTTTTTACAGATGTGTTTATAATATTTTCATTACCATTTGTGCAAAACATTGTGGCCCAACTTACGCGGGAAGTAGGAGTTCTCATGATTCTCACAACTCGTGGTGGTTCTTAATTGAATCGAAACCTATATTTATTGGTATATATGTATGTGTGTGTCTTAAAAAGTCTAAATTGTCAAAAAAATATAAATAAATAAAAAGAACCGTCGTTAGAATGTTTGGACCATCTAGCCGACCCTGCCAAGCCAACCAGTTTAGTTCGACGTTTCAGAAACTACCCATAACTGGTTCATCATAGAAATTTTGTTAAAATCGGTCGAATCAGACACTAAACGCCCAGTATTATGAACATTACTAGCTAGGGCCGGCCCATAAATATACATTGGCGAAGCTTGACCCCCCAATTTTTCCGAAACCGGGAGGGGGGGCGGGAAACGTATAAACCTAAAAATTTTCTATACGAAAGCACTATTTATAACAGTACGCTCCAAATTTTTAGGGCCACTAGATAAAACGAGGCCTTCAAATTTTTAGGGCCACTAGATAAAATGATGGTTATAGTTTTCTTTATTAACCCAGAAAAGGTTATATTCTCACACCATTCTCTTTTTAATATATGCAGAGCTCAAAAACCCAAAAATTCGTATTACAATCCTGTTTTTTCAGCTCAACAGCCTAAAATTGTATATATGCACAGCTTAGACAACCTAAAAAATTCATATTAAAATCCTAATTTTAAGCTCCACAGCCAAAAATTGTATAATGAAAATCCTATGTTTTCAAGTATTTCAAATACATTTTAATTTGATCAAAAACAAAGATTAATTAAATAATTTTTTTCTATTATTTCAGGTTCCAGCCCAATATATTTTCTTCGCTCTGGACCTCCAAAATGGTTAAGCCGCCCTATTAGTAGCTTATCAAAGATGAATAACCAAGAATCAAATATGTGAAATGTACATTGGCCTTTACTAAGCAATTATATAATTGTTTTGTTGTTGATGATGGAATCTTATAAAGATACTCCTGTCAGGATCTTGATGCATGGTCTCTGCCAAGAGGAAGAAAACAAAGAATCTTGACAAAGATTCATTGTCTTTTCCATTATTACCATTGTGAAGAGCAAGTGGTGTAGAATGCACGGACAAAGGTGGTGGTTGGTACCACTTGTTTAAGTGTACTTTGGACAGAGGATAATTCGATACGATGCTAGGCTGTTGCGGGATTTGTCCTTTGTCATTGCCCTAGTTGCTTTTTTCATTAGATTCCGTGTTACCGATTCATGCTTAGTGCGTGATTGATCCAAGTCAGCTCTTCGTGGCACTACTTTTGCAAGATTTGTGGCGTGGTTTGTGGAGGTGGCGTGAAACACCACACACAAGGTGGCGTGGATGGCTCGGAGTGAACCTGGTACACCCCTGAAGGGTCGGAGAGGGAAGTTGTGAAGGTGACATGGTGGGCTTGGTGTGTCTCAGACATTGTGATGGTCACGCCCTAGGCGTGGTTCCACACCACCTGGTCTTAAAACCGGTGTCGGTGGTGTACCGACTAGCGATTAATCAGGATTAATAGAGATTAATCGGGATTAATAGAGATTAATCATATTGGGATTTTATATGTAATTTTTAAATTTTATATGGTATACACACATTTTTATATGTATTTTTTTAAGTAGACATTTCTTTACGCTTTCTCCTGACCATATTTTCAAGTAGATAGTATTAACTCCGGATTTATAGGTTTTGGTCAAGATTCTGGATTTGGCCACTGGTGACCGCCTACTGATTAGTTAAGCGATTAGATAAAAATTATTCGGTAAACTTCCGATTAGCGATAAATTAAAGGCTAGCCGGGATTTTTACAACCATACTTTAAACAAAAGAAAATAAAAAAAAAATATGTTTAGAGACATAAGACACACTTCATAATTAAATGCATGTCATAAGTGAAATGGCAAAATGTTGTCATAAGTGAAATGGCAAAAGATTATAATTAGGGGTGTGTATGGGTCGGTTTTGGTCAGTTTTAGCCTAAAACCATAACTGTAACTGCTATGCTGGTTATGGTTAATCGGTTTCGATGGTTATAACGGGTCGGTTGTGGGTGGTTAACCATGTGTTTAGCCTAGCCTAAGATATGTTATTTTTTTAACATGGAATAGATTGTTGATGCATATATGTATATATTAGTATATTACATAGTATTCAAAATACATATAATCTATAATATTAATACCGATTATTACCGAATATTCAAATAAAGTGATGTGATATATTCCATAAATTCAAATAAACATTCAACCAAAACCGCAAAATAATAAAAAAACCCGTAAATACTAAAAATCTTTAATAAAATAAATATTAAAAAAATGGTGAAAAATCCTAAATCCTACAAAGATTTATTACATGTTGGTTCGGTTTGGTTATGGTGGGTATGGAAACGTTGATAACCATAACTGACCCGCTACTTTCGGTTTTCCAAAAAGCATTAACCGACCCACCGCTTATTAATTTGGTTTGGTTTTTTCGGTTCGGTTTTATTGGTTAATTAGGTTATGATTCGGTTAATTCGGTTTTTTTGCACACCCCTAGTTATAATTAGTTGTCTTTTCAATTAGGGGTGTAGCTTAGTTGATACCCGGGGGGTGCACCCGTCCCCCAATGTTTCAATTAAAAGTGTAAAATTTCTGATTTTCTTTCAAAAATTTTAAAATTACAAAGAATCCCCCGTTATTTTGCCTAAATATTTATATAATAAATAAATTGGGTCCATGACTTTTCGTCCCATAAGCTTTGGTCAAGCTCCGCATTTAATGATTGTTAATTGAAAAAAAATCCAAATGTGTAAAACATTAAAAATAAGGTTTCGTCGTAATTGTAAGTTTGTAAAAAGAGTTTCAAGTGTAGGAAAAATATGGTATACTAAAATAAGGAAGTTATCGAAAATATATTAAACGAATTCCAATCGAACTAACCTAACACTATTAGACCGTTTGTCGGTCTTACGATCTTAAATTTAGATGTTTGTGTTTGGATTTTTAGCTTATAAAATAAAAAATTTATTTAAATCATTGTGTCTTTTTATTTAATATTGTGTTTTTTATATTTTTGTTATTGTATCTTTTTTTGCGATTCAGTGTGTGTTTTTTTCTTCGATATTAATTGTGTTATATGCTACAATCAGTTGTGTTATATTTTATGATTTATTATGTCTTTGTCCTTCTATATTTACAAATTTTATAAGATAACTTTACCTTCATATTTATTATGTCTTTGTCCTTCTAGATTTACAAATTTTATAAGATAACTTTACCTTCAGTTGTACATACCATTCGCAATTGGGTACGTAAAAAGTAATATAGAATGTATATAATATAATTTAATTAAATGAAGTGATTTGAAAGAATAATTTTAGTTATAGAAACAAGTCAATTTCTTCACATGTAAAGGTTTAGTCATATTATTCATGCTTGTAGTAGTTCATTTTTGAAAAATATCTACAATTTTAAATGTGAAGATTTAAATTATTATCAAAACATTTTTATAGTGTAATAATATAATAATTATATACACTAAAAGTTGAAGACAGAGTAAGTAATAAATATTTTTTTCATTAGTGTAAATAATATAATAATTATACACTACAAGTTGAAGACAGAGTAAGTTAATAAATATTTTTTTCATTATATTTTATGTTAGTAAACAATCATTTAAATTTGTTGTATTGTACACTAAAAGTTGAAGACATAGTACGTTAATAGATTTTTTTTCATTATATTTTATGTTAGTAAACAATCATTTAAATTTGTATTGTATTTTCATGTCAAACAAATTTTATGTATTTACTATATTTTTATTCATCATAGGTTATTTTGAATTCGTAATATCTAACCCATTTATATTTATACATTTTTATGTATATGCTCTTGGAGTATACATTTTCAAGAATCTACTTTTTGAATACATGCATTTTACGTAATAGCTACTTCCAGGGGCGGACCCACATAGAGCGGGTCGGGGACCCCAGACCCCAATGTTTAAAAAAAATAGTAGATCCGGTATATTAAATTTTAGAGTAAATGCCAATTTACGTCCCTGTGGTTTACATCAAAACGCAGTACCACCTTCATTCAAATAAAAATGCTACACTCCAGTCCCCTTGGGTTGTCGATTGCGTTCAATCAGGTCCCTCGTGAACATTCCGTCAGTCAACCGTTAGTTGACTTGGGTAAGAAGGTCATTTCCCCTGTAGATTGAAGGGCAAAGTAGTCATTTCGTATTTGAGAAAGTAGTATAACAACTTTGATCCCCATGTAAGCCCCAAATTTCACATTTCAATCCCCTATTCTCCCTCAGCAAGCTCTTGGTCAGTGCTATAGATACGAAATAGCGGGAGGATTTTGCAGGGTCCGACCCGATGATATCTACATTGATCCTAAAGATTATTATGGTTAGTTCTTTTGTGTTTGTGTTTGAAGTTATAGGTTGTAATATCTGAAATTAAGCCTGCAATAAACAAGTATGAACAGAGTGGAGTCTGCAAGTACTAAAAATTGCTTTTTTTACTTGTACAGATGATGATGAACGAGGTTCAGTCTTAAGGTCTACCACAATGGCGAGTTTACTAAGAGCCCTGGTCTATCGTATGTTGGTGGTAAGATTAATTTCATTGATTGTGCTGAAATTGATGATTTTGGCATGGATGTACTAGAAGAAATGCTTAAGGAACTTGGTTATTCTTTGTCAAGTGATAATGATTTTTCTAGCTTGTTTGAGCATGTACGTGGGGGTGTGAAACTCATTGAAATTTATGTTGAACACTTGACCTCTCGTGTGTTGTTGACATATGGCTGTGAAGAAGTATTACACAGAGTCCACATGCTCATCCCCCTGAAAGCCAAGAAATAGTAGTGCATGATTCTACATTTGTTGATTTGTTTCAAAGTGACTACTATGATATTGAACATGTAGATGAAGATGAGTAGGGGGTACTGATCAGGCAGATGAGGACAATGAGGAAAACGTTTATGAGGGAAGTGATGATCAGGATTATGATGAAGAGGGGAGCAAGAACTAGATGCAGAAGAATACGACAACCATGGTGATGATGCAAAAGGATAAGATGATCCAGATTATTGGGTAGAAGAAGATAACATGCTATATGATGTAGAGGTTGACATGCAAAGATTCAAAGCCAATGTTGACACTGATGTAGAAGAAAATGGTAGTGATGAAGATGTGGTTGAGGATGAGCACAACATGGATCTGGATGACTTTGAAACTGATAACTCAGATGAAGATCAAATAGTTTTAGATAAGGAAATGAAAAGGATAGGAAGATAAGGAGATCAGCATTGAAGTCTATAGGTCTTGATGCAGCTTGTAATCCCTTTTTCATTGGGCAGTTAATTCCTGACAAGACGAAGCTTACTAACATGGTCAAGACGTTTGCACTGTAATCCAGGAGACAATTGTACATACGCAAAAACGACAGGTTGAGATTTAGGGTAGTGTGCATGGCGAAAACCCAAAATTGACAACTCCTGAAGACTTTGAGGGCCATTAGAGTAAAAGAAAGGTAAAAGTGTGGTAGGTGGGAAAAATTAGACGTTGATGTGGCAACCCCCAAGAGAATAAGGCACAAGCCTGGTAAACCTACTTGTCCATGGACGATGCAAGTGAGTCGGCCCACAACTGAAGACTACTGGTGTGTCAAAACATTGAAACATAACCACCAATGTTTGCAAACAAGGGAGGTTGGTTTGTGCACCATGAGTTTCATAGCTAAAGAGGTGGAACCACTGCTTCATGCTAATCCTAACATTCAGATGAGGGTAGTGCAAGATCTGCTTGAGAAGAAGAACCAAGTTAAAGTTTCATTGTCTTAATTGAGGAGGGAAAAGATGATTGCAATGGAAAAGTTAAATAGGGACTATAGGGACCAATATGGGCAACTCAGGCAGTATTGTAATGATCTTGTCAGATCTAACCCTAGGACGACTATCAAGATTGATGTTGAACATGGATTTAATCCTGCTAGCATCACAAGACAATTCAGGAGAATATATGTTTGCAATGGTGCTTTAAAGAAGGGCTTCAATCTCATTTGGAGGGACATAATCGGATTGGATGGTGCGTTTATGAAAGGTCCATACACAGGTCAGATCCTGTCAGCAGTTGGGGGTGGTGGAAACAATGGAATTTATCCGCTTGCCTTTGCCATTGTTGAAGCTGAAACTGTCAATTCATGGTCATGGTTTTTTAATATACTTGGGGATAATCTAGAGTTACCTACAAGATGTAATTTCACTTTTATCAGTGATAGACATAAGGTAATTGGTATTAGAACTCTTGTTCTTAATTAACCTGTCAACTTTTAATTGAAATGTATATTTTTATATTCTTCTGTCAAATTGTAGGGTTTGTTGCATGCTATGGCCAAGGTCTTTCCAACAGCTGAACATAGGTATTGCCTGAGGCACATTCACGAGAATATGAAGAATACATGGTAGGGAGATGTGTACTAGAACCTGTTGTGGAGATGAGTAAGTGCAATAAGCATGCCATTTTATGAAAGGGCAGAGCAATAAAGGATGTTAAGGCCTTAGACAGAAAGTTGTATGATTGGCTGAATGAGATCCCTATAACAGCATGGTCACGAGCCCCCTTTTCAGGAAGGGCAAAGTGTGATATGTTGTTGGAAAATATTTGTGAGGTGCTTAACAAGCAATTGGTCGGTATAAGACAAGCCAATCATCACATGCTTAGAGTACGTCAGGGAGTAAATGACCAAACGCATTGTCAACGTGAAGAGGATCATAGCCAAAAGTGACACTAACTCCTGCTGCTACCACAATGTTTGAGAGTATCAAGAATGACGCTTCACAATACAATGTTTTAATGACAGGTTCCTCCAAGTACCAAGTAAGTATTGCAAAGTTACACTTTATTTCAGTCACACAATTAGTGATCACTTTATCCTTTTATTCCAAATTGTATAGGTTACTGGTCCAAGAAACAAGACAGTGGTTGATGTGCAGACGAGAACATGTTCATGTAGGGAATGGGATCTAACAGGCATGCCTTATAAACATGTTGTTGCTGCAATTTGGAACATGCCTGAAAATGGGTTGAGTCCTGGTATTCCAGAGAGTTGGGTTGATCCTGTGTATTGGTTCGACAGTTGGAAGAAGGTTTATATGCACACTATTGATCCAATTGCAGGACCTGAGACGTGGCCTCCGTCAAGATGCCCAACCAAATTGACCCCTCCAAAACATCATAAGTAGGTTAGAAGGCCTAAGAAGAAACAAAGAAGTTACAGTTGGAAGTAGAGGCCAACCTAACAAAAGGAGGGAAGCTAACAAGAAAAGGAGGCACCACAAAATGCAGCAAGTGCAATAACCTAGGACATAATAGTCGCAGCTGCAAGGGTCAAGGTAGGACTAAGGCTACTTAGATTTCCAATATGGTCAAATTCAGTGTTGGTTTATGTTTGAACAATTAAGGTGTTGGTGTATGTTTGAACAATTTCCGTTTACTGTTTTTGTGTTTATGTTGCTTGTCTTTGAACAGTTATGTTTAGATGGTTAAGTTGTATGTTTTTTTGGGACAAGTTGTATTATATGCAATGTTATATACCATCTATTATCTATTTGGTTTATGTAAATTGTAGACATAACTCATCTACCAAAACACAACCTTGCATTTTGTTTAAAAATAAAGTGATCATACAACATTAGACACTAAACAACCAACTAAACGCAAACTAATTCAACAACCTATTGCAACAAAGTGAACGAGCCTATTTCCAATAACAGTCTCCTCTTGATGATAGGTCTGAATCTGACTCCTCTCCTGAATATGGGTTGTGCCAAACAAAGACCAATCTTATTTTTCCGATTCATAGGTCCATGCATCCTTTAAAACATTAGAGTCGTAATCCTCCTCTAGGTTAGGGTTGAAATCAAGATCTTCCATAGCAGCAGCATCAGCCTTCTTAACAACCAGATTTACTTCATCAGCCTTCTTAGCAGCATCTATCTGTTTGACCACTTCCTGACTAACAACAACACTGGAAGAGGAACTTCCTTCACCAACAGGTTTCAATCTCTTTCCTACACCAAAATCAGTAAGCTTTGAATCATGCTCTGTTTCCGCACAAGCTTCGTTGACTATGTTTCCATTACCCTGTTTTGGAAATATGAGAACGTAGGTAAACTCGTCTTACCTTGGTCATCCATTTCCACACTAGAATGGTATTCCAATACCAAAATATCAAACACATCTGTATTTATAGAACATAATTTGAAAATGTCACACCCCAACCGATGGCGGAAACATCAGAGTGAGACGTAACGAGATTGGTAGAGACTTCATAACGCTATTGGCGACAATATTTAAACAAAACCCATATTTCATTCATTCAACGATAACATTGTCAAATTAAATCGTTAAGTCAATTACAACAATTTAGAAATTTAAAGATGAGTACAACATAAGCATAACAACAAAATAATACAATATTAACCTAACGTCCAAATGTGTATCTAGAGCATCATCACTACTCCAATTTCATTGAAAAATCTTCATCAACTTGTAACATGTTAAAAATACGAGTTCAATGCAAAAGCAAAGGCGAGTACACAAGTTTGGTGATACATAGCATAAGTATAAAAGTGTAACTCGAATCCATATGGTAATTGTAAGCAAAGTTCATACTAATCATGCAATACTAGATCAAACCCCGAGTTTCCACAAAAGTTTTAACGAGATCGAGCTTCCCTTGCCACAAAAGTGACAAGACTAAAATGAGTGTGAATAATTTAACTAACCCCGACGGGCGGTGAAGAAATCCTAGATCAACTGGACCGGAATCTAAGTAGATCTATGGAATGGGCTCTGCATAAAAGGGTTAACCCTTCATTTGGTTTCATGATGGATGATGAATAGAACAATATTCTGGCTGAACCTACAAAACAGAACATCGTTAGCTTGCCACGGGGAGAAGGGGGTTCTCTCCGTGACCACCCTCCGGCGTGAGAATAAGTACACGTAGTCGGAAGTAAGTATTGTAAGAGAGAGAGTAGTTGAGAGGGAATACCTTTCCTTGAACTCCAAGTTACTTATTTATAGCCGGTGTTTGGCGCCAAAAAGAGAGATTGTTAACTTTAACGGAAATCTTTTGCTATTCCGTTAATGTTTGTTGGCAATCCGTTAGTGCACACGGATCGTGAGCTCATCAGTGGTTAGGGAGGTGCCACGTGTCAACATGAGATCACTACATCTTATAAATGTGAGCATGCCATCACCGTGATCTTCCTCGGCCGTCCGGATGCTGCCATGTGGCAATTGGTTATAACCGAAAAGATGCTTGCACGATTGGGTGTTAATGGCTTCTAGAAGGTTTCACAGCTGTTACCCATCTATTATTCGCAACGTGTATATTCTGTTACAACAGAAAAGATTCCCTTGCTTCTGCACCAAGTCAAGGATTTTGCTAAGGGAAAGTTTCTCAGGATTTACTGTTTCCTTGTGCGAGAAGCGCATGTTAGTTAACTGATCTTCCTTCTTCTCCTTGCTGCTTAGCGTAATGTTTGGTGGATACTTGCTTTGATATAAATATCTGCGCAAGGTTTGTGCATGAAGCATTATCCAACGAGAATGTTCAAGGTTAACTTTGAACCTTGCGCGAGCCCGCGCAAGGTAGTTAAATGAAGCATTATCAAACGAGAATGTTCAAGGTTGACTTTGAACCTTGCGCAAGGTAGTTAAATGAATCATTATCAAACGAGAGTGTTCAAGGTTGACTTTGAACCTTGCGCGAGCCCGCGCAAGGTAGTTATATGATCCATTTATCCAAAGAGAATGTTTAGGCTTTTAACTTTGAACCTTGCGCGAGCCCGCGCAAGGTAGTTTATGATCCTTTCCTCTCTTGGATATTTGGCGCAGAGTTCTAATAAATCTTATTTTGGCAAAGAAGTCTGCGCGCAGTTTTCTTAGAAGTTATTAATGGGTATGGTTTCCTTGATTGGCGCAAGGTTTTTGGGACCATACCCCTTCAAGCCCCCCCAGTCCAGTGTTGCTCCTATGTAAGAATATAAAGTAGGTGGAGCACTGGACTTAAGATAAATGTGCTGCGCTAGGTAAGGACTAGCTTTTTGTTGCTTTATGCATCTTGGTGACGTGTCGTAAGTGAATTTTTAAAAAGTATTTGAATTTCAAATATAACACGTGTCACTTATCTAGATGGTGTAGTTGGTGACGACGCACGTTCTTGAGGCGTGGTGGTACTGTTGACAGGCTGTCAACAGTACATGTCTTACGGTATTTAATGCTATTTCGGCGACACTCGCGCGCGTGGGGCGGTTACTGTTCCCCACTCTCCCCTGCGGTTACTTGGGGATACGTGACCGTCGCAAAAGTCGCTGTAGTCAAATCGTGCATTAATTGCGTATATAATGGGATCAATGATCCATTTGCTTCCTCACCAGATTACAACTGGAGAGAAATTTGTGTTCATATCTTTCGCGACCTTCAAAGTTTTCTAAGTATTCTTCAAAGTTTTAGTTATGGCCACTGGTGAAAGTTCTGCTGAGATGTCGTCGTCAAGTTTGCCACTGTTAAAGTGGTCGAAGAAAGATTTCGATAATCTTGCCACCAACTTTCTTTTGCTCCGTCCTGGAAAGCATTTTTAGGTGGCGAATGCCACGGCGGCTGATGCACTGGCCGGCTACATTACGTTATTTTATGATTATTTTGCCGAAGGGAACTTCCGGCTTCGGTGACCCATTTCTTGCTGGAAATTCTTGGTTTCTACAGGCTTCATATTTCTCAGTTGAGCCCGATGGGAATGGTGAGGATCCGGCATTTTGAGCTTGTTTGCCGGTCGATGCAGATCACGCCGACGTTTGAGAAGTTTAGAGTTTTCTACCAGTTGCACTATTCGTTGGATTTTTATTCGTTCCAATAACGTGTGCAAGCCAAACGATTGCTGTTGGTGCCGCCAAAGTCTTACCACGACTGGAAGCAGAAGTTCTTCTTCATCAAGGCGGCGGTGATCCCGATGAAGATGACATTCCGGGCCGGTGATGAGATCGAGCTAGAGACCCTTCCCATACCTGCCGACGAGGTATGGTATCAAGATATTAAAGATGTGCCCAATATTGTTTTACCGGAGAGGGCCCTCATCGCTGCCGGGATGAGTATTTTTTGGAAGAAAGAACGCCGGGAAGACAGGTGTATACTGAAGATGAACTGGTACGTAACCCTTTAACTTCCTAGTAATGTCTTTTAATATATATGTATTGACGCAAAAATGCTTGTTATGTAGTTGCGCCGCTCTACTTGGTTTCTTTCAAGAGAGAGAAAGGGAAAATGGCCGTCGTGCCGATTGCTGAAGGTGAGGAAACTTGGTTCACAAATCTTGGGGAACTTTGAGCTACCCAAGAAAGAGGATCTGGAGGCGCAACCATCTTCGAAGACTGGTAAATAAATTCTTACAAAGCCTAACTTGATATTGCAATATTACTCTTGAACATATTTTCTAAGTAATATTGCAATATAACTAATGGCGCAACCCTTGCTCAATATGATTGATTATGTAGGTGATTTGCTAAACTTAGGCGTAGGCCCTGATTCGAAGAAGAAGAAGAAAACCAACTGCTGCTGCAGCTGCTGCGCCTCCCCCTTCCAACCCAGATCAGAAAACCAAGCCATCAGCTGTTGCGAAAGCTGAGGGCAAGAAAGGTACACGTCCTGTATCTGACTCTTGGTGCAATTATGTGGTGGTGTCGGACTTACTGGAGGGTCTTGCGCCTGTAGGTTTGAAGAAACCGAAGCCAGAACCCTCTTCCAGCTGCGAACCCAGATGATCCTTTGGAAGTACCTTCTAGCCCGGAAGATGCGTTGAAGCGCACTTCCAAGAAGAGGAAGGAGGCGGAAACAAAAACTCCTGCGCCAACAAAAGTTGTGCGCCCGCGCATTGGCAAGAAGGGCAATCTGGATGCTTTTGCAAAGAAATTCTCACCTGGTACGTTTAGTTTGTTGCGCATTTCTGTCAAAAAAGTTGCGCAGAATCTTATACTTGGTATTTGTTAATATGCTTTTCAGAGAAAATGGTGAAGGCTGTGCCGGCAACCTCATCTACTATACCATCGCCGTGCAGGCCTGAGAACGTTGAGGGGGGAGATGCGGGGCAAGAAATTCCTGTTTTTGATGCCGACCCCATCATCCCGGAAAATATTGAGAAAGTGGCTTCGGAAGAAGAGCCCAAAAATTTTGATGCTGAGAATCCTGCTGGCGAGCAGGTTAATGATACAGCTACAGATGTTGGGGTGAGAGATACTGCTTCCGCAGAACAAGAAAAATATCTTCTCCTGTGCCGGAACCGTCAAAGTTGATATCCAAGGGAGCTGGACCTTCAACACAAAGCAAAGGCTTTGTGTTTGTTGAGGATTCGGAGGAGGAGTCGCCCATTCGCCCAGAGGAGACGCCTGGGGACTATTATTATCGTTCTTATTCTAAGAGGCGGGCTTATGTGATTCATCAGCCCATGTGGAAAGTTAAGCAGGGTGATTTTCAGTGATTGGCACTCCTGTAGGGAGTGGTATAAGGGCATCTTCCCGCCGGCGGAGGTGAAGCGCCAGGAAGAAAAGACCACGAGGCTACCTACGAGTCATATCTGCAAGAGTTTGCCCTTGCCTCTTCCACAATGAATAGGATCGTGCGCGAATGGCGCAACATGAATAAGGAGTGGGATGAGGTTGGGCTTGAGAAGGCGAAGGCCAAACTTGAGAAAGAGAAGACGTTAAAGATGCGCGTCGATTTTGAGGCGGAAAAGGTCCAGTTTGAGGGAAGAGAAGAAGACTGAAGAGTGGGTTGCGCTGTTGTGGAAGCGCAAGTGTGAGTCTTCTGCTGCGCAATATGCGGACGAGCGCAAGCGCTTTGTGGAGGCTGTGATCGTGACAACAAAGAAAAAAATATCTTTGCGCAATGAAATTGAGAAACTCAAGAAAGAGAAAGCTAATGCTGTTGCGGCAGCAGAAGAGGCGCACTCACACAACGAGCAAAATGAGGTATCAACCAAAATGACTCTCCTTCTTAAGAATAAAGAAATTGATGATCTAACTGCTATGCTATTTGACCAGGCGCGGCTGCAAGATGAGGTTGATAGTTTGAAAAAAGATATCAACCTTCACCGAACAGAGAAAACCGAGTTGATCCGCCGTTTGACTGAAGGCGAACAAAAAGTTAACGACACGGAGGTCGCTCGCGCTACAGCAGAAAGCCTGACCGAAACCCTCATGAACCAGCTTACTTGGTTGCGGGAGTACGGGATTGTGGAGGTAATATTCCCTTTCTTTATATATGTCTGGTTTGATTGTTGCAACATATATTGATTGTATTTGTATACAGATTGCAAATGCCATCCTTAACTCTACGGAGTTGGATGAGAGAGTGGCAGAATTGATGATGGCGGCGCGCAATGATGGGCATGCCGAGGGCTATAGAGAGTGCACTTTGCACGTGGCCCATGCGCTGAAGACCGAATGGGATACAAGCCGTGCTGCCACGCATGGGCTAAATACTGCCGCCATTTATTCTGCTGCCAAAGAAAAATATGATCAATTGCAAATTCCGATTATGGACCTTGTGGATGCCGCGCTGCAGCAAGATGACTTTGTTGATAAACTAAAGGAGATCTTTTCTTCAACAGAGAAGCAGGCGAGGACCAAATCCATAGAATAGGAAATTTGTAATTTTTTACTTTGTGATAACTTGTAATGTTGCGCTGCTGCGCAAGTACTGTGGATGTGAATATAATATATTTCAGTTTTACAATGTTTGCATGGGACCAATTACTTGTGTAGGATAGACAAATGAACAATTGCTTTTCTCATGTGTGAGCGTAAGTATTAAGTTAGCTTGTGGCTCATGAGTTTGTGTTTTTGTTTATCCAAAGGAATTGCATGCATTTGTAATGAACATATACAAGATTGTAAGTAGTGGCAGAGTATTTTATTCATACTGATAAAGCGCAAAACTATGGCTGCCACTAAGATTACATAACAAAATAAAGTAAGCAGTCTCGTTATGCAACGCTCAGAAGTTGCGTAGAGGACTGAGATTACATATAACATCGACGTAGTTGTTGGGCGTCCAGGTTTGAGGAACGCTGGATCCGTCCAACGTTTCAGAGTGTACGCGCCTTTTCCCAATACTTCATTTATCACGTACGGACCCTCCCATCGTGGGGCTAACTTCCCCGGTTTTTCGGCATTCGACGCCTCATTATTGCGAAGAACAAAGTCACCAGGCAAAAAGGAACATATGCGCACCCTTTTGTCGTAATACTTTTCAAGCTGAGACTTGTATTTTGCTTGGCGAATCGCTGCATTTTCTCGTCGTTCTTCCAATAAGTCTAGGTCGATGCGCCTTTGTTCTTTGTTATCTGGTTTTTCCAAAGCTAGCATTCTTGGAGATGGTAACCCAATTTCGGCAGGAATCACAGCTTCAGTGCCGTACACAAGGCTAAAAGGAGTTTCTCCAGTACTAGTCTTGGGCATAGTTCGGTGTGCCCACAAGATGCAAGGCAATTCGTCAACCCACCCCCGCCGTGCCGTGTTGATACCGTCGACCAACTGTTTGTTTATGCTTTCAACTTGACCATTTGCTTGAGGTGCACAACAGAAGCGAAAACATGTTGGATTCCCATTTCGGTCATCCATGTTTGCAATTCTTCAGCCATTAAATTTGGACCGTTGTCTGTAATAATGCGCATGGGCAGACCAAAATGGCAAATAATGTATTCCCAGATGAATTTGCAAATTACCATGGCTGTAGTAGAAGCTAAAGGTTTGGTTTCAACCCATTTGGTGAAGTAATCGACCGCAACAATGATAAACTTTATTGCGCCGGGCACATCCGGAAATGGTCCCTCTAAATCAATGGCCCATTGTTGAAATGGCCAAGCTGTTGTGACGGGTACCAAGGATTATTTGGGTGCAACGTTTTAGGGGCATGCCTTTGGCAGGACATGCATTTGCGCAAGATCTCTACCGCGTCAACGCACATTCCCGGCCAATAATACCCTGCGCTATTCACTTTGGCTACTACCATGCGCGGCCCAGAGTGTATGCTACATAGCCCCTCATGAACCTCCCTGATCAGGTATTACGCGTCATGTTTGTTAACACAGCGGAGTGAAGGACCCATGTAAGAGCGTCGGTATAGGATACCGTACTCATTTCGTAATTGAGGGCTTTGCATCGTAACTTACGTGCTTGCGCTTTATCTTCTGGTAAAGAACCATGTAACAAATACATCATTATTGGAGATATCCATGATGGATCTCCTACTTCGACCATTGTCACTTGTCTGAGGGGAACTGATGGATTACTTAAAACCTAGATGCAAACTTCCTTTGCCAGATGTTTGAAACTAGTTGCTGCGAGTTTACTTAAAGCGTCAGCATGTTTGTTTTCGCTTCGCTTGACGTGTATGACTTTAAATTGTTGAAACTGTGCTACAAGAGCCTTGGCTTACGCCAAGTACAAAGCCATGATATCTCTCTTTGCATCGTACGTTCCAATTACTTGCTCAGCAACTAGTAATGAATCAACATGGGCTTCTAAATTTGTTGCACCCATTTTGATAGCGAGGCGTAAGCCTGCTAGGAAAGCTTCACATTCGGCCTCGTTGTTAGTGCTTTTAAAATCCAACCGAATTACGTATGTGAATTCTGCTCCCACTGGACTCATTAATCGAAGACCTGCTCCAGCCCCATTACTGTTTGATGCGCCATCTGTAAACAGTGTCCAGGCTCTATTGTCTATGACTAGGATTGGGTTTTGAATTGCTTGGCATTCTTCAAGTTTATCAGCTAGAATTTCAGTGATGAAATCTGCCAAAACTTGGCCTTTGATAGCTGGTCTAGGTTTATAATAGATGTTATAACCTCCCGATTCTATTGCCCACTTCACAAGTCGTCCAGAAACATCTGGTTTGGCCAGGACTTGGCCAATGTGAAAATTTGTTAAAACTGTAATAACATGTCCTGAAAAGTATCTTCGCAGCCTGCGCGAAGCATGGACCAATGCTAAAACTAATTTCTCCATAATTGAATACCTTGTCTCTGGATCGTTCAACATCTTGCTGATATAATAAATTGGAGACTGGACCCCTTCGCGTTCTACCAACAAGACAGCACCTACTGCTATCTCAGATGCAGCAAGATATAAGACCATGGGTTCTTTTTTCGCGAGGAGCAGTAAGTGTGGGAAGTTGAACTAAACAATCTTTCATCTGCTGGAAAGCTTGATCAGCCTCAGGAGTCCATGCGAACTCTTTGCTCTTCATACAATTTCCCAAGGTTCTAATAAATGGATAAGACTTTGCAGCATGATTGGCGAGGAAGCGGTTTAGCGCAGCTAACCTGGCAACCAAACGTTGCATCTCTTTGATGGTAGTAGGAGAAGACATTTTTTTTATTGCCTCGACCTTCTCAGGATTAGCTTTGAAACCGTCTCTGGTAACGATGAAACCCAAAAATTTGCCCTCCTCCATGCCGAAAGAGTATTTGCTGGGATTTAACTTTAGATTTACCTTTCGCAGAGAATCAAAAGTTCGTTGGATGTTGTCTAACATAGTGTCTTCTGAATTACTCATAATGACCAAATCATCGATGTAGACTTCCACAGTTTTCCCGATGTCATCTCCAAACACTATATCCATCAATCTTTGATAAGTAGCTCCCGCATTGCGGAGACCAAAAGGCATCTTGGTATAACAAAAATGCCCTTCTCTGTGCGAAAAGCGGTTTTATCTTCTTCATCTTTTTTCATCAAGACTTGATGATAGCCTTTATAACAATCTAGAAAACATTTCCAGCGAAAGGAAGCTAATGAGTCAACCTTTTTGTCAATCTCAGGAAGAGAATAACAATCTTTTGGACACGCCTTGTTTAGATCTTTAAAATCTACGCACATCCGCCATCCGCCATTATGTTTCTTTACCATGACTGGGTTTGCCACCCAGGTCTGGTATTTTACTTCGCGCAGAATACCAGCATTTAATAACTCGGTGACTTGTTCGTTCATTGCCTCTGTCTTTTCTGACCCAAGGCTGCGCTTTTCCTGCACAACTGGTTCTGCTGACGGAAATACGTTCAGACAATGTTCGGCAATGTTGCACGGGACACCGACCATGTCGGCAGGTGTCCAGGCAAAAATGTCCTTGTTGCGAAACAACAGTAGTTTAAGCTTTGCGCGAATTTCAATACTGACTGCAGGCCCTAATAAGATCGTTTGCTCAGGATACTTATTGTTGAGTACCCACTTTTCTGGTTCGTTACTTGGCAATGCCTTGACAGCCTTCATAACTGGTTCTTCAATTGACATGATTTCTTTCCGCGCGTAAAGTATAGCTATACCATTTGGTGTCGGAAAACCACAAGCAGCATGCGGAGCGGAACTAATCATACTAAAATCACGTTGCGCGCGCGTCCCAATAGTACATCGTGACGGGAATTTGCCGTTCACCATGAAGTTGACGTTACTCGTTCGAGAACACCTCCCATCAGATAAAGTAACATGAAAAAGGATTTGTCCTAGAGGAAAGACAGCCTCATTGCAGAACCTAGTTAATGGAAAATCAACTGGTTCCAAGCGTGCATTATCCTCAGGATCTAGCTGCTTGAAGCACTGCTCATACATAATATCCATGGAACTACAAGGATCTATAAACAATATAGTCTGTTTGGTAGTGCCCAAAGATACCGGTGATAACTACTGGCCGGTCTTCTTGAGGAACTCCTGGAACGATAGGGAAAATGACTTGCTGTTCGCGCCAAGTGTTGTTCTGAAAATGTTGAAGGCTACGCTTGCGCGATGATCCACCTTGAATCATGGAAACATGATGTTTCATTTTCTTGTTACTGGGCCCTTTGTTCTCGCGCGTAATCTGTTTAATCTCTTTGCGCACATTCTGGACTAGATATGTAAGCTTCCCACTCTTTAATGCTTTTTCAATCTCCGTGCGCAGACTGATGCAGTTATCTGTTGTGTGGCCTGTGTCTCTGTGATAGTCACAGAACAAATTTGGGTCTTGCCCTTTTTTGTTTTTCATTGGTTGCGGTTGTTTGAATTGATAATTCTCAGTGCTAAGAACCTCAGCCGGAGATTTCGTTAAGGGAGTCCACTGACGTTCCCTCTTCTCTTGCTTAATCGCTTTTTGAGTTGTTATCTTGTTGATTGTTGCTCGCGCATCAATTGGTGAATAAAGAGAATACGAATTCTGACTTGACTCTTTCCAATTTCTCTTATACTTGCGACTACCTCTACTCAAGTCTTGCGGACGATTCTGAGGTAGAGGTGGCCTGTTAGAACTTAAGTTGCGCTCAGTCTGGGCGTAGACCTTGGCTGCCGCCATGAGTTTATCCCAGCTTTTTGGAAGGCCAGTTGTACCGGACAACACTTTAATCATTTCGTCGCACCTTACCGCATACTTGAACTGCGCGCGTATAAGGTCTTCATAGACATCTCCAATCTCCAACACCTCTTTATTGTAACACGTTATAAAATCTTTGAGGCTTTCATCGTCCTTCCGTCAGATGTTCATTACATCTGAGGAGTCGCGCATGTATCGCCGTTGCTGACTAAAGTGTGTAAGAAATTTTTCTTTTAAGTCATTCCAAGAGGAAAGTTTACCTGCCGGCAAATTATCAAACCAAAGGCGCACAGCGCTGGTAAGGGTCTGTACAAATGTGTGGCAATGTCCAGCACCCAAGTAACCCTACACCGGTAAAGAGGCGCATGTGATCATCAGGATCGGTTAAACCGTTAAACTTTGCAACGTTGGATGGTAATTTCGCTCGCTCCAGCGGAGCCAATGCTATTTCTCTGGTAAACTTTGATTACTCAGCTGCTTCGGTTGAGCGATACACCAAATTGTAATCATGCTCAGCTTCTGGATTCTATATTGCACGTACTTTTGGCCTGTTACTAGCATGATCTGCGGATATTCGATTGAAAACACTTGCACTATCCCCTTCCTCATAGGTTCTATCGAGCTCATCGTGTTGGGTGTCCCGTTTCTGCGAAGACCGCGGGCCTAAACGAGAGTGGACAGATGCGCGACGCTGAACGTTGTCTTCTTGCCTTCTATTACCAGAACGAACAGGATCATTCCTGGTTTTAGAATACATTTTTGTTCCATCTTCAGGCATGTGCGAAGGGGAACGAGCATGACTTTGAGTATTATAACTCAAAACTCGAGGTGCCGGTGAAGCACGGACCTGAGGAGCGTTAACCGGAGCTTGAAAAGCTAGAGTTCCGGTTTGGGCACATAGCTGAGCATACATAGCGTTTAGAGTTGCTTGAGATTTGATTAACCACGATAATGGAGTCCCTCCAGGTGGTAAAATCAACGTAACATCAACCTAAGGAGCCGCCGGTGTTACAGGAATACTCGCATAATTAGGATCATACTTAGCATTAGCTTCGCCGGAAGAATCCACAACTATTTGTCCGTTGACCTGAGGTCTGACAACAACGCGTCGAATCCCTGATCGAGACCTTGAAAAGATGATCCATCAGCCATAATGCTGCCGATCTAAGTGAAACGAAACGAAAGGTGAAAAAGAATTGAAATCGGTGGGCGCCAATGAAGGAACCCTAGATCAACTAGACCGGAATCTAAGTAGATCTATGGAATGGACTCTGCATAAAAGGGTTAACCCTCCGTTTGGTTTCACGATGGATGATGAATAGAACAATATTCCGGCTGAACCTGCAAAACAGAACACCGTTAGCTCGCCATGGGGAGAAGGGGGGTTCTCTCCGTGACCACCCTCCGGCGTGAGAATAAGTACAGGTAGTTGGAAGTAAGTATTTTAAGAGAGAGAATAGTTGAGAGTGAATACCTTTCCTTGAACTCCAAGTTACTTATTTATAGCCGGTGTTTGGCGCCAAAAAGAGATATTGTTAACTTTAACGGAATCTTTTGCTATTCCGTTAATGTTTGTTGGCAATCCGTTAGTGCACACGGATCGTGAGCTCATCAGTGGTTAGGTAGGTGCCACGTGTCAACATGAGATCACTACATCTTATAAATGTGATCGTGCCAACACCGTGATCTTCCTCGGCCGTCCAGATGCTCCCATGCGGCAATTGGTTATAACCGAAAAGATGCTTGGACGATTGGGTGTTAATGGCTTCTAGAAGGTTTCACAACTGTTACCCATCTATTATTCGCCACGTGTACATTCTGTTACAACAGAAAAGATTCCCTTGCTTCTGCACCAAGTCAAGGATTTTGCTAAGGGAAAGTTTCTCAGGATTTACTGTTTCCTTGCGCGAGAAGCAAGTTAGTTAACTGATCTTCCTTTGTCTCCTTGCTGCTTAGCGCAACGTTTGGTGGATACTTGCTTTGATATAAATATCTGCGCAAGGTTTGTGCATGAAGCATTATCCAACGAGAATGTTCAAGGTTAACTTTGAACCTTGCGCGAGCCCGCGCAAGGTAGTTAAATGAAGCGTTATCAAACAAGAATGTTCAAGGTTAACTTTCAACCTTGCGCGAGCCCGCGCAAGGTAGTTAAATGAAGCATTATCAAACGAGAGTGTTCAAGGTTGACTTTGAACCTTGCGCGAGCCCACGCAAGGTAGTTATATGATCCATTTATCCAAAGAGAATGTTTAGGCTTTTAACTTTGAACCTTGCGCGAGCCCGCGCAAGGTAGTTAATGATCCTTTCCTCTCTTGGATATTTGGCGCAGAGTTCTAATAAATCTTATTTTGGCAAAGAAGTCTACGCGCAGTTTTCTTAGAAGTTATTAATGGGTATGGTTCCTTGATTGGCGCAAGGTTTTTGGGACCATACCCCTTCAGGCGGTGTGCTACTCGTATAGCGCTATATATGATAAGTTGGGCTAGCTAAGTTAATGATCAAGCATGTATAATCAAGCATGTATCGAGGCATAACAACTATTCATGTATAAGGATTGAGCATGTAAAGCGTGAGTTTGTGATATGTGTATTTTGATAGGTAAACATGTTACAACCCAAAAGTGATTAAAACGGTAGTCGAGTGTATTCACGGTTTTTGCTAAGTGTTCCACTCAAGTAATCCCGGGAGCTTTGTTGTGTTGATTTAGAATTTGGCACCTTGTCCTTCTACAAGAAGAACTTAGGTATTAATTATGAGTGCAACGGTGGATTTGGAGTATACGAGCGAGATTACGGAATTAAGAATTAAAGTATTATGTATGAAAATATTCATTAAGACATAGCACTTGTTCTTGACAGTATGAAAGCCCGAAAGGGGTTAATATGGTTTCATAGGTTCGAGACCTATTAGAATCGTGACAAGGAACTACATACTTTAGTGATAAAATTAATAACTTGATAGGTGATTATTTAGTCATTATCAAGGTTTCGGTTTTAGGATTATATTATAGTCTATAATATATACATAGTAGTAAGATCATGTAGGAGGTGGGAGGATGAATCATCCACTTTGTACCTCTAAGTATTCAAGTAAGTCCAGCATGGAGGTAGGATGATGAACATCCATTTAACCTTGTTATATGATTCACCACTACACAAGTTGTCATAGACAACAAGGAGGGTCATGAATGAGAACAATACAAGAATGAAATGACAAGAATTGTAAGTATGTCACCATAATACCAAGTAGCCAAGTGAATACAACCCGGAGAGCACACGAGGACATATGTCAACGGCTTGGCGGGGTTGTGACACTTTAGGACTAGCAAACTACTTGAGATGATGATTAAAATCATCAAGCGATGTGTGGTCTCAATTTTTAGGATAGCCAAAGCTAACCTTGGTGGACACACATGAACAAGTCTATGAACTTGCATCACTTGCGAGCTAAATGCTCTATGAAAACAGAATTATTGTGAGGTTTAAACCTCTTGTTTGAATGTATCAACCTTGTTTTTAAGCCTAACCAACCACAAGAAGTGTTGTAAGCATACAGACATAGGTTTGAGATGAGTTTGACTCAAATTTGATGAACATAAACAAAATTTGAAAGAGTTTGAAAACAAACAGAAAGTTTGGACAATTTAGGGGCATTTCCAGGTCTGAATTCTCCAAGGAGAGACCATGGAATCATTCCCAAAGGAAAACCAAGCATGTAGGAAAAAGAATGGGGCAATATCGTTGAGTATTGAGTGAGTTATGCTCACTTTAGTGTAGAGGTACAAATCTGCCCGAAAATTGGATTCAGCTAAGAACTTGGAGTGTTTTGGGAGGCTTGGAGGCTTTGTAAAGTGGAAAAATGGCTGGAATATAAGAGGTACTTATAGGGAAAGGATTAGGGTTTAAGTGGGTTGGGGTTTGAATAGAATTAGTGGCTCATCAGACTTGAAACAAGCCCAAAAACATACCCAAACAAGGGCTGATTGCAAGGCTGATTTTCAGCCCTTATATTCTTTTTTTTTGTTTAAATGTAATAAAAGGTGTATTTGAGATGCACTTTATATAAATAAGATGTTACATGATGTTTGGTGTATTATTCATAGGTTATCAAGGTCTAAAGTGCATATTAAACATGTTTTAAAGTGCCAAAATGTGTTATAAAAACACATGTAGGCGACATACCAAAAGTAACAAGTATGTTTGATTTATGGTTAGGTATAATCAAGTGAATACATATAAATTAATCTTAAAATCGAATAATCAAGTATTTGGATGTATGGAGATTTGAGAATTACGAATACACGATTAATGTTTACGAGTTAAACTTACGTTTAAGCGAATTATGAAACATGTATCAACCGAATGCACGTATTAATGTATAGACATGTATAATCAATGTATAAAAGATTTATTTTATTACGATCAAAGTCTCGGATTTACAATGATTTGAAAACGAGATACAATTACAAGGGAAACAAGTTTTCGAAAAATAGAATTACGATACAATTTTGCTAAAAAAAGGAAAGCTGCGATAAGCGAGGCGTTACAGTCTCCCCTCCTTTAGGAAATTTCGTCCCGAAATTTAGGAAGATGCAATGAAGAGATGCGGATACTTAGTCTTCATATCACTCTCGAGTTCTCAAGTAAACTCAGCGCCACGTTTCCCTTCCCAACGAACTTTTACAATAAGGATCCGACTGCGTCGTAGCTGCTTGACTCCTCGGTCCATGATTTCGACCGGTTTTTCTACAAAATGCAACGCCTCATTGATTTGAAGATCTTCGAGTGGAAGTTGAAGTCCTTCTTCGGCTAGACATTTCTTGAGATTTGAAACATGAAAACGGGATGAACATTGTTGAGCGTTTGAGGTAGGTCGAGTCGATATGCTACCTTGCCAATCCTTTCCAAGATCTTGAAAGGACCTACGTAGCGAGGAACGAGTTTGCCTTTCTTACCAAAACGGACAATGCCTTTCCAAGGTGATACCTTGAGAAGTACATGATCACCCACATTAAATTCCAAGGGCTTGCGTCTTTTGTCAGCGTAGCTCTTTTGTCGGCTTCGTGCATTGAGGAGATTATCGCGTATTTGTAAGATCTTGTCTTTGTCTCTTGATTAGCTCGGGACCGGTGATTTGTACGTCTTTAATTCGTGCCAACAAATAGGCGAACGACACTTATGACCATACAATGCTTCAAATGGAGCCATTTGAATACTAGCTGAAAACTATTGTTGTACGAGAATTCAACCAAGGGTAAGTGCGAATCCCAATTGCTGCCAAAATCGATTACGCATGACCGAAGCATATCCTCCAAGGTTTGGATAGTACGCCGGTTTAAGCATCAGACTAGGATGAAAAGCGGTGATAAGATTAAGCTGAGTGACAATGGCGGATTGAAAAGTTTGCCAAAGGCGAGAGGTGAAACGAGCATCGCGATCAGAGATAATATCAAGAGGAGTACCATGGCGACTAATGATTTCATCCGTGTGGATACGAGCCAATTTCCTCGACTTTGTAATCTTCACGAATAGCGAGAAAATGCGCAGATTTGGTCAATCGGTCAATGATGACCAAAATGCTGTCATGACCAGACAAAGTACGAGGCAATTTCTAATGAAATCCATGGATAGCTTTCCCACTTCCAGACAGGAATTTCTGGTTGTTCGAGCAAACCAGAGGGACGTTGATGTTCTGCCTCGACTTTGGAACACGTAAGGCATTTGGACAGTAAAGGGCGATATCACGTTTCATTCCAGGCCACCAATAGGATGTACTAAGTCGTGATACATCTTATCGGCTCCGGGATGAACGGAGTATCGGGATTTGTGGGCTTCATCATTAAGTGCCGAAGATTGAGACTGATCGGGAATCCAAATACGACTATGGTAATAAAGAATACCATCGGTTTAGCTTCGAGTGGGTTTTCGACTCCACAATTCAACTTGTCACCAAGGTTACCCTCATTGATAACGGCAAATTGTGCTTGACGAATCAACTCGTTGAGTCTTCCCACGATTTGGTAGCAACGAACACTCTTAACATGAGTCTTGCGACTAAGTGCATTGGCCACGACATTCGCCTTACCAGGGTGGTAGCGAATATCACAGTCGTAGTCGTTTAACAATTCTACCCAACGGCGTTGACGCATGTTGAGTTCCTTTTGATCAAAGATATGTTGGAGGCTCTTATGGTCAATGAAGACCGTACATTTGTACCTTAAAGGTAGTGTCCCAAATCTTTAATTCAAAAACAACTGCACCAAGTTCAAGGTCGTGAGTAGTATAGTTTTTCTCATGAATTTTGAGTTGTCTCGACGAGTAAGCGATTACTTTGTCCCGTTGCATGAGAACGCAACCAAGATCCTGGTTAGAGGCATCGCAATACACGATGAAATCAGTAGTTCCCATCGGGGAGAGTGAGGATTGGAGCATTACAAAGCAGTCCTTGAGCGTTTGGAAAGATTCCTCTTGTTCGGGACCCCAAACAAAAGGTTTATCTTTTTGAGTCAAGGATGTCAAAGGAACGCAATCTTCGAGAAGTTTGAGATGAAGCGACGATAATACCCAGGTAGGCCAAGAAACGAACGAATTTCAGAGGGCGACTTAAGGGCAATCCAATTCTTCACATCTTCTATCTTTGCAGGGTCAACGTTATACCGAGTTCATTTACGGTGTGACCTAAGAATTGAACCTCTTTTAGCCAAAATTCACACTTGGAGAATTTGGCGTAAGACGCTCTGTTTGCAAAAGCTGAAGAATGAGACGCAAATGTCGTCCGTGCTCTTCTTTCGTCTTGGAGTAGATTAGGATATCGTCGAGAATATAATGACAAAATGATCGAAAAAGGCTTACACACGCAGTTCATGAGATCCATAAACACTCTAGGTGCGTTGGTCAAACCAAAAGGCATGACCACGAACCCTAGTGTCATAACGTGTGTGGAAAGCGGTTTTGGTACATCTTCCTCGGAAACCCAAAGTTGATGATAGCCAGAACGGAGATCAATCTTTCGAAAAGCACTTCGCGCCTTGCAATTGATCGAAGAGATCACCAATACGAGGAAGGGGGTATCAGTTCTTGATGTAAGCTTGTGGAGTTCACGATAGTTTAATAACATCCGAAAAGACCCATCTTTCTTTTTGACGAACAAAATGGGAGCTCCCCGAGGGGAAGTATTAGGGCGTATAAAACCTTTATCAAGAAGCTCTTGAAGTTGGCTTGATAGATCTTGCATCTCCTGAGGGTGCTAAACGGTAGGGAGCTTTCGCAACAGGAGTTGCGCCAGGGATAAGATCAATACGAAAATCAACAGGTCGAGGAGGTGGAGGTCCGGGAAGATCCTCAGGGAAAACAAAGAAAATTCACAAACGACATGAACATCACTTATGCTAGGAACTTTGTCTTTCTTTTCCACAACATGGGCGAGAAAGGCAAAGTACTCCTTAACGTAAGTATTTGTTTGCTTTGATGCACGACATAAGCTTGAGACCTTTGGAAGGTTTCTCGCCATAGACGTGTAGAGAATCACCTTGAGGAAGAGGGAGGCGAATAAATTTTTCAGAACAAACAACTTCGACACGAACTTGCATAAGCCAATCCATGCCTACTATGATGTCGAAACTACCATTTGAATGGAATGAGGTCAATGGAAAGAATGATCGTTAAGAATCAAAGAGCAACCAGAAAGAACGGAATCAACGGAGATGGTTTTATCATTAGCGACTTCGACAGCGAAAGGATTAGGCATTTTAGATCGTTCTTACTTAAGCAAAGGTTCAAACTCTAGCGACACAAAAATCCTATCGGCGCCAGTATCAAATAGGCATGTAGCATAAATATGGTTCACAAGGAACGTACCAGTAATGAGTCGTTAGAACTTTAGGCTTGAGCAGAGGTAAGCATGAAAGCTCGCCCCTTTGCAGGCTCGGCTGTTGCTGCTAGCGATGCTGCTGGTTGGAAGGGACAGACATTGGCAACATGATTGAGATCCAATTTGTAACATGCTCGCACAGGAGCATTCTGACGCTGAGGTTGGTTTGGTTCGGGTTAGGGTTAGGGACAATGGCTTGATTGCTTTGGTTTAGGCGACAACGGTAGGCAAATGCCCCATCCTGTTACAGTTGGCGCATTTCCGACACGGGTAGAAGGGAGATGTGGTAGGTGCAGCGATCACACCTAGGCCAAATGCCGTGTAGTTTCGCTTGGTGGATCGTTGTTTTGGGGTGGAGGAGATGGCATTGAGTGTGTGGGGGCAGGCGGAGTAACGACCGCGTTATTATGAACTGAAGCCTTCCGCTTCTTGTTCTTTTTGTGGTTCTTTTTGGGTTGTGGGGGGGTGATCGGTAGTGGTGGTGGTATTGGCGGTGGCTTGATGCGCATGCTTCGTAGGAACCTTGTCATAGGCCCCTGAAGGATGCAGTTGTGGTTCAGCTGGATGGTTATGCTAAAGGCTTCTTCAAGGGTTCTAGGGTTTGCGGCGGCTACTGATTCATGATCACAGGCGAAAGCGAACGAATAAGCTTGGCTATCGCCTTTGGGAACGGTATCCACCTATCCAGGACAGGACGATTCTCAATTGTTTGAAAGTGAGCGATCAGTCCTTCAGCGTCGCTTCCTTACTACGTGAGGTTCCAAATTCGTTCTCGAGCCTCTAGGTCTCGTGGGGAGGACAGAACTGATCTCTCATGAGCTGCTTGAGCTCATCCCAAGTGAGAGCGTGAGATGATTTCGTTGCCACGCTTGTTACGTTCCGTAGTCCACTACTCGAGGGCTCTTTGCGAAAGACCCCGTAGCGTTAAGGGTTCGAAGGTCATCGGGCACCCCACCCTGAAGGAAAGTAAGCTCCATTGCGTCAAACCAATTGATAGGCGGTGACACCATCCATGCCAGTGAATTCTACCGTTTACAAGCCATGAAATGCTTGAATTGGAAGGACGTTTTGGGGTTGTCGGTTTTAGAGTCGGCAGAGGATTTAGGTATTTGGTGTTAATGGTTTGAAACTAGCTAACGATATCGGGTATCACACGGGCCATTTGATTGGCCATTTGCTCGGATACAAGACGATGAGTTTTTGCTTGGAGATGGAGTCTTCATTGTTGTTGTTGTTGTTTACCCCTTGTTGGACCTCTTGGACTTCTTGGACGAGTTAGGAGAATTCATCTAGAGGTTCAACATAGAAGACAAGGGATGAGACTTGATCATAATATGGAAAAATAAGTTGTGCATGAATAAGCATGTAATAGGTTCAAGCATGGTTCACATAAGGTTGCATGGGTTCATCAAGAATAGTTCACAAAGTTTTCATGAATTATTAAGCATAACATGCACAATCAGTATGAATACGAATAAGGAGTATAAATTTGTGTGTTCACGAGGATTAGCATTGTTTTTTTATTGCGATAAACTGAGAAACGTGTAACGGTTCAAACGAATAAGGTAACAAGTATAAAATCACATAAAAATTGAGAATACATAAAAGATTGGCTCAATAAAACATGAGATTGTTTGGGTAGAGAAACGTCGACATTTACAAAGTAAATCGAAGATCCTTTCGAATTCGAGAAACGTGCTTTGGCCTATAGGTAAAATACTCTCATCGAGAAGCGACTAACAATATTTTACCCTTCCAGTTACTACACTTCTCTAATCGATTAGAAAATTGAAACTTTGGCGAGAGCGAAAATCAAGGAACGGGACTTAATCGACAAGGTGCGGGTTTCACCCCTAACTTGAAGATTTCGTACCCTAAGTGTGGTTGTTTCTTACTAAACAGGAGCATATTCTGACTCGTTTTAAGATCCACTAGAACATGAAATGGAAGTTTCCATCAAGATGTGGATATCACTCCTAACTTGATGGTATAACTTCATGAAAAATCGAATACGCGGAATGAGGATTTCACCATAAATTGTAACTCATTGGACCTATCTTGATGCAAATCGCCTCGTTTGCATCATGAGTTTTCTTCAAGTCTTCAAGTGTATTGTGTAAAATGTCTTAGAAAAGACATTATGTAGATTTTTAAGACCAAAAGATAAGAAAGAAAGCAAGGGGAAGAATAAAGTATTAAGCATGATATAAGAATGGTCAAAAATGGGCACTTAAACTATAGACTAGGTCGAACATGGCAATTCTACCTAACTCCCTATAGTTATGGCTCTAATACCAATCTGTCACACCCCAACCGATGGCGGAAACATCGGAGTGAGACGTAAACGAGATTGCAGAAACTTCATAACGCTTTTTAGCGACAATATTTAAACAAAACCCATATTTCATTCATTCAATGATAACATTGTCAAATTACATCATTAAGTCAATTACAACAATTTAGAAATTTAAAGACGAGTACAACATAAGCATAACAGCAAAATAATACAACATTTTAACCTAACGTCTAAATGTGTATCTAGAGCATCATCACTACTCCAATTTCATGGAAAAATCTTCATCAACTTGTAACATGTTAAAAATACGAGTTCAATGCAAAAGCAAAGGCGAGTACACAAGTTTGGTGATACATAGCATAAGTATAAAAGTGTAACTCGAATCCATATGGTAATTGTAAGCAAAGTTCATACTAATCATGCAATACTAGATCAAACCCCGAGTTTCCACTAAAGTTTTAACGAGATCGGGCTTCCCTTGCCACAAAACCGACAAGACTAAAATGAGTGTGAATATCTTAACATAACCCCGACGGGCGGTGTGCTACTCCTATAGCGCTATATATGATAAGTTGGGCTAGCTAAGTTAATGATCAAGCATGTATAATCAAACATGTATCTAGGCATAACAAGTATTCATGTATAAGGAATGAGCATGTAAAGCATGAGTTTGTGATATGTGTATTTTGATAGGTAAACATATTGCAACCCAAAAGTGATTAAAACGGTAAATGGGTCGAGTGTACTCACGGTTTTTGCTAAGTGTTCCACTTAAGTAATCCCGGGAGCTTTGTTGTTAGAGTTTGGTACATTGTCCTTCTACAAGAAGAACTTCGGCATTAGTTATGAGTGCAACGGTGGATTTGGAGTATATGAACGAGATTACGGAAATAAGAATTAAAGTATTATGTATGAAAATATTCACTAAGACATAGCACTTGTTCTTGACAGTATGATAACCCGAAAGGGGTTAATATGGTTTCATAGGTTCGAGACCTATTAGAATCATGACGAGGAACTACATACTTTAGTGATAAACTTAATAACTTGATAGGTGATTATTTAGTCATTATCAAGGTTTCGGTTTTAGGATTATATTATAGTATATAATATATATATAGTAGTAAGATCATGTAGGAGGTGGGAGGATGAACCATCCACTTTGGTACCTCTAAGAATTCAAGTAAGTCCAGCATGGAGGTAGGACGATGAACATCCATTTAACCTCGTTATATGATTCACCACTACACAAGTTGTCATAGACAACAAGGAGGGTCATGAATGAGAACAACACAATAATGAAATGACAAGAATTGTAAGTATGTCACCATAATACCAAGTAGCCAAGTGAATACAACCCGAAGAGCACACGAGGACATATGTCAACGGCTTGGCGGGGTTGTGACACTTTAGGACTAGCAAACTACTTGAGATGATGATGAAAATCATCAAGTGATGTGTGGTCTCAATGTTTAGGATAGCCAAAGCTAACCTTGGTGGACACACATGAACAAGTCTATGAACTTGCATCACTTGCGAGCTAAATGCTCTATGAAAACAGAATTATTGTGAGGTTTAAACCTCTTGTTTGAATGTATCAACCTTGTTTTTAAGCCTAACCAACCACAAGAAGTGTTGTAAGCATACAGACATAGGTTTGAGATGAGTTTGACTCAAATTTGATGAACATAAACAAAATTTGAAAGAGTTTGAAAACAAACAGAAAGTTTGGACAATTTAGGGGCATTTCCAGGTCTGAATTCTCCAAGGAGAGACCATGGAATCATTCCCAAAGGAAAACCAAGCATGTAGGAAAAAGAATGGGGCAATATCGTTGAGTATTGAGTGAGTTATGCTCACTTTAGTGTAGAGGTACAAATCTGCCCGAAAATTGGATTCAGCTAAGAACTTGGAGTGTTTTGGGAGGCTTGGAGGCTTTGTAAAGTGGAAAAATGGCTGGAATATAAGAGGTACTTATAGGGAAAGGATTAGGGTTTAAGTGGGTTGGGGTTTGAATAGAATTAGTGGCTCATCAGACTTGAAACAAGCCCAAAAACATACCCAAACAAGGGCTGATTGCAAGGCTGATTTTCAGCCCTTATATTCTTTTTTTTTGTTTAAATGTAATAAAAGGTGTATTTGAGATGCACTTTATATAAATAAGATGTTACATGATGTTTGGTGTATTATTCATAGGTTATCAAGGTCTAAAGTGCATATTAAACATGTTTTAAAGTGCCAAAATGTGTTATAAAAACACATGTAGGCGACATACCAAAAGTAACAAGTATGTTTGATTTATGGTTAGGTATAATCAAGTGAATACATATAAATTAATCTTAAAATCGAATAATCAAGTATTTGGATGTATGGAGATTTGAGAATTACGAATACACAATCAATGTTTACGAGTTAAACTTACGTTTAAGCGAATTATGAATCATGTATCAACCGAATGCACGTATTAATGTATAGACATGTATAAACAATGTATAAAAGATTCATTTTATTACGATCAAAGTCTCGCATTTACAATGATTTGAAAACAAGATACGATTACAAGGGAAACAAGTTTCCGAAAAATAGAATTACGATACAATCTTGCTAAAAAAAGGAAAGCTGCGAAAAGCGAGGCGTTACAGAAAAGTTACCATTTCTTTACATAAGCTAGCCGTTGGTAAACATACAAAAGTACCTTTTTAAGTCAGGCAAACTTTAAAACATCAGACATTTCACCACATGAGTAGACACATCAGAAACAGTAACTAGGAAACACCTAACACAAACTTGAGTCTTCGAGCTTCAACACACTTCTCAATAGCTTCCTTTTTCTTCAACCTCAACAAATGTGAATTCTCCTTATTTGACCTCATCAGGGATGGAAGAATCCTCTCACATCTAAGGCATGAAACTAGAGGTTCAATCCAACGAAGCAGACCACAGCCATTAGTCTGGAATGTGATAAGAAAAATAACACACTACTTATCGTACATAAAAACTCACTGAAATCAATGATGAACAAACAAATAAACCCTTACACAGCAAAGAAAGCGTCTCCCGAGATTAGCTTTAGTCCAGGATGTTCTAATGCAAGTCGTAGCACTACATGAGTATACTGCATATGACCGAACTGTAGCATTCCTTGTCCACGATGAACCTGATGACATTTTTAGGTTACGAATGCTTGTTTGATAATGGTGATAGTTGTTTAAGACTTTATAGAGAAGACAACAACACAACAAGTGTTGCAATTTCGGTCCCTAAGGGGCATTCTAGTCATTTAACACAAAAAGTAACGACTGACTGACGAAATGTTTGCACGAGGGACCTGATTGAACGCAATCGACAACCCTCGGGACTAGATTGTAGCATTTTTTTTCAAATGAGGGCTGGTACTGCGTTTTGATGTAAACCACAGTGTGACATCCCACATCGGTTGTGAAGGGGAACAAAGGCTTCTTTATAAGGGGCTGGATACCTTCACCATCATGCCACATTTTAAAGCTGTGAGGGGCACGCGCTGAGGGTGTCCTGGCTACCAAAGCGGACAATATCATGGTGCGGTTACCCTGGGTTGTTACAGATGGTATCAGAGCTAGGGCCGGACCGTTGGTGCCAGTTCCCGCGAGGACGCTGGACCCCTTAAGGGGGTGGATTGTGACATCACACATCGGTTGTGAAGGGGAACAAAGGCTTCTTTATAAGGGGCTGGATATCTTCACCATTATGACGCGTTTTAAAGCCGTGAGGGGCAGGCGCTGAGGGCGTGCTGGCTGCCAAAGCGGACAATATCATGGTACGGCTACGCTGGACTGTTACACACAGGGTCGTAAATTGGCATTTACACTAAATTTTATAAGGACCCCATAAATATAATTAAGTGAACACCATAAAAAGAAAATTAAAGTTGGTGTGGTGGTAAACCCTCTTTTTACCAACAAGTGGTCATGAGTTCAATCCTTGTATACATTATTTTTTCTGTTTCTTTTAACTAATTGATATTTTTTTTAGTTTTATAACTTGAATTTTGTTACTTGTCTATTTTCTAAGGATTTGTTACTATGAATATTATGTTTAAAAATTAGAATGACATCGTATTTTTATTACATGTCTTCTAATGAGTAATAATTATATATTTTTATTATATGTTCCTCGCTTTGACCCTACCCAAACAAGACCGACCCGGAAATTTTAACGTTTTGTCGTTAAATTTTCAACACCTAAAATAATGGACCCCATTAGAAAAAAATCTGGGGTCCGCCACTGGCTATTTCTATATCTTTTTTCGTGAATCTACTTTTCGAGTATTTATTTTACATATATACTTTATTTTAGCGTAGAAACAATATTAACTTAAGAAGTATGTAGGATGTATATACTTATATTTGAAGTGTAAAGATCAAATACAAATAAGTTTTAATATAAAAAATATCTTTAACGTAAAAAGTGAAGGATAATTTATTTTTATTGAATTTTTTTCCTTACTATACTTTAAAAATGATGTTTAATTGCAAAATGTAAAATAAAAAATGTGTTTTTACAGTAATAGAGTAATTATAATTACTTTATTAAATTACATAATTACTCTACTAGTGTAAAATTATGATTTTTTAATTCCGGAACTAAAATACATGATTAATAAGATAGGAAAAAATTCATTTTTTTCCTCCTTCACTTCTTACGTTAAGGGTGTTTTTATGTTAAGACTCATCTGTATAATAACTTAACCCTATATTTGAATAAAGGTATTGTATATGTTAAGACTCATATGTATAATAACTTAACCCTATATTTGATGATAGATGAATAAAAATAAATAGGGTTATTGGATTTTATCACCCCAACTAATAACCATTGACCGCTGCCACCCCCAACTAAAACTTTGAAGCCCGACCCCCCAACCTAACACTTAGTCTGTTCTAACACCACTCTGTTTGTTAACTGAGCACTAACTCAGTTAGTGTTTTTGCTTACCCGTCACCTCCTTTCCTACGTGGCTATGATTAAATGGCAATTACGTGGAAAATTATCTCACAATATGCCATAAAACCTGCAACTGACCTTTTCATTTCCTAATTCAACCCTTTAAACGACTCACAACAAGTCCTCCAAATCCTCAAAGCTCTCAAACAGGATTTACACATCCTACACCAAAACCCTAACCCCACACAAACCGATAACAAAACAGTTTCAACCTCATCCGCCATTAATGCACTTATCGAGCTCGAACATGAATCGGAATCAATCATCTGCAACAACTTGCACCTTGTTACGATGTCTACTCACCTAGCCACATTCAAAACTCTCATCAAGAATTTGTGTAACACTCAACAACGTGAACACGAAGTTCATCAAAACCCTAACGCAAACGCTTCTTCATACAAGTACTGTAATAGTTAAATCCGAAACGAAACAGGAACTTGTTTTAATCGATTTGATTAAAGAGTTTGAGGAACGAGTTGGTAAAGGATTCGATCGGACGCTACAGGATTTGATTTTCAGATATAAAATTTTCAACAACCTCGAATCGAGTAGTGGCAGTTAACTGTGTGTTGGAGATAAGATATTTTCAGAGGGAGGGGGTGATTGATGCAATGTTGGAAGCGGATTTGGTGGAAAAGCTTGTGGAGTTGCAGAGATGTGAAAATCGAGATGTGTCACACCCCAACCGATTGCGGGAAATATCGAGATGAGACGAAAACTAGATTGCAAGAGACTTCATAACACTATTTGTGACAAATATTTAATATTTGATTTTATAATGCTGGAAATAGAAATACAACAAGTTGGGTTACGTAAATCACAACAAGTATTCAAGTAAATAAATATCATTACATTAACAATGGTTTAATACAAGTATTTGAAAACAGTTAAATTACAATTCATCAAGTAAATAAAGTCTAAGTGCGTTTCTAGGCAATCATACTAGATTCCTTTCATCGCCCAATTCCTGCAACACGTAATAAAAGCACGGGTCAATACAAAAGTACTGGCGAGCATACAAGTTTGAATATGAGAATAGGTATCAAAGTATATCACAATCCAACATGGATTTATATTCAAGTTGAATCTAGCATACATGAACAATCTTCGCATAACAAATAGCATGCATAAACATGTTAAAAACTAACACACATAAACAATCTAAGCATAACAATAGCTAGGATACACAAGTTGATTCGAACATGCATAAATAACCTAAGTATAACATGGTAACGTATTCGATGAATTGAACGGTTGTGTTTATTCGATTTTTTTAAAGTGGATTTCGTTTTTGATACATGTTGCACCCAAAATGCGTTAAAGCGTAAAAAGGGTCGAGTATGCTCACAGTTTTGCAACATTGCACATTGGTAATCCCGAGAGGAGTTGATGAGTTGGAGGATGGGACACCGAAGTCACCCTTTAGTCCTTGGAGAATCCGGGTCTTGTTCTCAGAATTGCAAGCATCAGAGTGTTAGAGACTAAAGGAGTATTGTTAAAATCAATATTCTTTAATATTTATTTTGTAAACTTCATTGAGTCTTGATACATTCATTAGTGTAGCGAATATATAGTAGATATATATGTATAGTTTGACGATAAACATAGTAGACATATACATTTTGACGAAAAGCATAATATATATATATATTGACGAAAAACGGACAGAGTTTCCCATGTTTTTGGATAATCCCGACAACACGGGTTGTCGATATAATTGTCAAAACACAACAATAAATGGTTTCCGCGATTAGACTAACATTAACATAGCTAATATAATGAACGTCAACTATAAGAACATTAACATGATTAATATATTATGGTCGGTTCCACGATTAAAACAATATTAACATAAATAATATAATGAACTTCACGACATTAGATTTTTACCAAATCTCGTGTTGGCTGAGTTTGACCAGCAGTTGACCGAGTTGACTCGTTTGACCGAGTCGAAACTGAACCGAGCTAGCCCATTGACTGAACCGGGATCAATGTGACCTGAACCAAAGTTGAATTCAAACCTCACCACTGCCGCTGCCATTGGAAAATAACCACCAACGTCCCCAAACCGGAGTGTTACTTGAACCGAAGCTTAACCAAAGCCCGAACCACTACTCGTGTTGTCTTATAACCCGAACCCCAAACTTGAATCTAACCAAGACCCGAGCTTGGACCGTGATGAAACCAAAACTGACCCGAGAAGGTTGTTGGACCAATTTGACCCGTAGCTTAACTTGTTGAACCGAATCGAGACCTGAACCGGGACGCGAACCTTTGTGGCTCCGTCGGTCACCACCACTGTTGGACCCCCACAATCATCATCATCATCGTCAATCATCATCATCATCATCGCCGGCGAGGGAGCGCCGGTCCTCCTGCCGCCGCCACTACCATTAAACCGACGCCGCCACCACCACCGAAAACGGTGTCGGCAGCTAGTTGAAGAGAGGGAGAGAAGGAGGGTGGGTGCCGTGAGGTGGTAGAGGAAGAAAGGGTGTCGTCGTGTGTGCGTGGTTGGAGAACAGCCGGAACCGACCGACGCTGGAGGTTACCGGAGTTCGATTTCGGTCGCTGGAATCTAGGGAGGCAGGGTTTTGTTTGATGGGGCTAGGGGTTTTTTTTTCTTGAAGGAGGAGGAGTTAATAGGTTTTAAATAGGTAGGGTTTGTCAGAGCGCGTGTGGAAACTTCTTACGACCCAATGACATTTCTGAAGCCCATTGTAGAACCCGAACGTCGTGTGATATCGTATATTATTGTTTTTTTAAGATCAAAAATATGTCGAACATGGTCGGTATTTGACGCTGGACGCATAATTGCAACCGAAATGTACCGATTTGCGTATAAATACCTATTTGAATGATTGATTGTACGAATAACGATTAATAATAAAAACATATATTTCTATTATGATTAACGCCTCGAATTATGATACGAATATAAATTTTATAAAGTAAGGATACTAAAATATTAGGCGTTACAAGATGTATTTGTTAACTGTGTTGCTAGATTTACCATGTAATCATAGCCGCGTAGGAAAGGTAGTAACATGTAGGCAAACACACTAACTGAGTTAGTGCTCAGTTAACAAAGTGGTGGCAAAACAGACTAAGTGTTAAGTTGGAGGTGTCGGGAGTCAAAGTGTTAGTTGGGGTGGCAGTGGTCAATTGTCAATAGTTGTGGGTGATAAAATCCAATAACCAACATAAATTAGATAAGTAAAACATTTTTTTGTAGGGGGCTGCTAAATGTACCCCCCTCCCATTCGTTGAATTTTACTAAACGTACTCCAAACTTGAATCTAACCAAGACCCGAGCTTGGACCGTGATGAAACCAAAACTGACCCGAGAAGGTTGTTTGACCAATTTGACCCGTAGCTTAACTTGTTGAACCGAATCGAGACCTGAACCGGGACGCGAACCTTTGTGGCTCCGTCGGTCACCACCACTGTTGGACCCCCACAATCATCATCATCATCGTCAATCATCATCATCATCGCCGGCGAGGGAGCGCCGGTCCTCCTGCCGCCGCCACTACCATTAAACCGACGCCGCCACCACCGCCGAAAACGGTGTCGGCAGCTAGTTGAAGAGAGGGAGAGAAAGAGGGTGGGTGCCGTGAAGTGGTAGAGGAAGAAAGGGTGTCGTCGTGTGTGCGTGGTTGGAGAATAGCCGGAACCGACCGACGCTGGAGGTTACCGGAGTTCGATTTCGGTCGCTGGAATCTAGGGAGGCAGGGTTTTGTTTGATGGGGCTAGGGGTTTTTTTTTCTTGAAGGAGAAGGAGTTAATAGGTTTTAAATAGGTAGGGTTTGTCAGTGGACTAGGCCCTAGGCCTGTTAGCGCGTGTGGAAACTTCTTACGACCCAATGACGTTTTTGAAGCCCATTGTAGAACCCGAACGTCGTGTGATATCGTATATTATTGTTTTTTTAAGATCAAAAATATGTCGAACATGGTCGGTATTTGACGCTGGACGCATAATTGCAACCGAAATGTACCGATTTGCGTATAAATACCTATTTGAATGATTGATTGTACGAATAACGATTAATAATAAAAACATATATTTCTATTATGATTAACGCCTCGAATTATGATACGAATATAAATTTTATAAAGTAAGGATACTAAAATATTAGGCGTTACAAGATGTATTTGTTAACTGTGTTGCTAGATTTACCATGTAATCATAGCCGCGTAGGAAAGGTAGTAACATGTAGGCAAACACACTAACTGAGTTAGTGCTCAGTTAACAAAGTGGTGGCAAAACAGACTAAGTGTTAAGTTGGAGGTGTCAGGAGTCAAAGTGTTAGTTGGGGTGGCAGTGGTCAATTGTCAATAGTTGTGGGTGATAAAATCCAATAACCAACATAAATTAGATAAGTAAAACAATTTTTTGTAGGGGGCTGCTAAATGTACCCCCCCCCCCATTCGTTGAATTTTACTAAACGTACTCCTTCATTAGTTTCAAATTAATACAATTTACACCTTTTTGTTTTCTTTTTGTTTTTTTTTCCATTTTTATTAGAATTTTTTTATTTTTTCCTAAAATGTTTTATCTTCAATTTACTATAAAAATGTTTTTTTCTTGAATAACCGTTTTTTTTTTCTAAAAGTTGTTATTTTTTAAGTGTTATTTATATATTTCTAAAAGGTTGTTATTTGTATATCTTTCGTAGAAATTTTAACTGTTATCATTGGGAAGCAAATCGAATATCACTCAAACTACACCGGTACTGGTAACAATATTAATATGATTTCGGTACCGACTGAACAACATCGATATTCGTGCTATATGTATTCATTTTTACGGTTTACAGTTTCTAAAAGTTGTTTTACTTTTTTAAGAAAGTGTGTTTTCTAAATCATTTAGTTTGTCAGTAAATAAAAATGGTTAATTATGTAACAACCCAAATACGGGTTTGGTAATTAAACCACGTTAATATTAAAGAGTGAACAAAATACTGTTAGTGGTAAAAGTGAACCCGTAAATAGAATAACTAGGAACAAAATAACTAGTAATAATTAACCTAGTTAATTATTAGTATTGTTAGTGAAGAATGTTGGATGATATTCATCTATAATTAAAAACCTCAAACATAAGGGACCAAAAAGGAAAAAGCTGAAACTTAATAATCAAAATTAAAACAAAACACAATGCACACTAAGTGTGTGGTGTGTGTAACGATCAGGAGAACAGGGGAGCCAAAGCCCTTGTTCAACCTAAATCCATCAAATTGAAGGGTGAACTAGGGCCAAATCATATGCATGAACATAGAATTGTGATCATTTAAGCTTAGAGATCATAAGTTTGATGCTTGACAAGCTAGGTGGAAGCTTGGGAAGAAGCGGGTCAAACAAACCAAATACACGGGAAGAAGATTAATCGGATGCAAGGTAAGTAAAACTTACACCGTCTAGAATAGAAGCTTTGTTTTTAAATGAAAAGTATAGGTTAAACAAATCAATGAATTGTTAGAACTGAGACCCTATGGTGTAAACCTTAATGGGTCATGCAAGTAAAAAATTAGTTTTTGGTATAAAACTTGCTGACACAAACTGAATGGGTCGAGCAAGTGAAAATGAGTTTTTGGTATAAAACTTTCGGACGCGAACTGAACGGGTCAAACAAGTAAAAATAAGTTTTTGGTATAAAACTTTCTGACGCGAACTGAACGGGTCAAGCAAGTAAAAATTAGTTTTTGGTATAAAACTTGCTGACACGAACCGAATGGGTCGAGCAAGTAAAAATGAGTTTTGGTATAAAACTTTCTGACTCGAAGCGAACGGGTCAAGCAAGTAAAAAATAGTTTTTGGTATGAAACTTGCTGACACGAACCGAATGGGTCAAGCAAATAAAAAAAATGAGTTTTTGGTATAAAACTTTCTGATGCGAACTGAATGGGTGGAGCAAGTAAAAAAATAATTAGTTTTTGGTATAAAACTTGCTGACGCGAACCGAATGGGTCGAACAAGTAAAAATGAGTTTTTGGTATAAAACTTTTTGACGCGAACCGAATGGGTTGACCAATTATATCGATATGTAAAAAGGGTGAGCCAAGAAATAAGTCAAACGGACAAACGGGTCAAATGGTGATGTTGTCACCATTTGAAAATGATATTTAATATTTTGTTTGTTATGTTTCATGCTTACAGCTAAGCATGATTTGTGAGCATGCATTGCTGCAAGTTAGTTTATAAAATTGCAAAGTATCGCTAACGGGTCAATACTTAGACCCGCCTTCAGGTGATGATTTGAGTGCCGTATGACGATCGAGCTCAATGAAGAACCGAACAATCAAAGTTCAAGCTTCCTCACTATGCTTAATCTATACGAAACTAAACAAGCAATTATATGCTAAAGTGTTTAAATTTTAAGAAGTTTTATGAAACTCGAAAATTTTAACGGACGTGTATTTGTATATATACATTTATATGTGAAATTTTAATGAGATTTTCACATCTTTAAGCAAGGGTCTTACAACGCGTTCATGATCGCCCGTCTAGAAAATAAGTGTGTGCGTGTTCGTGTTTGTTCATGTTCGTTCGTTAACATTCTAAATGAACAATTACGAGCATGAGCAAACAAACGTGGATTAATAATAACGAACATAAACGGACGAATACAAATGAACAAACATAAAGAACGTTTACGAACGCAAATGAACGATGAAACATATATTTATATTCGTCTATTAACTAAATGAACAAAAGAATTGCACATGTTCGTTCATTATTATATAAACGAACTTCTATATGAAGGATTCTCGAACCGTTCACTACGTTCAGTTCGTCTGTGTAAAGGATACACCAAAAAATAAGCAACTTTTATTTATCGTTTAGAAAAAGTTATATGACTATTATTTAAAAACAATTATAAATACCTAAAATACTAGTTAGAGAAAAAGTTCTAAAACGTTTTTAAAAACATTTATGTGAAAAAGAAAATGTATTTCGAAAAAATAATTAAAAAAATAAGTTTTCTTATTAAAAAAAGGTAAACTATAAAATTACCTTGTTTCTTATTTAAAAAAAGTTTTTAATTTATTTATTTTTTCAAAAAACATTTTCTTGTTCATATAAAGTGTTTTTAACCCTTTTACTATGAAAAAAAATAATCTTTTTTTTATATAATAATGTTATAAAAGGCTGAATATATGATAAGTTTTAAATTGATTTTTTAAGAGAGGGTACGAAGGGGGTACATTTAGCCTACCCAACTTGAGTATCAATGACTATATATATAGACGTTATATAACTTGTCTAATATATAAAAGTTACAGGTTTACTATGTTTATAACTTTTATAAAGTAATTGACAATTTCACTATAAATGTGACTTAGAGGTTTACTAATTAAGTTCATAACTTTTATAAAGTAATTGACAATTTCATTATAAATGTGTACATTTATTATAATAATTTTAAATTAATACGTAAACAAAAAAATAAATAGATTCAACCGACAACGGCACCCACATTCAACCATGTTGTTTTATTAAACTTGAATCATGACAAATACATTCACGAAGTTCTCCAAAGAAAAAGGACAACATTATGGCACGAGTGATCTTTAAGCTAGAAGCTCGAATCTTCATTCAAGATTTGTTAACCCTTAAATCATAACTAATTTATAATTTAGACTTATGATAAACTTGACCTAAGCTTGACAACACTACTTTTAAAAAAAAAGAAGCTTGACAACACTCACGGTCTTCAAACCATTCACGATAGTCGGTTTTGGAGCGGCGTTGTTTAGAAGACAGGGGACAATGTCATGGTGCAATTTATTCTGTAGAAACGCCCAAAACCACTTTTAACAGGTGGAGGAGAGAGGAGTGTGTTTTTAGGGCCTACTTGAAGCTGGTTTTGGTTGTAAGAAGGCAAAGCCTGGGCAAAGTGAACATGTGTTTATGTGGTGCTGGTTCTAAAGTCTCAATTCTTTTGTGTAACTCAAAATTTTTTTCAAGTCCGAATCAAGTTGAATAATGAAAATACAAAAACACTAATAAAATAAAAATTATTGATACTTAAAAAATACAATAAAAATTCTTAAAAAAACAAACAAACCCGCAATGTGTTTTGTGTCAACTAAATCAATCCCAAATACCAACTTCCATTAACCCATTTTGGGTCGCACACCCCCTAAACATCCCTACACAATTAAACCCATAACTAACTTCACCCGTTTTCGACACCGCAATCAACCCGGCTTTCCCATCATCTAACCTTTCTTTGATCACAAAATCAACCGCATCCTGCAACCCAAGCCCTTTGTACTCCATAACCGCGCCCACTTCACGCGCAAGCGTGCCCCTAATTATGGCCTCACCTTCACCAGTGCACGAAACCGCACATATATCACATGCATAAGTCCCAGCGCCTATAAGTGGCGAGTCACCTATCCGGCCCATTCGTTTGTTTAGGAGCCCTCCGGTTGATGTTGCAGCTGCGCACCGGCCTTGGCAATCGACTACAACGCACCCGATAGTCTCGGGTGCGTAGATGCTGATCGGAAGCCCGTTCATTTGAATTGGGCTTTCTACCCAGGTCCCACATGTTTCGTATCCGACTGTTGGGATCCTGTAATCAAACTGTTGCACAAGACAAAAGTTGTTTTTTGATGAGAATTTTTTAAAATGTCAAACTTACATAATTAAAAAATGAACACATGTTTTATTTTATTAATTTGTTGTGATGTGATTACCACAATGGAATCTGCTTCCTTTGCTAGTTTCAGCATTTCAACATTATCTTGAGTGATGAAGTACTCATTATCCACCATCTCCACACCCTGAGATACAAAAGATGGTTATTTGGTCATCTAAAACTAATTTGAATTACCTGAGATACCGAATTGAAGAATGAATATCCAAGCATAAATTGTTTATTTGGGGTAAACAAATGGCACATGCAGCTATGCATGCGGATATGTTTTCAGAACCAGACTAAACCGGACATTTAACCCACTTGAGTGTATTTGAACAACTTTCATTTGAATAGTTGTACTACTATAGTAATAGTACTAGAAAACTGCTACCCGTCAGAAAACAAATTAGGGTTGATCTAAATACATCTCCTCTTACTACTCCTCTTTGTGAGAAAAAAATATCAGTCCCACACGGGCCCCACTGTAAGTATGTGAGAGAAAAGGTGTATTTAATATCACCCAACAAATTATTTGTTTTTTACTTTCAAAATACCATTTAATTAACTTTACTATTACTATTTTAAACTCTATTATATGTTTTATATCTTTGTATCTTTATACTTTATTAATATTGCAAATCAAAATTTAATGCATCGATATATTTTATATTAAATTTGTTATATTTGTGTGTTTAAATTTAATAAAAAATTTATAATTTTATCTAGTTTTTTAAACCAATCCTCCTAATGAATGGGTAAGACAACCAGTTCGATAACCGATCTAGTTATGAATTGAAAACATTGAAGATAAAAAAACACTAACAAATGAATGAATGAAAATGATGTACCATCTGTTTGGCGAACTTCTCGGCACCTGAAAATGCGAGATAGGAATGCGGTGACTTGTCCATCACTAGACGAGCCAACGAGACCGGATTCTTCACGGTGGTTAGTCCTGAAACCGCACCGCATCGCCTGCCCGCACCGTCCATGATACTCGCTTCCATTTCCACTGTTCCATTTTCCGTCAGCGCAGATCCACGCCCGGAATTGAACAAAGGGTCCGTTTCCAATTCACGAACCTACATTAAATCAAATGCATGAACTCGATTAAATTCAAATGTACATAAATTTAAATTGCTAGAGCCAAGGGGGTCAAGTGAGTCTGGTCGTTCATCCCTCATCAAAATTTTTGAATTTTTATATATAAACTCCTGAGTTTTCTTTAAAACAGAATTTTCGAAACTAATCCATGACCTACTATGATATCAAAACTACCAGTTGCATGGGTATGAGTTTGATCGGGAATTTATGTTCGTTGAAGTTTTGTTGAATTTTTATATGTAAACTCCCGAGTTTTCTTTTAAAAACAAAACGATACTAAATCAAATGCATGAACTCGCTTGAATATAAATCTTGATAAACGAATAAGGGTCAAAGTTTCTACTCACCCATTACCAAATTGTTGAATTTTTCTACATAAAATATTTTTACGAGTTTTCTTTATTAAAAAAGGGAAAAAAAATATATAACGCCTCAAGAGGTGCATCTAAAATAAGAAAAAAAAATGAATTAAGAAGTTCTGGTCCGGCCAATATACATGGATCGAATCAACAGCATCATGTATAAATATAGAGGAAACAACTAATGGACAGAAGAAGCTTACAACGAGCTCAACGACATCAATGGCGGAGCCAGAAGAACGTAGAGCATCGATCCCAAGATTAAGGACACGAGTGAGAAGTTGTTTGGCCTGTTCTTGGCGTTCCGCCGGAAGATTAGGGTCAACGCCGGCGCCACCGTGTACGGCTATAGCCCAACCAGCCATTGATTTGTATATGTTTTGAAAATGTTTGTATGTTATATGAATGAGGTCGTGTGTAATCGGAAAGGTGGCGAGAAGGGGTTTTATAGCAGGTTCGGGTTACAAATTTATATATTTTCTATATAAAATACATTTATTAGCTGGTAGGCAAAAAGGATATCTCACGTGTCAATTTGCGGAAATAAATAAATAAATGTTATATAGTCTTTAATTTTAGATTTTTAGGTTAAAGAAAACATGAGATCGGACGTTAAAAGACTAGTGAGAGATATGATCCTCTTGAATGATAATATTTTCGTATCTTTTGTTTTTTACAATGATTTTATTTTATTGTTTTTTGGCATTGTATCCGCCGTTAATATTTTTTACTATTTTCAATTGTAAGTTTTCAAGTATGAAAAATATTACTACTAGAGAACCTCAATTAATACACTATAAAAAAATATTAACATTTTGTAATTCTTATTTTTATGAACAATAATTAGAAAATGTGTCAATTAAAAAGATTATTAGGAATATAAATAATAGGATTTAACATAATTTGTTGTACAATAATAATTACACATGATTTGCATTGACCCATGTTGAATTGATGATGTTTAAAAGACACGGAATTGTGTCAAACTTGGAGTTTATCTCTGTTTGACAAATGATGAAGATTGTCCTTTTCTTGATTTGGCTAATTGACATGGGCAAATTGGTCACACGCAATTGAATCAAGGCATGAATATTGCATGTTGCCTTCTTCTAAAAGTTTTGCTACTTTTACTAAGGCCATAGGGTATACTTTCACACCCCTTAACTACACGTAGTGTCACATCATCTACTTGATCCTCTTTAACTTCACCTCACACCAAGGAAATGGTTTAACCCCCATTAACGCCCCTTAAATTAATTGAAATATATGTATATATGGCATGTTGTGTGTTTGTAAATTTTCCAATGCTTGATTCTCCCTCTCTCCTGGTTAACATCTTAACACATGAAGCTTTTAATGCATCTTAACACCCTCCGGGAACGGTATAACGAGTGTTAACAGATGGCAACTAGGATTAACATCTATGAGTGTTAGAGTATACCAGACGGCCTAATGCAAAAAAATAATAATAATAAGTTTAGTAAGAGGTTCTTTGGTAATCTTGTATTGAGCCATTAAGAGTTCAACTGATTAAGAGTTACTTTGTTAATAAGGCAATATGTTTTTAAAACTTACCCATTAAAAAGCTAGGCTCCATAAACCAATAAAATGCGTCTTTTAAATGTACCAAACACACCTTACCTTTAACCGATTCAAATGTAGTCTCTTAATGAGATCATTGAAAGACTACCAGACAACCCCTCACATGTTCTAAAATATATTTTCTAGGCTACATGAACCAATAAAATGCGTCTTAATGAATTCACATGTTCTAAAATATTAGGGATATTTTTTGCGATATTCTAAAGCGGGATGGGATTTCGGCGAAAAAAGAGGCTCAGGTGAACTTTCTGTCGGATCCGCTTGATGGGAGGTCTACTCTTCGGCCAGCTGATATTCTTGTGTTTGGGTGGGCAGGGGAAAACACGCTTGTGTGGACCTTAGAGGAGTGTCCCCTCTTGTGGGGCTCAGGGATAGTGGGTTTGTTGCTGGTCAGGCTGCACTGAAGGCGGAGTCAGGCAAAGTCGCTAAACACGAGAAAGCTTGTTTGGAAAATCAACATGTGTTTATACCATATTTGCTTTTGATACATTTGGTTCCCTAGCCCCGAGGCCGTGGATTTCTTAAACAGAGTTCAGCGGGTCGTTAATAGTAATCTCTCGATTCCCAAGAGTCGATTCGTCTTTAGTAGGATAGGTTTTGCAATTCAAAAGAGGTTGCGGCGCAGCTTGTTGCTCGTTTACCTGTCATTTGCTTGTAATTTGTTGTTTTGGCGTTTTAATGAGAAAGACTGTAAATGGGTTTACCATGTAAAAAATTTTCTATCTATCTGAAAAACCGTAAACTAAATTGAGATTGAAATTAGAGAGTGAATAGTCTTGTATCGTAATTATATGCAAGTCAAATACAAGGAATCTCATCCACAAATGATCCGTAAATACACCCTAAATTTTGTGAGTGAACAATCGTGTATCGTAATTATAAAATTAAAGTGTCATACATGGGTAGAACTAGAAAGGCCAACAAAAAGAAACCTTTTTTGAAAAAAAAAATAATACATTAAAAACAGTTCCAAATTGTAGAATATAAAATACTTTTGTAATTTTTTTGAAACTTTGAATTAGAAGGAAATTTAAGTTTTTCATTTAATATTTAAAATTCTACTCCCAATTAAGGCACGTGAGGATCAAAATATTGAAATTTCACTGCTGTCGCATTGTCTCGTCCATTTTGTAATCTTTCCTATTTTAGAATTAGTTTTTTTTTTATTTGAATATATATGGGTGATAAGGATCCATGATGGTAATTGGTTGGATGATGGATTATTATATTAGATTTAGATTAGAATGCAAAGTATTAATATGTGATGAGGTTGGAATTAGTCATACAAAAATATATTTATACCTTCAAAACACTACAACTAGCCAACCATGTATGCAAACATCCTAATTTTGAATTCTCATATAGTGCATATGTATGCCCACGTATGCAATGAACACCCACCCTATCCCCATTGCCCTTTCAAGCTACCATAAGACATCTTTCAATACTTCATAAAAATGAGTTTTTTTTCTTTTCATTTTATAAACAAGAAATGATAATCCGTTTAGTTTTAATGTAATTTTTATTATCATGAGGACTTGTTATTAAAAAATTGTTGGACTCACCAATACCCTGTTAATCAACAAGATTAAACTAATTACAGGTTGTGCTTGATAAATGGACTTTAAAAGCTTATAGCTAACAGGAAATCAGTAAAAATGAAATTTAAACATGAAATCTCTACTGAAAAGAAATCAACTGTTACTATTGCACCACACGTGAAGGTTTAGTTAATGTAAACAATCAACACATAAAAATGTATTTAATTTTGAAAAAAAAAAGATATTTAAATTTTGAAAGAAGAAAATATATATGTAAGATAATGACTCAAAATTATTCTTTTAAAAGTTTAGTCACGTTTAAATGTGAAAATTGGCATCAAGTTCATCAAATTATACTTAGGCTATGAGAGGTATAGGGTGGTGGTTGAATCATGGATTACATGGTTCTCGTGATACACAACTCCCCTTCTTTTCTTAATCATGGTGGCTCTCATGGTTTAACCTATGGCAACCACGACTGTCACACCTCGTATTTTCAACACAATCCCGGTTGGGCCCGGGTGGGGAGTATTGTGACGTAAGATTGGTATCATCAAGGTCAAACATATATACAGCATAGCGGAAGACTTGAATATTAAATATTATTACAAACCGTAGAGTTTAAAAGTCTTAAAACAATTACAAGGTTTGCAATATTAGATCCACAGGCGGATCGTAGGTACAAAAACGATATTCTTCGACAGAACTTAGGCTTGACTAAGAACTTGCAAAATTCTCTACATCATACCAAGCAGCTCATAGCCTATTCCGTGCCGAACCTGTCACTTAGCCTTTTTTGGAAAATACGTCAATTTTCACTGGTAAATACATTTAACCGACTTATTTAAAAACATTTAAAATTTGTTTAGGTGCATTAGCACGAAAATTCTTTTATAACTTTGGATAATTCAAAATGATTTTGTTTACAGTTTTACAAGCCTGTCAATACATATGGGGTCCGGTGCAAAAACCGAATAACCTGATTAACTGGCACACCACTTAATAAAACCCGCGGAGGAGTATAATAAAAATAATTTATTTAGCATTAGCGTCTGTTAGGTGTATGCCTACACCCCGCGCTTAGGTCGTGGCCATTAGTAATTTAAACGAGCCAAGGATATCCAGGACACGGTCGAGTTAACCCGCAATGTTTAAGTTAGCAGACAATACAAAATAAAACAGGTTATAAGATTTAGTGAATCACAATCCGATAAACATGATCCCATACCCGACCAAGCGGTAATATAATACCGTATCCCAAGCTCGTATAGGGAAAATAAGTTAAAGTATTTACCTGAGCTAGTTCTTCTAGCGAATAGTAACTCAACCGTTAATCAAGAAGACAAATGCAAAGTATCGATCTACTGGGAGGCTTCTAGTCTGGATTGATGGTATTAATAACCAATTAGAATGCTAACGGGTTTAGGTTGAGTCGTTGACTTGAACTAGTTAGTTTAAGGATACGTAACGGGATGATACGCTAGATTAAGCGATGACTGGAAAGAATGTTGTTTAAACACGACAAGTACTAGGACTTGTATATTTTGGGTAAATATATGACATTCTGGATTTTGATATAAAAATGATAAGGTTAGACCCGTTTCGGTGAATTTACATAAATAAGTCACGTAGGCTTAACCGTACGCATATAAGTGATGCCGGGTAACCGGATGAGTCATATATAAGTTTCATGTGCCATTACACTTAAAACATGTTATAATATCAGTAAGATACTAACATGTATGCCCGTTGTAGATTTAAATCGAATTAAGTTTTAAAAGGGTAATTTTGTCATTTTACGACTTATAGAAATGAGTTGGTGATTAATCTGATGTCATGGTCATATATTATTTATAAAAATATTTATTTTATGATGTTACATCAGTAAGATGTCAAATATATGTGTGGTTTATATTTGAAGACCAAACTATGCCCCGAAAGGGTATTTTGGTCATTTCACACATAGATTCGAAGACTTATTTGGGAGTCTGAGTCTATAACTTGTACCTACTGTAAAAATATTAGAAATAGGTTTTATAATCAGTATATAATAAGTCTTGATGCTTAGATATGGTTTTAACCCATACTATGCGTTGAAAAGGCGATAAAGTCGCTAAATGACGAATTAACCGATGTTTAAGGAAAATTATAGTTTTGATCAGGTTCATATATTCAAAATATTTTATTTAATACATAAAAATCATTTTGTAAAAGGTTCGGTTATAAAAATGTCTTTAAAACTCATTTTACGCACCGTAAGGGTATTATCATCATTTATCGATACCATGCAAGAGCCTTTACATAAACTTGGTTTATAATCTGATTTATATTTCCAAATAACTTTAATTATATTGTAACATCAGTAGGTAAAGTAGTTTATTGTAGAAGTTATGGTTAAAACATTTTATTTGCCGAAAAAGGGCATTTCGGTCCTTTAAAAGCTCAAATTGCGATATTTAGGGAGAACTCAGATTATGACCAAATTATGGACATGCATGCAAGTCAAAAAAGTTAATATATCAGTAGGTAAGTTGTTGCTTGTTCATTTTTAGTTTAAATCTCATTTTAAGCAAAAATGACAAAGTAGTCAAATTTGACACATTAATGAAACTTGCGCATAAACTCGGATTATGATTATGACCATGTAGTATGACCTCAGGGGTTATACTACATTATATAAGGATCATAATGAAACTTAGAATCGGCCTTGAAAGACTCTAAATCGGGTCAGAACTGAAAGTCAAAGTAGGAGTCAAACCTTGTGACTTTCGGTTGCGAACCGACCTATAGACCTGGATTTGACAAGCCGAATATGTTCTCACACATTCTTATGATTATTACCGAGTATTTAGAGTGTCAAAACTGATTTTATAGCATGCATGTTATTAGTTATGCGGTAGATACCAAATCTGACCCAGTTTGACTTTTTTAGAAATAAGTTTGACTCGTCAATCGGACATGCAAACGTGGTAATCAGGAGGTGCCCTTATGGGATGATGTTACTGAAGAAACCCTAGATCAACTAGACCGGAGTCAAAGTAGATCTATGGAATGGGCTCTGCATAAAAGGGTTAACCCTCCGTTTGGTTTCACGATGGATGATGAATAGAACAATATTCCGGCTGATCCTGCGAAACAGAACACCGTTAGCTCGCCACGGGGAGAAGGGGGTTCTCTCAGTCGGAAGTAAGTATTGTAAGTGAGAGAGTAGTTTAGAGTGAATACCTTTCCTTGAACTCCAAGTTACTTATTTATAGCCCGTGTTTGGCGCCAAAAACAGAGATTGTTAACTTTAACGGAATCTTTTGTTATTCCGTTAACGTTTGTTGACAATCTGTTAGTGCACACGGATCGTGAGCTCATCAACGGTTAAGGAGGAGCCACTGTCAACATGAGATCACTACATCTTATAAATGTGAGCATGCCATCACCGTGATATTCCTCAGCCGTCCAGATGCTGCCATGTGGCAATTGGTTATAACCGAAAAGATGCTTGCACGATTGGGTGTTAATGGCTTCTAGAAGGTTTCACAGCTATTATCCATCTATTATTCGCCACGTGTACATTCTATTACAACATAAAAGATTCCCTTTGTTTCTGCACTAAGTTAAGGATTTTGCTAAGTGAAGGTTTCAGGATTTACTGTTTCCTTGCGCAAGAAGCACAAGTTAGTTAACTGATCTTCCTTCTTTTCCTTGCTGCTTAGCGCAACGTTTGGTGGATGCTTGCTTTGATATAAATATCTGCGCAAGGTTTGCGCACGGAGCATTATCAAACAAGAATTTTCAAGGTTAACTTTAAACCTTGCGCGAGCCCGCGCAAGGTAGTTAAATGAAGCATTTATCAAACAAGAATGTTCAAGGTTAACTTTGAACCTTGCGCGAGCCCGCACAAGGTAGTTAAATGAAGCATTATCAAACAAGAATGTTCAAGGTTAACTTTGAACCTTGCGTGAGCCCGCGCAAGGTAGTTAAATGAAGCATTTATCCAAAGAGAGTGTTCAAGGTTAACTTTGAACCTTGCGCGAGCCCGCGCACGGTAGTTAAGTGACGCTTTCCTCTCTTGGATATTTGGCGCAGAGTTCTAATAAATCTTATTTTGGCAAAGAAGTCTGCACGCGGTTTTCTTAAAAGTTATTAATGGGTATGGTTTCCTTGATTGGCGCAAGGTTTTTGGGACCATACCCCTTCAAGTCCCCCCAGTCCAGTGTTGCTCCTATGTAAGAATAAAAAGTAGGTGGAGCACTGGACTTAAGATAAATGTGCTGTGCTAGGTAAGGACTAGCTTTCTGTTGCTTTATGCATCTTGATGACTTGTCGTAAGTGAATTTTGAAAATATATTTGAATTTCAAATATGCTTAGACACGTATCACTTATCTGGATGGTGTAGTTGGTGACGACGCACGTTCTTGAGATGTGGTGGTACTGTTGACAGGCTGTCAAGAGTACATGTCTTACCGTCTTTAATGCTTTTTAGCGACACTCGCGCGCGTGAGGCGGTTACTGTTCCCCACTCGCCCCTGCGGTTACTTGGGGATACGTGATAGTTGCAAAAGTCGCTGCAGTCAAATCGTGCATTAATTGCGGTTAGTATATAAAGGGATCAACGATCCATTTGCTTCCACACCCAATTATAACTTGAAAGAAATTTGTGTTCAAAAATTCCGGCGACCCTCAAAGTTTTCTAAGTTTTCTCCAAAGTTCGAGTTATGGCCACCGATGCAAGTTCTGCTGAGACGTCGTCGTCAAGTTTGCCACCGCTAAAGTGGTCGAAGAAAGATTTCAATAATCTTGCCACCAACTTCCTTTTCGCTCCGTCCTGGAAAGCGTTTCTTCCGGAGGCGAATGCCACGGCGGCTGATGTGCCGGCCGGCTACATTTCATTATTTTACGATTATTTTGCCAAAGGGAACTTCCGGCTGCCGGTGACCCATTTCTTGCTGGAAATTCTTGGTTTTTACAAGATTCACATTTCTCAGTTGAGCCCGATGGGAATGGTGAGGATCCGGCATTTTGAGTTCGTTTGCCGATCGATGCAGATCATGCCGTCGGTCGAGAAGTTTAGAGTTTTCTACCAACTGCACTGCTCGTTGGGTTTCTATTTGTTCCAACAGCGTTTGCAAGCCAACGATTACTGATGGTGCCACCGAAGTCCTACCACGACTGGAAGCAGAAGTTCTTCTTTATCAAGGCGGCGGTGATCCCGATGAAGATGACATTCCGGGGCAGTGATGAGATCGAGCTAGAGACCCTTCCCATACCTGCCAACGAGATATGGTATCAATATATTAAAGATATGCCCAATATTGTTTTGCCGGAGAGGGCCCTCATCGCTGCCGGGATGAGTATTTTCTGGAAGAAAGAACGCCGAGAAAAACCGGTGTATACAGAAGATGGAACTGGTATGTAACCCATTAACTTCTTAGCAATATCTTTCAATAGATATGTATTGATGAAAAAATGTTTATGTAGCTGCGCCTCTCTACTTGGTCTCTTTCAAGAGACAGAAAAGAAAATGGCCGTCGTGCCTATTGCTGATGGTGAGGACACTTGGTTCTCACAAATCTTGGGGAACTTTGAGTTGCCCAAGCAGGAGGATCTGGAGGCGCAACCATGTTCGAAGACTGGTAAATAAGTCCATACAAAGCCTAAGTTGATATTGCAATATAACTTAATGGCGCAACTTTTACTCAATAGGATTGATTATGTAGGTGATTTGCTAAACTTGGGCGTAGGCCCTGATTCGAGGAAGAAGAAGAAACCAACTGCTGCTGCAGCTGCTGCGCCTTCCCTTTCAACCCATAGCAAAAAACCAAGCCATCAGCTGCTGCGAAAGCTGAGGGCAAGAAAGCTACACTTCCCGTATCTGACTCTTGGTGCAATTATGTGGTGATGTCGGACTCACTGGAGGGTCTTGCGCCTGTAGGTTTGAAGAAACCGAAGCCAGAACCCGTTGACACCTCATCTCTTCCTGCTGCGAACCCAGATGATCCTTTGGAAATACCTTCTAGCCCGGAAGAGGCGTTGAAGCGCACTAAGAAGAGGAAGGAGGCGGAGACTAAAACTCCTGCGCCAACCAAAGTTGCGCGCCCGCGCATTGGTAAGAAGGCAATCTGGATGCCTTTGCAAAGAAGTTCTCACCTTGTACGTTTAGTTTGTTGCACATTTCTGTCATAAAAGTTGCGCAGAATCTGATACTTGGTATTTGTTGATATGCTTTGCAGAGAAAATGGTGAAGGCTGCGACGGCCACCTCATCTGCTTTATACCATCGCCGCACAGGCATGAGAATGTTGAGGGAGATGCGGGGCAAGAAACTCCTGTTCCTGAAGCCGACCCCATCGCCCCGGAACAATAAATTGTAGAAAGTTTGGCTCCAGATAGAAAGAAGCCAAAAATTTGATATGAGAATCCTGGCGAGCGAGCTTAAAGAACGCTACAGATGTTGGGACTAGTTGATATCCAAGGAGCCGACTTTCACACAAAGCGAAGGTTGGTTGTGAATTCGGAGGAATCGCCTATTGGCCCAGAGGAGACGCCTGGGGACTATTATTATCGCTCTTATTCTAAGAGACGGGCCTCTGCGATTCATCAGCCCGTGTGGAAGGTTAAGCAGGGCGATGTTTTTACTAACTGGCACTCCTGTAGGGAGTGGTATAAGGGCATCTTCCCGCCGTCGGAGGTGAAGCGCCAGGAGGAAAAAGACCATGAAGCTACTTACGAGTCATATCTGCAAGAGTCTGCCCTTGCCTCGTCCACCATAAATAGAATTGTGCGCGAATGGCGCAGTATGAACAAGGAGTGGGACGAGGTTGAGCTTGAGAAAGAGAAGGCCAAGCTTGAAAAAGAGAAGACGTTGAAGATGCTTGTTGATGTTGAGGCCGAAAAGGCCCAATTTGAGAAAGAGAAGAAGACTGAAGAATGGGTTGCGCTATCTTGAAGCGCAAATGTGAGGCTTCTGCTGCGCAATATACGGACGAGCGTAAGCGCTTTGTGGAGGCTTGCGAGCGTGACAACAAAGAAAAAACTTCTCTGTGGAATGAAATTGAGAAACTCAAAAAAGAGAAAGCTGATGCAGTTGCGGCAGCAGAAGAGGCGCGCTCACATAGAGAAAGGAGTGAGCAGAATGAGGTATCAACCAAATGACTCTTCTTCTTAAGAATGAAGAAATTGATGAGCTAACTGCTATGTTTTTTGACCAGGAGCGGCTGCAAGCTGAGGTTGACAGTTTGAAAAAAGATGTCAGCCTTCACCGAACAGAGAAAGCCGAGTTGATCCGCCATTTGACTGAAGGCGAACATAAACTTAACGACACGGAGGTCGCTCGCGCTACTGCAGAAAGCTTGACCGAATCCCTCATGAACAAGCTTACCTGGTTGCGGAGTACGGGAGTGTGGAGGTAATATTCACTTTTCTTTATACATGTCTGGTTTGATTATCATATCATATACTGATTGTGTTTGTGTACAGATCGCAAATGCCATCCTTAACTCTATGGAGTTGGATGAGAGAGTGGCAGAATTAATGATGGCGGCGCGCAATGACGGGCATGCCGAGGGCTATAGAGAATGTACTTTGCACGTGGCCCATGCGCTGAAGACTGAATGGGATACCAGCCGTGCTGCCACGCATGGGCTAAATACTACCGCCATTTATTCTGCTGCCAAGGAAAAATATGATCAATTGCAAATTCCGATTATGGACCTTGTAGACGCTGCGCTGCAGCAAGACGACTTTGTTGATAAGCTAATGTTTGATTCGAACCATGGCTGGACGATGAGGATTTAATCTTAAAATCAAAGATGTTTTATGACGAACTTGACTTTTAGCTAGAATGGGAAATAAACTGAATGAGGAAGGTCAAGAACACTTACACAAGGTCCTTGCACGAATATGAGATGGACTTGAAGACTCTTGAAGCTCCAGAACTTGCAAAGGTTTGAGGATGAGAATTTGAGGAGTGTGCAAGTTCTTGAAGGATGAATCAAGGCTTCAATTTATGGAATTGGAAGATGATGGAGGTTGATACAAGTGTTTAGCATGCATCCCTGAAGTGTACAAGTGTCCAGGTACGTGTCTTGAGCAGAGAAATGCTGGAAATTCGCGAAAAGAGGTGGCAGGCATGCAGGTCTGCAGCTGGCATGCAGAATTCTGCGAAACGCATGCCGTCACGCCACGCGAGGGAACAACTTCCTGCGCGACACGCGGGGTGACCATTTCTCAAAATTTTCAATTTTGGTCCTTGGACTTCCCAAACTTCCATATTTTGACATAAAAGCATGTTTTATTCAATATGGCACCTGTTTAGCACTCTCGGGAGTATAACCGAACATCATTAGGCTCCGGGTTTGTTAAAAGGTCACTCAGAGGCATAGATTAAGCATGTTGACATGTTTAAGCCCTCGACTTTAATATTCACCACTCAGAGGTTATAAAATAACATGTTGGCGAGTTTAGTCCCTCTCGTCTAGCACACGGCATACGAGGATCAGCAGGACACGTGTCGAAATTTTAATTGGACAGGAAATTACGAGGTGTTACATCCTCACCCCCTTAAAAGAAATCTCGACCTCGAGATTTTATTCAAACAAATGAGGGTATTTTTTTCGTATATTGGACTCGACTTCCCATGTATATTCGGGACCTCTACGAGCATCCCACTTGACCTTTACAATAGGTATCTTCTCTCTTCGAAGCTTCTTGACCTGTCGATCTTTGATCGCAATTGGTTTCTCAATAAACCTCAGGTTTTCATCGATCTGGACGTCCTCATGAGACATTGCTAGCGATTCATCTGCTAGGCACTTCTTTAAGTTGCAAATGTGGAACACATCATGGATTCCGCTTAGCTCCTCTGGTAGACTTAGCTTATACGCTACTGATCCAACTCGTTCGATGATCTCGAACGGTCCTATGTATATGGGCTTAACTTGCCCCTCTTCCTGAAGCGCATTACACCTTTCCAAGGTGATACCTTCAACAAGACCTTGTCCCCTACTTGGAACTGTAGAGGTTTACGCCTCTTATCTGTGTAGCTCTTCTGCCTATCCCGGGCAGCTTTGAGACGATCAAGAATCTGTCCCATCTTTTATGTTGTCTCCAGGACTATCTCAGGTCCTGATAGTTGGGCCTCCCTAACTTCCGCCCAACAAATAGGCGTTCGACATTTCCTTCCATACAAGGCTTCAAAAGGAGCAGCCTTGATGCTTGTATGATAATTGTTGTTATAGGAGAACTCGATTAGGGGTAAATGGTCATCCCAACTTCCACCTAGATCACACAAGCGTGAAGCATGTCTTCTAGAGTCTGGATGGTACGCTCACTCTGGCCATCAGTCTGCGGATGGTAAGACGTACTGAAGTTCAATCGGGTGCCTAATGACTGCTGGAAACTCTTCCAGAAATGAGAAGTGAATCTTGTATCTCTATCGGATACAACAGATACCAGGCACGTAAAGCTTGGCTAACTTGTCAGAGCTATGCGTCTCCTTTATGGGCAAGAAATGTGCTGACTTAGTCAGTCTATCGACAATTACCCATATCGTGTCATTTCCACTCTTTTTTTAGGAAACTTGGTAATGAAATCCATAGTTACCATCCCACTTCCATGTGGGGATTTCCAGTTGTTGTAGAAGTCCTGACGGCTTCTGATGTTCTGCCTTGACTTGCGAACACGTCAAGCACTTCGCTACATGATGGGCGATGGATTTCTTCATTCCCATCCACCAATTTCTTGGTCTTAGATCCTGGTACATCTTGTCACTTCCAGGATGAATCGAATATTTGGAGTTATGAGCTTCCTGAAGGAGTATATCTTTGAGTCTCTAAAAATCGGAACCCAGATTCTCCCATTGAATCTATGTATTTCATCGTTACCAGGAATCAATTGATCAATAGTTTTACCTAGCCCTTCCTTAGGGAGGTTTGCTTCCATTATAGCTTGCTTTTGTGCATCAAGTAGTTTCTCATTCAAACAGTTTCTTATCTCAATGCTCTTGGCATTGATTCTCAATGGTTTCATCCTTTCCTTGCGACTAAGTGCATCTGCAACTACATTTACCTTGCCAGGGTGATATCGTATTACACAATCATAATCGTTTAATGTCTCCATCCAACGGCGTTGTCTCATGTTCAAATACTTTTGATTGAACAAGTGTTGGAGGCTCTTGTGGTCAGTGTATATAATACACTTTGTACCACTTAAATAATGTCTCCATAACTTTAGTGCAAACACTACAGCACTCAGTTCCAAGTCATGGGTAGTATAATTCCTTTCATGCACTTTTAATTGTCGCGATGCGTAGGCAATCACCTTGCCCCTTTGCATAAGCACACAACCCATACTAGTGTGCGAAGCATCGCAGAATACAACAAATTCTTCAGTACCTTCAGGCAGAGTAAGTACAGGAGCATTTCTCAACTTGTGTTTGAGAATCTCAATGGATTCTTGTTGCTTCGGTCCCCAATTAAACTTGACAGCCTTACGGGTTAAGGTAGTTAGGGGAGCGGCTATTTTTGAAAAGTTCTCAATGAACCTCCTATAATAACCGGCCAATCCTAGAAAACTACAGATTTCAGAAGGAGTCTTGGGTGCTTCCCAATTCATGATAGCTTCAATCTTGGCAGGGTCAACTTGGATGCCACGTTCGCTCACCACAAGTCCTAAAAACTGGACCTCTCTAAGCCAAAATTCGCACTTAGAGAACTTTGCATAAAGCTTTTCCTGTCTTAGAAGTTCTAGAATGCAGCTTAAATGTTTCTCGTGATCTGCTTGACTACGAGAATAGATAAGGATGTCGTCTATGAAGACAATGACAAACTTATCTAAGTATGGTTTGCAGACTCTATTCATAAGATCCATGAACGCTACTGGTGCATTAGTGAGTCCAAAAGGCATCACTAAGAACTCATAATGACCATACCTGGTCCTAAAAGCAGATTTCGGGACGTCTTCACTTCTGACTTTCAACTGATGGTATCTAGACCTTAAATCAATCTTTGAAAAGTAGCTAGCTCCTTGCAACTGGTCAAATAAGTGTCGATCCTGGGTAAAGGGTAACGGTTCTTGATTGTTCCTTGTTTAACTCACGATAATCAATGCACAGACGCATTGAACCATCTTTCTTCTTCACGAACAGTATAGGAGCTCCCCAAGGCGATGAGCTAGGCTGTATAAAGCCTTTCTCTAAAAGCTCATCCAGTTGGGTTCTTAGTTCCTTCATTTCTGTAGGTGCTAATCAATAAGGAGCTTTCGCAATTGGTGCGGCTCCAGGCAGGATATCAATCCTAAACTCCACTTGACTATCTGGGGGTAAACCAGGCAATTCCTTAGGGAATACATCTACATATTCCGAGATAACTTTCAAGTCTTCTATCTTTGGTTTGGGTTCGTCAAGGCTTTCAGAAGAGACACCTTTTCGGGTAACCCATGATGATAATCTCCTAATATGGTCAGGGTTTCACCAGACGAGGATACGATTTCGATGAGTTTCTTATTGCACGCAATGCGGGCTTGGTTATGGGATAACCAATCGATGCCTAAGACTACATCGAACCCTGCTAACTTCATTGGCAAAAGAGAGACTGGAATGGATTGATTCTTTATGGATATGGAACATCCATCAAGAATGGTAGAAGCAGATTCTAAGGTTCCATCGGCGAGTGCTACTTCATAGGTTATATCTAAAGCTCTTATGGGCAAATTCAACAACTCACTAAACTTATGACTTACGAAAGACTTATCAGCTCCGGAATCAAACAAAACTCTTGCAAAAATGTCATTAATGAGAAAAGTACTTGTTATGACATTGTTGTCGCTGACGGCCTCCCTAGCAGTCATCTAGAAAGCTCGAGCACTTCCCTTGTTTGCCCCTCCATTCTTGGCACCATCCTTGGTGGCCTTAGGGCAGTTGGTCTTTATGTGGCCCTTTTCGCCACATCCAAAGCAAGATGCGTCCTTCAGATCCTTGCACTTCAAAGTCTTATGCCCCAATCTCTTACAGATACCACAAGGCTTAGCCTGTGGATCAAATCGACACTGACCCCCATGCTTCTTCTTGCAAATCTTACACGCGGGTCTATCATCGGACCGACCTTGGTTCCCTTTGAACCCAGACCTCTGCTTCTTCCTGTCAAACTTGTGGGAGTTGTCATCCTCCATTTTCCTTTTCTCTTCAGCACCATTCTTAACTGATCTTTGCCTTACAATGTCTTGAGTAAGGGATAGCGCTAGGTCCACAGCAGACCGGTAAGTGCTAGGCTTAGAAGCCTTGACCATCCCCTTAATTTCTGGAGCAAGACCATTAATGAAACACACAATGCGCTTTGGCTCTGGGTGATCAAATAGGGAACTAACCTTGACAGGGAGTTATAATCAGTAACATACTTGCAGCAATCTAGATTCTTCATAGAAAGAGTTAGGAAATCAGCCTCTATTTTCTCCACCTCGTGGGGAGGGCAGTATGTCTCCTTGATCAATTCAACAAACCTCTTCCATCCCAAATTATATAGGGCTACCTTACGTGTAGACTGCACCATTTCCTTCCACCATATCAGGGCATCGCCCTTGAATGATTGAGAAACAAACTTCACAACATCATTCCTAGCACAACCATTAATATCCACAATAGTTTCATCTCATCTAACCACCTAAGGCATTCCATCGCGCCTTTTTCACCGTTAAAGTCTCGTGGCTTGCAGGAGACAAAGTACTTATAGGTGCAACCATCTCTGACGGGTTGGTCCCTTTCTCTATGCTCGTGTGACCCTTGGTCATTTGTCTTTCTAGATTCACTTCTCTTATTTGAAGAATGAACAGAACTACTCCTCTTAGCTGAGGATCGTGAAGTGGATGCGGTTCTGGAGTTGGCAGCACTGGTATCTTTTAGCTTCTCCAAGGCTTTGTTCATGGCTTTGCTTACAGCCTCATCAATACGAGCTTGGAAGGCATCATCATTGATGTTAACATCAGCATGATCATCATTCTCGGGGTGACTATTAGTTCCTCTAGAGTCAGCCATCTTGTAGATCTTGGTACAACATAATTTAAAAGTCCATTAGATCATTGCAATTGATGATTCACAGAGTGACATGGTATTCTTAACCATTTAATGTACATGTTTCTTAATAAACTTGGCACAAAAGGCTTAGACTTTTAAAGAGTCATGTATGGTGCTTAGACATGGGATTTTATGGCTCAAAGGCATTTCATCATTAATGGATGTTTGAATGTTGTCATTGCATATCTGACAAGATGATATAAGATTGATCACTTATGATCGATGAGGTTTGGGCGTAGCCCAGCTACCTCGATGACTAGTGTGGTTCCTCAAGTCACACTGCCAGGAGAGTCAACTTTACTTAGATGTTAACTACAGTTAATTGTCTTAAAATGGTTTTTATAATAAAGCCTGGTTGTATTTATGATCATTTTAATAAGGTTTTGGAGCGAGGCTCACTACCTTGGATAGGGAACCTTAAAGGTTAACGTCCTTGACTCTATTGGATGATTAGGTATGGTTGTAAGCCATTCATTTCCGAGTGATAATGGGAAGTGTTTATCATTCTTGATATACACAATGATCTTGTTAACCATTAGGCTTCGAGGTGGAAAAAGTTCACTGCCTCTGGATAGAAGGGATACTCTTCCTTCGCTATCATGATAGAAGGTTATCAGTCCTTAACTTATCATAGTTTGCCAATTTATAATGGCCTATTGCCATTTGGCTGTGAAAACCATTTAAGAAGATCTTTTGGATTTTAGCGGATCAATAAAAATTTTGAGTAAAGTCGAGACGATCGCTTGAACAAAGGATATTTCTTAATACTATATATATACCATATATAATTTCGAATCCTTCCTCATTAAAATAAATAAGGGATTACATTAGGGCCTTAAACAGGTCTTTTATTCAAAACTAAGATTAATTGGCCCTCGCAGGGGTCTAACAGAAATAACTAGCCACGCAGGGACGGAAACCAAATATTTGTCCATGCAGGGACTAAAATAAAATACTTGTCCATGCAGGGACTAAAAAAGAAATACTTGTCCACGCAGGGACTAAAATAAAAATAAAAATACTAATAGCTCAATCCCTACTCATCTTTCTTTCCCTTCCATATTTTTGTCAACTTCTTGAAGGCCTTGAAGGTTTTCTTCTCCTTTTTCTCGGTTTGGCGCTGCATCTGCTCAACTCTTTCCAAGGCCTGATTAATGGCCTCTAGTTGTGGCGTTGATTGCGGTGTTTGCGGCGATGGGGGTTGCGGTTGTGGCTGATAATGGGATGCAGAAGGGTATTGATATCCATAGCCAGGGTATGATGTAGCTGAGTATGGGAGAAAAGGAGTTGGGTTATAAGCATTATATGTGGCGGCTTCCAAATATGGATCAACAGACGGCGCCGTATAGTCGTAGTGTAAAGGTGTAGGTGTATGGTGGTACCCAGATGAATCTGGATAGGAAGGAATCGGGTTTCCTGGTTCTGGTAGTGACAGTTGAACAGCAGGTTCAATGGCTGGTGGTAGAGGTGGCAACACCGCCTCTGGTGATGCGTTTGAGGGTCCACCATTTGTGGTTTCTCAGGGATAACAAGGTAAGTTTGGGACATAGGTGGTTGCGAACCCGTCCATTGCCCAGCACGTACTGACATACGGGCTCCACGTTTCCTTCTTGGAGGCGTTTGTTGTTGTTGGGGTTGTTGTTCCTCCACTTCCATTTGTTCAGCTTCTTGGGGAGGTGATGGTGGTTTAGAAGAATGAGGAGAAGGGGTATAGTAGAACTTGTATTGGCTCCATCTCAAATCCCAACTATCGGGGCCTTCAAACGGTGATCCCATGCGAGAAGGGGGACCACTTGACAGTTCAATAGGATAGTTACGCGATCCCAAGGGTGGCATTTCTGGATCTTCCTCCATGTGGGTGGATGAGTCAACCGGTGGCGTTATAGATGGAGAACGTGCATAGCTATTTGGGTTGGAGTCTTCTTGGTGAGGGTTGGAGTGATGGGAGTGATGTGAATGGTTCAAGTGGAAAGAGTAGTGAGAGTCTAGGGATTCTGAATGTGGGGGAGAGTACTCGCGTGGAAGCGGGTAACCAAACGGTCGCCATGAAAACGAAGAATCTCCTGATCCTTCGTATGGGTTTGGGCTCGGTACACGGGATGGTCCTTGCCCGGATGCTCCTCCTCTTGTTGAGCCTCCGCCTCTCCTAATGCTACCACGGCATCTTGGCGGCATTTTCCTGCTTCATTACAAATTAGAAACAAAGCAGAATAAAACAAATAATAAAAATTTTTAATAATGGTTAGAGAAATCCTAAGTTGATGTCTAGACTCGGAGACTAAGGAATGTGCTATTGTGTATACTCAAGGTTAAACACAAAAGGCTAGTGTTTAATTCATTCGAACGTTGGCTCTGATACCAACCTGTCACACCCCGTATTTCCAACACAATCCCGGTGGGCCCGGGTGGGGAGTATTGTGACGTAAGATTGGTATCATTAAGGTCAAACATATATACAGCACAGCGGAAGACTTGAATATTAAATATTATTACAAACCGTAGAGTTTAATAGTGTTAAAACAATTACAAGGTTTGCAATATTAGATCCACAGGTGGATCGTAGGTACAAAAACGATATTCTCCGACAGACTTTAGGCTTGACTAAGAACTTGCAAAATTCTCTACATCATACCAAGCAGCTCATAGCCTATTCCGTGCCGAACCTGTCACTTAGCCTTTTTGGAAAATATGTTAGTTTTCACTGGTAAATACATTTAACCGACTCATTTTGAAAACATTTAAAATTTGTTTAGGTGCATTGTGCACGAAAATTCTTTTATAACTTTGGACAATTCAAAATGATTTTGTTTACAGTTTTACAAGTCTGTCAATACATATGGGGTCCGGTGCAAAAACCGAATAACCTGATTAACCGATACACCACTTAATAAAACCCGTGGAGGAGTATAATAAAAATAATTTGTTTTGCATTAGCGTCTGTCAGGTGTATGCCTACACCCCGCGCTTAGGTCGTGGCCATTAGTAATTTAAATGAGCCAAGGATATCCAGGACACGGTCGAGTTAACCCGCAATGTTTAAGTTAGCAGACATTACAGAATAAAACAGGTTATAGGATTTAGTGAATCACAATCCAATAAACATGATCCCATACCCGACCAAGCGGTAATATAATACCGTATCCCAAGCCCGTATAGGGAAAATAAGTTAAAGTATTTACCTGAGCTAGTTCTTCTAACGGATAGTAACTCAACCGTTAATCAAGAAGACGAATGCAAAGTATCGATCTACTGGGAGGCTTCTAGTCTGGATTGATGGTATTAATAACCAATTAGAATGCTAACGGGTTTAGGTTGAGTCGTTGACTCGAACTAGTTAGCTTAAGGATACGTAACGGGATGATACGCTAGATTAAGCGATGACCGGAAAGAATGTTGTTTAAACCCGACAAGTACTAGGACTTGCATATTTGGGTAAACATATGACATTCTGGATTTTGATATAAAAATGATAAGGTTAGACCCGTTTCGGTGAATTTACGAAATAAGTCACGTAGGCTTAACCGTACGCATATAAGCGATGCCGGGTAACTGGATGAGTCATATACAAGTTTCATGTGCCATTACACTTAAAACATGTTATAATATCAGTAAGACACTAACATGTATGCCCGTCGTAGATTTAAATCGAATTAAGTTTTAACAGGGTAATTTGGTCATTTTACGACTTATAGAAATGAGTTGGTGATTAATCTGATGTCATGGTCATATATTATTTATAAAAATATTTATTTTTGATGTTACATCAGTAAGATGTCAAATATATGTGTGGTTTATATTTGAAGACCAAACTATCCCCCGAAAGGGTATTTTGGTCATTTCACACATAGATTCGAAGACTTATTTGAGAGTCTGAGTCTATAACTTGTACCTACTGTAAAAATATTAGAAATAGGTTTTATAATCAGTATGTAATAAGTCTTGATGCTTAGATATGGTTTTAACCCATACTATGCGTTGAAAAGGCGATAAAGTCGCTAAATGACGAATTAACCGATGTTTAAGGAAAATTATAGTTTTGATCAGGTTTATATATTCAAAATATTTTATTTAATACATAAAAATCAATTTGTAAAAGGTTCGGTTATAAAAATGTCTTTAGAACTCATTTTATGCACCGTAAGGGTATTATCGTCATTTGTCGATACCATGCAAGAGCCTTTACATACACGATGAGGATTTAAGCTTAAAGTCAAAGATGTTTTACGACGAACTTGACTTTTAGCTAGAATGGAAAATAAACTGAATGAGGAAGGTCAAGAACATTTACAAAAGGTCCTTGCACGAATATGAGATGGACTTGAACACTCTTGAAGCTCCAGAACTTGCAGAGGTTTGAGGATGAGAATTTGAGGAGTGTGCAAGTTCTTGAAGGATGAATCAAGGCTTCAATTTATGGAATTGGAAGATGATGGAGGTTGATACAAGTGTTTAGCATGCATCCCTGAAGTGCACAAGTGTCCAGGTACGTGTCTTGAGCAGAGAAATGCTGGAAATTCGCGAAAAGAGGTGGCAGGCATGCAGGTCTGCAGCTGGCATGCAGAATTCTGCGAAAGCATGCCGTCACGCCACGCGAGGGAACAACATGTTCCCGCGCGACACGCGGGGGTGAACATTTCTCAAAATTTTCAATTTTGGTCCCTGGACTTCCCAAACTTCCATATTTTGACATAAAAGCATGTGTTATTCAATATGACACCTGTTTAGCACTCTCAGGAGTATAACCGAACATCATTAGGCTCCGGGTTCATTAAAAGGTCACTCAGAGGCATAGATTAAGCATGTGGACACGTTTAACCCCTCGACTTTAATATTCACCACTCAGAGGTTATAAAAAACATGTTGGCGAGTTTAGTCCCTCTCGTCTAGCACACGGCATACTAGGATCAGCGAGACACGTGTCGAAATTTTAATTGGATAGAAAATTACGAGGTGTTACAACGACCCTCTTTTGATTAATTAGAAGAATTTGATTGGTGGGGGATGATGAGGATTTAGTTGGTGAATGAGGGTGAGGTGACATAACGCTGACGTGAAGGGTGGTAATGATCATTTAAATCATGACCACACCCCATAGCCTTATTAATACAAATTTTGTATAGTTATCCTATTTGCTTTATAAGTTTACTTAGATTTCCGTATGTCAATCACTCATTATACCATGCGAATTGTGCGTACCATGGGTCTAAAAAACTCAAATAACTTTATATATTTACAAAAAAAAAAGCATCGCTCCTAAGAAAAGGAAACTAAGGAAACTTTTTTATAAGTTGGGCTGCTTCGGACGGGCCAGGTCGGTTAGTACAAATTTGGCCCAACTAGAAAGAAGGAAGACTTATAATACGAAGTTACAAAATGTGGATATTGGATTATTTGGATAGAAGTATCAAGTATACAACACATAATAGCTAATGTTAAGTAGAGGTGTACAAATCGGCTTTTTGTTATTATCTGGTTCTAGATATAGAACTGGTTTCGTGTATAACCACGTATTTAGAGAAACCGGGTAGTATGGTACGGGTATTGAGGGAAAAATCATACCCAATGTATCCGAGTAGGTATGATTGGGTTCGAGTATAACCATGTAATGGAACCGAGTATTATTACCGGGTTTAAAAAAAAGCTTTTTTATTATTTTACACAAAATTAAATTCGTTTAAAAACTAAATTTGGCTTGAATTTGTAATAGTAATTAAAATAAATTATAACATAAACTTACTCAAGTATAAATAATATTCTTTATAATATGCAATTTTAGAAAATTTAAATATAAAAGTTGTAAAGTAAATGTAAAACATTCTTTAAAAATCCGGGTATTTTATTGGGTATTAAAAAACGGTATTGGGCATGAGTATAAGCGGGTTTGAGTATAGAGTATGACCAGTTCCGAGAAATTTTCGGTATAAATCGGGTAGTGTATTGAGCTCAAAATGTATACCCTTTCCATGCCCTACGGATAGGACCAGGTTCGTTACGGGTATAAAATACTCAGGTACAAAAATAACCGATTACGGGTTTTTTTTCTCGGGTACAAAAATTTATTATTAAATTTTTAAATAAACTTATATTGTTTTACTTGAAATTTTCACCCACTTCAAAATTATGTATGCTAAAATATTAAAAAACGAAGAACCATGATGATAATTATTTTTTATGAGTGATTTCTATTAATCTATAAAGTTAACTCTTATTTGCATTCATGTGGTTTGTTCACTTTTGCCATTTCAGACCAAATTTGAAAATTATATCATTTTTCTCTCTGACATTCTCGAAACGTGTCATTCAATCCAAAAAACTAACCCTAGTTAAAAAGTTCTATTCAATGAAGCGGCAAAACTGTCATTTCTCATTTTATTTTATTTTCAAATTTCTAACTACCTACATCACCACCACTCTCTAGCTTTTCCAGCCACCCGCACCATCTTCAGCAACCACCCTTTGGGTTCAGTCACTAGAAGTGATGAAGTCATCGGAGCAGTCAACCAAACACATAAAAATCGAGATCGGGTCGTCGGACTTCACCTCCTTTGTCGGAAGTATCGAAATGACTAGAACAAGTTCCAAACACCTTTACAAGCATGGATCTGAGATAAAAGGGCAACATTGAAGAGAAAAGGGGTAATCGAAATATTCGTCGGAACCCTTCCAAACACCTCCAATATCAAATATAACATGTTAGTTTTACCCAATTTTGATTTGGTCAAACGGGTTTTCATCAACTTTGACTTTTACTCTGATCTATGTTTGGTTAAACAATGGTAAATGGTAAAGTGTCAAAATTTATAATATGAACAATAACAAACAACAACTGATACAGTGACAAAACGGTGAAGGAAAATTTTTATTGATTAACCAACCCAAAAATCACCCAGCCAAACCCTAGATCTTACAAATGTAAGATCTTTAACAAATAACAACAATACAATGATCAACTGATGAAATATCAGTTCATCTAATACCAAACCAATATAGAAATACAAAGATCTTCAACCAGATCTTCAAGATGAGATCAATAAGATCTCTAACATATATGAACTAGAGAGAGAAACTAGAAAGAGAAACAAGGCTGGTGAGAAGTGTGCAAGTGACGCCAATAGTAAACCCTAGCACATTATATACTGGAATCTTTTCCAAGTTACAATCTGCACCTTCAACTTTCCAATTTATCATCGCAGACCTTATAACATTTCACCAGAACCCTTCAACTCTCTTTTGTTCCATTAAGACCCCTCTACTTTTATACACCTACACAACTCTTGCCAACAACATTATAACCAACAATAACAATAAATAACAAACTTTGTTATAAGCAAAACTGAATGATCCTGTATCACTTTAACATCCCCCTTCATTCAATTGTGAAAACATGTCTATTAACCCAATTTTAGTACAAAAAGCTTGATGTTGTTGAATCCCAAGACCTTTTGTAAACATATCTGCTAATTGGCTTTCTGAGTCAACCTTTCTAGTACTAATAACACCATTCAAAACCTTTTCTTCTCAAAAAATGTAAATCAAGTTCAAAGTGTTTATTCCTCTCATGGAAGACAAGATTAGCTGCTACAGAAATAGCAGCTTGACTGTCACAATAAAGATCAACAGGTAACAAACATTCAAGTTTCAATTCCGTTAACAAGATTTATAACCAAATTAACTCACAAGTAGCTGAACACATAGCTCTGTATTCAGCTTTTGCAGTTGACCTTGAGACAGTGCGTTGTTTCTTACTTTTCTAAGAAACAAGGCACCCTCCCAAAAAAATGCAGAATCCAGTAACTGATTTTCTGGTGGACAAACACTTTGCCCAGTCAAAATCTACATATACAAATCGAACTTCTTAGATTTCTTGAAACATAGCCCTTTTCCAGGGCCCCGCTTCAAGTACCTTAATAACCTTAAGGGCAATTTGTAAATGCACAATTGTTGGGCTATGCATGAACTGGCTTAGAAACTAAACAACATAACTAATATATAGTCTGGTTAATGACAAGTATATTAGTTTACCAATTAATTTTTGAAAACCAGTGACATTTTTTAAAACTTGTTGATTTTTCTCAACTTTAGATGTTACAACATAACTCTGCTCAATAGGTGTACCTACATGTTTACAGCCCAAGTATCCAAGCTCACTATAACTCCAAACAATATTTTCTTTGACTTAGACACACATTTCCTTTATCATACAACACTTCAATGCCAAGAGAGTATTTTAAAATGCCTAAGTCTTTAATTTTAAAGTTATCACTTAACAACTTTTTTACCTTATCAATTTCTGACTTAGAACTGCCAGTTACAACAATATCGTCCAAATAGACAAGCAAAGCAGCAAATACAGATTCTTTACACAGAATAAACAAAGAATGGTCACATTTACTTTGCACAAAACCAATTTCAACCAAGACGCTTGTCAGTTTTTCATTACATTTTCTAGGGGCTTGTTTAAGCCCATACAAAGACTTAACTAATTTACAAACTTTGGTCTCATCTTTTGAATAATAGCCCTGAGGCAGTTTCATATAAACATCTTTAGTAATTGCACCATACAAAAAAGCATTGTCAATATCAAGTTGGTACATTGGCCAACTATTGTGAACAACAAGTGTTATTATACACCTAACAGTCACCATTTTAACTACCGAGAGAAAGTCTCTCCAAAATAAAGACCTTCCTTTGATTAAAGCCCTTTGCTACCAACCTAGCTTTAAACCTTTCTACTTCACCATTAGATTTATATTTAACTCTAAAGACCCATTTATACCCTATAGGTTTCCTATTAGGTGGAAGATCTGTTAATATCCAGGTATCATTTCTGAACAAGGCTTCCATTTCCTTATTCATGGCCTCAACCCATCTAGGATCATTAACAACGTCTTCATAACTACTGGGCTCAATTGTTTTATTTAGTGAAGTAACAAAACAAAGATTATCAACAGATAGACAGGAATAGTTCACCACTTTTTCAATCCTATACTTGGTTTTACTATTCATAAGAAAGTTTTCAAACTTTTTAGGTAACACTACGTTTCTACCAAACTTTCTAAGACTAAGACTATCTCCCTCAGATAGGATTGTCTCATCATTAGAGGTTCTTGTGTCCTCTGCCCTGCCAGATCCACCTCCACTACTACTTTAACCCCAGTTTCAAGTGTTGGCCCACATCAACACTACTAGTGGTGGTACATGTAGAGGGGATAGGTTGCTGATCATCACAAGACACCTCATGAGAACCAGTATTCCCCTCTTCATCATTGGGAGTGATAGGAACAGTAGGTGATAATATTTCAAGACTTACAAAGAAATTCAGATTTTCAAACACAGTTTCTTCTTGTTGTTTAATTGTTTGGACTTAAAAGGAAAAACAGTTTCATAAAACTTGACATCCCTAGAGTAAAACTCCCTTCTTTATCCAAACTCCATAATTGATAACCTTTTTGGTATTGGAATAACTAATCAAAACACACTTTTCAGCACTAAAGGAAAACTTATCTGAATCATCTAAGACAGTACTAAAGCACAAACACCCAAATTCCTAACATGCAGTAAAGAGGGTTTAAATTCAAACATCAGTTCATATGGACTCTTTCGTAATAGCACAAATGAGGGTAACCTGTTTATTAAGTACACAACAATTAATATAAAATCTGACCGAAAACAAAGAGGCAGACCACCCTGAAACATAAGTGCCCTAGCCATGTTTAAAAGGTGCCTATGTTTCCTTTCAACCACACCATTCTGTTGTGGTGTGTATGCACAGGTAGTTTGATGAATTATACCCTTGTTTTTACAAAACATATTCATTTGACTATTAACAAATTCAGTCCCATTATCACTTCGAAACATTTTAATCCTTTTACTTAATTGAGTTAACACTAACTCATAAAAAATTGTATGTTCTCAAAAACTTTGTTTTATTCTTTAACAAATAGCACCATACAGACCTGGAATAATCATCAACCATAGTTAGAAAATACCTATAATCATCTTTACTAGTTACTTTATAAGGACCTCAAACATCTAAATGAATTAACTCACCAACATATTTAGTTTTATGATCACTTAGTGGAAAAGGTTCTCTAACTTGTTTTGACCTATGACATACTTGACAAGGATGCCTATCAATTTTATTAACACCTAAATCACCTTTTAAAACAGTTAGGACTTGATTTGCAGGGTGTCCTAACCTACTATGCCACAGACTACTACTACTTAGACTATTGAAACAGAAGTTAACAAAATTACCACTCTTATTAACAAAATACACCCATTGTCCTGGTTACGAGTCATCGGGACTTCCTTTGACTTCGAATCCTGTAATGAACAGGTGTTCTCATTAAATACTACAGTAATTTGATTATCTTTGGATAATTTGAACACAGACAATAGATTAACACCATAATCAGGAACAAAAAACACATCATTTAAAATGACACCATCAGCCAACTTAATATTACCAATTTTAGACACTTTAGCATTAGTACCATTTGGAGGTGAAACTTCTAAATCAAACTCAGATACATCAATACTATTAAACATGTCTTTATCATTTTTTACCATGTGCTGATTAGCACCTGAGTCAACTATCTGGTTATAATCAAACCCAAAATTTATACTACTGGAACGACAGACAAAACCACCATTGACATCATACAAACAATTAGACTTACCTCCCATATTGGAACTTTAAGGACCAAGACTGGTTTTTTCACCCACAAGACTTAATAGTTTTGCAATCTGTTCAGAAGAGAACGGGGACACAGAAGAACCAGAAGACATATTTGATTTACTATTAGTTGAAACATTTTTGCCAACCTGACCAACCCTTCTTTTAAACCCTGGGGGATAACCTACTAACTCAAAACATCTGTCAACAATGTGACCAAGCATATTACAGTTAGTGCACTTAAGATTTGGGTTAGGTCCTCTAAGGGTCTTTTTCTTGGGGTCATACTGTTGGTTTAACTTAGAAATAAATGAGACATTTTGACCTTTTGAGCTACCACTAGAATTCTTATGAGACTCCTTTCTAGATATAATAGAAAAAACAACTTTGACAGTAGGCAAAGGTTCTCTTGTTAATAAGTTTGTTCTTACAGGCTGGTATATATCATCCAAGCCCATAAGAAACTGCATTAGTTTAATAGGAGTTGAAAAATCATTATAATCTTTTGCAGCATCACAAGAACATGTAGGTAACTGAACTGTGGAATCAAACTGTTTCCACATGGTGTTTAGTTTAAGATAATATTCAGAAACAGAGCTCCCATATTGAGAGATACAATTAATTTTTTTTATACAAATCATAAACATGAGAACCATCTACCTTGTCATAAGTTTCTTTCAAATCTACCCAAACCTCATAAGCAAGTTTAGAAAAAAAAACTTGACCCAAAATACAACTCTTCAGAAACAGAGTCCAGCAACCAAGTTAATACAACTGAGTTGCATATATCCCATTGATTACTTAATACATGATTATTAGTAGATTTTTTACATTCACCATCTATGAACCCAAATTTATTTTTTGCTTCTAAAGCCAACTTCATGGCACTAGACCAAACCCTATAGTTTTCAGAACCTTTAAGTTTGATATTAACAATACTAAGGTTACTTGACTCACTAGGATGTAGAAAAAGAGGATCACCAATATCAAGTTTGCTTATAAGAGTAGCAGAAGTACCAGCAACATCACCCATATTAACACAATATAGCACACAGAGAACAACACAGTATAACAAGACTAATCACCCAATAAAGAAACACAAAACCCTAAGGCGAAGCTGAGTCAGGGCCCAGATTCTAGGTTCATCACTTATAGTGCTTGAACAGGTATTTACTCAGGAGCCGATACTACAATAAACTAGCTGGCTATGCTTTAAACAGAAGATACAACAATATCAATAAATAAACAATACAACAACCACTGATACCAATATCAAATAAACAGTACAGTAATCACAAAAAAAAAAAAAAACACAATGAACCGGTCCTCACTACCCCGGCATCAACAACTAACAATACCAACAATAGAAGAATAGAAGGAATTAGAACAGGCTTACAAGAGCGTTTAACTCCCTCCTTAGAGCAGATTTATTCCGTAACCTTCTAGGGTTACAGAAACATATCAGAAGATAAAACCTCATAAATGACCTGGTTAGTTTGCTTTGTAGCCAACAGAGGTTACAAAGACGAACATAGACCTTCAAAATCAACAAACAAGAACATATCTGATTTTATAAACCCTAGAACTCTAAGCATAGGTTCTCAAGATGAGAAAACCCTAAAAAACATACACAAATAGATTAGATAATCACAGCGGAAGAGTCAGATCAAGAGCTTATTAGCTCTGATACCATGTCGAAATTTATAATATGAACAATAATAAACAACAACAACTTATATAATGACAAAACGGCGGCGGAAAAATTTTCTTGATTAACCAACCCAAAAATCTCCCAGCCAAACCCTAGATCTAGGTAACAACAATACAATGATCAACTGATGAAATATTAGTCGATCTAATACCAAACCTATACAGAAATACAAAGATCTTCAACCAGATCTTCAAGATGAGATCAACAAGATCTCTAACAGATATGAACTAGAGAGAGAAACAAGACCGGTGAGAAGTGTGCAAGTGACTCCAACAATAAACCCTAGCACATTATATACTGGCATCTTTTCCAAGTTACAGTCAGCACCTTCAACTTTCCAACTTATCATCGCAGACCTTATAACATTTCACCAGAACCCTTCAACTCTCTTTTGTTCCATTAAGACTCCTCTACTTTTATACAACTACACAACTCTTGCCAACAACATTATAACCAACGGTAACAATAAATAACAACTTATAGCAACTTTGTTATAAGCACAATTGAATGATCCTATATCATTTAACATAAAGATTTTGCTTTGGCTTGTCACGAAGCTCTAGTTATCTAGTTAAACAATAATTAGTTTTATTTCTAATTTTTTGTAAATAAAGATTTTTTTATGGCCTGACAAATGCTAAGTTCAATTTCCTCCAAATTAAACGTTTCGGTTCATCAATTTTGACTTTTACAGTCTTACTCTATTTCTATGATTAGTTTTACAATGGCGGTAAAGCCTTTTTAATTCATTATGATTTTGTTCACTTGGATGCAAGGTAAAGCCATTAATTTGTTATGAGTTTAATATGGGGAAATGGTGAATTAATTGCTTCACCTACTCCCTTGTTTTGATAGACCTGTCTCCACCATTGCGGTGGTGGTGGTACTGGTGTGGTAGGGAGGGATAGATTGAGAGATAAATTTGTATCTCAAGGTGGTGTCTTAGGGGAAGACATATAGCCGTTTTGCAGGGGTGGTGGTGGTGGTGCTCCTTTGGCAGCCAGAGTTGCAGGTGGCGAAGGTGCTCCTTTGGCAGCAGTGGTGGTTGACTAGTTGTATACTGAGATCGATCATTTGTGAGGGTTATACATATATATTTTTTATATGTTTAATATAGAAAATAATTTGGGTCATGAAATTTTATATATAAATAAATAAAGTGAAAATAAAATAAAATTGAAAATGACATGTTTGCCCTTCATTAAATAGAATTTTTTAACTGAGCTTAGTTTTTTTGGACAAAAGGACAAGTTTCGAGAATGTCAGGGTGGAATATGGTACAATTCTAAAATTTGGCCTAAAATGACAAAAGGTGGACAAACAAAAGGGACGTAAATGATAGTTAACTAAGGACAATTTCGTCCATAAGGTTTGGTCACTTTTATCGTTGTTAGGAAACCTTATATGTATGATTGAAGTATTGAAGAAAAATGAAGAAAGAGAATCTGATCAGACCCTGATGAAAAAGAAGTCATAGGATTAAGACAACAGAAGAAATATGATCATAGGCCATAAGAAGAAGCATTTGAGTCAGATCTGATGAGAATATCTTTGTCTAAGTGTTTGAAGAAAGGATCAGAAGAGATCTGATCAAATCTGATGAAACCTCATCAGATTCTGATCAGAAGTCATCAGAAATCTGATGACCTATCATGATGTCCACTTGCGGTTGAAGATAAGGTATTTCAGTTGAAGGACATTTACGATACAAGTGGACATAGTAAGCATGACACATGAAATGATCTGCCATGACAAACACTTGCATGAATAAACAAGTTGTGAATTCATGCCAATTACTCTCTATAAATAGAGACCATCAAACCGAAGATCAATGGAGCTGAGCATTGCAAGTATTACAACTTACATACTCCATTGCCCTTCACTCCCACAGAATTCTTAAGCATTGTTTTGTATTAGAAAATAACTTTTCAATCATATTCTATAAACTTTCAAAAGTGATATAAACTTGAAAATTCTGTATCTCTGTTTCTTACAAGTTGGTTTCTAATTCCGCACATTATTTTCATATAAATTTGAAATCAACTTGCCATTTTAAGTCAAAGCATTGTTATCTGGGATCAACAATTGGTATCAGAGCAAATTGAATAAAACATTTTCAAATCGATCAAATTGCTCGAGTATCCATGTTTATACTCTGTTTTGCAAAAATTCAAAACTTTGGCTAAAATTGGCAAACTTTCAGTCTTGGAACAGTGCTTTCAAAATGGATTCTATGTCAAAGCCTCCGACGTTAGTCAGAGAGGAGTACCCCCAATGGAAAATTAGGATGATCAATTTCCTTAATGGACATGATTGAGCTATGTTTCAATCCAATGTGTGTGGCCCACATATACCACGTGTTGAAATACCTGGTGTTCCAGCATCTGATGACTCGCCAGCAATCTCTGCCTCTTTGGCTCCTAAACAAGAGAAAATTTGGAGCCCAGAAGACAGGAAACTGGTAGAAACAGATGAAAGGGCCAAATTACTACTGATTATGGCACTTCCAAATGACATATTTTCTTATTTGATGCATGTTCATCTGCAAAAGAAATATGGGATCAAGTTGAAAATCTTTGTGAAGGAGGAGGCGAAATGAAAAGAAACATGAGAACAAATCATGTCTCTGCTTATGAAAGGTTTAAATGTTCACCAAATGAAACACTCACTGATGCTTATATCAGATTAACAAAAATTTTAAATGAGCTAAAAAAGCATGGAGTTGAAAAAACCAATGATGAAAAAAATGTAAAATTTCTTGATGCTCTGCCTAGAGAATGGCAAAATCTTTCCATGACCATAGCTTCCACACTAGAGCTAGAAAATCTGAACCTACATGACCTATATAGTATTCTACTTCCAAGAGAGCAACAAATCATTGAAAACTCAAAACAATATGGTGGACCTATAGCCTTAATATCACACTCACAAAGATCAATCACACCTGATCTACAACCCTCCAATTCACAAAACCAAGTTTTGGCATCAGAAAATTCTGAAAATCCATCAAACTTTTATGCATTTGCTGAAGCAATAGCCTTGCTCACTAAAACCTTTGAGCAAAGATTGAAGGGAGGAAGTTCCAGAACTCGAGAAGTGATAAAGGAAAGATGGAAGCAAGATCCAAAGAAAGAAGAGCAGAAAGCAAATCAGAAGTGGTATGCTATAGATGCAAGCAAAAGGGACACTATGCATCAGAATGCAAGAACAAAAAGTTAAAAGATCCAGCTTACTATGAAAAGAAGCTAGAAGAAGCCAAGAAACAACAACAACAACAACAACAAGTCAGCCTGATTGCAGGGACAGATACCTGGATGACTGATGACTCATCAGATGATGATAAAAAAGAAATGGCAAACTTTTGTCTTATGGCAAAACTTGACAATGAGGCATCAGAAATCAATGTAAGTCAAATGATCAAGAACTTCAAAATCAAATAAACAAATTACTGGAAGATTTTCAAAAATTACAGGAAAAATACTTAACAGAAACAAAGAAATCTGATGAGCTTAAAGACATGTTGAAACATTGTCAAGAAAAAGAAAAATTCTTACATGAAGAAAGTTTGATCAAAGATACAAAAAATAGTTTTTATGAAAAAGAGAGAAAATGTTTATATGCAGAAATTCATAAAAACAAGGTAAATGTAAAAGGTTTTCAACAAGCAAAGGATTTCATTGACTACATTGAAACAACATCAAAAAATCAGGGTGAAGGATTGGGTTATACAAAAACTACAATAGATAACCCTACAGTGTTTGTAAAAGCTTCAGATAAACCACAAACAAGTCTTGACCGTGAATCAAATTTATCAGAAGAATTTGACATCATGTCATCTTGTTCTGAGTCAAGACCAGAATCAAAGAAGGTCTGCTCTAAAGAAAAAGCAAAAAAAATCTTAAAAGAAAAGGGGCAAAACATTTTTCAAAAAATTCAGAAAAATGGGCTTTCATCAAAAACCATTCCATCAAACATCTCTAACAAGGTGGGATGTATGTGTTATGATATTCTGAAAGTAATTCAACAGCATCTGAAAAAACAATCTGTCAGTGGTTCAGCATCGGACAGAAATCTTATCAGATCTGATCAGATAGCAACAGATTTGATCAAGAAAACTGGTCAGTTAGAATCAACAGACTCTGACAGATCAAGATCAACAGATGATGAAGGAAAACTATTATATGCTATGTACTCATCTGACAAAGTACCCAAGAAAGTCTGGGTACCAAAAAATCACTAACCTCTTCATTACAGGACCATCATGTGCAGCAGATTTGGTACTGCGATTCAGGAAGCTCCAAGCACATGAATGGAGATAGGAGCTTACTTAGAAACTATGTAGAAAAGCTAGGTAAATTTGTGAATTTTGGTAATGGAGTCAGGGGTAGGGTAAAAGGTTATGGAAGCATAACATATGGTACAATAACAATTGAGAAAGTGGCACATGTAGAAGGATTAAAATACAACATTCTAAGTTGTGGCAAATTTTGTGACAAAGGATTTAAGGTAAGTTTCCTACCTGATACTTGCTTATTAATCGGTCTTGAAGATGATAAAATTTATATTAAGGGAAAAAGGATAAAAGGATCAATTTATTTCTTTGACTTCAACAACAAAATTGAGGAACCTCAATTCTGTTTATTGACAAAAGAAACTAAAGGAAATGGTTGGTTATGGCACAAAAGATTGGCTCATATAAATTTTAAAACTTTAAACAAATTAGCAAGCAAGTGTCTGGTAAAAGGACTACCTTTTATTACTTCATGTAAAGACAAACTTTGTGAAGCATGTGAGCTAGAGAAGTCAAAAAGAGGCTCACATAAAACTGTGGTAGAATCTTCTATCTCTGAAAATCTTGAACTTTTACATATGGACCTTTGTGGACCAATAAGCACTGAAAGTTTTTCTGGAAAGAAATACATTTTAGTCATTGTTGATGATTATTCAAGGTACACATGGGTGGAATTTTTGAGGCAAATGAGTGAAACACCAGATCTGATCATAAATTTTGTCAAAAGAATTGAAAATCTGTTGAAATTGACTGCAAGAAAAATCAGATTTGACAATGGGACAGAATTCAAAAATGCAAAACTTGAGAACTTCCTAACAGAAAAAGGAATATCTCATGATTTTTCTGCTCCCAGAACCCCACAACAAAATGGGGTTGTTGAAAGGAGAAACAGAACTTTGGTAGAAGCAACAAGAACAATGCTTGCATATGCTAAACTGCCAACCTATTTTTGGGCTAAAGCAGTGGCAAATGCATGTTTCACACAAAACAGAACTATCATCAACAAAAGACATCTAGAAACACCTTTTCACATCATAAACAAAAGGGTACCAAGCGTAAAACTCTTACATACCTTTGGATGTAGATGTTTTATTTTTAATGATTTTGATAGTTTAGAAAAATTTGACAGAAAAGCTGAAAAAGGAATTTTTCTTGGATACTCTCTATCTTCAAAAGCATACAAGTATTTGTTTTAAATAGCAGAACAATCAGAGAAAGTTTGTATGTGTCTTTTGATGATTCATCAGAAACAGAAATTTCTAATGGTATTATAATTTTTTCACAAAAGGAAAATTCTACAAATAATGAACACCTTCTAATAGAACTAACAAATGAACTGCTTAGGTATGAATGGGAAGGAAATTATGGAAATTTACCAGAAAGTCAGTCACACTCTAACTCTGCAGAAAATTTAAAGCCATCAGATGAAATACAAGGAATGACAAATCAGGCATCAGATACTACATCAGAAAATCAAGAAAAACAAATGTTTGATGACTCAGGCTCAGAACAAGTCACCCATCTAGAGGAAGCAGGTACGTCTTCACAAAACCCATCACCAGATTCAACAAGTGATGCTACGAAATAAATGGTCACTCAACAGAAAATATCATAGGAAACCCTCAAGATGGTGTTAAAACAAGATCAGCAACTGCTCATGAATGTCTTCATGCTGGCTTCTTAAGCTTAACTGAACCAAAAAACAACAATTGAAGTACTCAAGGATCCAAACTGGGTTCAAGCAATGCAAGAAGAACTTGATCAGTTTAAAAAAAGTCAAGTGTGGAACCTAGTACCTAGACCAGATGGCAAATCTGTCATATGGTCAAAATGGGTATTCAGAAACAAATCTGATGAACAAGGCACAGTAACAAGGAACAAAGCAAGGTTAGTATTAAAAGGGTATAGTCAACAAGAAGGAATTGACTATGATGAAATATTTGCACCAGTAGCAAGACTGGAGGCAGTCAGAATCTTCCTTGCTTATGCAGCTTCAAAAGGCTTCAAAGTCTATCAGATGGATGTCAAGTCTACTTTTCTAAATGGTAAGATTGATCAAGAAGTATATGTGCAGCAACCAGAAGGCTTTGTTGATCCAAAATTTCCAAAACATGTTTATAAACTGAACAAAGCCTTGTACGGGTTGAAGCAAGCTCCAAGAGCATGGTATGAAACTCTCTCAAATTAATCCAATCAGGTTTTACCAAAGGTACCATAGACACAACTCTGTTTCTCAAAACACGCAAAGGACACACTTTGTTGGTACAAATATATGTTGATGACATAATTTGGATAAGCCAACTCAAAACATTGTAAAAAGTTTGAAAAATTAATGACAAGCAATTTTGAAATGAGCATGATGGGAGAATTAAACTTCTTTCTAGGACTTCAAGTAAAACAAGAATCTGATGGAATATTTTTAAATCAATCAAAATGTGTTAAAAAAATTTGAAGAAATATTCATTAGAAAATTGCTCATCATCAAAAACTCCAATGGCCACAGAAAACAAGTTAGATTCTGATCCTGATGGTACAAATGTAGATCTTAAAACCTACAGAGGAATGATTGGATCACTCTTATATTTAACAGCCCGCAGACCTGATATAATGTTTTCAACATGTTTTCTGGCTAGATATAAGTGTAATCCAAAAGAATCTCATTTAAAAGCAGTAAAAAGGGTTTTTAAGTATCTAAAAGGCACATCTGATCATGGCTTATGGTATCCTAAGGAAACCAGTTTAGAGCTAATTGCATATTCAGATGCAGATCATGCAGGTTGTAAACTGGATAGAAAAAGCACATCTGGTGCTTGTCGAATGCTTGGAGAAAAGCTTGTATGTTGGGCAAGTAAGAAACAAAACTGTGTTTCCACCTCTACAGCTGAAGTTGAATACTTAGCAGCAGCAAGCTGTTGTTCACAAGTTTTGTGGATGCAAACACAACTAAAAGACTATGGAGTGAATTTGACAAAAATACCAATCCTGTGTGACTCTAAGAGTGTAATAGCAAAAACTTCAAATCCAGTTCACCACTCACGAACAAAACATATTGATGTACCTCAAACAACGCACACAAAAACGCACAAATCTCAGACGTTGTGTCGGCTACACGACATGCTACTCTTATGCACAAACATGCTGCCTACAGGTATTTCTAGGTTACGCGACGCGTCGGCGACCCCCATTTCATGCATCGTCGATGCGACTATTAGCTATGATGCACGTTCTCTTTGTATTGCATGCCTGGTTGGTCCAAGCTTCATTCCGATGTCCCGTAAAGCCTCTGAATAGCTCCTTAACTCCCTGAGACATGCGAAACACAAATCACATCAAAGTAGGCCATTCGAAACTAAAACTAGTATAAAAACGCAAATTTAAATACGTAAAACACCGAGCTTTCAACCATGCATCAGTAGGAAGAGGTTGCATAGTCACCAATAACATAATAGGGGAAATGACAAAATTGCCCATGACTAATAGATGTCAAAGGATGGTGTTAAGTCAGTTACACTAACATGCCAACGTTAAAAAAAATTGGACCCATAAGCGAAAAATGAAACCTTTGGACTAAAGTCGCAAAAGTGCTCAACCTTAGGGACTAAATTTGCATTTTACTTTATATTATAAAAGAAAACCAATGTGGGACACGCGTCATCCATTTGGGACTTCAACTTTTTGGTTCTCCCGCCTCTCTACCTAGTTAACTATGGATTTGTTCCATAGCTTTTCAAAAGTATATGGATGGTCCATGTAGTTTTACACTTTGTAACACAGTTAGTCCTAGCCAACAATTCGAAAAGTTTTAGCACGTCTAAGTTAGGGACTAAATGCATTACAAAGTGCAAACCACAAAGAGCATCTATGTACTTTTGGAAAAGTAGGGACAAAATCCAAAATTTTGGTAAACCACATGGACAATTCGTATAATTTACTCTTTTTTTAATTAAAGATCGTATATATCATCAACCAAAAGATTTTACAACAAAAACCATATATACCCAAGTAATGTATGTTTCTCCTTTCTTTACCTTCTATATTAGGTTCTTTATTTTGTTCTCTATCTACAAAATATTTATGTTTTTCCTCTTCTTTACCTTCTATATTAGGTTCTTTATTTTGTTCTGTGACATTTGTGGTAATTCGATCATGTAACGATTTTCGAACAATTTATCAATCAATGAAATATTGTGTTTTATTTCCGAGATTTGTATAATTATCATGACAATTGCACATATTCAATTCTTGCATGATTTTGAACCCTTCAAAGCTTTTCTGGAAATTATACGTAAACTGTTACGCAGACGTATTCAGTTTAATGCGACGAACACTCTGGAACAATTACATAAACTAAACATACCCTAAATACCCTTTACATAACTTAGAAAAAAGTTTTGAGGGCTTCGGTATGGCAAAAACACGCTTATGCAACTCTATGGGCTATTTTGCAAAATCTGCGAAAGTATGCTGATTCACGTATTTCTTAATACGAAACACGAATTTTGTAATCATTAAAATCTTGTATTTTAGTGATGAGAATGCAAAATATCATTCGTTACGCAATTACGGTCGTTTTCGCATTAATTAAAGTGTTCGTCGTAATTAAGCGAAAAACGCAACCGTACAACCGAACGAACCGAAATCCACAACATTTTTGAGCATATTTCAAGTTCCCTATGCTTTTTATCATCCTTATAAAGCCTGAAAATGAGGTTAACGGGTGTTAAAAATTCCTAAACGCGACAATACAACTCTAGGGGACAAAGCTGTCAACTTTGAAACTTGTTTGCCAGCACAGGGCCTTACGGACCGTATCCACATATCCTTACGGTCCGGGAGTCCCCAGCTCAGCAGAAACTCAGTTGCAACTTTCCAGCTTCACAACACATTCCTTGGACACCAAACTCATGATTTTTGCCACTTCTCACCTGCATTGGACAACTGGGAGGACATTAAGCATTGTCATAAAACCTCATGGGGCACTTGTCAATATTTGGGAGCTCCAAGATCACTATAAATAGGTGATCAAAGCTCACCTCAAACTTGCTCAATTCTTTTCTTTCTCATCTATGCTCTAACTTGGAGTTGCTACCACTTGTGGAGGCCTCCCATCTGAGCTTTCTTCTTCCTAGAACACAAGTAAGTGTTCTTTTTAGTCTTGTTCATTATATTTGGCTATTTTGAGCCAAATGTCAAACAGTTTGACTTTCTGTTTGACTTTCGGTTATGACCATTTTTTGTCAAGTCAAAGTTCAATTGAACTTTGAAACGTGATCGTAAACACGAAGGTTATAATCTCTTGCGATTATACCTACTGATTACCAAGTTTACTAGTCGAAGTGACGAGTCAAAGTTTCGGTCAAAAATGCGCATTATGTGAATTTTACGACGGAACTATTTCTAGGTATCAAAACACTAAGTTTTGATACCAAATCCGTTTTGTAACTTAGTTAGACATGTTTTTACATGTCTAACTCGTCACTTCTAGTTTAGTGCTTATTTAGGGTCGTAAGTCGAGCGGTCTTGACCACCGCTTTGACTTTCGAACCCGACCAGTTTGGTCTATCTTAGGATCCGACCAAACACATATTTGTGACCATAGTTGTATAGGGAATAACCTATTGAGGTTACACCTTATGGTCACGTCGTTTAGTTAGTATTATGATAAGTCGCTTATTATGCCCTTAATAATGACCAAAACGCCCTATTTGCACATAAATCAATTTTAAGCATATGTAATCAAATTTTTAAAATTTAAACTGATGTTATAACATTATCAAACATGTTTACGCAAATGACCCGTTAAAGTAGCGTAAACTACCTTAATAAGTCATAATGGGTCAAAAGCAATTAGGATCATTAAAAATCAGAATGTTAAGCTTATTAAACCATGTTCTATGAGTTCCAACACTCACTTGGTTTATAAGACTTCATTCTATCCGAATCCTTCGATTAAGTCCCGATATTAACATAGTTATCCGATATTAGGACACACTTGAATCCTTGGACTCTTGAGCTTTGTTTATCATCTTGAACAAGGACACTCTTGCAATCCCAAGTGAGTACATAGTCCCCTTTTTTACGTTTTCAAATGTTTTGGGGTGATTCATATGTGCCTATAACTATTTTCGCGTTTTCATGACATTATATATGCTTTGATTACATAGTACATATAGTACATGATTTCAATTGCATTTTGCTTCATATGTTGACTTAGCATGCCTAGCACATTGATTTCAACTACATTTTTACATTATATTGACTTAGTATACCTACTCACAGTTTCAAAGACATTTTGCTTCGTATGTTGACTTAGCATACCTAGTACATGATCTCAAAGATATTTTTCATGGTATATTGACTTAGTATACTTACACTTGGTTTCAAAGACATTTTACATGGTATATTAACTTAGTATACCTACAAATGGTTTCAAAGACATTTTACTTCGTATGTTGACTTAGCATACCTAGTACACGATTTCAAGACATCTTGCTTGGTATGTTGACTTAGTATGCCAAGTACATGGTTTCAAAACATTTTCATGACATGCTCGCATTGTTCAATACATATTGGTGCGTTGAACTCGACAATGATACATTCATTAACATTGATCACCCATGGTATCATAGGATTGACAATCCCGTTCCCACTTCCTAGGTTTGTTTGGAAGCTACTTTAGGGAATGACAGAATCCGATGAACATTGATAGACCTTTGTCTTTATAAGGGTCTATCCGACAGTCAACAAGGCCTGAATGTATTCGCCAACAATCCTAATATATGTTTTTACAATAAAAGCAATGGTGTATAAAACATAACTTTTGATTTAAACAAAACCTTTGTTTATCAAAGACATTGTTTTACACACGACGCTATGGCTATTCAAGACATGACATTGGTTTATACATGATTATGGATTACACATGACATCGGTTTATACATGACTTTGGTTTATACAAGACAATGGTTTATACAAGACATAAACAAGACTTTTTGTTGGTTGGTTTATGGTGAGTGATTTAAATAACGAGATGTGTGTAATATGATAAAAGCATGGTGGATATGCCGTTGGTACTTCCTATATATAAGTGCTTTTATTATCTTACATATCGTGGCGTTATCTAAATCATTTCAAACAAAATACAAGACATAACATTTTATATACAAAACATGACATTTTTATACAAAACACGATATATTTTTGGTTATTGATATAACCATGCATTATTTCTTTTATATCATTTGATTTTCTTATGATTTCATAAAACAAAACATTTTGTAAGGATTCATGGCCACTTTTTGTCAAACATTTCTTTAAACATTCTATGCCATGAATCTTTAACACAAACCTATGTTACTCACAGACATTTTATGTTGACGTATTTATTTTCACATATATTTCAGGAGCGAATGTTTGAGGTTGATCATGCTACACTTAGGGCGACACGAACCTTAGTGACTTAAAATCAAGAAAGACATTTTAATTTATGCTATGTTTTATGTTTAAATCCGAGACAATGTAAACAATTCTATTCAATAATACAAAACTTTAATTACCATGGTTGTTGTGAAACAATAGTTCTGTTACGTGACTCCCTAACGTTTCCGTCGCGGTTTGTTGTTTTACGCGGTCAGGATGTGACATATTCTCTATCTACAACGTATATAGTAGAGAGGAATAGTTACTCTTTATATTTATTCATACACTATTTCATCTCTATATTAACGATTCGCTCTTTTTTTTCTTTTTTTCCTCTAGTAGTTATTGTTTATGAATTGTCAATGTGAATTCACTCTTTTTTTCCCTTTTTCTCCGATGTAGTTATTGTTTATGAATTGTAGAAGAGCATGTTATAGTTATTGTTTTAGTTATTGATTTTTGGAAAATTTGTGTACTTTCTTGTAGTTATTATAGAAGAGCATGTTGTTGTAGTTATTGCTTTGAAAAACCTTCATTGTTTGGTGTAGATGTTATTTTTCATACGTAATGTTAATTGAAAAACATGACAATCATGTATTCTCAATTTTAGTTGACCCAAAATATGACAAAAAATTTAATAAGACAAAATAGTTAGTTGTTAATATTGTAAATTGAACAAAGAGAAAAGGTAAGAAAAATATATAGAGACAATTACAAATAATGAGATGTGTGAGGTTTTTAAAATAAAAGATAAATTTAAAGAATGACGAATTTTATTTATATTATATAGATAGAGATAGATAACCTAGTGTGAATGCTCTATCTTATTGATTATGTATAAAGCAAAAGATAGAAATGTTTGTACGTTTTTTTCTCTATCTTTGTTTAAGTCTGATTCTACAATAAATGTGGCGTATGTGATATTGGTTTTTAAATCTAATATTGTAATAAACGTGCCATATATGATATGAATTTTGATGAATATCTAAACTTAAAGTTATTTTTTAAACGTCAACAAACGCTATATAAGCCCTGTCATCCGGGCAAACCTATTGGCGAAAAGTCACCCACGCTCTACTAACACAAATTACATTGGTGACCAGGCTCGCCGGATATTGTGTTCATCTAAATGTTATATCTAAATGTTATGAAATACTCAATTTAAAAAATATCTGATTCTCATAACTAAAAAATGAGTTGAACCAAAACATGCTTGAGTCCATAATATAAAATAAACCATCAATAACCTTTAGGTAGTGGGCCAAGTGAAAGAATTCCCTCAATGTTCTTACAATAGTATACGGGTTGTATTAATTTCGACCCAAAAACTAAAAAAATTCATACACAAGGTACCATAAGACTAAAGGCTTGTATTGAAAGATATGCCATTCTGTTTGTATTTAGTGCGCCATAAGTAAAATAGTTGCATTTTAAAACAAGATAGCAAAATAATTCGTTTATAAGTTATTACAGTAAAATAACATGTTCACTAACAATCGTACAAATAAACTTAAAAGGTATCTTATTAAGATCAAGAAAACCGCAATTAGTCTGAAACATTTGTCAAGTTCAAGAATGATGACATGTGAAGCATCACGTTTAATAATTAAAATCATATTCATTTTGCACCCGCATCGGAAACCTTAGGTTTAGAAAGCAAGACCAACGATGGTTTAGATTAGAGAATAAAATCACGAAAAATCATTCACATGTCTAGTTTTCACGTGTATCGTGTGTTGTTTTGCCTAAGATTAGACTAAATTCATATGATACACAACCCCAGTCAAATAACAACTTTAAAATCGCATGTCATCGCATTATATCCTTTCGTTAAAAGCTTGATGACTATGATACATGAGTTTATGTCACACAACACCCATTTTCTTCACATATCGTGGATGTAAATTATTTATTTAAGGAAACGAAAATTTGACAATACTTATCACTAAAACACGATCCAAATATATCTGAGATCTTTATAATCTTTATTCAACGCTTTTGATTGGTTCATATCTTATGAACCAACTACTCATTTAACTTACGTTATGCAACATTTTTAACTCATTTAGTGAAATGAAGTTACAGAAGAATCATACAAAGAGATAAAAATGGTAGAATCGATGGCCAAAAGTTCTCTTCATATTGCAAATTATTGCCATGAAGACAAAACTTAAGTCCAACCAACACGCATTTCTAATTATTCGTGTCTTGTGAACATCACGTTAAAATGGTGTTGAGATTCTCACGTTCCAAGACTTTTGGTAGGTTAAAAACGTCTACAATTGTTTCGGGTTTAAAATGTTAGGCAACAGTACACACTACAATGCAATTATTAAATAGAAACAAAGACTAAAACTACCCACTACTCCTTAATCCATGTTCTCCTAAAATATGCAGAAACTATGAACAACTTTGGCTTGACACCTTCTCAGCAAAAGAAATAAATAGCTAAAATAAATTATTAAGTAGAATTAAATATTGCAAATATCATGCACCATGTATGCCATCCAAATTTTTCATTCCAAGGCATACATATTTCATCATGGGTAAGGAAAATAGCACGTAACAGAAGTACATATGTGAGACGTGGTCACATTTTATAAAGCTTCGTCATAAAATTGACAGTAATGAGGATATGTGAATGCAAAGTTGATACGAAGTTGTGGTAGTATATCACATGCATTAAGTTGGAGTTTTATGAAGAAATTTTGATATGCAGCATGGATTTAGCGTATCTTGACCAGTGGAGTGAAATTATTCCACAATGCCTATGAATGTATAACAAAGATAGTAAAATGCTTGTTTTGGTAATATTCTCTTAAAAACTAGTGTGATTTCTAATATATATATATATAAATATATTAACTAATTACCAATATGTATGTTGTGATCAATGACTTTGGCTAGAATGTTGTGCCTCGATGGATATGACAATGATTGTTCCCACTACATTCGTATGAAACACCAAGAGTTGGGTTTAGATTCAGAATGAATTGATTTAGATCAACATGTTCTTGTCATGTAGGGATTCCATTAACAATGATTATGTTTATCGGTTCAGGTGATGTTTCTCGGTTCTTGTGGGATTAGTCTCGTTCAGAAAGGTTAATCTTCTTTCTTTCCTCGGCTAATGAATCCTTTGATCATATGAGCGTCCTAAAAAATGAAACAACACCGTGAAGCTCGTTACAAGGAGGAGAGGTGGGTGGTTCCCCTTGTAAACCACCATCCGACATGCGAATAAGAACTCGTTTTAAGGATAAACAAGTGTGTGTTAATAATGAGAGTGTGAGAGAAGCGATGATTAAACCTAGAGGTGAAATTCCCTATTAGAGCCGAAGAGTATGGTGAAGGATATGGGCTAATGAGCCTTGGTCCGGACACTTCCAACAAGGAATATCCTGTTTGTATCATCTGTCACGACCGTTAGCGTGTGCAGATGATCAAGGTGTTAGCGCATGGTGATTGGAGCCCCGTGGCGTTAGTGTCATCCTTGATCTCGGGTCTGTCATCAACTATTAGTGGAGATCATAGAGTAGTAAATGTCATCGCCCAGTTGGTTACACTTCACCGTCCTTTTGTACTTCTGGTCTTTTCCATAATTGCTCATCGTGGTGGTTGCATAACCACAGCCTGGCGTGCCCTGATTGGTTACATGTTCTGCCATATGTACTGGATGTACTATCCTTAGCTGGCATCCTCATGCTTGCGCTTACAAAGCTTACACCGAACGATTGAGAATGGCTAAGTATTGTACTGACTTTAAGCAGGGTATGGTCTTCCATGCGCAATGCTAGTTCATGGCAGTGCATTGTAACACCTCATAAATTCGTGTCTGGTAATTTACTGACACGTGTCCATACTCTCATTTGTGTCTAATATTGGTCGAGAGGGACTATTGTTGTCAATTAATGAGAGTATGAATATGGAGGGACTAAATATGTCAATATGCAAAAATTCTTGCCTCTGAGTGACCCTTACGGACCGCAAGGGTTGGTTACGAACCGCAAGACTGGAGTCTTACGGACCGTAACCATTTGAAAACCATGGGCACACTGAGGTCATTACGGATAGTAAGCCTTAACCCTTACGGTCCGTATAAGGTGCTTACGGACCGTAAGCCATGACCCTTACGGTCCTATGGGGCTGCAGCTGGCAATTTTGTGTGCTGCCCAAGGTAGCCTGCATGGTTGCCACCTTGCTTAGAACCTGAGCTCTTGTACAACTCTTGACACTTCAAAATACACCTGGGATTAACTTAGGATATCCTCTAACACTTGGCATGATCATATGCTTCAAATTCAAGTATAAATAGCCCATTCTTTTCACTTCATTCCTTGTCAATTCCTCCATCTTCTTCTCTATATGCTCTTGGAGTTGTTCCCGATAAAAAAGGACCTCCCTCTGAGTTCTAATATTCTTTAGGTTCACAAGTAAGTGTTCCTACTCTGCTCATTTTCTTTATAGGCTAGAATTTAGCCGAAAGTCAAGCAAATTGACTTTTGCTTTGACTTTCGGTTTAGACCATTATGGTCCAGCCATTATTCGAATCGAACATGGCTACATGATCGAAATAAGGTAGGTATTAATCCTTCAAAAGGGCACCTCCTGGAAATCACGTGAACTAGGTCAAATGACGGGTCAAAATTTATTTACTTAAAAATTCAAAAGTCAGTTTTAATTTAAACTTTATAAACTGATTATATAAATGTTATAATCAGTATTTTGACACTTGAATAAGTTAGTAGAAAGTCGAGTAGTTTGATTTCTACTTTGACTTCGATTCTGACCCGATTTAGCATAGTTAGCTACTAAAATTAAGTTGTATTATGATCGTATTATAATGTAGGATAACCCTCTGAGGTTATACTACATGATCATAATCAGATTCTGAGTTTATAGGCAACTTTCTATAATATGCCTAACCTTGACCAAAATGCCATTTTTCCATAAAACCTCGTTTTAATAGACAATAAACTTGCAAACGCTTTACCTACTGATATATTAATATAATTAACATATTTTGGTATTATGATTCTGTTCATAACCTGATTTTTTATTAAAGATCGTAAATTATGTTTATATATGACCAAAACACCCTTTTGGCGCATAGTATGGTTTTTAACCATAACTATCAGTCAAAACTTATTACCAACTGATATTATAACATAACTAAAGCGTATTCACCCAAGGTATTTGATCATAACGCAGATTTTTATGCAAGTTCTTAAACATGTCACTTAATGACTAAAATACCCTTATGGTGCATATTTTGATTTTAAAACCTTAATGGTCATATAAGTTGATAACCTAGTGATGTTACAACTTATTTAAAGTATAATGGCATATATAACTGGTTTATAACTCATCCTGGTTACCCGGTATCGCTTATATGCATACGTTAAACTTATGTAACTAGTTTACGTAAGTTTACCGAAACGGGTCAAATCCTTTCAATTTTATTTCAAATTCCAGAATGTAAATTGTTTACCCATATTATACAAGTCTTAGTATTTGTGGGGTGTAAACTACATTATGTTCCGGTCATCCCTTAATCAAGCGTATTGTGCCATTATCGCTAATTTAATGTAACGATCCAAGTCTACGACTTGAGTGGGACTCGTTAACATTCTAAATTGGTTATTATACCATTCATTCCAGACTAAGGCCTTCTGATAGATTGCAACCAACCATAGTTAATTGATAACGGTTGTGCTTACTTTATTATCTTGCATTGTAAGACATGCTTAAGCCATGTAAATACTCTTAACCTATTTTCCCTATACGGGCTTGAGATAGGGTAAATTATCACCGCTTGGTCGGGTGTGGGATCATATGTCGGATTGTGACTAGAAAATCCGCATAACCCATTTTAATATGTTTTGTCTGATAACTTATATATTGGGGGTTAACGCGACCATGTCCTGGATATCCTCGGCTCATTTAAGTTGCTAATGGCCATGACTAAGCACGAGGTGTAGGCATACACCTGACAAATGCTAATGCTATTTAAAATGTTTTCTTATCCATATTGGGGATACCCCTTTGTGGGTTAAAGTGGTGTGTCGGTTAATCATGTTATTCGGTTTCTGCACCCAACCCCATATGTATTGACATGCATGTAAAGCTATATACAAATTATTATAATTGTCCCAAGTTATTTATGAAAATACATGTGCCTTGTACACTTAAATCAATTTGGAAATATTTTCAAAAGAGTCGGTTATTTGTATTTACCAGTGTAAATTGACGTATCTTCAAAAGACTAAGTGACAGGTTGCAAGGTTACTAAATAGGCTGGAAGTGCCTGATAATACTTAAAGATGAATTTGCAACTCCCTTGCATAGAAGCCTATAGTCTGTTATTTCATTTTGTAACTTTCCAATCCGCATGTGGATATTTTCATGTACTATCGGTTTGCATATTATTTTAAACATTCGGACATTTATATTGTAATAATTTAAATCTAAGACTTCCCTATGCTATGTTGTGTATTGGTATCAATTTTGTCAAATATTCCCCAACAGGGCCCACCGGGCGATGTGAGAAATACCGAGGTGTGACAGGCCGGTATCAAAGCCAACATTTAAGAGAATTAAACACTAGTCCTTTTGTGTTTAATCTCAAACAACACAATAGCATATTCCTAAGACTTTCCAATTAGATTCTAGGCATTGACCTAGGATCACTCATATCCTTATTAAGTTATTGCTATTGTTTATTCTTTTGATATTAAAACAAAAAAAATGCCACCAAGAGTCCGAGGAAAAGGAAAAGGGCCAATAAGGGGAGGACCATCAGGACATATACCCTCTCATTCTCAAGCTCGGAACCTTACCAAGATTCGGGAAAACCAGCAAGACATTCTATCTCATATAACTCATTACCCACTCATTCTCGCCATTCATATCATTCGCACCATTCCCATCACTCTCATTCCCATTCATTTCATGGGTCATTTGACCCAAACCAGTATCAACATACCTCCAGCTGCCCAAAACCAGTTGGACCAACCGAATGAGCCAGACGAAGACTCAGATCCGGAAATGCCACCATCGGGGTCGCATCTACACCCCATAGAAATTTCTAGTGGTTCTACATCTTATGCAGGATCACCTTATCAAGGTCCTAACGAATGGACCAATATTGAACCAATTCCTCGCTAATACACCTCCCTATCATTCTCCGATACCGCCTCCGCCGTCTTCACAAGAAGATGTGCAAATGGAACTGGATGTCTCTGCGCACGAGACAACGGACGGGCTCGCTACCACCATTGCTACAAACATACCCCACTATTCCCGAGGACCCACTAGTGGGAGGACCCTCGAATACTATACCAGTGGTTGACCCAACACCACAAACTTCCGTTCAACTACCACCGCCATCAGGTTTTGATAACCCAATGCCTACATATCCAGTACGTCTGGTTACAATCCTTTAAACCCATCTACACCGATGGAATATGACTATCAGGCGCCATCGTACGACCCTTATATGCAAGCAGTGGTACATAATACTTTATGTCTGTCTCCTTTCCCTCTTGCATATCCAACTACGGGATATCCAAGTTATGGGTACCCGTATCCTGTTGTGCCACAGCCACCGCCACAATTACAGGCCATTAATCAGCCTTGGAAAAAGCGGAACAAATTCAACATCAGGCTGAAAAGACTGAGAGGAAGACAAACAAGTTCTTCAAGAAGCTCTCCAAGCTGGTCAGGGGAAAGAAAGACGAGTGAAAGCTTTCTTCTATTTATCATGTGTTAATATTTATTATAAAAGTCCTTGCGTGGACAAGTATTTTTTTTAGTCCCTGCGTGGACAAGTATTTCTTTTTGGTCCCTACATGACAAGTACCCTATTTTATTTCAAAAGTCATGTTTAAGGCAAAGTACTGTAATCTTTTCATCATTTAATGATAATTCTAGAATTATTTATAATATATGTATTATTTCATTACATCCTCTTCAAGCGATTGTCTGATTTTTTTTGAATTTTATCGATCCACTATATATTTCAAAAAGATCTTCTTAATGGTTTTTGACTAGCCAATTGGCAAAGTCCATATTATTTGGCAATAATAAATGAAAGTTAAGGATGGTTAGCCCTTCTACCCGGAGGTAGTGAATTTTGTTCAAACCTCATAAGCCTTATGGTCAAAAGGGACCATGGCTATTATATATATATATATATATTATAAATGTCAAACCATTAAGAAAATTATTCAGTATTAACATTCAAGTAATGTTAATACTCCCGGCAGTGTGACATAGAAACCACACTAGCCGTCTAGGTGATAGACTACGTCCAAGCCTTATAGCCTATATGATCAAACTGATCACGGCTAGTATCATCAAATGCGATGATCAATTATATTAACATCCTTAGTGATGATCTGCCTACGAATTATATTTTCATTGTCAATTGATACAATGACAGTTGTGACATTGTGATCCACTGTCCAACAGATGATGGACAATTTCCAAACCTCAAATGCCCTTGATGGTCCTTTGAGACTTATGTTAATTATACTTAGTTTACTTCATTCAACATTTATTTTGAAAAGTCAAAATTATAAATTTTGGCAGTTGTGATGTTTGCGCACTGATCCAAAGGGATGAAGGATATAATATATATATTATATATATATATAATATATATATGATATATATATATGTATATATCCAAATCCACATAGCCTATATGGTTTAATACCATGATTGATGAAATATTTATGTCATCAGATTTGATGATCAATTATTATATTGCCACTGAGCAATTATTTAATTGGTTTTTAGACCAAGCTTATTGAGATGGCGAATCCACATTCTGGTGGAGCCAATAGCGACACAACAATGATATTAATGCAAAAATTAACCGCGATGGTGCGGGAGCGATCTCCAAGCCAAGATAGCCACAGAAGTCGGCAAGGCTATGAATAACTTCATAGCTAACTTTAATGGATCGAGTTCCGCTCGTTCTAAGTCCCATTCGATTCCACATTCATATACCCGTAAGAAAGCTCGCATTACTCTTCAACTGCAAAGAGCGAGCTAAAGCGGGACTATAAGGAAAAGCCCTGTTCTTCAAAGGACAGTTTTACTTACAAGTACTTTGTCTCGTGCAAGCCCCGATATTTCAACAGAGAAAAAGGGGCTATTGATGCCATGAAGTGGCTAGACGAGATGGAGACAGTAGTGGATATCAGCGGTTTGCTGATAAAGATATTGTGAAGTACGTCTCACAATCATTTAAAGGTGATGCCTTAACTTGGTGGAAGGCAATGATACAATCAACAGGGAAGATACCCATGTACAATTTGGAATGTTCCAAGTTTGCGGACCTCATCATAGAAACGTATTGTCCACCACATGAGGTGGAAAAGGTGGAGTCAACTTTCTGACTCTCACCATGAAGAACCTAGACTGTCGGAAGTATGTGACCGATTTTAACTCTCTGTCTAGGTTGGTGCCCTATTTGATTACTTCGGAACCTAAGCGTATTGCGTGATTTATCGGTGCTCTAACACCTGAAATCAAGGGTATGGTGAAGGCTTCAAAGCCTACCTCATATAGGTTTGCTATAGATCTATTCTTTTCCCCACCCTAGACGCAGTCAGGCAAAACTCGGTTAAGACTGAGACCGACGAGAAAAGGAAACAGGAGGATGATTACTCCCAGAAGTCAAAGAAAGGGAAGTTTGGGTTCAAGAGGAACCAACAAAGGTCCAATGAGAGACCTGTGTGCAAGACCTGCAGCAAACGATATTGGGACAGTGTTGTTCGGATCAGCAGGCGAAACCCTTGGCATATGCAAGAAATCGGGGCATAATCCTTGGATTGTAAGGACTTAAAGAACGCGCCTGTTATGGTTGTGGCGAGAAGGGCCACATCAAAACTAACTGCCCCAAAGCTGCCAAAGAGGGTACTGCAAAACCCGGAGAGGCGAAAAGGGGAACGCTCGAGCCTTCCAGATGAATGCGAGGAAGGCAGTTCATGACACAAATGTCATAACGGGTACATTCCTCATTAACGATATCTTTGCTAGAGTTCTTTTCGATTCTGGTGCTGATAAGTCTTTCGTAGACCATAAGTTTAGTAAACTACTAAATCTACCTATAAGAACCCTAGATATAGCTTATGAAGTAGAACTAGCCGACGGTACATTGGAAACCAATCTTCTATTTTTTATGGATGTTCTATATTCATTAAGAATCAGTCAATCCATGTATATCTTTTGCTAATGAAATTAGCGGGGTTCGATGTAGTCTTAGCCATGGATTAGTTATCTTGTAACCAAGCCCGCATTACTTGCGATAAGAAACTCATCGAAGTTAAGACCCCATCTGGTGAAATGCTCACCATCCATGGAGATCTACACTATGGATTGCCTGAGGAGGTGTACCTACTAAAGGCATCCAAATGTCTGAAGAACGGGTGTGTATTTACATGGCACAGGTTACAATAGACGAGCCAATTTCCAAGATTGAAGATATCTCGGTCATCTCTGAATATCCTGATGTATTTCCTAAAGAACTACCCGGTCTACCTCTGGAAAGACAAGTGGAGTTTCAGGATTGATATCCTACCAGGAGCTGCACCTGTTGCAAGGACTCTATATCGGCTGGCGCCGATAGAGATGAAGGAATTAAAGACCCAGCTTGATGAGCTTTTGGAGAAAGGCTTTATTCATCCTAGTTCTTCACCTTGGGGAGCTCCTATCTTGTTCGTCAAGAAAAGGACGGGTCAATGCAAATGTGCATTGACATCGCGCACTAAACAAATAACAATCAAGAACCTTATCCTCTGCCCAGGATTGATGACTTATTCGATCAACTTCAAGGGGCTAGCTACTTTTCAAAGATCGACTTGAGACCAGGATATCATCAACTGAAAGTTAGGAACGAGGATGTTCCAAAGACGGCTTTCAGAACCAGATATGGTCACTATGAATTCTTAGTGATGCCTTTTGGGCTCACAAACACGCCCGCAACATTCATGGATCTCATGAATAGATTCTGCAAGCCGTATATAGACAAGTTTTTCATAGTCTTTATAGATGACATACTTATCTACTCTCGTAATCAGAATGATCACGAGAAATATCTCAGATGCATTCTTGAGTTGCTAAGGCAAGACAAGCTTTATGCAAAGTTCTCTAAGTGTGAGTTTTGGCGTAAAGACGTCCAGTTTCTTGGACATGTCATAAGTAGCATGGTATCCAAGTGGATCCAGCCAAGATTGAAGCTATTATGAATTGGGAAGCACCGAAGACACCGTCTGAGATACGTAGTTTCTTAGGATTGGCTGGATATTTGGTTCATGTCGAGAGTGTTATGATTTTTTTAATATTTTAAGTCCGTTTTACGCATTAGTCAAGTTTTAAATTTATAAAACAAGATATTGTACTAACACTAAACACACACTAGGGCAAGTGCACCCATCGCGAGTGTAGTATAGTGCTGGTAATATACTGAGGTCGTCTAAGGATACAAGTGCTTTTAATACTGGTTTAGTGCCAACGTCTAATCGATCCAAATTTTTTGATACAAGTTTTGAAACATAAAAGTAAATGTAAAATTGAAAAAATAAATAAAAATGAAATACAAATAGATAAGATAGAATCACTTGGATCCGACTCCTCTTTTGTGTACCCTTTGATGATTTTCGCACTTTCCGACTTTTTAAGTGATTCTCTTAGTTATAGTAGTAGGCCCCTCTTTTGAAGGTGACGTTACCCTCGGCTAAGTGGTTTGAGTCAGCAGGGATACAATCCCAAGAGGCCGGAATATTGAAAGATAATTAAGTAAGTTATTAATGCGAAAACTGGTAGGCCCCTCTTATGAAGGTGACGTTACCCTCGGCCAAGTGGTTTGAGTCAGCAAGGATACAATCCCTAGAGGCTAGTTAATGTTTTAATAGTAGTTTATATATGAGGGGTTCAAGCAATTTGCACCACCGCCATCCAATACCATAGGGCATTAAAGGAGGTCCTAGTAAGCTTGAACCAAGTCCTCGCAGGATCCATACACTGAACGAGACAAGAACTTTACCAAACCCCCTTCCAAGTAGTTAACGTGCTTTATATAAACCGCAAAGACACGAATGAGCAAATCAATGATATCATGAAGAAATGGTTAGGAAAATTCACTTTCAACATAAGAAACTAATTATTAAAGTCATTAATACATACCCAATTAAAAGTGCTGAAAGATTAAAAATCAAAAGTAATACATTAAATACTTGTCTTCACCAAGTGATGTAAGAGATTAGCCAAGCATGGCCTTTGTTTGACAAGAACTCTTACAATCAATCTTGGATCCTAAGACTGCTACACACTCTAAAGATGATAGATGGATGATGGTGGTGGGTGTTGGTGTTGTAGTGGTGGTGGAATGGTGGAAAAGTGAGAGAGAAATGGTTTACCAAGGAATGCCTTTGAAGTGAACCAAGCACCCCTATTTATAGTCAGAACAGTGCCCCGGCCACGGCCCCGTGTCCACTGGGCACGACCCGTGGCCATCTTCTTCTCTTCCTTCATTAATTGCAGCTGTCAGTAGAGGGTCCCACACGCCCCCGTGGCCTCTGGATACGGCCCCGTGGTCAACTCTTTGTTGTACTATCAAGATTCTTCAAATCTAACAACTGACCACGGCCTTGGTTTGGTGAGCACGGCCACGAGGTGGGCATGGAACCTTCCTTTTGTCTTATCTGTAGGAGCCAGGTCTGGCCATGGCCCATCCCTAGCTAGGCATCGCCCCGTGGTCAGCTTCTGTCTTCTTGTTTTTTGCATTTTGCGTGCTGCTGAGGGGTCGGGCATGTCACGTTATTCCTTCCTCTTGTATTTATGTTGGTTTTAGCTGCTTATTTGCTTCTTTTATTCTTGTAAGCACATTTGGTCCTGTAAATTTAAAAGGAACAAAGAAATGTGCTTTTTCCAACATTGGTACTGAAAATGGGTTGGTTTTACGCCTCATTTGATGTAATTTATATGTTGCATTTTGTACACATCAGTATTATAGAAGGTTCATTGAGAACTTCTCAAGAATTGCCACTCCTCTGACTACCATGACCCGTAAGAATGTCAAATTCGACTAGGGTCCCAAGCATCAAGACTCTTTTGAGATTCTAAAGCACAAATTGAGCAATGCTACAGTACTAACTCTACCTGAGGGTATTGAGGATTTTGTCGTGTATTGTGATGCCTCGCACACCGGCATGGGCTGTGTGCTGATGTAGAGGGGCAAAGAGATTGATTATGCATCACGACCATTAAAGGTGCATGAAAGGAATTAAACCATCCACGACTTGGAGTTGGGTGTCGTTGTATTTGCACTGAAGTTGTGGAGACATTACTTATATGGCACAAAGTGTATTATATACACTGACCATAAAAGTCTTCGACATCTATTTAACCAGAAGTATTTGAACATGCGACAACGCCGCTGGATGGAGACTCTTAATGACTATGATTGCGAGATTCGTTATCATACCAACAAAGCAAATGTGGTTGCAGGTGCCTTAAGTCGCAAGGAAAGGATTAAGCTGATAAGGATTAATGCCAAAAGTATCAAGCTCAAATCTAGTTTGAAAGAAAAGCTGCTAGATGCTCAGAAACAAGCTTCAATAGAAGCAAATGCTTCTAATGAGGGATTAGGTGGAACTGTTGATCGGCTAACACTTGGGAATGATGGAATCCTGAGATTTAATAATCGTATTTGGATTCCTATCTTTGGAGGACTTAGAGATCTGATTCTCCAGAAAGCTCATAATTCCATATGTTCTGTACATCCTGTAGGAGACAAACAGTACCAGGATTTGAAAAAAGAATTATTGGTGGATAGGTATGAAGAAATACATAGCCACCTATGTAGCTAAGTGTCTGACGTGTTCACAAGTTAAAGTTAAACATCAAAAAATCGTCAGGACTTCTAGAACAGCTTGAGATTCCCACATGGAAGTCGGAAATGGTAACTATGGATTTAATTACCAAGTTACCTAAGACCAAACGTGGTAATTACACGATTTGGGTCATCGTTGATAGGTTGACAAATTCCGCACATTTCTTGCCAATAAAGGAGACGTATAGCTCCGACAAGTTGGCTAAATTATATGTGGATGAGATTATGTCCCTGCATGGTGTGCTAGTATCTTTTATCTGATAAGGATACTAGATACCTTCTCATTTCTAGAAAAGTTTTCAGCAATCATTAGGCACAAGATTTAACTTCAGTACGGCTCACCACCCTCATACTGACGGACAGAGTGAGCGTACATCCAGACTTTGGAAGACATGCTTAGGGCATGTGTGATTGATTTAGGTGGTAGCTGGGATGACCACCTACCCCTAATAGAATTCTCCTACAATAACAATTATCATACAAGCATCAAGGCTGCTCCTTTTGAGGCCTTGTATTGGAGAAAATGTCGAACACCCGTTTGTTAGGCCAAAGTTGGAGAAGTTCAACTATCAGGACTTGAGATTGTCCTAGAAACCACGGAAAAGATTGTACAAATCCATGATCGTCTCAAAGCTGCCAGAGATAGGCAGAAGAGTTATGCTGACAAGAGGCGTAAACCTCTTATGTTCCAAGTAGGGGACAAGGTCATGCTAAAAGTATCACCCTTGAAAGGTGTGATGCTTTGGAAAGAAGGGCAAGTTGAGCCCAAGATATATTGAACCATTCGAGATAATTGAATGTGTCGGGTTTGTGGAATATAAGCTTAAGCTACCTAAGGAGCTCAGTGGAATTCACGATGTGTTCCACATTTGTAATTTGAAGAAATGTCTAGCCGATGAGTGCTAGCAATGTCACATCATGATGTGCAAACTGACGAAAACCTGAGGTTTGTTGAAAAAACGATCTCGATTGAGGATCGATAGGTTAAGAAGCTCTGAAAGAAAAGGATTCCAATTGTGAAAGTAAAATGGGATGCCCGTCGAGGCCCCGAAAATCCATGGGAGGTCGAATCCACTATGCAACAAAAGTACTCCCATATTTTTAAATAAAATCTCGAGGTCGAAATTTCTTTTAAGGGGGTGAGGATGTAACACCTCGTAAATTCGTGTCCGGTAATATACTGACACGTGTCCATACTCTCATTTGTGCCTAATGTTGGCCGAGAGGGACAATTATTGTCAATTAATGAGAGTATGAATATGGAGGGACTAAATATGTCAACATGCAAAAATTTTTGCCTCTGAGTGACCCTTACGGACCGCAAGGGTTGGTTACGAACCGCAAGACTGGAGTCTTACGGACCGTAAACATTTGAAAACCATGGGTGCGCTGAGGTCCTTACGGAACGTAAGCCATAACCCTTACGGTCCGTATGGGGCTACAGCTGGCAGTTTTGTGTGCTACCCAAGGCAGCATGCATGGTGTGCCACCTTGCTCGCGAACTTGAGCTCTTGTGCAGCTCTTGACACCTCAGAATACACCTGGGATGATCTTAGAATATCCCCTAACACTTGGCATGATCATATGCTTCAAATTCAAGTATAAATAACCTATCCTTTTCACTTCATTCCTTGCTCAATTCCCCATCTTCTTCTCTATATGCTCTTATAGTTGTTCCTGATAAAAAAAAGCACCTCCCTCTGAGTTCTAATATTCTTTAGGATCACAAGCAAGTGTTCCCACTCTTCTCATTTCATTTATAGGCTAGAATTTAGCCGAAAGTCAACCACATTGACTTTTGTTTGACTTTCAGTTTACACCATTATGGTCCAGCCATTGTTCAAATCGAACATGGCTACATGATCGAAATAAGGTAGGTATTAATCCTTCAAAAGGGCACCTCCTGGAAATCACGTTAACTAGGTCAAATGACGGTCAAAGTTTATTTACTTAAAAAGTCAAAAATCAGTTTTAATTTAAACTTTATAAACTGATTATATAAATGTTATAATCAGTATTTTGACACTTGAATAAGTTAGTAATAAATACTAGAATATGTATGAACATGTTCAGCTCGTTATTTCCAGTTTTAAGGTCGATGCGCAACCAAAAGTCGAGTATTTGATTTCTACTTTGACTTTCGATTCTGACCCGATTTAGCATAGTTAGCTACTGAACTTAAGTTGTATTATGATCGTATTATAATGTAGGATAACCCTCTGAGGTTATACTACATGATCATAATCAGATTCTGGTTTATATGCAACTTTCTAAAATACGCCTAACCTTGACCAAAATGCCTTTTTTTCATAAAACATGGTTTTAGTCGACAATAAACTTGCAAATGCTTTACCTATTGATATATTAATATAATTAACATATTTTGGTATTATGATTCTGTTCATAACCTGAGTTTTGTTTAAAGATCGTAAATTATGTTATAACTAGTAATTATACCCCGCGCTTCGCTGCGGGTGCAGCGTGGTAGACATAATGAGCGTTAAGGAACACAAAAGTGGGTCGCGCCTAAACACGTAACGTCGGTAGACATAATGAACGTTAAGGAGTTGACATTTTCTCCTTTCAAGTATTTTTACAACTAATTAGCATTTGCAAGTTAGCAGCAAAAGTCCTTATACAACACTCTACATGTTACTACTAACAACCAAAAAGACTAAATCTTCCCTTATCTGTGGCGGCCTCCCTCCAATCATGCACACTTAGCATTGTGCTTAGGTTCTCATGCTAGAAAACTTGCCACAACTCCCTGCGATTAACGGGTCAATAAATTTTAGCACAAAAAGAAATAGGTCAAAACTTGTCGACATGCATAAAACCTTCTAATATATTCAAGACAAAAACACATAACGGGTCAACGCAAGTGTATGTTTTAGAACGAACCCATATTGATCCATAACCCCCTAACCCAACTGATTCATAGGTTAACATCAGTTTTGAACTATGTTAGTTCACAAATGGACAACCAAAATGGTCTGTAAAAAAATTCAAACCATGAGTAACAAAATTATATTTAAGAGTTTTTGCATATAGATTCGCTATAAAAAAAAACTTTCTATATCTCTACCCAAATTGACAAAAGTCCAGCAGAACACATGCATTTTATTGCATCAGCATATCCGGAGGAACTTACACAACTTTTTTAAACTTCCACTATGAACCTAAAATTCAAGTTATTAGTAATCATCCGAATGCAAACACTCGTCCACAAAGACACTCACAACATATGAGTTAAATCAATTGGATATAAAACTCGGTGAAATTAGAGGTGTTCATCGGTTCGGTTATCACTTTATTCAAACCGAAAACCAAAGCGAATCAAATTAAACGAGCAAAACTTTTGGCCCATTTTGGTTTCTGTTTAGAGCCAACAAAAAAACATTACAATCACTTTATGTCTCGATAAGTGTGACCAATAGAGGTTCCATTTTCCTCATAGCTACAACAATTCAACAAATAAATATCAAGTATTGAGACTTTCACATACGAAATTGCTTTATATCATAAATAGATGAACCATAACACTACAAAGCATGTTAATTGAAAAAGCTCCCTGGTAAAAAATATAAAGTTCCCAGTTAACCTTAAAATGAAGATTACAAAAAGAAACATATAGGCTTTCTTTTGATAATGTTTAATATACTATATTTGTTTACTGATGCATCCATGTTCCATGTAATTTGATTTGTTCAGTATTTTAAAGAATAACAACTTCAAACCACACATTCTTTAACATAAATAATCTCTATTTTATGCATAAATAGGATAAAACCCTAATTATCAAAAGTGGTTTATGGTTATTACAGGGTTTATTTGAATATCTGAATAAGATCTGAGATTCGATTTGGAACCTGATGGGTAGCGTTGTTGGGAAGACAACAATCGGTGTGGAAAGATCGAACATCTCCCCCTCCGCCACAACCTCTCCCTTTTTCCGATAACAACGGCTGATGATTTGTGTCTAAAAATGACGAAATGGAACTGAAGCCTTACCGGAAATTTATAGACCCTTACGTAGACGGGCGGCTAAACGCCAAAGTTTAGAGAGGCAAAGCAATGAAGATGGATATCAAAACTGGGTGTCGAGGGCAACACTTGACGTCATGGTTGAATCTGCCGTAGTGGCGGTAGCGGATACACCGGTGGGGAGGTGAAGCGATTGGAGTAGAGGAGTCCTCCCTGTCTCGTACATGTCTCTTCCTCTCTCACATGTTATGTGTAGGTGTAAGATAGATGATGTAAGGATAAGAGGATGTGTCAAAAAAGTAGAATGGATGAAGATGTGACAGTTTAAAAATAGCTACAGTAACTCAGAGAAACAAACCAAAACTTACTAATTAATATATATATATATATATATATAATATGACCAAAACTCCCTTTTGTCGCATAGTATGGTTTTTAACCATAACTATCAATCAAAACTTATTACCTACTGATATTATAACTTAATTAAAGTGTTTTCACATAAGGTACATGATCATAACTCAGATTCTTATGCAAGTTCTTAAACTATGTCACTTAATGACTAAAATGCCCTTATGGTGCATATTTTGATTTTAAAACCTTAATGGTCATATAAGTTGATAAACTACTGATGTTACAACTTATTTAAAGTATAATGGCATATAGAAATGGTTTATAACTCATCTAGTTACTCGGTATCGCTTATATGCGTACGGTTAAGCTTATGTAACTAGTTTACCAAAACGGGTCAAATCCTTTCAATTTTATTTCAAATTCCAGAATGTATATTGTTTACCCATATATACAAGTCTTACTACTTATGGGGTTTAAACTACATTCTATTCCGGTCATTGCCTAATCAAGTGTATTGTACCATTTTCGCTAATTTAAGTTAACCGGTCCAAGTCTACGACTTGAATGGGTCTCGTTAACATTCTAAATTGGTTATTATACCATTCATTCCAGACTAAGGCTTTCTGATAGATTGCAACCAACCTTCGTTAATTGATAACGGTTGTGCTTACTTTATTATCTTGCAGTGTAAGACATACTTAAGCCATGTAAATACTCTTGACCTATTTTCCCTATACGAGCTCGGGATATGGTAAATTATTACCGCTTGGTCGGGTATGGGATCATATGTTGGATTGTGACTAGAAAATCCGCATAACCCATTTTAAGTTGTTTTGTCTGATAACTTAAACATTGGGGGTTAACGTGACTGTGTCCTGGATATCCTCGGCTCATTTAAGTTACTAATGGCCACGGCTAAGCACGATGTGTAGGCATACACCTAATAGATACTAATGCTATTTAAAATGTTTTCTTACCCATATCTGGGATACCCCTTTGTGGGTTAAAGTGGTGTGTCTGTTAATCATGTTATTCGGTTTCTGCACCGGACCCCATATGTATTGACAAGAATGTAAAACTATATACAAGATTATTATAATTTTCCCAAGTTATTTATGAAAATACATGTGCCTTGTGCACTTAAATCAGTTTTGAAATATTTTCGAAATAGTCAGTTATTTGTATTTACAAGTGTAAACTGACGTATCTTCAAAAGACTAAGTGACAGGTTGCAAGGTTACGAAATAGGCTGGAAGTGCCCGGTAATGCTAAAAGAGGAATTTGCAACTTCGTTGCATAGAAGCCTATAGTCTGTTATTTTATTTTGTAACTTTCTGATCCGCCTGCGGATCTTTTCATATACCATCCACTTGTATAATATTTTAAGCATTTGGACATTTATATTGTAATAATTTAAATCCAAGACTTTCGTTGTGCTATATTGTGTATTGATATCTATTTTTTCACATATTCCCCAACCGGGCCCACCAGGCGATGTGAGAAATACCGGAGTGTGACACGCATGCAGGCACAGGATCTGGGACCATACCCCTTCAAGTCCTCCTAGTCTAGTGCTTTTTCCATGCGCGGATGACAAATAGGTGATACATAAGATCATTCACATCAAACTCTCCACATTTCTCTCTACCTCTTTAATATAAAGTAATGTATGTTTCTCCTCTTCTTTACCTTCTATGTTGGGTTCTTTATTTTGTTTTCTATTTATAAAATATATATGTTTTTCATCTTCTTTACATTCTATATTAGGTTCTTTATTTTGTTCTCTATCTATAAAATATATAGTAGAGAGGAATAGTTACTCTTTGTATTTATTCATACGCTATTCCGTCTTTATATTAATAATTCACTCTTTTCTTCCTTTTTTCTATCTAGATATTGTTTATGTAGATATTGTTTATGAATTGTCAATGTCAAATCACTCTTTTTTTTCCTTTTTTCCCATGTAGTTATTGTTTATGAATTGCAGAAGAGCATGTTATTGTTATTGTTTTTTTTTGTTGAAAAATCTGTGTACGAGTTATTATAGAAGAACATTTGTAGTTATTGTTTTGAAAAACCTTTATTGTAAAATTTGGTATAGATATTATTTTTCATACGTAATGTTAACTGAAAAACATGACAATCATGTATTCTCAATTTTAGTTGTTTTTCTTGTTTTCCAATTTACAACTAAGTAAATTGATAAAAAAAAAAGAATAATAAGACAAAATAGTTAGTCGTTAATATTATAAATAAAAGAAAGAGAAAAAGTAATAAAAATATATATAGAGACAAGAATAGAGAATGAGATATGTGAGGCTTTTAAATATAAGATAAATTTAAAGAATGATGATTTTTAGTTTTATTATATAGACAAAGATATAGAAACTACTAGAGTAAATTGCACAAAACATCCTTTATGTTTCCTCAAACTTGCAGGTTCCAGCCTTAATGTTTAAAAGTTGCTAAAAACAGCCTTTAAGTTTATTTTTGTTGCGGGTTCAATCCTTTACAGCTAACCATGTTATTTTCTTCAGTTAAGTTCCCTCACATGCATAACATGTGAGGGTATATTCGTCATTTTGGTTGATCATGTGAGGGAACTTAACTGAAGAAAATAACGTGGTTAGCTGTAAAGGATTGAACCCGTAACAAAAATAAACTTAAAGGTTGTTTTTAGCAACTTTTAAACATTAAGGCTGAAACCTGCAAGTTTGAGGAAACATAAAGGATGTTTTGTGCAATTTACTCAAACTACTATGAATTCTCTAACTATCTTATTCATTATATTTAAAGCAAAAGATAAAAATGTTTATATGTTTTTTTCTTTCTTTGTTTATGTCTCGTTCTACGATAAATGTGGCATATATGATATTGGTTATTAAATCTGATACTGTAATAAACGTGGCATATATGATATGAATTTTGATGATATCTAAACTATATAAGCCCGGTTATTCCGGCAAACCGATTGATGAAAAACCACCCACACCCTACGAATATAAATAAGGTTGGTGTCAAGGCCCCCCGATATTTTATTCATCTAATGTTATGAGCTACTCAATTTAGAAAAAAATAATATCCAATTCTTATAACTAAAAAATGAGTTGACCCAAAACATGCTCAAGTAGATAATATATTAAAATAGACTATCATAAGCCCCTTTAGGTAGTGGGCCGAGTGAAAGAATTCTCTTAAAAGTTCTTGAAATAATACATGGGCTGCATAAATCTCGACCCAAAAACTAAAACAAATCATACACAAGGTACCATAAAGACTGAAGGCTTGTATTAAAACATAAGCCATTCTAGTTGTATTTAGTGCACCATAAGTAAAATAGTTGCATTTTAAAACAACATAGCAAAATAATTCGTTTAAAAAATATTATAGTAAAATAACATGCTCATTAACAATCAAACAAAACAACTTAAAAGGTATCTTATTAAGATAGAGAAAGTCGCGATCATCTTAAACATTTGTCAAGTTCTAGAATGATGACATGTGAAGCATCATGTTTAAAAGTAAAACCACATACATTGTGCACACCGTGTCTGAAACCTTAGGTTTAGAAAGCAAGACCAACCACGGTTTAGATTAGAGGATAAAATTAGGAATACATCATTCATATGTCTAGTTTACACGTGTCTCGAGTGTTGTTTTGCATCAGATTAGAGTTAAGTCTTTAAACTCGTGTGTCATCATCATATATCCCTTCGTTAAAACATTGATGACTATGATACATGAGTTTATGTCATATAACACCCATTTTCTTCACATACCGTGGATGGAAATAACAACAAAATACATTAGTTTCTTATTTAGTTAAGAGAACAAAAATTTGACAATACTTATCACTAAAATATCCTCACTAAAACATGATCCAGATATATATCCGAGATCTTCATAATCATTAATTAATGCTTTTGATTGGTTTATAGTTTTATACCTTGTGAACCAACTATGTAAGTTATGTTATGCAACATTTTTAACTCATAAAAAACACTTAGTGAAATAAAGTTACAGAACAATCATAGAAAGAGATAAAAAAAATGGTAGAATCGATGGCAAAAAGTTCTCATATTGCAAATTATTGCCATTAAGACAAAACTTAAGTCCAACCAACATACATTTCTAATTATTTTTGTCTTGTGAACTTCAATTTAAAATGGTGTTGATGTTCTCACATTCTAAACTTTTGGTAGGTTAAAAATGTCGACAATTGTTTTGGGTTTAAAATTTTTGGCAAGAGTACACACTATAACGCAATTAGTACTGTAGAATTACAGGAGCATTAGGTTTTTAATTATGAAGTACATATGTGAGACGTGGTCACATTATATAAAGATTTGTCATAAAATGACAGTTAATGAGAATACGTGAATGCAAAGTTGATACGAATTGTGGTAGAATATCACATGCATTAAGTTGGAATTTTACGAAGAAATTTTGATATGCAGCATGGATTTAGCGTATCTTGGTCAGTGGATTGAAATTATTCCAAAATGCCTATGAATGTATAACGAAGATACGAAAACGGTTGTTTTGGTAATTTTCTCTGAAAAACTAGAAGAGTAAAGTACAGTTTTAGTCCCTGGGGTTTACACTCAATCATACTTTCAGCTCTCATTTGAAAAAAAAAATGAACAATCAAGTCCCTCCATCAAACTTCTATCAATCAACATTTAGTTTACCAGGGTATACTTGTCTTTTTACTTTTAAAAAAGGAAGGGCAATATCGTCATTTCGTATTTTCTAACGCAATTTAATAGATATCATCCTCTTAAAGCCCCAAATTAAACCATTCAGTCATCCCATCTTGACTATTCACTCTCTCTGTAAACCCTAAACCCTAGTTTAACAACACACATCCAAATGAAATTAGATATATATATGTGTGTGTGTTTTTTAAATGAAATTAGGTGTTTATATATATAATATATAATAATAAAATATAATATATATATATATATAGTTGCAGCATGTTGTGGAGGCATCACTCTGTCATCTTGCAGATCATAACTTGTTTCACTTGAGGTATTGGTTTATTATTCGTTATTTCACTTGAGGTATTGTTTATAGGTTCGGGTGATGTCGGCAAGTTAGGTGTGATGAGATAGTTTCATGTATTACAAACTTCAAATACAAAAGCAATGTATTAAAAACACCAAAATAACAACAATACAACTCTAAAAATAAAAGCTTATATAGCATGGTGCCATACAAAATAACACGTCAAATAATAATAATAATAGTAAGGGTGAGGATCAAATAGGAAGTATGATTTAGATAGAAAGGCCATACAAAACAACACGTCAAATAATAATAATAGTAAGGGTGAGGATCAAATAGGAAGTATGATTTAGATAGAAAGGGTAGAATGCAATAATAGATGGACATGTGGCAAAGTTGAAAAAACATAAGGATGGGCGTTTTAGTAAAAAAAAACTCACCATCTTCAAAAAAACCCATCATCTGCAATTCTTTTCTCTTCCCTATAACTCAAATCCATCATTTTCAAAACCATAAACTACCACATCACCACCGACACAACCACCATCTACGATCGCCACCATCTTTCTGGAAACTAGATCTGACACCACCACCACCTTCAACCACCTGTTGGGTTTTTCAGATCTGAAATCACCATTCCACCGCCACCGCAACCAGTTTCCCCATGGTGTGTCAGAGTTCTTTCTCCGTCCACCATCGTTAATCCGAGTTCTTTTGTAAATTTTTTATTGCGTTTTAGGTTATCAAACCTCAATTGTATTTTTCACCTCATTGTGTTTTAGTTATAGTTCTTTTCATTCTTGTTCTTCTGGATGTTAAAGCAGAGGCATGACCATGTTAAAATAAAACATGGCCATGTGTACCCATTGCGTTTTTTACCTGTAGTGTATGTTTTAGAAACTAGAGTGCAAAGAACATGATCATGCTAAGATAGAAGCATGATCATGTTGGAAAAAAGGCATGACCATGCTAAAACATAAACATAAAAAATGACATATTAAAACTCCATTGCGTTTTAGAACCTTCAGTGCAAATTCTTGATTTTGGGTTTCATTATGTTTTAAAACCTGGATTGCAAAGAACATGATCATGCTAAAATAGAAGCATGATCATGTTGGAACAAAAGCATGACCATGTTAAAATCCATTACATTTTAGAACCTGCATGCAAAGAACATGATCATGCTAAGACAGAAGCATGTTCATGTTGGAACTAAGGCATACCCATGTTAAAACTCCATTGCTTTTCAGAACCTGCAATGCAAAATATTGATTTTGGGTTTCATTGCGTCTTACAACTTGGAGTGCAAAGAACATGATAATGCTAAAATAGAATCATGGTCATGTTGGAATAAAAGCATGACCATTTTAAAACATAACAAGGCCAAGTTAAAACTCCATTGCTTTTCAGAACCTGTAGTGCAAAATATTTATTTTGGGTTTCATTGCATTTTACAACATGGAGTGCAAAGAACATGATCATGCTAAAATAGAAGCATGGTCATGTTGTAACAAAGCAAGACCATGTTAAAACATAAACATGGTCATGTTAAAACTTCATTGCTTTTTAGAATCTGCAGTGCAAAATATGATTTTGGGTTTCATTGTGTTTTACAACCTAGAGAGCAAAGAACATAATCATGCTAAATGAGAAGCATGGTCATGTTGGAACACAAAGCATGTACCATTTGTTAAAAACATAATTAAACATAAGGTCATGCTAAATCTCCATTGCTTTTTAGAATTTACAGTGCAAAATCTTGATTTTGGGTTTCATTGTGTTTTAGAACTAAGTATAAAAGAACATGATCATGATTAAAACAGAATATGATCATGTTGGAACAAAGACATGACCATATTAAAACCCTGTTGCGCATTGCGTTTTAGAACCTGGAATGAAATAACAGATCATGCTAAAACATAGGCATGATCATGTTGGAACAAAGGATTACCATTAAAACAAAACATGACCATGTGAAACCCATTGCGTTTTGGACCTGGAGTGTATGTTTTTAGAAATTGAGTGCAAAGAATATGATCATGCTAAAACATAAACACAACTATGTGAAACCCTATTGCGTTTTAGAACCTGGGTTATAGTGTGTTGTTCTACCATTGCATTTTACGCATCTAGGTTTTCGATTTTTTTTTTTTGAAAAGTATAGCAACAGTATACTCGTTTTAAAAAAAACTTGTTTTTTACGGTGCAATTTTTATAAAAAAAAATAATATCGTATGAAAGAGTTATTAAAATTTTAAAAACGATGGGAATTGAAGGAGAGAAAAACTATTGACTTGAAAAGACTAGAATACTCTTAATGAAAACTCATGCGCCTCCCATTTTGATCATTCAACCCATTTAATCTAAGTCCTTAGTTACTTAATGGATGGTCAAGATTACGTCCTAACCTTCCTACCTAAATAACTTCCTAGTATATCCTGACTCATAATAATAATAATTAGAATAATATTAATAACAACAACACAACAACAACAATAATAATAATAATAATACTAATAATAACAATAATAATAATAATATAAATAATGGATATTAGATTTAAATAACCTCAACTTTCACCAATTGGCCGATAGCACTCATAACTTTCAATTTATTGGCTGATAACACTCATAAACTAACTGAACCCTAATATTGTTACACCCACTCGTAGGCAAAGCGCGAGGTATGATCGTGATTAGTTTCTCATTGCATATATATAAGTAAACATGCTATATGAATAAATAAGTACGATGTCCATCCATGTCATTAATTCAAATGAATTACAAGCCACAAGTTTGGTCATAATTGACAACTTAAAAGTTATATGTTTACCAAAACGACATGTTTACAGAATATAATTTAACAAATTAAGGATTTGCAATTCATGAGCGAGATATGTGAACCAAACCCTTCCAAAAGGTTGACATCGATTTCTTGACTTCTGGTCTTGGCTCGTTCCATGCAAGGTTCCACTAATTTCCTAAAATACATGTAAGATTGAAAAGTCAGCATAATGTTGGTGAATTCATGTGTTTTTGTCTTGTATCAAATGAATTTTTAAAACATTTGAAAATCTTGTATTGAAAATCTGGTATGTAGAGCGTCTATGAAATCGTTGATCATTAATGTTTTCAAGGACATTAATATGTGTGCTGACATAGGAAGCAATCCAACCCTTGACGATTTTTTGTCGATTACCCTCAACTGGGACACAAAAGCACTCCAACAGGTCTCATAGACCAAGAGTGGGGATCAACAAAACCCAATAGATCTACCCCTTTCATTCCTCGGTTTGTATGTGTGATTAATGGTGTTAAGTTCCACCCTATGCACACATGATCTATGTGTGTTTCATTCCCTAGCTTATCATACCACTGTAGCATGTATTTCTCCCGAAAGTTTAAAAACTAAAAAGCATTTAAAAGAAGGGGACATGAACTCACTGCTTGCGTCCAAGTATAATATGCTAGCAACCTTGGGTTTCTGTACGTGAATCGCAACCTATAAGTGTTCTAATCTCATTAGACACTTAGTCTATACTTGACCTTGTAAAAGTCTCTCATCTCAATATTCGTTAGGACTTGTATTTGTTTTGTTTGTTTGTTTGGGAACCCTCGTTTGTTTTAATACTTTGGTAGTTTGTTATTCGTTTGTTGTTATTATATATATTTGTGTATGCTTGTCGTGTATGAACAGGCCTAGCCCTTCATATGTCTCTGCGCCTCACACGAGCATAAACGGGCCCAACCATTATGCGTTTTCGTGCCTCGCACGAGTGTGAACGTGTCTAGCCCTTATGTATCTTCGTGCCTCACACGAGTGTGAACGGGCCTAGCCCTTATGTGTCTGCATGCCTCGCACGAGCGTTTCGTTGTTATGATTCAATATATATATTATCTTCAATATATATATATATATTCTGTGTTGTGAACATTTGTTCCCTTATACATGTGTTTGTTCTTTTGTATATACATGTTCTCAAATATATATACGTGTATATCTTAGTTAGATATATTTGTTAAAAATAAATGTTTTTAACATCGAACTTGTTTATGTGTACATGTGTAATGTTCTCTTGTATATGTACATGTCATCTAGTGTACTTGTGTATTTATACGTATACTATACCATCATGTATGTATACTTCACTTGTATACTTTTGATGTAGGTATTTGTGTCGTATTTGTACGTATATGTCTATACATGTATATAACTTGTACTTATCGTATTTTACTAAGTGTTTTTGGTACGTATTTATACGTATAAGTATACTTATATACTTGTAGTCTTGCACTTCGTCATTTTTAGATAACTTTCCGGATTTGTTATAGGTGAAATATATATTTGTGAAGTCCTTAAAAATAATATATTTTTAGAACTTGTCGTAAGATTGTGTATATATATTTCTCATTGATAAAATGCATATGTTTTGTGCCGGTAAAATTATATTCCTTGTCGTGAATATATATATGTTTCTCGCCGGTGAACTATATATATTTCTTGTCGGATTTTAGTGTATTTAACCTAGTCGGTTTAGTGTGTGTGTGTGTGTGTGTATTCTTATTTCAAAATATATAAGTATGTGTGTGTGCGCGCGCGCGCATGTGTTGAATGTCCGTTTCATCCTATATATATATATATATATATATATATATATATATATATATATATATAATATATATGTCAAGGATATATTAAGTGTATATATATATATTCTTGTGTATTAGTCCATGTATCCATGTATGGATATGTGTGTGTATATTTATATACTTTGTCATGTTTTTAGAACTTGTCGGTAAGATTGTGTGTATATATATTTCTCGTTGATAAAATGCATATGTTTTGTGCGGTAAAATATATATTCCTTGTCGTAACAATATATATATGTTTCTCGCCGGTGAACTATATATATTTCTTGTCGGATTTTAGTGTATTTAACCTAGTCGGTTTAGTGTGTGTGTGGGGTTATTCTTACTTCAAAATATATAAGTGTGTGTTTTATTTATCATACTTTGTATCTTGTGTTGGTATTTAGATTAGCATGTATCATACATATTCAAAATACATACACTTAGCACATAATATATACACACATGTTGGGTGATATATATATATATATATTATTATTATATGAGTCCCTTTTAGTTTAAGGAAATACTAATAATTTTAACTTAAATTTTTCCATCAAAAGTTTGTATAATCATGAGTAAGGTTGCTAATCACGTTTTAGCCATGTAAATCTCTTATTAATTACACCTTAATTATGACTAGATTTTTAGAAAATTTCGCTATAATTTCCTCTATATTAGGGACTTTTCCACGTTTTCAAAACGTATTTTAAACACAATTTTCAACTTAACAAGATCATCGAAACTCATCAAAGTTATCAAAACTCAAAACAAAACATAAAGTATATATATATATATTAATATATATATTCCATATCAAGTTTCATGAACTTTGTATTATAAAATGTATGATCTTTCAAGAAAACCAGTTCATCATGTTCATTTATATTTTTAACTAGTTTATGTAAACCACTTTATTTATTTTTCCAAGATTAAAGCCATGAACATGAGTTTTTAGTTTTAGCATAAACTTTATACTTTACAAAAAATCATTTTAAGATTATATTACAGTTCATGATGCTTAATGTTTGTAGATCTTGCTAGATCTAAACATGTACATGTTTAGATCCAACTTTTAACCATAGTCTTGCAAGATCTTTGTATCCTACACATACTACAACTTATATAAACAACAAGAACCACCAAATAACACATAAATATGTTAGTTCATCTTGTTTTAGTTAAGGTTTCTTGTATTTTAAAGGTGAGCTTCAAATGATCAATTTGTTGGAAACTTTTTAAATGTGATAAATGGAAATTTAGTGAGATTATTAATATTAAATTCTACATATAGTGACAAACTCTTGAGTAGAGTTATTTGTGTCACTTGTTTAATTTTCTGTTAGAAGAATAAACTTTTCATGTAGTGTATTGATGACAACTCTTGAGTAGAGTTTCTTTTATGACAATTGATTAGAGATTTTATGGCAAAATTAAGTCTCTAACTATGTTGAACTTTTCACCACCCATGACTCTTGCATACTTAGTAGGCCATGTGCCTCTTTTGATGTGGCTAGATACAAGAAAGAGATATGTATGCATGAAGAGTTCTTGGAGAAGAAGTACTTGATGACCCATATGTTGGGAACATATAGAGATAAGTTTCTCTACACGATTCAACTACATATCTATTCTTAGTTTTGAAATTTCTAACACTATGATTTTACCCGGTGTAACCTCTGGCGCGTGGCCTTCTCTGACAGTACATACTACTTCGGCTGTTGTACCCTGGGAGACAGACACGTTGTCTTTAGTAGATGCGCGAAATCTGTTTTAAGAAAGTGTGTTGAACAAGTGCCTCAGCCACAACCATTAACATTTGTTTGTTCTTTGGGTAGGAAATTATTATACAAGCGACATGGTTCAATACCTCATTGAAGCCTATATGACGGACTGAAAACACAACCAACTATACAAGAAGACGCAGTTAAAGCTCTTGTTGTAGACCATAGTTTGAATAATTTAATTGCATATGCTGTATTATACGGTATATTCGTTAGGAGTTGTACACGGTACATATTTACTACAATTTCCCAAAATTATGTAAAGAGAGTATCTTTACATTTTTTATATTCATTTATATAATTTTTATTATAATTGTGACCCATGTCCTACAAACTTAAAATAGATTCGTGAGATTGTTGCTACAATCATAAAACCTTTTAGTAAGGATTTTGGGTTCACGAAAGGATTTCTAATATATAATATATATATATATATATATTATATATATATATATATATATTATATATATATATATATATATATATATAGAGAGAGAGAGAGGAATTATGATCTCATAAATATTTTTTTGTGAAATACGTATGTAGTACAACTTGTTGTGTTTGGATTTATTGAGATTGTTGTACAATCTTAAATCCTACGACGTGATACAAAAACAAATGACATATGGTTCAAACAGTTGGTTTTGAATTGATTTTGGAATCGTTAATATTTTTTCTAACTTTTGTGTTAGATCGGGTTTATTTGTGTAAACCATACGTTTTTTGTAACCGTTAAATTTCTTTAACTTGTGTGTTAGACCAGAATTATGGGTGGAAACCATACGTTTTTTTAAACGTTAAATTCTCGTGAATAGAGTTTTTATGTCTTTAAATACGGTTTTATGTTACTTGATTAGAGTTTTATGTCTCTAATTAAGTCTCTATTAAAAGTAGACTCTTCATCCGCTCGTGGATTGATATGAACATTATAATGATTTTGTAATCATTTATTTTAAAAAGCATGTTAGAATCGTTTGATGTAACCTCATACGTTTTATAACGATTTATGTAATCGTTTATTTCTACCGAGCTTGTTAGAACGTATTTATGGGTAAATTTTTATAAAATTTTTGTAATTGTTTACTTCTAACAAAAGTGTTAGAAACGGTTTAGAAAACTGTTAAATTTGAAAATGATTTTTGTAATCAATTGTCTTCTAACATGTGTGTTAGAAACGTTCATGAAAAGCGTTAGTTTGGAAGCAATTTTAAATTGTTTATTTTCTAACGTTTGTATTAGAAAATCCTTATTTATTTGAACCATATAGTGTTTATAATAAGTAGAATTAACAATTTGTGGAAATGTTAATACTTCTAACGTGCACGTTAGAAGTTCTTTCATTTTAACATTTTAATATGATTGTTAAAAATGGTTCATTACAAATACTTTGAAATGTTTTATGTAAACATTTTATATAAGTAATTTGTTGTAGCATTGGTTTTAATGAATATAAACACTTTATATTATGCTTTGTATGGTTTAGAAATAAAAGGTCAAACATTGAAGTTGATGTTTGATTGGCTTCAAGAATTAAATCACCATAAAATGATGGTGTAGTTGTGTGGGATTTGTCACCAACTTTAATTTGTGATATCTAAATCCAAATGGTCATGTTTTGAATATATAAAATGACTTAAATTTTCTAACATATGTGTTATAAAATGTGTATCACGAATACAATGTTAGAGTTTGTTCTTTTTATAAGCCATAATGGGAAATGTTTTATGTAAACATTTAATTGCCTATGTGTGCATTAAAAACGATGAGAAATGGTTTATTTTATAAACTATATCTTTAGAAAACGTTTTATGTAAACATTCGATTCTATATTTTTTTCTAACATGTGTGTTATAAAACGTTTAGTACATGCAATATAAAACCATTTGACATTTTGGGTTTTGATTTATGTTTTCATAAACCCTATTGATAATATTAATATATTATATTGCAAAGCTAAGGAAATGTTTTGGAGTGTTTTTAAAACAAAGTTTTGCATAGTATTAATAATTCAAATGGTTCGCTACTCTTGCTAGAAGTAGCATATGGTGAACAAAGTAACAATCTCATGGATATTATTTGGTGGAAAACGACTTGGTGTTGTTGTGTACAAATTCAGTTGTTTAAGTTTACTACTTAAATGTAGCTTTTGTAACAACTTGATTTCGTTTTGAGCAGAATTGTCGAAGTTTAAAGTTTCAAGATGAAAGGGGAAGCTTGTACTTACAAGTGCATGGAGTCTTATTGAGGGAGTACCTTAAGATATGCCATGGGACGATATCGTTGAAAAGATTTCGATTAGATTATAAAGTGTTAAAGATAAAAGCACTTTGGTATTTGATGTCTACTTATCGTTTATGCTTCCGTTTAAATTTCAAAAGTGTTTGGCACTTATGATTTAGTTTCCAATGTATCTTATTGTTTTGTGTTCAATATCTTCGGATAACACATGCAATTTTTTACAAAGAAATAAATCGCTAATGTTTGTGACGTATAAATTATTTTTGTGGAAAATAATTATAACGTCAATTATACATTATCTAAAAGAATATGATTTTAAATGGATAGTGCATGAAAATACTTGGACATAAACAACTTAAGAGTTGTTGCATTGACTAAAAGTAAAGACGAGACATCAAATGTGTAACTACATAACGAGTGAGTAGTGAGTGTATTGAGATGAACTACACAAACGAGATTCATGTCGAAATACTTCGTTAGAAGTCATTGGAAAATTCACAAGTGTGAATTCTAACATATGAAAGTAAATGTACTATATATGTTACTGTATACCTTTAATAAATCTTGCGAGATTTATACGTAGATGCGTCTACCACTTGAATATGAAAATTTTACCTTTTGTTTGGGAGAACATCCTAAATATACATATCTCCTAATGAATAACAATAGATGTGTGCAAATCACTTATGGCAAAATTATGATTGTCATGTTGTTGAGTGTGGATCTAGTTGACTCTATCTTCCACATAATAGTGATTGTAGAAGACAAACATTCATCTTGTTGGCGATGAGTGTGTTCACCAAGTGACTTGGATTAAGACTTATGTTTAAGTCCTTATGAGTCAATGGTAAATCATTGGAGATCAAAGGTAAACAAGTTATGTTCCTTAATTGAGTGATAAAATTTAGTTATGTGCTATATACAATAATTTGTGAGACCTTCCTAAATATTGATGTTTTAGGATTATAAATAAGTCTTATTATTTTGTCTTTACAAAGGATGAATGTTCCAAAGTGATATCATGATATCCTTGGGGCTGTGAAGAATCAGAATGATGCATGTTCTATTCACATGCTAAAGTATTGTAAGTCTAAAGCATGCTAGACTAGTACTTGGTTAATTATGGGTCTTGACGGAGACTAATTAACTCTAAACATTCAAATGTGTATGAACACAAAAAGAATTTGTGTATAAACAAAGTTGAGGGAGAATTTTTCATTCATTATAAGGAAACTTAACTTATGAAGAGTTTGTTCGAAAAGATAATGAGAACAATTCATTGTCTTGGCTTATTCTAGATGTTAAATAATAATTATTCTATGTTGGTGACAAACTTATGACAATGGAATGTGTTGCTTTGGTCAGCTTAGAAGTTATGTAAGCTAATTCAATATGAGTTGAATTCACTAATACAATGAGGTTGATCTTGTTCAATCGTTTGTATAAATGTCGTCATAAGTGAAGTTACGAAAGTGTTGATCAAATGACAAGAAATGTGGGGGGAGGAGCCATTTAAGAAACAACCCTCTAAGGGTGTATAGAAATGGTTTTTTCTTTACCTCATATGGATGTTATCCAATAACACTTAAATGTGGGGGTGTCTTCATTTGTATCATAAAATTTTGGCAATAAGGATTTTGTAATCCAATCTAACATTGCAAACATGCGACTAAGTGGAGGACACAAAGGTCGTAGTGCATAATGGAGATGTGTTTGCCTTAAATGATACGCGTATCTTACAAAGACATATATTATAACCAGATTCAGATGGCCACTGAGGTTATAGTCTTAGAAGTTGACAATAGGCAAAATTAACTTGCGAGTTAAGAACACATCATGAAAATGATCTCAATACGTAAAGTTATTTGTAGTGACTAGACAAAGTCAAAGATAATGTTATGGATCTAACAACCTGAGGGTTTACAAGAGATAAAGTTGTGGAATGAGACTAAAGCCCATGGAAAAAGGGTGTGTGAAGGAAACCTAACTTAGTTGACTGGAGATCCCAAGATCTAAGTTCAATAGACAACGAATTCATATGCCTAAGGGTGGTCACTGTAGGGGCATAAATGATATGCATAAGTTAGTATATGGTTATATATACCCCCTAAACGATAAAAAGGTGTTTAAATATGTCCTAGTTCATTCCTATGAAATTCAGTGACAAATTGTGAGGCTAAGCATATTAGTGGTAAATGATTTTGCGTAATCATGCTAACCACGATGCTTTTAATGATTTAAGGAAAATTACCTATGTTAGAGAGAAGTGGGGCCGCTTTGAATGGAATTGGGGCACAATTCCTAGAGCTCTCGCAGAACCAGGAAAATGTTCCACGACCATTATTGGACACGACTATGAGAGGATGACCCGGCTAATAAGAGTATTGTGTGAAGTGTATTGTCGTCTACACAAATGGGGGTTTGTTCAAGGACATAGCGTCTAGAAATCGCTAGGAGGCTAAGGATGCTTCAAACGGAAAGTTCAAAGGGAACACCTACTTATCCGGCAATACGCAACTGTCGAGGTTGCATTGGAAATTTTAATGTGTTTTGATCAATCTCCATTCATGTGGGGGATTGTTGGAAGCTTTTTAAATGTGATGAATGGAAATTTAGTGAGATTATTAATATTAAATTCTACATATAGTGATAAACTCTTGAGTAGAGTTATTTGTGTCACTTGTTTAATTTTCTATTAGAAGAATAAACTTTTCATGTGGTTTATTGATGACAACTCTTGAGTAGAGTTTTTTTATGACAATTGATTAGAGATTTTATGGCAAAATTAAATCTCTAATTATGTTGGACTTTTCACCACCCATGACTCTTGCATACTTAGTAGGCCATGTTCCTCTTTTGATGTGGCTAGATACAAGAAAGAGATATGTATGCATGAAGAGTTCTTGGAGAATAAGTATTGGTGACCTATATGTTGGGAACATATAGAGATAAGTTTCTCTACACGATTCAACTACATTTCTATTCTTAGTTTTCCAAAATTTCTAACACTATGATTTTACCCGGTGTAACGTTGGGCGCGTGGCCTTCTCCGGCAGTACATACTGCTTCAGCTGTTGTACCCTGGGAGACAGACGCGTCGTCTTTAGTAGAAGCGCGAAATCTGTTTTAAGGGAAGCGTGTGGAAAACGTGCCTCAGCCACAACCATCAACATTTGTTTGTTCTTTTTGTAGGAAATTATTATACAAGACGACGTGGTTCAAGACCTCGTTGAAGCCTATATGACGGACTGAAAACACAACGAACTATACAAGAAGACGCGGTTAAAGCTCTTGTTGAAGACCATAGTTTGAATAATTTAATTACATATGTTGTATTATACGTTAAATTCGTTAGGAGTTGTACACGGTACATATTTACTACAATTTCTCAAAATTATGTAAAGAGAGTATTTTTACATTTTTTTATATTCATTTATATTATTTTTATTATAATTGTGACCAATGTCTTACACAATTTGTACATTTAGAAACTACACATATCAAGAAGCTTAAAAATGGTTAGTGAGGCTTATTAGCACTTAGGCTAGGGAAGATCTCAAGATGAAAAAGATGAAGAGGATAAGAAGATGATGAAGCTCCTAGAGAAGTGAACAAGCTCCTTGAAAGACTTTAGCACTTGAACCCTTCTTAATCATCTTCATATGCTCTTGAAATCCTTTAGTTGTGGTTGAAAGTTTGAACTAGATATTTAGGTTTGAACTAGCTATTTAGGTGTTTAGGGTAATTATGGATGATTAGGATGCTAATTGTAGTTTAGCGTGTTAATCATGTTTAACTAGTTCACTAGACTAGTTAATTTGATGTTTAGATGTTAAAACTTGCACTAGTTTCGGTATCGGATCGTTAATGGGTAATTTATGTAACTTGTATGGTAATATATATATATATATATATATATATATATATATATATATATATATATATATATATATATGTGTGTGTGTGTGTGTGTCCTTAAGATATTTTCAATATCTTTGATGTTGTTCATGATAATTAACATCATTAATGGATCTTGTTATTACCACAGAATGCTGAATTTTGATGTGTATTTGCTGAATTTGTTGTTTCATAGTTCGGATCAGACAATTTTAGTGTTTATGCATTTTTCTGGAAAGTATATAATATTACAAGTTGTTTCTCATTTAGGGTTTTGTATAAGTGTTTTCTGATATGCTTTCATATCCTATTTTTTTGTCTCAGAGAGTACCGGAACTCTCCTGGCATGAATAGTGTGTTCGCATTGTCTACCAACGTTTTTTGACATAGTTTGTTTCGTTTCACGACATGGCGAATATAATGCTATGATATGTAATGTAATTATATGTCCTGGGATTGCTAGACTTTATAAGACTGAATCATTCAAAAATTAAGTCTAATGTACATAATTAAATATGTAGACAGTGATTAAGTTGTACGGAATTACCAGTTATTTTGTCGTTTATCACCAAGACCACACGGTGTGGGCGTGGAAATCTATCGTGGAGGCCAATCCACGCCCACCAAACCATTCTGTGCTTGACGTTTTCCACAGCGTTGTGTGTGGGGCAGGGGATTCTTCGTTGGCGTGGGGGGCAATTTGGTTGGTGATGGGGCGCAAGTTGATTGGTGGTTTGTGGTAGGAGGTTTGTGATTGGTTAGTTTTTCTTTAAACAATTGGTGGGGCCATTTTCACACCCAACATCATCTCGTGTTTTTTTACCACGCCCCCTGCTTATGTGACTGCCACATGGCGCTTCACGCCTCATCTTCAAGCCCTTCCACACCGTATAGTCTAACCCAATTAGTTTTTCTACTGAAGTGGCACTTGTGTGGTGATATGGCATCTGATGTGGAATTTTTTGCTGACATGGTGTTTGACTTGGCTTTTTGATGGCGTGGCACTGGTTTGGTGATGTGGCAGCTGATGTCAACGAACTGGGTTAGTTTGGGAGTACTATCAGCCAATAAGTTAAAAATTAGGAGTAGTGTGGTACAAAAGTTGAAAGCACTATCGATCAATTGATAATAGTTGAGGTTATTTTAATCTAACATTCTTTCTAATGATGATGATGAAGATGATGAATAGGCTACACACATCTAACAAACACAAAACAAAAAGATGTGTCACACACTACTTAAAACTTCATAAGAAAATTAAAACATATAATAAATTTTGGTGCATTGTTACGCCTCTCGAATAACCAAAACCTCTTCTAAGGTACATAATACCATGGACATGAGGTAGGCCATAACGGTAGAATCATTCAATTAATGTCCTCATGTGCATGTGATGCCCTCCATTTAAGTTATACATATTCTCCAATTTAATCATACAAAATGGGTCATAGCCTTCAAGGTTACACGGGTGAACCGTGAGCATAATAAAACCATCCACAACATGTATGTACATAATAAGAATCATTTTATACATGGTATAAAGGCCGTATTACAATAAACATGTAACGTGTGCCAAAAGTTGAGGATTTGAGCCGTTCCCTTGTTTTAGTAATAATCTTTTTAATTATATCAGGAATCCTCAAAATCCGTTGAAACTATCCAAACCAAGTTATATCAGTTAATTTAGCTAGGTTAATAGTAATATTTATTTACCTTACGGCGTGCGGCTTGAAAACCCGTGTTTACGATTCACTTACGGTTTGAAATCGACAAGGTAAGCCAAACCAACGAAAATATTAATTACAAATTATTAGAAACTTGAATCTATAAAATTTCAATAGAAAGTAAAAATAAGTATTAATATCAATAGAAAATAAAAATAAGTATTGTATTATTGCACTTGTCTATGAATATAACAATTATGATGAGTATTTACTTGTAATCGTAATACGCATAATTTGTTAATCAAAACCAATTTCTTCCTTTTTATTTTTTTACTCTTTTTTTTTTGTAAATCCTTTTAATACTAATGCGTTTGATCTTTTTCTAAACCCGTTTGGCTGGTCCAGCCAACTCTATGTATCCGTTTTAATTCATTCAAATTTGGCCCATAAAACCTCTGTCAAAATTAGCCAAATCAAACCAGAAACTCCTTTACGCGATATGATTATAGGGTTCAGATGCAATTTTTACTTTATAAATAGTTAATATCCCCTCTATCCTAGAGATGAAGTGCTCAAATCCTGTGAGGTGCAAGCGTTAGTGATTAATTAGAGTAGAAGTTGGAATAATTCGTAAAACCCAAGAAGGTGAATATCCATGGTTGGAGAAGCCACATATTGCTTCATACACCTCGCTAGCTAAAGAGGTATAAATGTCGGCTCAATACAGCGTAAATTTTGTAGGAATGGCGAAAAACATGCAGGGCGTCTCTTCGTCTAATGTGAGATAGCAAACACACTTTGAGTTCCGCAATGGTGCAACATAGCTCCAATTTATGCTTTTTCCATCAAAGATCTAGGGGTGTTTGGCCTAGCTTTTATTTTTTGGCTTATACTTATATTTTAAAGTAGTTTATAGCTTATTTTCTATCATTTGATAAGCTCTTTTTAAGTGTTTGGATTAGCTTATATTCTACAAGTTGATAAGCTCTTTTAAAAGTGTCCTATTTTGAATTTTCAAAGTCTTTATTTATAAACTTTGACCTTGAATAATTTTGTTTGCGTTAGGTAATACTTGATGAAAGTTATATGATTTGAGTGTGTTTTACAAGTGTTTTTATCGGGTTAATTTTCATCAAGTTTTATATAACACAAAAAATATATAATTAAAGTCAAAGTTTATAAATAAAGACTTTGAAAATTCAAAATAAGACACATTTAGTAGGACGGAGGGAGTATAAGCTTAAAAAGCTAAACCAAACACTAACAAATTCATGAGTATGGGGTCAACAAGTAGTGACGAATTCATGTTCAATTAAGGGTGGGCACAACCCCACCGTGGATCCCTAAAGTAAAGGTTAATTATACTGTAGCTTTTGTAATTAATGGTATTGGGTGGCTACATGTTTAGTGTGTGGATATATATCTTTATGGTTGCTGGATTATTAAGGTCTGTATATTTTTGTTTGGTGTTTTTAAAATTTGGTTTTAATTAAAGTAATTATATTTTACTTTCCGTATTTTTAAACAAAAGTGAAAAATAAGTAATATAAGTTTCCATATCATTTATTTAATTAGTCTCTTAGTTATTTTAATACAAACTCGTTAAACTATTGAAACTATCTTCGTTGTAAGCTCGAGCTCGTTTAAACTCAGCTAAATTATAGTGTTTAGCGAGTCGGTATCTGGTAACTCAAAAGCAGCTCGGTTCATTTATGCTCATAATTAATCATTTATCTACTCGCGAGTCATCTCTCTCAAATGAGTAGAGGTTGAGGTTCGGCTTGACTTGTTTATACCTCTAAAATAACTAGTTAGTTTGTTTAAAATATTAGTTAAAAGGACAGTGCAAACCAAGTGGCAAATAAATTTTAGCCGATTCGTGTTATGCCCATTCTACCAAAATTTTCTGTATTCGCCACTCCTCATTAGACCATGAGAATTTATGCATAGCATGCGTCTAAAAAACTCAAATAACTTTATATATTTACAAAAAAAAAATGCAACGCTCTTAAGAAAAAAGTTGGGCAGCTTAGGACGGGTCAGGTCGGTTAGAGCAGATTTGGCTCAACTAGAAAGAAGGAAGCTTTATCATACAAAGTTACAAAATATGGATATTGGATTATTTGGATAGAAGTATAGAATACATAACAAACTTTAAGTAGAGGTGCACAAAACGGGTTTTTGTTATAATCCGGTTTTAGATATGGAACTGCATTCGTGTATAACCAGGTATCGAAATAAACCGGGTAATGTGGTACGGATATTGAGGAGAAAAATCATACCCAATGTATCCGAGTAGGGTATGATCGGGTACGGGTATAACCGGGTAATATTATCTGGTTTTAAAAAAATTAAGCTTTTTTATTATTTACACAAAATTAAATTCGTTTAAAAACTAAATTTGGTTTGTATTTTGTAATAATAATTAAAATAAATTACAACAACATAAACTTACTCAAGTGTAAATAATATTATTTATAATATGCAATTTTAGAAAAATTAAATATAAAAGTTGTAAAGTAAACAAAAAATATACTTTAAAATCCGGGTATTTTTATCGGGTATAAAAAAACGGTATTGGGCATGGGGTATAAGCGGGTTCGAGTATAGGGTATGATGGGTTTCAAGAATTTCCGGTATAAATCGGTACGCTTTTGGGTAGGTGTATTGAGCTTAAAATGTATACTCTTTCCATGCCCTACGGATAGGGCCAGGTTCAGTTACGGGTATAAAATACTCGGGGTACAAAAGTAACCGATTACGGGTTTTTTTCTCAGGTACAATAATTTATTATTAATTATTTAAATAAACTTATATTTTTTTATTTAAAATTTTCACCCACTTCAAAATTATGTATGCTAAAATATTAAAAAACGAAGAACCATGATGAAAATTGTTTTTTATGAGTGATTTCTATTAATTTATAATGTTAACTGCTATTTGCGTCCATGTGGTTTGTCCACTTTTACCATTTCAGACCAAATTTGAAAATTGTATCATTTTCCTCCCTGACATTCTCGAAACGTTCCATTCAATCCAAAAAATTAACCATAGTTAAAAAGGTTCTCTTTAATGAAGCTGCAAAACTATCATTTCTCTTTAATAAAGGTGGTGACGTAAGGGAAGACATATAGCCATTTTGCAAGGTGGTGGTGGTGCTCCTTTGGCAGCCAGAGTTTCAGGTGGCGGAGGTGCTCCTTTGACAGCAGTGGTGGTTGACTAGTTGTATAATGAGATAGATCATTTGTGAGGGTTATACATATATATACATATATATATAGGGTTTAGGATCCTGTAAAAAAACCATTTTTCGTGAGAAGTGTGACAAGGCATAGGAATTGATATGTAGGCATCATGTTTTGGACTTAGACATGATGTTTTGGGTTGTTTTGGCAAGAAAAACATCAAACATAACAATTTAAGACACAATGCAATGAATTTTAGGCTTAAAACTTAAAACACCATGCCAAGAACATTAAGTAGTGAATTTTAAGTGTTAAATAGTGTTTGTTAAATCGCACGCCTATAATACATTGCATTGTGTTTTAAATTATTATGTTTGATGTTTTTCTTACCAAAACAACCCAAAACATCATGGCTAACTTCAAAACATGATGCTTGCATCTTAATTCCTACGCCTTCTCACACTTCTCACGAAAATGGTCATTTTTACAGGAACCTCCTATATATATATATATATATATATATATATATATATATATATATATATATATATATATATATATATATATATATATATATATTTAAGAGTTAAATGTCATTTTAGTCTCTGTAGTTTGGGTCATTTTGCCAGTATAATTCAAAGGTTTCATTTTTTGCATGTTGGTCCAAGAATGTTTCACCGTTGCCATTTTAGTCCACTAGGTTAACTTCGTCCATTTTTCTGTTAACGAGAAAGGCAATTCGGTCATTTATACGGCCGAATTGTCCTTATAGGTTAACAAAATTACATATAAAATGACTGAATTGCCCTTCTCCTTAACAGAAAAAATGGATGAAATTAACCCAGTGGATTAAATGGCAACGGCGAAACTTTTTTAGACCCACTAGAGAAAAATAAACCCTTTAGACTAAACTAATAAAATGGCCCAAACCACAGGGACTAAAATGACATTTAAATCTCTATTTAATATATAAATAAATTTGGGTCACGTAATTTTATATATAAATAAATAAAGTGAAAATAAAATAAAATTGAAAATGAAATTCACTTCATTAAATAGAAGTTTTTAACTGTGTTTAGTTTTTTTGGACTAAAGGACACGTTTCGAGAATGTCAGGGTGGAATATGGTACAATTTTGAAATTTGGCCTGAAATGACAGGACAACAAAAGGGACGTAATGGTAGTTAACTCTAATCTATATATTTTTTATATATATACTATATAATAGAATAAAATGTCATTTTCGTCTCTCAGGTTTGGTCACTTTTGTCACTTTAGTCCAAAGGTTCGATTTTTTTTTTGTCATTTACATCCACTTTGTTAACTCCATCCATTTTTAGCGTTAAATCAGGGGCATTTTTATCCATTTGTCCATTTTTATGCATTTAAAAAAGCCTTTAAATCAATAAAAAACAAATTAAAATACCCTTTATAATATGAAAATAAATAAATGAGCTAAACGACCCACCAACCATACCCCTTTTCTTACTGACGCACCACCGCCTCACCTCGTAATTTTTGGCGAACCATCTCTGACACCGCAATCCCTACCCACCCACCCACCACGGCGACACTTTCTTGCATCTGTCTTCGGATCTTGATTGAATCGACGGTTGTGCTTCATCTCTTCTAATTGCCCACCCCACAACTTCGGCCACCACCACCAAACACCACCCATCACCTGAAACCGTTTGTTTTCCATCCCCTTTCGTTGGATTCCACCAACTTGTCTCTTGTGCTTGTATCTATTTCACCAATGAATTGAAGGATCCAAGAAACCCTAACTAAGATTTGTTTCATAAAGGTTCAATTGGACCCTCTTTTTTTGTTTTTAGATTATGAATTAAAGTTTTCTAACTGGATCCAATCATGAGTGATGCGTTAATTTTGAAGTTGTCAAACTAATATTCAAGTTAGGATGGTTGAAGTCTTTTTGCGATGAGGATATGAATGATGGGGTGGTGCCCTGGTTTGGGGTAGCGGTGATATCAGATCTTTTTATGTCTCTCCCACTACATTCACTCTCTCTGTATGTTTTTTCAAACCAAAACACCACCACCAAACGACGGTGATATCATATATATTCTTAAGCAACGGTGGTGGTGGTTTCAAAAATATCATAATTTTTGGTGGATTTTGTTGTGGGTGGTTTCAGAAATGTCATCGGTTCCAAAAATGAACGTCTTTGAGCTTGTGGGATGAGTTTAATTGGTTATAGAGTGGAGGTGAACGGTCGTAGAAGAAGGTAGGTGATCAGATTGTCGCGCTCTGTTCAAAGATAATATTTGCATGTCCAAAATTACCTCAAACAATAGTTAGTGGCAGTCGGGGTGTCTAACCACGAAGAGTGTGTGGGCTATGTCAGGATTCGTATGATTATCAAAATGGGATAACTTTATGAAGCTTGCTATTGTATATTCTTTGTTTGTTTGTTTGGTTTTGAAAGAGTATCGGATTAAACCTACAAATTGCTACTAACTATGAAAACAGTTGTTGATTATGAGAACAAAACTTGGTTACTTGATTAAAACTATATTTTGAAAAAGGATTCACACCTAGTTCGATAATCGCATGACCTTGGGTTCCTACACGTTTTTATACTTGATTTAGTTGCATTTGATTATTAATGAATTTAGTGTCATGTGGCTTAGCTGCCAAAAGCAATTAACGCCACAATTAACGGACAACAATACACTTCGTTACCAAGAACATGCAAACGCTAACGTATAGCAAGGCATAATTGCACATGCTCATTTCATAAAGTCAAATTTCATAACTCACTCAACAATTTATAAATTCAATACAAATGCAAGACAAGTGAAATAAGATTCAAAATCTATAAGCACAACTAGTCACAAATCAAATAGTAAAACAAATGTGACGGTATAGTAAGAGCTGTTGCTGGAATAACTTGTGTTGATGGAATAAAAGCTCTTACTAAATTGCGAACAAGATCGACATTTTGAGAGGGAACAAAAGGATTCTATGACCATTTTGACTTAAGACAGAAAGAAACCCTGGAAATCTTAAATCTACACCGGGGTAAAATCCGAGGAAATTAGCCACTCATAGTGAATATAGAACATTGGATGAGAAGCATGCAAACCAAGACATCTTGATTTAACCTTAAATGTTGAAAGTGATGGATGAAGGATTAGGGTTTGGGTTTTGATAATGATTTAATGGGATTGGATGATGATGGATTGGATGATTTACAGGTGATGGTGATAGAGATTCTAGGTTAGAGGAATGATACCTTAAATTCATGTTTAGGACTTCCGTGTAGAAGCTCCCAACAATTCAAGTATGTAAAAGCGCCTCTCGTTTTGTTGAACTCCTCCAACACTCTTGTTATATATTCGTGTCGTTTGACCGCTACCTCAGTTATCCCTCGTGCATTGGAAAACTTTTTGGAATGAATGACATTTCTGGTTTATATCGGTCCAGTTGCTTGATATCGAATCTTTATCCCGATACTCACATCTACCCATTGCGTTACAAAAAGTTTCACGAATTTGTTAGGGCTGGTTTTAACTTATTATGGATCAGTGATCCTTCTATGTATCCTAGATACGTTATTCTTAATATGCACATCGGGTGCTGGAAGGATCAAGGATCCTTAGTTCTGGTAACGGTTTCTAATGATTGTCTTCAGTATGTTATTTTGATTTAACGCAGGTGAAATAGGTGGACTTGGTCAAGCTGGAATATCTTGGAATATGCTTGGACTTAAGCACGTGCGAATGAGGCAATAGCCGTTATGAATGATCATGGGAGCTCCCTCATTTTTCGTTTAGTTAGTTACTAGATATTTTACTAATTATATCAAGGGGTATTGAGCTTATATAGAAACACTTTTTGCACACTTTATCACTCTCGAAACTGTTCTCATACACATACACTAGAATTCGTTTGTATCAAGCTCAATATCATCCAAAGTTGTATCAAATTGTTGGTTACTTGTTTAATAGAGTTGGTGATCGGTAGTTTCCATCACCCGAGTTTTTTGTGTCAGAAATCTTCTAAAGATCAAGGGTTTTTTCCTCGTATAAATCATTATGGTCTTTGCCATATACATTTCATATTTGATCATACAATTGTTTAACATTCAAGCACACTACCTCACAAATCAAATTTGATTACATTATCCTTAGTCCGATTTTTACCAACACAGAATTTTATTCAAAAAAATGGGTAGAGTTTGATAGTTGGCTACAAAAAAATAAAACAAATATATTGTTATATCTTAAAAAAATATAATACAAAATATTAAAAAAATACATAGTATTTAAAAGGGTAAATAACGCTTACCAACTTCGTGATCCTCCGAGATGTCGAGCCACGCCCGTGCTAACGCTTACTCCTCATCTTTCGACCAAGCTTGGTAGGTTATTTTCGTGCGTGTAGCGTTAGCCTCTTTTTTTATGTGGCCGTCTACCATGTTGAGACACTCGGCTACGGGCTCGGGTTGTGTTTCCGGCACCGTTTCTATGTCGGACTCGATTTCTTCTTGAGCCGCATGCGGACCGCCCATGGATGCAAAGCCGTGTGAACCGTGAAAGAATTCAGAGGCATGCTTAACATTTGTGCGTACGTCATCACATTCGGATCCATATTTTGGAAATTGTAGGACGGTTGCGGTTGGGTGGTGTCGGGCGATATGAAGTTTGGTTGCTGGGTCTAGACGGAACACCGAAAGGGGGCCGGAAGGGATTCATGATATATATTTTTTAAATGTGAAGTAGTAAAGAGAAGAGGGGAAAGTTTATAAAAAAATGGAATTGAAAGTGGGGTTTTTATAGGTAAAAAATAGATTAAAAATAAAGAAATTTTTTTTTACCGTTGGACCAACGGTCAAATGTCAAAATGTGTGAATTTTTGGCGTTTAAATAAAACGATCTCGGGTTTTAAAAAAAACTTCCAAGAGAGCGGTTATGTTAGCGTGAAGGAGCGTTTACTAGGAAAAGAAAAGCCAAAATCCACTTCATTACGAATGATTTTGCAGGGCTTTATAAGTAGAGATAACCTTATAGTAAAAATTGATTTACTCATGATTTATTCTTTATTCTTGCCGTTCCAAAAAAACAAATATATGATTTATTCTAGAATCCAATAGAAACCGAAAGCAAAGTTGGCACCACACCATCAACTCCATAAAGTCCGTACTTTAATCAAAGCATTGAAGTCCACGGACCCACACACCAATCCTTGAAAAAAACAATCATCCAATAAAACCACTCCATCAAACAAACGCTCCATTTCTCCTCTTTCTCCGTCACCGGAGAATATTCCTCCACCGTACAATCAATGGTCGATCACGATATCACCATATCCGATCTCCCAGACGCCTGTTTAGCGCGTGTCTTTCACTTCCTTCCACCCGTTGACCGTAAACAATGTTCCCTCGTGTGCCGGTGGTGGCTCCTTGTGGAAGGACAGAGCCACCACCGGCTCACGCTTAACGCACGAACGGACCTAGCGTCCGTCGTGCGATCGGTTTTCAACCGGTTCGATTCGGTTACAAAACTGTCGCTTAAATGCGACAGGAAATCGGTTAGCATCGGAGACGAGGTGCTTGTTAATATATCCAAATATTGCGAAAACCTTATCCGGCTTAAACTACGATCGTGTCGAGAGTTGACGGATACGGGTGTTTTGAAATTCGCGAAGAATTGTAGGAAGTTGAGGAAGCTTTCGGTTGGATCGTGTTGTTTTGGCGCGAGGTGGATGAATGGTGTGATGGATAACTGTTTGTTTCTGGAGGAATTGTCGGTTAAGCGGTTACAAAGCGTCGTTGATGGAAACCCGACAGAGGAGATTAGGCCGGGTGTGGCGGGTTCGGCTTTAAGGATGATTAGTTTGAAGGATATGTATAATGGGCAGCGGTTTGAGCCGCTTATAAGCGGGTCGGAAAAGCTCAAAACACTAAGAATTGTTAGATGTTATGGTGATTGGGATAAAGTTCTACAAGTGGTTACCGAAAATGTTAACGAATTGGTCGAGTTGCATCTGGAGAGGCTGCAGGTGAGCGATATAGGGCTCGCTGCGGTTTCAAGCTGTCGGAGTTTGGAGATCCTTCACTTGTTGAAAACACCTGATTGTTCGAATTTGGGGTTGACATCCGTCGTTGAGAAATGTACGCTTTTGAGGAAGCTTCATATAGACGGATGGAAAACGAGACGGATTAACGATGAAGGGTTGATCAGCGTGGCGAAAAAACTGCCCTAATCTTCAAGAGCTTGTGCTTATCAGTGTCGATGTTACTCGCGCTGGGTTAGATTTGTTATCCGCAAACTGTCAGAAGTTGGAGCGCTTGGCGTTATGTGGGAGCGAAACCATCGGAGATGCTGAGATTTCTTGCATAGCGGCTAAATGTCGAGCTTTGAGGAAGCTATGCATCAAGAGCTGCCCTGTGTCGGATTACGGTATGGAAGCTTTGGCAGTCGGGTGCCCGAATTTGGTGAAGGTGAAGGTCAAGAAATGTAAGGGTGTGACGTCAGATGGTGTGGGTTGGTTGATGGCTAGCAGAGGATCGTTAACCGTTAATCTTGATGCACCCGTTGTTGAAAATCAGATTGTAAATGCGGGTAATGATTCTCGGGTTCTAGCAGTAGTACCGGTCGGTCAAGATCAGATAAGGTGATCAAAACTATATGTGATATTACTTGTGGAATTGTATTTGATTTGTCTTGTTGTCGGTAATTTTATGATCGGTTTTAAGTCGTAAAGACTACATATATCATGTCAAAGATTGTTGAAACATTCACTTATCTGAAAAAGAAAATAAAACAATAATAAAACACTATTGTCATCTTCTAATCTTTTTTCTTCTCTTTCTTTGTTGGCTTCTGGTATATGATGATTTGGCTCAAGATTGTGCCATTCGTCAAGATCCCGACAACCGAACCCGTGACAACTTCAAACAAAATTAAGGATATTAAGTTAGAAAAAATAAATAAGAATTTTTTCTTTCCAGTAAGTGAAAAAGGTATAAAGGAGAAGGATACCACTTGTTGGAGCTTTTTCTTGTAGGCTGGTAAAAACTCTTACTGTAAATTAGCATACAAACAGCATAAATTAACTAGTTAATCATCTGTTAAAGGTGGCTAGTCAAGTGATTGGGTAACGAGTTTGGTCAAAACGGGTCAAGTTGGGTTGTCATTGAGGCGCTAGCACTTTTTTTCTTTACTATTTTTAGAATTTCTAATAAACAGTAATGAGTTCGTTATGATTGCAAGAACAATATCATTACAATAAATCTAGATATTGGAAGTAAACAATTTTAGAACGTTTTGGGCATTAAATGTAGATTTTGGGCAACTTCCAAGTTCCAACCCGTTTGACCCATTCCCGTTTTAGCTCAACCTTTTGATTTAGCCGTTTGGGAAATAATACAACCCAAGACGACCCGCTTATAAGTAAATTGATTGAAACTGCCACCAATAATATCAGTATTACTATTTACACATAGTTAAGAGTGGAAATAAAAAAGAACGCACCTATCGAGCCAAGAGAATTCATAAACGAAGTCAAGAAGCTAAGCTCCCCTGTGCTTTTGTTCTGCTCAGTGATAACACATTCGTCACAACAGAATTGTTTACAAGTTACAACACATGTATGACATCATAAGATGTGGTATATGAAGAGTTAGGACTAACCACGCGCGCGCGTAAACACACAAACTAATATATGCCATTTAATATAATACACAAAAAACTCTACAATATTGTCAAATTTGCCACTTAATGATAGACAAATTACAAGAATACCCCCTGCATTTTACATGATAATTATAAAGACATAAATCTATTAATATTAACAAGCACTGATAAAATTGATAGTTCAGGCAAGTAGCAACTTACTTTAAAGTTTTCCCAAATTTGTGGGACCCTAGCAAAGAAAAAGATTGCATGCTGGATGCCTGAAACGAACAATTTCTTAAAATTAAGACGAAAGAATACTGAAAAAAGTAGTTAAGCATGCATGAGGATAGATCTAGCCAAAATAACACACAATTTTACACTTACATATAGAGCTTCAAAAAGAAGGGGATCAATTTTCCCAGCTAATATTGTTGGTGCCAGGCCACAGTATCTGTAACAATCTAACTAAGAATACAGTATAGAGCGATTTATTTACTAGTCACGTAAAAATATAAAAATAAAAAGAGTAAAATGCCATTTTCGACCTTGAGGATTGGCCAGTTTTGCGACTTTCGTCCAAAGGTTTGTTTTTCCGCATCTGGATCCAAAAGGTTTGAAATCTTGCCATTTTCATCCGGCTCGTTAACTCCATCCATTATTCTCTGTTAAGTCAGAAGTATTTCCGTCCTTTTTTGTTAACTTAAAGACAATTCAGTCCTTTCAGGGGTATTTGGTCTTTTTCCATAGAGTAGAAAGACCGAATTGCCCTTCCCTGACTTAACGGAGAAAAATTAATGGAGTTAACGAGCCGGATGAAAATGGCAAGATTTTAAACCTTTTGGATCCAGATGCGGAATAACAAACCGTTGGAGGAAAGTCGCAAAACTGGTCAGTCCTCAGGGATGAAAATGGCATTTTACTCTAAAATAAGAATTAACATAGGATACAACAGTGCACGGATCCATGTTGAGTTTCCCACACGCTGAGAGAAATAGTAGATGGTGGCAACCAAAATTATAGCTGCAATAAGCAAAACAAAAGAAATAAAATTTTAAAATAAACGCCTGATACAAGGGGTTGGGTTTCTTGCATTATACGAACTCTAAAAAAGGTTATGATTATGCTGTTTAAGATACCTTGGATAAGAAGAAAGGCTAACTCCCCGTAAGCTGAAAATGGAAGGCCTTTGTGAAGGCAGTATGCCAAAGCGATGGTATAACCAACCACTTCCATTTCAAAAGCCAAAACACTAAGACCCCTCACACTTTTATGTTGAATGATTTTCATTATCTGAAAAAAAAAACATATTTAAATCAGTTGTGAGGGGGTGTTTCGATGACACACTTTTATGTTAAATATATTTCATTATCCGGAAAAACACACATACCGATGTCTCACCAGGGGACCGATAACTGTAACTGATATTAACTATACATAGATATAAACTTTAGATCTATGTAGTTAATATCGCCAATATATCAGTTATCGGTCCCCTGGTGAGATATCTGTCAGAATATCGGTACCCATATTACCGGTGATGTTGACCGATATATCACTGATTTTCCCGATATCGGTAACTTTCTTCTTAGTTCTACCATCCGTCTTTCTTATTATTGCTGCTATTAGTGTTTTAAGTCTAATTATTAGTGTTTTAAGTCTTAACCAGATCCTACTTGCTACAATTGTTGGTGTTTTGCAAGTTGCAAAAGGTTAATGTGTTAATGGCAGGAGAGTATACTGAACTGTTAGTGTCAAATCGCTATATATATAAATTCAGCATGATATTAAAATAACCGATATCCCGCCGCGATTACCAATATCTCAGATATCGGTCCTTGACCGACATCCGAATTTTTACCGCATTAACTACTTAGGTTTAGGTGAGCGTTTTGAAAGTGATTATGTGATATCAAATAATTGAACGTGTCATACAGCCTACGTGTCGTAGAAGAATAAACGTCTTGTGCACATGGGAATAAACTCTTATCACTTTAATTACCATTGACTAACTTGTACGAAATTGATTAAACACATATACTTCTTCAAAAGTAAAATACATCTCGTGTCAACAGTCAATTGAAGCACTAAAACCGTCCCTCATAACAAATATCTTATAATACCACTAAAAACTAAGTAAATTGAACTCTATCATCATGTATATAATCAGCACATCACATGATTTCTGGATCAAACAATGAAGATGCATGTTATGTTGAATGATTTCCGTTCTCCAAAAAAACACAACTTCAAATCAGCGTGTTAGGGGAAAGTGATTATATGATATCACGTAATCGAACAGGTTGTAATAAAATAATCGTCTCATAAAATGGGAGTAATACTCTCATATAATCACTTTCGTTACCATTGACTAACTGAGTTACTGGTATGAAATTCATTAAACAGTTGACTTCTTCAAAAGTCAAAATAAATCTCATATCAACAGTCAGTTGTACCACAATAATCATGTAATAATCAACACGTCACGTGTATATAATCTTGAAGGCTGAATCAAAAATTAACATGCAAAATAACCATCAAACAATGACCTAGAGACAAATAAATCTCGTTGTACAACATTGACATTTCACTTAAATCAAATTTCCCTAAACTTCGGGGTTCCTCGTTTCTAAAAGCTTCACAACGGTACATTAAGACCGTTAAGTTTAGGAACACATATTGACGGATGAATGCCCATTTTCAGTTGCTACAGCGTATTGAGAGTGCATTTTCGTTTACAAGAGCGATTTTTTCTTTTTCTAAGGTTTAGATCGTTGTGATGTAATCAAAACACCTGATACCTATTTATTCTAGCATACGGGGGCAAACAAAGTAAAACGATACCATTTATAACGGTTAAAAATCTTATACAGGATCGGGTTCATGGGATCGGTTTGAGGCATCAGGTTACAAACGCTGGGAAACCTGCGGGTTGAAACGGGTCCTAACTGAGTTGGGGCTCTACGGGATTTAAACAGGTTTCGTGTAGGGTTGGGTCGTCGGGTTCGGTTCCCAACCTGGTTTAGGGTTGCACCTCTAGTTACCATTGACTCACTGAGTTACTGGTATGGAACAGTTGCCTCCCTCAAAAGTCAAAATAAATCTCATATCAACAACAGTCAATTCTACCACTAAAATTGTTTTTACCCCAAAATGTAAATTAAACTTGATAATCATGTATATAATCAGCAGCACATCAAGGATCAAAAACAAAAATGCAAAAACACAATTACATGCAAATGCTCTGCAATTAACGTCAATTTGTAACTAATTACTAAACAATGTTGACAATTGGGATAATAAAACCCTAGATTTTATGAAAAATGTAGTAATTGTATGAACCTGAGGGACTTTGACGGTGGTTGAGGCAGCAACAATGGCGTAACCTAAGAGCTTGGAGATGAGAGGAAGAAGACAGTCTTTTTGGGGGAATTTGGCATCGGTTAAGGATTCAATAACGCAGGTGAAATCCATCCCCAGGAACTCCATTCGAACCATTTTTCACGGTTCGATTTGGTAGATTGATGATGATGATGATGATGATGATTTGGGGGATCTCCGGTGAGAACTGGGGGAAACGTGAAGCAAAGAATTGTAAAGAGGATTATATTAATTGAAATGGATGGATCTGTTTGGGCCTTTGACTTTTCGTCCATGTTGTATTGGGCTAGATAAACAGTTATCAACCAAGACTCCGAGACCAAGTTTCCAAATGCAAAACAAAACGTTAGTGTGTGATTAATTGGTTCAAGCCCAAATGGAACCGTATGGCGTACCTGTTGGGTAGTGGTGCACAAATCGGGTTTTTTGAATTCCCGGTTTCGGGTAGGGAAACGGGTTCGGGTAAAACCGGGTTCTATAAAATCGGGTATTGAGAATACTCGGGTCGGGTCCGAGTCCGGGTTTTATACAAAAAATGTATATCCTATATACCCGGGTTCGGGTAGGGTCCTGGTCGGGTTTTCTAATACCCGGGTATTATAATACCCCATTTCCGGGTTCAGGTATGGACGGGTTGGGTTCGGGTATGCCTCGGGTATGGATCGGGTATAGAGTATAGAGATTAAATATACTCCAAAAAAATGACCAAAATATACCTATATAGCCGTTAGCAAGGTGTAAAACTCGAAAAAACACAAAAAAAACGAAAAAACCCGAACAGGATATTGGAAAACCCGAACCGGGTATTGAAAAAACCCGGTTCAGGATTCGGGTTTTATAATAGAATGCATACCCGACCCTTACCCTACGGGTAGGGTCGGGTTCGGGTATCAAAACTCCTGGTTTTATAATGCCCGGTTCCGGGTTTTTTTCGGGTCCGAGTTTTTTGTGCACCACTACTGTGGGGTGGCGGTGGTATTACCGTGTGGGTTTGAAACCAGCATAGGGTATGCGTGCTAGTGCCCCGTCCCCTCTTAAAAGAGAATATATGATTTTAGTTATATTGATCACAGTTCATCTACCATTTGCTTTGCTTGAATGTAACTTAAATGAGTATGAGTGTAGACTTGATGTGGACATGGAAAGCAAATTTATCTTTGAGAAATTGTGTCCATACATTAGAAAGTTCGATCCAAGTGCTAGTGGTTCTTTAAACTCAATGCTTTTAAGTCGATTGGTTCATACCTTTTGTAATTTATTTTTCAGTTTTAAGTTATTGACCAATTTACGATCACATTATGTCAATAACTGCATTAATTAAATATATTTACATTCTTATAATGATAACTAGATTATAAATCAGTGTCTTACACGGTTGAAAGAAAAATATATCTCACATATCTAAAGATGATAGATATTATATAAAAATTGCTTAAAACCACCTATAATTAAGTAAATGTCAATTTCCTTTTTTGAAATTTATATAAAAAGCAGAACATTTTTTGAAATTAATTTAAAAAGTTTAGGAGAAATTAAAAAGAATTACTGTTAATTATCATTAAATACTTAAGTTAAAACTTATAATTTACATAACTTGGATTACAAATAATTTGAAATGGAAAGTTACACATGAAGAATTTGCTAGTATTGCTATATCTTAAAGGTTAGTTTGAGTAGAGATTCATTAATAATTTTTACTTTAATACCATTTTTTTGTGCAAAGTAAAGTTTAATTTATTTATTATTACTGATCTTATATTACAACCATAAATTAAAATACAATTTTATAATTTAATAATTATATGAAAATTTATTTAAATTAAAAGTGTTTATTTGTTAAATTTCTTACCTTAGGTATCTATATGCGAAACCTATGAAAAGTATATAACTTTTATTAAAACAAACTAAACAATTAAATATCTTAAATTCCATATTTTATATACATCGATTTTGCAATTAAACCAATTTTATCAGTTAAGAACCTTCGAATATATTAATCTTACTTTGTATTAATTAAATATGTATATATGAGTTCCGCTAAGATTGAATTTAAAAAATTGGATATTAATAACAATATTGGATATTAAAAATATTTATATTATTCAATATAATAGATTAGAAGAGAAAATATCATAGGAAATTAATTGGAATCCTTAAACCTCGTATATTAGAGAAGTTGAACAAATATAATTCTATATACTAAGGTAAAGATATGTTTCTTTCCTTATTTATCTATATTCTAAAAGTCAATTTCTAATAAACCTACATCATCAATTGTAATATACTTTAAAATCAATTTGTGTATATTATTTTACCGGCAATCACATGATAACAAATATAAATAAATTTATAAGGTTAAAGGAGAGAATGTCATATGTCATTATTTGGATCTTTTATTATAAGTTAGCTTAAAGCTTAATTAATTTTATCGTTACAATTTTTTTAATAAAATAAAATCAATCAATGCCGGACACGTAAAATATTATTACGCAAATCAGTTGCCTTTATATGTATTTTTTTTTGAACGGCCAACCAAATTTTATTATAAAACGGGTCAACAAAATTATGTTAACCACGTTAAGTTATATACACCAGTACAACTACAACATTACACACCAAAGCAAGAAACATCAAAATCTCTCCACTTCTCCCATGTTAATGTCGTTGCTTTGGCACGATGTTTTATCCACAAAAACCCCATGACCTTTGTTTCTTCAGCACCTTTTCCGGTGAGCACTTCCCCCGCTCAAACACCAAGTTATATCTACTCTCCCAAATACACCCTTTAAGTTAAGAAAAAAGACGGAAATACCTTGACTTAATGGAGAAAATTGGATGGAGTTAACGATCCGGATGAAAATGGCAAGATTTCAAACCTTTTGGATCCAGATGTGGAAAAATAAACCTTTGGACAAAAGTCGCAAATCTAGCCAAACCTCAGGGACGAAAATGACAATTTACCCCTGAAAAAAACCCCAAAAATTCACTGGTTTCATGCCTTAATCCCTTGAAGGTCACATACTAGCGCTTTACTTGGTCTCACTAGTTAACTTTTCCTTAACGGGTTCTCATGGTTTTGATAAAAACAAGAACTAACATATGATATGTTGGATATTTTAGTGTAATTTGAGATTACTTGTGACGCTCAAATAAGAGTGCACGCTTATTTGAATGTCATCGGGACTAACGGGGATCGAAGGGGGCATCGCCCTTGGCGAGGGTTCGGGGCAGCGCCCCCGAGAGAAGCAGGGTCCAAGGGGCGGCAGCCCCTGGCTGGGGTCGAGCTCTAAAATGCATCAGAAATTCAATTTCAGACTAAATATGCACTTTCGAAAGTTAAGGGACTAAAAGGCGTTTTGTTCAAAATTTAAACTGCAAGCAGTTGTGAAAACTGAAAATACGCTCCCAAATCTTTTAGAGAAAACCCTGGCGTTTTTCATTAACAATTAATCAAAAATCATCATACAGAAATCTAGAATTTTCTGATTTTATCCGATCAAAGATTGGTAGCCACTCCAATTGTTTGATCTGATAGTGATTACACGACTTCAGATTTATCCAAGCAAATTCGATTTTCCCAACAAAGATCAAACAATGCACGGATCCATGTTGAGTTGCCCACACGCGAGAGAATTAATAGATGGTTGCAACCAAAATTATAGCTGCAATAAGCAAAGCAAAACAACAGAAATTAAATTTCAAAATAAACACGTAACACAAGGGGTTGGGTTTCTTGTGTTCTAAGAACTCTAAAAAAGGTGACGATTATGCTGCTTAAGATACCTTGGATCAAAAGAAAGGCCAACTCCTCGTGAACAAAAAATGGAAGGCCTTTGTGAAGACATTATGCCAACGCAATGGTGTAACCAACCACTTCCATTTCAAAAGCCGAAACACTAAGACCCCTCACACTTTTATGTTGAATGATTTTCATTATTTGAAAAGAAAACATATTCAAATCAGTTGTTTCGGGGTGTGTAGATGACACACTTTTGACTTTCATTATCTTAAAAAATACTTATTTAAATCAGTGTGTTAGGGGGTGTTTAGACTTTAGATGACACACTTTTATGTTAGATATATTTCATTATCTGGAAACACACACACACACCGATATCTCACTAGGGGACCGATAACTGACATATCGGACGATCGTTATCGGTCCTCATATGAGGTATCGATCAGGATATCGGTACCGATATTATCGGTCGATATTGACCGATAGATCACCAATTTTCCTGATATCAGTAACTTTTTTCTTAGTTCTATCATCCGTCTTTCTTGTTATTGCTGCTATTAGTGTTTTAGGTCTTAATTGTTACTGTTTTAAGTCTTAATTAGTTCCTACTTGCTACAATTGTTAGTGTTTTGCAAGTTGCAAAAAGGTTAATTTGTTAATGGTAGGGAGTATCTGAATTGTTAGTGTTAAATTGATTATATAATATATATATATATATATATATATATTATATATATATAAATTCAGCATGATATTAAAATTACTAATATCCTACCAATATCCCCACGCAATTACCGATATCTTCGACTTTTACCGCTTTAACTACTTAGTTTAGATGAGCATTTTGAAAGGAATTGTGTGATATCAAGTAATTGAATGTGTCATACAGCCTACGTGTTGTATAGAAGAATAAGGGGGTGTTTATTTTTTCTTCAAACATCTTCAAGGGAGCTGATGTCTGCAGGCGCACAGACGTTACCCTTGAAGACTGTTTGTTTTTTATTTTTAAACAGATCTGAACTCAGCTTTTTTTCATCTTAAAAAAAACTATGGACCCCTTCTTAAAACATCTTCACACCTCCCTCTTCTCCCTCAACCAGCCTCCACCGTGCTCCTCTCCTTCTCACTCCTTTCCTCCGGCCACTTCCTTTCTCGCGACCTCCGTGGTCGCCTCTTCTCCGGGACCTCCTCTTTTTCGCAACCTCTTCTTCTCGACCTACCTCTTCTCCGACCTACCTCCTCCTCCGCGACCTACCTCCTTCTCCGACCTCCCTCTTCTCCTTCGGTGGATCGAAGCGGAATGTGAATGTTTCGTCATTGTTTGATGCGTTTCAGACCAATATCAACTTATAAAAAACAAACAGTCTCATACTTTCAGCTTGCAGATCTTCAGACCACATCTTCAGTTGCAGACATGAAAAGAGATGAAATCAGCTTGCAGACATAAAATGTCTGCAAAAACAAACAGCACCTAAATGTCTTGTAACTTTAATTACCATTGACTAACTTGTATGAAATTGATTAAACACTTATACTTGTTCAAAAGTAAAAATACATCTCATGTCAACAATCAATTGAAGCACCAAAAGTAAAAATCCATCTCATGTCAACAGTCAATTGAAGCAGTAAAATCATCCCTCATAACAAATATCTTATAATACCACCAAAAAGTAAGTCAATTGAACTCTATAATCATGTATATAACATAGCAAACACAAGGCTTCTGGATCAAACAATGAAGTTGCATGGTATGTTGAATGCTTTTCATTATCTCAAAAAACACAAATTCAAACCATCGCGTTAGGGGGTGTTTACATGCACGCTTTAAAATTGATTATATGATATCACATAATCGACCAGGTTGTAATAAAATAATCGTCTCATGAAATGGAAGTAATACTCTTATATAATCACTTTAGTTACCATTGACATTGACTCACTGAGTTACTGGTGTGAATTCCATTAACAAGTCAAAATACATCTCATATCAACAGTCAGTTGCACCAACAAAATTGTCCTTTATGCCAAAGTTTAAACTAAACTAATTTATGCCGATGGTGTAATCATTACTTCCATTTCAAAGGCCACAACACTAAGACCTCTCACACGTTTATGTTAAGTGGTTTTCATTATCTTAAAAAAGTTCAAATCAGCGTATTAAAGGCCATTTAGATGTGTGTTTTGAGAGTGATTGTGATATTAAATAATTCAATGGGTCGAACGGGTTGTAGAATAATACACTTCTTGTGAAATGGGAGTAAACTCTTAGATAATCACTTAGTTACCATTAACTCACTAAGTAAACATTTTACTTCTTCAAATAGTCAAAATACATGTCAACAATCAATTTGTACCACTAGAATTGAACTCAATAATCATGTATGTAATCAGCACATCACATATTTCTGGATCAAAATGAAAATGCAATATAAGCATTAATAACTAGAACCAAACACACAGTTAGATACCTAGATTAGATTAAGCATAACTTAAAATTCATACGTTAAATATCAATTCTCTGAAATAACTTCAATTTATAATTAACTAATAAACGAGGTTGAAATTATGATCATAAACCCTAGAGGCAGTGAAAAATGATGAAATTGAAATGAACCTGAGGGAGTTTAACGGTGGTTGATGCGGCAACGATGGCGTAACCTAAGAGCTTGGAAATGAGAGGGAGAAGACAATCTTTTTGGGGGAATTTGGCATCGGTTAATGATTCATAAACGTAGGTGAAATCCATCCCCATGAACTCTCAATCGAACCATTTTCACAGTCCGGTGTATTTGGGGGATCTCCGGTGGCTTTCTTAGAATTGGGACCAAATTACCAAAATCTGAAGCAAAAGATGATATTGACGATAAATTTGAATGGATCTGTTTGGGCCTTTGACTTTTCCTACATGTATTTAGGCGTGTTCAAAATTGATCTGAATTATCCGATATCCGAATCCGAAGTATCGAATTGTCGGATTCGAATTCGGATAATGATTTAAAAAATTCTTCGGATATCCGAAAATTTAATCTTTATTTTTTGGATATCCGAAACTATCCGAAGTATCCAAAAATATCCAAAAATATTCAAAATATCCAAAAATTTATATTGGATATCCGAAGCTATCCAAAATTATCTGGTTCCGAATATAAAAAAATTAAAAACTAAATAAAAAAATTGGATATCATCGGATAATACCCAAATTCGGATAATACCGAAATTTAGATACGGATTCAGATTGTGAATTCTGGTATCCCAAAATTTCAGATATCCGAATTTTCGGATATCCGTTTTGAACACCCCTAGTTGTATCTACCAACACATAAGAGTATAAGACATTAATTGCTTCAATGGTTAAAGACCAAATGAGAATGAGTTTGGTCACACTTGAATACATGTAAGTTTTTGCACATTTAAATTGATAGGTTATTTATTTTAAAAAAGAGCATACAACTTTGCAATTTATAATGTAATGAGAACAGACATAAAGTTAGTACAATATCTACAAACAAGAGAAACATGAGGACATATAACGATATGAGTTAACTCCCATTTTGCTTCATGTGATTTGGTTGTTTTAACGGTTTTTGCCCCAAACGTTTAAAGAGTACCAATTTCCTCCCTGGTCTATGTAACTTATCTCCATTTTGCTCCTCGCCCAAATGACACCCATTTCTAACGTTAAAACACAACCATGTGCCCCTCACATTGAGCAAAAGACCTATGGGAAGATTTCATTTGACAACTATATTAGCGTTTTCCCAAGTAAGAAATATGATTAATTTGGTGTATTCAAAACTTTACCATTTTGTGTTAAGAATAAACATCATTCCTACTGTACATTTTACTTGAAAAAAAATCTTCAAGTATTCATTATTGTAAAATGGTATGAAATCAAACACAACACCAACAATAGCGATAAAACAAGTGACAAAACTTTTATTGCTACCCAAACAAAGAAAACACTCCCGAATACCCTGGATCTTACAAATTCTAAGATCTCTGAACAAATACAACAAAGTTTATCAGCTGATGAACTAGCAGTTGATCTAAAACAAAGGCTACAAGATCTCACAACAGATCTGTAAGGCCCTTACTAATATTTAACGAATTCGTATAAATATCGACAATTAAATGTGTATTTACGACTACACATTATGAAAATACGGGTTTATTAAAACTTTTACAATCTAAAAATAATTCAACATAATGTAGTTGAGCACGTCGTTTAAAAATAACGACGAAACAACGTGCGTAAGCTTCATTTTCATGTGTTCGGTTCTTGTAAGTTTGCTTGATCTTCATCCGGGTGCTCTTAACATTTACCTATAATCAAAGCCAACTAAAAGTTAGTTTTGATAGTTAAATAACAAGTATAAACAGTCCGAATTTCAAAATAACAAAATTTATAAAATTTGCCAGCTCTAAAGCCTGTCGCGGGCCGCGACAGATTTGGCCTCGCGGGGCGCCACAGCCCGTGGTGGGGCGCGACATCTTTTGTCTTCTCCATCGCGGGACGCAACGAACACATTTCGACAGAAAGTTTGTTTCATTTAGCTGCATTTGCCCAACCCATTTTTTTCTAACTTATTATGCACAAAAATGTACATAACTTTTAATTTACAAATCCGTTTTACCTATTCTTTTTCCTATGGGATCGTAATTTAATTCTCCATCACATGGAGTTAAAATCCAACATCTGAACCCAAAGATATAGGATTTCAAGCCCTCGGCTTGAAATTACTTATTAAAGATTTTTTTTGACCCGTTCAACTTTAAAACCACAACTTGTTACTAAATAATCATATTACATACACCAATGTACTTAACTCAAAATTCTTAGCTCGGGTTCAAAAATTTTGTTTTATGAATACGCGTCTAGTTCATAAGCGATGCGCATAAATCCATTTTGACCCGTTTAGAGGATTTTGTGCATTTAAGCATTAACTCGCTCTTCCCCCTTTGCACTCGCATTCCCATATCTAAATAACTATTTATAATCCACCACAACTATTTTTTGGTGGATTTAACATAATGAACCCATTTCCCAAATTTTACCCTTTAGTTGGTCATTTTACGCAAATGACCCAATTTAGGCATTCGACCCACGAATGTTTTTGCCTATAACTTTCCTACATATCGAAGGATTACATAATCATAATATAAATTCCTAAACAACCCCTAAGGGTCGCTTGCCCGGTTTTCCATCGAGGGATTTTTGGTCAATTTTAGTCCCTCATTTTACGAAGGACTTTCACTAATTATTTGACCAAAATTGAACTTTTACTATAAACTTATTTTATGCATACCTAACTCGGGTTCAACGTATAGACCTGTTTTATACCTTACTTTATTTAGCCGCTACTTAATAGCTATGCAATTATCCACTTTTCGTTCACTCCTGTGAACAAATGACTTGACAACCAAACGTTAGTCGATATTGTCAAATGGTGTCATCACCACCATTTGACCCATTTGGCCTACATGACCAAACATTTATATTTATGACAAAACATGGTTTTGATCGTTTTTTATTCGTTCCGACTCATATTGTTTCGTGTCGGAACCCATATTTGGATACAATCCGTTGTCATATTATTACCTATAAAATAAATACGTACACTTAAAATGGGTGTAAGCTTTATTTACCTCACGTCCGCGCAAACATTCTTCGCATCCATAATCCATTTGACCCGTTCCTTTCCAAGCCCCACCTAGCTTGTTTAGAGTCAAACTATATAATAACATCCATAAGATGGTTAGATTGGCCATTCAATACAATGGCCATCACCCTATGGACCTTTTTTACACACTTATCAATCAAAGCATGCCATATATTTAACAACTAGTATTATACCATAAATCTTTTCATTCACTAACCGTTTGACCCGTTAGTGAAGTTACTAATACAAACTAGTTAATAAGTGATTTAAACACTTTAAACATGTCACATAATGTGCTATTTGTTCCCAACAATCAATACTTCATGCCTAAAGCAAGTATATACAATCCTATGCCTTTTTCTTGGTTAATAAAAACATTATTAATGTGCAGCGATTTTCTATTTAGTTGTGTAATTGACTATTTTGACCCATTTAAAATCTGAATTACATCAACATGTACAAAGATGGATCGTAGAACTCTCAAATACCTTTCCAAGCATGTATGGTACATCTTCTAACGATGTTTCTATGATTTTATATGATTTTTATAAATCAGGACATCAGCTTATTTTAGCCCAAACAGCATGCTTGTCTTTTCGACGTACCCCATTGAATTCAACGTTTTTGACCCCTTTTAACATCTGAACCAAGTAATCATGTTAAGTAACGAAATGCAGATTACTCAGAGACCTTTCTAGGCATATAAAGTACACACCCATATGATTTTTTTTGTGATTTATTGTGAATTTTCAATATTCAGGTCTGCACATTATTTAAGCTGGTTCCATTCAAGATTGTCTCTAACCCATCTCTTGAATACCTACCCAATTTTATCAACATGTAATTACAAACACACATATGTCACTAAGTTTTAGCATCAAAATCAAGCCCCTATACCTAGTGTACATGAAGACATCAAGAACTTGAATTATAACATCAAATTTCACGATTTCAACACTCGATTTCATGTGTTCATCATATTGATATGAACCCACTTGATAATCTACTTGTTCATCACTAACCTTACATAAGTACTTCAAATTTACCATATCTAACGCAATTAGGCATACATAAACATCTAATTTCATCTTTGGATCATAATCCATCAATCTATTTCAAGTAACTTACTTGTCTCGAATTTTCAACTTTAACTATTCTAGGTTTTACAACATACCTTATGATCCCCTTGACTTGGTGATCGTTTATATGCATTCATGCATCAATTCGGGTCTTGAATTGACCTTCAATTTGATGATTTTGTTAAATTAGGGTTGTGAGCTCCTAGGGAGCATCTTCTGGTCGAACAGAACACACATATGTGTGTGTTTTGTTTTAAATCTTCTTTTTATTAAATAAACTTTCAAGTTATCATAATTTGACCCCTCATGTTTGGTTAGTTATTAAGTAGGCTTCAACCTACTTATTTCTAACAATATTTTCTCTTATTAACTAGGTTAAACATTCCTAGTTGACTTAGTGGGTTCGGGGAGGTTATAACCCGTTTTATTTTAAGTGCCGTTTACTCGGGCCTCTTATAAACTTTATTTTCTCAAAAGCATTTATTCACATTCTATTTAATATTAGGATTATTTATTTAAATCCTAATATTTACTATGTTTAATTCTTACCACCAACGGTATTTTACCCATTCATTAATATTAACATGGTTTAATCACCAAACCTGTTTCTTTTAGTTGTTACACTTCAGATCATAACTTAGCATATTTTGCTCATGAATTACAATTATCATATTTCAACATTCCTCCTTAATTCATGTAGCAAACATGTAAAACAGCCCAACTTACTACACATAAAGTTATGTTGAATAACATCAACCCTTTTGTAAAAACATAAGCTATTTGATCATTTATATGAACCTTTTCAGGTTCAATAACACCATTTGCAATTTTCTCTCTCAGAAAATGCAAATTTATCTCAAAATGATTGGTTCTTTCATGAAACACATGATTCAATGAGATAGAAATTGCTGATTCACTTTCACAAAACAATTTAACAGGCAAATCATTACACTTGACTTTTAACTCTTGTAACACATTTATAATCCACATAACCTTACAAGTGGTTGAACACATAGCTCTGTATTCAGCCTCTGTTGTGGACCTTCAAACCACATTTTGCTTTTTTACTTTTCCTTGAGATAAGTGTGTCTCCTAAGAAAATTCCAAAACCAGTGAAAGACTTCCTAGTCAGCATCAACAAATGCACAAGGAGACATTCTACCAGTTTTCTTAAGCACAACTCTAGTAACAGGTGACAACTTTAAGTATCTAAGTAACCTTAAAGCTACATTGAGATGAGCCTGGAATGGATTGTGCATGAACTGGCTTAAAAATAGAACAACATAGCGTATGTCAGGTATAGTTAATGACAAATATATCAACTTTTCAATTAATTTTTGAAAACCACTAGGATTTTGTAAGACTTGTTACTCTTTAGCAGTTTTACTAGTAACCAAATAATTTGTCTTTCGTTTAAATGTTGTATTTTGCTTCAAAACATTGTACTTGAATTCTTAGAAATGAAATGGAATTTACTTTATTTAATATTTCGCATTTAGTGTTATGAAGTCTCTTGCAATCTCGTTTCCGTCCCGCTCTGATGTTTCCAACCATTAGTTGGGGTGTGACAGATTGGTATCAGAGCCATAACTATAGAGAATTAGGAAAAATTGCCATGATTTGACCTAGTCTATAGTTTAAGTACCATACTTGACCATTCTTAAATTTCCATGATTAAAGTACTTGCATTCTTCCTATTTTTCTTCTTATCTCTTATTTCGTCTTAAAATTTACACGCCTTTCTAAGGCTAACACAATACACACATGAAGGCGTGAAGACACTCGTATTTCACAAATGAGATATTTTCACCAAGATAGGCTTAAAGGCCCACGATTTCTGGTGAAGTCCTTAAATCCGCGTATTTTATTTTTCACGAAATTACGCCATCAAGTTAGGAGTGATATCCATATCTTGATGGAAAATTTCCATTTCATACTCTAGTGGACCCTTACCAACGAGTCGGAATTTGCTCCTCGTTTGGTACATACCAACCACATTTTGGGAACATTATAAAGTTAGGAGTGATATCCACACCTTGGTAACTAGTCTCATTCCTCGATTTTCAATCCCGCCAAAGTTTCAAATTTTTTATTGACTAGGGAAATGTAGTAACCGGAAAGGGTGAATACCATTAACCGCTCCTCGGTGAGAGTATTCTATCTATTAGGCCAAAGCATGTCTCCCTAACTCGAAAGAACTTTCGAGTCACTTTGGAAAAGTCTTAGTTTCATTTCGAGACACTCCAAGTTTTACTTGAATCTATTTTATGTTATATCCATTTTAATGTGTTTTATATTTGATACCTTGTTCATTTCAAAAACCAAAGCATGATTCGCACGTTATCCGCAATCTAAAAAAATACTAATAACAAACTAAATTTACATTCTTTATAGTCTTCATACGTGATTGTACCAAATGCATACATGTTATACTTGTGCAAACTATGTGAAACTTACATGATACATGTTATATTTTATGCTCATTCATGCAAACAAACTTTATTTTATAAACACGTTATGATCAAGTCTCATCCTTTTCTCCTATTTCGATTTTTTGGATGTCTTCCAACCATAACTCGAACTCAAGGAAGAACTCTAAGTCTAGCTCTAACGTCGATTCGATGTCCAAGAACGACATGATGAAACTCATGGCCAGCAAATGGACAAAGCTATCCCCAACATCGTGAGTAAGATCCAACCAACCCCCAACAACGTCGAATCCCCTCATGCCTCGTCGAATCCAAAGTCGACCCACCTAAGTCAACCTTCACGTTTAAACAATTCAATTCGTGTAGCCCAATGCCGTTTACGGCGAAAGGGATTGACGAAGATGCTCTAATGGTTTGACTCCATAGAGGTGACCTTTCTCAAAGTGGGTGTCCGATCATCTTCGCACCACCAACGCCAACGATGTATTCCGATCAAGAGCTCTTGATTGGTGGTCCGCTGAACATAACGCACGCGAGACGATGCTGCTTACGTGTTAACCTGGACTGAGCTTAAGAAGCTCATGAATGACGAGTTCTGTCCTCCCCACGAGCTCCAACAACTCGAAAATGAGTTTTAGAATCTCAAGCAAGTTGGGAGCGACAACACCGCCTCACCGCTGGGTTTCAAGCAACTTAGCGCCCTTTGCCCTGGCCAAGTCGATTCCACCAACAAGGCTATTTCCAAATACATCCAATCCCTTCCTCCCTCCGTCTCTAATTTTGTTGAGTCCGCTCAACCCATACCCTTGAGGACACCTACCGTTTAGCCGCTAAATTCAATCACAACCGAATTTTGGATGGAACCTTCGAAACAAAGGACTCTACCAAACTGTTCACCTAGCTACCATCGAACCTATCGCCGAACCATCCAAATCATCACCCAAACCCAACACCAACGGTAAGAAGCGGAAGGCTTCAAACTAAAATTGTGCGGTTGTTACTCCGCAACAACTTGCCATAACCCAAAATCCTGAACCGACCAAACGAGCTTACACTAGGACTCTTCCCAAGTGTGTGACTTGTGTAACACCCCAAATCGCTTAAAACAACACCGGCGGAAACACTTGGGGAGTCACATTAACAGATTGTCTCAACAACACATGGTATTTGACGTTTCATTTTATTTGAATATTGAACATAGATTACATTGTCATAATTGTCTTAGAAATTTTTAAACAACGAAAAAACAAGCATGCATAATTATTGTCTTTCTTGTTATAAGGCACTAGGTCCAAGTCTGATCCTACATGAGCACGCATCAGTATATCTAGCATCGTTCCCTGAAACATATGTGAAAACGAGTCAGCAAAAATAAGCCGGCGAGTACATAGGTTTTTGTGAACATGTCAAGTCCATGGCTTTGTATATATTGCAATATAAATAACCCGACTACTAGAGTCGTAAGTGAAACCTTGTTTTGAAAGCATTTGATATGTAATAGTTATTCAACTAAAACAAATGGTTAAAAGTTATAAAATCTAGTAGCCATGAACCTTGACTCGAAAACATTTGTTTTGTAATTCCAACTTGTAAATCGTCTTGAAATAACTCGTATGATTTATATCTTTAATCAAAAATCATTGTGTGACATTGTTTGAAAACTGTTCGTCGTTCCTCGTAATAAACCATTTGTTATAAACAAATCGTTCATCGATCCTTGTTGTAAACCAATCGTTCCTTATTATAATTGTGAAAACTTTTGGTCGTTCTTTAATGAATACATTCAAACCTTTGTTGACTCGACTATACCCCAAGGGTATCTTAAATAGATCCTAAAAGATCTCTTTAATAAGACTAGCAAATCAACGAATGATTTGTTAGTCATAAACAGTTTCTGTCATTCACCAAACTACCCACCAAATCCAGTGAATAGCCTAGTAACGGGATTGTCAATCCTATGGTACCATAACTTACTATTGGGCGGCATAACAATGTTAATAATGTCATTCGTATCTTGGATAATGCACCAACAAGTTGTATCGCATTATTGAAACCATATTGTTATATAAACTATAGTATTTGTACTTTGAAAACTTGAAAACAATTAGCACATATGAATCACCCCAAAACATTTGTAAACATAAAAGAGGGGAGCGATGTACTCGCCTGGGATTTGCGAGTAAGCCTTGTACAAGTGTATGATCAACGTCCGAAGATCAAGGAATCAAGTTTGTGTCCTAATGAATCGAATAACAAGTAAATATCGGAACTTGAAAACGGAGGATTTGGATAGAATGGCACCTTATAAACCAAATGAGCTATTAGGACTCGTATACATGGTTTTAATAAGTTATCATTTGAGTTGGAAAGATTTTTATGTGCTTTTGACCCGTTATGACCCGTTAAGGTAGTTTAAGCTACTTTAACGTGTCATTTGCGTAACTACGCATTCGGATGGTTAGATATGTGTTATGATAAGTCTTTAATGCTTAAACATGTTTGAAAATGTTATTTGATCAGAATACATCTCAAATTTTATGTTACATAAGCTCAAAGTTGATTTATTCGCGAAAAGGGCATTTTGGTCATTATTGAGGATTATAACAACTAGTTATCATAACACTATCCAAACACCATGACCATAAGGTATAACCTCAGAGGGTTATTCCCTTTATATTTATGGTCACAAATTTATATTTGGTCGGATTCAAAGATCAACCAAACGGGTCAGATTAGAAAGTCAAAGCGGTGGTCAAACCGTTCAACTTTCGACTCTAAACAAGCACTAAAATAAGAGTGACTATTTAGACATGTTTTGACATGTCTAAATAAGTTTATAAAAAGTTTTAGCCTCAAAACAAACTGTTTTGACACCCTGAATTAGATCCATTGAAAAATACGCAAAAATCGCATTTTGACCGAAACTTTGACTTGTCAAAAAGACTAGAAATAGTGATAATCAATGGCATGATTTTTAGGGATCATAACCACCTTGATTATCATCATTATGCAAGATTCAATTAAGCCATAAGTTGATCAATTCATGATCTAAACTAAAAGTCAAACAGAAGTTAAACTGTTTGATTTTTAGTCAAATTAAGCTATAGAAATTGAGCATGGCATGGAGGATCACTTACAAACACAAGGGAAAGATCAAAGACACCAAAGGAAGCTCCACAATGAGTGAAAATTCGGATCTGTGGCAGGTTGAAGCAAGAAGGTGGTTAAAGAGTTCAAAATTCACATGATCATTGGTATTTATAATGATCCAAAGTCCACCAAATTATGACAAGTGTTAGGCCAATGCTCTAGGATGATAAAAGTGTGTGGGAGGTGTTAGAAGAGGTTAAAGGGTGGAAAATTCGGCCAGGTGGCAAAATTTGCGAATTGGTAGGGAAGGAAATGAGCTGGAGGCTGCCAGCTACACTTTCTGGAAAAGAAGGGGCGTCGCCACGCACGGCGGGTAACCCCTTTGAGCGTGCACTACGGCGGGTAACCTAGGGAACTTGAAATGTGTTTAAAGATATTCCATAGGTGGTTCGTTTGGTCGTACGATCGCGGTTTTCGGTTAATTACGACAAAAATCGTAACGAAACGCGTGCGTGACCGTAAATGCGTAACGAACAGATTTTTCGCATTCCAATAACTATTATATAATATATTGATGATTATAAAAATTTTTGAATGTCCGAACGTGTTTCGTATAGCGATATTCGCAAAGAAGGTATAGTTTCGCGAAATTTCTAAAATAGCCCCTGAAGTTACAAAAGTGTGATTTTGACATACGAAGCCCTCAAAACTTATTTCTAAGTTATGTAAAGGGTATTTAAAAGTATGTTAAGATTGTGACCTTGTTCCAGAGTGTACGTCGCTGCGAGAATCGGCAGACTTTCGCAGTTTGTCGTAAATAGTCCCTGTGATCGAATAAACTTGCTTTTAACATACCAAACCCTACAAAACTTATTTCTAAGTTATGAAAAGGTTATTTAAGGTATTTTTAGATTCTAACTATTCCAGAACATACGTCTATTAAATTGGTTTCGTTTTGCGTAATATCTTATGTATAACCTCCAGAAAAGCCTATAGGAGTTGAAATTGTACATGGACTAAAATGTTAAATGACACATGTAATTACACAACTCTCAGGAATGAAACACAAGATTTCATTAGAGTCGAATTGTTCGGTATTGTTTGATGCTTGAAAGTCTCAGATGTCACAACTTGCACTACCATCACCCAACCACCACACCATGCCGCCTTTGTACTACGTGCAATAGGTTTGGACACTTTAACACCCAATGCCGAATTAGCCAAAAGCTACAAGGTAACCAAACCCAACCACTTTCCTAGAACCAAACTTAATCACCAGCAAACAATGGTCGCACCTGCTACAAATGTGGCAACCCAAACCACCTGAGCAACGCCTGGCCTCAACGCAACAACAACCAGTAGCAAGCTCCTCGTGGACGAGCTTTCGTCATCACTGCCACTCAGGCCCGGAACAAAATGACGTCATCAATGGTACGTTTCTCGTAAAGATGTTTATGCTTCATGTTTATTTGTACTGGCACGGATAAAAGTTTTGTATTGTTGAATTTGAACCATTTCTTAAGTGTAGACGCTCTAGGTTGCCAAAATCGTTAGATGTCGAAGTCGCTACTGGTAAATCAATCACCATCGATTCCGTTCTTTCTAATTATTCTTTTAATCTCAACGATCACAAGTTTTCAATCGACCTCATACCCATGCAATTGGGTAGTTTCGATATCATAGTAGGTATGGATTGGCTTCGAAGAGTTCATGCCGAAGTTGTTTTTCAGAGAAAATTTTGTCTTCCCCTTCCATCTGGTGATTTGTTACTCGTCTATGGCTAGAAACCCTCAAAAGGTACTCAAGCTTATATCGTGTACTCAAGCAAACAAATACTTGCGCAAAGAGTACTTTGCCTTTCTTGCCAACATTGTGGAAAAGAAGGATAAAGGAAAGAGCATGAGTGATGTTCCTTTCGTATGCGATTTCCCCACGTCTTTCCCGAAGATCGACCTTGAAGAAACTTAGAACTAACAGATCGGAATCTGGTTAGATCTAGGGTTTGGTTCCTTTCATAAAGAGGTTAATCCTTCGTTTGGTTTCGCGATGATGATGGTTGCAACTATACTCCAACTGATCCTACAAAAAGAACACCGTCAGACTCGCCACGGGAGAAGGGGGTTCTCTCCGTGACCACCCTCCAGCGTGAGAATAAGTACAGTAGCCGGAAATAGTTTCAAGTGAAGTAAGAGAGAGAGAGTGTTGAGAGTGAATACCTTTTCCTTGAACCCCAAGTTACTTATTTATAGCCGGAGTTTGGGCGCCAAAATGAGATATGGAAACCTAACGGAATTTTCATTACTCCGTTAATTCTTGACTGTCCGTTAGTGCACAAGATCGTGAGCTCATCTAAGGCTAGGGAGATGCCACGTGTCGTCATGAGATCACTATATTTTATTGATGTGAGCATGCTATCACCGTGACCTCCTTAGATGCTGCCACGTGCCATTCGGTTATAACCGAATAGTAGCTTTGTACGATTGGCAATAAATGCTTCTAGAACATTTATACAGCTGTACCTGCAGCACGTATACATTCTGTTACAACAGAAAAGATTTCTTTTGCCTCTGCACCATTTCTTGTAAACAAGGATTTCTGCTAAGAAAAGTCTTCAGGATTAACTGTTTCCTTGCGCGAGCGGCGACAAAGTATTTAAATGATCTTTTTCTTTCTTTGCTGTTTAGCGCAACGTTTGCAGAGTTCTTGTTTTGTTACAAGTGTCTGTGCAAGGTTTATGAATGAAGCATTACCCAAGGAAATTGATCAAGATTAACTTTGAACCTTGCGCGAGCGCACGCAAGGTGGTTAAATGATCTTTTCCTTCTTTGGGTATTTGGCGCAGAGTTTAGTGAGTCTTTCTTTGGCAGAGAAGCCTGCACAAGGTTTCCTTAGTAATTAATAATGGGTATGGTTTCCTTGCTTGGCGCTAAAATTTTTGGGACCATACCCCTTCAAGTCCCCCCAGTCCAGTGTTGCTCCTATGTAAAAGTAAAAAGTAGGTGGAGACTGGACTTAAGATAAGTATGTTGCGCTGTATTGTCCCTTTAGTGTTTTTTGCTTCTGGTGACGTATCATATGTGAGCGTCGAAGACTATTTGAATTTCAATTATATTGGAGGACACGTGTCGTTCATCCAGATAATGTTTGTTGGTGTAAACACACGTTCCTGAGACGTGGTGGTACTAGTTGACAGGTTGTTAATAGTATGTTAATGATAATTCGGCAACACGCGCGCGCGTGAGGGTAATCATGTTCCCCACTCGCCCTTTCAGTTACCTGGGAGGGTGTAATGGTCTCAAAAGTCGTTGTTGTCACGTCAAGCATTAATTACGTTGGTATATAAAGGGGATCGACTCTTCATTTGCTTCTCTACCAGTTATTGTTCTAGAGAGAGAGCACATATCCTTCATATTTTCCAGCGATCTGTGATACTCCGATCATCTTCTTAGTTGAGTTTACTGTCTTCTTGATCTTACGATACTTATGGCTACCAGTTCCGGGAGAGTCGAGATACTGGTGACATCAATACTTCCACCGTTAAAGTGGAAGAAAGAAGACTATGATGCCCTGGTTAATAACTTTCTATTTGCCAAGTCCTGGGGAGCTTTTTACCCTAAGGAGGGTGCCACGGCGGCGGATGCCCCGGCCGGCTACATCACTTTATTCTACGATTACTTTGCCGAGGGCAATTTTAGACTTCCGGTGACCCACTTCATGCTTGAGATTCTTGATTTCTACAAATTCCATATCTCTCAACTGAACCCCAAGGGAATGGTCAGAATCAGGCATTTCGAGTTTGTTTGCCGGTCGATGCAGATCATTCCGACGGTCGAGAAGTTCCGGGTTTTTTATCAGTTGCATTGTTCTCTGGGATTCTATTTGTTCCAACAACGTTTGCAAGCAAAACGGTTGTTGTTAGTGCCACCCAAATCCTATCACGACTGGAAACATAAGTTTTTTTTATGTTAAGGCGGCAGTGATCCTGACGGCGATGACGTTCAGGGCCGGGGAGGAGATAGACTTGGAGACGTTGGCCATTCCTACCAACGAAGTGTGGTACAAAATATTAAAGATGTGCCCAATATTGTCTTACCGGAAAGGGTGTTAATTGCTGCTGGGATGAGCATCCTGTGGAAGAAGGAGCGTCAAGAGAAACAGGTTTACACCGAAGATGTTGTTGGTACGTTACTTCATAACTTCTTAGAACAACCTTCGATAACTGTTTATTGATGATGTTTTGTTGCTATGCTTTGTTATGTAGTTGCGCCGTTATATTTGGTCTCCTTCAAGAGAGATAACGGGAAGATGGCCGCTATGCCACTTGAAGAAAATGAGGAACCCTGGTTTGATCAGATCCTGGGAAATTTTGAACTTCCCAACAAAGAAAACCTCAACGCGCAGCCCTCCTCCACTACTGGTCTGTAGTATACTGTGAAGCCTGGGTTAGTTATTGGAATAATACTTGTAGATGCTAATTCTAAGTAATATTGCAATGTAACTTATGGCGCAACGTTTTTTCCCTTTATCATTGATCATGTAGGTGATTTGCTAAACTTAGGCGTAGGCCCTGAGTCGAAGAAGAAGAAAAAGAAGCCAACTGTTGCTGTTGCGCCCCCTTCCTCCAAACCAGATCAAAAGACTAAGCCACCTGCTGCTGTAAAAGCTGAGGGCAAGAAAGGTACGCATCTCGTATCTGATTCTTGATGTGATTACGTGGTGGTGTCAGACTCATTTGAGGGTCTCGCGCCTGTAGGTTTGAGGAAACCCAAGGAGGAGCCTGTTGACACGTCATCTGTCCCTGCCTCTAACCCAGATGAACCTTTGGAGATACCTTCAAGCCCCGAGGAGGCGTTGAAGCGTCCTTCAAAAAAGAGGAAGGAAACTGAGACTGTACCACCTTCTCCTCCGAAAAAGGTTGCGCGTACGCGCATTGGTAAGAAGAGCAATCAAGATGCTCTTACGAAGAAATTTTCTCCTGGTATGTTTACTTCTTTGCACACATTGTGGTAATAGCTGCGCACTACCTTGTGTTTGATACTTGTGTTTATTTTTGCAGAGAAACTTGTAAAGGTTGCGCCGGTCACCTCTTCTTCCATACCATCACCGTGCAAGCCTAATAATACTAAAGGGGGTGATGTGGACCCTAGCGCCCCATTCTCTGATGCGGACCCCTTTATTCCAGAAAAACCAAAAGAAGAAACAAAACAATTTGTTACTGAGAATCCTGCTGGCGAGCAGGTTAAAGATACTGCTTCAGATGTTGCTAAGAATCCTGCTGACGAGCAGGTTAAAGATACCGCCACAGGTGTTGATGCGGAAAGGCCTGTAGATGTGGAACAAGATAAACCATCCACACCCATTGGTGAGTCTTCAACGATTTTCTCTAAGGGTGCGGGCCCTTCAACAAAAAGCGATCATTTTATGCCTACTTTTGATGACTCAGATGAGGAGTCGTCGATTCGCCCTGATGAAACACCTGGGGATTATTATTATCGCTCATATTCTGAGAAACGGGCCTCTGAGATTCATCAGCCTGTGTGGAAGGTCAAACAAGGTGATGTTTTTACTGATTGGCACTCATGCAGGGAGTGGTATAAGGGCATCTTTCCTCCGGCGGAAGTGAAGCGTCAAGAAGAGAAAAATGTAACAACTCGAAAATTCGATTGTTATCTTTTCTTTTTGTTTTCCTGTTTACCTATCTTTTGTAATTCCGAGATTCGACTTATAATAAAGCTTATGTTGATTAATTTTGGTGTTGTACGTTATTATCGCATCTAATCGCTTATTGAATCGCATCGCTAATCTCATCGCATCGCAAATCGCAGTTATTTATGTGGTTTTATGTTATTTATGTGTTATGTGTGTTTGTGGTTACGTTTACACTCGCTATCGCATCGCTTTCGCACTCTCGAATCGCCAAATCACACTATTATATCTGCTAATAACGCTTAACGCTTTAATTTAACACTTAATATAACTATTTAAGGCGAACCGGATAACCAAACGAACACTTAACGCGAAATCGGCAAACAAAACCTGGTCACCAGGCCAAGTTCGGCCGAACTTGCCTACCACAAGTTCGCCAAAACTTGCCTGATAACCAAAGATCCCTTGTTTGCCATCAAGTTCGGCCGAACATAACCTAATACCTTTCAATATTCTTCCAAGTTCGCGCGAACTTGCATGGAAATATGCAAGTTCGGCCGAACTTGTCTCCCTCAGCTCCATTTCCTATAAATACTCAGCTCATTCTTGTCATTTGCACTTGCTGACCAAGTTCGCTCAGAGCTCCCTCATCCCAAATCTCTCGTGTTCTAAGTAAGAAACGACCCGATTTTGACTACAACAACGTTTATCAACAACCAACAAAGGTTTACAATGATTTTGCATAAGGATCTACCTTCGTTTTCATCAAAACCCATTCTTTTACGAAAATCTTCATCTTTTTCTTCAAAAAACTTCTGTTTTAAGCTTAGATCTACACAATACGAGTTCGTTTGGTGATAGTAGAGACTTACCAAACACGAGATCTGTAAGATCTCAGCTTTTAAGTGATAGATCTGAGAAAAACCTTGATAAATATCGATTTTGACACAAAATACGGACTTTTAAGGATGTTTTGTTCATTTTCTGATATGAAACAAAGCATCTATCATTCAAGATCCCAGATCTGGAAGCACAAGGACGTTTATGTTGGTTTACACAAGCCGGACTAATCCGAACGAACCCCGAGTTCGCCCGGATTATCCCACGCTTTTGTAAAATGGCTAAAACAGCTCTAAAAGACCTCTCTGATCTAAGTTTGTTCAGTAGCATAGGGTTGGAGGGATGAACACTCGATTTTCCTCAGCAAACGATGCGAAAACGCAAGATTTTGGACCCGAAAACATCAAGTTCGCTCGAGAATCACCAGCTCACCAGGTTAAGTTCGACCGAACTTGCACCATTTGGTTAAGTTCGACCGAACTTGAGTGTGTCTTCACAAAAATTCTTGCAAGTTCGCCCTGACTTGCCTGGTTTCTTAGGAAACCATACAAGTTCGACCGAACTTGCCTTGTCAGTAAGGTTTTCCTACAAGTTCGCCCGAACTTGACAAGTTTCTTAGGAAACTCATCAAGTTCGACCGAACTTGGCTATAAACTCACTGAGTTCATACTTGAACTTGTATGTTTACACACAAGTTCACCCGAACTTGGCTACTGCCCAGCCAAGAGTTAATCGTTTCAGCTTTTCGGAGACTGATGCACTTCCGTTCGCGTATGCAGGCTGATCCGACGCTCTTCTCGACTCTTCGCAGATCTCCTACCTACCTAAAATGCACCCACAGTGAGTATACTTGACCCATTTTTGCTTTAACGCACTTTTGGGTGTTACATACGTTCCTATATCAAAAATCACAACACCAATCAAAACTGTTTATCACACGCGAATGATCTGATTGTATATGCTCTATACGTGATACTAGAAACATGTGACTAGGACTTGTTTTCGTTAACTTGCCTCCTTAGCTAGTATGGTACTATAGTGTGGCTTACACCCGATGGGGTCTAGTTAGGACGGACGCGCAAGCCTTCTCACGGTAGTTAGCATGAGAAATGAGCCTATGTTATGTTAAGTGCTTTGGTGTATCATGATATGTAATTATATTGTTTCGAAAGTGCTTTCTCGACTATGCTAGTGTTATTCAAACTCGTATGCTCACCTTTACTTAATTGTATTGACTTGTATTTTAACGTATGTAACAGGTTGAGGATTTATAGCTTGGATGCCTTGGATGTCGCATGCGTAGTTTAGTTTGTTTTATTTAGTTTGTTTTAGAACGGTTGTAATAAAATCTAGGGGGGATCGAATTGGATTGTGTTTAAGAGATTTTGTTGGTATGTAATGGTTATTTTGAAGGTTTATGAGTTTGATAGTATGGGATATTAAATGTGATGTTTATCTTTGAAATGGTTGTTATGGAAATTCTCTTTATCAATCTGATTCGTCTAGTGCCACTACCCCGATGATTCCGCCATCGGTTGGGGTGTGACAGATTGGTATCAGAGCGCCATAACTTAGGATAATAGGTAGAATTGCCATGATTCGACCTAGTAGCATGTTTAAGTACCCGATTGACCTATCTTTGACTTAAATGTTAAACTACTTGCTATAAATGCTTAAATATGCCTTTCCTAAGGCTAATACAATAATACACGCTTCGAAACGCTCGCATCACACCAAACGAGTGATCAAGTCGAGAATAGGTGTGAAAACCGAGAACTCTCGACGAGATCATTCACTCCGCGTATTCTCTCTCATGAGATATCTTCGTTGAGTTAGGAGTGACATCCAAACCTTGACGAAAATCTCCATTTCTATCTATGAATAAAGTTGCTAAGTTAGGTGTGAAACCCGCATCTTAGTAACTAATTCCGCAATTCGATTTTCAATCTCACCAAAGTCTCGGTTACGCTGATGGTTTGGAACGCATATTAACTGGAAGGGTAAACGTCGTTAGCCGCTTGCGGTGAGAACGTTTATCTATTAAGCCAAAGCGTGGGTCCAAATGCAAAGGGTAGTCGAATCACTTTGGCGTGTCAAACGTCTCAAAACCCCGGACACTCCCAATTGATTTAAGCCTATATCATCGATTTACGCATCATCGAGTTTATTATTATTTATGTGTCTCAAATCTTGAGAATTTTTGCTTTATTCGATTTCTCGCTTTGATGATTTATCATATCATCGTTTTCTCGATTTATCGCATTTACGCTCCATCGAATGTATGCACAACTCGCACAACTCTCGAAATCTAAAACGCTAATTAATACACCAACCAAACTAATCGCTTAACCCGCTTACGCCTATGAGGACGTGTGCCTCATACGCGGTATTATCTCGCTTATCTCGCTATTATATATCGCTTATATATCTCGCTTATATCTCGCATCTTGCATCGCGCTACGCATTGTTATTATTAGAAGGTGAATACATGCAAATATGTGCTTATGTACTTACGTGCTTATGTGCTTACATGCTTATGTGTCTATGTGGATACGTGCTTATGTGTTTTTGGTGCCTTGTATGAATAGTTATAATAAATATTTAAACATAACTCTATTATAATCGAATCTCGTCTAATCTAAATCCTTCGTGTAGATGTTTTCTACGGGATCGCACACCGAAGGAATCTCCAGCGCAGCAACGCCGACAAGCGCATCGACTCTATGGTAGCCAAGGAAATGGCTGAGGTGATTCCACAGATTGTCTGTCACACACCCGACCCGCAGCGGAATAAGAGTCGGGGCATAATTGGGTTATCACCAAAGCTCATGATGTTTACTAATATGTTTCATATTTATTAATTTCAAATTACAACTTCAATATTTCAAACAAGTTCATACAATTACAAGGAAAAAGTAACTAAATAAACAATCCAAAGCCTAAACTGATTTATTCTTCTAGGCCGTCCTATATGTTTCTTGCTGCATTAGGATCACCTGTATCATGTGTAAAAATGGGGGTTTTTGGGTCAACAAAAGTTGGCGAGTGAACCTTGTTAGAAAACATTTACTATTGATTTCTTGTTGTATTTAATATGGAAAAATTGTACAATAATCATATGTGAGCAAACGTAAATAAACATACAATAACAAACCACCTTGCATGAGTATATGACATGAATGATATTGTATATGTTGGCAACGTCACGTTCCGCTCATAGGTAATGGGGAACGGACGGCCTATAATGATGTATGTGCGATCAAGGCTCAATCAAACGGAGCCGATCGTATGTTGGCAACGCCACGTTCCGCTCATAGGTAATGGGGAACGGTTCCGCTCATAGGTAATGGGGAACAGACGAGCCTATGATGATGTATGTACTGAAAATGATAAATTAAATCTAAACATTAACCACACAAACAATTGATACATATTGGATACACATTTGATCATGGATATGATGGATGCACAAGTGTTTAAATGTAATAAATAATAAGTGACACATGATACACCCCAAAAGGTGATTAAAACGGGGAATTTGTAGAGATTCACTCACGTTGGGTGCGTTCGTTTGATGATGTTGAATGCGCACGAGTTTAGAGGGTTGATCGACGAGGAATAACTAACCTAAATAATAACGAAAGGTACGGTAAATAAGTGGATTTTATTAACAATTTTAATGGGGTTTTTAGATTTATTTTTGTGAGTTTAAGGTCATTTTCTAACTTTAAAAATATTATTTTTAAGTATTTTTAATTGATTTTTAAATTAAATAAATAAATAAAAATATAAAAAAATGTTGATTTTTTTGGGTTGACCGTTGCTCGTTGACCGTTGACTTTGACTGTTGACCGGTTCGGACTTTGTGTTTGTTTGCGCTGAGTGAGGTTCGAACTTGTGACCTCCCGTACGCGTGCACGCAGCTCTACCAACTGAGCTACGTGTCTAACCCGAAATATTCTAAGTTTTAATTATATATATATACTAATTAAATGTTTAATTTATTCGGTTTATATTAAAAGAATTTAAATGGTTGAACCGGTTTGCAGGGAGCCGGATTAAACTCGGGTCCTTCGGTTTATAAGCGCACAGCCCAACTAGTTGGGCTGTGTGACTTATTTGTTAAACTTACAGTTTTTATTAATCTTAAAAACACTCCTAGGTCCTACTCTGATTCAGTAACAAAAAATTTGGTTTTAATTCGGAAAGCGGGTGCGTTTGTAAGATTCGAACTCGTGACGTGCGCTATGTGTTTGCACACAGTCCACCGCTGGATTGTGTGTCTAACCCGGTTTAATATTCAATTTATATATACTTATACACAACGTCGACTTCGTCTTCTTCGTTCAAAGACACAGAACAACGATTATTCGACTGTTCTTGTTTAATTCGATTAACGGACATATAAATGATTAAAATGAAATGTATAACGAAGGTTTTGGAAATGAATGTACCGGAAAGATGATTTTCTCAGAACTCCGGCAAAGGTCGTCGGCTCTGTTTATGAATTCCGTCTGAGCGGACCAATTAACAGTTTTGATTAACATTGTGAAATTGAGTTACTAAGCAAAGATTATCGAAGAGTTTGGATGTTTGTACCGATTCACAGCGTGTTTTATGAAATGTCCAGAGATTTTCCGGCGAGTGCTGAATATCCGGTAACGTCGTCTGGGACCGATTCTGGTTGAAGAATTTAAGTCAGTATAAGTCTAACAATGGATAGAAGATGAAAGAATTGAGAAATTTACCGATTCGATGAATGTCACGGTTTTCCGGCGAAAGTCCGGCGATATCATAAAACGTTTCCGACGAACAGAAATTAGAGCGAAAGTGAAATTGAAGGTTCTGCGAATGTTTCCAAGTTATGAGACGATGAAATTGTCAGTGTAAAGCTGGAGAAATATGATTTCGGTTTTCAAAACTCAAAATCATATGAAGCAAGTTCATTGAAGTCAGAATTGATTAAGAACGTGGGTTGTAATTGATTTATCGGTTATAATCAGTAACTCACGATCACTCAAACGTCTGGATAGTTGAAAGCCGATTATCGGTTTCAGTTTTGAAGCAAACAGATGAGTTCACGGGTATTAAGTTTTATTTGTTTCCTTGTTTACACAAAAGAACCAAGTGGCGGAGTGGTTAAGTTGTGTGTTGGTTGTGTCTTACGGCTGACCCGGGTTCGAAACCCGGCAGCCTATTTTCTTTTTTATTTACTTTATTTTTACTTTTTAACAATTTTTGTTTCCATATTCTAAAATGTTTATTAGTTAAGTATTGTTTAAACTTAAAATGAGCATTAAAAAAGCAACGGAAATTTGAAACTGACTATTCAATTAATAAACGAAGCGGGTTTTGAAAACCCGTTTTTCGACGGATGTTACATTGTCAGCGAAATTCAAGCGGTTAGCAGCAACTCTTCAGTTGACTCCAAGGGAGATGCCCCGAAACCTCAGTTCAGCTTTAAGTAGTTCAAAGTATGTGGACCGCTTACTTTCTCAGGCACCGAGGGGCCGAGTGCCATGTTCCACTGGTTTGACTCTATCGAGGTCACATTCCGCCAAAGTGGGTGTCCCAAGGCTCTGCGCACTATCAATGCTACCGGTGTGTTTCAGTCAAGGGCTCTCGACTGGTGGACAACCGAGCGCAAAAGGCGTGGGAACGACGAAGCTTACGGACTCACTTGGGAGGAACTTAAGGAAATTATGATCAAGGAATTCTATCCTCCCTAGGAAATCCAAAAGTTGGAGAACGAATTTTGGAATATCAAGCAAGATGGTCCCGATAACGCTGGTCTCACTGCTCGCTTCAAACAGTTGAGCATCATCTGTCCCGGTCAAGTTGATATGACCGAAAAGGCAATCAAGAAATACCTCAATGCTCTCCCCGATTGCGTCGCTGACTTTGTTCAAGCAGCACGCCCTGCTACTATCGAGGAGACCTACCAGCTAGGCGCCGAGATTAATGATAAACGAGTTCAGTCAGGTTACTTTAAAAGCAGCAAGGTCGCAAATCAGGCAGTCACCGAATCAGCAGCTCCTACTACCGAACAGCCCCGAGAGCCAAAGAACAGTCGCCGTGGTCGTAAAAGGGAAAACCCGAGCAAGAACTTTGCTCTTACTGCTCCAACGAACCCTCAGCCACTCCAGTCAGCAGCACCAAACGCACCTCCAGCAAAGCGTGCGTACACTGGTCCGCACCCTATGTGCCCTAAGTGCACATATCATCATGCCGTTGGAGGCAATTGCCGTTTTTGCACAAACTGAACATCTACGACCATTTTACTGTCAGCTGCCGTAGTGGTCCTCGTCAGCTAGCTCCTCAGGCTCCAGCAGCTCCAGCTTTACCTGCTCCTCCTCAAGCCAACCAGCAGCAAGCTCCAAAGGCACGAGCGTGCTTCGTGTGTGGTGACCCAAACCACTTTGCTAACGTTTGCCCAAACCGCACCGCGAAACAAGAGCCGCAGCAGCAGCAGCAGCACCACCACGCAGCCTCAGCAGCAACAACAAGCTGCGCGTGGAAGAGCCTTCAATCAGAATCACCGCCAGGCCCAGAATGACAACAATGTTGTCAATGGTACGTTTCTCGTTAATGGTATTTATGCTTCATGTTTATCTGATACTGGTGCCGACAATTGTTTTGTATCGTTAGAATTCGAAAAGGTTTTAAAATATAAGCGCGCTAAACTCCCAAAGACTTTCGGTGTGGAAGTCGCCACCGGAAGAACCGTTACCGTTAACTCCGTTTTACGTGGTTGTAATCTCGATCTCAACAACCATGTCTTCTCGATCAATCTCATACCAATGCAATTAGGAAGCTTCGATATCATAGTAGGCATGGATTTTCTTCATGAGAATCATGCTGAAGTTGTATGCTTCGATAAAATGTTTCGCTTCCCCTTTCCGAATGGTGATCAACTTCATGTTTATGGTGAAACACCCTCAAAGAAGTTGATGCTTTTGTCATGTACTCGAGCACACAAATGCTTGCAAAAGCGATGTGTTGCTTTCCTCGCCCATATCGTGAACCCAGAGAAAGAAAAGAAGACTTATAAAGATGTTCCCGTTGTTTGTGAATTTCCTAAAGTTTTCCCGACGATTTCCCGGTTTACCCCCTACTCGAGATGTCGAATTCCGTATCGATTTAGTTCCCGGAGCTACTCCCGTTGCTAAATCTCCTTATCGTCTCGCACCATCAGAAATGCACGAGCTATTAAGCCAACTTCAAGAGCTTCTTGATAAAGGTTTCATACGCCCGAGCACTTCGCCTTGGGGCGCACCCGTCCTTTTCGTGAAAAAGAAGGATGGATCGTTCCGAATGTGCATCGATTATCGTGAGCTTAATAAGCTTACGACAAAGAATCGTTATCCTCTTCCTCGTATCGACGACTTATTTGATCAGCTTCAAGGCGCCACTTGTTTTTCCAAGATCGATCTTCGTTCCGGTTATCATCAGTTACGCGTGTTGGAAGAAGACATTCCTAAAACCGCCTTTCATACCCATTATGGCCATTTCGAATTCGTGGTCATGCCTTTTGGTCTTACCAATGCACCTGCGTTCTTCATGGATTTGATGAACCGTGTGTGCAAAGCTTTCTTAGGTCGTTTCGTCATTGTCTTCGTCGATGATATCCTTATCTATTCGAAGTCGAGAGACGAACATGTGCGTCATCTCCGTTTAGTCCTCGAACTTCTTCAAGGAAATCGCCTTTACGCTAAGTTCTCTAAATGTGAATTCTGGCTCAAAGAAGTCCAATTTCTCGGCCACATCGTTATAGTCAAGGAATTCACGTCGACCCTGCAAAGATTGAAGCCGTCAAGAGTTGGATAACACCGAAGAATGCTTTCGAAATCCGTTCATTTCTTGGATTGGCGGGTTACTACCGTCGATTCATCGCCGACTTTTCAAAAATCGTCGTTCCGCTTACTGCTTTAACTCATAAAGACAAACATTCTGTTTGGGATTCCAATCAAGAGGAAGCGTTTCAAATTCTCAAGCGTATGCTATGCAACACTCCCGATCTCGCTTTACCTGACGGAAACGACGATTTCGTTGTTTACTATGATGCCTCTAATCTTGGTCTTGGTTGTGTTCTTATGCAATGAGACAAGGTTATCGTGTATGCGTCTCGACAACTCAAGATCCACGAGAAGAACTATACAACCCACGATCTCGAACTCGGTGCAGTTGATTTTGCATTAAAGATATGGCGACACTACCTTTACGGTACTAAGTGTACGGTCTTCACCGACCATAAGAGCTTACAACATATCTTTAATCAAAAAGAACTAAACATGCAACAACGTCGGTGGGTTGAACTTCTCAACGACTACGATTGTGAGATACGCTACCATCCCGGCAAAGCAAACGTCGTCGTCGATGCTCTAAGTCGACGAAGCTATGTATATGGTATTCATGACTCTCAGCTTGTGCTTAACTTGAAACCCTCATCCGTGCCGCTTAATTCGCCTGCTTTAACGAGAATAAACCTTCAAGACGAAATGAAATGTGGTGCCGAAACTCAGCTTGTATCTAAATCTGATGGTATTTATTACTATCTCGATCGTATTTGGATTCCTACTCGTGATAATCTCCGTGAATTGCTAATGACCGAAGCTCATAAATCTCGATATTCCATTCACCCCGGTGCCGACAAGATGTACCAGGACCTTCGTCCTAAGTATTGGTGGCGGGCATGAAAAAGGATATCGCCATGTACGTCTCAAAATGCTTAACTTGTTCGAAGGTTAAAGCTGAACATCAAAGGCCTTCTGGCTTACTCGAACAACCCGAAATCCCGATGTGGAAGTGGGAGAGTATAGCTATGGACTTTGTTACTAAACTCCTGCATACTTCATCTGGTCACGATAGCATTTGGGTTATCGTTGATCGTCTCACCAAATCTACGCACTTTATTGCTATACGAGAAGACTTTAAGGTCGAACGATTAGCCCGAATCTATACCGACGAAGTTATACGTCGACACGGGACGCCTCGTGACATCATCTCTAAGGGGACGGTCGTTTTACCTCGCGTCTCTAGGAGACCTTTCAATCCGCTCTCGGTATTACTCTCAATCTCAGTACTGCCTTTCACCCTCAAAGCGACGGTCAGACTGAGCGCACGATCCGCACCCTCAAAGACATGCTTCGTGCGTGCATCATAGATTTTGGTGGTAACTGGGATACGCATTTACCTTTAATCGAATTCTCGTACAATAATAGTTATCATACCAGCATTCAAATGGCTCCTTTTGAGGCACTGTATGGAAGAAAATGTCGATCGCCTATTGCATGGCACGAGATCAGATTAGCACAAATCACCGGTCCCGAGCTAATTCAAGAAACGACGAACAAGATCCTCCAAATCAGAGACAATCTCTTGAAAGCTCGGAGTCGTCAAAAGAGTTATGCCGATAAACGCCGCAAGCCCCTACACTTCGAAGTGGGAGATCATGTTCTCCTAAAGGTTGCGCCATGGAAGGGAGTGGTCCACTTCGACAAGAAATGAAAGCTAGTGCCTCGATACGTTGGTCCCTTTAAGATTCTGGAAAGGATCGGTAAAGTAGCCTATCGTCTCGAATTACCGAGGAACTCAATAATGTACATCCGACTTTCCATGTGTCTAATCTCAAAAAGTGCTTAGCCGAATAAAATCTGCATGTCCCTCTCGAAGATTTGCAAATCAACGAGACTCTCCATTTCGTGGAAAAGCCTGTGGAAATCATGGACCGGGAGACCAAGAAACTCCAAAGCTCTCGCATCCCTATCGTAAAGGTCCGATGGGAGGGCAAACGCGGCGCCGAGTTTACTTGGGAATTGGAAAGTGATATGAAGGCCAAGTACCCGCATCTATTTGTTATAGCTACTGCTTAATTTCGGGACGAAATTCCCTAAAGTAGGGGAGACTGTAACAACTCGAAAATTCGATTGTTATCTTTTCTTTTTGTTTTCCTGTTTACCTATCTTTTGTAATTCTGAGATTCGACTTACAATAAAGTTTATGTTGATTAATTATGGTGTTGTACGTTATTATCGCATCTAATCGCTTATTAAATCGCATCGCTAATCTCATCGCATCGCAAATCGCAGTTATTTATGTGGTTTTATGTTAATTATATGTTATGTGTGTTTGTGGTTATGTTTACACTCGCTATCGCATCGCTCTCACACTCTCAAATCGCTAAATCACAATATTATATCAACTATAACGCTTAACGTTTTAATTTAACGCTTAATATAACTATTTAAGGCAAACCAAATAACCAAACGAACACTTAACGCAAAATCGGCAAACGAAACTTGGTCACCAGGCCAAGTTCGGCCGAACTTGCCTACCACAAGTTCGCCCGAACTTGCCTGATAACCAAAGATCCCTTGTTTGCCATCAAGTTCGCGCGAACTTGCATATGTATATGCAAGTTCGCCGAACTTAACCTAATACCCTTCAATATTCTTCCAAGTTCGCACGAACTTGCATGGAAACATGCAAGTTCGGCGAACTTGTCTCCCTCAGCTCCCTCTCCTATAAATACTCAGCTCATTCCTCTCATTTGCACTTGCTGAGCAAGTTCGCTCAGAGCTCCCTCATCCCAAATCTCTCGTGTTCTAAGTAAGAAACGACCCGATTTCGACTACAACAACGTTTATCAACAACCAACAAAGGTTTACAACGATTTTGCACAAGGATCTACCTTCGTTTTCATCAAAACCCATTCTTTTACGAAAATCTTCATCTTTTTCTTCAAAAACTTCCGTTTTAAGCTTAGATCTACACAATACGAGTTCGTTTGGCGATAGTAGAGACTTCCCAAACACGAGATCTGTAAGATCTCGGCTTTTAAGTGATAGATCTGAGAAAAACCTTGATAAATATCGATTTTGACACAACATACGGACTTTTGAGGATGTTTTGTTCATTTTTTGATATGAAACGAAGCATCTATCATTCAAGATCCCAGATCTGGAAGCACAAGGACGTTTATGTTGGTTTACACAAGCCAGACTAATCCGAACGAACCCCGATTTCGCCCGGATTAGCCCACGCTTTTGTAAAACGGCTAAAACAGCTCTAAAAGACCTCTCCGACCTAAGTTTGCTAAGTAGCACAGGGTTGGAGGGATGAACACTCGATTTTCCTTAGCAAACGACGTGAAAAGCAAGATTTTGGACCCGAAAACATCAAGTTTGCTCGAGAATTACCAGCTCACCAGGTCAAGTTCGACCGGACTTGTACCCATTTTGGTGATTCCCAAGTTTTCCTGCAAACAAGTTCGCCACGCGAACTTGGAACAAGTTTCTTAGGAAACTCATCAAGTTCGACCGAACTTGGCTATAACTCACTAAGTTCATACTCGAACTTGTGTGTTTACACACAAGTTCGCCCGAACTTGGCTACTGCCCAACCAAGACTTAACCGTTTCAGCTTTTCGGAGACTGATGCACTTCCGTTCGCGTATGCAGGCTGATCCGGCGCTCTTCTTACTCTTCTCAGATCTCCTACCTACCTAAAACGCACCCACAGTGAGTATACTTGACCATTTTCGCTTTAACGCACTTTTTGGGTGTTACATATGTTCTATATCAAAAATCACAACACCAATCAAAACTTTTATCACACGCGAATGATCTGATTGTATATGCTCTATACGTGATACTAGAAACATGTGACTAGGACTTGTTTTCGTTAACTTGCCTCCTTAGCTAGTATGGTACTATAGTGTGTCTTACACCGACGTGGTCTAGTTAGGATGGACCGCAAGCGTTCTCACGGTAGTTAGCATGAAAATGAGCCTATGTTATGTTAAGTGTTTTGGTGTATCATGATATGTAATTAGATTGTTTCGCAAGCGCTTTCTAACTATGCTAGTGTTATTCAAACTCGTATGCTTACCTTTACTTAATTGTATTGACTTGTATTTTAACATATGTAACAGGTTGAGGATTTATAGCTTGGATGCCTTGGATGTTGCATGCGTAGTTTAGTTTTTATTGTTTTAGAACAGTTGTAATAAAATCTAGGGGGGATCGAATTAGATTGTGTTTAAGAGATTTTGTTGGTATGTAATGGTTATTTTGAAGGTTTATGAGTTTGATAGTATGGGATATTAAATGTTGATGTTTATCTTTGAAATGGCTGTTATGGAAATTCTCTTGATCAATCGGGTTCGCCTAGTGAACTACCCCGATGATTCGCCATCGGTTGGGGTGTGAAAAAAAACCACGATGTCACTTATCAAACATATTTAAAGAGTCTGCCCTTGCCTCTTCCACTATGAACCGAATCATGCGCGAATGGCGCAACATGAACAAGGAGTGGATGAGGTTGAGATTAATAAGGCGAAGGCCAAATTTGAAAGGGAGAAGACTCTGAAGATGGTTATGGATTTTGAGGCTGCTAAGGCCAAGTTTGAGGAGGAGAAGAAGACCGAGGAGTTGTCTACGCTTGCATGGAAGCGCAAATGTGAGGCTGCTGCTGCGCAGCATGCTGAAGATCGCAAGCGCTTTGTGGTGACTTGTGATCGAGACAATAATGAAAAATTTTCTCTTCGTAATGAAATTGAGAAACTCAAGAAAGAGAAAACTGATGCAGTTGCTGCAGCTGAGGAGGCCCGTTCGCATAGAGAGAGGAGCGAACAGAATGAGGTAGCAACCAAAATGACTCTCCTCCTTAAGAATAAAGAGATTGATGATTTAACCTTTATGTTAATTGATCAGGCGAAGTTGATTCCTTGAAAAAAGGATATCAAACTTCATCGTACTGAGAAAGCCGAGTTGACCCGCCGTCTTACTGAAAGCGAGAAAAAATTAACGATACGGAGGTCGCTCGTGCCACAGCTGAGAGCCTGGCAGAGTCGCTGATGAATCAGCTTATTGGCTGCGCGAGTATGGGATTGTGGAGGTATTATCCCTACCTTGAAATATATGTCTTGCTGAATTACCATATCGTATACAGATGTGTTTTTTTACAGATTGCAAATTCCATCTTAAACTCTACGGAGTTAGATGAGAGGGTAGCAGAACTGATGGTGACGGCGCGAAATGATGGTCATGCTGAGGGCTACAAAGAATGTACGCTGCATGTGGCCCATGCTTTGAAGACTGAATGGGACACAAGCCGAGCTGCCACGCATGGAACTGATACCTATGCCATCTAACAGCTGGGAAGGAAAAATATGATCACTTTGAAATCCCTATCATGGACCTTGTTGATGCTTCGCTGCAGCATGATGACTTTGTTGATAGATTAAAGAGATTTTTGCAATGGCGGAAAAAACAATCAAGCAAAAAAGATGAACTAGGGCATCTAGACGGTTAGATTTTGCTTGATGTTTGTAATTATTCCTGATGTATCGTTGCGCGGCCGCGCAAGTACTTCTTAGTGTAAATATATAATATATTTAGTTTACAATGTTTGCATGTGATCAATTACTTGTTTAGGATAGACAAATGAACAATAATCAATCTCATGTGTGAGCGTAAGCATTGCTTTATCTTGTGGCTCATGAGTATGTTTTTTGTTTATCCAAAGGAATTGCATGCATTTGTAATAAATATATAAAAGAATGTAAGTAGCGACAGAAGGTATTTTATTTCATTGATAAAGCGTAAAGCTATAACTGTCACTAAGATTACAAACAAGAATTAATGTAAGCAGACTCATAAAAAGCGCAAGGCTAACGAGCTCTGAGATTACGTGTAACATCTACGCAATTGCTAGGGCGTTCCAGGTCCGCGGGACTCTAGAACCGTCCAAGCGCTTCAACGTGTATGCTCCTTTGCCAAGGATTTCATGGATCACATAGGGGCCTTCCCACCTTGGCGCAAGTTTACCCGGTTTTTCAGCATTAGACGCTTCATTATCGCGGAGCACGAAATCCCCCGGTAAAAATGTGCAAACGCGCACCCGCTTGTTATAATATTTCTCTAGCTGAGATTTATATTTTGCTTCGCGGATGGCTGCATTCTCGCGTCTTTCTTCCACCAAGTCCGAATCCAAACGGCGTTGTTCTTCATTGTCTTGTTTTTCTAGCGCAAGCATCATGGCGACAGGAGACCTATCTCAGCTGGGATCACTGCCTCCGTGCCATGTACCAAGCTGAATGGGGTTTCACTAGTACTCGTTTTGGGCATTGTTCGATGCGCCCATAGAATGCTGGCAGTTCATCGACCCAACCACGTCGCGCCGATCCAAGACGGGCTTTAATGCCATCAACTATCTGCTTATTGATACTTTCAACTTGTCCGTTCGCCTGGGGATGCGCAACGGATTAAAACACATGTTCGATCCGCATTTCTTGAATCCACTTTTGCAAGTCTTCAGATGCTAAATTGGGACCATTATCTGTGACGATGCGCATGGGTAATCCGAAACGACAAATAATGTGCTCCCAGATAAATTTGCAGATTACCATGGCTGTTGTCGAGGCTAATGGTTTTGCTTCAACCCATTTGTGAAGTAGTCAACAGCAACAACGATGAATTTTACTGCGCCTGCCGCATCAGGAAAGGGCCCCACCAAATCGATGCCCATTGTTGAAAAGGCCATGTTGTTGTAACTCGGACCAACGGATTTTGGGGCGCAACGTTTTGGGTGCATGTCTTTGACAAGCCATGCACTTGCGCAACGTATCCACAGCATCTACGTACATCGCGGGCCAATAATAACATGCGCTCATCACCTTTGCAACGACCATGCGTGGTCACGTATGTATGCCACACAATCCTTCATGGATTTCTCGGATCAGATACTGCGCATCGTTCTTATCGACACATCTCAATAAAGGGCCCATGTACGACTTGCGATACAGAATTCCATCTGCCATTTCATAGTTTAAAGCTTTGCATCAGATATTTCGTGCCTGCGCTTTGTTGTCGGGAAGTTGGCCATGTTGTAAAAATAAGATGATTGGAGATATCCAGGATGGATTCCCATTTCGACAATGGTAACTTGTTTTAGCGGGACACATGGATTTTGTAGAACTTCAATCCTGACTTCCTTTGCTAAATGCTGAAAGCTTGTGGCTGCAAGTTTGCTTAAAGCGTCACTTTATTTGTTTTCGCTTCTGTTGACATGTATAACTTTAAACTGTCGGAATTGACTGATTAAAGATTTGGCTTGTTCCAGATATAACGCCATAACATCGCCACGCGCATCATAGGTGTCGTTGATTTGTTCAGCTACCAGTCGGAAATCAACATGCGCTGTCAAATTTGCCGCGCCCATTTTATAGCAAGGTGCAACCCTGCCAGAAATGCTTCATACTCAGGCTCATTGTTTGTGCTTTTGAAATCTAGGCGTATAGCATAAGTGAATTCTTGGTTATCTGGGTTGACTAACCGAAGGCTTGCGCCGGCTCCATCACTATTAGACGCGCCATCCGTGTGTAATAGCCATTCTCTATCATCCGTAATCGGAACCGGATTTTGGATTTCTTCGCACTCTTGTGCTTTGTCTGCTGGAACTTCAGCTATAAAATCGGCAAGGATCTGCCCTTTAATTGATGGTCTTGGCTTGCAGATAATATTGTGACCGCCTAGTTCGATAGCCCATTTGGCTAATCGTCCTGAGACGTCTGGTTTAGAAAGAATTTGACCAAGATGGTAATTTGTTAAGACATTGATGACATGCCCTGAGAAGTACCTGCGAAGCTTGCGCGATGCGTGAACAAGCGCAAGTACCAGTTTTTCCATCATTGAGTACCGAGATTCTGGGTCATTTAGCATTTTTCTAATGTAATAAATAGGCGTTTGAACACCTTTTCATTCAACAAGAAAAACTGCTCCTACTGCCAATTCAGATGCAGCAAGATAAAGAATCAGAGGCTCTTTGTTGCGAGGAGCTGTCAAAGTTGGTAACTGGATTAAACAGTCCTTCATATCTTGGAAAGTTTTCTCCGCCTCTGGTGTCCATTGGAATTTTTCCTTACTTATGCAGTTGCGCAAGGTACGGATGAAAGGATAAGATTTTGTCGCATGGTTTGCGAGAAAACGATTGAGAGCAACTAACCGCCCCGCCAATCTCTGCATCTCTTTTACGCTTGCCGGAGATGTCATACTTTTGATTGCTTCAACTTTCTCCGGATTGATTTTAAACCCATTCTTTGTGACGATGAATCGAGGAACTTGCCCTCTTCCATGCCAAAAGAGCACTTGCTTGGGTTGAATTTCAAGTTCACACTTCGTAGAGAATCAAAAGTTTTCTGAATGTTTTCTAACATCGTTTCTTATGTATTACTCATGATGACTAGATCATCAATATACACCTCAATGGTTTTCCCGATGTCATCTCCAAAAACGGAGTCCATAAGTTGCTGATACGTGGCTCCCGCATTGCGGAGGCCAAAAGGCATTTTTGTATAACAAAAAATACCTTTTTCCATGCGGAAAACCGTTTTGTCTTCATCCTCTTGTTTCATCAGCACTTGATGGTACCCTTTATAACAGTCGAGAAAACATTTCCAAGAAAATGATGCTAACGAGTCCACTTTTTTGTCGATTTCTGGGAGCGAATAACAATCTTTGGGACATGCTTTGTTTAAATCCTTAAAATCGACACACATGCGCCACCCGCCGTTATGTTTTTTGACTATAACGGGTTCGCTACCAAAGTTTGATACTTGACTTCATGCAGGATACCAGCTTTAAGCAATTCAGCAACTTGCTCGTTCATAGCTTCCGTTTTTCACTTCCCAAGCTGCGCTTTTTTTGAACTACTGGTTCCGCTGATGGGAAGACATTTAAGCAATGCTCCGCAACGTTGCGCGGAACCCCTATCAAGTCTGCAGGTGTCCATGCAAAGATATCCATCTTTCGAAACAACAAGGTTTTGAGTTTCGCGTGAATTGCCATAGAAAGTGCAGGACCCAGAATAATTGGTTGCTCTGGATACTTATTGTTTAGAACCCATTTCTCAGGTTCATTTGGTGATGTTGGTTTAGCAGCCTTAACTACTGGTTCTTCGATAAACATAATCTCTTTTCGCGCGAATATGATAGCTACTCCGGTTGGCGTTGGGAAAACACATGCAGCGTGAGGCGCAGACGTGACCATGCTGAAATCTCGCTGCGCTCGAAACCCTAATAAAACGTCATGACGAGATGTTGCTGGCATTACCATGAAGTTTACTTGAATGGTGCACGTGTGTTTACCGTCTGAAAAAATTACGGGAAAAACTATATGTCCAAGTGGGAAGACAGCCTCATTGCAGAATCCAGTTAACTGGAAATCAACTGGTTCTAGGCGTGCCTTATCTTCAGGGTCTAACTGCTTGAAACATTGCTCGTATATGATGTCCATAGAACTTCCGGATCAATAAACATATAGTCGGTCTGGTAATGGCCAAAGATACATGTGATTACCATTGGTCTTTCTTCCTGAAGTCCGCCTGGAACCACAGGAAATATCACTTGCTGCTCACGCCATTTCTCTCCTCAGAATCTTTGAAAGCTGCGCTTGCGCAACGAGCCTCCTTGAATCATGGAAACTTGTTTCATATTCTTATTACTTGGCCCCTCATCTCCGCACGCGAGTTGCCTAGCCTCTTTTCGAACTGATTGCACCAAGTGTGTCAACTTACCACTTTTCAAAGCCTTTTCGATTTCCGTGCGCAGGCTAATGCAATTGTCAGTTGTATGCCTTGTGTCTTTGTGGCAATCACAGAAGAGGTTTGGGTCTTGACCCTTTTTGTTCTTCAAGGGCTGAGGTTGTTTAAATTGATAATTCTCAGTACTCAAGACTTCCGCAGGAGACTTCGTTAAGGGGGTCCATTGTCGATCCCGATTTTCCTGCTTGATTGCTTTCTGGGTAGCAATCTTATTGATCGTTGCGCGAGCGTCTACAGGCGAATACAGGGAATAAGAGCTTTGATTGGAGTCCTTCCACCCTTTTTTGAACTTCCTTGTAACATCCGTCAAAAACCGGGTTATCCAAACCCGCTTCGTTTATTAAACCGAATAATCAGTTATAAATTTTGTTGCGTATTTAAGGCTCAAATTAATTTTATACGATACATAATTGATAAATATATTAAAATTTAAAAACCATAATTTAAAATTTCTAATAAAAAAATGAATAAAAAAATAATTACAGGCGCCGGGTTTCGAACCCGGGTCACTCTCAAGACCAAACACACTCTACACCACTACACAACACACGCAACTTAATTCAAATATGAGACAATTAAATCTTATACACAAACTGACACTGAATCGGAAATTCAAAACACAAAATACTGAAACCGCTGAATCAATGGAGATACGTTTTTTTTCGTTAACTGGTAAACGCGGATCATAATTCCATAACTGATTCCTTCAAATTGCAAACCGTTTTCAATCACTCAGTACCATGATTTGAGGATTTTTCTTTGAAACCGAAAATTTATGATTGACCACCTTTCACTATAAATAGTAATGGTTCACACGATTAGAACTTGTTCACTTTTCTCAAGAGTAAATTGCACAAAACATCCTTTATGTTTCCTCAAACTTGCAGGTTCCAGCCTTAATGTTTAAAAGTTGCTAAAAACAGCCTTTAAGTTTATTTTTGTTGCGGGTTCAATCCTTTACAGCTAACCACGTTATTTTCTTCGGTTAAGTTCCCTCATATGCATAACATGTGAGGGTATATTCGTCATTTTGGTTGATCTTCCACCCACTTCAATTATAAAAAAAAGAATATTTAAGTTTTAACCTAGTTTAAACAAAGTTTGGTAAAACGTACGCGACTACAGAGGAGCACGATTACCGTTTGATAGTGTTTAAGTCTAACTTGTGGCGTCCTAAGCGTCACCGGTTGCTGGATCCGACTACTGAACACGGTGTTACGAAGTTCTCTAATTTGACGGCATCGGAGTTCCGTGAGAGGTATCTAGGGTTGAAGAGTCGTTTGTCGTTTCCGTCTGATGCGAATAACGCGCCGATTCTTCCAACTGATGATAATCCTGAAGAGTTTGATTGTCATGATCAAAATCTGTGTTAATCTTTACAGCCTAGTGGGCTAGCTTAACAAAATTCCTATCTTAATTCCGGGTTCGCCGGAATCCGGCGAAGTCGCCGGAGAAGAAGACCGGAAAAGAGGGTGTTTGGTTTTTAAAAGTTTGGTTTTATTGCACATTAGTCCCTGCGGTTAGAATTTTTTTTAAATAGGTTAAACCTTAAATATTCTTTTTTCTTATAATTGACGTGGGTGGAAGATCAACCAAAATGACGAATATACCCTCACATGTTATGCATGTGAGGGAACTTAACTGAAGAAAATAACGTGGTTAGCTGTAAAGGATTAAACCCGTAACAAAAATAAACTTAAAGGCTGTTTTTAGCAACTTTTAAACATTAAGCTGGAACCTGCAAGTTTGAGAAAACATAAAGGATGTTTTGTGCAATTTACTCTTTTCTCAAACAAACTCTCTAATCGATCAGAAAGTTCCTTGCTGAAATTAAAACTCGCCGGAGTTCTGCAAATCGCCGGAAAACCAAAAAAATCCCTAGAGCTCAGACAGAAGTCACCCACACTCATTCTAAAACTCTCTGATCAATTTTTCTGTTCGCCGGAACTGTCTGCTGTCGCCGGAAAAATTTGGAACTCGCCGGAGATTTTCATCGGAAAACCGGGATTTTACTTCTAGTTGGTATATTTCTTTAACTTCTCTATCTATCATTCTGTATGTTACAAATCTTTGAACAAACACCCAGAAATGTCTAAAAATCGATTTCAGGCGGGTTATGTACTGGCCTTCGGGTTTAATGAAGAAGATGAACTGAAATCAGTAGTTAAATGTATTTGAAATCGGAAATTATACCGGGTTAGACACACAGTCCAGTGGTGGACTGTGTGCATATTTAAATCATGGTCCCGGGTTCGACTCTGTCCTTGTTCCGATTTGTCACAATATTCAAACCTTTTTATAAAACCCAAATACGGAACTTGACAGTAAGTATATAAGAGAAATAAAAATCATAATATAAACGGGTTAGTCACCCAGCCCAGTTGGTAGGGCTGGGTGCGTTGCAAGACTAAGGTCGCGGGTTCGAGACCTGTTATGTGCACCGGTTCGACATAATTACAAATCTTTTTAAAATAAATGATTTCTGAATAAATCTAAATAGTATATAAGTATAATTAAAAACAGAAATATTTCGGGTTAGACACGTAGCTCAGTTGGTAGAGCTGCGTGCACGCGTACGGGAGGTCACGAGTTCGAACCTCACTCAGCCCACATAATAAACACAATCAGACCGGTCAATAGTCAAAGTCAACGGTCAACATTTTTTTTATTTTTATTTTTTTTATTTATTTATTTAATCAGAAAATTATTTAGAAATACTTAAAAATAATATTTTTAAAGTTAGAAAATGTCCTTAAACTCACAAAAATAAATCTAGAAATCCTATTAAGGTTATGAATTAAAATTATTAATCTCAAATAAAATCCATTTATTTACCGAACCATTATGTTATTATTTAGGTTAGTTTCTCTCGTGGTTAAATCCAAATTCGTGCGCATCATCAATCCAAGAAACGCACCCACTGGGAGTGAATTCTTACAAATTCCCCTTTTTATTCATGTTTTGGGGTGTATCATGTGTCGCTTAAATTAATTCGCTTATTCAAACTCGTGCTATACCATTATATGATCTAAACTTAGAATGTAAATATTGTTTGTTGTGATGTATTACATATTGTCAAGTTGTGTGCAAATTATTCATTAGGCCCATCAGTTCCTCGTGGGAGACGAGTTGAACAACGCATGCCTCAAAAACATTCATTAGGCCCATCAGTTCGTTGAACAACGCGTGCCTCAAAATCATTCATTAGGCCCATCAGTTCCTCGTGGGAGACGAGTTGAACAACGCGTGCCTCAAAATCAATCATTTGGTGTATATGTGTGCAATAATTAATATTATGTGTTTTGTGATTAAATTTGCATTTACGTTTACTCATGTGTGGTTATGCACTTTATTTTATAATCGATACAATAAACACGTTTAAATGTTTTTCATAGGATTCACTCGCCAACTTTTTGTTGACCCAAAAACCATTTTTACACATGATACAGGTGGACAGGTTGAAGCAAGGAACACATAGGAAATTGCCTTAGAAGAAAAATAATGAAGTCTTGAAAGATGTATAGAACATGTTGTACTTGTATTATTGATTGTAATTATTCTCCATTAAAAAGAAATAATAAATATGAAACTTTATAATAAATGTCATGAGCTTTGATGAAAACCCAATCATGCCCCGGTCACCATTTCTGCTGCGGGTCGGGGTGTGACAGATTGGTATCAGAGCTTTTGACTATAGGGATATAGGATAGGTTATTAGACCCTTAGAGCCTATACTATAGTTGATTAGATTTAAATTGTTTATGTGGTTACATGCAAACTCATGATGTTTATTTGTTTCATATTTATTACACATACCAATGTATGCAAACACTTCCACTATCATATTGTGAGATATTTAATGAGTTATACTTATTGTCAAACATAACAAGCTTACATATACATTCATCACGCCTAATTCAATGTTCACATATTCAAGTCATCCTCATATTCCCTTATTCAAGATTTTGTCGCATTTTTCATTTTTCAATCTCATCAAAGTAAGTTCTACGACGGGCATGTAGTAACTGTAAGGGTACAAGTACCGGTAGTCGGAACGTCCTGTCTAGGTTGGCATTCGTATAAATCCAATATAACGGACCAGTTTGCCTACCTGGGGACTAACGATGAAAGTACGAAGGACCTATTAGGCCAAAGCATGCCACACCAAACGTCGTTCGAACTAACCCCACTTTGAGGTGTCACCGTGTCCACACCTGGATGCACTCCGAATATCATACGTTACATACATATTTCTCGATTTTCTCCGGGTTTAGTGTACGTTACCAGGCTAACACATGCGAACCATATGAAAAACCCGGTAATCATGGGGGCCCACATGATTACGAAGGTGAAGTATGGCGGTATGCAAGGCCCAATTACGAGCAAAGCCCAAGACATCCTATGGATGTAGTAGATTTATTATTCTATATTTATTTTATGAATGTTCATTCCTACATACGACACATGACACCTAAAACGTCAAACTCATACTCTCGATGCGTATTCCTTGTAGATGTCTTCTAGTCTCGCTCGTAGAAAAATGAAAGCAGGAAAATCCCGCGAGCGCATGGCTGCCCAAATCGCTCAACAAATGGCGGCTGTAATACCCAACATCGTAGTTCAAGTTCAACAAGCCCTTACCACTAATCTCGTCAACCCAATCAATCAAGAAGATCAAAATGTTATCAACCCTCCCCCAAATACCACTAAATGCACCTTCAAGCATTTCAAATCCTGCGATCCTCCAAAATACGAAGGGACTGAAGGTGTCACCGCTCTCCTCCATTGGATTGAGGAGATGGAAAACACTTTCCTCAATTGCAACTGTCCCGATGATCGCAAGGTGCGATATGCTACCGGTCGTTTGTTCGGAGTAGCACTTACATGGTGGAATACAGAGAAGGCCAAGCGAGGTGCTGAGAATGTTATGACTTTGACTTGGGAAGAGCTGAAAGAGATCATGACAAGACGTTTCTGTCCAAGAAGCGAAATCAAGAAATTAGAGGATGAGTTCTATTCTTTGAAACAAAAGGAAGGCGACCACACCACGTACAACAAGAGATTCCTTGAGTTAAATCAAATGGTCCCCAACTTGTTCACTCCCCTCTACCGTTTGATCGAGCACTACATTCGAGGTCTTCCTTCAAAAATTCAAGACTCTGTAATAAGTACCACACCTGCAACTTTGGAAGCAGCAATGGAGTTAGCTACAGAGCTCACCGAAAACCGCATACGAAATAGAGACTTCACGGAAGAGAAGAAGAAGGATAAAGCATCAACCGAAACCTCCAACCCAACCCAGACCAAATCCCCTCCTCAACCATTCCTAAGAGAAAACGAGATGGACAAATTTTCGCTGTCACCTAACACAATCAACCAACTTCACAAGCCATACCCCTCCAAGCTATCCCAATCACTCAAGTAGCACCCAACTAGTTTTCTTCACCAAAAATCAAGATTCAACTCCAACCACTTAGTTTTTTTATGTTTTCTTTATGTTATCTCAATCTTCACGTATCTCAATTATAAATTGGAAATTTATCCAAGAATCTTAATATGAATTACTATTTCAGTTTTGTTTTATACTCATTAATTTAACATTCATATCATCATACATCTCGACGTATCTCAATCTCATCATTTAAAGAAGTTGGGTTGTGTCTCACTTTTACCTAGACTAACCCCTTCATCATAACAAACGAGAGAGGTACTATCATCATTCAATCATGTATACCTTCAGATTTGAGACTCAAGTTTTGGTTGTTGTGCTTGTTTATGTTTTAGAGTCACAGAGAACTGATCATAATTTACTGATAAAGCCAATGAAAATTTGACAAGAATATGGTGGATACGCCGCTATTACTTCCTATATATAAGTATTCTTGCCAAAGGATCAGAGGCATTGTCAGGCGATTGTGAGAAGTTCCATGTAGGTTTTAGTAATGTCATGGTTGAAGTTTTGTTTATACTCACTGATTTAACATTCATATCATCATACATCTCGACGTATCTCAAACTCATCATTCAAATTGGGTTGTGCTTCACTTTTACATAGACTAACCCCTTCATCATAACAAACGAGAGAGGTATTGTCATCATGCAAACATGTATACTTTCAGAATTAAGACTCAAGCTTTGGTTGTTGTGTTTGTTTATGTTTTAGAGTCACATAGAACTAATCATAATTTACTGATAAAGCTAATGAAAATTTGACAAGAATATGGTGGATACGCCGCTGGTACTTCCTATATATAAGTATTCTTGCCAAAGGATCAGAGGCATTGTCAGGCGGTTATGAGAGGTTCCATGTAGGTTTTAGTGGTAGAAGTTTTGTTTTAGGATATAACATTATCTTACCAAACGTATCGATTCTCTCAAAACTCTTGTGCATGAGATCATACCTAGTCAATCAACTCTGTTTATCAATATTCCTTATCTTAGGCATCAAAAAGCGATTCCTGTAGCAGGGTATCCAACCCTTACTAGGAACGTTACCGCCCCCAATAAAATTTAAACTCTTACCCCCTTCTAAGTATGTAATTGCCAAAACCACCCTCCTTTTGAGTTAAACATACCACTACTTAAATTTAGGGACGAAATTTCTAAAAGTAGGGGATACTGTAACATCCGTAAAAAACCGGGTTATCCAAACCCGCTTCGTTTATTAAACCGAATAATCAGTTACAAATTTTGTTGCGTATTTAATGCTCAAATTAATTTTATACGATACATAATTGATAAATATATTAAAATTTAAAAACCATAATTTAAAATTTCTAATAAAAAATGAATAAAAAAATAATTACAGGCGCCGGGTTTCGAACCCGGGTCACTCTCACGACCAAACACACTCTACACCACTACACCACACACGCAACTTAATTCAAATATGAGACAATTAAATCTTATACACAAACTGACACTGAATCGGAAATTCAAAACACAAAATACTGAAACCGCTGAATCAATGGAGATACGTTTTTTTTTTCGTTAACTGGTAAACGCGGATCATAATTCCATAACTGATTCCTTCAAATTGCAAACCGTTTTCAATCACTCAGTACCATGATTTGAGGATTTTTCTTTGAAACCGAAAATTTATGATTGACCACCTTTCACTATAAATAGTAATGGTTCACACGATTAGAACTTGTTCACTTTTCTCAAACAAACTCTCTAATCGATCAGAAAGTTCCTTGCTTGAAATTAAAACTCGCCGGAGTTCTGCAATTCGCCGGAAAACCAAAAAAATCCATCCCTTTATTGCCCTACTCTAAAATAGGACTTCTAGAGCTCAGACAGAAGTCACCCACACTCATTCTAAAACTCTCTGATCAATTTTTCTGTTCGCCGGAACTGTCTGCTGTCGCCGGAAAAATTTGGAACTCGCCGGAGTTTTTCATCGGAAAACCGGGATTTTACTTCTAGTTGGTATATTTCTTTAACTTCTCTATCTATCATTCTGTATGTTACAAATCTTTGAACAAACACCCAGAAATGTCTAAAAATCGATTTCAGGCGGGTTATGTACTGGCCTTCGGGTTTAATGAAGAAGATGAACTGAAATCAGTAGTTAAATGTATTTGAAATCGGAAATTATACCGGGTTAGACACACAGTCCAGTGGTGGACTGTGTGCATATTTAAATCATGGTCCCGGGTTCAACTCTGTCCTTGTTCCGATTCGTCACAATATTCAAACCTTTTTATAAAACCCAAATACGGAACTTGACAGTAAGTATATAAGAGAAATAAAAATCATAATATAAACGGGTTAGTCACCCAGCCCAGTTGGTAGGGCTGGGTGCATTGCAAGACTAAGGTCGCGGGTTCGAGACCTGTTATGTGCACCGGTTCGACATAATTACAAATCTTTTTAAAATAAATGATTTCTGAATAAATCTAAATAGTATATAAGTATAATTAAAAACAGAAATATTTCGGGTTAGACACGTAGCTCAGTTGGTAGAGCTGCGTGCACGCGTACGGGAGGTCACGAGTTCGAACCTCACTCAGCGCACATAATAAACACAATCAGACCGGTCAATAGTCAAAGTCAACGGTCAACATTTTTTTTATTTTTATTTTATTTATTTATTTATTTAATCAGAAAATTATTTAGAAATACTTAAAAATAATATTTTTAAAGTTAGAAAATGTCCTTAAAATCACAAAAATAAATCTAGAAATCCTATTAAGGTTATGAATTAAAATTATTAATCTCAAATAAAATCCATTTATTTACCGAACCATTATGTTATTATTTAGGTTAGTTTCTCTCGTGGTAAATCCAAATTCGTGCGCATTCATCATCAATCCAAGAAACGCACCCACTGTGAGTGAATTCTTACAAATTCCCCTTTTTATTCATGTTTTGGGGTGTATCATGTGTCGCTTAAATTAATTCGCTTATTCAAACTCGTGCTATACCATTATATGATATAAACTTAGAATGTAAATATTGTTTGTTGTGATGTATTACATATTGTCAAGTTGTGTGCAAATTATTCATTAGGCCCATCAGTTCCTCGTGGGAGACGAGTTGAACAACGCGTGCCTCAAAAACATTCATTAGGCCCATCAGTTCGTTGAACAACGCGTGCCTCAAAATCATTCATTAGGCCCATCAGTTCCTCGTGGGAGACGAGTTGAACAACGCGTGCCTCAAAATCAATCATTTGGTGTATATGTGTGCAATAATTAATATTATGTGTTTTGTGATTAAATTTGCATTTACGTTTACTCATGTGTGGTTATGCACTTTATTTTATAATCGATACAATAAACACGTTTAAATGTTTTTCATAGGATTCACTCGCCAACTTTTTGTTGACCCAAAAACCATTTTTACACATGATACAGGTGGACAGGTTGAAGCAAGGAACACATAGGAAATTGACTTAGAAGAAAAATAATGAAGTCTTGAAAGATGTATAGAACATGTTGTACTTGTATTATTGATTGTAATGATTCTCCATTAAAAAGAAATAATAAATATGAAACTTTATAATAAATGTCATGAGCTTTGATGAAAACCCAATCATGCCCCGATCACCATTTCCGCTGCAGGTCGGGGTGTGACATTCCTGCCACCCCTGCTCAGATCCTGAGGACAGTTCTGGGGAAGTGGAGGTCTGTTAGAATTAAGGTTCCGCTCCGGCGCGTAAACCTTGGCCGCAGCCATTAGCTTGTCCCAGCTCTTCGGAAGACCAGTTGTTCCGGAAAGTACTTTGATCATTTCGTCGTACCTTACCGCGTATTTGAATTGCGCGCGAATAAGGTCCTCATGAACATCTCCAATCTCCAAAACTTCTTTGTTGTAGCGCGTGATAAAAGCTTCAAGGTTTTCAACATCTCTCCGCCAAATGTTCATCACATCTGAGGAGTCGCGCACATATCGTCTTTGCTGACTAAAGTGTGTAAGGAACTTTTCCTTAAGATCGTTCCAAGAAGACAGTTTCCCTGTAGGTAAATTATCAAACCATAGGCGCGCGGCGCCGGTAAGAGTTTGAACAAACAGGTGGCACCACATTGGTAATGTCCACCCTCCAAGTAGCCCTACGCCAGTGAAAAGGCGCATGTGATCATCAGGATCGGTTAAACCGTTAAACTTGCCTAAATTGTTTGGTAACTTTGCTCGCTCTAATGGAGCCAGTGCTATTTCTCTCACAAATTTAGATTGTTCGGCTGCTTCAACTGGTCGATATATCAGATTGTAATCATGTTCCGCCTCCGGATTGTACACTGCACGTATTTTGGGCTTATAACTCACATGATCTGTAGACAGACGATTAAAAACACCTGCACTATCTCCTTCATCATAAGTCTTATCATACTCATCGTGTTGGGTGTCCCGCTTCTGTGACGATCGCGGGCCCAAACGTGAATGAACAGAAGTGTGATGTTGAATGTTTTCTTCTTGCTTTCTACTACCAGAATGAACGAGATCATTCCTGGTTTTAGAGTACGTTTCAGCTCTATCTTCAAACACATGCGAGGGCGTACGAGCATGATTTTGAGTATTATAACTCAACACTCGAGGTGCCGGCAAAGCATGGACCTGAGGAGCATTAACCGGAGCTTAAAAAGCTAGAGTTCCGGTCTGAGCACAGAGTTGAGCATACATAGCATTCAAAGCAGTTTGAGATTTGATCAACCATGATAATGGAGTCTCTCCATGTGGTAAAATTGACGCGACATCAACCTGAGGAGCCGCCGACGTTACTGGAATGCTCGCATGATTAGGATCATACAGAACATCAGCTTCGTCGGACGAATCTTCAACAATTTGTCCGTGACCTGAGGGGCGCCGCCGACGCGACGGATCTCTGATCGAGGACCTGGAAATGATGATCCATCAGCCATGATGCTGTAGATCTGATTGAAATGAAACGAGAGATGAGAAAAGAATTGAAAATCGGTGGGCACCAATGAAGAAACTTAGAACTAACAGATCGGAATATGGTTAGATCTAGGGTTTGGTTCCTTTCATAAAGAGGTTAATCCTTCGTTTGGTTTTGCGATGATGATGGTTGCAACTATACTCCAACTGATCCTGCAAAACAGAACACCGTCAGACTCGCCACGGGGAGAAGGGGGTTCTCTCCGTGACCACCCTCCGGCGTGAGAATAAGTATAGGTAGTCGGAAATAGTTTCAAGTGAATTAAGAGAGAGAGTAGTTAAGAGTGAATACCTTTTCCTTGAACCCCAAGTTACTTATTTATAGCCAGAGTTTGGGCGCCAAAATGAGAGATGGAAACCTAACAGAATCTTTCATTGCTCCGTTAAGTCTTGACTGTCCGTTAGTGCACCCGGATCGTGAGCTCATCTAAGGCTAGGGAGATGCCACGTGTTGTCATGAGATCACTATATTTTATTGATGTGAGCATGCTATCACCGTGACCTCCTTAGATGCTGCCACGTGTCATTCGGTTATAACCGAATAGTAGCTTTGCACGATTCGCAATAAATGCTTCTAGAACATTTATACAGTTGTGATCTGCAGGACCACTGCCACGTATACATTCTGTTACAACAGAAAAGATTCCTTTTGCCTCTGCACCATTTCATGTAAACAAGGATTTCTGCTAAGGAAAAGTCTTTCAGGATTAACTGTTTCCTTGCGCGAGCGGCGCAAAGTATTTAAATGATCTTTTTCTTTCTTTGCTGTTTAGCGCAACGTTTGCAGAGTTCTTTGTTACAAGTGTCTGTGCAAGGTTTATGAATGAAGCATTACCCAAGGAAATTGATCAAGATTAACTTTGAACCTTGCGCGAGCCCGCGCAAGGTGGTTAAATGATCTTTTCCTTCTTTGGGTATTTGGTGCAGAGTTTAGTGAGTCTTTCTTTGGCAGAGAAACCTGCACAAGGTTTCCTTAGTAATTAATAGTGGGTATGGTTTCCTTGCTTGGCGCAAGGTTTTTGGGACCATATACCCCTTCAGACCTGGTCCTCCTCCTCGTTCTGGTGACTTCCGCATTGATCTTATCCCTGACGCTACACTGTTGCTAAATCTCCTTACCGTCACGCACCCTCAGAAATGCAAGAGCTATCGAGCCAACTTCAAGAATTACTTGATAAAGGCTTTATACACCATAGTACTTTTCCTTGGGGCGTTCTGGTCCTCTTTGTCAAAAAGAAATATGGATCATTCCGCATGTGCATCAACTATCATGAACTCAACTAACTCACCGTCAAGAACCGTTACCCACTTCCTCGCATCGACGACCTCTTTGATTAACTCCAAGGCGCAACGTGTTTTTCAAAAATTGACCTTTGTTCTGGCTACCATCAACTTCGGGTCCTCGAAGAGGACATTCGCAAAACCCCATTTCCACTAGATACGGTCACTACGAATTCGTAGTCATGCCTTTTGGTTTAACCAATGCACCCGTGGTTTTCATGGATTCGATGAACCATGTGTGTAAGTTATACTTGGATCGCTTTGTGATCGTTTTTAAAGACGACATCCTCATCTACTCCAAAACCCAAGACGAGCATGAACGACACTTGCGTCTAATCCTCGAACTTCTATGCGGTGAACAACTATACGCTAAATTCTCTAAGTGTGAATTTTGGCTAAAATAAGTTCAGTTCCTCGGACACGTTGTCAACGAGAAAGGTATACACGTGGATCCTGCCAAAATCGAAGTTGTTAAGAACTGAATTGCACCAATGTCTCTGTTCGAAATTCGTTCGTTTCTTGGATTGGCGGGTTATTACCGTCGATTCATCTCCAACTTTTATAAAATTGTTGTGCCTCTCACCTGCATGACTCAAAAGGATAAACCTTTTGTTTGGGATTCCGAACAACAGGAGTCTTTTCAAACGCTCAAGGACATGCTTTGCAATGCTCATATCCTAGCACTTCCCGATGGAAACGATTATTTCATGGTGTATTGCGATGCATCTAACCAAGGTCTCGGTTGTGTACTCATGCAATGAGACAAGGTTATCGCGTACGCTTCAAGGCAACTCAAAATACATGAGAAGAACTACACAACTCACGACCTTGAACTTGGTGCAGTTGTTTTTGTGTTAAAGATATGGCGACACAACCTTTATGGTACTAAGTGTGTGGTCTTCACTGACCGTAAGAGCCTTTAGCACATCTTTGACCAAAAAGATCTCAACATGCACCAGCGTCGATGGGTAGAGTTGCTCAACGACTACGACTGCGAAATTCACTACTATCCTGGTAAAGCGAATGTCGTGGCTGACACTCTTAGTCGTAAAACTCATGTGAAGAGTATTTGTTGTTTCCAAATCCTACACAACCTTCGAGATCGAATTCGCGAATCACAATACTTATATGTTAATGAGAAAGACTTATACAATGAGATGAGTGTGGTGTTGAAATTCAACTCGTATCCAAATCCGACGGTATTATTTACTATCTCGACCGTGCTTGGATTCGAAACCATGACAACCTCCGTGACTTGTTGATGAAATAAGCTCACAAATCCTGATACTCTATTCATCCTGGCGCCGACAAGATGTACCAAGACCTTCGTATGTCTTATTGGTGGCCTGGTATGAAGAAAGACATCGCCACCTATGTTTCGAAATGTCTCAATTGCTCCAAGGTAAAAGCCGAGCATCAACGTCTCTCTGGCTTACTTGAGCAACCAGAAATTCCAGTCTGGAAATGGGAAAGTATAGCTATGGATTTCATCACTAAACTTCCTCGTACTTCATCTAGTCATGATAGCATTTGGGTAATCATTGACCATCTGACAAAATCGCTCGCTTCCTCCCCATTCTTGAAGACTACAAAGTTGAGAAATTGACTCGTATCTACACGGATGAAGTCATTTGTCATCATGATATCCCATTGACATCATTTCTGACCGTGATGGTCGATTCACCTCGCGTCTTTGGCAAACGTTTCAAAAAGCCCTCGGTACTCATCTTAACCTTAGTACCACTTTTCATCCTTAATCCGACCAGTCAAACCAAGCAAACTATCCAAACACTTGAGGATATGCTTCGTTCATGCGTAATCGATTTTGGTGGCAACTGGGATTCACACTTACCTTTGGAAGAATTCTCATACAATAACAGCTATCATGCTAGTATTTAAATGGAACCATTCGAAGCATTGTATGGTCGTAAGTGTCGTTCGTCTATTTGTTGGCACAAGATTGGAGAAGCTCAAATCACCGGTCCCGAGCTCATACAAGAGACAACGAATAAGATCTTGCAGATTCGTGATAACCTCCTCAAAGCTAGAAGCTGACAAAAGAGTTACACTGATAAGAGACGCAAGCCTTTGGAATTCAATGTTGGTGATCATGTACTTCTCAAGGTATCCCTTGGAAAGGAGTAGTTCGAATTGGTAAGAAATTCAAACTCGATCCTCGCTTCATAGGTCCTTTCAAGATTCTTGAAAGGATTGGCAAGGTAGCGTATCGATTGGATCTACCTCAAGAGCTCAGAAATGTTCATCCGACTTTTCACGTTTCAAAACTCTAGAAGTGTCTAGCTGAATAAGGACTTCAAGTTCCGCTCGACGATCTCCAAGTCAACGTGTCCTTTCACTTTGTGGAAAAACCAGTTGAAATCATGGACTGAGGAACCAAGCAACTGAGGCGCAATCGCATTCCCATAGTCAAGGTTCGATGGGAAGGTAAACGTGGCGCTGAATTCACTTAGGAACTCGAAAGTGATATGAACACCAAGTATTCGCATCTTTTCGTTGAGTCTTCCTCTTAAATAAATTTCGGGACGGAATTTCCTAAAGTAGGGGAGACTGTAACGCTTCTCTTTTTTGTACTTTCCTCATGTAGAAAGTGTAATCGTATTTCAATTTATGGAAACTTGTACTCATATCTTGTTCGTATTCTATTTCTAGTTTTGTAATTCGAGACTTTGATCATAATGAGATTCAAATTTTATACATACTTGTTATTCGCATAGCCGATCGTTTAAATATGTGTTTATACGTAAATAAACACTTGTTATACGTACAATTATCCACACGTACATTCACGATACTTGCATTACACTTACGTACACGTTCCATACTTAAAAACATGTCAAAACACCAAGTTATAGCTTAAAATGTTAACAAAAGGAAGTTCAGGGGCCAAAATATAATAAAACAAAGTTGCTGGGACTCAGGGGAGCGCGGTGGGGCGCGACGCCATTGCCCTTGCTCGTGGTGGCCAGCCAGACCCCTCAATCCACAGTAAGTTGTTTGTTGCATATGGGTTGGTCACCTTTTTTCCCACCTTTTTACTCCCCAATCACCTTTAAACCTCATTAAACTTAAAACCCTACTAACCCAATATATAAACAAGCCTCCATACACCCATTTTCACTTTCCAAACTCCTCTACACTCTCAAAACTCTCAAATCAGTTGCAAACTCAAGGACAAAGCAGAACACTCTAAGTCCTAAAGTGAGTTCAAACTCACTTTTTTACATCTTTTCTTCACCTCTTCTTCCTCTACAAAGCTTGGAACACCTCTAGGAGTGTTTCCACATGTTTACCATGGTAAACCAAGGTGGAACATCACCATTTTGAAGTCCAAACTTTCTGTTTTGGAAGATTACCTTGTAAACTTTTATGAAACTTTACTTTTCTTGCTTGAATCTTGTACCTACTTGTTCTTGAACCTACCTAATGTTATGATACATGCTAGGAGTTAATTCTTATGAGTTTAAGAGGTGCAAACACCTCTAAACTTTCTGTTTTGTTAGGGTTTAGACAACCCACAAGTGTTGGAACCATCCAATTTTACCATAGTTCTTATGGCAAGACTTGTGTTTAGGTAAATGTGTGAAACATGGAAGCCTTGGTTATCCAAACTCATTCCACCACCTCACTTGATGTTTTCATGTTCATACCACTAAAACTTGTTCAACTTTCATTAGAGTGACAAGACTACGACACGTCCCCAAATATTACCATGTTCGGGATGCACACACCTAGCTTGCTCACTTGGTTGTTCATCAGTTTTAGTTGGCTTAGTAGTATAGTTGTAATTTTACTCATTCACGACCAACCGGGTTTACCAACTAAGTTGGTAAAATTTGTGCTTTGGTGAATCATATAATGAGGTGTACACACCTCCATGCTTGGCTTCCATGAAATCTATGACACTCTATGATGGACTATTATATAAACTATAATATATATATATAGATATATATAGATATTTAGCCGAATTCGTGATGTTAATCGGATTATGATTATATGTCATGGAGATAGGTTATTCTACCCCTGATCTAGATTCTTCATTAATGATTCTAATTGGCGAGTAGACCCATGAAATCACATGAAACTTAGTGTCATAACGAGTGTTTAGACAGGATATTATGTTTACATACATGTACTTTATTTTTACTTAAATGCCGAATCCAAGTTTCTTTGTCAAATCCAATTACTCACACACCTACCTTTCCCCCATGTAGGGTAACTTCGGTGTTTCCATCCCAACAACTTATCAACTCTCGGTTTAACTCAGAAAGCTTGCAAAACAGTGAGTATACTTGACCCCTTTCTATTTTCACACTTTTGGGTGCAATACGTGTAACCTATCAAAAAACGCACACTTACACTTATAAACATGCTTACAAACAAACAATCTAATATACATGCTTGATACGATATGCTTGAACATATACATGATACTTGATGCTTTATACTTGTCATTAACTTCGTACGAGCCTCCCTTAACATGTATAGCGCTATAACATTAACGCACCTCCCGTATTCTTGAGGTCATGTTAAGTAAACAAAACAGTATTTTCATTGCTATGTTTAGATTACGCTAGCGGGAAACTTTGCGTTGACAAATATAGTTGCGTGATAGTATTGCCATGTTAAGTTCTTAGTATAGGAATTTTTCCATGTGGATTAGTTTAACACTTATATACATATGCCATTACCTAAACTTGCATGATCGCCAATACTTTTGTATTGAACTATACTTTAACACATAATGCAAGAATTTGATGATGATTGTCACACCCTGACCCGCAGCGGAAAAGGTGATCGGGGCATGATTGGCATATCTTCAAAGCTCATGACATTTATTTTAACGTTTCATATTCATTAATACAATTTAAGGGAAATTTACAATCATAATTACATCAATGACCTAAACATCAATCTAAGCTTCTTTGTTTTCTTCTAAGGCATTTCCTATGTTTTCCTTGCTTCATCCTGTTCACATGTATCATGTGTAAAAGGGTTTTTGGATCAACAAAAGTTGGCGAGTGAATCCTATGGAAAACATTTGAACAAGTTTATTTAATTGATTATGAAATAAAGTGCACAACCACACATGAGTAAAAATAGATGTAAACTTATTCATAAATCAATTTAATATTAAACAATACACATATGAACAATAATGGATCGTTTAGAGGCACGCGTTGCTCAACTCGTCTCTCACGAGGAACTGATGGGCCTAATGAATGAATTGCATAAACATGATAATATGAAAGACATAACTACAAACAATATAAACTCAATAATACACACATGAACAATAAGGGATTGGTTTTGAGGCACGCGTTGCTCAACTCGTCTACTACGAGGAACTGATGGGCTTAATGAATGAATTTCATATAAGTTGACAAAATGAAATACATAATTACAACAATATAAAACAATCTAAGTTTAGATCACGATATGGTATGGCACAAGTTTAAATAAACGAGTTAATTATTTTGTGACACATGACACACCCCAAAACGTGTAATTAAAAAGGGGGAGTTGTAAGATTCACTCACAGTGGGTGCGTTCGGTTGATGATGTTGAATGCACGCGAAGTGGTTTTAACCACGAGTGAAATTAACCTAGATAAATAGCATTATGGTTCGGTAAGTAAACGGATTTTATTAATCCATTCTAGTAGGATTGTTGGGTGTATTTTTGTGAGTTTAAGGCTATTTTCTAACCTTAAAAATTTTTATTTTTAAGTATTTTTAATTGATTTTTAATTAAAATAAATAAATAAAAAATAATAATAAAAAATTGACTTTTTTGACCGTTGACCGTTGACTGTTGACCTTGACTGTTTGACCGGTTCGTATGCGTGTAAGTGTGCGCTGAGTGAGGCTCGAACCCGAGACCTCCCGTACGCGTGCACGCAGCTCTACCAACTGAGCTACGTGTCTAACCCGAAATATTTCTGTTTTTAATTATATTTATATATTAATTAGATTAATCCGAAAATCTATTTATTTCTAAAAAGATTTTACTGAATCGGACCGGTGCGCTCCACAGGTCTCGAACCCGGGACCTGTGGGTTGATTTAACACACAGTCCACCGCTGGACTGTGTGTTTAACTTGTTATATAAACCGATTTTTGGACTGTGTGTTTAACTTGTTATATAAACCGATTTTTATTATACTTAAATACAAACTAAGTATTTTCATTTCTGACTTATTTAAAAAGTTAGATATTTGTCCGGATCGGTGCAGTAGACCGGACTCGAACTCGTGTCCTGTGATTAAACATACACACAGTCCACCACTGGACTGTGTGTCTAACTTGGTTATTATTCCGGTTATTAATAAACTTAACATGTAACAGTGGTGACTCCGGTTCGGTTTAAAACAAAAAAAGGCATTTTTATTAAGGCAGCATGCGTGGGACAAGATTCGAACTCGAGACGTTTACGTGTTTATTGTGCACACAGTCCACCGCTGGACTGTGTGTTTTAACCCGAGTTATAACTTGATTTTAATTATACTTAAACATTACAGAAAACTTCGTCTTCTTCGTTGATTTTAACCAGAATCGGAAGTCCGACTGGTTCGATGTTTTAATCGTGTTCTTTAGTGTTTTGAGGTTAATTACAGATGAGATATGTAAAAAGAAAGAAAGATTTAAGCGTAAGGTATACCGACTGGACTCCTCTGTTTCTCCGGCGAAACTCCGATGACAGCAAACACTTCCGGCGACGTGTGTCTTGCAGCAGAGAGTCTTCAGAAAGCTTGAAAAGGATGTGGGTGACTTCGGTATAAGCTCAGGGGTTTAGTAAGGCTCAGAAGTGAAGGGTTCGGTTTTCCGGCGAGTTACAGCAGTTCTCCGGCGAGTGAAATTACGTCGGGAAAGAGGGTGATTGTGAGCGAAAAAGTTAACAGTGGTTAGAAGGGGTATTTATAGGGCAAAACATCAACGTATTTAGCCCGTTTTCCGACTTGATTCGTCGGTTAGAATTTTTTCCGGCGGTTATAGCTTGTGTCGCGGACTGGACATCAGTTATAACCGACGTTGTGGTTAAATGTTTACGTTAAGTCATAGCTAACCGACGACGTTTGACGAAATCGTCGGATTTTCCGGCGTCAACGAATTTGGGCGCGTCAGTTGACTGGGTTTTGATTTCCGTTTCATTATTTCAATTAATTGTCTGGTTTATATCACTAAAAAGTACAAGTGGCGGAGTGGTTGAGCATGTGTGTGTTAAGTCTGCTGAACCGTGACTGACCCGGGTTCGAAACCCAGCAGGGCCATATTATTTTTATTTTCTTATTTTTAACAGTTTTTCAAAACTAATTATATATTCCCATATAATAATTGATTATGAAATCGTTTAAAATTATTTTGGGCATTAAATTCGCAACGAAATTTTTAACTGATTGTTCGGTTAATAAACGGAGCGGGTTTGGTAAATCCGTTTTTGACGGATGTTACAGTATTCCCTGCTTTTTAGAAATTTCGTCCCAAAATTTAAATTGTGATATATTTGACTAAAAGAATGATGGTGTTTAGTTTGACAGTTACATGCTTAGAAGAAGTAAGGTTTTAAGTTTTTGTTTGAGGCGGTAACGTTCCTTGTAAGGGTTAAGTACCCAATTACAGGAATCTCTTTTTGTTGCCTACTGTAAAAGTATTGATAAGCAGAATTGATTCGCTAAATATGATATCATGCATAAGAGTTTGGATATGTTTGGAAGGATATGGTTATATCCTAAGGCAAAACTTTCTAATACTACAACCTACATGGAACTTCTCATAACCATCTAACAATACCTCTGATCCTTTGACAAGAATACTTATATATAGGAAGTACCAGCGGCGTATCCACCATATTCTTGTCAAATTTTCATTGGTTTTATCAGTAAGTTATGATTGGTTCTATGACTATAGAACATACTAAACACAACAGCTAATATTTGAATCCACATTCTGATAGCATATATGTTTGAATGGTGACAGTTCCTCTCTCGTTTGTTATGATGGAGAGGTTAGTTTATGTAGAAATGGATCACAATCCAATTTCTTTAAATAGCGAGATGATATAAATGTAACACAAATTTCAATCAAGAAAATACTAAATCCTACATGGAACTTCTCATAACCGTCTGATAATGCCTCTGATCCTTTGGCAAGAATACTTATATATAGGAATACCAGCGGCGTATCCACCATATTCTTGCCAAATTTTCATTGGTTTTATCCACAAGTTATGATTAGTTACCAAGAAACTACTAAATCCTACATAGAACTTCTCATAACCGTCTGACAATGCCTCTGATCATTTGACAAGAATACTTATATATAGGAAGTACCAGCGGCGTATCCACCATATTCTCGTCAAATTTTCATTGGTTTGATCAGTGAATTATGATTAGTCCTATGTGACTCTACAACCAATACATCAAACACAAAATACTGAAAATGAAAAAATGTATGTGCGATCAAGGCTCAATCAAACGGAGCCGATCGTATTGCATGTACTGAAAATGAAAATGTCTGTGCGATCAAGGCTCAATCAAGCGGAGCCGATCGTATTGCATGTACTGAAAATAATAAACTTAATAGCCTATACATGGAACCTCTCATAACCGCCTGATAATGCCTCCGATCATTTGACAAGAATACTTATATATAGGAAGTACCAGCGGCGTATCCACCATATTCTTGTCAAATTTTCATTGACTTTATCCGCAAGTTATGATCAGTTCTATGTGACTCTACTACAAACACAACAACCACAAAATACTGATAATGAAAATGTCTGTGCGATCAAGGCTCAATCAAACGAGCCGATCGTATTGCATGTACTGAAAATGAAAATGTCTGTGCGATCAAGGTTCAATCAAGCGGAGCCGATCGTATTGCATGTACTGAAAATAATAAACTTAATCTAAACAACAATCACACAAACAGCCTATACATGGAACCTCTCATAACCGCCTGATAATGCCTCCGATCATTTGACAAGAATACTTATATATAGAAGTCCCAAGCGGCGTATCCACCATATTCTTGTCAAATTCTCATTGACTTTATCCGCAAGTTATGATTAGTTCTATGTGACTCTACAACAAACACAACAACCACAAGATACTGATAATGAAAATGTCTGTGCGATCAAGGCTCAATCAAACGGAGCCGATCGTATGGGGGCACGCCGGTTCAACCTCATAATGAAATGGGGAACTTGCTCAACGCTCATAATGTAAGGGGGAGCGGCGGCCTATGAAATTGCATGTACTGAAATAATAAACAATAATTACTCAAACAGTCTACACATGGAACCTCTCATAACCGCCAGAAAATGCTTCTGATCCTTTGACAAGAATACTTATATATAGGAAGTACCAGCGGCGTATCCACCATATTCTTGTCAAAGTTTCATTGGCTTTATCCTTAAGTTATGATTGGTTCTATGTGATTCTAAAACATAAAGAAAACATAAAACTAAACGATTGGAGTCGAATCTGGATCTTCGGTGAAGAGGACTAGTTGGGTATCTTCGTTTGGGCCGTCATTATCTTCGACAGGATTAGCGTTGATGTTGAAGACTCTTCCTCTTGCTGGTGGCCTAGCGTTGGGTTTTCTTGGTTTACTTGGTTAACTGGGTTTGATTGGGCTTGAGCGGTGATGACGTTAACCAATTGAGGGCATGTGTTTCTAAAGTGGGTAGGGTCGCCACAATTGAAACAAGCTCGAACATATGGAATATGGGGTATTGGGGTTGTTGATAGGTTTGGTTCATGGTTTGAGTAGGGGAAGAGATTTGGTTTTGAAAAGTGCGGCAAACCTTGCTCAAATGACCATAGCGTCCACAAGTTGCACATAGTCGACAAGGTAAGGTAAGGGGATGGTGATAAAAACAGTTGTTGCATCGAGGGTGAGGTCCAAGATATGGTTTCTTATTTGGGTAAGTTGAGTTGGGTGCCACTTGAGTGATTGGATAGCTTGGATGGGTATAGCGTGTGAAATTGGTTGATTTCGTTGGATAGCAGCGAAAAGTTGCCCGTCTCTTTTTCTCTTAGAATTGGGTTGAGAAGGGATTCGGTTTGGGTGCAGTCGGAGGTTTCAGTCGATGCTTTATCCTTCTTCTTCTCCTCCTTGAAGTCTTTGTTCCGGATTCGGTTCTCGGTGAGCGCTGTTGCTAGCTCCATTGCTGCTTCCAAAGTTGCAGGCGTGGTACTTATTACAGAGTCTTGAATCTTTGACGGAAGACCACGAATGTAGTGCTCGATCAACGGTAGAGGGGAGTGAACATGTTGGGAACCATTTGATGTAATTCGAGGAATCTATTGTTGTACGTGATGTGGTCGCCTTCCTTTTACTTCAACGAATAGAACTCATCTTCTAATTTCTTGATTTCGCTCCTTGGGCAAAATCGTCTGGTCATGATTTCCTTCAATTCGTCCCAAGTTAAGGTCATAGCATCGTCGACGCCTCGTTTGGCCTTCTCTGTATTCCACCAAGTAAGTGCTATTCCATATACACGACCAGTAGCATAACGCACTTTGCGATCATCGGGGCAATCGCAATTTAGAAAGGTGTTCTCCATTTCTTCAAACCAATGGAGGAGAGCGGTGACACCTTCAGTCCCTTCGTATTTCGGAGGGTCGCATGATTTGAAATGCTTGTAGGTGCAATTTAGTGGTATTTGGGGGAGAGTTGATAACGTTTTGATTTTCATGATTGGCAGGATTAGCGGTAAGTGCTTGTTGTACTTGGATTACAATGTTGGGTATTACGGCAGCCATTTGTTGAGCGATTAGGGCAGCCATGCGTTCGCGGGCTTTTCCTGCTCTCGTCTTCCTACGGGCGTGGTTAGAAGACATCTACAAGGAATATATGTCAAAAGTAGAGTTGGATGCTTTTGGGATCATGGGTCGCACTAGGAATGAACATTCATAAAATAATTATAGAAAAATAAATCTACTACATCCATAGGATGTCTTGGGCTTTGCTCGCCATTAGGCCATACATGCCGCCATACTTCACCTTCGTAATCATGTGGGCCCCCATGAATACCGGGTTTTTCATATGGTTCGCATGGGTTTGCCTGGTTGCGTACACTAAAACCCGGAGAAAAACGAGAAATATGTATACAACGTGTGATATTCGGAATGTGTCCAGGTGTAGACACGGTGACACCTCAAAGTGGGTTAGTTCGAACGACGTTTGGTGTGGCATGCTTTGGCCTAATAGGTCCTTCGTACTCTCATCGTTAGTCCCCAGGTAGGCAAACTGGTCCGTTATATTGGATTTATACGAATGCCAACCTAGACGGGACGTTCCGACTACCGGTACTTGTACCCTTCCAGTTACTACATGCCCGTCGCAGAACTTACTTTGATGAGATTTAAAAATTGCAACAAAATCTTTGAATAATGAGGGTATGAAAATGAATTGAATATATGAACATTGATATATGTATAATGAATATGTATATAAGTATGTATGTTTGACTGTAAGTATAAACAAATATGAAAACAAATAAATATCACAAGTTTGTATGTAACCACCTAATCAATTAAAATTTAGGCAGACTATAGTATAGGCTCTAAGGGTCTAATAACATATCCTATATCCCTATAGTCATGGCTCTGATACCAATCTGTCACACCCCGACCCGCAGCGGAAAAGGTGATCGGGGCATGATTGGGTTATCTTCAAAGCTCATGACATTTATTTTAACGTTTCATATTCATTAATACAATTTAATGGAAATTTACAATCATAATTACATCAATGACCTAAACATCAATCTAAGCTTCTTTGTTTTCTTCTAAGGCATTTCCTATGTTTTCCTTGCTTCATCCTGTTCACATGTATCATGTGTAAAAGGGTTTTTGGATCAACAAAAAGTTGGCGAGTGAATCCTATGGAAAACATTTGAACAAGTTTATTTAATTGATTATGAAATAAAGTGCACAACCACACATGAGTAAAAATAGATGTAAACTTATTCATAAATCAATTTAATATTAAACAATACACACATGAACAATAATGAATCGTTTAGAGGCACGCGTTGCTCAACTCGTCTCTCACGAGGAACTGATGGGCCTAATGAATGAATTGCATAAACATGATAATATGAAAGACATAACTACAAACAATATAAACTCAATAATACACACATGAACAATAATGGATTGGTTTGAGGCACGCGTTGCTCAACTCGTCTACTACGAGGAACTGATGGGCTTAATGAATGAATTTCATATAAGTTGACAAAATGAAATACATAATTACAACAATATAAACAATCTAAGTTTAGATCACGATATGGTATGGCACAAGTTTAAATAAACGAGTTAATTATTTTGTGACACATGACACACCCCAAAACGTGTAATTAAAAAGGGGGAGTTGTAAGATTCACTCACAGTGGGTGCGTTCGGTTGATGATGTTGAATGCACGCGAAGTGGTTTTAACCACGAGTGAAATTAACCTAGATAAATAGCATTATGGTTCGGTAAGTAAACGGATTTTATTAATCCATTCTAGTAGGATTGTTGGGTGTATTTTTGTGAGTTTAAGGCTATTTTCTAACCTTAAAAATGTTATTTTTAAGTATTTTTAATTGATTTTTAATTAAAATAAATAAATAAAAATAATAATAAAAAATTGACTTTTTTGACCGTTGACCGTTGACTGTTGACCTGACTGTTTGACCGGTTCGTATGCGTGTAAGTGTGCGCTGAGTGAGGCTCGAACCCGAGACCTCCCGTACGCGTGCACGCAGCTCTACCAACTGAGCTACGTGTCTAACCCGAAATATTTCTGTTTTTAATTATATTTATATATTAATTAGATTAATCCGAAAATCTATTTATTTCTAAAAAGATTTTACTGAATCGGACCGGTGCGCTCCACAGGTCTCGAACCCGGGACCTGTGGGTTGAGTTAACACACAGTCCACCGCTGGACTGTGTGTTTAACTTGTTATATAAACCGATTTTTATTATACTTAAATACAAACTAAGTATTTTCATTTCTGACTTATTTAAAAAGTTAGATATTTGTCCGGATCGGTGCAGTAGACCGGACTCGAACTCGTGTCCTGTGAGTTCAAACTCACTTTACACTTCTTCCACACTCTTGTTCCTTAAACTTGGTATATCCTGGTGTTTACATTTTACCATGTAAACCAAGGTGGAACATCCCATTTTGAATCAAAACTTTTTTTTGGAAGCATACCTTGAAACTTTTAATCGAAACTTTACTTTTATTGTTGAATCTGTACGCTGACTTGTTCTTGAACACCTAAGTTATGAACTGATTTATTTAATTATAACGTTAAACATTTAAAATTTCGTTTTGTTAGGGTTTTAACAACCAAATCGGAACATCCAACTTTTACCATGTTTTATGGCAAGGTTTGTTTAGGTTAAATACGTGTTGAAACATGGAAGATTTTATCCAAACTATTCACCACCTCACTTGATGTTTTCTGTCATACCACTACAAAACATTCCGCGACTTTCATTGATGCAGCACGACAGTCCCCAAAACTGTTGGACAACATAGCTTGTCACTTGGTTGCTTCATGTTTTAGTTGGCTTAGATAGTGAAGTTGTATTTTCTGCATTACAGCAACCGGGATTAAACTAGTTGGTAAAATGTGTATTGTGAACAAAAAGTGTAAACCTCAGTTTGGTTAGAATTATGAATTTATAGGCTAAATAAACATAAATATTTATTAGCCAACGTTTTATCGATTTGATTATTCGTATGAGAATTTTTTCCCCGCGGATTTATAACTGTTCTAATGGCGAGTAACCTGAAATCAATAATTAGTGTATAACCGACTGTTTGCAGGTTGTTTTAAATACTTTATTTTACTTCAATGGAATCCAAGTTCTTGCAAACCAATTCTCCACGATACTTTCCCCTGTAGGGCTTCGTTCCAAAACTATCAATTTCGGACTCGAAAGCTTGAAACTGGTATTTGATTTCGATTTTCACATATTTTCAATTAATTGCACTTCTATAACATGCTTAAACAAAAAAATACATGCTGATACGTATGCTGACAACTGATCTGATGTTAAGTTGTGAACTCGTACGACCCTCTTCATGTAAACGCTAAGGATTAACGTTTTATTCTCTGGTATTTATAAAAAAAGTTTTTCAATACTATGTTTAGATTACCACGAACTTTTAAAAATTTTGATGATAGTATCATTTAAATTCTTTTAGGGAATTATTCCATTGGATATTGTTTAACACTTATATAATTGCATTCCTAATTAATGGGTACTGTTTGTATTGAACTATCTTTATGCAACGAATTTGAGATGATGACGAATGGAACATATTAGAAGGAACTAGAAACTCATCTTAATTTTAGTACTCGTTGTATTTTCTTTCGTTTAAATGTTATATTTTGCTTCGAAACATTGTACTTGAATTCTTAGAAATGAAATGAAATTTACTTTATTAAATATTGTCGCATTTAGTGTTATAAGGTCTCTTGCAATCTCGTTTTCGTCCCACCCTGATGTTTCCGCATCGATTGGGGTGTGACAATACTTCCTTTGAATTAAGCATACTATCATCAGAATACAAAACCTCTATCCTAAAAAATACCTAAGTAAACCCAAGTCTTTAATTTGAAAGTTTTCGCTTAAGTATTTTTTAAAAACTTTCTATCTCACTCTTACAGTTTTTGTAATCACATATTATCAATATATACCAATAAAACTACAAACACATCTTTCTTAGACAATATAAACACATATGGTCACATACACTTTGAACAAACCCCATATTAATCAACATAGCAGTCATTTTTTCATTCCATTTCTTGGGCCATGTTTCAGCCAGTATAAAGACTTTAACAGTTTATAAATTTGTTTGTTATATTTTGAATAATTAACCTGAGGTAGCGTCATGTAAACATCTGTATGCAGAGTATCTGGTGACTGTCAGTGTCAGACAGAACTGGTTGCAATAGTTAAGGGGAAGTCTGTAAGTGCAGTTACTGCCGGGTAACTGTGCTTTATCAGTTATGGTCAACAAAGTCAAAGGTCCAAGTCAAAGAAGTCAAAGGTCCAATTTGAGAACTGTATCTTATCTTTGTATTTGAATTAAGTCGGAATATGTGTTTTTAGGGGATTCTGAATTTATAAGTTAAATTCAGAATAGGTTGTTTGTAAGTGGTTCAACTTTGTTGTTTAGAGTTTGTCCGCATTTGTTAGTAAATTCGGAATGGTTCGACTTTTTGTCCGTGTTCGTTCATTAAGAAATCGGCCATGTTCGTGTTCGTTTATGTTCGTTCGTTTAAAGCCTAAACGAACAGTTCACGAACATAAACAGAACACAAACAAAAAATGTTTAAATGAACATAGTTGAATCGAATATAAATTAACATGACTAAATAAATATAAACGAACACAAATGAACGTAATTAACAAATATAAACAAACACAATTTAATATACTGAACACAAAAAAAAATGTTTGATATGTTACATTTCATTCGAATACACATCTAAATTAGGGCTCATAGTACTAAAATTAAGTAGTTTTTTTTATAAAAATATTAAGTGAGTAAAGAAAAATTTAAAATTTTATTTTTTTTACTTGAAAACTCAATTACTAATTAGTTATATTTATATAAGTAGTTAGAAAACCTAATATTTATATGATTATAATTATTTATGTATTTACTAAAAATAAACGAACGTTCATGAACATAAATGAACGAACATAAACCAACATTCAAGAACATAAATGAACGAACATAAACGAACGTTCATGAACATAAATGAACGAACACAAGGTATGTTCATGTTTGTTCATTTAATTAGACGAACACAATTTTTTGTTCGTGTTCGTTCATTTATTAAATAAACGAACATACAACGAACTTCCCGCCGAACAAGTTCCGAACAGTTCATAAAGTTCGGTTCGTTTACAGACCTAACTTAAATGACCATGAGTGTGTACACTTGATGTGACATGTAAAACAAATTTATCTTAAAGAAATTGTGTCCATACATCACAAAGTTCGGTCAAGTGCTAGTAGTGGTTCTTAAATTCGTAAAGCTTTTAAGTCGACGGATTCATGTCTATAATTTATTTTTTCAACTTTTAAGTTATGCTTGAAGAGTTGAGTTTAGAAAATAATTAATTGGTAGATTTGGAGAAAGTCAACAGATGCTTTATTGTAAAAATGGTAAAAAAAATATTCTATGAATATTCTTATTTGAACACAACAAAAAATACATAAAAAAACAAACACAAAACTTTTTTTAATATATTTTTAGTGACGACAAAGTAACGTTTTTTTTAAATATATTTGCTTTTTAGATTGTTTTAGGTTTTCTGAGAGTTTAGTTTTTAGTTATACATAATCAACATAGTGTTGATAATCGTAATGTATTTAGATTAGATATAACTATTCTAAATTGTTAAATTAATGATATAACCATTCTAAATTGTTAAATTAATAATTTAAAAAATAGTAAGTTATTATCATCTAATCTAATCTTAATATTAATAAAAGACTACAATTAATGTCCATATGGCAATCTCTCATTTAATTTTATAGTATATTACTAGGTTAGAACCCGATGTTTACACGGGTTAATAAATGTAATTTTATATAGTAAATATATAAAAACAGTTAAAATCTCTAAAAAAACAGGTGTGTGTTACACCGGCTAAATAAATGGGTGTATTACACAGGTTAAATAAATATCATGTAATCTCATAACACATACAGTCGTCTTGATATATTTTTAGAAAATGAACTTTGATGTACAATTTACTTATTATAACATTTTACTTTGTTTTTTTTATTTATTATAAAGTTAGAAACTGGTGTACTACACGAGATTATAAGATTACAAACTTGTGTAGTACATGAGGTTGGATCAAATGTGGAAACATAAGAGATAAGCGGAAAAAAATAAAAGATTATTAATAAGCGGAAATAGTTATAAAAAAGAAATATTAAACAAATAAAAGATAAACTGGAAATTATGATTCAATAATAATCATTTCACAGTTGAAGAAGAAACGGGATAATTATTATTTAATAGGAGAGAGAAACGGTATTGTTATTATTTAGTAGTTAGAGATCGTCAACATGTGGTATAGCCCAGTTGGTCAAGGTTTTTCCACAAAGTGCTTTCCTCTAGGGGTCTCAAGTTCGAATCCAACAGGTGTATGTCAATAATCCAGGAGAACACCACTATTCAAGGATTCGAACTTGGTAAGGTGCTGGCATGTATAGCCCTACTGTGTTGCAAGTAATTACATTGAAACCATTCAAAAAAATGTAGGAGAGAGATTAAAAAAATGTGAGAAAACACAAGAATGTAACATATGTTCTTAAAGATTTTCATTTATTATTATAATAATAATAATATAATAAGTAAAATAATAAAAAATTTATACGGTTATCAATAATAATTTAAATAACAATATCATTAATAATATAAATAAATAAATACACAACAATAAATATTAATATTAACAATAATAGAGATAAAGATAAATATTATATATTAATAATATTAGTTAGATATAATTAAATTCTAATATATTAATATTAATAACATTATTATTAAATTAAATGAGAAAGTGACACATGGGATTATTTGGAGTTTTTTATTAGAATTTAGATTAAATACATATTTATATTAAATATCTAATTTATTAATACAATAACAACAGATAAATACAAATACGTAATATAAAGAAAAATATTGTATTATCTTTCGTTATTTAATAAAAAAGATTAAAAATCCTTTAAGTTTTCATTTTTAATTATTTTCAATACGAAATTTTATTTATTGAATGAGTTATTTGTTATTTATTTAATAACCCTTTATGTTTTTATTTTTATATTATTTATTCAGTGAATATATAATACATTATATTTTTAGTTGTTATTCATTATCCTATATATATTGATAGACGTTAAGGGAATAGCGTCAGGCAGCTTATGAGCACTTCCCTTTGTTCTAACTGATTTACGATTTTATACCCAGTTTAAAATTTGGTTTCGTTTCAAATTTAAAATAAAATTATGCTTTTATCTTTAGCTCAAAATTACGGTTTTGCCCTTAGTTAAAAATATGATTGTGCCCCCATTTAAAAGATTACAATTTTGCCCTGAGTTCAAAATTACGTTCTTGCCTCTAGTTCAAAATAATTTTATGTTTTGCCCCTAGCTCAAACTTACGATTTTGCCCTAATTTCAAAAATTACGATTTTCCCCCAGTTAAAATTTGTAGTCTTAAATTACGTATTTTCCATCAGTTAAAAAGTATGATTTTGCCCCGTTTCAAAAATTACGTTTTTTCCTCAGTTTAAAATAAGTTTATGCTTTTGCCCCAACTCAAAACTACGATTTTGCCCGAGTTTAAAATTATGAGTTTACCCTCATTTCAAAAACTACGATTTTACCCCAGTTAAAATTTGTAGTCTTGCCATCGTTTTAGTTTTTCTTTCTTTCTTTTTTTTTCTTTTGCAAAACTATAAGAGTTTTTATTTACTTGGTTGACTCAATTTAACTTTTATGTCAAGCAGGTGTCTAGTACTCGCTTATTGGTTCTGACAAATTACTATTTTGCCCCCAGCTCAAAATTACAAGCTTGCCTCGTTTTACTTTTTTTAAGCAAAACTATGACAGTGTTTTGGTTTAATTGGTTGACTTGATGTATTTTTTATTGAGATCGTGCTATAAGTAGTATGTATAGGTAACCAAAATACATGCGTACGTATAATAAAAATCTATCGCCCCGCAACGCGGGCGAGGCATAACACTAATTTTATTAATAGTAAAAACCGTGGCAAGTTTTTTTTTATTTTAATAAGTTTTTTTAAGTTTCAATTTCTTTCACCTTTTGTAAATAAGATAAGTGTTAACCAGATTTACCTTTTATTTGATTTAATTTTTCTCTAGATAACTTGCATTTATTAACTTTTACATAAAAAAACTCAATACACCATTGTGTTAAGTTTTTTTTATTGATCATCCTTTCAAAATTTCGTTGAAAACATGAATATATTTGAAATAATGTGTTTGTTTGTGTCGTAAGCTATAGCGAATGTTACTATACCAGTGTAGTGTTGTGACGATCAGAGCTTATTCCGACCTAAGAACATCGGTACCGTTATTAGTATTATTGAAGCCGGTACCGATATTTGTTTAGGTTGCTATACCAAGTATTGGTACCATACAAACTCGTGAAATTCCCCTACTTTGAGTTATATGTTTAGTAAAAGTGGGTGATTTATACTTAAAAACATGTAAAATTGGGTTCAAATCTTGTTGCCAACGATTTTTTTTGGAAAGCGAGTCAGGACAATTTACGAGGTAGTCGTTTTCCTCCAAGAATAGTTTGATGCCTATTCTCAAGCGTGAAAATAATGATGGACGGTTGTAATTTCGTCTACCAAGTTAAGGTTATGATAAGCATGGCAAGGAACCTATGTATCTAACCTTTAAAAAAACATGTAAAATTTTATCTTACATCTAATAAAATACCCGATATTCTACTGATATTATATTGGATTACATTTGGGAATTTTATACACCTGGTTTGAACCCAGTTATACAACAAGGCTGATTACATTGATTTTACAATAACAAAAACACATTAACCCCTCAAAACCACCGTTCCGATCATCAAAATAACCGCAACAATGAACGTCGGTGGAGCAGTCGCTACTGGCGACACCGATCTGAAACCCTCACCACTCTCCGAATACACACACACACTCTCCCGCCGGTACCAACACCTCCTCGACAAGTCAACGCCGCTCGTTCTCCACCGTGTGGATCGCTTTCGCCGTCGTCGTCTTCATCTACGCTCTCCGTGTTTACTTCGTTCAAGGCTTCTATATCGTCACTTACGGCCTCGGTATCTATATTCTGCAACTGTTTCTCGCTTTTCTCTCTCCTCAGGTTGATCCGGAACTCAACGACGGTCCTTCCTTGCCTACTCGTGGATCTGAAGAGTTTCGTCCGTTTGTTCGTCGCCTTCCTGAGTTTAAGTTCTGGTCAGTCCGATCATTTCACTTGTTTTGTGGATAATTACTTGAAATTGTATGTGATTGTTGTAGATTTGTTGTTTTGATTGTAGTTTTGGTTCTGATGATGCGATCATAGTTCTGAAATCGTCAGTTGTGTTTTCGTGATTTGACTATAGAGAAACCCTCACTTAGGTTAAGTAGATCTGGATTTAGATCAGATTGTTGTAGATTTGTTGTTGTGATTGTAGTTTTGTGTTTGATTGTGTGTGATTGTTATGGATCTGGATTGAATTGGATGTTGTGGTTTAGAGATTGTTAGCTGTGGTTTCTAGCCCTAACTTAGGTTAAGCTGCTTGATTTTAGGTGAATACTAGTGATGTTGATCGGAATTTGCTTCCTCTGTGAATAATCAGTTGAAAATTGTATGTGATTTAGCGGCTGATTGTTGTAGATTTGTTGTATTGATTGTGGATTTGGTTCGGATGATGCGATTGTAAATATGAAATCATCAGTTGTGGTTTCGTGATTTGACTGTAGAGAAACCCTAATAACTTAAGTTAAGATGCTTGATTTAGGTGAATGCTTGTGATGTAAAATTTTATTGTGATTTATAGAGACTGCATGTGATCTTGGTTTAAAAAAGCGCGCTTAAAGCGTGAGGCAATGAAGTGCTGGGATGGTCGCTTTTTTTGCTCTGAGGTGACAAATCACGTGAAGCATTTTGAGGTGTGCTTAAGCAGAAGTGCCATTGGTTTGAGGTGACGCTTCATCCCAATCAGGTCACATTTGGGTTTTTTATTTAGGCCTAATAGTATTAGTCTCTAATAGGGTTTAAATGAGGCCTGCTACTTCTTTACCCTAAAAAATAAAGTTAGCCTTCTTTATCCAATCAGGTCACATTTGGGTTTTTTATTTATGTGTTAAGTGTGTTTCTCAATCATGTTTTTGTGTTTATTATTGATTAACAAGTAGAATAGGTCATATTGATGTGTACAACTAAAAATATATATATTTTTTTATTTTAAGTGCTTCGTATACGTAAGCTCTTGCTTCGCGCTTGAAGCCTCGCTTGAAGCTTTTGGAACCAAAACGCTTCAAAGTGCCTCGCGCTTTTTTAAACCAACCATGTGATAGTAACCGATTCGAGATGGTCAATCTCCCGATAGATACCCGTAGAGTGGGTTAGGCTACAAGAAACAATTTGATTCATTTTCTACTTACATTCAACAAAACAAGCAGGTCTTATATAAGGCTTACAAATTTAGAGAATGAAATGTACATATGCATGAACTAATGAAAACATGGACCTAATGCAGTTAACCCACTATATAATTAACTTATGTAAACAAGAAGAAAAGGAGAATAAAAAGCATATGCAAAGATGAAAAATGGGTGATGTGGTAAACATGGATGCATGGTTGATATGGATGGTTGACCGGGTATTTACTGGGTCATGGTCGATCCGTATCAGCATGATTGAAATGTTGTTGTGATTTCACCTTATATGTGAATAATCAGTTGTAAGTTATATGTGATGATTAATCAACTGCTATTGTTCGCCAGCTTACTGACTCTAAGGTCTGGTGAGTAACATTTGCTTCCTCTGGGAATAATTAACTGAAAATTAGATGTGATTAAGCGGCTTGTAGATTTGTTGTTTTGATTGTGGTTTTGTTTCTCATTGTATGTGGTTAAGTAGATCTGGATTGAATTGGCTGTTGCACTTTATAGATCATAAATTGTTGTTTTGTGAATTGACTATAGATAAATACTAATCAACTAAAAGTTAGATGTGATTAAGTGGCGGATTGTTGTAGATTTGTTGTTTCGATTGTGGTATTGACATATTGTTTCGTAATGCGTCTGGATTGATTCTTTTCGTGTACTTTAGAAGTTATTAATTGTAGTTCATGACCCAAGTATAGAGAAATCCTTAGGTTAAGCTGCTTGATTTGGGCGAATACTGGTAGTGTCAAATGTTATTTGTGATCTATGGAGACTGAATGATTGAAACGTGACATTCAATTTAGGATCAACAAGCTAATCAAATTATGCCCTAAACCTAGAGTAAACAAGTCAGTATAACCTAGAGTAATTAAACGCCAGTGTCCCTAAGAGTATGTATTAAATTTCAATAGGTTTATGAGTATATGAAGTTTTTAGATTATGTTATTAATAAAACTGTAAGTCTACTAACAAGGAACAAATCAGTTCTGAACCAAGCTAATTGCATATAAATGAGAGCAGTAAGTGAAATTATTGGAATCAGAGGTTTGGGTAATTTTTAATGGAGTTATATATTAACAAAAATGTTATTTAAGAAAATGGAAAGTACAATTTAAGTTCTGGTGAGTCTGATATCACTTTGTTCATGATTAACTGAAAATTATATGTGATTAAACAGCAGCTTGTTTTAGGTTTATTGTTTTGGGTGTATTATTGTTTCTGATAATGTGATTGTAGATCCGGATTGAATTGGCTGTTGCACTTTAAAAATCATCAATTGTACTTTCATGATTCGACTATAGACAAACCCTAACTTAGGTTAAGCTGTTTGATTTGGGTGAATACTAGTAATGTAAAACGCTATTGTGATTTATGGAGATCAAAATGTGTCACTCAATTGAGTATCAGCAAGCTAGCCAGATTGTCCCCTAAACCTAGAATAAGTAAGTCACTATAAACAATATAATTAAATGCAAGATCCCCAACGATAGGTACTCAATTTCAATCAGTCTAATGAGGATTTCCTATTTAGAGTTATTAGGTTATGTTATTGACACAACTATCAAGTCTGTTAATAAGGCACAAATCAGTTCTGAAACCACATGAGTATTTAAGATGTATGCTTTAATAATGCAATTTGGACAACTATGAACCCTTTTGATCCATTAACCTGTTTTTTGCTTAGGTTCTTTTTATTGTGTCTAACCATTTTATTCATTAGGAAACAAAATAAAACTAAATCGACCCATTCATAAGTAAATGTATCTAAATGACCACCTCTACTGCTTAAGTATGTTATATACAACCAATGAATAATAAGCATAAAATATTGATGTATATTGTTCTTTTCAGGTATTCGCTTACAAAAGCCTTCTGTATCGCTTTTATGCTCACATTTTTCAGCATGTTTGATGTGCCTGTATTTTGGCCAATTCTGTTATTCTATTGGCTCGTACTGTTTGTTTCAACGATGAAGAGGCAAATAATGCATATGATCAAATATAGATATGTTCCCTTCACCTTTGGCAAACGGGTACCTGCAGAATCTCTCTTTTTTTTGAAGTTTATTTACTTTAATATAAAAGAGTAAAAATGCCATTTTCGTTCAAAGGTTTGTTATTCTGCCGCATCTGGATCCAAAAGGTTTGAAATCTTGCCATTTTAATCTAGCTCGTTAACTCCATCCATTTTTCTCCATTAAGTCATGGGTATTTCCATCTTTTTGCTAACTAAAAAAATAGACCGAATCGCCCTATAAGTTGACACAAACTCACAAAGACAAAAATACCCTTGACTTAACGAAGAAGAATGGATGTAGTTAAGGAGCCGGATGCAAACGACAAGATTTCAGACCTTTTGGATCCAGATGTGGAAAAACAAATCTTTGGACGAAAGTGACCAAACCTTAGGGGTGAAAATGAAATTTTACTAAAAAAATTTACCACTTTTGTGTAATGAAGATCTGTTTTGTACTTTCAGAAATACACGGGAAAGAAAGCGGCATCAGTTGATGATGCAACATCTGGCAGACCTTGAAGCTGTTGGGTGAGTTAACTTGAAATATTGATTTGCTGAAATTCTTTTTATATCTCAAATTTTCTTGAGAAAGCTTGACAAAGGATCTTGTTTAGGGTACCCGGGATCTGTGAAATCCAATTATCCATCCCACTCCTATTTGTGATGTCGGGAAAGTGTAATGTTTGTTTTAGTAACTTTTTATGTAATATTTTGTAGTTCTGTTTTTGAAAATTTGACATGGAATACCAGGGATCATCTCTTCTTAAATTAAATAGTTTTTTTTTTCTTTAAGAGATTAGTTTTTTTTGCTTTAAGATGGTATTTCCAGTCATCATTTTTTTTTCTTATATCTGTTAGCCATACAAAAAGTCATGGTTGTAAAAATCCTGACTAGCATCCGATTAGTCGCGATTAATCGCTAGTCGGAGGATCACCGAGTAATTTTCCTCTAATCTCCCAATTAATCGCTAGACGGTTAATGACGGCCCTAGGCATTCCTAATCGGCAGTTCTGGACAAACTACAGCCAATTACCGGCCAAATTTTGGCCATTTTTTGGTCAAACCTTGTAAATTTTGATGATTAATCTTGTTTAAAAAATGAGCCGATGGGTTAAAAGTTGTCTTGCAAAAAAACTACACATAAAATTGTGTGCGTATAAAACATGAATATTACATTTAAAAATTCTATTCGATTAGTCCCTGTTACTTCCTGTTAGTCCCGATTAAACGCTAGTTTGTACCCCACTAGTCGACTAGCGCCTAGCGATTCTTACAACAGTGCAAAAAGTTTTCTCGTTTTTAGTTTTAGTTGAAGCAAACAGGTCAAATGGGATCCAAACTGGTTGGAAGGAGGCATCTTCAGAGTTGGAATATTGACCCATTTATTTATGAAAGGGTTAATTTGGTCTCAAAATAGATCAATTGGGTGAAAGCACCCCAAATTATATTTTGCATATATAATGCCTGATAAATCATTTCAGTAAAAAAGTTAGATTATTGAGTGGCTGTTAATGTAAAGAAATTAAAGTAGTTGCTATTCTTTCTTTTAACATCTTGATTGGGTTGGTCTTCTGAGTTGATCCAACTCAATTCCTAGTTTTAGTAGTACAAGCATCGGTCCTCCACGACTGCTCAAATAACTGCCAAATTATGGGTTCGAATCCTATTTCCTTCGGAAGCAACCCCTGGGGAAACTGAAATTCAAGAAATCCAGTTAAACTAATGAAGTAGTTGTAAAATAAAGTAAAAACTTGGACTAAAGGACTCATATTTTGTCACTTATACAACACCAAACTTTTATGCACCAAGAACGGAAGATGGTCCATTGGGTTGGGTTGATGGCTCGAGCCAGCTTGATGGAAAGAGCCAGGGATGATGGGAAAGGATGGGGTTTGGGACCATGTAAAGATATGAGAATTTAAATGCAAAGAGGGTGATATTGTGTGGAATGGTGACCATCGGAGATTGATATTACAGTATTGTCCTATTGTATGTGTCCCTATAAAAGGCAATAGTTATTATTGGTGTGGTGGGGAGACCATGCCATATGGGCTATGCCCTCCATTTTGATTTGTACTTGTCATACTTTCCTTTTCTCCTTTCTTTTTTGGTAAATTCCTTATACTTGCATTCAAAATATTCATTTTTTTTTTGTAATATTTGAATCTCAAACAAGATTCTCCAAAATAGTTATAAAATCATTTTTATGTGTAGGATATCTAATTAAAATTGCATTAGTTTGATGGGTTTAATTGGGTGGTTTCCCTGATGATACTCTAATAGTCCGTTAGTAATCCAAATTTATCGTTATAAAAAAAAGTAAATTGTCAAAATCATCCCTGAAGTTTGGGCATGTTTGACATTTTCATTTAAAACAACTTTTTTTACCATATTTTCCTTCACTTTTGGGATTTTTTGTGATTTTCATCCAAACATCTGATTTTTTTTTTGCCATAATCGTTCTTGAGATTTGGGATTTTTTGTCATTTTCATCCAAATGTTAATTAGATGTTTGGATGAAAATGACAAAAAAACCCAATAGTGAAGGACTATATTGTACAAAAAAATTGTTTTAGATGAAAACAGCAAACATGTCCAAACCTTATGGACGATTTTGACAATTTACCATTCTAACAGAGTGATTTTATTCCCTCTATTCATCCTTTTCAAAATGTAAAAGGCATCTTAGTGCTACCATGGGATTCGTCCAAACTCGCAATTGCACAAATTCGAAGAAATAGATGTGATATACTTTTGACTTTTGTGTCAGATTTCTTCTTTTTGTGAAAAACATGTTGAATATGACAAAAACTTTTGTTAAAGAGAAAGCAAAGAACCAAGTTAACCAATTGCATTTCTTATGAGTTTGAGAATGTCACACTTTTATGAATAAATGCAAGAGTTTGATGTCTTTTTAGTGAGACAAGCACCTAATTACTTACCAATTTGACAATTTTGAGTTCAAGTGAACTATATTTATATTCGATTTAGCGAGTTGTATCCATATGATTTAGTTATGTAAATCCGTAGATGATGACTCTTTTAAGTGTCAACTTGATATATGTTGCGATACAATCTAACAAAATTGAAGATATATCAAATGAAATGTTGTAATTGACCTTGTTGGAGTGTTGGTAGAAACATGAAAACATCTTTTAGATTATTCTTTTGATTAAGCTTGTAACATCAATGTATGAAATTAAAATTGTTATTTTTAAATCGGTGCTAATCGAGAAAAAAAACCATTAAGAACTTTGCAGGACGCATGCCGCTTCGACATGATAATAAAATCATATTTCTTGTAAAGAAGGTGCGTACGCTCTATACTCAACGTATATTCACATTATTGTTATTTTTATTTAACATTATATTTCTTGTCAATATTTATGATTCGTATCTAGCTTTAAAGGACCACTGTCTCTCTTCTCTATGTCAGCTGGCATAGGGTTACTTTCAAACACAGGCCCATATCCCCTTTCTTTCTTCCCCCTTGAAACAAAATACACTCTATTTATGGTGCTTCCTAAATATCTTCAAGACTGAATGTAAACTATGTTTTCTTTGAAATTACTACAATACCCTCTACAATCTTATAGCTTAAAATCATTTATAAAAGTTACATTATGAATTATACAGATCTAGGGCAATTATAGGAAGAAATCTCATATTACTTAAGAAAACTAAGAAACCCAAATGAACAGATCTCCTTTTGCCACGTGTTACACTTTTTTGCAGACGTGTTACCTGTAACAACCAGAGGTTGCCACGTGTTACGTAACAGCTTTTCTTTTTCAGAAAAAGTTGAAAGTCTGTAAAAGCTGTTACACGTAAGTAATCTATCTATGTTTTCTTTGAAATTCCTGCAATACCCTCTATAATCTTGGCTTAAAATCATTGATATAACTTATATTATGAATTATATAGATTTATAAATACCTTTAACAAATGTGAGGCATCAAAAAGTTAAGAATTTCAAGGCTAATTATAAGAATCTCAACTGAGCTCAACCTAACCTAACCAAACAAAACCGCGCTAACTGAATTGAACCAAAACAAAACAAACCATTCACGCTGAAGTGAAAAAATCTAATGAACACGACAACTAGACCTAGAAACACACGCACACAGGGTCGGGCCTATCGCTCAAGTGGGTGCGTGAATGCATACGGGGCATGCACCGTCATCACGAAAAGCCCTTTTCGAGTGATTAATTTTGTCCACGACACCAACAAACACGCTACAGTTGTACTGTCCCAACTTGTGAGGACCTTAGTCTCTCCTAAAATAAGACAAAAGGGACCCCTCGTGTTTTCCAAAATCTAGCACTCATTATATCCCATTGATGTCAACAACCTCTTATTTCCTCTCCACAACGTTGTCATTACACAAAATCATCCAAGATTTTATGAATCATTTCATGTGTGTTTCTGTGCACACACAATGGAAGGACTTCCTATGCTAACTTGTCTCATACAACACACCTTAAAAACCCTTTGCACTTGTTCTTCCTCAGAAGATAACACTTCTAACAAATGGGTTTACGCCGTTTTCTGGCGAATCTTGCCTAGGATTTACCCTCCTCCCAAGTAAAACAAACCTAAATCCCAACTTGTTATGTTATTTCATGTTTTCTATGTGTTCTAATGGATCATGTTTTCATTGTTTGGATGTAGATGGGACGTTGAAGGAGGCGTTCTTGATCGCGCCAAAGGAAACAAGCGAAACTGGTAACAAAGTTTGCTCCCTTTTCGGTTATTATTAATCTTTCACAAGTTTTTTACTGACCCTTTTGGTTTGGGAATGTAGGATTCTTGTTTGGGAAGACGGGTTTTGCGATATTGATGAATGCGAGCGAGTCGGGAATGATGGATCATCAAAGGGTGGATTTGGAGCTGATATCTTTTTTAAACTGTCTCATGAGGTTTACAATTATGGAGAAGGGTAAGAAGTAAAAAAAAACATGATGATCATATGTTTTAGACTCAAAATTAAAGATTAGTGAAGATTAAATAAAATATTAATGAGGCTTTTTGGTGAAGATTGATAGGGAAAATAGCTGCAGATAATAGTCATAAATGGGTGTTTAAAGATGGATTAAATGAGCATGATCCTAGCTTTGTTTCTTCATGGAATGCATCTATTGATCCTGTAAGCAAATAAAACTATTACTCATAACTTTATTAATATATTTTTGTTTAATATTTTGTTATAATTATGTATAAACAGCAACCAAAAGCATGGGAATTTCATTTCAATTCCGGGATTAAGGTTAGAAAAATAGTTTGATTAATGTGCATGATTCGGTCTAACCCGGCATCTACCTAAAATAATTTGATTGGTTTACTTTGCGTCGCAGGCCTATATACGTATATAGGACCCGACCCGGCTAACATGAATAATATGACAATTCAAGATGTATTTTTGTATGTAACAGACAATTGCAATCATATCTACTAGAGAAGGCATCATTCAACTAGGCTCTTTTGATAAGGTTGTGTTTAATTTATAAGATACAAGTTATTGGTTTTTATCATGTACATGTACAAAATATAACACATCATGTGTTCACAGATTATTGAAGATCTGAATTTGGTATTAAGCATCCAGAGGAAATTCAGCTACTTACGTACCATCCCAGGGTTATTCTCAATTCAGAGACCATTTTCTACCGTACAACATTCGTACAACCCACTTAAGCATAAAAGTACTGTTGGGCCGGATGAGGCCCAACAAGTAAGTGGGTCTAAAGTCAACGTCCATGGTGGAGAAAGTGAACTTCACAAGGGTCCGATTTGGTCATTGGGTTCGGGTTACATAAACCAAGAAAGTGAAAGTGTGAGGGTTGGATCCCACGGCCCACCACTTTGGGCCATTCCACCCCTCTTGCCCTACAATTATTATGGATCTCATGATCACTTGGCCCGTGTTCGCAACGATGGGGTTAATAGGGATAAAATATCTATGGTCGAAGATCCGAATGAAGAAGGGAAGTTGAGATGCTTGAACCCTAACCCAGGGTTCGGTATGGAGTTAGGGTTTGGGCCCAATAGGGTAGCACAAGAAAGTGATGTAAAATTTCAGCTAAATTAATATGGACAAACTTGCATTTATTTGGATATGACTTTAAGTGCTTTTGCTTCAATTAGTTGTGATTAAGGTGTCCATTTGGTATCTCTATACCATCGGAGCAAATTATGCTAATATTGGCTATGTTCCACATAAGTAAAGGGTTACGCAACGTGTCATAACTCTATGAGCCAATTTTTTCTCTCGCTTCTCTTACTTCACCCATATGTATTTATTTTTAGTTTAAAATATAATATTTTTACTTCTTAAAATATTCATTATTAACTATTTAATACTTTTTGTACTTAACTTGTGTATTCCATGTGTTTCTGACCTAGTAATACATATAGGCATTCATGCGGATTATAACTAAGAAGTCAAACGTACCTTATTTGTGAGCTTATATGTCATGAAAAGAAACGTCAAAGAAACTAATGATGGTTGGCCTTTTAGGTTTTGGGAATCATGGATGGTAATGAAAAGTCATATTAAATTAAGTCATAGATTCCAAATCAGAAATTTACGTGTTGGCCAATTGCTTACTTACAATTGGTTCTTAAAGTGCATGTAAGTGGCATCATGCAAAACCTAATGCAATCACTATTAGTAATTAACCTTAACCTTTTTTTATTAATATTAATAGTGTTACTTTAGACACGGAATAATGTATGTTGTCATGGAGCCGTCTTGCCAGGCCCATGAGACATTTTCGAGAAGTTAAGGATTAGCGTTTCTATTCCGCTCAATCTTTGGCACTATTGGTTACAAATCCACATAAAAAAAATACATTACAATATTCCATAAAAAAATTACATTTTGATCTACATTCGTTATTCTCAACAACTTCTTCAAGTTGTGGTCCGATACAATCGTTATTCTCAACAACCTCTAATCGGGTTTTGGGTATACCCATTCTCATATCCGTATTCCCAAACTTCAAACCAAACACATCACAAATTCTATGGGTCATAGATGGAATATTGGAGTTTAACAAAAAGAAAGATAAGTACATTTAACTCAAGCTCGTTCTAGTTCAGCCTAAAATTTTGAACAATAGATAAGACAACGTAATTACATTGAGATAGAAGGTAAACGGGCAACAAGCTGAGCTGCTACCCCTTTCTGAATAGCAAATCTAAGTCTTTTAAAAACTACATCCATAGATCTCGGGGTTATAACGTTACTGTGCATGACCCTTTGAACTCGGCTAAGTAGGTCCACAGCCTCTGGCGCAAGGAACCCAAAAGTATCAAAGGCAAATGGGATAAACACGTGCTGGTTGTCAAGGCATGCGTTCTCGTGTTTGGTCACTTTGCCGGAAGCAGCTTTTAAAGCAGCCTGGCCCATCGTGAAAACACTAGCCCCTAAGCCCACACGGGGGGAGACGCCTGTTAGATCGTGTTTTCCTCCTATCCATCCGAAGACCAAAATGTCGGCTGGTCTAAGCGTAGATCTTCCTTCCAGTGGATCAACTAAGAAATTCACGGGTGCCTCTTTCTTAACAAAAATCCCAACACGTTTGAATATGTCAGAGAGAACATCCCTAACCAAATAATGTCGGTTTTTGAAACCTGTGAGCTCTTTACAATGAACCGCATACTCCTCAAAAGAGTCCAAACACGCCTTATGACAAACAGAGCATATCTCATCAACTCGAAACAACGGAATTATGAGGCGATACTTAAGGATAATACGGTACTCCACCGGCGACATATGGTAGCCTAACTCATCTATATGTATAGCAAGAAGAAAATTTTGGGCATGTGGTGCTCGTAGACACTCAAAAACAGCTTTTTGTCTAACAGTCAAGTCAAACTGTACTTCAATAGCCTGGACAATTTTACTAAAAAAAGAGTACTCACCAACGCACTAAACAAAACAAAAACATGTCATTGATATAATGACATATAAGAATACGTAGATCAATATCAATGCATTACGTAAAATTACTAAGTATCTGAAAGTAAAATCAATTTTAAAGTCAAATATTACTGTCACATAATTTAATAATGGCGTAAAGGGCTTACCCCCTTCTCAAACACTGTCCCATTTTAGAGTTAGTTGTTGGTTTAGAGTTAGTTGTTGGTGTAGCAATAATACTCTTTAATGCACCGACGCATTTAAGGGTTAATTGTTTGTTTGACTGGTGGGTGTGGGCGTGGCTTAGGGGCGTTGTTAGCCCTTTAACGTCGGGTACATCACCCTGGGTGGGTGTTTTAGTGCACATTGCCTGTTTGGTGTGGCAATAGTGTTTGGCGTGGGGCGCTGGTCTGGGGTTACGTGTCTAACAATGGTTGGCTGAGTGTGGATGACCATTGGTTAGCAATATAAAAGAAAAAAATTAGGTAACACATGGCACCCTAACGCCGGCCTGGCCACCTCACTTTTTTTTTGTGTGGACGGATGGTTTCCATACCTGCCACATGTTAAGCAATGCTCCCAATCCAAAGCTCTTCACACCCCATAGTCTTATACACTTCTCTTCCCTTATTTAATGCTCTTTCTTGATTTGTAAGATCCATTAAACTCGATGGCTTAAAACCTTTTTCTATACAACTTTAGATCTATCATAAATAATTATTTTAATCGACTAAATTTTTTTTATTTTTATTTTTTCAAACAGATGACTTGAAAGGTTTCATCTTAAAATCATTAATGATTTTACTCTTTCATTTGAAAAATATAATGTTTCATTTCATAATTTACATAGTTGTTAACCTTATTATGCACCCCATAACCTTCTAACAATCCAATAATCATTGTCATCTTCGATCTCATAATGGAAAAAATAACATGAAGAAACACGCCATGGACCCGATCAAGAAGGGCGTGAAGCTCCTAACCTTAGTCTATCACCACAAACCTCGGTCACACTCATAGTATGTGTAACATTTTACTCGATCAATTAAGAAGGGTCTGAACCAACGTAACCTTATTAATTTGTGTAGTAGCTACTAACTCTTTTCGAAAACTGTTGATTAATTTTGTTTAAACATAATGGAAGACATGTAAATAATACCAGTTACAGCAGATAGGCCAGGAGATAATCCAGTCACCGACATAGCCATGGAGTTCGACATGATAGTCAGCTTAATCTGGTTCCCGTTTAAGATGTATGTTCTTGATGGTAGTACCGAATTCTAGGGTTAACAATTCGTAAATGGAGAGAGAGCGGGAGACGACTTGTGTTTGATGTTATGAGAGTGCGACCTTAATCCCTCTCTAGTAGTCTCCTTATATACACCCAAGAGGAAACCTAATGCGTTAATAAGGGTAGTATGGTCTATCAACAATTACAAACTAATTATATTATAGGTATAATATATTTTGATCCATATAATATAAATGATTATAATGGCTACATGATTAAATATAACATATCAAATATTTTTAATCTTACATTCTCCCACTTAGTCGAGTTATCATTTATCATGAGCATTAAATAATCCTGATCAGGTGTTAACATTCATTTTAGCTTTAAACCAAGAACCGTAGCAGAGAAATACAGTCGTTGAGTTATTATGCAACTCAGGACCCCCATTAGTCATACTATAACCTCAATTTAAAACCTAACAATTATGATCCTAATACGCAAGTAAGCCCTTTAACGTTTAATTTGTATTTATATTTGTCTATATGTCATTATACCGGCATAATATATGTTAGAGACATACAAAATCAAAACTGAGGAAATTTCATTAATTAAAACATAAGTAAGTACAATACGCCCTTAAATAAGGTCTTTAGTAAATCCCATATTCGAAACATGTCCTTCGAAAACTTTAGGTGGGAGACCTTTAATCATTGGATCCGCAAGCAAATTTTTGGTACTTATATACTCAATGCAAAGATTATTTTCCTCTACTCGTTCACGTACGAACAAATACTTTGTATTGAGATATAAACCAGCTCCAGTCGAACTGTTACTGTTCGAGAAACTAACGGCAACTGAGTTATCAGAGTAAAGCTTTAATGGTCTCGAAGTGGAACTAACAATTTTGAGTCCAGTAAACAGATTCTTAAGCAACATTCCATGACAGGTTGCGTTATAAACAACAATGTATTTTGCCATCATTGTGGAAGTTGTGGTTGATCGTTGTTTATGACTCTTCTATGAAATAGGTCCGCCTGCTAACATAAAGATATAGCCCGAAGTGGATTTCTTGTCATCTTTGCATTTAGGAAAGTTAGATTTAGAATAACCTAAGAAGGGAAACCCCTTCGGAATTCAATTATGCTCTCTGTCCCCTCTTTCACAGATTTCACAGAAAATGGCCACTTGTAAGTGATCACTTGTCTTGTAAGTCAATTTATAGTCTTTTGTCCCTTGCAGATATCGTAGTACTTTCTTAGCTGTTTTTTAGTGATCTTGTCCAGGATTAATTTGATAACGGCCTAGCATTCCAGCAATATAAGCGATATTTGGGCAAGTACAGACTTGAACATACATCAGGCTCCCGACTACTATTAACGTTGACTATTCTCTACCATATTGTGCAAAATTTGGGTTTCCAGTGTTACTGCCAGTATCAACATTATTATATTAAGTTCTGTTAAGCTTGAACAACATGAAATCTGTTATGTTCAGCAGATTGTTGCTTGGATATGCCATGTTATTATTGGCAATTGATAATGCAGGAACAAGAAAAAAAATGACTTGACCGGAAAAATTCGCCGAAGAAGATGAAGTTTTGCTGGAGAATATGATTAGAAAATACTAATACTGGAGAAGAAGATGAAGTTTTGCTGGAAGAAATAGAGATCATAGGAAGCGTGAAGAATATGATTGCTGGAATTTTGGCTGAAGATCTAACTGTCTCGTTGGAATCATAGGAGCAGAATGCTCTGATACCATAAAGACAATTTCAGGCTCAAGAATCTCAATCTCATATCATTAGTAAGTAATACAATACAAACACCTCTATATATAAGAGAAGAGCTATACAACTAATCATGCTAACTAACTCAACTAACTCACATTCTCTAACTGTCTAACCACCTCTGTATTCTCTAATAACCCTAATATAGAGATGCACGATGGTGTTTTGGCATGATTTTGGCATCGTTAGTGGACATGATGCAACCTTCTCATTGTTCTTTCTTAGTGAAATTCTGAAAAGCCCATTTCAAAATTTAAGTGACCGGCTTTCATCGCACTTTGAATTAATCTAAATATCTTTTTTGGTGTTTGTTCTCCCCCAATTTAACTAGTTAGGAGCACCAATTTCTTTTGCATCCTCATCACATTTTCTTGTACCTTCATCCTCAACTACCCCCACATTCCCCAAATAAAGATGAGCGGTTTGCCACCTTCACTTGCCAACTCGCTTAAAAGATCATGCTCTTCATGATCTCGACATAGATTTTTGATTGGTCATAATATGAAAAGGTAAAACTTTTTAATGTTAAGGCTCAATAAGAACGCATTTGAATGAAATGGCAGCGAAGATTGTGTTCAATTTATAGTTTTGCTTCATAATCAATTTGGGGACGACTTCTGTTTCAATTTGGGCTTGAATATGGTTAAATTTCCATCAAGTGAATTATTTTGCCATTTTGTGACATGGTTCTATTGATTGATTTTTGGTCATTCATGAATAATCGTGATTTGGGTTGTGAATGATTAATAGAAAGTGTGAATCACAAACTTTTTTACAGAATATTTTTTGAACGCATTTAATGGTTTGAATAAATTTGATTTACTTGTTTGGGTTTAAAATTTTAAGTTTCTATACTTATTTTATGAAGGGAAATTCACACAAATAAACATTTTGACCATTTTCTTTTTTACTAAAATAAAATAGACTATTGTAATCAGTATCGTGTAAACCACCAGCCACATGTAATAACAATTAAAATGGTGCATGATGATTTGCTCTATACGTAGTAAACCAAACAACAACAAATAATTTCGATTTTCGAAGGTTTAGCTTGTGTCGGAGGCCCATATAAGTATACATGACCAAGGCCCATAGGCCATAACCGTTTTCAGGCCCATATAAGTATATATTTGTGTCATGTATTGTTTAGTCAATTTTGACATAAAAGCTATAAACTTTTTAGTTTACGTCTTCAATCCCAAACTCAAATAATGTTGTTACCTAACTTTTTCCATAAAAAAAGATAAGTTAAGAAATATAAATTTATAAAATACAATGGTTTTGCTTCTCTTTGCCATCATTCTCATTACAAAATCTACAAAACCCACTGGAAGCATAGAAGTATAGTTGGATCATATGACATCCAAAAACGAACAAGGTCAAAATTCAACGTCCATGGTGGAGAAAGTCAACCTCACAAGGGACCGATACGGTCTTTGGTTCGGGTTACATAAACCAAGAAATGAGCAGGTTGGATCCCACAGATCACCACTTTGGCCCCTTCCACCCCTCTGCCCTATAGCTTTGCATGCATGATCACGTATCTGTGATTCGTAATAACATGATCAATCAAGATGCCTTAACTTTAAGGTTGAGGGTTCCAGTCTCATAGCAGACAAGATGTGTGTATTTAGGAAAAAAGATTAGTATGCATGTAAATTAGCGGTTCTAAAAATTTAGTACATACATTTGAATTTATTTGGATATAACTTTTATTCAATAGAAAATGTGAATCGTGTTTTACATGTTTATTGTACAACGTTGCAAATTTAATCAAATACAAAGAATATACCCTAGCTATTCATGATCCGAACTAGATGAATGACAAGGAAACCTCCAACAAGAAAAGAAACAAGAAAGGAACTAAGACGGTCGCTTCTTTAGGTAGGTTCAAACCATTCTTGATCGGGTAACCATTCTTGATCGGGTAAGATGCATGCATTGCAATTCCACATTGACCCGCTTCTTGTTTTATGTTTCGTTCCATTCCTATGTAGCCTTTTTCGCCCCATTCTACACCCCATGAGTTTCTAACAATCCAATACTCCTTGCCATCTTCGGTCATGTATCCAACCAAGACTACAGCATGGTCCAACTCCATTCCACATGAACCGTTGTAGATACCCTATGAAACCATCACTTGTAGCTGTAATAATCATTTCTCAAAATAGCAATTTTGTATGTTTTCAAGTAAACGCCACTTGTAGCTGTAATAACCGTTGTAGATACCCTAAGAAACCCTAATCTTTTAGTGTGACAAGTCAATGTTTTCAAGTAAACACCACCCAACCCACAAAATAGCAATTCTGTATGTCTTGTTACATGAAGTTAGAAATTATTACCGAGGCGTTGTGCTGGAAATCCCGGCTACTAGAATCAATAGAAACAGAAACAGGCTAGTTTACAACAGCTATTTGCAATGCTGTCTCATTGAACATTGGAACATCTTCATAGCCATTAATCAAACCATGTTTTTCACTTTTCTGGATTTACAACAAAGAACACAATATAGTCGAGATCAAGAAATCGTTTGATTATCAACATTCGTACTTTAACGAAAGTTGATTATGTGAGAATATGATTCATATTACCTTATTATTGTTGCATGTTCCATCCATCCCGATGTAAGGGTAGTCGTTGTCTGAATCATTACCGCCATTCCTATCGATGAATTCAAAAGCATGATTCGTATAACCTCCGTTGCATCCTTGGCTGTAAGATGTATCACAATCTACCAATTCTTGTTCTGATAATGTGATTAGGTCACCGGTAACAATCCGGTTTAAAGCTTCCACTGCTCAAACACTTGAGAATGCCCAACAACACCCTTTTATTCAATCAACATGAATCTACTATGTTAATCTACTTTGGAGTTTGCAAAAGGAGCCTTCATTTGTAAAATCTCAAACTAAATGAAACCATAAATTTCAAAAACTAATTTTTGGAATTTAAAATAGGGTTTTTTTTCATAAGATGTTTCAGTCTTGTATAACTTTTTTTTTCTAAATGTTAAAGTTTTTCAAAAATAAATGAGGCAAATGAAACATATACAAATCTTGTTTATTGTTTAGTGGTTATATTTTTCAAATTGACATGAAATAGGAGGTAACCTTGAAGAAAAATATCACTAAATAATAACCAAGTTACATAATTGTTCAATTTAAATCAATCTGAAAAAATAAATAATCACTAAATAGTAAATAATATTCATATATGTTTCATTTGTCTCACTTAATTTAATTTAGCATTTATAAAAAATTATACGAGATTGCAACACGTTGAGTGACTTTCGAGGAAAAAAACACTTGCCACGACTTTAATGAGACACGAAACTTGGTTAGTATTCTATAAAGTCACCACTTTTAAATAACTAACCACAACTTCCTTGATCTTTGACGGTTGCAATGGCACCTTTGGTCCTCCAGTCAATGGAATCTGGCAGTGTAGAGTAACCGATAGAGTAACGATCACTCTTGACATTGTTGAGCTTACGCTTAGAGTTGATCATTTTGGGCATAGTGTAGAGTAACCGATACTCTTCAACAGACAAATCTGCGAATTTGTTGAGTCCAAGCTTGTAGGAATGACCACCAGAGTTGTGTTGTTCTATGTACTCGAGGTTATCTTTAAAAATCTGAAATCTCTTATCCTTCTCTTCAACGGTGTCATAGATTTTGCCATGTTTAACGAGCCATGACATGAACATGTCATTGGCTTCATCGTTGGTATCAGAGGAGGATGTATCGGTGGTGGTCATTTCATCGTATTTGTCCATGGCGGATGAGACGAAAAAAAGAACAAAAAGCAAGAGAACCACTATTGAAGGGAGCTTCATTGTGTTAAAGGCTAGAAGGGAGACTGATGAATGAAAAATATGAGGGGAGGGAATGAATATATAAAGTGAGATGTGTTCTGTGATGGGAATACATACTTATTATTATTGTTAATTTTATATATTTTTTATTAGTTTAATAATTTTTTAAGTAGCCGCTTAGGCTTTGGCTTAGTGGTCAAGAGAAATTATCTTTTGTGGAGAGACCAAGGTTCAATTTTTGGGAGGTGCAGTATTGAGAAAAAAATTAGCTGTTAAAAAAATAAAAATAAAATAATAATAATTATTTAAGTTTTGTTAAAAATAACTCTATATGAATGTTTGTTGCATTTTAAAATCCAACATTTGTCGATATTCGTTTGTCAACATTATAATTATTTGATGATAAATATATGTACAATTAAATGATTCATTGATTTCATCCTAGCCTCTTCCTTTCCAGTTAAAAATCCACTGTCAGGGATGATCACAGTTTGTCTGGCTTGAAGTTATGCTCAATTTTGGGTCAATACCTAATAGCCAACCTTGCATTGTGCTCAAATAGCTATTTATAAACCACCAAGTCAAACAAGAAAAGAAGGTGGGATTCTCATGAACAAGAAAACATATAACATTTTCAATACATAAGTAATATCTATACTTAATTGCTGGATATTGTCAAGCATCATTTCCAACTTTGTAATCTTCAAAATACGATATTACAACAAAGAGACAACAGGCATATGTTTTGAACCACGTCTTTGTAGAGAATAATGAAAGTCTCCTAAAGTTACATATTTGGCAGCGAACATTATAATCCACATAACTCAATTAAGTGGTCATCTCGAACAAAATATATAATTATCTAGAATACTTGCATATTCTTGTGTAAGATTTATTATTTATATGAGTTATAAATATATATTTAATTAAACTACAGTTTTCGGACTTCATATCGCGTCTTAGACTTGATCAAGGCGTATTAGGCTTTAGTGCCTAGGAGGTTTTTGGACAAATGATTAATAGGGTTTATTATAATAACCCAATAATCACCACAACCTAATTATTCTAATTCCAACCCTTCCCAGCCGTAAAACATTGTGCAGCCTCTTTTTTATGCTTTATGATTAAAACCCAAAAAGGAGCCTCTCCTTTTGCTTGGTGATCCGTCTGGGCAAGGGCCAAGCCGTCGCACCGTCGCTTCCTTCAATCGGCGCTACCGATGACTGCCGCAAGACACACCTGTTTTGTTTCGTCTTCGTGTCTAGCACCTGTTCGTTGTATCTCGGTGTCTCAAACAGTTATTATTTAGCCACTAAGGTATATATATCTCACTCATAGATTAATTCGTATACCGTATTCGCATGCTTGTAACCATGATCTTGTTCGTTTCTTTATAGTCTTGATTATTTATATAATATTCCATTGCTTTTTATTAATTATAGATTTAATTAATAGATATATATTAAACCCGTTTTGATTAAAAAAAAAGTAATAAGACCACCACTGAAATCCAACAGTGGTATCAGAGCTACGCTTACAACAGACAAATCAGGACCAGTCTTTTTAACCGGTTATAGATCACAAATTTTAAGTTGTCTAAAGTTTCATATCTAAATAATTATAGGGCAACAAATTATTTGGTCAAGAGTTCGTTATTTTATTTGACCAAAAGATTGCCCGGTTTATTTTTATTGTGTTGAATATGTAAATCTGGTCTAACCTTGTGGTAGTGTTGTTTTTGGTTTTGTTTCAGTTTATGGTTTAGGTCCACTTTTATGGCTCAAAGTTGTGATAGATTAGGGTTTTTATCTTCATTATGTATTTTATAAATATTATAATTTTGAAGACCCAAAGACAAAAAATGAAAACAATGAAGTTAGTGAGAGTTGCTCAAGATAACAAGATGCACTCAAGTCTATCCTTTTGGTTATTTGTGTGTTATGACCCCGACCCAATTTGATCTTGCTACATGGCTCTAGCGATCAAACAATTTTGGCCTTATGATTTACATATTTATTTTGCTTATGTGGTTACTTTAATTTTATAATTATTATAACATATGAACCCAATACCAAACTTTTAAAGATGAGTTTTTAAATGATATAACAATCACATAAAACAAGTTCTGAACTGATTTTTACAAATTGTGAAAATTTTGTCATAAAACAGATAGTTTGTTTTAAAATAAATTATAAGCACTAGAGTTTTGAAATATAAATGAATTTTTAACTTTGAAAACTCATTACTTGATAGTTTTAACTGTTAACTTTTAATGGTAATTTCAAGTCGCGACAAGCTTAGTTTTAATAAGTTAAAAGTTAAGTGTCATGAGAGATGAAAGGGTCCCTCACACTGTCACAAACTTTATATAGTAAAACTGGCTTTTATGGCCCTATTCGGTAACCACTAAAATTATATCCCATATTTAAAATCAATTGTCTATGCCATCCTACTTATGGAACACTTGGAGCATAATAGGAACCCTTAGTGTTTGGAGCCACAACCCCACAATTGATGCCTAGTTTATCTTCTCAAGGTGCAAGGGTTTTGTTGACACATCCGGCTCTTCCACATGTACCTTTTTTGGGCGACTATTACTTTTTCTCTATTGTGATATGCCACAACTATCTGGAGTGTGAAAGTGGGCCTAGCTGGATCTACCTCAAGAACTCAACAATGTTCATCCGACATTTCACGTTTCAAATCTAAAGAAGTGCCTAGCTGAGGAAGGACTTCAAGTTCCACTCGACGATCTTTAAATCAACGAGTCCTTACACTTTGTGGAAAACCGGTCGAAATCATGGACCGGGGAACCAAGCAACTAAGGCGCAGTCGAATTCCCATAGTCAAAGTTCGATGGGAAGGAAAACGTGGCATTGAATTCACTTGGGAACTTGAGAGTGAAATGAATACCAAGCATCCGCATCTTTTCGTTGAGTCTTCCTCTTGAATAAATTTCAGGACGAAATTTCCTAAAGTAGGGGAGGCTGTAACGCTCTGCATTTTCCTGATTTCGAAAGTGTAATCGTATTCCTATTTATGGATCTTGTATTCGTATCATATTCGTATTCCATTTCCTCACAATTCGAGACTTTGAACATAATGAAATTCATGCTTTACATGTCATACTTACAATCAATCGTAAAATACGTGTTTACTTGCAAACCGACACTTGTTATACGTGCGAATACTCATACATACATTCATGATACACGGATTATACTTACATACACTTTCCATACTTGAAAACATGTTAAATTGCAAAGTTATAGCTTAAAATGATAAACAAACCAAAGTTCAGGGACTAAATTGCAATAAAGCAAAAACTGGCCAAAAGAGGCGTGGCACTATGCGACGTAAACTCAATTCATTGTGGTGAGGCGCCAAGCCCCTTAATACATATAAACTCATTTCCCAACTACGGATTGGCCTTTTTTCCCACTTATTTCTTCCCCAATCAACATGCAACCTCCATAAACACAAAACCATACCTCATCCCCATACTTTCCCAACTCACTCACACTCTCATAAAAACTCTCAATCAGTTGTAATTGCCAAAACAAGGCAGAAAACTCTAAGTCCTAAAGTGAGTTCAAACTCACTTTTCTACACATTTTCTTCATCTTTTCTTCTACTACAAAGCTTGGAACACCTATAGGAGTGTATCCAGAAGTTTACCATGGTAAACTAAGATAGAACATCACCATTTTGAGGTCCAAACTTTCTGTTTTGGAAGTTATATGTCGTAAACTTTTATAAACTTAACTTTCTTTCGTGAATCTTATGCCTAACATGTTCCTAAGCTCATCCATGATTATGGGACTTGTTTAGGGTTGATTCTCATAAGTTTAGAGGTCCAACAACCTCATAAACTTTCTGTTTTGTCAAGGTTTAGACAGCCTGCAAGTGTTGAGACCATCCAAGTTTACCGTAGTTCATTTGGCAAGACTTGTGTTTTGGTAAATGTGTGAACCTTTGAAGCCTTGGCTATCCTAACCTTATTCCACCACCTCACTTGATATTTTTATTTATGATTTAACTAAGTAGTTTCCTAGTCCTAAAATAAGTTAACCCGCCTCGCCTCCAACATTTGTCATGTTGGGTATGACACGCCCAAGTTGTTCTTATTCGCCTACTTAGTATGTTAGTAGATTAGTTGTACTTTACTTTCATTCATGACCAACCCGGTTTACCAACTAAGTTGGGAAACTTTGTGCTTTGGTGAATTCATACAATAATATTTAATGGATGTTTATCATCCTAACTCCATGCTTGACCTACATTATTTCTATGATAATATATGATGGACATAACTATATAAAAATATATATAAATATATACTTAACCGAATTCTTGATGTTAACCGGATTATGGTTACATGTCATGAATATAGATTATATTATCTATGTCCTAAACCACTTGTTTATGATTCTAATTGGCAAGTTTATACCCATGAAATCACATAAAAATCTTAGTGTTGTAACATCCGTCGAAAAACGGGTTTCCAAACCCGCTTCGTTTATTAATCGAATACCAAGTTATAAAATTTCGTTGCGTATTTATGAGTTATTTTAATTTTAAACAATACATAATTAATAAACAATTTAGAATTTAAAAACTATAATTATTAAAAAGTGAAAATAAAATAAATAAAAAAGAAAACCGGCTGTCGGGTTTCGAACCCGGGTCAGCCGGAAGACTTAACACACAAACATTTAACCACTCCGCCACTTGACTCACTTGTGCTATCCAGGGAAACAAATAACATTTATAATAAAACTCGAAGTCGAATTCAGTCACTCAGCGCGCCCTAATCACTCTCGCCGGAAATCCCGACGATTTCGCCAATCATTGACAGTTTCTATTGACTTAACGGATGTATTAACATCAACGTCGGTTATAACCGATGTCTAATCTCGTGACATCAGTCATAACCGCCGGAGAAAAGCTGACCAACGAATCAAGACTGAAATCAGACCCAATTCATCGCGATTCTTCCCTATAAATACACACCCAAGTCTCTGGAAATCATTTCGCTCAAAATCGCACCATTTCTCAAATCAATTTCACTCGCCGGAGATTTTCTGTAACCGCCGGACTTTCGCCGGAAAACCGAGACTCACATCAAAACGGTAAATACCTCGACTCTTTCGGTTTCAAGCTATTGTTAGACTATTACTAACTTCAATCCATCAACCAGAATCAATCCCAGACGACGTAGCCGGAATATTCTGCACTCGCCGGAAAACTTCTGGAATTTCCAAAATCACGCTGTTAATCGGTATAATAATTCAAACCTTCTGATAATCATTGTTAAGTAACTCAATTTCACAACTAATCGATCAAAACTGTTAATTGATCCGGTCAGACGAAGTTCACAAAACCGAGCCGACGATCCTTGCCGGAGCTCTGAGAAAGACATCTGTTTCGGTACATTCATTTCCGAAACCCTCTCTATCCATCACATTTCAATCACTGGTAAATTTCGTTAATCGAATTTAAACAAGAACAGTTGAATAATCGTTGTCTGTGTCTTTGAACGAAGAAGATGAAGTCGAACTTATGTATAAGTATAATTAAAACAAGTTCTATAACCGGGTTAGACACACAGTCCAGCGGTGGACTGTGTACAAACAATCATCACACGTCTCGAGTTCGATCCCTGACACAACCTCACTCTCTGAAATAAAAATGTTCTTTTTAAACTGAACCGTATCAACTCACTGTAAGATGTTAAGATTAATAAAAATCAGTATATTAACCAGGTTAGACACACAGTCCAGCGGTGGACTGTGTGCAACGCTGAACAACAGGTCCCGGGTTCGAGACCTGTTGTGTGCACCGGTCCGACCTAATTAAAATCCTTTTTAAAAATATATGATTTCTGATTAAATTAAATAGTATATAAATATAATTAAAAACAGAAATATTTCGGGTTAGACACGTAGCTCAGTTGGTAGAGCTGCGTGCACGCGTACGGAAGGTCACGAGTTCGAGCCTCACCCGGTGCATATATATACCAAGTCCGAACCGGTCAAAGGTCAAAGTCAACGGTCAACCCAAAAAGTCAACATTTTTTATATTTTTTATTTATTTGTTTTATTTAAAAATCAATTAAAAATACTTAAAAATAACATTTTTAAAGTTAGAAAGTGACCTTAAACTCACAAAATAAACCTAAAAATCCAATTAAAATTGTTAATAAAATCCACTTATTTACCGTACCTTTTCATTATTATCTAGGTTAGTTATTCCTCGTCGATCAACTCTCTAAACTCGTGCGCATCCAACATCATCAAGAGAACGCACCCAATGTGAGTGAATCTCTACCAATTCCCCGTTTTAATCACATTTTGGGGTGTATCATGTGTCACTATTTATTTATTTCAATTAAACACTTGTGCATCCATCATATTCATGACCAAATGTGTATCCAATATGTATCAATTGTTTGTGTGGTTAATGTTTAGATTTAATTTATCATTTTCAGTACATACATCATCATAGGCCGTCTGTTCCCCATTACCTATGAGCGGAACCGTTCCCCATTACCTATGAGCGTGAACGAGGCGTTGCCAGCATACGATTGGCTCCGTTTGATTGAGCCTTGATCGCACATACATCATCATAGGCCGTCCGTTCCCCATTACCTATGAGCGTGAACGAGACGTTGCCAACATATACATTATCATTCATGTCATATACTCATGCAAGGTGGTTTGTCATTGTATGTTTATTTACGTTTGCTCATATATGATTATTGCACAAATTTTCCATATTAATTACAACAAGAAATCAATAATAAATGTTTTCTAATAAGGTTCACTCGCCAACTTTTGTTGACCCAAAAACCCCCATTTTTACACATGATACAGGTGATCCAGTTGAAGCAAGAAACATATAGGACGGCCTAGAAGAATAAATCAGTTTAGATGTTGGATTGTTTATTTAATTTTTCCTTTCCTTGTATTGTATGAATTTGACTTGAACATTTGAGATGTAATTTGAATTTAATAAATATGAAACATATTAGTAAACATCATGAGCTTTGGTGATAACCCAATTATGCCCCGACTCTTATTCCGCTGCGGGTCGGGGTGTGACAAGTGTCCAAAAAGGGTGTTTAAGACTATATAATTATTTTTGTATACATACTTTCATATATACTTAGAATTCCGAATCCAAATCTCCACAAACTCCGAATACTCATACACCTTTGTTTCCCCATGTAGGGTAACTTCGGTGTTCCATCTTCACAACTTAACAACTTCGCGGTTTAACCCGGAAAGCTTTCAAAACCATGAGTATACATAACCCCCTTTTTACTTTAAACACTTTTGGGTGCAATACGTATATGCTATTAAACTCACGCAATCACATACTTTATGCTTAAACCAGAAACAAACAATCCAACATACATGCTTAATACGTTATACTTGGACTCATATATGCTAGAATTCTCTATGCTTTATATTTGTCATTAACTTCGTACGAGCCTCCCTTAACATGTATAGAGCTATAAGGCTAACACACCGCCCATATTCTTGAGGTCATGTTAAGTTAAACAAAACGGTCTTATCATTGCTACGATAAGATTATGCTAGCGGGAATCTTTGGGCTGACATTTATTGTTGCATGGTAGCATCGTATGTTAGTTTTAAGTTAACAATTACGCCATGTGGATTCGTTTAAACTTTTATACTCACGATAGTAATCAAACTTGTATGCTCTCCAATACTTTTGTATTGAACTATACTTTAATACGCATTGCAGGAAATTTACGATAATGACGAAGGGAAACAAGTAGGATGGCTAGAAACGCATCTTTAAATTTAGTACTTGTTGTGCTTTTCGTTCAACATGTTGTAACTTGCTTCAAAACGATTGTATTTATTCCTTAGTAATGAATGAATTTACGTTTAATAAATATTGTCACACTCTGCGTTATGACGACTCTTGCAATCTCGTTTTCGTCTCACTTCGATGTTTTCGCCATCGGTTGGGGTGTGAGAAAATGGCAGCGGATTTCATCGTCTCTTCTTCCTCTTACTAGCTTGGAAAGCTTCTTATATATTTTGCTCGTCCTCCTCTCGCTTCTTTGGACTTGCCATTGGATTTGTTAAGTTCTTCCTAAAACTTGGTTGATACCTTTGAGAGGCGTCGGCGGTTGTGGTTGAGGCACCACCGGATACTAGTATCCTCAATTTGGATAACCAGGATTTTGGTAGGTGGGAGAAAAAGGAAGTGGGTATAGTGCATTTTGTATGACCGCCTATAAATAGGGGTCATAAGGTGGAGCCGGATAAGTATAGTCGGATGCAGCTGTGGCGTATGGGTTATCATATCTAGTTGGGTTTGGATACGTAGGAATAGGGTTATCATAACCCGTAGGTGTTGGGTCCAAGGTGGTGTAGTGTGGGAGGGTCCACCCATTTGTGGGTCCTTCGGTATTGTTGGATATGAAGGTGGGAGTGGTGGAAGAGAACCTGACCATTCCCCGACACGTACTGACATTCTAGCCCCAGTACGGGTCTTATGCGGTTGTTATTGTTGAGGTTGTTGTTGTTGTCCCTGGGCTGAGGGGGGCAATTCTGATGCATCTTCTTATGGGATAGGTGGAGTTTGAGGAGGTGGATCGTTCAAGTATTTGAAATTTCAGGCGGGTGGTGGATGCTCGGGGGTGTGATAAAAAGTAAATTTATTGAAATATCGGTCTCACTCATCAGGACCTTGGTATGCCGAACCTGCATCTCACTCATCAGGACCTTGGTATTGCAAACCTGCATAAGATGCAGGTTTGCCAGATAACTCAATAGGATTTTTGTTGGTTCCTGATGGCGGCATCTCCAGGTCTGAGTCGTTACCCAACTGATTTTGACTCGGATGAGGGGAGTTTAGATAGTTTGATGCGTGGAAGGAGACATGTGAGTAGTGGGAGTGGGAATGGTGTGAGTATGAATGTCTTGGTGGTTGTGAGGGGTGGGATTCATGAGAGTGTTGGGAATGTTGAGAGTATGATGGTTGTGGCTGTGAAGGTCATCAGCCTCGCATAGGACCTTTTCCCATTCCTCTTCTTCTAGGCGGCATGGTTACATGTCAAAAGACTAGTGTCTAATTCGCTTAGACACGAAAGACTATAGGATTTCTGCCTAGCCTTACAGGAAGACTTAGACACAGAAGTTCTAGCTATAGGATTTATAGCCTAGCCTTACAGGGAAGACTTACAATCATTTTAACTATAGGATTTCTAGAATAGCCTTACAGGAAGACTTAGACACAGAATTTCCGATGGGACCTGCAATTGTGATATTTGAGCTTAGACACAAAAGACTAGTGTCTAATTCGCTCAAACTGTGGCTCTGTTACCAACCTGTCACACCATGATTTCCCGGTGGGCCCGGACTTGGGTTTATGCGTGACGATTTATATCAATTATCACATTTGGCAGCGGAAGATGGAAATAAAGTAAAGTAAAAGCTTGAAATTAATAATTAAAGTTTATACAAGTTGTTCGTGTAAATATCCACAGGCAGATCATACATATAATGCCACTTCAGACTAACATGGGTCTTTTATTGTGGAGTTGCAAATTCCAACTTCTAAGACCAAGCCGCTCCAGCCTATTTTTATTTGCTAATTAACTTGCGCTTACTCTTTTGAAAATACGTCAGTTTTCACTAGCAAATACAACCAACCAACTCTTCTAAAAATCTTTTCAAACTTTATTTGATACCATTTGGTCTATCATTTTTAAATAACTTATGACAGACTATATATCTTGTTACCAGTTTTAAATGCTTATCAATATATTCGAGGACCGAAAATCATATGTTAGTACGTGATTAATAGACACACCACATTTTTCATAATCACACACACACACATACATATATATATGTGTGGTGTGTGTGTGTGTGTAGCATTAGCGTCTGTCAGGTGTATATATCTACAACTCGCGCTTAAGTCATGGCCGTTTGCAATTAAATAAGTCGGGATATCAATGACATAATTGTATTAACCCCAAGTGTTTAAGTTATCAAGCAAAATGGATTAAAACGGGTTTTTTGCATTTCTATGACATCATTCGCCCCTTGGCAATACCCGACCAAGTGGCTAATGCCCTATCCCAAGCCTTTATAAAATAAAAATAGGCTAAGAGTATTTACATGTGCTAGTCTTTAACAATATTAATAATTTAGCACAACTGTAATTCAAAACAACTCAAACTTAAGGCAATTTACTAGAGGCTGGAATGAAAGGAAACATTATCGGTATAATGTTAACGGGTCATTTATATGTCATTGACTTTGACCGGTTAACTTAATGGATACGTTCGGTTCGCTAGATTAAGCGTTGACCGGATAGAATGTGGTTTATACCCTTCCGAGTTTAAGGACTCATGTAATATGGGTTTAATAAATAAACAATCTGGCTAGAACTAATTTGAAAGGTTTTGACCGATTCGGCTAGTTTATATATATTTTATCTTATTTAAACTAGCCGCGCACACATATGCGGTATCGGGCGGTCGAATAGGTCTATGACAAGTCCATTATGCTAAATTATATTTCACGATGTTATAATATTAGTTTCAAAGTCAGATTATAAGTTTAATTGGTTTTAAAAACCACTTTTATGCCATAAGGGGATTTTCGACATTTTAGAGTATATTATGTGGACTTATCAATAAACATATCAAATGACATGATCAGAAGGTATGACCTCATAGGGTTATTTCCTACAATAATATGGTTATATAACAACTCTTAACCAGGCTCTAAACTTGACCAAACGGGTCAGAACCAAAAGTCAAAGTAGGAAATGACGAGTTGGACATGATTAAACGTGTCCTAATATGTTATATAAACTGTTATGATGTTAAAATTTAAGGTTTTGATACTAAGAAGTTCATTTAGCATAAATACAAAAAATCTGTTTTTGACTTTTTATTTAATATAAGTTGACTCGTCATTTCACCTACTTAACATGATTGCCAGAGGGTGTAATCACAACGGATTAACACCTTCATTATTACGATCATGTTGCAAAGTTCGATTCGAACTTTGACTTAATCAAAATAGTTAGAACCGAAAGTCAAAGCAAAAGTCAATTTGTTTGACATTGGCTATTAACTATTCTAATAATGAAAAAAACTGAGATAGGACACTTACAAGTGTTTAAGGGAAGTTTATAACTTCAGAGAGAAGACCTCTGTAGATCACAAGTAGCTCCAAGAGATTAGAGAGTAAAAATTTGAAAGGTGCGAGTTGAAATGGATGAAAATGGTGTCTATTTCTATTCGTACAAGCCTCATGAGATGATGCCAAGTGTTAGCAAGGATTCTCATAAGATGATTAGTGTCAACATACGTGGAAGAAGGAAGAAAGAGGTGGCAATTCGCGAGCTAAGTGGCAGGAGACAGCGGCTGCCAGCTGCAACTGCTGTGGGAGCGACCCCCTACGGACCGTATAGGTGGCTTACGGTCTGTAAGGACCTTGCGTGCGCCCACTGTTTCAAAAACCGTTACGACCGTAAGGGTTATGGCTTATGGTCCGTAAGGGACCGTCATAAATTGAATTTTGCCATTTTTCATTATGATCCCTCAGCTATTATCCATCTTACATATATAACAATTTTGTCCCTCTCCTCCAACAAATCTGAAATATTTGGAGATTTTCCGGACATGTATTGCCATATAATTCGATACATGTTCCAAGGTGTTACAACAACCTGTTTCTTCTAATCCCTACCCTTCCAAGCTTAAAACCCCAAAAGGGGTGCAGCCAGTTTTTTTTTTGGCTTTGTGATTACAACTCAAAACGGAGCAGCCCCTTTTGCTTGGTGATTCCATCCGGCTAGGGCCGCACCACTGGTTCTTCAATCGGTGCTACCGGTGACCGCCCGAGGCGCACCTGTTTTGTTTCGTGTTCTTGTTTAGCACTCGTTCATTGTACTTGGGGTCTTAGACGGGTATTATTTAACCACTACGATGTATCTATCTCATTGGTTGGTTAATTCGTATACCGTATTTGCATCTTTGTAATCATAATCCTGTTCGTTTCATTTTTAGTGGTTTATTTATATAATATTCCGTTGCGTTTTATTAATTATTGATTTAATTAATAAATAAATAAAATCCGTGTTGATAAAATAAAAAGTAATAAGATCACCACTGAAATCCGTATTATGTGTTGTTAATCAACTATTGGTGGTTGTAAAATCAAGATAAATAAAAACAAAAACTTAGTATAGTTTTGATTGTGAGAAAGACAAATGTAATAAATTTTATTTATATAATAAATTATAACTAATATATTATATTTACTAGTGCTAATACTTGTTAACTGGATTTGAAAAAATAATATGTTGTAAAATTAAAAAAATACTAAAATTATTAAAAAGTTCAAAATGCTACTTAGTATACGTAGTTGAAAGTGTATTTGCAAAACTTGTTAATCACTATGTAAGATTAAAAGTCGATCATAAACATACTACAAAATTATAGACAAAATATATTAAAAAATTATCATAAACACACCCAAGTTGTTTATATCCAAATATTATCTAACTTCAACCTATTTGATATTTTTGACCAATTTAATCCATTCTCCTTTTAACTACTTTATTGATTTGGCACGTTTAATTTATAAAAACCATCATATATAATTCTTTAAATTACCCTTTTTAGTTACACACAAAATTGTGATTATTAAATACTAAACATAACTAATTACTAAATATAATTAAACTTTAATCTATAAACACCATTAACATATTTAATTTGATAACCATAAACTTTACGGGGTAGAGAAAATAATACATTGTGAAATAATAGACAAAAATAAGACACTTAATAATTTATTTACAACAACCTAGTTAAGGTTTAAAAGTTACCCAAGTAAATATATCTATTAAGAAAAGATGAAATAAATGATCTTATCTATGATTCTATTATCACTACAAAACAAATCGCCATCGAAGATTGAAAAATCAGTCTCTAAAACTCCTAAATCAATTCCTAATGGTTATCAGATTCAGAGTGATCATAATTATGAAGTGTGCGCGAAAGCGTATATAGGTGGGGTTGCTCAGATCATAAACATGAAACTGTGGTTAGGATTTAGAGGGAGAGTTGAAACACAGCTATTTGGTCCTTATGTTGGAAAGAAGATTTGGAAGCAAACCTGAAGAAGAAATCAAGACACAAGTAGAGCTCAAATTGCCAAGACAACATAAACCTAAGGGATATTGTAAGGGTATGGTTTAGTAGGTTTACGTTTGTCTTGTATATGTTAGCTATGGGTTGGTTAGTTGAATGTGTTGGGCTTGTTTAGTATGTTTATGGATGTACGGTTTGGGCTTGGCCCAGTTGTAACTAGGTCGCACCCTATGAGCTATAAATAGGGTGCACCTAGGTCTTGGTATGGTTGTAAATTGTTTTGCTTTTCATGCGTATTGTACTAGACAAACCATTGAGTTTGTGTGCAATTATCAATAACAATCGATTATATCTTCATCTTGTTCTACACATTCTTTGTTTTCCGACTTAGAATCGTGTTTGTGATATCCGATTGATATTTCTTGGACTTACAATCAGTACTTAAACCTTGTCTATTTTGTCCCAAATACATTTAATTAGCATCAGGTTCCATGACAATTCAGCCTCTAATAAGAGGTTGTAGAGACTAACAATTAGTCTCTGATAACATACTATTTCATTCCTTAATATATTTTTAGAGACTGAAAAATAACATTAGATGTCATCATATTTAGTTTCGAATTGTTTTTAGGGGACTGAAAATATGTATCTTTTAAGAACTTTTTCAGTCCTGAATATGTTCTTTTAAAGACTGAGTCAGTCCCTAATAACATACCATTTTTGTCTTCAATTTATTTTTTAGGGACTGAAAAATAATCTTAGATGTCATTATTTAGTCTACAATATTTTTTTTCAAGACTAAATTTGTGTATCTATTAGAACCTTTTCAATCCCAAATATGTTTTTTAGAGACTGATAATCACTCCCTAATATGTTAATTTCGTAACTAAAAAATAGTCTCTGATGCTACGACTGTTTCTAGTTATGAGTTTTTTGAAGACTAAAAAATAGTTTTTGATACTACATTTGATAGTCCATAATATGCATGCACATTTGTTAATATATTTACTTTTTAGGACTAATGTGATTCTTAAATACATTGACATTCTCAACAAATTTCATCTATAACATTGTAGCATGTTAATTCGAAACTTTAATAAAGTTAAAAGTCAAACATATAAGTAAATAATACTTAGTAGATCGATCGTAAACTTCAAAACACTAATCAATCAAACACCAACAAAATAAGTGTAACTAACTCACATCCTGGATCAAACTATAATTGTCATTGAGTTGCCCATCTGAATCATTTGCTCCACCACTCACATGTGCGGACAGTGAGCTCTCAAAATCCGGAAACTCTGAGCTCATGAACATTTCCATTTTTTCAGAGTTCTCATTGCTTTGTTTCAATTTCTCTTCTAGTAAAGCAACCTGATTTCGAAGTGCTTCCGCCTCGCTTGAAGATGGTTGAGACGATCCAAATTCCGATGTCATCCAAAAATCTTTTTTTTTCTGAAAACCGGTCCAACGCCTACCTTCCATGCAGATTTTGTATTTTTCCTTAGCACATACACTTTCAATTGCCTTCTTTTCGAGCTCGTGTTCCATGGTAGTAGTTATCATTGTCCTTTTTGAAATTAACTTCGCCACTGCGTCCTCTTTATGATGAATAATATTTGCCTAACAAAGAGAGTGTAATAATATCATTAATCTCAAACATTGTCATCAATAATTAGTAAACGGATAAACAAATCATTAATTTCAAACAAATAATGTGACTTTTCTAAATAAAAATGTTTGATAACTAAATGGCTCAGCTTCTAAAAATAAAATAAAAAAATCGATGAGATAGTAACAATATCATTAAGTTTTATTTCTCTAAATAAATAATTTATAAAAGGAATCAGTCACATTATATTTGATAATCAATAGGCTCTCATCATTTACATCATTTATGCTAAAAAAAATAAAACCAAAGGGTTTGTTGAGTTGTTGTCTTGGTCTGATGATGATGGATCACAATACCCAAAGAAAAAGAAACGTTGATATCCTTACGTATTGCCGCTCAAAATTCAGCCTATATATTCTTGAAACCTGACTTTTATCTATCGGAAATCTAGTTCAAAAATATGGGTTGTTTTAAATATCTTTTTAATTTACAATGAGCATCTAATATTTTGGGCTTCTAATATTATTATCGGGCTTAAAGAACACACACATATATATACTACCACTATAGGCCGGGCGGTGGGCATAGCTACCATGGCCTTTAATCCGTCACTAATTCAATAGAACTAAAAGAAGACGTCTAAATAACTCATGAAACAAAGATATGAAATAAGAAAAAATGCAATGGAACCTTTTAATAAAAAGAAACAACTATAATGATTATCATGATAAAATAGTATTAAACTATTTAAAGGTGAAGGTAATGTAAGCTGAAACTAATAACCCAAGATTAAAATTCAACAAGATTATATAGCATGAACACGAGCTTTTAACAAAGAGAGTAATAACTTACATATTTACTTTCTGCCTCATTATTTTGCTATCCCTTTTTAGCATTATAATGCAACTTCTAATAGACGTCAAAGGGGCTAGGCGACGTTTGAGTCTCACAATTTGTCTGCGACAACAAAAAGCAATAATATAACATAAGGCTTGATAAATGTGTTAAGCAAAACATTGAAGTTGGAACTAGCAACTAATTGTCCATAATATAGATATTAACATAACCGGTCCATAAATGAAAAAAGGTACTAAGCTAATTTACTAAATCAAATAATACGCTTTAAAAGTTCAAACAATTAATCTTGAAAACTTACCATGTGGAATACGTGATTGGCTATTGATCGAGAGCCTCCTCTACTTGCAATAACTTGTTTTCCACGATTACGTTCCATTTGATCACTATATTTCTATAAAGTTAAGAACAATTGGCTGGTGAGGTATGTGCAATCAAATCACTATGATCCAATAGCATTTACATCAATATGTAGGACCTTATATTTATGCAAACAACTTTTTGTATGTATGTATGTATATATGATGTTAACATAAAGTTTTCATAAATTGTTTTCAAGCATTCAACAAACTTACCCGAGTTGATTCCAACTCCCAATAATCGCACAAATGGTTCCAATCTTCCGGACTCCGGCAATTGGATTTCATCATTGATCTTGCCAACCGAGGATTGGTTTTTCCTCCATTCTTCTTCCAGTGAGCACTCAACTCACCTCGGGTGCGTGTCCATTGACGACGTAGTCGATGATCCATATATTACATGAAAACTCTATTTGTTCGCAACAAATTGAATTTTCCCTGCATTGAATATGTATTTTATCAATACAAATTATAATGTAAATAACTTCAATAACTAAAACTAAAAGCATATACAATTTACTTGTAACTTTTCAAACATCATACTTTTTATTAGGTAAAGAATCCCATTTATAGAAGTTAATGGGACATACACTACATACTACAATCCCACACTCATATGCAAATTGAGCAGTTGTACTCCCAACAAATCCTTTGTACCGGCAGCCATTGTTAAAGCAATTTTGGAACCCACATGCAAATTCTCAAAGTCTTTTGTAGCGCTAAGATTGAGATTTGGACCACGTCTTTTTGGTGGATCAACTCGGGGTTGATTTGCATCTATATATTGTTTTACAATCAGGGGAGGCTAAAAGACTACTTCAATCAAAACAAACATAATTATTGGCAACTTGATTTTTCTTTTAGAGGTTAGCTGTCATATAACTCTAAAAGATTAGGTTTAACATATAGAAAATAGAAAGATTGACAGATGAACATATTCCTTTTTTCGTTATCATTTTACCCAGTTCTGAACTTATGTTAGAAATAAACCAAATAAATATACTTTAAATAATTCTAGAGATCAACTTACTAATATTAACACATGAACATGGAAATCATCCTTTATCTAGCCCCTCTAGATTTATAATGGTTAAAAGATCAATTTTAAAATACTAAAAGATAGAAAATTAAGAACATTAGTCAAACCAATTCAACAACCATATCAGCCCAACTATCAAGTACTAATAGTTATTTTATAAAAATGCTTTGAATGGGTCCGGGTCATAGTGGGTTGGTTTATAAAATGGTTATTTTAGGTCTGGATCAAAACGGGCTGGTTTAAAAATGGTTAGAATGGGTCCGGGTAAAACAGGTTTTGTTAGAATGGGTTCGATCAGAACGGGTCGTTTTAAAAATGAAAAACATTATATAATGTGAGCTTTTAAATACACACACATATATATGCATATTATATAATATATATATATATATAATAAATTATAAAATCTTATGTACAATAGGATTTTATACCTGCTAAAGTATGAATTTGTTGGTAGAAAATTAAGTCAGTACAGTAGCTTTACTTATTGCATCTACAGTCAAAACTTTCATTTTCAAACATTAGTTGTTCATTAACCAAGAGTCCTCTGTATATATTAAATCTCTCAATTTTTTTTTTGAAAGAAATATAAACCATTTCAAACACGTCCCGACATGCTTACAAGGAGGATCCTTTCATCTGTGTAAAGCAAGCTAAACAAGTGTTTTATATAAATGATCCACTTAAACTAAATTCATAATGGAAAATCATTGAAAGAATTACCCACAGACACTTGTGGGATATTTCAAAAGACAAGAATGCAAAAGAGTTGTTAGAAGATGTCAACCTTCACCGTAAAGATGTTGAAGAAGAAATTGTTGAAAACGTTAATGTTCAGCTTTTTGATGGCACTATAGATGATTTTATCAATGACAAGATAGATGATTCTGATCATAGCATGGAAGATTTTGGTTCAAAGTCAAATCTGGATGATTCAGGCACTACTGATAAACCCAACAATGAAATGGAAAATGGTGAGTCAGACGATGATGATTGGTAATGTTCAGTATGTAAATTTTGTAAGAGTTTCGATTATTAAACTTCACAAAGACTAGTCTTTTTCTTACTAATATACATGTAAAAGTAGAATTGTTTCAGATTATCTAAGTATTTGCTGTGGATATTATGTTTGCATGTAAAAGTAGAAGCATCAAGAAAGGAACGATAGGTAGTATTTAATAAAGTTTTGTCAAATTTAGCCTGTATCTATTAAAATTTGAAATAACTTAATTACTATAAATGTTTTCAGAAGGCTGAATTTGGAAGAAGCTTATCTTAGAGGCTTGTGCTACTTGGACTTATGAAGGTTGTTGATATGCTGTACTAGGTTGATTTGGATGCTAATGGTCTAATTTTGTACTTTGTTGAACTTTGAACTTGTTTTATATTTGGTTAGAATTGATTTGGACATATAATGTATTATGTTAAACGTATAATGCATATGTTTTATAAATTATTCAATAATACATATGTTTGGGTTACCAATGGTCTTACAAGTACAACTAAGCTTTGTGTACTAAATAATATGTCCTAGGTTTTTTACAAGGACTTTGGAGACTGAATTTCACCCTTAATATTAATCCTAAATATTAGTCCTTAATATTTAGTTTGGGACTAAATTTCTTAACCAATAAGCTTCCATCCAATATATTAGTGACTGGAATGTAGTCTCAAATAAAGTGTCAAGATATTAGTGACTGAATATTAGTGACCAACAAAATGTGTCATTTTTATTAACGGGGGCACTTATTTTGGGACTGAATTTATGTAATCAATAAGTTTCCATCCAATATTTTTTTGAAAAAGTATATTTGTGACTAAAATTCAGTTTCAAACAAGTGGTTAAAGTAGTCACAAACATCAACCACAAAAAATCAGTCTCTTATACAATCAGTAAGTAACTGATAAATTAGTCCCGGATACCACGCATTCCAGACTCATAAATCACTCCATAATTTAGTCCCTAGGTATCAATATATTAGTGACTGAATATTATTGACAAATAAAATTGTGCCATTTTTATAATGCAGACACTCATTTGGGACTGAATTTCAGTAACCAATAAGTTTCCCTCCAAAATTATTTTTAGACAAACATATTTGTGACTAAAATTCAGTCTCAGATAAGTTGGCAAAGTATTAAGGACTGATTATTAGTCACGGACATCAATCACAAAAAAAATAAGTCACTAATACAATCCGTAACTAATAAATTAGTCCCAGATACTATGTATCCGAGAGTGATTGATCAGTCCCTCATATTTTAGTCCCAAATGGTCACTTTTCTTGCTAACCCAAGCCCAATAGAAAAAAAACTGATTTTAAGGCACCACATTAGTAGGGATCGAAAATTTTGTAACCTGAGCTCAATGGGTATATTCGAAAGCAGCCTCATTTGGGACGGATATACCTGATACCAGGGTATGGGATATAGTAAAAAAATTCACGGGTATAGAATTGTGGTGTTTATGCATATGGTACTAATAAATAAGAACCCTTAGCACATTCTCAATCTACTATTGCATGTTATAACAAATTCATAGATTTAAGATAAAAGAAGTTATGAATCTTGTGCACCAAAATAAATAATGTGGACAATAATAGTCACATAAGACATGATTACCTGATACTCGCATTTGAAAACGGAGTAGATAGAAAAGTTGATTTCCTTTTTCCAATCTGGTCAAATTATAATTTCTCTTCCGATATCAATATTATCTAGAAAATAATAATATACCACTCCACTTTTTGCATTAGCAGCTCCCTACAACAAAACTTACTCGGATCCAATTCAAATATGGAATCTTTAAACATACTTTTCCAAATGCCAGTAACTTTATATACCGGAATACTTAATTTTCTACTAATGCTTTCCTGAAGGAATTACAAATTATGTGTATTCCTGATTATAAGCTTTGTAAGAATCAGAATACAAATGTGACACACCAAGTATTTCATCAAAATATTTTCTTAACAAACAATTAGTGTTATTCTTTCAAAAGTAATCAAGAAATTAAACGCGCATTCTAGTTTCTTAAAGCGAGTATAATACCAAGTTGATTTATTTTTCTTTCAAATTGCTCTACATAAACTTAATCTAATAAAAGTTTTGAGTTACATCTATGAATTGAAACCAAATCATAGTAGGGTTTTATATCCGCACATGTTCATGGAAATATAACTTAAATTGAATTTTGTGCAAATTGTTAATGTATATACTAAAATTCATCCAAAAACTAATTAACAATTGGGATAAAATTCCACATAGTTGTAAGATTCACCAGAGGTTTGGAAGCTTGGTGATGCCAATTTGTTGTCGATTCCTTTCTAACTCATATTTTCCCTATTTTCACCCGAATCGGAGGTTTTGAATGTCTTTTTTTTTTTACATACAAAAAACATCAAACAAAAGTACTTACTACAAAAACAAAGCTGAAATCGTTAACAATCCAAAGAACAAAACCAAAATCATTAACAATTGAAGCAGTGGTGAAAGGAACTTACCAATTCTCAAATCATCATCGGAACCGGAAAACTCACTCGCCTCCTTCGATATACGCTTGCTTTGCTTGTGAGATTTGCTTCTCGAACTTCTAGGCAAAACAACTGAATGTACGTAAGGTTTAAGAAAGCGTGAAGGAGAAGATAGTGAATCTTGGTTTTAAGAGATGAAAATGCAATGAAAAATAAAACCAACCAAAGCTCTAGCTGAAGAAGCAAAATCCCCGAAAATTAAAGCAATAAACAAAGCAAATACCAAATGATATTCAATTGATTAAGCAAAGAACATTACATGCAGATGATGTACTTCGAAACTCTCTCAATTCAACGTCTTTTAGAGATATGAAGCATAATAAGCACCAAGCCTTAAAAACGTATGAAAACACTCAAAATTTCTCAACCGACCATACTAATACCTTTGTGTCATTGGTGTTCTTGATGTATCCACAATTATCCACTTATTAGAAGAAGTCATAAGCCTATTTTTCTTCCTAGGTTGAGTGTCCTGCAAATTACAAACCATCATTTCCCTCTTTTGTCCTACCTAAAACACAAACAGATAAATTTATATAAAAGTTTCCCCAAATATTAAAATTAAAGATGGTGATTTGGATCCATTCAATTTGGGTCATGTTTTATAAAGCTGGCAACTCTGATTCTTAGAAAAAAAAGGCTTTTTTAGAACCATTTAGTAATTCTACTCATTGTTTGTCTCTATTGCAATTTATGATAAAAATCAATAGTATAAATTAGGGCTAAAGAGCGAAAATATAACAGATATTCCTTAGAAAAGTGAAGCAATTCATCGGATACAATAACATCATTAAACAAAGTTTCGAACATCATTAAGAGACTCAAAAAGGATAATTATTCATATCCTCATGGGAGTGCTAAATTGGTCGTATTGTGCGTTTACAAAGGAGGTAGATGATGCGTCAAAGATATGCAAGATCAAATGTAAACATAAATTGTAAATTGATAAAAATGAAAGTACATACAACATGATATAACATTATAATCAACGATAATATGTATTCAAAGCAAACCTGCAAGTGAATCGGTGGAAAAAAAGAGTGTCTTTCCAAGGCAAAGAATAAGGGATTGAAGCTAGGGATTCGTATCATTGGCTGATGCTAGGGTGTTCTTGTGAGTTGTTGTCCATATGTATCTGACTGGAAAAGGGTTGAACAAGATGACGATTTGGTATCCGTTAACAAATAACAATGGTCCAGACATCAAGTGGTTCCATACAACTTAAAGTAAAGAGATTAGGTGCACCTGAGAAAACCTTATATCAAGTTGAAGGTGAAATCTTTGCTGACATCAAATGGTTCCTGACAACTTCTCAGCATTGTATTATAATCACCATTCCAGAATTCTGGAAATAAAGGTATCTCCAAGGGGATAGATTGTTCATCTACAACGTACCAGTGCACAACATTCTGCATTAAATCAAATAAAAAAAGATCATAAACATGTTTTCTCCTTTCAAAGTCTCAAATCCTTTTTGTGTAGAATACTAAGAATCAGGCATCTTTAGTTCTGAGTTAAACTCTTTAAGTCAAATTATAAGTCCAATACCAAAAAGTAATGCAAAATTTACAAAGATAGAAACAGGTGGTAAAGAAATCGATTGAAAAACAAAACGAAAATTCAATCTGAGCAAGATGTAATCAGAAAAAAAAACCAAATTACTAAAACATCGAATGTAGAGAAACAAATAGTCGATCGATACTTATCGGTTGAAAAAAGAAAATTAGTACAAGGAAGAAAGCTAGGCACTTCTCCACATCTGAAGAGTAACCCCATCTCATCAACAAAATTTATAGAATAGCAACTCATAAACCCTAAATTAGTATCATGTAATGTCTCCGGTTAAAGAATAACATAGGTCCCCTATATAAATTACTATACATATACATCGAGAATGGAAACGAAATCAACTTGTTTGTTCATCTCGTTGGGTTTCGTTTAGTGACATTCCACCGGTGTGGCATTGTAGAACTTGTGGCGATGAATCAAAAAGAGAGAAACATGTGGTTTTAAACATAAGACACAATTATGTAGCAAAACACCATCAAGAACTCAAACAAATTCATAACACAAAACATCTTTGAAATACTAAATACATCCAAATCAAGCAATACTTTAACAACCGTCAATTAGATTCAAACTTAATACCCAAAAACACAATAAACCAAAAATCAGCTTTATGCGTAACCCTAAAAAAATCGAAACCTGAACATACAATAGTTCCATGTCATAGTTAAATAAACACAATACATTGAAGATAAATTATTCATAAAAAGAAAACAAACTATTGCAAAATCAATTGTACCTTGTCCTCACGAAAAGAAGTTGTAATCAAGCATCTAAACAATGTGACCTTATTTACGATTTTCTCAACGCTTGTCTAACCTTAAATAGAGAAGATAGTGATCCAAAGAATTTCTTACCCAACGTTATTTCGATCGAAACCCTAGAATTTCTTACCGAGATCGAAGAACCCTGAATTCCAATTCATCATCAGCATCCTGAGTTCTAACCATCTCCTTTAACAAACCCTATAAAATTTCTTCCCCCAATTATGAGCTTAAATGAGCAATAGGGTTTCTCCATAGAGGCAGAATGTGAATGAGGGATGTGGAAGCGTGGTGAAGAAGCTGAAAACCTAGTGCGAGATGAGAAGTGAAGTTTTTATTCAGGTTATAACAATATATAGTCACACGTGATTATGACCCATTTTCATTAAACGGGTCCGCCTAACCCGAAAACCAAAGGGGAGTGTGGTTTAGGCGGGAAAAACTAAAATGGAGGACCTAGATGAGCGTCATGTGTCCCATAGGTATGTTCTTTTTTAGGTATGATAGATTACTTGGGTCACATATGATATGATTTTCTATACGAGCTACATTTTCTTTTGCTAAAATTATCGATTTAATCCTTTCAAAACAAAAAGATGGAATAAAACCATGTTATGATTACATATACAAAGTTGAACTCTTCATAAGATTTTGCGTTTTGAGTTCTGCCTCACAATACTTGTTGAGTGGTTATTTTCATTGTGTGGCACCAAATAAGAATACAAAAATTATGGATGGTAAACATGAGCATGGCGAGAATAGCCAAAATACATGGATTGGCTATTTGAACAGGAATTTAGTCATGGGATCAGGTATGAGATTGATTTTTATTTTTATTTGTTTATTTATTATTTATTTTGCGGTTAAATAGGTAGTATCAGCTAGATTACCCAAAAGTGTATGTCCATCTACCCAAACGGATGACGTGGGTCCACTAATACCTTAGTCAATGATTTTAGAACAAATGAAGCACAAATAAATAATGACATGTATAAACATAGAAGAAGAAAAAAAGGCTGAATAAACTGCAGCCAGCTCCTAACCAGAGCTGGATCACCATAGGCTAACGACAGGGAGCTATTGTTACTGTACACCATCGGGACTTGAGAGACAAAGGTCAAACTGACTTGACCTCTCACTAAAAACACAAACAGTTCCCTAGAGACACACAACCTACAAACTTACCTTAAAAGGCAAGGTTCATCCTGCAAGCAAACAACAGCAAAGGATAAGGTTACTCGATCAAAAAGGTACTAGCTGGCAAACGGGCTCCCTTGGGCAGATCACTTGTCCTATAAAAGGGAGTGCCTTGAACCAGCCAAAGGTATTCACTTACACTAAAACTCTTATTCCTTTACTTTGCTAAGACTCTCAAGAATACGTTTACTGATTCTCACGCCGGAGTCCAAACGAAGGAGGCCACCTTCGCGTTAAGGCTAACGGTGTTCTTTTTTCCACAGATTCCAGTCAAGGAGCTTCCGTTGGAGTAGATCCTGGACCTTCCCCCCTGCCATATCCTTGTTGTTTCAACAAGTGGCGCCCACCGTGGGGCTGCGCTACTTAGAACAGTTATTCCGGTAGTGGAACCCTGTTCCTAAGTTTTCATTTCCTCTAAGGCCGGAATGGATCATCCCCAAAAGGAAGTCTCGAGTAGCTCATTTTCCCCACAGGACTCCCCTGTTACGCCGGGAATTGGTAGCTGCCCTGCCAACACAGACGGACTACATGTTGCACCGATCACATGAGATGCTCGACAATTCCAAACACCCCCTGCTACGCGTGGTATACCCTCCTCGCCAAGCGAGGTGCTATTCCCGGTAGACACCATGGAAATAAGACCTGAAGGGGTAAGGAACAACTTTATACAGCTAAGGGATCTTTTGAATAGCTATGTCCGAGAAGAACGAACAAAGGGAGTAAGGCTACGTTTATCCTACGATGAACCAGAAGTCACACTCTCACCTATACCTCTTCCCTTGTATAAAACCACCTCCCCAAGTGTTACTCGAGCTCCCTTGAGCCCAAACACAAATTTCCCTGTCGGAGGAACTCTCGGGAAGGGAGCTGTTTCTCTGGCTCCCCCTACCAACCTCCCCCGAGAAGCCCTGAATACACAGTTGAGCAGCTCCTTCAACAAGCTCAAACCGTCTCACGGTCTGCACAAACGACTTTCGCTGAAGCTCTCAGATCCCTACCTTTAGCCAGCATGGCTGTAGCTGCAAGTTTTGCGCCGCCTACAAGTCTCCAACAAAACTACACGCCATATGGTGCCTAAAACCCCCAAGTAGCTGCCCTCCTGGCACAGCTAAGTCAACAGCTTTTGGGCAACCAGACCTGGCAGGGTGTTCAAAACCCACAAACCCAAGCAGCCATTCAAGTAAATACCAGTCAAGGGGTGGCTGATGTCACAATGAACATCCCTTCCAGACCGTATAAACCAAGCTCACTGTCATGTTTCTCTGATGAGATAGCCAACTACATTTTTCAAATCAAAATAAAGATGCCATCAAACGTCAAAATGTATGATGGGACAGAGGATCCGGAAGATCACTTGCAAGCTTTCAAGGGAGTTGCTACAGTGGAACGATGGAACAATGCCGAATGTTGCCATATGTTTATGCAAACCCTTATTGGCCCAGCAAGGCTGTGATTCTGTGGCCTCCCGACAAGGAGCATAACCTCCTTCGATGATCTGCACAAAAGCTTCCTGTCCAACTTCAATCCTCAAAAGAAGTGTACCAGGGATGTACAGTCATGCATCAAATCCAACAGAAGGACCACGAAGACCTTCGAACCTTTGTGGAAAGGTTCAAGCGGGAAGGGTTGATGTACAGTGGGGCAACTGAGAAGATGAGGGTCTCTGCATTCATGAACACCCTGAGGCCCAAAAAGTTGCTAAAAAGATTTCATGAGAACAATCCTAAAACGATGGAGGAAGCTTTCGAGAGAACTGAGTCCTTCCTCAAAGAGAAGAAGCGCTAGGAAGCAGGTTTCAAAGAAAAGGGAACAGAGCAGCTGGAGGGATCAACCTTCCTCGTCCAAAAGGTCCCGTTTTCAACCTTGCGTAGAACGACGACCATTTAGGTCCTACGAAGGTTGAAGGTTCGAAGATAGAAGAAGATCCCCCGCCAGGGGAGGGAAAGAGAAAAACACGTCTTTACCCTCCTTACCAAAACTCCCCAATAGATTCTGTCAACGGAGGAGGTCAAATACACCTTCAAACCTCCTCGACCCCTATCCAAGCCCTCCAGTAAAAGGGACTTAAGCAAGTTTTGTGCTTTACACAACGACAGAGGGCATCACAGCAACGACTGCTATCAGCTAAAAAGAGGATAGAGGAGGCAGTAAAATCTGGGGAGTTGGCTCACCTTGTGAAGGAAATCAAAGAACAGAAAGAAAATAAAAAAGAGTTAAACATCAACATGGTATGGTCAGCAAAAATGCAAGAAGGGAAAAGGAGAAGAATTACTCCTTGGAACAAGAGGTCATATGCTTCCCCCAACAAAATCTAACGGCAGGCTAGAGCTCCCCATCATTGTGGAAGCTGAGCTGGAAGGCTACCCCATCGACAGGGTATACATGGACCAGGGGTTGCCTCAAATGTCATGTATCAAAGATGCTTCGATCAACTAAGCAATGAAACAAGAGCTCGCCTGGAAGACACTGACACAACTTTAAGAAGTTTCACCTAGGAAAAGGTACAACCCCTAGGGAAGCTGACTCTTGGCTTGTGTTTCAGGGATAGTGAATCTATCAAGAACGGAGGAGCTTACCTTCATAGTGATAAGCTCCCCCTCCAATTACAATGTTGCTAATAGGAAGACCCGGCATTGCTGCTTTTGATGCTGTAGTCTCCCCAGCCCATGGGATGATGAAGTTTCCAACAGATAGGGGTATAACATCACTAATCCCGACACAGGAAGCGCTCATGATCGCATTCGCGGAAACAGAAATGGGAGAATGCAGCGCACCAAGGAAGGTCCTGATGAGGAGGTAAGCATAAACAGCTCCTTTCCGGAGCAAAAAGTCAGGATAAACGGTCACCTTCCGAAAACCACCAAGCAAAGGCTGAAACACCTTCTTCAGAACAACGTAGAGGTATTCGCCTGTGTTCCAATGATATGGTGGGGGTGCCAAGACACGTAGCTGAGCATTCATTAAATATTGCTCCAACACACAAACCGGTTACTCAAAAGAAAAGGAGTCTAGCTCCTGAACGAAGCCAGGCTGTCTGTCAGGAGGTGGAAAAACTGGTAAAAGCCAATATCCTAAGGGAGGTAAAATATCAGTCCTGGCTGGCTAACCCAAGTGATGGTAAAGAAGCCAGAGGATCGTGGAGAATGTGTGTTGACTTTAAAGACTTGAACAAGGCTTGTCCTAAAGATAGTTACCCCTACCCGAGATAGATTGGAAAGTGGACTCACTCACTGGATATAGGTTCAAGTGCTTCCTTGATGCCTACAAAGGGATCATTAGATAAAAATGGCAAAAGAGGACGAGGAAAAGATGGCGTTTCATACCAACAATGGTATTTTCTGTTACACCAAAATGCCCTTTGTGTTGAAAAATGTCGGAGCCACATATCAACGCCTAATCGACAAAGCCTTCTCCGAGAAATAGGGAGAAATATGGAAGCATATGTCGATAACTTGGTGATAAAGAGCCAAACTAAGGAAGATATGTTGCAAGATATTAAGGAAACGTTCCACAACCTCAACAAGATCAACATGAAGCTGAACCCAAGTAAGTGTTCCTTTGGGTATGAGGAGGGGAAGTTCCTTGGTCATATTGTGGGGAAGCAGAACATCAAAGCTAATCCGGATAAGGTCCGAGCCATCATACAAATGAAATCACCACAAACAAAGAAAGAAGCGGAAAGCTTAAACGGTAGATCGCAGCCCTCAAACGGTTCCTCCCAAAACCAGCAGAAAGGTCACTCCCGTTCTTTCGAACATTAAAGGCCTGCACTAACAAAAAGAACTTCGAATGGACGGAGGAAGCCAAACAAGCCTTCTCAGCACTCAAGGAGCTCATCGCATCCTTACCTGGCATGGCAGCACCATCAAAAGACGAGACAATCACCTCTACTTGCTGCAGGTTTAATAAAACACCTCCCTGTCAATATAAATATAAAGAAGCAAACACTAATGTTCCCCTAAAATACATTCTCACAGGTCAGGAAACCATAAGTTCTGTACTTATGTAGAAAGGGAAGGAGAACAAATACCCGTGTACTTTGTAAGCAAAGTTCTAAAGGCTGCAGAAGTTAACTATTCTCCATTGGAGAAGCTAGTTTTAGCTTTGGTACATACTGCCAAAAGGCTAAGGAGGTATTTCCAGGCTCATCCTATTCAAGTGCTAACTAATCAGCCGCTAAGGACTATCCTAGAGAAGCCTGAGGATTCAGGAAGGATGGCTAAGTGGGCAGTGGGATTGAGAGAACACAATATCGAGTATGTACCAAGAAAAGCTTACAAAGGGCAGGTGTTGGCAGATTTTTTTAACAGAAATGCCAAGAATCAAGGAAGTAAACGAGGTAGAGAAGGAGGAGTGTGAAACGATAATTGCAGGAAAGTGGACACTATTCACAGACGGAGCTTCTAGTATAGAAGGTTCCGGGGCAGGTCTCATCATAACAGACCCCACGGAACCAAATATACTTATGCACTACGTCTCGACTTTCCTTGCACCAACAACGAGGCAGAATATGAAGCGTTGTTAGCTGGTCTTAGAATAGCCAAGACAATGGGGGTTAAAGAACTTCAAGCATTCACCGACCCAAAGCTGGTAGCAAGCCAAATAAAAGGGGAATACACGACAAGAGAACCATCAATGATACAATACAAGGATAAAGTAAAAGCACTAATTGGAAAGTTTTGAATCTTGTTCACTAACCCAAGTATCCCGAACAAGAAACAAACAAGCTGACGCCTTGAGCAAGCTAGCTTCCTTGACCTTCGCACACTTAACAAAGAAGGTGTTGGTGGAAGTAATCAAGAGTAAGGCAGTGGAAGAATAGGAAATCAATGAATTCGTAGAAGAAGGGCACGAGTCATGGATGACCCCGATACAGAAATACCTCAAAGAAGGAAAGCTCCCCCAGGAAGAGTCGGGGGCTATCAGAGTTAAGGCAAAAGCTAACCAATACATCATGGAGGAAGGGAAGCTTTACAAAAAAGGCTACCTAGCCCCGCTACTAAGGTGCGTAGGTCCCAATCAAAGCAATTAGTTGATAAACAAAGTGCACGGAGATATGCGGCACCCATGCAGGAACAAGAACGGTAGTAGCAAAGCTAATGAACATGGGCTATTATTGGCCCACAATGCACAAAGACATAGCTGAAGTCATACACAAATGCGAATCATGCCAGTTACATGCTCCTGTAAAAACAAGTCCGAAGCATGACCTGGTCCCCATCCTGACAGCATGGCCATTCTACAAATGGGGAATGGACATAGTAGGTCCCTTCCCCACGGCAGCGGGCCAAGTCAAGTTCCTCCTGGTTGCGGTGGACTATTTCACTAAATGGCCAGAGGTTAAACCGTTAGCAAAAATCTCAGGTAAATATGTGATTAACTTCGTGTGGGAAAACATTGTATGTAGATTTGGACTACCAGGGGAGATCGTGACCGACAACGGCAAACAATTCGCAAAAAAACCATTTAGCATGTGGTGTCAAGAACTCCAAATCAAGTAGGTCCTTAGCTCTGTGTGTTACCCACAATCCAATGGACAGGTAGAAAGAATGAACATAAGCATAGTAGAGGGGCTAAAGACTAGGCTGGGGAGGTATGGCAAACACTGGGTCGAAGAGCTCCCTAGTGTACTATGGGCCATCCGAACATTGGAGAAAACAAGTCACCAAAGAACCCCTTACAGCTTAGTATACGACTCAGACGCAGTAATACCAGCAAAGATTGGGGTACAAATGCTGAGGAGCTCAAAGAGAAATGAAGTACCCAACGAAACAGAAATCCTCTTGAACCTAGACCTACTGGAAGAAGCCAGGGAAGCTGCCTTGATCCAAGAAGCAAGGTACAAGCAAAAGATAGAAGGCTATTACAACAAAGAGGTTTTCAAGCCAGGAGACTTGGTGTTAAGAAACAATGAAGCTAGCAAAATGGAATACTAGCAAAATGGGCCCAAAGTGGGAAGGCCCATATGTCATAAGGGACGCACACAAGGGAGGCTCCTATTGTCACACCCTCATTTCCATTTGCGGAGTATTACCGCGAGGCGTGTGATCAAACCAGAATCTCGGACACTAGCAATATCGAACGACTCTATATGATTTATTTAAACGTTTTCCAAAAACATTTGTTGTAAGCATTCATAGTCATTTTCAAAATATCAAGGTTTCAAAGTTTAGCGGAAGCATTAAAATAAAGTAACGGGCGCCAACATAAACGCCAAAACCAAAATCCCAAAAATTATTCGTAAATAAAGACTCGATAAAAATGTCTTGATCAAATGCAAGTGAGTGCACCTAGCGCTCCTAGCGTCCTGAGAAACATGCAAAGAAACAAGTGTCAATATTAAAGAAGAGTGAGTTCACAGGTTTTTATAAGTTCACAAGTTCGGTTTAAAATATGGTTTTCCCCCGTTATCCCTAACCCGGGATAACGACCTAGTTCCATTATTCCTAACCTGGAATAATAATGTTGGATCGTAAATAAGTTTAATGTTAACATGTAGGTAGCGAGCCTAAAGTTACGTCACGTAAGAGTTCGCGATCGAAGCTGACTGTTGTTGCCTCTGTGTTGCCAGGTCTATCACTGACCATGGCGAAAGTTAGGCAAAATTAATCACCCGTTGACCATTCCCGGTCGGCTAGCGCGACTAGCTCGGGTGGGGCTTGTCGGGCCCAGTAGTACTACTATAATTTCCCCGCTATTTAACCCAATACTAACGATCCGAGAGTTGGTTGAGGACTTCCGTTATAAAGCTACTTAGTGACCATAACATACATTAACATTAACTTAGTTACCGAATAGTTAACGACGTTAATTTCGCATAACGTAAAAGATAGAGTTGTAGAGCGTATACATGTTTCTCCCCTGTTGTTCAAAACCGGATAAAATAGGGGCCGTGAACTCACCTTAAATTGCTCGGTTAGATAAACGCAAAAGAAGCAAATGATGGAACTACTAATCGCGTCCTAACATGTCAACCGATTTCAAAGTTAGTGTGTGAACAACTGACACAAAACTCTACGCATAACTAACAAAACAGTACAGGACACATGTAATAACCAATTCGAAACCATAATCATGCATGCAAAATATCACCATACAAAATAACGATCAAACCAACTTGTCATAAACACAGGTTAACTCATACAACATTAGGTACAACAACGCAAGTTATCATGTTTCAGCTTGTACGCTCATAACTGGGCTTTTTCGATGGATTTTTATAAAATAGTTCCATTTCCAAAAATTACAATTTGTTACAGGAGGTGTCAATTAGAATTAGAATTTTGTGTAAAATTTTCAAATCCTAAATATTTACCAATTATTTATAAACATTTATATACTAGGCTGCAGTCAGATTCATCGCTTTCTGACTGCAGTCCACGAGAAAAATTATTTAAAAATCATCGTTCATCAATTAACGAAATTCAGTGGGGAGATTTTCAGAAATTCCCCGTTCCAGTTACTTTCCAGATATTGACCTAACCCCATACAGACTATGAGATCCGACTCGATAAAAACCTGCAAATTCTGCAGAATTTACGCAGCTTCAGCTGCTGCACTAAATGACCGTTTAAAAATAGCAAATGACCTCTGAAAAATATGAATCTGTGCCATTTGAAGATTTTTCAAAAATACACGTTTTAGGCTTTCAGAAAATCCACTTTCGATAAATAATGATCAGGTTACAGCCAACTGAAGTTGGCTGTAAATGTCAATCAGCTTACTGTTTTTGACTTTATCGCATTAGAACATGTTAAACGGCCATGATGCTTAGTTGTATTGATTAACAGCAGGTTAACTTGTCAAATATCATCATATATATCAATATTCATGCAAACCCTAAATATATATCATGATCTTATCGATAAAACGCAGCCTATGATTTTAATATTCAAATATATCATCACAATCGCAAAGATTCGCATATTCATCCGATAACATAAAATCTATAACAAGCACATAATTATGATCAAGATTACACAAAACCTAGTGTGAATCGCAATACAATTAAACCCTAACCTTGAAACGATGACAATTAGCGAAACCGGGACAGCTTGGAATCGATCCGAGGGCGTAAAACTTGCGCGACCGAGAGGGGGGGGATTCCGTCGACATCACTAGGGTATTAGGGTTTGATTTTTCCCACAACATGCATGTATACATAATATAAAGGGGGGGTCGCGATAGGGGGGCGGTTTTGGGTTAGTTCCTTGGGCCGCAAGATGGGCCGCAAGGAAGTGTGAAGGGGTGGCGGGTTGGGTTTGCTTGGTCGCGAAGTCGAAACATTTCACAGGCATGGTTCGGTTTATAAATAGAAGTTACTAAAATATTATTCGCGACACAGAGTTTATAAAATATAAATCACGTATTTGGAGTGAGACGCAATAGATTCACAAATGTCTAATAACACTAGCACGTAGTTTAGATATAACCCGTCTAATAACACATAGACGTAATTCACCCCAATAGATTCACAAAGTTAGCGTAGTTATCTGGAGCGTGTAATTTAATTCTCCAAATTAAATCTAGTGTAGGATGAATAACAATAAAGTAGCGCGTTTAAGATACCTGAAAAGCCGGGATGTCACATTATCCCCATGTTGAAAGAATTTTCGTCCCGAAAATTGAGTAAACGGTTTATAATGCAACACACAAAGATTCAGTTTGTTAGAATGGTACAAGTAAATCCCAGGCTGTCATATCATCCCCATGTTGAAGAATTTCGTCCGAAATTCAGTTGGCAGGTAACGTCAGATTGCTGCTCAGCTACGAAAAGGTGTGGATATTTGCTTTTCATTTGGTCCTCTCTTTCCCACGTGAACTCCGGTCCATGCTTAGAGTTCCAACGAACCTTGACGATCGGTATCTTGCTGTGCCTTCGAGTCTTATCTCACGGTCCATGATCTGATAGGTTGTTCCACAAAATGCAGTTGCTCATCCACTTGAATCTCATCCAATGGAATGACTAGGGTCTCATCTGATAGACACTTCTTCAGATTGGACACGTGAAAAACGTTGTGAACTCCACTAGTTCGGCAGGAAGGTCTAACTGGTAAGCTACAGGCCCGATACGCTTCGAAAATCACAAATGGGCCTACGTACGTGGATTTATTTTGCCTCGTTTCCCAAAACGAATTACACCCTTCCAGGGTGACACTTTCAGTAGAACGCGGTCACCTACTTGAAATTCGAGGGTTTGCGTCGTTGATCAGCGTAACTTTTCTGTCGATCCGTGCCGCTGCCATGCGGTTTCTGATTTGCCCAATCTTTTCAGTAGCCTCAAGTATCAACTCAGGACCTGTGAGTTGGACTGTCACCGACTTCTGCCCAACAGACCGGTGATCTACATTTGCGACCGTAACAGCTTCAAACGTGCTGCCTGAATACTCGTATGGTAACTGTTGTTATACGAGAATTCCACTAAAGGCAGATGGATTTCCCAACTGTTCCTGAAGTCTACCACGCATGCCCTAAGCATGTCCTCCAAGGTCTGAATGGTCCTTTCACTTTGACCATCCGTCTGAGGGTGTTAAGCATGCTCATATCTAAGCGTGTACCCAACGCTTTCTGAAGTGACCGCCAAAAGTTGGACGTGAAACGAGCATCTCTGTCTGAAATGATGGACGTTGGCACCCCTGCGGAGAAACTACTTCCTTAATGTAGATACGAGTAAACTTATCCATCTTATCTGTTTCTTTGGTCGCTAGGAAGTGTGCAGACTTAGTTAGACGATCCACGATCACCCAGATGGTATCGCAACCACCAGGAAGTTCGCGGAGTTTAGTGATAAAGTCCATCGAGATCTGATCCCATTTCCACACTGGGATCTCAGGTTGTTGAAGTAGCCCTGATGGCTTCTGGTATTCCACCTTGACTTTCGCACAAGTCAAGCACTTGCTCACGTAGGTGGCTATATCCACTTTCATGTTGGGCCACCAGTACGCGGCTTTAAGGTCTTGATACATCTTATCCGAACCAGGATGGACAGAGTATCAGGATTTGTGAGCTTCGTCCATAACTAGCTTCTGAGGTTTCCGTAGAGAGGTACCCATATACGGTTCATGAAATACTGGGTACCATTGGGTTTCACCTTCCCAATCGCGTTCCATCTTTCCCAATATTCGGCCTTGATGTTTTTCCTTAATGCTTCTAGCTGCGCACTGTGTATCTGTTCGGGTAACCCAAATGAATTGTGAACTGTAGTGCTCGTACCCGACGAGGTTTCAAGTGCTCCTTCACGACATCATACGTGCATATCGAATGGCACATTCATAATCGTTCAGGAGTTCGACCTAGCGACGTTGTCGCATGTTCAACTCCTTCTGGTAAAAAATATGTTGGAGGTCTTGTGATCCATGTATATTGTGCACCTTGTTCCATATAGGTAGTGTCTCCAAATCTTAAGTGCAAACTACAACTGCTCCTAATTCCAAGTCATGTGTCGTGTAGTTCTTCTCGTGGACCTTCAACTGTCGGGATGCATACGCGAAGACCTTTTTCACGTTGCATGAGCACACATCCACAATCCCATACCAATCTTGGCAAGGACAAAATGGGCGCACTGCAAAGCTTCACTTCAGTAATCGAAATGCTGCTTCCTGTTTGTCACCCCAAGCATACTTGGTGGCCTTCTGAGTGAGAGTGGTAAGCGGTTGTGCGATCTTGGAAAATCCCTCGATGAAACGTCTGTAGTAACCAGCCAAACCCAAAAATGGGGGATCTCTGTCGGTGTCCTGGGTGCTTCCCATTCTTGATAGCATCAATCTTGGCGGGATCAACGTGTATACCCTTTTCATTCACGATATGTCCGAGGAACTGAACTTCCTGAATCTGAAATCCCACTTCAAAACTTGGCATATAGTTTCTCCTGTTGAAGTAGTTCCAGCAATAACCGAGATGCTCAGCATGTTCTTCTTCACCCTTAGAGTAGATGAGTATATCATCGATGAGCACGATGACAAACTTGTCGAGGTACGGCTTACACACCGGTTCATGAGTCCATGAACACTGCGGGTGCATTGTGAGACCGAAGGGCATGACCAAGAACTCGTAACGGCCATACCGAGTGCGAAATACCGTCTTGGAGATATCCTCCTCCTTGACGCGTAGCTGGTGATTACCGGACCGTAGATCAATCTTGGAGTAGTAGCTTGACCCTGAAGTTGGTGGAAAAGATCGTCGATGCGAGGTAATGGGTACCCGGTTCTTGACGGTAACCTTATTGAGTTCCCTGTAGTCGATGCACATGCGGAAGGTCCCGTCCTTCTTCTTGACAAAAAGGACCGGAGCTCCCCATGGCGAAGTACTGGGTCGGATAAATCCTTTTTCCAACAATTCCTGAAGTTGGGTAGACAGCTTTGCAGCTCTGCTGGAGCTAAGCGGTACGGGGCCTTGGCGATAGGAGTCGCATGGCTTGCCTATTCGATTTCAAACTCTACTTGTCGATGTGGTGGAAGACCGGGTAACTCCTCTGGAAACACATCGGGAAACACGGACGATGGGGATATCTTCAATCCGCTGCTCGTCCTTAGACTGTTCGGTGACCAGTGCGAGCAAAGCAAAAGAGTTCTTCTTCCGAAGACACTTCTGAGCTTGCATGTAAGAGATGATGTTTGTAACGACGCCTGCCTTCTCGCCTTGCACCATCAAGACTTCGTCGTTAGAGAGCGGAATACGGATAGCTTTCTCGAAACAGAGAACTTCAGCTCGGACGTCGGATAGCCAGTCCATTCCGGCTACCACATCAAAACTACCTAGAGTAGTTGTCATCAGATCAATGGTAAAGGTGTACCCGCGAGTTTAAGTTGACATCTGTTACTAAATGGGTCACATCTACAGATTTACCATCGGCAGTTCTATGACGTAAGGGGTCTCTAGGGGTTTAGGTGTGAGATTTAGGTTCTTCTAAAAGACTCAGATATAAAACTCTTATCCGCACCCGTATCAAAAAGTACAATAGCAAAATGATCGTTAAGTGGAAACTTACCGGTGACCACATTCGAGTCGTTTTGGGCCTCTCCACGGCCTAGCGTGAATGCACGTCCTTTGGCACCTCCTGTGCCACCATTTCCATTGTTGCTATTGTTGTTGTTATTATTCCCACCATTGTTGTTGTTGCGAAGTTGCGGGCAGTCTCGCTTGAAATGGGCAGTGCTACCGCACTGATAGCATCCCTGGTTATTACCCTGCTGCTGACCCTGGTGCTGGTTCTGATTCTGTCGTGACATAATCTCCTCGCAACAATCCTTTGCCGCGTGTCCTGCTTTGCCACATCGTTGGCAGCGATTTCCGGCGCAAGGGCCGTGATGATGGAGGTTACAATGATTACATTGCGACTTTCGACCCGCATAGCCGCTCGAGTTCTGGGTGTTGTTGGCAGACTGATTGTTGTGACCCCGATTGTTGTTGAAGTTGTTGGACCGCTTCTGGTTTCCTTGTTGTGGCTGGGCTGATGAAGATTGTCGAGCAAGTGAGTCTTCAAATTTCCTTTTGTTGTCGAGGGCAATTTTAGTTGCACCCCTAGGTGGTAACTTCCTTTGCTCCACCGCCTTATCGGTGAGTTTATGCGCCAGCCTAATCGCTTGTTGCTCCGTCGTAGGGTTGCTAGACATTACCATGCCCTGGATCTCAGGGACCAGACCCCCAAGATAAAACTCAAGTCGTTTAACGACGGTGTTAGCCAAATCGGGACAAAGGAACACCAGATCATGATGTCTTGCCGTGTACGCTTCAATTTCTGACCCGACCATCTTGTGGTTCCATAACGCTTGTTCCAATTGCTAAACTCTATCCCGTGGACAGTATTCCTCCTTGATTAGAGCTTTGAACTCGGTCCAGGTCATTGCGTTCGCCGCAGCAAGTCCATGCGTTTGGACTTGTGCGTTCCACCAGGTTAATACCCCATCTTCCAACGTCGAGGCAGCATACTTGACCTTATTAGCTTCGAGGCGATTGCACATTTCGAAAACCAATTCAGACTTTTCAACCCAACGGACCAGTCCTATAGGTCTTTCAACTCCCGTGAACCTGCTCGTTTCGCATCCAGGAACATCTTGTAGGGGTTAAGACCCCCTCCTGAGGATAGAGGATAGGTAGTCAGCGAGAAAGTCAACTAGCCAAACTATTAGATTTTCCCATGAAAATTTAATAATGGTTACCTGATGGTGGGTTAGGAACACCTGCCAGAGCAGCATTCGCGTGTTGTTGGATTAAAGAGGCCAATTCTTCCTCTGACATGTTGAGATTTCCGCGGCGACCGGTTGCCATTTCAGATCTTCGCAAGACAACACAAACACACACCGATAAGTATATATCCAATATAGTTATCATATTCCCCACTTCAATGATCACACAATTTATGTCAACACAACAAATTGAACAATCAAAAGGAACATTCGATTAAATAAATTGCAATGTCTCACAAAATACCAACCAAACATATCAGTTTAATTATAAAATTTCCAAGTTCAAACATAAGTGGAAATAATCTAAAGGAAACAAAACGGAGATTGGCGAGACGAGTTAGTCATCTATGTCTCCATCTCCCAAGTCGCTATCACTGCCGTCTTCCTCTTCAGCGTTTTCAGCTTCAACAGCCGGGTCCTGTTCCGGCTCTTCTTCCTCCAGATCCTCCTCCGGGTCTTCCTCTGGATCCTCTACCGGCGCTGGAGGGGCCGATGCAGGTGCGGGTAATGGGATAGGTGGTGCTTGGTTCTGCTCCAGTTCGTGAATCCTCCAACTGGACTCAAGAACTCTGTCTTCGAGCCAGTCAGCCCTCAGCTGCTCAGCACGAAGGTCCTTAGCTAAAATGCTTCGAACTCTCCTATTCTCATCTTGCTCTTCCTCGAGCTCTTCAGTTTTACCAGTTAGCTGACGTATCAGCCATCCCTGTGCTTCGACAGTCTCCTGCATTCTCTCCAGCTGTTCCTGTTGTTTCCTTAACATATCTCTAAGTAGATCGTCCCCCACTCCTGAAGAGTTGACCGGTTTGACCGGTATAGCGGTGGTCGGATGGGAGGACGACTCCCCTCCTAGAGCGAGTCTTTTCCTAGCTGCTGAGCGTGTCTCCACGCCACGAGGTGGTGAGGGATCGACCATGGGTGCCTTCCCCGGCGCCCTTGATTGTCGAGATTTGTCGGATGATGATGATAACATAGCCTGCTGGGTTGGTGTAGTTAGTTACGAGCTGCGTATATCACAATATATATATATATATATATATATATATATATATATATATTTATCACATAGAACAATTGTAGTATAACAAATAACAAGATATTACAGTTCGATGCCAACTAAGTCTAGTGTCGTGTAACAGCTATAGTTTAGGTCTACTTTAAATGCAAACCTGGTTCTCTATAGCTAGAGGCTCTGATACCAATCTGTCACACCCTCAATTTCCATTTGCGGAGTATTACCGCGAGTCGTGTGATCAAACCAGAATCTCAGACACTAGCAATATCGAACGACTCTATATGATTTATTTAAACGTTTTCCAAAAACATTTGTTGTAAGCATTCATAGTCATTTTCAAAATATCAAGGTTTCAAAGTTTAGCGGAAGCATTAAAATAAAGTAACGGGCGCCAACATAAACGCCAAAACCAAAATCCCAAAAATTATTCGTAAATAAAGACTCGATAAAAATGTCTTGATCAGATGCAAGTGAGTGCACCTAGCGCTCCTAGCGTCCTGAGAAACATGCAAAGAAACAAGTGTCAACATTAAAAAAGAGTGAGTTCACAGGTTTTTATAAATTCACACATTCGGTTTAAAAGATTGTTTTCCCCCGCTATCCCTAACCCGGGATAACAACCTAGTTCCATTATTCCTAACCTGGAATAATAATGTTGGATCGTAAATAAGTTCAATGTTAACATGTAGGTAGCGAGCCTAAAGTTACGTCATGTAAGAGTTCGCGATCGAAGCTGACTGTTGTTGCCTCTGTGTTGCCAGGTCTATCACTGACCATGGCAAAAGTTAGGCCAAATTAATCACCCGTTGACCATTCCCGGTCGGCTAGCGCGACTAGCTCGGGTGGGGCTTGTCGGGCCCAGTAGTACTACTATAATTTCCCCGCTATTTAACCCAATACTAACGATCCGAGAGTTGGTTGAGGACTTCCGTTATAAAGCTACTTAGTGACCATAACATACATTAACATTAACTTAGTTACCGAATAGTTAACGACGTTAATTTCGCATAACGTAAAAGACAGAGTTGTAGAGCATATACATGTTTCTCCCCCTGTTGTTCAAAACCGGATAAAATAGGGGCCGTGAACTCACCTTAAATTGCTCGGTTAGATAAACGCAAAATAAGCAAATGATGGAACTGCTAATCGCGTCCTAACATGTCAACCGATTTAAAGTTAGTGTGTAAACACACTGACACAAAACTCTACGCATAACTAACACACAGTACGGCACATGTAATAACCAATTCGAAACCATAATCATGCATGCAAAGTATCACCATACAAAATAACGATCAAACCAACTTGTCATAAACACAGGTTAACTCATACAACACTTAGGTACACACAAACGCAAGTTATCATGTTTCAGCTTGTACGCTCATAACCGGGCTCTTTTCAAAGATTTTTATAAAATAGTTCCAAAGTTCCAAAAATTCCAATTTTTTACAGGAGGTGTCAATTAGACTGTGGACTTTTGTGTAAAATTTTCAAATCCTAAATCTTTACCAATTATTTATAAACATTTATATACTAGGCTACAGTCAGATTCGTCGCTTTCTGACTGCAGTCCACGAGAAAAATTATTTAAAAATCATCATTCATCCAATTAATGAAATTTCAGCGGGAGATTTTCGGAAATTCCCTTCTCCAGCTACTTTATAGATTTCGTGACCTAACCCCATACAGACTATGAGATCCGACTCGATAAACAACCTGCAAATTCTGCAGAATTTACGCATCTTCAGCTGCTGCACTAAATGACCATTTAAAAATAGCAAACGACCTCAGAAAAATATGAATCCAGTTCCGTATGAAGCGTTTTTCAAAAATACATGTTTTAGGCTTCAGAAAATCCACTTTTCGATAAATAATGACCAGGTTACAGCCAACTGAAGTTGGCTGTAAATGTCAATCAGCTAACTGTTTTCGACTTTATCGCATTAGAACATTTTTAAACGGCCATGACGCTTAGTTGTATTGATTAACAGCAGGTTAACTTGTCAAATATCATCATATATATCAATATTCATGCAAACCCTAAATAGATATCATGATCATTATCGATAAAACGCAGCCTACGATTTTAATATCCAAACATATCATCACAACCGCAAAGATTCGCATATTCATCCGAACTAATCATACACCACAACGCTTTTTCATAATAATATCATACAAGCACATAATCATGATCAAGATTACACAAAACCTAGTGTGAATCGCAATACAATTAAACCCTAACCTTGAAACGATGACAATTAGCGAACCGGGACAAGCTTGGAATCGATCCGAGAGGTGTATAACTTGCGCGACCGAGAGAGGGGGGGGCTGCCGTCGACTTCACTAGAGTATTAGGGTTTTGTTTTTTTTCCACAACATGCATGTATACACAATATAAGAGGGGGGTCGCGATAGGGGGGTTTGGGTTAGTTCCTTGGGCCGCAAGGATGGGCCGCAAGGAAGTGTGGGCCGCAAGGGGGTGTGAGTGGCGGGTTGGGTTTGCTTGGTCGCGAAGTCGAAACATTTCACAGGCTTGGTTCGGTTTATAAATAGAAGTTACTAAAATATTATTCGCGACACGGAGTTTATAAAATACTAAATCACGTATTTGGAGTGAGACACAATAGATTCACAAATGTCTAATAACACATAGCACGTAATTCAGATACAACTCGTCTAATAACACATAGCACGTAATTCACCCAATAGATTCACAAAGTTAGCGTAGTTATTGCGAGCGTGTAATTTAATTCTCCGAATTAAATCAGCGTAGGATGAATAACAATAAAGTAACGCGTTTAAGATACCTGAAAAGCCGGGATGTCACACCTATAAGCTTGAAACCCCATAAGGCAAAAAGGTTTCAAGGCATTGGAACGGAAAGTACTTGAAAAAATTCATAGTTTAGCTTAGTCATTGTAATGGTTGAATGAGTTTGTACTTGGCTATAATCAATTTAGTGGAAACACGAATAGCAACTTTTGATGAAAAGAATATAAAATCGTTCTATCCTAAGGGTGAGCTCCTCCTAACAAAGCTCCATGGGATCCGACGCTATACCTACCCATGAAAAAGGGATGAGCTCCTAGGCCATATTGCTCAACAGGGAACAAGGCGCTTTACCTTCCTGTATAAAGGGTGAGTTCCTAAAACAATACAACTCCATGGATCGAAAACATCCTAAAAAATTAACTCCGTGAAAAAGGGTAAGCACCTTACACCAAATGCTTCATAGGACAAAAACGCCTATGTAAACATACCACAATAAGTTAACAAATAAACTGTGGACTAGACAAAGAGATAGAACAAGAAGCATGCATCAGTTCTTTGATAGAAAGATTAGAGATGGGTGACTGCAGCACTTAACCAAAATTCATCTAGAAAAAACATTGCAAACATGAGAAATGTTTATACACAAGCAACTCAAGTCTAATAACACCAACCATTGCAACATACAAAGGGAAACAACGTAAATAGCCTACACAAAATTTTCATAAGGAAAAATAATAGACATACGCTCCCACAGTCAGCAAATACAAAAGTTATAACAAGCAAAAGAGAGAACTTACAAAAGAAGCTTAAACACTCCTAAGGGGGCAGCTTAATTAATACATAAGCAAAAGTTCAACACAGGATAAACCCTTAAAGGGATAAAAGAAAATACATAAACACCCCCTAGCAAGAAGGTCAACCAACATACATCAACAAAAACCATAAAACATCCTAAACTAAGCCGATACCGCCAACATCAAGCAAGAAAGGGTCCTTACCCTAAGGAGGATCATCATAAAGACCATCAAGATCAAGGTCTTTATCTTCAGGGCAGAAGAGCTTGGATTCCCTTTATCAGATGGCAGCGAAGGAGCATCACTTGGGATGGAGGTGCCAGAAACGGGTTCAGGGTCCTGGATCATTTCGGCCTCCTTGGAAGAGCCAGCTCCCCGGTCTTCAATACCAGATTCAAACAATGTTCGTTTCGCGGGGGGAGCAGGCAGAAACTTCCTACAAAGATCCCACTTCACACCCTCTGGCTCCAATGCCTCCAACTCAGCAACAGGACAATCCACCATCTTGGACAAACTCTCGAAATAATGATAGGAAAGAGCCTCCATCTTGTTCACGGCAGCAACAAAGTCATTTAAAGAATCAGGCTTGTAGGAAGGAAGCCCCTCTATAGCTTCCCCATGAGAGATAGCCACGGAAGCAGCAACAAGACCTGTAAAACGACCATGAGCCATAGCCTTGTAATAGATACCTGCAAGGTGACGGTTGAATTCCTGACTGTGAAAGAGGAGGGTCACAAAACGACAAATGCCAGACCCAATAAGCCACTCCCTATCCCAGTCAAGCTCCTGACTTACTGCCTCAGCTCTTCAACACTCGCTTCATGAGCAGCACGCTCCTACCTAAACTTGGTCCTCTCAGTCCCAAACTCGGCCCTCTCCTTGGCAAGTGGTTGTTAAAATCAGCTAACTGACCAACATATTCTTCAAGTTTTTTAGTCTCTTCATTCCTTCTAGCCAAAGAAGACGCAAGTTGTGCTTCAAGCTCGCTTACCTTAACTTGACAGGCTGCCAAATCATCATGGAAATCTTTGAGTTCCGCCTCCTTCCTTGACAAGGCATCAGTAAGATCAGCAGTCTTACTAACGGAGGCAACCCACCGTTCGAGCCCGTTAGGAAGAGAGGTAAACAAACGAGCAGCTTGGGTAATGATCCGATAAGCCGAGTCCTCATCAGACAATTGAGCGAGCAGCTCCTTCTCAGCAGGAGGAGCAACATTCCTCAGAAGATCATGGCACACCTTACCACTCTTCATAGTGTCTGAAACACAAACGTTCCACTTAGGAACAAAAATAGCCTCTACCGGCCCCTTCCCTGGGTCAGTAACAGGCTTCACCCTCGAAGCATCACCAATCTTCCCTTTCCCTTTAACCCCAGCAACTCCCTCTTCCACAGTTTTCCCAACACCAACATCCTTAAGAACATCAGAAACATCTTCCTCAACAGAGGAAGGTTTAGTTGCAGCAGTCTTAACCTTCTTCTTTGCAACCTGGGAAGCCTTAGTTGGCTTCTCAGCAGGAGGAGCAACATTCCTCAGAAGATCATGGCACACCTTACCACTCTTCATAGTGCCTGAAACACAAACGTTCCACTTAGGAACAAAAATAGCCTCTACCGGCCCCTTCCCTGGGTCAGTAACAGGCTTCACCCTCGAAGCATCACCAATCTTCCCTTTCCCTTTAACCCCAGCAACTCCCTCTTCCACAGTTTTCCCAACACCAACATCCTTAAGAACATCAGAAACATCTTCCTCAACAGAGGAAGGTTTAGTAGCAGCAGTCTTAACCTTCTTCTTTGCAACCTGGGAAGCCTTAGTTGGCTTCTCGGGAACCTTTCTCTTAGTTTCATTTAACTTCTGGAGGACAGCTGCAACATGTGGGGAGGGAGCGTCAGCTTCCCCACCACCAGTATCACCTCCCTCATCACCAACAATACCACCTCCTCGCCCGGCAACATCATTTGCCCCACTAGCAAACTCAGAAGCTTCCTTTTTAACAACATTCACCTCGGTAACAGAAGCAATGATATTAGCATCATCCTCGTCCCCACTATCAATAAAGATAGGATCAGACGACTAAGGATTAGACTTCGAAGAAGACATGCCTCTAGTAAAACGGCGACCAAGAGTTGAAAGCTTCTTAGCAGAGGAACCATCAAAAATTGGTTGAACATGAACACTCTGGAAGTCCCCTGCAGTCCTACATGCTCAGTATGACGAGTCATGGGAGGAGCACCCTCAGGAAGCTCCCTAAGTTCAATTTCCACCCCAGTAGCATCATTCATCTCAATAAAGTCAAGAGCACTCATCTCTGCAAAAGACAAATAACAGAAAGTTAAAACCCGACAGATAACTAAATTCAAAACAAAATGCAACATACCCTTTTCCCAAAGAATACACAGGTTCATAACGAGACTCAGACCAATCCTGGCTTATACCCAGCATAACCAGGAGCTCCTCCGGGTAAGCTTTGAGTTTCAAACGAAAGGAACGAAGTTTAAGAAGCAACTCTTGATCAACACTTTTCTCCTCTGGTTCCTTTTCGTTCAACGATTCAGAAAATTTACGAGGAACAACAGAAAAAGGAATCAAACGATGAGAAACGAAAAAGATCTGATTTTTCCAAGCGTCAGTGTGACCAATAGTGGTAGAAAGGAGGGAAGCTTCACATTGAGTTTTCTCGATGGTGAACCAATCACCATTCCGGGCAAGCCGGAAGAACCGCCGGAAGAATCGTCGAAACATCAACAAATCAGGCTCATAACTCAAGGAACGACAAAGTATTTCAAAAAACATAATGCGAGCAATACCTACAGGGGCTAATTGACCCAAGGACAAACGGAAATACTTAAGAACACTAAGAAAAAAGTTGGAAAAGGGGTATCGCAGGTTCAGTTGATCCAGGATACGAGTATAAAATACCAAAAATCCATCCGGACATTGATCGATAGTTTTATCCCAAGAACCCTAATTTCAAGTTTGGGATCAATCCCATGGTCCAGGACAAACTGCTTGTTCGCCAACTTAGTAAGTTTTGAGAACTGAGAAGCAATATCATTTTTGTTTGAAGCCATGAAAATAAAGGAAACGTACCGAGAACTATATAATCGCCGGTAGGAACTTCCTAAAGACCGCAAAATAACAGAGAGAGTTATGGAGAATCTAAGGATTTCAAAGTGATGAAAATTTATAAAAGGGGGATGGTTACTTTATAGTGATCAAACACTACACTAATCCCGATTAAAAAGGAGAATCAAGGGATATGATGTAACCGCCGAAAAAACTGTCAGGGGAGCTACTCGAGTTCCTGCAACGGTGTCACATCAATCACACCCTACCAGCCGCCCAACAGTGCAAGTGGGCAATAAATGAGGGGGAAGTTCAAGGGTTAGGGTTAGGTACTCCAAAAAAGCAGAGCTTCGCCCGAGAAGCTTAGCTTCCCGATCTAAGGCACATTAAAAATAATCTGGACTTTTAGCTTCTAGTCATAAGCATCGCTCTTTAGCAAAATACCAACACTTATGACTGGGGGCTGATGACGTGGGTCCACTAATACCTTAGTCAATGATGTTAGAACAAATTAAACACAGATAAATAATGACATGTATAAACATAGAAGAAGACAAAAAGCTGAATAAACGGAGCAGCCAGCTCTTGACCAGGAGCTGGATCACAATAGGCTAACGACAGGGAGCTATTGTTACTGTACACCCTCGGGACTTGAGAGACAAAGGTCAAACTGACTTGACCTCTCACTAAAAGCACAAACAGTGTCCCTCGAGACACACAACCTGCAAACTTACCTCAAAAGGCAAGGTTCATCCTGCAAGCAAACAACAGCAAAGGATATGCTTACTCGATCAAGAAGGTACTAGCTGGCAAAGGGGCTCCCTTGGGCAGATCACTTGTCCTATAAAAGGGAGTGCCTTGAACTAGCCAAAGGTATTCACTTACACTCTCTCTTACACTAAAACTCTTATTCCTTTACTTTGCTAAGACTCTCAACAATACGTTACTGATTCTCACGTCGGAGTCCAAACGTGGGAGGCCACCTCTTGCGTTAAGGCTAACGGTGTTCTTTGTCCACAGATTCCAGTCAAGGAGCTTCCGTTGGAGTAGATCCTGGACCTTCCCCTGCCATCCTTGTTATTTCAAGACAAACCATATACTCAAATTATATACCTGATAATTTTGATTTTTCTCTTGACATACTCCTTTAACCCTTGTTTAGTAATACATCATTTAGTAACTTTATTACTTCAACAATAAACTCTTCTTTTGAGAAATATTTTGGTGTTGTTTGTATTTTTATGCTATAAAATACAAAATTATTGTTTGATATTTATCTTATCATGATATTTTTAGTTTCATGTTTATTGTTTGAAATTATGTTATCATGATATCTTTAGTTTCATGTTTGTCTATAGATCACACACTTAAAAATAAATTTTGAGTAACAATAACTACATTTTTCAGTTTCATCTCTATATTATATATAATATATATTTTAAATCCTTACAGTTTTTACCAATTTGATTTTTCTCTCATGATCTGCGTTTGTTAACCTTTTCTTTTAAAACTGAATTTGAAGTTTTGTAAGTTCATATATAAATTTAGTTAAAAACAAGGTTGTATTAGAATTATAGTAATATTTATCGTAGGCTATATTGAGCGGGTTGTATTAGAATTATACTATTTTTTATCGTAGGCTATATTGAGCGCAGATGTTGTACTACTCCGATTCAAATATATCATAGCGACTTGCTTATTTTTATTCAAAATCGAGCGAGTCAGATGTAATGATTTTTTTCCTTTAACATCACGAACCAAAGCAATGTTGCCCAAATAATATCGTTACCGATATCGAAATGCATTCTTATAGTTTTCAATCGATGTAAAATATACGTCAGTATATTCTTGGGTAGTTGGATATATCTCTTTTGGGTCCTATCTTTTGAGATACCATACCGGTTTGTAATTGTACCATTATTGATTGAAGGGCTGCCACTTATTGCGGTGAATCCTACTCACTATCACGAAAGCCTGCCACCTATCGCAGTGAATCCTACTAGTTGAGAATCAAAAGATAACTAAGAAAAGATTGTTTGACATTTTTGCAGGCCCATTTCGAGAATCAAAAGGTTTAGACTTGATATTAACATTAAGTAGTGGGCTGAATGGATTTCTTTTGAAATGGGCAACAATAAAGAGAAGGAACAAAAGAGCTTACATTTAATCGCATAGTTTTGTTTTGTTTAGGGTAGTGGTGACAAATCGGATTTTTAACCGGTTCCGGACAGGATCGGGTTTTACAAAATCGGGTTTTTTTGAAAAACATGGTCGGGTCCGGGTTTTATACGAAAAATGTATACCCTATATACCCGAGTTCGGGTAGGGTCAGTGTCGGGTTTTCTAAAACCCGGGTATTTTCGGGGTTCGGGTATGCATCGGGTTGGGAAAAACCCGACCGGTTATTCAACATAATCATGCTAAATTTGTTAAACTTACATTCAAAACTGTAGTATAAACATAATTACGTGCCGGCCCCATGCTAAATTTATAAACCAGGCCTTTATAAAACCGTGTATTTAAAAAACCCGGTTTCGCGTATTTATAAAAACCGGTTCCGGGTATTTATAAAACCGGTCCTTTGAAAAACCGGAATAAACAAGGTATAAAAAACCCGTTCCGGGTTCGGGTTTTAGATTAGCTAAGCATACCCAGTCCCCACCCTACGGTAGGTTCGGGTTCGGGTTTTATAATACCCGGTTCCGTGTTTTTTGTGCACCACTAGTTTAGGTTTCCATATTCCCACGTTCTGGATTAGTATCCCGGAATTCCCTTTTATCATAGATTCATAGTGAAGATGGATATGATCGAATGGTTATGCTGATGACACGATTATATTCAAGTAGTCTGTCAGTAATCCAGATTTACCGTTCAAAAAAATCATGATTGCATGATCTGTATATAAGGAAACCTTAGTTGATGAAAAGGGAATGAAGAAAATTGGAGTAAAAATCTCTTGGTTCCTACCTCTTCTTCTTGGGAGTCGAACTTACTCTACGGTCTCTATCAAAGGTCCTATCTCATATTGTTTGTCTTCATTCGTTAAATTTGTTTATGGCACTTAAATTTGTTTGTCTTTCTTCCATTTTCAACAAATTCTTTTATTTTTCAAACTTTGTCAATCAATCTTCAAGATCTTTGATTTGCCAATACATATGCCACTTAGTTTCCTCCCAAAATACCCATCAAACTTGTGACCATCGTGTTACACAAAAATGTAAAAACACAACCTTAAATATATTATATACTTATACAAAAACCAACCGGTGACGGTTAAAAACAATAATTGTTGAACTCGTGCCGGTCAGATAAGGGACGACGTTTTGGTTCGGTTACCTCACACACATGACATGAGGCACCATTTCAAAATGCCACACGACCCAAAAACTTCCGACGCACCGTTTGAAAAAATTAACTGCCAATCATCACAAAACCTTCAAGTAACCGTCATCTTCCCTTCCGTCAAAGAACCGACACGGCCACATAAACGGTTATCGCAGTGATTCAACGCCCTTTTCGTTGTACATAAGTACCTTATATCTCCGTAATAGTGTTACGACTTCGATCTTGACGACCAGAATCTCTCGGTTGTTTGAGCGGATTTTAGAAAAGGATCAAACCGGATTTCATGATGATGGTGCTGATCCGCCGGATAATCTGATCATGACGATCGGATTTGTTCCGGCCGGTGAAGATGGACACCTTTCATTGCGGTGATGGAAGTCGGTTTCATATCACTACGCCGGAGAAGCAATGGTGGCGGTGGTGGAATCTATGTACCTCATTGTAACGCCTCGTATTTTAGTAACGTTATTTTTACCTACGTATCATAGGTCGAGACGTTATTCGCAATATATATATATATATATATATATATATATATATATATATATATATGCTTGAACTTTAAAACAATAATACACGATATTACACGATATTTTATGAGGATCGCGTGTGAAAACGGAAACTTAAAATGTAAACGGGCCACTCTAGTAGCACAAGAACCTAGCTAATGGGCCTTGAGGCCCAACACCTAAACCCAGTCAAAACCCTAAACAACTAAAACCCTAATATAATATAAAACTATGCACACACACTCATCAGCCACCCCCTCTCCTCTCTCGCACCTCCACCCGCCGGAGCAGATTCTGTCAAATGGTATGAATATCAAACACAAATCACAAAGAAATAACACTGAACAACAGAGGAGCGACAAAACGGTGACATAAATTTTTATTAGTACCCAAACCAGAAAATCACCCCCCAAACCCCGGATCTCATAATATGTGAGATCTGAAATCATACAAAATACAATACATAAATACCTAGATGATCATCAATTGATTATCATCAACAACTGAAGATTAAACTCTCACACAACAGAGAGTTACACACTAGATAATCTTCAACAACAAGAAACAAACTGAATAAACCCTAATACACGCAGAGAACTAGAGAGACAAAAGTGTGAGTGAATAATTTAGGGGTGAATAATTTAATCTGCTGCGAAACCCTCTTCTTTATATACCTCTTGACCACAGAATTTACACTTTAGTCCACAAGAATTAAGAGAGATGATCGCATTCCCATAAACGTTTCATAATACACCCTCCAACTTAACAACCTGTAACAACTTATAACAAATTGTTATAACAACAATAACCGACCCTGATATAAGCCCAAATGCCCAGCTTAAATAAGTCCAGTGGTATTAAACCATAAGCCCACTTGACATGTTTTATGTTTGAACATTATTTTTAACATCCCCCCTTGATTCAAACAGCAAACATGTCAACTATACCTTTCGTAAACAAGTCTGCCAACTGAACTTCAGTGGCAATTTTTCCAGGAGTTACTAAACCATCAGTGGCAATTCACAACTGACTCTCAACTCTTTTAAAATGTTCAAAACCCACATTATTTCACATGTGGCAGAGCACATAGCCATATACTCTGCCTCTGCTGTGGACCGAAATACAACACTTTGCTTTTTTTACATTTCAAGGAAACTTTGAAATATTCCAAACCCAGTAACCGACTTTCTCGTAGCTAAACACTTAGCCCAGTCGGAATCAAGAAACCGTGACAACATCAAACTACAAGATCCAACACTAGATCAACAACCAGCCCAACAACAGTTTATAACAACATATGTAACAAACAGCCCAACTCGTATAAAGCCCAAACAACTGTGACAATTAAACATATCATAACAGCCGATAATCTGATATTATAATATAGTATATGAATTATTATGTTATTCTCAACATTCCCACATCATTTATATACTATACATGTTAATCATTCCCAATTTATCACACATAAGATCATGTGCTTCACCATTAAGATCTTTAGTAAAAAATATCAGCAAATTTGACACTCGGAATCAATTTAACAGGACCAATAACACCACATGTAACTTTTACTAAACTCAAGCAAATTGTAGTTAACACCAAGTATTTACCAAGACTATACAATGCAAACTACAACCCTATCCACTTGTAATTGTAATAGAGCCATATACACAACAACATAGAGAAACAAATCAAGAGAATAGGATTTCTATAAACAACATCCTAACTGAGACAAACTAGTATCTAGACGAACTACAGGATGAGACAAGTGAGTTCTTGAAGTAAATACAAAAGCCAACAAACAAATCAAAGAACTCTCTATAACAGAAAGTAAACATATCAGATAAACCGTTATGATTAAAAACACCAGAAAACAATGATAGCCTACCCAACTTTCGCAAAAAATTCACAACCACGAAATTTTATAGCCAAAAAACATCTCTTACACAAGAGAAAAATACAAGGCTAACATCACATACATTCAAGAAATAATTTTGAGAACATACCACAACAGACCTATTCGAACCATGAGATATGACTAATCATACAATATAATATATGCATCACTCCCAGAAAACAATTTTAACAGTTTAGAAGCCAAAAATAAAATTATCACACAATGCAGAATAATTCTGTTAACATAATAACCACAAGATTTGATAACCATTTCCTAGATTCAAACAACTTATCAAAATAAAGACTCACAAAAGTCTAGAAGCAATTTTGATAATACAAAGAGCCATAAACTGAAGAGTCACAACAAAACAGAACAACCTTTGCAATTTGCAACATAAACGATATGAACTAGAACAATATGAACCTTTGCAATTTGCAACAGAAACAAAAAACACATGACTTTACAATCAGAAATCATCACTCACAAAGGAGAACACTAGGCTGCTACAAAATTCAAGAATAATCTTGAAAAATACCACTGGTTAAACTTGTGAACCACATGGTATAACTAACCAGACAATAAGATCACAACAAAAGGGTCACACAACCTTTTAGAAAAGATGAATTACACAATTCAAGAAACCAGACTGAGAATAATAAGATATTCACAAGACTTTAAAACACAGCCAAACAAATCCTGATTAAAACACAAAATTACACAATTTGCAACCGGAAAATTATATCTCACAAGAGATAACATACAAGACTGTCACATATACAAAATAATCTTGACACAAACAAAATTATAGACAAGCAGACAAGACATAGAGACTGCAAACAAAAGACATTTTAACAACATTCAAGACAAAGATTCTCAAAATATAGATCTCATAGCTAGGCTCACACAAACATCAAGAACAATCTTGAATACACAAATGCAACGGTTACATTTGAAATTCAAAGAGTTTAAGCAATCTTCAACAAAATATAAGATTCTAATATCAAGACATATAAACATGAGGTTCAAGAAAACAAGAAACATGTACAAGTTTATTGAACATTTTAAAGAGTTTGAAGTTTGAACCACACTTAACATATAACATTTCTCCTACTAACAAAGAAAACATTATTTGATTTTATGAAACGTGATAACAAAATAGATTGAGTAAGAACAAGAATGGATTATAAGAAGTAGCATACCCTCCTTACCAAGCTTGATTAGCATACCTAAAGAAAAGGTCTAATTTACACAAATCTGACTTTAGACCAACATGAAATTTAACGAACAAGATGCTATTCACCTATTGATGAACTATATACAAACAATAGACAACCAACAAGGCAAGAACTTATACCATACCACACACATGAGCACACATGAATATAGATAAAATAATTAGCCTAACACAAGCAGGATTCTAAAAAAAACCAACAATACACTAACTTCCAAATTCCATGAGTATATATTTCATACATAACTTTCCAGACAAAAAAACTTAACTCCAAACAACCATATTAAAAACTTGTAAAACAGCTCTATTATCCAAACCATAGATTTAATACCTATATTTAGTTGAAAAATCAATACAAACAAAACGATAGACCAGCAATATTAAAAAATAAAAAAAATAACTCTATTATCCAAACCATCAGACATTAGTACAATACTTTGTACTTGACTAAACGATTAAAAAACCAAAAACGAACAATCTCATCTAAAAACAGGAGCAAAGGAGACCAAACATAATCCAAATTATTATTTTATTCCTTTTCAACTTGTCATTCAAGTTATTATTCTTGATCCAACCAACAATTGAATTAATAACAACGACAAATAGGAAACAGAGTTCAGAACATATTTGTAATCAAACAAAACTTCAAGTGAACAATATAGGGAAAGAAAACTCCAAGTAATATGATAGAAATAAGACTAGATACTAAAACTAACAAACACTTGTTGAGTCAATTCGGCACACAAAAAAAATGGAAAAAACATAATAGAATTAATCCAAATCAAAACATCTGTACTTAAACAGCCAGCAAGATGAAAAATTGAACTATGAAGACAAGGGAAATACACAAATCAAATACTCAAGAACAAACTAGAATTTTCACTAAGGCGATATTTTAGTGATAGAATATATCAGCTTAATAACAAAGTACCCATTAATGTAACAACCTTACTGATTATACAATATGAATCATTAACTACAAATAACACTTCTAGAAGTATGATAAACAACTCCTAGAAAACAACATATCATACCAGAGACGGATAATAGCAATTTTAACAATACTGAGATATGAACAACAAGAGAGCATAGGTTATCAACAGATAACAAACCAGACAAAATCACACACCAATACACAAATATTCAAGAATGAAAACCAACAAACTGCAAGACCGTGTCAGTGGCCAAATTCCAGGGTCATCACTCTATAGGTGTCTGGACAAGCATAACACAGTTGCAAATCCTAATTAACTAAGACCAAGATCAACAATCAATGAAAAATCACAACAACAGATAATACACAAACTAACAGTAACCAAAAAATAACAACAAAAAACGCAAGCAAACCGGTCCTCTCTACCCTGGCATCAACTAAGTCAACAACAAAGGAAAATAACGAACAAAGAATGGAAAGATCTTACAGAGAGTGCATGTAACTCCAAAGAAGGTCAAAACCGTAGTTTTCGAGAACTACAAGATCTGACCAAGCCAAACTCAAACACACCTGGTTAGTTAGCCCTGAACCTTCTAGGGTTTCAGAGACTAACTCAGGTCTTCAACCCCAGGTGACAAGAGATCTCATTATTAACCTTCGATAAACCTTAATTAGGATTTGTGTCACACAAGAACTGAACAAATCTCACACAATCTGTACCTGCACACACTTCAAGAAGGCATCAAACAAAACAAAGACAGATCTAAACTCTAGACCACAGCGGAAAAACCCCAAGATCAGACTCAAGAGCTATCATATAGCTCTGATACCATGTCAAATGGTATGAATATCAAACACAAATCACAAAGAAATAACACTGAACAACAGAGGAGCGACAAAACGGTGACATAAATTTTTATTAGTACCCAAACCAGAAAATCACCCCCCAAAACCCTGGATCTCATAATATGTGACATCTGAAATCATACAAAATACAATACATAAATACCTAGATGATCATCAATTGGTGATCATCAACAACTGAAGATTAAACTCTCACACAACAGAGGGTTACACACTAGATAATCTTCAACAACAAGAAACAAACTGAACAAACCCTAATACACGCAGAGAACTAGAGAGACAAAAGTGTGAGTGAATAATTTAGGGGTGAATAATTTAATCTGCTGCGAAACCCTTTTCTTTATATACCTCTTGACCACAGAATTTACACTTTAGTCCACAAGAAATAAGAGAGATGATCGCAGTCCCACAAACGTTTCACAATACACCCTCCAACTTAACAACCTATAACAACTTATAACAAATCGTTATAAAAACAATAACCGACCCTGATATAAGCCCAAATGCCCAGCTTAAATAAGTCCAGTGGTATTAAACCATAAGCCCACTTGTATGTTTTATGTTTGAACATTATTTTTAACAGATTCCGGCCAGTGTTCCGGCCACACCGGATCACCCCTCTCTCCCTCTCTCACTCGCACACACCTACAACCACCCTCCTCCTCCTGCTCCTCCGTAAACCACCGCAAACACCCACCACCTCCACTCTCCATCCCGAACACCCTAAATCCCCTCAACAATCGGCCGAGCACCATCGTCTGATGATGGTGCGCGGCAGTTCAGAGAGCGAGAGGAGAGAAAGGAGCGGCGGAGCCGCGTTTCGACTGGAGACGGCGGCGGCGGAGCCGCGTTTCGATTGCAGCGGCGGCCGGCGGTGTTCAGTGCAGCTCAGGCCTGCCATTCGAGTCTTGGCTCAGCTTGAGTGGTGCTCGGTTCAGTCCAGCTTCGGCTCAGGTTGCTCGGTTCAGTTTGGGTCATGGCTCGAGTTCCGGCTCGAGTGTCGATGCAGGTTCAGGTTAGAATTTTGATTCACACGATTCAAGTACTATTAGATTCGGGTCAGATTCGGTTCAGATTCGGGTCCGGTTCGATCCGAGTCAACTTGGGTTTCACTTGGTTTCACGCTCAGTCCTGGTTCGGTTCCGGTCCAGGTCAATAACCGAGTCAACTCGGTCAACCCCCTTGTCAACTCAGTCGGACACGTCGGCACGTGTAACATCCGTCAAAAAACGGGTTTCCAAAACCCGCTTCGTTTATTAACCGAATAGTCAGTCAAAATTTTCGTCGCGTATATATTGTTTATTTTAATTTTAAACGATACATAATCAATAAATATATTAGAATTTAAAAACTAGAATTTAAAATTTCTAAGAAATACTGAATAAAAAAAATAAATGGGATAGCCGGGTTTCGAACCCGGGTCTCCATCGAACCCACACGCAACACACACCACTGAGCTACACACATTGATTGGTTTTTATTCAAACAATTTAATTGATATATACAAACAAGGAACAAACCTGCGATTCAAAAAGGGCGGAAACCAGTAACTGTCGAAAACACAATCAAGCTCAATTAACGGTTTCCTTACGATTAAACGAGTGTAACTGATGATAAACGTCGGTTATAACTGAAAAACCTTAAAGCCACTCATTCAAATCGTCAAAACCATAACCGTATGATTTTTGGAATTCGAAACCGAAATGCAATTAAAAATCGAGTTATACTTTACTTCGATGTATTCACCAATTGAGCTCGCGAGTCTATCAAACTTACTATCTCAAACTCGCTCAGAAAACCTCGCCGCAAGTCGCCGGAATCCTCTGCAGGTTAACCGGAAGTTATCGCCGGAAAACCGAATTCATTTCATCCCTTCTGCTTACTATAAAATAAGACTTTTAGAGCTCATACCGAAATCACCCACACTCACCTTAAACTCCCTGAAGAATCTCTGTCGCAAGAAATACATCGCCGGAATTCTCTGCAAGTCACCGGAAAACCGAGACTTACATCAAAACGGTAAACACCTCGACTCTTTCGGTTTCAATCCATTGTTAGACTATTACTAACTTCAATCCATCAACCAGAATAAATCCCAGACGACGTAGCCGGAATATTCTGCACTCGCCGGAAAAACCTCTGTAATTTCCAAAATCACGCTGTGAATCGGTATAATAATTCAAACCTTCTGTTAATCCTTGTTTAGTAACCCAATTTCACAACTAATCGATCAAAACTGTAATTGATTCAATCAGACGGAATATACAAATCAGAGCCGACAACCATTGCCGGAATTCTGAAAAATACAGTCTGATCGGTACATTCGATTCCTTAACTCATTTTATTCATTACATTTCAACCAGTAATATGTTCGATGAACGACTCAATCAAGAACAAAAGAATATCGGTCGTCTGAGTCTTTGAGCGAAGAAGACGAAGTCGACGATGTTTATAAGATTAATTAAAACAAGTTATATAAACGTGTTAGACACACAGTCCAGCGGTGGACTGTGTGCAAACAATTAACACACCCTCTCGAGTTCGATCCCTGACACAACCTCACTCTCTGAAATAAAAATGTTCTTTTTAAACCGAACCGGATCAACTCGCTGTAAGATGTTAAGTATAATAAAAATCAGTATATTAACCAGGTTAGACACACAGTCCAGCGGTGGACTGTGTGCAACACTAAACAACAGGTCTCGGGTTCGAGACCTGTTGTGTGCACCGGTCCGATATTATTAAATCATTTTTAAAAATAAATGATTTCTGATTAAATTAAATAGTATATAAATATAATTAAAAACAGAAATATTTCGGGTTAGACACGTAGCTCAGTTGGTAGAGCTGCGTGCACGCGTACGGGAGGTCACAAGTTCGAACCTCACTCAGTGCAAACAAATACACGACCGAACCGGTCAACAGTCAAATGGTCAACGGTCAACTGGTCAAAAAGTCAAAATTTTTATTTTCTTTTATTTATTTATTTATTTTATTTAAAAATCAATTAAAAATACTTAAAAATAATATTTTTAAAGTTAGAAAATTTCCTTGAACTCACAAAAATAAACCGAACAATCCCATTAAGAACACTAATTAAAAATACTAATCTCAATTAAGAGTTTATTTATTTATCGGACTATTATGTTATTATTTAGGTTAGTTCCCTTGCCGATTAAATCCGAATTCGTGCGCATTCATCATCAATCCAAGAAACGCACCCACTGTGAGTGAATTCTTACAAATTCCCCTTTTTATTCATGTTTTGGGGTGTATCATGTGTCGCTTAAACTAATTCGCTTATTCAAACTCGTGCTGTCTAAACTTAGAATAAATATTGTTTGTTGTGATGTATTACATATTGTCAAGTTGTATGCAAATTATTTGTTAGGCCCATCAGTTCCTCGTGGGAGACGAGTTGAACAATGCGTGCCTTAAAACTGATTCATTAGGCCCATCAGTTCGTAGAACAACGCGTGCCTCAAAACTCATTCATTAGGCCCATCAGTTCCTCGTGGGAGACGAGTTGAACAACGCGTGCCTCAAAACAATCAATTGTTGTATGTGTGTGCAATATTTAATATTATGTGTATTGTGAATAAATTTACATCTACATTTACTCATATATGGTTATGCACTTTATTTTATAATCAATACAATAAACACGTTTAAATGTTTTTCATAGGATTCACTCGACTCAACTTTTGTTACAAACCATTTTTCACAGATACAGCTGGTCAGGATGAAGCAGGAACCATAGGAAGTCCTAAGAAATAATGAGTCAGACAGTGTTAGACAGTGTACTTATGTTATAGATTTTCAAGGTAATCATAAATTGAACATGTCAAATAACAGTCAACTTTGATAAAACCCAATCATGGTCAACTCAGTGCGGATCGTGAGCACGAGACTTGGTATGATATTCTATCGATGCGATGTTTGACTTATCTTGATATATTGTTTCTTATAGTTTAGCGCGAAACGCACGTTATATAAATTGTAATCGTTAGTAAATAATATATATATATGAGTACTTATGTTGTCGCGGTTATTGTCGAGTTTTAAAAATTACATACTTGAAAGTGAATATAAATATATATTGTTAATAATTTGTTGGTTTTGGAAAAATAATATGACACTTTGGGTGTCGGGTTAATCCAAAAAAACGAGGAAACTCTGCCCGATTTTCGTAAATTGCGTTTTTTTTAAAAGTGCTTTAACATACATCAAAGTCTCTTGAATTCTAGGATCGTGTCACAAAAATAAATATAAACGTACGTCGTATATTAACAATCCTTTAACAGCCTCTAATAATGATATACCTTCGTTTGTATACGTGAGGTGACCTCGGTGTTCCATCCTCCGCCCGCCGACTCTTCGCAGAATACTAAAAGAAACTTCGCAAAATGTGAGCATACTCGACCCCTTCTTTTTACCTGTTAACACGTTTTGGGGTGCAACATGTAACAATCAACAAAATTCACAATACTCGAAATAAACGTACCCAAATTTTGTACGTACATGCTATTTGTCGCATTTATATTACTTATACGTGCTGTTTTCAATTGAATGTCCATGCTATATCATTGTGCTTAGATTATTATGTATGCTAGTGGAAGACTTGAATTATATACTATTTGCTACGCACACTTTGTTTACTATATGCTGTTTTATTTGATTATAAAATGCCATGTGACTTGAGACAACTTTACACTTATACATAAATCAAACTTGTATGCTCGCCAGTGCTTTTGTACTGATTCGTGCTTTTATTACGTGTTGCAGGTTTGCGATCGACGAATCTAGTAGGAATTGCCTAGAAACACACTTAAATTTTAATATTCATTGTATTGTAAATTATTTCCGCACCTGTTGTATCTTGCTTCCTATTCTTGTACTAAATCATTATCGATGAAATGAAATTTGATTATTAGAGATCCATGTTGCGTTTAAGTTATTTCAATCTGTTATGTATTAGATTTTCAAGCATTATGAAAGCAACTATTAATTATTTGTCGCGAATAGTGTTATGAAGCTTTAAATCTCGTTTTGTCTCGTTTCGATGTTTCCGCATCGGTTGGGTGTGACACACTTTATAAATAATGATTACTTATCTAAAAAAAATTTATCATTATCATCAGAAAAGCAATTCACGACACTGATATGGATTTATTGTTTTAGATATTAAAATGGCCCTTTTATTTCATGTTATTTGAAAATCCTTCTGAAGTTCACAAAATGGGTTTACTGATTACATTTTTTTATGTTAGTTTTTATTTTCATTACAATAGGGTAAATAGACTTATTACAAATTCCATAAGTTCACAAAAGTGGGTTTACCGATTTATTTTTTTATGTTAGTTTTTATAATAGGGTAAATAGAGTTATTACAAATTCCACACATGATATAAGGATTCTGAAGTTCACAAAAGTAGGTTTAATGATTGTATTTTTTTATGTTAATTTTTATCTTCATTACAATAGGGTAAATAGGGTTATTGCAAATTCCACACATGATACGAGGATTTATAAATAGCGGCGGCACCTAAAAAATGAATGTCTAAACATGTATTTAGTTTTAATTTCTTTGTATTTGATATCAGTGTATATGGCCCAGTAAGTTTAGCAATAATTTTTAGTTTATTAAAATATGTAAACGTGGTCATAATCGAGCATCTCGCTATTAAAGACATTCATCATCAACAGCCCGCTGCAACTAGAGATGGGCATAAAAACCGGTTCCGAACCCGAACCGGTAGAACCGAACTGGAACCGGTTCCAGTTCCTACCCGACATTAAGTAGAACCGGTTCCGGGTTCAAAATACCCGTTGGTTCCAACCCGGTTCCACAATTTTACCATTTGAATCGGGTCGTACCCGGTTCCTACCCGTACCCGGTTCCTACCCGTACCCGGTTCCTACCTGTACCCGGTTTCACTAGTACCCGGTTCCACCAGTACCCGAGGTACCCGCACCTAAGAGAAACTCATCGGAAAGTGTTGCACATGCCGCTAGTAAACGATCAAAGAAATAAAATCTTACTGGAACCGGTTCTCAGTATTTTTTTATTTTTTTTTGTAACCGGTTAATTTTTTTTATATATTGTAACCGATTAATTTGTTTTTTTATTTTAACTGATTATTGTTACTATTTTTATTTATCAATGTAACTAATAATAAAAATCAAACATAACAAACACAATAGAAATAAACATTACACAAACTTTATTAAAACACCAAACCAAACGGGTTACATCAAACATTTGAAGAACCGGTGCCGGAACCTTCTCCCGTCTCATTTTTCTTTGCCTTCGTCACTGGGCAATGCCGCTCAGTGTGTTTCTTAAGGGTTGAGTTGGCTGCGGCCTTCATAAATTTTCCACAATCTTTGCATCTAGCCATCTCGTGGCTGTCAGACATTAAACAAAGATCAAAATTTTTCCATATAGCTAGGTTTCTTTTCGTCTCTAAGATCATAAAAACTTCGTCGTTGCATGCCATATGTATTTTGCAATAACTTAGAAGTTGATTGATTTTGTAGTTGATGATGGTGAGTGTTAAGTTTAAAACGGTAAGTAGGAAAGGGTTTATATACAAAAAAAAACCGAATTTTTAATCAGGAACCGGTTTTCAACAGTAACATTTATCAGGAACCGGTTCTGAACAGTAAATGGCAGGTTTGACTGTCAGGAACCGGTTCCCAATAGTAAAATGGCAGTTTTGACTGTCAGGAACCGGTTCTGAACAGTAAATGGCTGTCAGGAACCGGTTTCTGAACAGTAAATGGCAGGTTTAACTGTCAGGAACCGGTTCCCAACACTATCAGAAACCTGTTCCGCATCATACCCGGTTCCACACCATACCCGGTTCCATAATACCCGTACCCGGTTCTACACGGTTCCATATTCTTGGGTGTGAACCCGGGTAGGAACTGGACCCGGTTCCACACCATACCCGGTTCCAATGACATCCAAGCAGAACCGGGTCCGGGTTGGAACCGGTTCCGGTAATACTAAAACCCGATTATGCCCATCTCTAGCTGCAACGCGCGAGTTTGCATCAACTCGTTAAAATCAAAATCAAACCAAATAAAAATATAAATTCATCACATTCCAATACGGTTGACCTGAATTTTTAAACCTATAACTTATACACCATTAAGGCTAGTGGGTATGGGGGCCGGCATATGCCCGGCAAGGCCCGGCGCCGGACCCCCACACTGCCCCCTTAGGCCCATCCCCGGCACACCCGACCAATTCTTGCCGCTGATGCCGTGCCTCCACTTCTCTCACACACCTATACATACATACATACATATAAAAGGGTCATCCCCCCTTAGATCCATCCCCTTTAGACCCATCCTTACATATATCCTACGTGACACTGACTGACGTCTCATCCATTCAAGGATGAATCAAACCATACCCACTAGTCTTAATAGTTCACAAAAATAATAAATGTTACTTCATGTTAAGGGCAAAGCAATCCAACGTGGTGACAAGGTGTTTGACTTTTTTATTAAAATCACCACCTTCCCTCTACTCTAATTATTAAAAACCAAAAACCCCTGCCCCACAAATTATATTACACCACATCTCTATCATCTCTCGTCACACGTGTCATCTCACTATTAGTCCTCTCCATTGACCACAGGTGGACCTACAGGGACAAATCCGTCATTTCACAGCATACCCCTCACCCCATCCCCATTTTGACTTCATATTATAATTTCCCACTTTTATTCATCATTATTATTTCATGAATTATTATCCAACTTAATTTTATAGAAAATGGAAGAACTCGCCGTCCGGCAAGCCGGTGCCGCCGGACTTCAAAGCCTTGAGAATTTAATCGGAATATTATCCACCCATCACCACCTTCAACCACCGTATTCCGCCAACACCGATTACGTCGCCGCCGCCGATATCGCCGTCACCAAGTTTAAAAAGTTTATTTCTCTTCTTGACCGGAGTTCCACCGGTCACGCCCGGTTCCGGCGAGGACCCTTTTCAAAGCCCACGGTGGTTCCGGCTGTGGTACCGGAGATTGGGTCTTCTGGGCCGGCGGTTCAGAACCGGGTGCCGGCAATTCCGGTGGTGAAATCTTTTGAGAGAAAGGAGGTTCCGGCGACTACTATAAGTTTTGCCGGCGCCGGTGTGGGCTCTCCGGCGACGTCGTTTTTGTCGTCGTTGACCGGAGATAGTGAGGGGTTGCAGCCGTCGATGTCATCCGGGTTTCAGATCACGAATCTTTCTCAGGTTTCGTCCGCTGGCCAGCCGAGTATGTCGTCTTCTTCGTTTAAGCGGAAGTGTAATTCGATGGAGGATTCGCATACCAAGTGCACCGGGTCTTCGGGTCGGTGTCATTGTTCTAAAAAAAAGGTAATAAATTTCGATACTAGTTCGAATCGGGTGGCTCGACCTAAAAAAAGGAAAAATCTGAGTTATGGGCCCTCGGTAGTTAGATATCTAGGGCCCACAATTTTGTAGAGTTTGACTAGGTTTTATTTTTCTATGTGATTATAATTATCATTATCAATATATTAATTAATCATTGTTGGGAATAGTATGTGCCACAACACTATTGGTTACTTAACTAGAATTGTGTAATTGCATCTTTTAGAAATCGAATGCAAAATGTGTCATTGAATTAAGCAATAAAAAAAACATTTGTTTTGTTTTGTGAAATGGAAAGGATTTTAGAATCTGTTATTCGCCCTTAAAATGTTGAGTTGGAAATAATTTGAATTGTGATTTTCAAACTTCTTATAAGCTCAATTATTTTCAGGAAATTGAGGATGAAAAGAGTTGTGAGAGTGCCAGCGATAAGCGTGAAGATGGCCGATATACCGCCGGACGATTATTCGTGGAGGAAATACGGCCAAAAGCCGATCAAAGGATCACCCTATCCAAGGTAAATATATTTCGTGTTTATATCAGTACAAATTTTGACTAAGCCTGGTTAATAGTTTTTACTCACTAAGTTAACTCGGGATATTTTCGTGAGCGTTGGGGAATGGAGCCGGCCCAAAGGTCATAAAGTATGGTTTACAGTTAAGGGTGTTTTGGGTAATTCGGTGTGGGTCCCTTGGACTTTCAAATATTTTGGTATTTTTAAATTGTTTGAATGGTAATATTTTATTTAAGTTAAATGAAAAAAATATTCTTAAATAACGTTTAAAAGCTGTAAACTTTTGTTTAAACTAAGATCTAAGAATATATCTTCAGACACAAGGAAGATTAGGTAAATACAGTGTTAACATCTGAATAAATATAGACAAAAGGTCAATGGTTTACAGAAAGTCAACTTACACTCGTGCATACATTGATAAGGCAGGCAGCCTTTTTTCTAATCTCAATATATATTTCAAATTCTTTACTATATTCAATCTTACAATCAGTTATTATTTTATTTTTATACAAAGGGTGAACTGTTTATGTTATAATGTAGCATATTATAATATATTTAGTTTATCATAATAATTTTAATTTTAACAAATCTGATTGTTACATTAACACAAAATTTTCATACTATAAATAACTAATATTGTAGTGCTTTATGGTATTATACTTCATGCATTGCGAGTTTTTCAAAAAAAAAATATTGATTTTTCATTGTTAACCCAAAGGTTTTATTTTTTTCATTTTAACCCATTTGTTTTTTTTACTTTTAACCTAAAGATTTCATCTTTTCAATTTAACCCCATCACTTTTTAATTTTCAATTTTGTTCCCCCATACTTTTCATTTTTCACAAATTTTTAATTTACATTTCGTTCAAAATTTTGAAAGTTAACACGCTGCAACGTGCGTGTAGGGTTCAATATATAATACGTTATGATTTGTACGGTATAAACTCAATTTTACTTTACGTTTTGATCCAATCGCAATGCTTATATGGGTTACATTGAATTCAATCAGATACGCCGAAACACACGTTTTAATATGGTTAACGCATCACATAACGTTTGGACTAACCATTCGGCACGGGTCTTATTACTAGTTAGTTTAAGTAGATTTTGGAGAGAGAGAAAATGAGCAGATTATACTACGATAATAAATAATTAAAAGATATATACGTTATCATACGATACAATGGGTAGGCACCCGTAGTCCACAAAATTTTAAAAGGAAACATTTTTTAGTTGAGCCCAAGTTGAGGGCCCACCTGGATTTTTTTATTTTTTAAATGCAACTCATGACTTGGTTTAATATTGTGTAAGTAATTGTACTATTGTGCTTGTTTGGGTGCTTTTATTTATTTTTATTTTTTTTTGTTTTCTTATGTTTAATTGTATCCTGATATTTTTTTGACATCGTGGTTTGCGAAAATGTTAGTAATAAAAATGTAGCTGTGTGTTTCAAAAAATGAAATGCATAATGAAAATTTTAAAATTTAATTTAGAGTTAAATGTTTGGTTGGTCCTGGTTTGTAAAAATTACAGACTTGGTCCCAATGGTTCACTAATTACACGTTTGGTCTTAATAGTTGTAATTTTTGCACTCGGGTGGTCCTTATCACTTACCCATATTAAATTTTCCAGTTAAGTCTTTGTAAAATGACTATAATACCCTACGTGTTAAGAAAATAAAAAATAAAACAATATATCTCCTACATTCTTCTTCTTCTGCCTAGACCTAGACCACCACCACCATCTCTCCTCCACCACCACCGAACAGCCAACACCATCTCACCTTCACCAGCACTGAACACCCACCACCACCATCACCACCATCTTCCCTCCTCACCACTGAGCACTCCCATCCACCACCAATACGTCGTCCATCGTAAGATTCATAACCCCCAAATCAATCGAACCCTGCTCAAAGTCTCCGAACTCGCACCCCCCTTCCTAATCGACAACAACAATCGAAACATATGTCTTCTTCTGCAACACATCGAAACATCTTCGGAGATTCATGAACTCCGATCACCGTCCCTTTCATCCACACATCGCCAATTGGTAAGATTCTTTTGAGCATTGCGTCTAGTTTGTCGTTCCGAATAGACACCCCTTGTCAATTTGTTATAACAATAATAGTTCTTGTTTGATTTATGAGGATTAGGGCTAGGGTTCATATTAGATCTAGTTTGGGAAGCAGAGACTTTTTCCAGCAAATTTTAACTGTAAATTGTAATCAGAATCCTTCAAAACCATGTGGTTAGCTCAGGTGGTGGTTGTTTTGGGTCGTGTAATGGGGTAACAAGGCTCCTGAGATAAAGGAACTCATAGGATGGGGTGGAAAAGTCGGGTGGGTGGTGGGCCTGGTGATGGTGGTTTGTCGGAGGTGGGGAGTTTGGCCGGAAAGAGGCGGAGGTTGTTGGAGGAGGCAGAGGTGGTGGGTTGATGGTGAAAGTTATGGTGGTTGTAGGGTTTTTAGAGAGAGATAGCAGGAGGGTGAAGATGAGGGGTGGACGATCTTTATATTTTTTTTATTTTTTTATTGTTCAGGGGTAATCTAGTAATTTCACAAGCACTTAACTGAGAAACTTAACATGGGTTAGTGATAAGGATCACCCGAGTGCAAAAATTACAACTATTAGGACCAAGCGTGTAATTAGTGAACCATTGGGACCAAATCTGCAAATTTTCGCAAACCACATGGACCAACCAAGCATTTAACTCTTTAATTTATTCTGTCTTCAGTGAATTCATTTTTTTATTATATTGTTTTATGTTATTTTTATCATCAGTTATTACTTTTTTGATTCCACCAATTTTGACTTAACCTATATTTTATTCCTAGTAGTTAAAACTTTAGAATATGTCTGTCTACATGTATATGTGTGTAAAATAATTGCAATATATAATATACTTTTAACATTTTTATTACTAATAACGATGTTACAAATAATTTTATAAAACTATAATTAGATTACAAACAATGACATCAAATGAACTCAAGTGTACATAAATAAAAGGAATGACTGTATGCTACACTGTGTTGAAATGAACCTTAAGACTTCATGATTTCCCTTCAATATTTTTTACTTAATCTAACATATTCTAATTACTTTCTATTTGTGATCATAAATTTTAGGGGTTATTACAAGTGTAGCAGTCTAAAAGGTTGTCCTGCAAGAAAACACATTGAAAGAGCATTAGATGACCCGTCGATGCTTATAGTAACTTATGAAAGTGAGCACAATCATTCCCTTAAAGCAAAGGACTCGTCGACGACCGTAATCTTCGTATCTTCTTAAATTTTCATTGTTATACACATAAATTTTCATTCCTTTAAATAGAAGTTGTTTACGACCTTTATAGTTGTGAAGTGATGTTAAAGGGCAAAGAACCTTGCGTTTTACTATCTTAGTTTTTCTAGAACGTCGAGAATAACTATGATAAAATTTTCGTTTATTTAGTTATCAAGGTTATTATTTAAAATGAAAATTCTTGATGTAAGATATTTAAATTAAAAAAAAAGATTTCTTTATCTAGATTTTTTACTTCTATAGCTAACAGTAAACGCAAGAAATTTTAAATCCCTATTATAATAAAAGACTACAAAGAATGTCACGTGGCATTCTCTCCTTTAACCTATAATTTAAAAAAAATAACTTTAAAAAAACATATTCAAATTTTAAGTGAAAAAGTTTATCTTTTATTCTTTTTATCCAAACTAACATTAGATTTCTAATTTCTTCACATCTTGATTAGAAAATGAATTGTATTTAAAAAAATCAGATGGATTTTATTAACTGATGACATTTGGATGTGAATATTGGCTTACTGTAAGTATTGGTTTAGAGTACATGTGTTGCTGATCTACTGAAACACTAATTTTTTGATTGTGTGAATTATGTTTTGTTTCGTAGCGTTTATACAATTATGATATAGCTTTTGTGTTTTATTATGATAGTTGTTGAAATTTGGATGTGAATATTGGCTTTAGTTAAGCATTGGTTATTGTTTTTAGTTATAACTGGATAGATGTTGTTTTTAGAAACTGAATATTGGGTGATGAGTTTTTTATTATTCTCTTATATCAGTCTTGAGGATAAAGACAAACTTGATGATGAACTAAAGAGTGTTGATGCAGTAGTTCTTACCTATGCGCGTGATAACAGTTCAACACTTGCTCGGTTGACTACGTTCTGGCTTCCTGAACTTATAAGACTTGAGGTATGCCTTCTGTTTGCACATATAGCCTTTGATTGTTATCATAAGCTCTGCTTTAACGGCTCACTCATTACCTTCTTTTCACCAATCAGTAACTATTTGTAGACCAAGAAATTTGATTATGCTATTAATGAATCACTATAAAGATGGAATAATCAGAACCACGTTACAAAGAAAATAACATACAACTTGGAATAATATAGCATGTTTATGATGAATACACGCGTGTACAGGTGAATGTTCCTGTTATAGTGGCAGGTTGTAAGTCGGACTTAGCGGATTTCAAAACAAGTAATTGGTTTGGAGATTGTGATGCCTATAATGAAACAGTTTCGGGAGATTGATATTGATACCTGTATTGAATGTCCAGCATACAAATGCCTTGCAGGTAATGGTTTTTTTTTTCATTTCTTTTTTTTTTTTGTAGTACAGAGTTGTCTAAAAATTTTAACCTAATTTAATAGTCCTCCAACAACAGCACATCTAAAAACTCCTTTCTACATCCTGTTTTATTACAACTGATCATCTGTTGCTTAACTTGGTATGTTTACTTCTATTTTCCATACATATTCTCAGATTCCATAGGTTTTTGACTACGCCCAGAAGGCCACACATATTTACTCCTGTTTTCTATATATACTTTGATATAGGGATCATTCAGATGTGATTTCCATGGCAGAAGAAGAAAATCAATTTGAGTTGACGGTTTTGGATACAGATGTAAGTATATGTTGTTGATTTATTTATTTCTTTTTGTATGAATTAAAATCCAGTAATAAGTGTTGTTTCTTGTGGTGGTCATTGTTTCTTTGATTGTAGGGCGGTGGTGGTGCTATGGGATGGTCATGGCAAGTCTAAGGAAGGTGGATAATTGATTTGTATAATTTGATTGTTTGGCACCTTAAATTGTGCCTACAAGCTAAGATATTGACTATCCATTTCGGTTTACGTCACTATATTTTTTTATGTTATAAGCCAGATTGAGATTAAGTTAACTTTATTGATTTAGGTTATTTCTCTATCTAAGTTATTGTATTCTCTCTAATATTTATCGTTTTGTTGAGGTTACTTATTTGAACTTTGTGTCTAATTTGAAGGTCATGTACACCGGTCTGATGTTTAGATAATGATATAAGTCTGTTTGGATAATGATGATGAATATTTGTTCGAATCGTTCATGTACAATATGTTTTCTATATAAAGGAAACTTAAAAATGAATATGCTAATTTGATGGTTATTTGTAGATGGTTGTCACAACATACAACACATCTCTCCTTGCTTCTGAAAGATATAGAAGTGGTTAGTTATTAGTGCTGCTCGGTATTTTATTCTCTTTTTGAAGCTTATGCTAGGCTATAAAACTACCATGGGTATTAATATGGAACAATTATTTTTCAATTTACAGGTAGAGTTCTTCGAAGAGCAACGTGCGTAGGCTTCAACGGTATGATTACTTTGTAATTGATAAAAAAAATCTGGTTGTGGATTTGTGAGGCTGGCCGAAGACTATCAACGGTATGATTACTTTGTAATAAGTTATTGAATTAAGACTATTAGAGCACCTGGCCAAACCAATCAAGCCGACCAAGAACAGTTTGCTTTGGGTTAATTTTTGTATTTTCTATGGTTCACAATTCAAATTTCAGTTATGTTAAGAATTTTGGTTTTTGATTTACTTTTCGAGATTTACAGATGACAAAAATGATATCCCCTGAACTCTACTCTTGATCAGCAAGAGCCTATCATTCATTTTTTAGCATAACATGTAAGTAGAGGTTTTAGCATGTATAATTATAACAACTTGCTGTTATGTAATACAAATAAGTAATTATATATGTGTGCAGGTGCATTCGGTCCACCCTGAAGTGCTGGAGGATTTCAGTACTCCAGACTCCAAAATATATATTTTTGATAAATTGTTTTATGGTCAACATGACCTAAACTGATCTTCTCTCATTCTTAGGTATTTTCAGGCGATTTTAATAAATTATTTTTTTGTATTGATGTGTAAGGTTGTGATTTATAATGGTGGTAGATGCAATCTGCATATGCGTCTAATATGTAGAAGATACGCTGACTACAAGATACGCTGCTATGATCTTAGACATACTAGGATTCCCTGGTGCACGCTAGCCGACCACCAGAAGGCTATAAGCTATGTAAAATTTTCCAATTCAGATTCCCTCGTGTCTGCATCCACTGACAGCACACTAAAGCTTTGGGACCTTAAAAAAACCAGCTTAGAGGGGGCCTGGACTGATGTTTGCTGCATGACCTACAGAGGTCACATCAATGAAAAAATAGACACCCATTTCAAGCATTTAACATCTTTATTCATGATCTTTTTTATCAAATGAGTTTGTTGACGATTTCCTTTTAACCGTGCTCAGAACTTTGTTGGATTATCTGTTCTAGATGGATATATAGCATGTGGTTCTAAATCCAATGAGGTATTATTGACCATAATCATTTAGTAAGTAAGCACTATCCTATAAGTCGGGCCTATAACTAAGGTTTTTTCTTTTCTTTTCAGGTTTTTGCCTATCACAAAAGTTTTCTGATGCCTATTACCTCCTACAAATTTGGTAGTAGCGATGCGATCTGTGGTGATGACAGCAATGCTCAGTTTGTTTCAAGTGTTTGCTGGAGGGAGAAATCAAATATGATTGTTGCTGCCAATTCGGGTGGAAGTGTAAAGGTGCTTAAAATGGTGTGATGAGCAAGAGGAAAGTAGTAATTGTGCAGAGTAGCAAAAGCAAGATATCTATATCTATATTATGTGGTTCATGACTCCGTTAATTGTAGAAAGAAGTTGTAAAATTGCAGTTGAGATTCACATATGGGAAGCATCTGCTACTGTTATTGTGATATCTCTAGCTTTGTAGTCAAGAGCTTCAAGAATTGACCACAATGTGAGTTCACTCTGGTAAAGCAATCAGCTGTTTGAGGTATGCAGCCTTCAGCTCACTCCTTTATCCTTGTGTTTTGATTTGAACTATTTTTACATCTTAGTCAATCAATAAAGAATAATTCCTTATTAGTGATACTAAAAAGAAAAGCGTGTCAACTTGATTTACATGTTTATTACCCATTGAAATTACACATCATACATGCATGTATATATTTGCAATTCTGGCTTCAATCAAATTTTAGTAAAGTCATATATATGTTATTTCTTATAGGAAAGTAGCTATGCCGACATGCATCCACAAGGTATCGACATGCATCCGCCATAACGTGCCGTAAATATATAATATTTGTATTTTATCGTCCGAGTCGTCCGTAATGAACGTCGAGTCCATAACGAGTCGTAAATATATTATATTTTTATTTTTTCGTCCGAGTCGTCCGTAACTAGCGCCGTCCGTAACTAGCGTCGACTCCGTAACGAGTCGTAAATATATAATATTTTATTTTATCGTCTGAGTCGTCTGTAACGAGCGTCGTCTGTGCCTAGCGTCGACTCTGTAACGCGTCGTAAATGTATAACGCATCGACTCCGGTATTGCTGTCCATGAATCTGTTAAATATATAGATATTACGACAATGCATTCGCTTACATTTGAACTTAAAAAATATTAAACACATTAATTTTTTTTCAGTATAGCCATGAGCTAATAAGAAACCTTAAGTATATGAACATATGAGACATGCAAAACTTGCTTACTTATTTGCTTATAATGATTAATATGTGAAATTGCGTATTTTAGGGTCTTTCATATTGAGGTTGCTTATAGATTCATCATGGCTTCTTTGAAGCTCCAAGTGTCTCCTTATGTATAATATTCATTAGAATCACTCATTATTTTTTATTTTTATTTTACCCAGCTTTATTCTAGCTTGAATCAAATAAACACTGTTGTGTCAAGGATTGCATCCCTACTGAGGCAGAGACTACATGGCTGATGTCGGCTTGGTCTCGTGACCTGGATACCGCTGAAGAGATGAACGTTCCAGAACTTGTATTCAAGGTCAAGATATTGTGCCACCTACACCATGACGACCATCGTATGTCTCAGAGAGAGTCAGAAAAGCTGTGAGTTTTCTCTTTTATGCATATTTCTGTATGTATCACCATGATCTAACAGTCGTAATTATATGTGAATTTTCTAAAAATTGTTTTTGTATATTCATTCCTCAGGTTGTGATATCCTGCCGCCGCTGCTACTACAGCTTTGCTTATTTCTATAACAAACCTGAACTAATATTTTTTCGTAACATAGTAATTATAATTTTATATCCTAACACATATTGTCTTTAACATTGTTTTATAAATATATATAACTAAACGCAAACAATTTAAATGATATATTATAATCTGTTTTTTTAGTATTTTATTGCGATCGTTATTAAACCTACCCGTGAGTTCACACGGGTCTTACTACTAGTATGTATAATAATAATAATAATAATAATAATAATAATAATAATAATAACAATAACAATAATAATAATTGTTATTTCTTTTTTTATTTCATTAGTATTGTACTTCTAATAAACGACTACAATTAATGTCATGTGACATTTTCTCTTTAATCTTACTCTTAGAGTCCCGCTAATTTAGATTTTTTTTAATTTGAGTTTTAAAACTTTCTCGTCAAATATAAAACCGCTATGTTTGGTGACTCTAATATTTTCAAAACAATTAACAAATACACATAGTTACCACTAACCACAGATCATTGTGGATAATGTAAAAATAAAAATGGTCAAATAAAAAAAAACAAATGTCATGTACAAAGAAGTGTTTAAAGATTTGTACATTGTAATAGTAATTTCAATTTTTTTATCGTTATATGTAATATAAATTTTTAAATAATGTAAGTTATAATATAATTCTAAACACATTCTATTATACAAAACTGTGTAATACATAGGACTATAATCTAGTGTAACATTTAACGTCTTTTTTACCAAACATAAATCAATTTTTTTATTGAAAAGACCTGTCTTCAATGAAAACATGCGTTTTGTTTTTTTACTTATTTAATTTATAGAGAAAGTGTTAAACGTAAATAAAATTACGACACTTATCAAAAATGTTACTTTTTTAATTTGTAGAGAGTGACGTAAATAAAATTACGACATTTATCCAAAATATTTTGATATTTTATTGACAAAATAGAGGCTTTTGACTTCAAGGGCCAAGTTACACCACATTTGTAGCGATGCTCATAAAAACATAGAGCTATTTGCTGCTTTAATTGTAGCCTTATTGCATTTTATCACCTATAACTATTAGTGTTATTACATTTTATCACCTATAACTATTAGTGTTGTTGTATTTTATCACCTATAATTATTGGCTATTAGCCGCTCTTACTTCCAACTATTACTTTGACGTCCGTCACCCCCAACTTAACACTTAGTGTGTTCTGTCACCAAGTCGTTAAGTGAGCACTAATCAATTATGTTTTTTTGCCTACGTGTCAATCCCTTTCCTACGTGGCCATTACAACGTGGAACAAGATCCATATAAAGCCCTTTATAAGCATGTTATACAAAAGAACAAATCCTAATTCAAGCCCTAATTTCTTCATCCTACAACGTTCAACAAACCATCATGGATCTGTTGGCTTACGCTGATCAATTGAAACAAAGATGTGTTGAGAAGTTTAAAAACGAGTCATTGGATATCGAACAATTGGCTACTACTCATAGGCGTCGGATCCTGTAACCACTTATCATGTCAATCTTTCGGTTTTCACATCGGTGCCATATTTCTAGGGGATAGAAGAGTTGTTCCCAATTGTTCTGATCCGTCGTTTAAATGAATGCCCAACAAGAAGGGGGATTTTATCGGATCTAATGTGTGTAGTGACGAAAAGATCGACAAGTTTAACGGAGGTGAATCAAGTTTACCTCTTTATGAATTGGAAGGAGAAAACGGGAGGAATTACTATTTGAGGATGTTTTTAGAAGGGGCATACGATGAGGCTCTAGGGGTGTTCACAATTTGTTCGATGGTCCGAGTGTAGTTCGTGTCTCTCAGAGCGATGGTCCGTTTGGCTTTGCGGTTATAGCTGCTAGGCCTGGTCCGTCGTGCAGCGATGTTCTTCGAAAAACGCAGCATGAGCAAGAGATTATGTTTCAGACACTTAAGAACCAAATTGAAGAATATGTTCATGGTGATGTAACATGGGTAGAGCTATTATTGCTGGTGGAATCGCTTAGTCTTTTAATAGGGTTGTAGGATGAAGAAATTAGGGCTTGAATTAGGGTTTGTTCTTCTGTATAACATGCTTATAAAGGGTTTTATATGGATCTTGTGCCACGTCATAATAGCCACGTAGGAAAGGGATTAACACATAGGCAAAAAAACATAATTGAGTTAGTGCTCAGTTAATGACGTGGTGACAGGACACACTAAGTGTTAAGTTGGGGTTGACGGGCGTCAAAGTGATAGTTGGGGGTGGCAGCGACCAATAGCCAATAGTTAGGGGTGATAAAATCCAATAACTCTTAGTTGTATACATAACGTGTTTCTTACTTTATTTTGTTAATATTGTAAGACTTTCAATATTTTTTCTTAATCTCTCTTACAGAAGGTTTGTATTTTTTTCGATAAAGTTTTATTTTTAATTTATCTTCTATTATATATCTTGAGAAAGTTTAAAACACAAAAGTCTTTTAACGTGCGACGATACATGACCAACAAAATAACGTGCGTAATCATGACATAACATGCGTACTAGGGTAAAAATCAATATATATGTGATTTGTATTTTGCCCATGCGTGATTTCTTCTTCGTACTTAATTAGGGTTTGAAATTTATAACATGCGTAATTTACAAATGAACATGCGTAATTAAGTCGCCTACCATCACACGTTAAGGAGCTATTGTACGTTAACCTTCCCCTTATATATATATATATATATATATATATATATATATAAATTGGCTAGGCATTTATTTTGTGAAAAAGGACATTCTTTTAGATATATATATTTTCAAAAAACTTTTTGTTGTGTATTGTGTTAGTATTTCTTAGGAACATTTTCAACATCGAACATACATTTATTAACCTTGACATCTTTTATATCTCACCACCAAATGAAGTATTTAGTCATTTAGACTTGACTATTTCGTAGGCGATGATTCGGGTCTTCAAGTAGAAAACTTGTGACCTCAAACATTTGGTGATTCAGGAGGATGAGGATGAACATTTAGAGTGAGTGTTTTCGTCGACAAGCAACATTATGTGACTCTTTCCATCTCATACAATCAGTGATGAGACGAATACTTCATCATCCACCATCTAGGAGGACCCATAGATAGTCAAGAAATGTCTCACGGATGAAGATGGGTAGGAGCGATGTGTAGAGGACTTCTACTTCCGTGAGACCTCTTAGGTTGTATTAAGCGAAGAAGGTAGCGTGATTTATGGCCCATTATATGTATATAAAGGTTTTTAGTTTTCAATCATAATAACATAGGTATGAAACTCAGAACAATCACTAGAATGATACGATGAAATATGAGTTCATGATGGAAGGTTTAAATATACAATACTCCAACAAACTCTCATGAACAAACGAACTATCATGCAACCAACTCTAACTAACTCACATCAACTATCTGACCACTGTACACCACACACTCTAATATGTCCCCTCAAGCTTCTAATATGTTCCCTCAAGCTGAACGGGTGCAGTAACATGAAGCTTGGACCGAAGAGTGTCAAAGCGAGACAAAAACAACCCTTTGGTCAACAAATCGGCTAACAGAACAGTCACAGGCACATAGTGGACGCGAAGAGTTTGAGCCAACACCAAATGCCGAATAAAATGCAAGTCAATCTCCAAGTGTTTCGTACGCTAATGAAGCACTGGGTTGACTGCAAGATAAGTGGCACCAATGTTGTCACACCAAAGAGTAGGTGGACATGATAAAGTAATATGAAGCTCTTGTAAAAGAGATAAAATCCATCCAATCTCAGCAACAGTATGAGCTAAAACACGATACTCAGCTTATATCACGAGCAACAATATGTTGTTTCTTGGAGTTTCAACTGATGATGTTGGGCCCATGAAAAATACAATATCCAGTAGTGGACCGACGATCATCAGGGCATCCCGCCCCAATCTTTTGAATTTACTGGTTGAAATGGTGCGGGTCGAAACGGTCAAAGATTCCAATGAATTTACTTTAATTCCTTCACATAGAGGAAAGATTTTGAATTCCTTTAGTTAAAGGAATTTAAAGGAATCCATGCCTAACTAGTTTAATACCCGTCCGTTGGACGGGTTACGTTTATTACTAACCTGAATGAACCTATAAACACAAAGAACTTTACAAAACAACATGAGAAACAAAGCACACACAAAATTAATCAACGTTACAAACAAAAACATCATTATCTAATTTATCAAAGGCAAATGAACATTAAAAGTTTACAACCCAAAAAAAATTAGAAATGATAGAGCGTTAGAAACATGAAATTGTGACATTTTGATGAAATTTATTTATACCTGCTTTGGAATTTAAAGATGCAAGCTCATTTTTTGAAAAATAACCGAGTGGTAAGATTTGAGTTTATTTTTATACACTAATACTTTCATTAATGTTCGATTATAAGTTTGTGATGAAATAATCACAAGGTTAAATATAACCCAAAGGTTTTTGGATGGTTGTCGGAAAAATAGATATGATTATGTATATCAAATCATTAAAATAAAATGACGAATAAGTCATTTGCTCGAACTATTTTATTATTGCAACTCTGGGTGTAGAAAATTGAAACCTGTTTGGTGATTCTGGTAACTGTACTCAAGATGGAAATGCTTGGTAAGATCTATGTATTTATGTTTACAATTTTATAAGAGAGTTGATCCTAGTTGTCTAGTTAAGGGTTATATTTTTTCTCAATTTTTAGTTGATCCTGGTTGTCTAGTTAAGGGTTATATTTTTTTTTTCAATTTTTTAAACTTTTAAATGTTTGGGCATGTTTGTTTGCTTTTTAAACTTTTTAAATATACTTAAAATATTTTTTTCCCAAAACCACATTAACCGTCATATTTAATTTTAGCTATGTTGTGTATAACTAAGTTCTTTAGCTACACAATTTGCATCTAAAAATGCATAATTAGTCACCTATTATATTAAGTATACATGTTAGTAATCCCAAACATGTCCATTTGCATAATTTGCATAATATTTTAGTTCAATATTAATTGATTAAGTGTTAATATATGTCCATTTGCATAATATTTTAGTTCAACTTATTAGTTCAATATTAATTGATTAAGTGTTAATATAATTGTGGGTATGGTAATTAAACTACCACAATAGATATATTATACATATACATATATAATATGAAAATAAGTTTTACTTTTATTAGTATATACACGCTTTTACTTAATTTCATACTGCCGTTTTTTAAATGATTACTTGTTGAGAAAACTTCTTTTAATTTAAATAAAAACAAAAAAAACTTTTTACCTCTTCACTAAGTTTTCCATGCATGTGAGAAATGTAGGGACTAACATGAGGCCCATATGTGATAATCCCCACGCTTCCACTTTGTGTCTGCAATTTATGTAAATATATAACTAAAAAAACAAAAACATTGTTTAAAGGATGTTAACATAATATAAAATGTGTGGTAGTCTAAAAAACCTTTTCATCCTTTTAGCTTGGGCTTAACACTCTGCTACCAATCTGTAAAAGAAAGAATTTATTGATTTAGCGGATTAAGATGTGACACATCACACCATAGGTTGCATGCATATACTACTTGATTGAATTGGACATGAGTAGCATTTGATTATTATATAACCAATAACAAAATGAAATTGTTAAACAAAGTTGAAACAAAATGGTGACCTTAACTATATGAATCGGATTAAGATTACCCTACCATGATAAAAAGAAATCTTATTGTTTGAGACGTAGGCATGTACAATATATAAAAGAAATCTTCAACTGAAAGCCCCACTACCCTCAAGTTTGTAGGATGCTAGAATTGTGGGGATCATGTGCAAGAGTTGTGGAGATCATGGTCAGCAAAAGGTGGAGCTACCAAAACCGTCCCAACCTCCCCAAGAGCGGTTATTTTAGTGAGTTTAAGTGGCTGAGATTTCTCAGTGGATGGGTATGTTAACGGCACCATGTTCTATGTTGTTGGTTGATTGCATGGCCGACGCTTGATGGACTCGAACCTTTGGCATCCTCCAATGTTCAACTCACATATCCAGAGATGCGAAAATCTCCTTCATGCTTATTATCAACCGCCACCTGCAAATGAGAAAAAAAAACACGTTAATTATCTAAAAAATAAATAAAACTTAGCATTTCATTAATTTAATGTATTCAATATTGTTACAGTTGTAAATTAGGAACGATCCCCTATACAGAAAAATACTTATCACTGATCGTTGTATCCAAGAAACCATTTCATTTTCACGAGTTACAAAACCCTTCATCTTCTCAAATTTTCTTTCCTTTATATTCTCTCCAAGATGCCTAATGTTTTTTGCTTGGTGGTCCCTAGACCATTTCATGTAACTCCCTTATGGTAGGAATAGTATTTGTATTAAAAAAAAAATTAAAAAAATAAAACATATAGCAATAATAGTATACAAGAGTTAAATCCTTTATTCAAAATAAAAACATTTTATAAACTCTATAATAGCATAACTGATTAAGTTTGCAATTCTTATTTAATGCACGATTTTTATTAGACTTTCAGGTTAGTGCTGGATAGAATATAATGATTAATTGAAATTAACTTTATTATATTTAATATGCTTGTTGATTGATTTCCGACCTTCCATGTTACATAAAAGAAACTTGGGTACCAATGTACCAAATTAGAAGTTTCATTAATGTAAAAGTAAAACAACAAACTTTACAAAAAAAATGACTACAAATATAGCATACATTGGAAGGTGGCAGGGGCATGCATTTGTCTGCTGCATATATGAAAATGTTAACATAGTTAGAAATGCACGACAGGTTGCCTATTGTGAGCAATTAACTTGATAAAAAAATTTACAAACAATGTGACTTACATTGGTATAGACGTATAAGTTGCGAGAACTTGGATGAGAAGACATGGGTAAAATGTGTTCCACAGACACTACAGGTTATGGGTTTAAATAGACGAGGTAACCATATGGAGGTTACCTACAATTTAGGATACAACGTGGGTGGGGTACATCCTTCCCATAATTTAGGATGAGAAGGTCAAATTTGATACCGAGGTGGAGATAATGGGTCCATAAAATAAGGATATAACCACCATAGAAGTGGAGGTCATGGGCAGAATAATGAGGAGCAAAACCACCAGCTGAGAAACTTCCCTAAACCGTTACGGGAGCGGTTATTTTTATGAGTTTAAACGGCTCAGATTTCATCTTAGCAAGATCTAACGGTGAATATTGATTTCAGCGACGGTTAGACTTAATGGGATCCTTATATATATATATATAATTTCAATTCCAATTCCAATTCCATTGTCAGCCAAACACGGAATTGAGATTCCAATTCCATCAAATCCTGTGAACCAAACATCTTAAGAGATGGAATTCAGATTCCAATTCCCTTAAATTCCATTGAATTCATGTGAACCAAACGCCCCCCTTACAAGCAAGTAATTTAGAAAGAATATAATACAGAATTACAGATGATCCGTTAGGTTATGGGATCACTTGAAAGTTGATAACTATTAACCTACAACAAGAATATCTACAAAAATTAAATTACGCTCGGTACTTGATGAGAAACATGGAATGAGATTAAAATAAAAAGGGTGGCCTGAGCAGGTATAGTTTGCTTCCAACAAAACTCATGACTGGTTTCATCCAACACATGGAGACTCTTTCATAACTTTAGCTTATAATAAAAGGGTAATTCTATTTACACCCAACTTTTTGTTATTTACACCAAGTGATGTCATATTAATAAAATCAAATTTGTGTTTTTCTTTTGTAACTCCGATATATAATGTTTTAATAAAAAATAATACGGTTTTGTAATGTGCTTATTTTTATCTACGTTTTGATATAGATTTTATAAACAAAACGGAATATAAAATTTTATAACAACTTATAAAACGTTATATATGATACGGCTCCGTTTTTTATAAAATTTATATCAAAACGTAGATAAAAATAAGCATATCGTAAAACCATATTCGTTATTTTATAAAACATTATATATCAGAAGTTATAAAGAAAAACACAAATTTGAATTTATAATGTCACATTACTTGGTGCAAATAGCAAAAGGTTGGGTGTAAATAGTAGGACCCATAATAAAATTTCATTTTAGTCCCTGAGGTAGATTTGACCTAAAATGCTACTTTAGTCCAAATTTAGTCCATAACTTTTGTTATTTTATGCTATTTTCATCCATCGCACTAACTCTATTAAAAAATTTTAGTTAACTTAAGTAAATTTTGGTCAAACCGCATTTTTCTTTCTTTTTTGCAGGTGCGATGGTACGGGATGGTGATATGCCGGTTTACAGTGAAGTTGATGGCGATGGTTGTTGGTTTACGATGATGATGGTGGTGGTGTTTGTTGTGCAAGGGAAGTGAGTTGAGGAAATGTGAAGTTAAATTTTGATTTACAGACGGATAGGGAGAGAGGAAGAAGAATGTAATGAGACTGAATTTAAGCAAATGACCATAGATGTCAAATGAACCATGTGTTTATGTCATTTTCATCATTTCATGGATGTCAACTAGAGGTGTATAAAACTGGGCATTTTTTATTTTACAACCGGACCTTTTTGTGTATTTCCACAATTTGGTTCGTTGAAAACCTCAACCCACTCAAATCGATTGGATCGGGTGTAAAACCGGTTTAGCCCAAAAAATGACAGTTTTTTTTTTCATGCAGCTCTTTGAACTGGTCCACCTTAAACCAGGCTATACATATGAAATCTCAAACTTGGCTCAACCCGCCTAGCTAGGTTGGGGCCAAAGCCAGTTCTTTTAATGAGCTAAATCAGTTTGCGAATCGGTTTAGCGGGTCCAAACCAGTTTTTTTTACACCTTTAAATTGTCAACGATGATGAATATTGGGTTGTTTCGGGTTTCTTTTCACCTTATTAGGTTTAAGACTTGCCCGATTGTAGCTGAAGTTGATTGACCCAGAATTTGATTTTATTAATAATAGGGCGCAGTCATGAAATTTTTATAAGTGATTATTCAATTTGTGTGGTGAATCTAGGTCGTGTATGCATGTTCAATAAAAAAACATAAATGATAATATAACGGCAAATCTGTTGCATAAGTAGAGTCCTGGAGTGTCGAGCCAACTTGGGTCTGATGTATGCATGCGTTTATGTAAAATATTATTTGCACGACTCAACCCGTGACCTCCAAGTCACATGGTAGCAACCTTATTGTTGCTCAAAGGTTCGTTCCTAGATATATTATATAATATTAAGTAAAAGAATTTTTAAAGGTTATTTAACTCTGATATCCAACACTTGGTTTTTTAAAACGGTGTATCCAGGATTTTTATACATAGAGAAAGACCATTTAAAATAGTATCAATTTTAGTTAAAGTATTACAAGGATAACATTAGCTTTAACTCTATGTATATTAATCCATGGCAACGTTTTAATGAAATTCAATATATAATCCGCTCCTTCACTTACCTAGTATTTGACATCTACCCATATACATGTAGGTACATTTAAGTATTTAACCGTTTTTACTTTTGACAAGAATAAAGATTACTTTTGACCGAAAGCGAGCGTTTTTGGAGAATAAAGAACATGGAAAACGGCCTTAAGAAAGTCCAAATCACTCTTGCTCACAAGAAAAGAGGGCCTAATTCGTTGTTCCGAGGACCAACTGGTCCATGTTTGATGGTCAAAAGACACCTAGACTGGTGTTGCAGGGGAAGGCTACTGTGTAGATATCAACCCGCCTTTCAGTATTAGCAGGGTAATGCAGTTCCACTCAGCCGTGTGTATACAGCAAAGGATGTGCAACTTGTATAAAACTCCTTAAACTGGAACCGAAAGAAAATTTAAGAATATTTTGACCCAAACTAGACTAGCTACAACTTTAAAATGGTGATTAAGCCTAATTCGTTGCCTAAACATCCTTTAACTTTACTTAAAGAAAACAACTGTAGTAACCTTTTTACCCAATTTTACTAAAAAAAATTAATGAACAATACATATTAAAATATTTCACAAAAGGAAATTTGATAAAAAAAAGCCCCTAAATTTCACCAATGTGTCCTGTAGAAAAAGTCCCACAGCTTTATACTCCACAAAGTAGCTCTACCTGTTAAATGGATCAGCAGTGGAGCTCCGGCTTGAAACCCACTCGGTTATCTCACTTACATTCCTGTTCATGTCCTCAACAGTGTCGCTTTTCATTGCCACAACAATCTCCTCTTTGTAACTCTCTTTCGCTTCCTCCAGCAGCTCTTGAAAGATTTCACGTTCAATATTGTTGGTAAGCTTTGCACCTGAGTAACCCCTACAAAAACCAAATAGTTTTAGCATAACATGACTTTTATCAAGATAGCATGAAGAAAAGAACACACAGTTTGCTCAAACGGTCATAGAGAACAGAGGTTTCTGTTCGGAGCACAACCACACGGTCAAACCACCGTTCTGGAAAGAAATCACATCCGTGGTAATCCACAATGATCCCTCCCTCTTCCATTATATCTTCAAGTTCATCACAAACCTGTAAATTAATACAATATATATATATATATATAGGGTGAGAATTATTACAAAACACTAGAAAAAAAAACAATTAAACGAATATTATTTAAATTAAATATTTTAATATTGGAAAACGTCCCGCCCGCGGTATGCGCATATAATATATATGTGTGGGCCCTTGGGGGGCAAAAACGAAAGTGCACTAATTTTGTTATTTTAATAATTTCGTGAGAATAACGTTAAAAAGCGGGGGACGATTGGTTAATCACGCATCATGTGGTGGCGTTGATAGCCGAAAGACAAGGGGATACATGCACTAATCGGCTTTTGTCCCAATTGCTAAGTGTTATGTGCCTTATGTCCAAGGCTTGATGCAAAACTACTACCGAGCCGGGGGTCTCACTAGAAGCAGCCTCTCTATTCCTACGGGATAGAGGTAATGTTGTCCATCTTACCCTCCTCCGACCCTACCTTAGCTTTGCTATTGGTGGGATATACCGAGTATGATGATGATGATGATTTTAATATTGGAAAAATGAATAGTTCTTTCTTAACGTTTTGCCCTGCAATAACTCGTGTACCTAGATCGCTGAACAGCAAAGCCCCACTTTCAGGCCCTCATGCATTTTTCATGCCAAGTTCTGACGAAATTCCGGCCAAAAATTGTCTGACCAGGTCTCAAACAATCATACCAACCCTAAACAAGCCAAAAATCAACCTAAACCTAAACTAGCCCTAGAGAAGTCTAAAACCCCTAAATTTGTATTTTTATACTATACGCCTATCCTAAAAAGCCTTCGCTTTTTAAGCACCTTGCACTGACGCCTAAGGCTAATCCCCAAACATGTAGAATAACAGCAATCAAATAGTAAAAACAAATCATCACTCATCAGTAACTAATAACAAATTCAACCAACGAGTTGCGAGTAAAATGGCAAATATATCAATTGAATATAAGCACAGGTTGATTAAGAGGGAACTTATAGAAATTACGAGATCTTCATTGATGATGTAACATTGAAGCTCGTCGTCCCAACCATCGTGCAACTTCTTATCCTTAACAAACTCTCCTATGTTGATATGCCGTAGATGAGTTGCCTTCGCCAAGGCAGACGACGTCGTGGTCTTCCCTGTCCCCGGTGTACCCGTTACCAGAATGTTTGGCTTACTCCTCATCCCCGCCCGCTCCCTTTTCACGCACTTGTGTCTTTTGTGGGTTGTTTTGCATAACAGGTTAACCCGATCTGCTAAGACACGAACACGACACGAAATCTTAACGCGTCAGGTTTTTCGATACACAAACCCGAACTACGAAAAAAATTACTGGTGTATCATACGACTTAAACACGAACACGACCTGTTAAGACGACCTAAAAAAACACAAATAAGTTCACTGACAAACACAACCAAATTCTGTATTGTGGCTAGCAAACAATACCTAAAATTGACAATTTATAAAACTATGTTCAATTTTGAACAAAAAGCTATTTTAAGTTGACAATTTTCATATAAACCTATTCACATAACTATGATAACTTGAAACCTTCATAACAATTTCAATGTACACGATTTCACTGTATACAATTTCACTTGAAAGTTAAAACTTTATAACAATTTCACTTCAAACAAAATAATACACATATATCTATATATAAATATATACAGAAACATATGTATGCTCAGATATCACAAGGCAATCGACCGGTTATAGAAAACTCACCTTTGAAATCGCAGGGCGCGGTTGAAGTTTGGAGTGAACGAATTAATCAAATCGGAAGGTGAAGGAGAATGAGGAAGCGCGCCTGAAGGTCTGAACGGAGTTGGGAATGATTCAAAAATTAGGGTTTGGATGACCCCACCACATAATTATCGTTAACGTGTATTTAACGGGTCTTAATAGGTTAACGAGTTTTAACATGTTTAGACACGAAACCTGTTAAAGTCTTATCGTATTGACCTATTTTAGAAACGAAACCTGTTAAAGTCTTATCGTGTCGACCTATTTTGAACACGAAACATGTTAAGATCAAACACGAAACATGATAAATTCGAGTAGGTTCGTGCCGTGTTATCGTGTTCATGTCAGAATTGCCAGCCCTAAATAGTGTTTGGATTTGTGTTAATAAAACACGCATCTAAACACACCCTTAACACTGAAATATGATATGTTGTTGTTACCTATCATAACGCTTTTGTTGTTCCCACCAAGCGAGTCTTAGTATAACTTTGATTAAACGTGAAACAAGAATCGAGTTGCGGTTTATGTAACTTTAGAGGATAATATGTCGAACCTGCAAGAGCCGAGTGTATGGAACATAAACACCTTCTTCTCATCACCAAAGACATTCCAAAGTGCAATAAGACCCTAGTTAATATGAACTCCTGTCCATTAGATCAAGTTATTAGTTTGGCTGAAGTGGCCTGTTAACACTTTTTGTGAATATTTTATAAATAATTTTATGATGACAAAAACTAATTACAACAATGGTTTGTGTCTATGAATAAAACGATTTATGAGGTTGTACGCATTAAAGTTATACTTTGTGCGACTTTAAGCCTGTTTGACCCCTTCGTAAGTACTAGGGGTGCAACGAGCCGAGCCAAGCTCGACCAGGATCAAGCTCGAGCTTGGCTCATTTATTATCTATTAATTAAAATATTAAGAAACATAATATAAAAATCACCACCACGGGAGAAGGCAAGGAAAAGAATACCTAGTGATCGGAACTGATTGCAGGTCAAAGATGGTCTACAGAGAGGAAGGAGCCAAAGAAGTTCAAGCACGACCAATATTCTTGCTACATGCCACACATACGGCTCATTCTAGGTAAGTTTAAATTTTGGTGGTTCGACCCGTCTCAAATTTATAAAACTTTTTAGAATTCCACTAATAAAATTTTATTTGCTTATGAGGACCGGGTGGAATTGAATGGGTAGCTCCAGGTTAAAGAGAAACCCCCTGATTAGTGTGGGGAGGTTTCGTAGAGTTGGATATGTAAATTATTTGTATATTTGGTAGTTTTCAGTTTGTGTTTTAGTTTTTAAGTTGTTTTGCATGTAGTTATATCCGTCATGAAGTTGGGAATGCGAGAAAACGGAGTTCCAAGTGTTGCGTTGAATAATTTGCTTTAGAATGTGTTTTGGAGGAAATAGGTGAAAGATGGGAAAACTCTAAGGCATGAACCTCAACAGGTGAAGAAACTTACTGTGAAAAAACGGGCGACGCGAGAAGCCTATGGGTCACCGCGTTTGAAGAGGTTCTCACGTCACACGAGAAGGAAATAAGACCTCGTCGCGCAACCCGACTTGGTGGATTTCAGGCCCATGTCAGTTTCTTATCTGTTTGATCAGTTTCTTGCACTCATTTTGTTTACGGTACATATTTCCTTGTGTTTTGAATTTTTTATTTTCGTACCATGAGTCTAAGTTAGTGTTTAGAGTCGGTCTTCCGCGTCGAGTCAGTACTGCTTTAGTTTTTGCTTGTTTTTGTTTGTGCAGGTTTGAATCGTACCACCCGTACTCAATCTCCATTCGGGTGATTTTGGAGTTGCTTCATAAGTCAAAGCATTTCCCGGGTATACCAGTCAGTTGTAAAACCCGATCGTGAATGGGATGCTATACGATCGAGCTGGATTGGACGAGAGTTTTTGGAGCTTACGCATCACTTAACCAGTTAAGTCCTTTCCGATTTGTCCTATTTTGTATTCTTATTTATTTTTGTCTGTTGAGTCGATTTTCATTCCTACATAGAGGACAATGTAGAGTTTAAGTGCGGTGATGGGATGTAACAACCCGATCTTTCGGATTGTTATCCGAATTCTATTAATTCGGTTATTTCCGTTATTTTCGTTTGTATTTTGTTTTCTAAACCCGTTTGTACTCTGAGATTGATATAATGGTTTACAATTATTTTGAAACGCATATTACATCGCTTATTTATCGCAGTAAATCGCTTAACACTCGCAACTCTCAACGCAAACTCGAATCGCGACTAATTATGTTACATTATGTTAGTTATGTGTGCTTTATGATTTACGGTTATACTCGCTATCGCAACGCTCTCACTCGCACGAATCGCTTAAATCTCATTATTTTATCATTTAAAACGCTTAACACCTCGCTAAAACGCTTAACATAACTATCTAATACGAACCGAATCACCAAACGAACACCTAACATGCAAATAACGAACAAAACTTCGCCAAAAGGCCAAGTTCGCCCGAAGTTGGGTACCCCAACTTCGCCCGAACTTGACCAGGCCTCCAAAACCTTCCAAATTCAGCAAGTTCGCTTGAACTTGCACATTTTCAAGCAGAACTGGCCACGTTCGCCCGAACTTGGTCTCCACCAGCTCATTTCTCCTCCACCTATAAATACCCAGCACCTCCATTCATGCTCCCCTTGCTGCAAGTTCGCCCCAGAGCTCCCAAAACCGAAAACCTTTGATTTCCAAGTAAGAATCAACCCGTTTTATGCAAAACAACAACGTTTTTACTACGATTTTGCACAAGGATTACCTTCGTTTTCACCAAAACTCTTCTGTTTATAAAAATCTTCATCTTTTTCTATAAAACTTCTTCTTTTCACTTAGATCTACACTAAACGAGTGTATTTGGGCTTACCTTTGGCTTCCCAAGCTAGAAATCTTTATGATTTCGACTCACCAAGTGTTAGATCTGAGTAAAACCTTTTAAAGCATTGATTTTTACACAAAATACGGACTAATGACGTCTGTTTCGTTCACTATGAAGTGGAACGAGGCGTTGTCAAGCAAGATCTCAGATCCGGAAGCACAAGGAGGATATCGTCACCTTGCACGAACTGGACTAACTCGTACAAACCAACAAGTTCGCCCAGATTAGCCTGAGTTCCTGTAAAGTGGCTAAAACTCGTTCCAAAAGACCTCTCCAGCCTATGTTTTGCTCAGTAGCTTAAGGTTGGAGGGATAGACACTCGATTTCCTCAACAAACGACGCGAAAACGCACGATTTGGTGACCAAAACAGTCAAGTTCGCTCCAAAACGAGCAAGTTCGCTCGAAGTTGTCACCAGATTGGTGACCAACTTCGCCGAACTTGTCAAACTTTCAAGAGAATCAGCCAACTTTGGCCGAACTTGTTCAAACTCCTAGAAAACAAGGCAGGTTCGCCCGAACTTGTGCAATCTGTAAGACAAACAGTCAAGTTCGCCCGAACTTGTTCCAATTCCAAGGATATTGGTAAAACTTCGCCCGAACTTATCCACGGCTCCTTCACGTTTCGACCGTTTCAGCACTTCAGAAGACTGATGCACTTCTGTTCGCGTTTAAAGGCTGAACCGGCGCTCCCTTCAATCCAGAACCTCTTCATGTTTGTTTATCAAACACTAACAGTGAGTATACTTGAACCCTTTTTCTCTTTAGCGCACTTTTGGGCGTTACATACGTTCTCTATATCAAAACACGCTACACACAACGCTAAACTCTTTAAACGCTAACCGCTTTTGCATGTTATACGTGAATCGCTGAATGTTTGTTTGCTATGATTAAATGATGAGGATTTGCAGAACACCCTTAGCAACGATAGTACTATAGTTTGGACTTAGCACCCGATTGGTTCAGGGGTTGTTAAGGCTCGCAAATTTACTTTACGTGTGTGTTCGCTATTGTGAACACGTATCACGCATACTCACATCGCAGTCGTGTTGGTTAACATGTATCATTATTGTTAGCTTACTTAGATTCACTTTCTCTACGTATACATGTTGGTTATGCATAATCGCTTTTATCACTATTATTATGCTAGTAAAACCTGTATGCTCACCTTTACTTAATTGTAGTGACTTGTTTTTTAACGTATGTGACAGGTTGAGGATGATTTCCGCAGCAAATGGACTTAGGGTTTTTGCTTTAGAAACATATAATAAATTTGTAATCGACTTTGAAATTATTTGAGAATATTTGAATTCGTGATGATTATGAAATGATTGTATGTTGATTGTATGGGAAACTGACGCTTAAATATTGTCATTTAAAAAAAGTCGTTGTGGATTCTCTCGAACAATCTGAACCGCTTAGTCTCGCATCCCGATGATTCCGCCATCGGTTGGGGTGTGACATGGGAAACTATTGTTTGAGTCTGTATAGTGAGTCATTTGAGTCATAAAATTTTGAAAAATACAAATAAAAATTGAAAAAAAGAAAATGTTTTGGAAACTTTTTGCAAATAATGGAAGATGATAGAAAAATTGGGGTTGGTTGGTTTTCAAAATATTATACATATGAGATAAATCAGATAAAAGACGTATTTTCCGAGATGTATTGGTAGGCCCAGCCGACTTAGAAAGTTCCCTGGATTGTTTAAGAATACCCTTAATTTAAATAATTAGGTCTTGTGGGTACTCATCTAGGATAAATAGGGAAACCGAAACCGTCGATAATAGTATAAGGAACACTGTTATAAGTTAAAACCGCTAGAATTTTTAATTGTGTGAAAAAATAGAATAAATGAGCTTGGTAGAAAATAACAAAGCCTAAGGAATCTCCCTTGGGGATGGCGACTTTGATCGAGAATCCCTCTAGGTTAATTTAGAAAAATATGGAAAATACCGAAGCTTATGCTGTTGTTACTAGGGATGGTGACTCTGATTCGGACAACCTCTGAGTTAGGTATAAAATGTCTAGTGTTCAACAAAAAAAGGAGAAAAATAAATGATTCTAAATTCTCATGGTTTTCTCATAAGATGATTAGGAAATGATTAATTAATTGTTCCTTTAGTTTCATAAGCTTGATGTGGGAGTAGGTGCATCACGGATTCCGAAGCGTGAGACACTTTAGATGAAAAAACCTGAATTTAATAGTTACATGAAAGGGATATGCAGAGTCGGTGTTTGGGTTTAAGTGGATAAGTATACCAAGAATCGTGGTTAAATGTTTTAAGTTTTTAACTTAATAAATCTTAAGTTTTTGAAAAAGTGATTCTAATTCTAATTCCATTGCAGAGTTTTTCAGGGACGAAAAAAGAGTAAGTATTGGGATATTTGATGTTATGTAGATTACATTTGTTTCATGTATAGTTTGTATAATAATTCGAGTCGCTTTGTGTCGTTTTACCATTGGTGTTGTATATATTGTGTCTTGTGTGTTTTATATGGTTCCGGAAGCAAAAACAAGCTAAAACGTTAAAGAAAACGAGCACACTGAAGAAGGTTTTGGGCTTAGTGAATGATTCTCAAGGAATGGAAATGGATATTTAAGAAGATGAGATGATAGAGAATTAAATCACGAAGACGTAGGCAAACACGGTAAAGAAAACAAAGTTGAAACGAAGAAATTAAGACGAAAACGGTTTTCTCAGTTCGCATGCTGGTCGCGTCGCGTGACCAGCAGAGCATATGGAGCCCACGCGACGTGAGCGGATGCATGTTCAGCACGTGGCATTCCATATTTAACCCTATTTAAGCCGATAATTAACCCAATCAAAACAGACTTATTCCAGACAAATTTTAGAGGTTCCATAGGTGATTTTGGGTGGAAAGAAGGTGTTGGGATCGATTTTAACATTGTGGGTTCGTGATTTTCACTGTAGCAAATAGTTAGTTCGTTATTAATCTTAACTTTGTGTTTTTTGTACGTTTGGACATGTTTTGTTTTATTTTGATGAATTTGCTACTGTTCTTAATTATGATTTTTGGCTAAAACTTTAAACACTACTAGGAAAGATGATTACATGTTAAAGATTGGATTTTTATTAATGTTTATGGATAATTATTAAAGTAAAAACTTGATTTATTTGATTACACGTTAAAGATTGGATTTTTAATGGGTTTTATTAATGTTTATTGGTTTTTTTAAGGCAAGGGATTTGGGCCCCCAAATTCTAAAAAAGAAAGGAATTTACATGTAAAAAATATGAGCATAAGGATTGTTAGTGATTGGATTTATGGTTTGTAACCATGCATATATATGAATCATAGGCTAAAAACACAAAATAACAATTTCTTTTAACAAAAAGGGCCTAAGTTTATTATCCCTATGGGCTCCAAAAAGCTTGAGCCGGCCCTGCTTCTTTGTCCTGGTTAAATTTTGACGATTGCAATCTCTCATTCAATAATCGGTATGCCTAAGCTTGTTTGTTTTTCGGCAAGAGAAGTTGTCAGCGATCACTAACCACCACAACCCATAGCAATTTAATCCCTTTTGCCACCCATTTCCACTCGTTCTTCAATTTGTCTAACACGGAGCTCAAGAAATTCGTTTGTCATTTGGTCGCCATCTATTGTTGTCAAATCAACTATTTTTTTCTCTCTCTCTCTGTATATATATATAAATAAGTGAAAACTAATATGTTATTAAGGGGGCTTCTCAAGTAGTTGATCTATTGGATCTTTTGAAGTCCTTTGTTTTTTCTGGTTCCATTGATAAGTGGGTTTTGAGGTTTAAAAGTTGATGGGGAATTTTCGGGTAAAGAGCGGGGATTCATATTTGGACCGAATAATCCTTCCAGATGGCAATTATTTACTAGATTGATCCAAAAAAAGTCGGCATGACGGGGTTCTTTGGATCGTCTTCTGTTACAATATAAAACTTGCTAACAAAGATACTAATGTTCCTTCGGTATTGTGTCGTCTATGCTCTAACCAAAGTTAAATCGGTGGATCATTCATTATTGCTTCTAGGGACTCACTTACGTTAAAAAAAGGCTGCATGTCGACTTCCCAGTGACATCTAATCTTAATTCTATAATATTTTTTCGTTAAAGTCGCTTAAATTGCTTAATCAAAAAAGGAGTTGATTGAAGCTAATTATGATGTTCGGTTGATTGGCTACAAAATACACTCATGTTCATGTAAGAGCTTTTTATTAGTCCATTTAGTTTCTTGCTACCCGAGTCTTTAATTCAATCAACATATTTTTTAAACGACAAATGTTACTACTCATACTTTACACTAATAATCTCTAAATACTACCTTTGCCCACACTTCAACCTAAGACCACCCATTTAAGAGGCAAGTGCCTCTACCCACATTAGCAATCAACATTTCTTAAGCCTTTTTATCATGTTTATGGATAAATATTAAAGTAAAAACTTGATTTATTTGATTGCATGTTAAAAGATTGGTTTTTTGTTGGTATTTATAAATGTTTATTGGTTTTTATTAAGGCAAGAGACTTTAGGCCCAAAATTCTATAAAAGAGAGGAATTTACATGTAAAAAATATGAGCATAGGGATCGTTGATGATGGTATTTATGGTTTGTAATTATACATATACAAAGATGATATATGAATCATCGGCTCGAAAACATAAAATAACAATTTCTTTTAACAAAAAGGGCCTAAAATTTATTATCCTTCTGGGCTCAAAAAGCTTGAGCCGGCCCTGCTTCCTTGTCCTGGTTAATTTTGACAATTGCAATCTCTCATTCACTGATCGGTAGGCCTAAGCTTGTTAGTTTTTCGGCAAGAGAAGTTGTCAGGGATCACAAACCACCACAACCCAAAGCAATTTAACCCCTTTTGCCACCAATTTCCACCCGTTCTTCAATTTGTCTAGAGCTCAAGAAATTCGCCATCAAATCAACTATCTTTTTTATCTCTCACTATATACATATATGCAGATAGAGAGAGAGAGAGAGAGAGAGAATAGATAGAAAGAGACACACATACAAGTGAAAACTAATATGTTATTAAGGGGTACTTCTCAAGTAGGTGATCTATTGGATCTTTTGAAGTCTTTTGTTTTTACAGGTTCCAACGATAAGTGGGTTTTGAGGTTTAAAAGTTGATGGGGAAATTTCGGGTAAAGAGTGGGGATTCATATTTGGTCCGAATACTCCTTCCAGATGGCAATATTTTTACTAGGTTGAATAGATTGATCGAAAAAAAGTCAGCATGACGGGGTTCTTTTGGATCGTCTTCTGCATGTCGATTTCCCAGTGGCATCTAATCTTATTCTATTAATTTTTTTTGGTTAGAGTCGCTTAAATTGCTTAATCCCAAAAAGGATTGATTGAAGCTAATTATGAAGTCCAGTTGATCGGCAACAAATTACATTCATGTTCATGTAAGAGCTTTTTATTCGTCCACTTAGTTTCTTGCTACCCAAGTCTTTAATTCAATCAACATTTCGATTGAAGACGCAAGTGCCTCTACCCACATTGGCAATGAGCATTTCTTAAGCCTTTTTATCATATGGCCCAGCCTAGCTATAAAGCTAATAACTTTTGCAGAATCTGTGGTCCATAAAACATTGAATAAGCCCCCAATAATTCCATTGTAGAAAACAAAACATATATTGAAAGGGCCCATATATATTTTCTTTACTCAAATCTCATATCATATCCTTCTCTCCTTGTCTATTCCTTTTACAATTATAGTAAAATGTCTCCTGAATACTCCAAGTCGTAAACAAGAGAATACGAATACCACTTACAAAAGAAGTTAATAACCCACCCCACTTGTTAAAACATACATATAACAATATCTGAAATTCTAACGTCAAAACCATCGCGTAAGCCATGCGAAACGAGCATACGACAGATTTAAAAATGGTTGGTAGGGCCGAGTCTCTCAAGTCTTCATGAGATGGAGGGAATAGCTAGAAATCAATGTTAACCTACAACAAATCAATATACACCTAACCAAGTAATAAAATAATATATGCAAGGGCTAGTAATGTATGCTTGGTGATCTTCCTCGACTATTACTATCCAAAACGATTTCAAACAAATCCCCTTCAGAAAATTCGTCATAGTCAGACGTTCCTCTATTAACACTCCCAAAATATTGTGCGTTTCTCTTTGTAGATCGGTCTAACCAGTGTGCGTCTATTCTTCCCATCGAGAAAAGCTCTCTGCTATCTTCAGATCCTATCATCGACTGCCCAATAAAACAAGGATTTGGTGACCTATGTAGATTAGCTTGTGTATATTTGAATACACTTTGTCCAAAATTTACTAGTACGGTTACGTTACTATTTGCCGCAAGTATTGGATAAAGAGGGTTTCGAATTCTTCCGTCGTGCAATAAACTTCACGTACAAGTTTGGAATCTACGGTGAAGTAAACTTTCTTCTGGCTTGGGTTGTACCCGCAACCAATCACCTTCTCCGCTTTTCCCCATTCTTCTGATTCTAAATCATTTGTCAATTTAACTCCTATAGAATTTTATAAAAACCAAATTAAACAACAGATTAAATTAAAGAGTGAAATAGATTGTTTTAATTCTCTCTACAATATACTTATTTTTATTAACAATTCTCCATCGTTAGTTACTTCTTTTAGAAGTAAACTAATAAATACCACATATACATTTTCATTTTAAACATTAATTTGCAGACCAAAAGGCCTTAAATCAACAACAATGTCGTGAGATTTTTCATAAACTAATGTGTGTATATATTAAACAAAAATGCAATTGTGGCCTTGTGGGTCACATGTGTCCTAGGGTGGAGTTCCTGTAGTTGCCTTTTTGTCATTATATGCTTCCTATTATTCATAATCTAATGACTACTTTTGTTTCATATTATTTATCTTTTTTATAAGTAATTTGAAAATATATGAAAAACTTTATAATATTGTTGCACAAACAACATATTAGTTACCTGCCCAAGTAGCACTATTGGGTTGACTATTTTTTTCATGATTTATTAATTTTAATAATGATTTATATGATTTTTTTCATATAAATATATATAGAAAATTTATATTTATAGTATTATTATAATAAATAATCGCGTAAATAAAGAATAAATTCTAGAAGCTATTTTACCTTTTCAAAACACCACAAAATAACCGGTGGTGCACTTTGACTCTGAACAAAAAAAAAACAACATACCTTCTAGATAAACCGAGCCGTCGGAGTTGAACCCAATCGAACCGGGATAACTTCCGGGTATCTTCAACCGAACCGGTCCACCACCGGCCAACCCCACCGATAACACAACACTTACTTCCACTTTCCCCCCCTCAACTATCTCCTTCCCTCCATTTCGCCCCCTCAACTCTTCCACTTTTCCAAAACCACCCCTCACATTTCCATTTCCACCATCACTTTTCACATGAACCAAAGACTCACCCGGATTATTATTATTCTCAATCAACTTAATCTTCCCCCCTTCCGAATTTACCCTCAAGGGCAAAACCGTTATTTCATCTTCATATGTGGACAAAATCGTAATCTCGAAATACGCTTCTTGTGGAAACGGAGTTGTATTCAGAACTGGACCAGGTAACGGCAACGCAGACTTAATAACAGAAACCGCGTTCATCGTTAACCCGGTCGTTGGAACAACTTTCATCAAACCGGAGTTAAACCGGATCTTTTGAACAAACTCGGTTGACCCATCACAAACTTCCCAACCGGTTTCGACCGGTTTATTATCTCCATCTTTTCCATCACCGGTCGAACCGCAGTAACCGAGAATCGATTTGTTGGAAACGGACGGTGAGGATGAGAAGTTGGTGAAAGCAAATCTTGACCATCCGTTTTCGACAGCATCTGCGACAAGATTAGGGTTGTCAGACCAGTTAAAATAAGGTTTTGAGGAAACGCCACGTGGGAGAACATAATAATTTGTTCGTCTTTTGTTGTTGGGAGTGTTTTGTTGTTGGTGGAGTTTAACGATGCCGTTTTGTAAAGAAGTTGCACGTTGGATTGTTTGTTGTTGGTTTTTGGAGTGGTGGCAGAAGAATCTTGTGAGGTAGAAGAGGATGAGGAGGAATATTCCGGTGGAGGCTATCGCCACGGCCATTAGCGGTATGTTGTTCATCACGGTGGTTTAGTGGTGGTTGTGACGGTGGAGGTTGGAGATTAGAGGGTGGACTGGGACTAGTTCAAGGAAAGGTAGCATTGAATAAGGAATGGAGAATATGATGGTGGAAAATAAGGTGGATGTGTGTTTTGTGTATATGTATATGTATTATATGGAAAGAATAAAATAAAAAAGGTTGAAAAGTCTAATAAGAATGAGAAGAGATAACTGGATAAGCACTATTGATAAATGGTAATTAAGTGCTACAATTAATTGGGAGATATACAATTGTTTGTTTTTATATACTTTTGTCTTTTATTATATAATAAATTTTAGGCTGAATCATTTGTCTTCAAAACAGCTTAGTTTTGTACTTAATGTTTTAAAAATATTACATAGTATACTGTTTAGTCTTATCTCAATTAATTTTTTCTGTTAAATCTGATCATGTGACTTGCATATGAGGACATTTTTGTTATTTCACTTTTAAATAACTCTCTATCTCAATCTCTAATAGCCACCACCACTCACCCTTCATCACCTCCCACCCCTCTACACATCAATTGAAATCAAGATATTTTTTCTTCAAATCTATGCTAATAGACGATTCTTGGCCTAAAAATATGGACATAACAACAATTTTAATGCCAATAACCAAAAAATTCGGAGACCTGGAGAAGACAATAACAACTTGATCTGAATCTATACTCGAAACCTACCGTCGAGATCTGAAGGGATTTGGATCCGGTTTGAGGAAAGAATCTGATTTGTTCCGTGAAGTCGCCCACTGAAGAATCTACCGAATTCAATCGAGGTCGGATTGGGAATTTAAAAATTTTGAATATTGTCATTTTGTAGGGGAATTTGGGATGGGGACTCATGCAACAAAACAAGTATACAGAAGAAAGCTGAAGATGCATACATGAGGGCACTAATGATAGAACCAGGTAACAACAAGATGTGTAATTTGGGTATATGTTTGATGAAGCAAGTGAGGCTGAGTGAGGCTAAGGAGTCTCTTAAGCTAGTGAAGCCAGCCACTGTGGATGCGCCAAGAGGGTTGACTCGCATGGGAAGTGAGATTGTGAAGGAAATAAACATTTTGATGCATTCATGAGTTGAGAAATTATGGTGAGTGATATGGGAAGTGAAATTGAGAAACTAATTGGAGGTGGTTGATCTGTAGATGAAATTTATAAAAAAAAGTTGTTTAGAATCATGAATCATGTTGATGATGTAAGTTTTTGGTATAGATATTTCGATAAGTTTAGCTGGAAGAGATGGGAGTTGAGAGGTGAGCAACAGAAGAGAATAGAGACACACAAATGGTGGGATGTTTTGGTTATTTACACTATAGTTTCTGGAAAGATGAAATGATAAAAATGCTCTTATGTGCAAGTCACGTGATCAGATTTAACTGAAAAAAAATAAAATATTGGGGCTAAGAGCATAACGTGTAGCATTTTAAAATATTAAGTACATCATTTTTAAAGACAAAAGACACCGCCTGAAATTTGTATACAGATGAAGGAAAAAACTTGTAATTCACTCTAAAAATAAAGTTAAGTATCTTGCATCCTTAGTTTAAGTTCAACATTACTAGGTAAGGATCAAATAGGAAATTTGATCTTGCAAGGAAGGGTAAGAGTGCATCTTGGCCTTACACCTGGCAAAATGGAAAAATAAAGGGGAAATGTATTTTAGTCAATCTCTTTTCATCTTCTCTATATCTCTTCCCTTGTATCTTCAAAATCTACCATCTTCAACATTTTCTTCACTTTCTCTCTCTAGAATTACATCATAGTGTGATTTTCTTTATCAATCAATGATTCAAACAATCAATCAACGTGTTCTTCAACTTCTTTGTAGAAAACCAGTTCAATTTCATACAATTTCTCACATTTTGTAGTTTAACAAAATGCGATGTAACATGAGAAATCAACTGAACAGGTATTTATCTTCTCAAATTTCTAAAAAAATTTCTAGTCAAATTGAAGATATCTCTGATTCTAACATTCTCTTGATGTATTCACGCATTTGGACAATATCATTGGTTCCAATTTCATTAAGAAATGAGTGGTACAAAGTTGCACACCATATTTTTTACAAAATGCCTCAAAGAAAATTACAAAACAATTATTTGTTCAGAGGTCCATCAAATAACAGTTAGTTGTTAACAAGACAGAGTTGTCACACCCCAACCGATGGCGGAAATGTCACACCCTCAATTTCCACTTGCAGAATATTACCGCGAGGCGTGTGATCAAACCAGAATCTCAGACACTAGCAATGTCGAGCGACTCTATATGATTTATTTAAACGTTTTCCAAAAACATTTATTGTAAACATGCATAGTCATTTTCAAAGTTCCAAAGTTTCAAAGTTTAGCGGAAGCATTAGAGTAAAGTAACAGGCGCCAACATAAACGCCAAAACCAAAATCCCAAAAAAATAATCGTTAATAAAGACTCGATGACATGTCTTGATTTAATGCAAAGTGGGTGCACCTAGCGCTCCTAGCGTCCTGGGAAACATGCAAAGAAACAAGTGTCAACATTAATGAAGAGTGAGTTCACAAGATTTTATAAGTTCATAAGTTCGGTTTAAAAGATTTGTTTTCCCCGTTATCCCTAACCCGGGATAACGACATAGTTCCATTATTCCTAACCCGGAATAATAATGTTGGTTCGTAAATAAGTTCAATGTTAACATGTAGGTAGCGAGCCTAAAGTTACGTCACGTAAGAGTTCGCGATCGAAGCTAACTATTGTTGCCTCTGTGTTGCCAGGTCTATCACTAACCATGCGAAAGTTAGGCCAAATTAATCACCCGTTGACCATTCCCGTCGGCTAGCGCGACTAGCTCGGGTGGGGCTTGTCGGGCCCAGTAGTACTACTATAATTTCCCGCTATCTAACCCAATACTAACGATCCGAGATTTGGTTGAGGACTTCCGTGATAAAGCTACTTAGTGACCATAACATACATTTACATTAACTTAGTTACCGAATAGTTAACGGTGTTAATTTACATAACGTAAAAGATTGAGTTGTAGAGCGTATACATGTTTCTCCCCCTGTTGTTCAAAACCGGATAAAATAGGGGCCGTGAACTCACTTTAAATTACTCGGTTAGATAAACGCAAAAGAAGCAAAGGATGGAACCGCTAATCGCGTCCTAACATGTCAACCGATTCAAAGTTAGTGTGTGAACACACTGACACAAAACCCTACGCATAACTAACACAAAGTACGGCACATGTAATAACCAATTCAAAACCATAATCATGCATGCAAAGTATCACCATACAAAATAACGACCAAATCAACTTGTCATAAACACAGGATAACTCATACAACACTTAGATACACACAAGCGCAAGTTATCATGTTTCAGCTTGTACACTCATAACTGGGCTGTTTTCGAGAATTTTTATAAAATAGTTCCCATGCTTCACAAATTCCAATCTTTCTACAGAGGGTGCCAATTAGCCTGTAAAATTTAGTGTAAAATTTTCAAATCCTAAATCTTTACCAATTATTTATAAAAATTTATATACTAGGCTGCAGTCAGATTCGTCGCTTTCAGACTGCAGTCCACGAGAAAAATCATTTAAAAATCATCGTTCATTCGATTAACGAAATTCCAGTGGGAGATTTTCGGAAACTCCCGTCTCCAGTTACTTTACAGATTTCGTGACCTAACCCTATACAGACTATGAGATCCGAATCGATAAACAACCTGCAAATTCTGCAGAATTTATGCAGCTTCAGCTGCTGCCCTAAATGGTCATTCAAAAATAGCAAAAGACCTCAGAAAAATATAAATCCAGCGCCATTTAAAGCGTTTTTAAAAATACACGTTTTAGGCTTCAGAAAATCCACTTTTCGAAAATAATGATCAGGTTACAGCCAACTGAAGTTGGCTGTAAATGTCAATCAACTTCTGTTTTCGACTTTATTGTATTAGAACATGTTTAAACGGCCACGACGCTTAGTTGTATCGATTTATAGCAGGTTATTGTATCGGATATCATCTAATATATCAGTATTCATGCAATCCCTAAGCATATATCATGATCTCTATAGATAAAACGCAGCCTACAATTTTAATACTCGAACACATCATCACAACCGCAAGGATTCGCATATTCATCCGAACTAGTCATACACGACAACACTTTTCATAACAACAATCATACGAGCACATATTCATATCAATTCTACAGAAGATCATCACATGAATCGTAACAAAATCGAAAAACCCTAACCTTAAACGATGACAACTAGCGAACCGGACAAGCTTGGATTCGATCCGAGGGATGTGGGCTGTTCACGACCGAGAGGGGGGGGGGCTGCTTGCCGTCGCACACCACAAGGGAGTAGGTTTTAGGGTTTGTTATTTTTTTGAGCACCCCATGCATCATATGTATACATACATAGAGGCTAGGGGGGCGGTTTGGGCTATTCTTGGGCCGCAAGGAGTGTGGGCCGCAAGGGGGTGTGTGTCACACCCCGGCCCGCAGCGGAATATAAGTCGGGGCATAATTGGGTTATCACCAAAGCTCATGATATTTACTAAGAAGTTTCATATTTATTAAATTCAAATTACAAACTTAAATATCCAATAAACAAAATTCATACAAATACAAAGGAAACAAAACTAAATGTTTATTCCAACGCAATAACTTGTTTATTCTTCTAGGCCATCCTAAGTGTTTCTTTCCTCAACTGGATCACCTGTATCATGTGTAAAACAGGGGAGATTTTGGGTCAACAAAAGTTGGCGAGTGAACCTTGATGAAACATTTTAAATAATTGCTTGTTTTATTTATTAAAGAAAATTCGTGCATAAATCACATGTGAGCAAACATATACATGTAAACAATCATAAACCACGTTGAATGAATATATGACATGAATGATGATGTATTTGAGATCAAGGCTTAATCAAATGGAGCCGATCTAATGAGCCACCTGATGCTCAACTCGTATCCCACGAGGAACTGATGGGCCTAATGAAATGAGTGCACTGAAATGATAAACTTAATCCACATAATAATCACACAACAACCATTACACATTTGATCACGAGATGATATAAGCACAAGTGTTTAAATAAAATAAAGGAATTGTACGACACATGATACACCCCAAAACGTGATTAAAACGGGGAATTTGTAGAGATTCACTCACCGTGGGTGCGTTCCTTGATGTAACATCCGTCAAAAACCGGGTTAACCAAACCCGCTTCGTTTATCAACCGAACATCCAGTTAAAAATTTCATTGCGCATTTAATGCTCAAATTAATTTTAAACGATACATAATTAATAAGTATATTAGAATATAAAATTTATATTTGAAAATTTATTAAAAATAGTGAAATAAAAATTAAATGCTGATGCCGGGTTTCGAACCCGGGTCAGCCGAGAGTATCACAAAGTCTTAACTCACATCCATCCAACCACTCCGCCACTTGTGTTGTTTGATAACATATTGAAACAATTAATACATATAATAAAACTGAAAATCAAACCCAGTCAACAGCGCGCCCAAATCCGCAGACGCCGGAAAATCCGACGATTTCGCCAATTATCGTCGGTTACTTTTGACTTAACGTAAGAATTAACGATGCCATCGGTTATAACCGATGTCCAGTTCCGCGACATCCGTCATAACCGCCGGAGAACGGCTGACCAATGAATCGAGACTAGAAACAGACCCAATTCAACTTGATTCTTCCCTATAAATGCACACCCTAGCCTCTGGTAAACTTTTCGCTCAAAATCGCACCGATTCTTCAATCAATTTCACTCGCCGGAATTCTCTGCAAGTCGCCGGAAAACCGAGACTTTCATCAACACGGTAAATACCGCGACTTTTTCTGTTTCATTCCATTATTAGACAAATTCTAACATCACTCCATCACCCAGAATCAACCCCAGACGACATTGCCGGATTTTCTGTTTTCGCCGGAAAACTTCTGGAATTTCCAGAATCTCGCTGTTAATCGGTATGATCATCTAAACATCCTGATAATCGTTGCTCAGTAATTCAATTTTATATCTAATCAATCAAAACAGTTATTTGACCCGAACAGAGGAAGCTCACAAAACAGAGCCGGTGATCCTTGCCGGAGTTCTGAAAAAGATGACCTGTTCCGGTACTTTCTTTCCCCAAACCCTCTCCGTTCATTACCTTTCAATTGCTCATAATATTCCTTAACCGAATTAAACAAGAAATAGTTGGTTTATAACCGTTGTCTGTGTTTTGAACGAAGAAGACGAAGTCGTGTATGATATAAGATTAATTAAAATCAGTATTATAAACGGGTTAGACACACAGTCCAGCGGTGGACTGTGTGCAAACAATACGCATACGTCCCGAGTTCGATCCTTGACACACGCACATTCGCTGTAATAAAAATGTTCTTTTTTTAAACCGAACCGGATCCACATGCAGTAAGATGTTAAGTATAAAAAAACCAGAATAATTATCAAGTTAGACACACAGTCCAGCGGTGGACTGTGTGCCAAACTAAACCACAGGTCCCGGGTTCGAGACCTGTGGAGAGCACCGAGTCGATACCATTAAATCCTTTTTAAAATAAATGATTTTCGGATTAACTTAAATAGTGTATAAATATAATTAAAAACAGAAATATTTCGGGTTAGACACGTAGCTCAGTTGGTAGAGCTGCGTGCACGCGTACGGGAGGTCAGAGTTCGAGTCTCACTCAGTGCAAATATATACTCGACCGAACCAGTCAACGGTCAATAGTCCTGGTCAACGGTCAATGGTCAAAGTCAAAAAGTCAACATTTTTTATTTTTTTATTTATTTATTTAATTTAAAAATCAATTAAAAATACTTAAAAATAACGTTTTTAAAGTTAGAAAATAGCCTTAAACTCACAAAAATATATCCAAAAATCCTACTAAAATTGATTAATAAAATCCGCTTATTTACCGAACCGTTATGTTATTATCTAGGTTAGTTTCTCTCGTGGTTAAATCCAAATTCGTGCGCATTCATCATCAATCCAAGAAACGCAACCACTGTGAGTGAATTCTTACAAATCCCCTTTTTATTCACGTTTTGGGTGTATCATGTGTCGCTTAAACTAATTCATTTATTCAAACTCGTGCTATACCATATTATGATCTAAACTTAGAATGTAAATATTGTTTGTAGTTATGTATTACATATTGTCAAGTTGTATGCAAATTATTTGTTAGGCCCATCAGTTCCTCGTGGGAGACGAGTTGAACAACGCGTGCCTTAAAACTCATTCATTAGGCCCATCAGTTCGTAGAACAACGCGTGCCTCAAAACTCATTCATTAGGCCCATCAGTTCCTCGTGGGAGACGAGTTGAACAACGCGTGCCTCAAAACAATCTATTATTGTATGTGTGTGTATTATTTAATATTAAGTGTTTTGTGAATAAGTTTACATCTACATTTACTCATATGTGGTCAATTCAATAAACTTGTTTAAATGTTTTTCATAGGATTCACTCGCCAAATTTTTGTTGATCCAAAACCATTTTTACACATGATACAGGTGAACAGGATGAAGCAAGGAAAACATAGGAAATGCCTTAGAAGAAAATAATGAAGTCTAGAAAGATGTATAGAACTTGTTGTAATTAGAGAAATGCCTTAGAGGAATGCCTTATGATTGTATGATCTTCTTTAAAATTGTGATAATAAATATGAAACGTTATAATAAATGTCATGAGCTTTGATGAAAACCCAATCATGCCCCGATCACCTTTTTCCGCTGCGGGTCGGGGTGTGACAGATTGGTATCAGAGCTTTTGACTATAGGGATAAAGGATAGGTTATTAGACCCTATACTATAGTTGATTAGATTTTAATTGTTTATGTGGTTACATGCAAACTCATGATGTTTATTTTTTGTTCATATTTATTATATACACAAACACATGCAAACAGTACCAATATTACATTTTGTGATACATAGTGAATTATACTTACAGTCAAACATACATACTCACATACATATTCATCATACATATTTCAATGTTCACATATTCAAATCATCTTCATACTTCCGTTATTCAAGATTTTGTCGCATTTTTCATTTTTCAAAATCTCATCAAAGTGAGTTCTGCGACGGGCATGTAGTAACTGTAAGGGTACAAGTACCGGTAGTCGGAACGTCCTGTCTAGGTTGGCATTCGTATAAATCCAATATAACGGACCAGTTTGCCTACCTGGGGACTAACGATGAGAGTACGAAGGACCTATTAGGCCAAAGCATGCCACACCAAACGTCGTTCGAACTAACCCCACTTTGAGGTGTCACCGTGTCCACACCTGGATACATTCCGAATATCATACGTTACATACATATTTCTCGATTTTCTCCGGGTTTTAGTGTACGTAACCAGGCTAACACATGCGAACCATATGAAAAACCCGGTAATCATGGGGGCCACATGATTACGAAGGTGAAGTATGGCGGCATGCAAGGTCCAATTACGAGCAAAGCCCAAGACATCCTATGGATGTAGTAGATTTATTATTCTATATTTATTTATGAATATTCATTCCTAAATACGACACATGATCCCTAAAACATCCAACTCATACTCTTGATATGTATTCCTTGTAGATGTCTTCTAATTCCGCTAATAGGAAGATGAGATCAGGAAAATTCCGCGAGCGCATGGCTGCCCAAATCGCTCAACAAATGGCTGCCGTAATACCCAACATTGTAGTTCAAGTTCAACAAGCCCTTACCGCTAATCCCGTCAACCAAGAAGATCAAAATGTTATCAACCCTCCCCAAATACCACTATATGCACCTTCAAGCATTTCAAATCCTGCGACCCTCCAAAATACGAAGGGACTGAAGGTGTCACCGCTCTCCTCCATTGGTTTGAGGAAATGGAAAACACTTTTCTAAATTGCGATTGCCCCGATGATCGCAAAGTGCGATATGCTACCGGTCGTTTACTTGGAATAGCACTTACATGGTGGAACACAGAGAAGGCCAAACGAGGTGTTGAAGATGCTATGACTTTGACTTGGGAAGAGTTGAAGGAAATCATGACAAGACGATTTTGCCCAAGGAGCGAAATCAAGAAATTAGAGGATGAGTTCTATTCGTTGAAACAAAAGGAAGGCGACCACACCACGTACAACAAGAGATTCCTCGAGTTAAATCAAATGGTTCCCAACTTGTTCACTCCTCTTTACCGTTTGATCGAGCACTACATTCGAGGTCTTCCTTCAAAAATTCAAGACTCCGTAATAAGTACCACACCTGCAACCTTGGAAGCAGCAATGGAGTTAGCTACAGAGCTCACCGAGAACCGCATACGGAATAAAGACTTCAAGGAGGAGAAGAAGAAGGATAAAGCATCAACTGAAACCTCAAACTCCACCCAACCCGAATCCCCTTCTCAACCCATTTCTAAGAGAAAACGAGATGGACAACTTTTCGCTGTCACCCAACGCAATCAACCAGCCTCACAAGCCGTACCCCTCCAAGCTATCCCAATCACTCAAGTAGCACCCAACTCAACTTACCCAAATAAGAAACCTTACTTTGGACCTCACCCTCAATGCAATACCTGTTTTTATCACCATCCATCTACCTTACCTTGTCAACTATGTGCGAATTGTGGACGCTATGGTCATTTGAGCAAGGTTTGCCGCACCCCTCAAAACCAAACCTCACCCCCTACTCAAAACATGATCCAAACATATCAACAACCCCAATACCCCATGTTACCTTATGTTCGAGCTTGTTTTAATTGTGGCGACCCTACCCATTATAGAAACACGTGCCCTCGATTGGTTAACATCATACACGCCCAAGCTCAAGCAAACCCAGTTAACCAAGCAAATCAAGAAAACCCAACCACTAGGCCACCAGCAAGAGGAAGAGTTTTCAACATCAACTCCAATCCTATTGAAGATAATGATGGCCCAAATGAACCACCCAACTAGTCTCCTTCACCAAAAATCAAGATTCAACTCCAACCGCTTAGTTTTATGTTTTTCTTTATGTTATCTCAATTTTCACGTGTCTCAATTATAAATTGGAAATTTATCCAAGGATCTTAATGCGAATTACTACTTCAGTTTTGTTTTTATACTCATTGATTTAACATTCATATCATCATACATCTCAACGTATTTCAATCTCAACATTTAAAGAAGTTGGGTTATGTCTCACTTCTACATAGACTAACCTCTCCATCATAACAAATGAGAGAGGTACTGTCATTATTCAAACATGTATACTATCAGAATTAAGACTCAAGCTTTGGTTGATTGTGTTTGTTTATGTTTTAGAGTCATATAGAACTAATCATAACTTACGGATAAAGCCAATGAAAATTTGACAAGAATATGGTGGATACGCCGCTGGTACTTCCTATATATAAATATTCTTGCCAAAGGATCAGAGGCATTGTCAGGCGGTTATGAGAAGTTCCATGTAGGATTTAGTAATGTCTTGGTTGAAGTTTGTTTTATACTCACTGATTTAGCATTCATATCATCTCATCATTTAAAGAAATTGGATTGTGTTCTATTCCTACATAGACTAACCTCTCCATCATAACAAACGAGAGAGGTACTGTCACCATTCAAACATGTATACTATCAGAATTAGGACTCAGGCATTGGTTGTTGTGTTTATTTATGTTCTAGAGTCACATCATAGAACCAATCATAACTTACTGATAAAACTAATGAAAATTTAACAAGAATATGGTGGATACGCCGCTGGTACTTCCTATATATAAGTATTTTGCCAAAGGATCAGAGGCATTGTCAGGCGGTTATGAGAAGTTCCATGTAGGTTTTAGTAGTAGAAGTTTTGTTTTAGGATATAACCTTATCTTTCCAAACGTATCCAAACTCTTGCGCATGAAATTATACTTGGTCAATCAACACTATTTCTAAATATTCTTTACCGTAGGCAACAAAAAGCGATTCCTGTAGCAGGGTACTCAACCCTTACAAGGAACGTTACCGCCTCAAGCAAAAATTTAAACTCTTACTCCCTTCTAAGTATGTAATTGTCAAATTAAAACACCATCCTTCTGAGTCAAACATGCCACTACTTAAATTTCGGGACGAAATTTCTAAAAGTAGGGGATACTGTAACATCCGTCAAAAACCGGGTTAACCAAACCCGCTTCGTTTATCAACCGAACATCCAGTAAAAATTTCGTTGCGCATTTAATGCTCAAATTAATTTTAAACGATACATAATTAATAAGTATATTAGAATATAAAATTTATATTTGAAAATTTATTAAAAATAGTGAAATAAAAATTAAATGCTGATGCCGGGTTTCGAACCCGGGTCAGCCGAGAGTATCACAAAGTCTTAACTCACATCCATCCAACCACTTCCGCCACTTGTGTTGTTTGATAACATATTGAAACAATTAATACATATAATAAAACTGGAAAATCAAACCCAGTCAACAGCGCGCCCAAATCCGCAGACGCCGGAAAATCCGACGATTTCGCCAATTATCGTCAGTTACTTTTGACTTAACGTAAGAATTAACGACGCCATCGGTTATAACCGATGTCCAGTTCCGCGACATCCGTCGTAACCGCCGGAGAACGGCTGACCAATGAATCGAGACTAGAAACAGACCCAATTCAACTTGATTCTTCCCTATAAATGCACACCCTAGCCTCTGGTATACTTTTCGCTCAAAATCGCACCGATTCTTCAATCAATTTCACTCGCCGGAATTCTCTGCAAGTCGCCGGAAAACCGAGACTTTCATCAACACGGTAAATACCTCGACTTTTTCTGTTTCATTCCATTATTAGACAAATTCTAACATCACTCCATCACCCAGAATCAACCCCAGACGACATTGCCGGATTTTCTGTTTTCGCCGGAAAACTTCTGGAATTTCCAGAATCTCGCTGTTAATCGGTATGATCATCTAAACATCCTGATAATCGTTGCTCAGTAATTCAATTTTATATCTAATCAATCAAAACGGTTATTTGACCCGAACAGAGGAAGCTCACAAAACAGAGCCGGCGATCCTTGCCGGAGTTCTGAAAAAGATGACCTGTTCCGGTACTTTCTTTCCCCAAACCCTCTCCGTTCATTACCTTTCAATTGCTCATAATATTCCTTAACCGAATTAAACAAGAAACAGTTGGTTTAACCGTTGTCTGTGTTTTGAACGAAGAAGACGAAGTCGTGTATGATATAAGATTAATTAAAATCGGTATTATAAACGGGTTAGACACACAGTCCAGCGGTGGACTGTGTCCCGAGTTCGATCCTTGACACACGCACATTCGCTGTAATAAAAATGTTCTTTTTTTAAACCGAACCGGATCCACATGCAGTAAGATGTTAAGTATAAAAAAAACCAGAATAATTACCAAGTTAGACACACAGTCCAGCGGTGGACTGTGTGCCAAACTAAACCACAGGTCCCGGGTTCGAGACCTGTGGAGAGCACCGAGTCGATACCATTAAATCCTTTTTAAAATAAATGATTTTCGGATTAACTTAAATAGTGTATAAATATAATTAAAAACAGAAATTTTCGGGTTAGACACGTAGCTCAGTTGGTAGAGCTGCGTGCACGCGTACGGGAGGTCACGAGTTCGAGTCTCACTCAGTGCAAATATATACTCGACCGAACCAGTCAACGGTCAATAGTCCTGGTCAACGGTCAATGGTCAAAGTCAAAAAGTCAACATTTTTTTTATTTTTATTTATTTATTTATTTAATTTAAAAATCAATTAAAAATACTTAAAAATAACGTTTTTAAAGTTAGAAAATAGCCTTAAACTCACAAAAATATATCCAAAAATCCTACTAAAATTGATTAATAAAATCCGCTTATTTACCGAACCTTATGTTATTATCTAGGTTAGTTTCTCTCGTGGTTAAATCCAAATTCATGCGCATTCATCATCAATCCAAGAAACGCAACCACTGTGAGTGAATTCTTACAAATCCCCTTTTTATTCACGTTTTGGGGTGTATCATGTGTCGCTTAAACTAATTCATTTATTCAAACTTGTGCTATACCATATTATGATCTAAACTTAGAATGTAAATATTGTTTGTAGTTATGTATTACATATTGTCAAGTTGTATGCAAATTATTTGTTAGGCCCATCAGTTCCTCGTGGGAGACGAGTTGAACAACGCGTGCCTTAAAACTCATTCATTAGGCCCATCAGTTCGTAGAACAACGCGTGCCTCAAAACTCATTCATTAGGCCATCAGTTCCTCGTGGGAGACGAGTTGAACAACGCGTGCCTCAAAACAATCTATTATTGTATGTGTGTGCATTATTTAATATTAAGTGTTTTGTGAATAAGTTTACATCTACATTTACTTATATGTGGTCAATTCAATAAACTTGTTTAAATGTTTTTCATAGGATTCACTCGCCAACTTTTTGTTGATCCAAAACCATTTTTACACATGATACAGGTGAACAGGATGAAGCAAGGAAAACATAGGAAATGCCTTAGAAGAAAATAATGAAGTCTAGAAAGATGTATAGAACATGTTGTAATTATGATTGTATGATCTTCTTTAAAATTGTGATAATAAATATGAAACGTTATAATAAATGTCATGAGCTTTGATGAAAACCCAATCATGCCCCGATCACCTTTTTCCGCTGCGGGTCGGGGTGTGACACTTGATAATGATGAATGCGCACGAATTTATGATTCAACCGACGAGTGAAAACTAACCTAAATAATCACGTAATAATTCGATAAATATATATATATTCTATTTGAAATTAATATTCCTAATTAATGCCTTTTTATTAGATTTTTAAGATTTATTTATGGTAATTAATATAATTTTTAACTTTAAAAGTCTTATTTTTAAGCATTTTTTAAATGATTTTTTTTAAATATAATAATAAAGAAATAAATAAAACAATAATAATGAATAAAAAAGAAAGTTGACCTTGTCAGGTCTGACCGGGTCAACCAGTCGGATTGAATGAGAAATTGGCAGCGTATGAGGTTCGAACCCGCGACCTCCCGTATGCGTGCACGCAGCTCTATCAACTGAGCTACGTGTCTAACCCGAAATATTATCAATTTTAATTATATATATATACTAGTTAGGTTAATACAGAATTTATTTATTTTAAAAAGATTTATAAATCTTCAAAGCCGTTTGAGATTTCATGATTCGAACCCGAGACCTTTAGTTCTCGTGCACACAGCCCAACCAGTTGGGCTGTGTGTCTGACCCGTATGAATCCCTATTTGTATTAACTTTAAACACTTGTTCCAGAGTGATCTGAGTGAGTTTAAAAAGTTTGGTTTTATTTACAGAGAATCGGTAACGTATACGAGTCGAACCCAGGGCATGTGTTTTATAATTGCACACAGTCCACCACTGGACTGTGTGTCTAACCCGATTAAAAATCCGTTTTAAATTATACTTATATATTAACAGCAACTTCATCTTCTTCGCATGATTCATACTGTTTTGAAAATTTTCCAGCGCACTTATTATATATTTTAGAATGATTACATAATGGAAAGATAATCAAGGATTCAGGAGGATATACCGAACAAATGGGTGATTTTGATTTCACCGATGAACTTCCGGCAGCAAGAACTTTCCAACGAATAATTCCGGCGAAGTATAACTTCGAAAACAGAGTGTTGCAGAGTGTTTTGATGAGTGTGAGCGGGTTTCTAAAGGTTCAAAGGTCGGTATTTATAGGAGAAACAGGGGTGTTGATTTCGATCTTTTTGGAAACCAGTTCGCATGATTGATTCTTGATATTAAGGTAAATTGGTTCGAATTTGGAAGGATTTGACGCGGTTACAGCTGTGGATTATGGATTGCCAGACAGGGCGAGATCAGCGGTTCGCTGATTTGAATTTGCAGGCACAGGCGGTTCGTGTATAAGTATAAGTTGTTTCCATATTCTAACTAAAAGGTGTGTGTGGCTCAGTGGTGTTTGCGGTGTGTGTTAACCCGGGGAACCCGGGTTCGATCCCCGGCTCGCCCATTTTTGAGTTGTTATTTTTATTTTATCTATTATAAGTTAAATCATTTATTAAATTTAAATATTTAATATTAAATTTGATTATTTATTTTATTTTATTCAAGTTATTTAAAAAAAAAGAATTCTAATATATAAAACAGTAAACAAAAATGCTAAAAAAAATCACCCGACATAAATAAATACACTTTGATTGATAACTTGGGCGGGTTTTCGAAACCCGATTTACACAAATGTTACAGTATCCCCTACTTTTAGAAATTTCGTCCCGAAATTTAAGTAGTGGTGGTAACCGGAAAAAGATGCGGGTATTTCTCGCGCATTGAGTCTTCACATTCCCAAGTGAACTCAGGTCCTCGTTTTGACTCCCAACGTACCCTGACGATTGGAATACGACTTCGCCTTAAGCGCTTCTCACTGAAATCCATGATTTCTACTGGTCTTTCGACGAAGTGCATCGATTCATCGACTTGAATGTCTTCTAGAGGAATATGGAGGTTTTCGTCGGCGAGGCACTTTTTCAAGTTTGATACGTGGAACGTGGGATGAATTCTGTTGAGCTCTTCTGGTAGGTCAAGCTTGTATGCTACAGGACCTACTCTTTCGAGTATCTTGAAAGGTCCTACGTAGCGTGGTGCTAGCTTGCCCTTCTGGCCAAAACGAACCACTCCCTTCCACGGTGATACTTTTAAAAGTACTTGATCACCAATGTCAAACTCCAAGGGCTTTCGTCGTTTGTCAGCATAACTCTTTTGACGACTTTGAGCCGCTAGAAGATTGTTTCGAATTTGAAGGATTTTGTCGGTTGTCTCTTGAATCAATTCAGGTCCGGTGATTTGCGCTTCCTCAATTTCGTGCCAACATACTGGAGATCGGCACTTACGACCATATAAAGCTTCGAAAGGAGCCATGCCGATACTTGAATGATAGCTATTGTTGTACGAAAACTCAACTAACGGTAGATGAGCGTCCCATGCTCGTAGCATGTCTTCAAGGGTTTGGATGGTGCGTTCAGATTGACCATCAGTTTGAGGGTGAAAGGCGGTACTGAGGTCTAACTGTGTACCCAAAGCGGTTTGTACGGCTCGCCATGTTCGTGAAGTGAAACGACCATCACGGTCTGAAATGATGCTTAATGGTACACCATGACGGCTTACGATCTCGCTGATGTAGATACGAGCTAACTTCTCGTTCTTGAAGTCCTCGCGAATCGGAATGAAATGAGATGACTTTGTAAGACGATCGATTATTACCCATATGGTGTCATACCCACTAGAGGTGCGAGGTAACCCGGTAATGAAGTCCATGGTTATGTTTTCCTACTTCCATACATGTATTTCGGGTTGGACTAGAAGTCCTGAAGGTCTTTGATGTTCAGCTTTTACTTTGGAACAGGTAAGGCACTTAGAAACAAAAACAGCGATATCGTTTTTCATGCCAGGCCACCAGTAGGTGTATCGTAGGTCTTGATACATCTTATCGGCTCCTGGGTGTACAGAGTATCGTGTTTTGTGTGCCTCATTCATGAGGAAATCCTGAAGGTTATCGCGATCAGGAATCCATATGCGGTTTAAATAGTATAGAATACCATCGGATTTGGTTTCAATTTTGAGTTCAGCTCCACATGACAGTTCGTCGCGTACGTCATTTTCTATTACAGAAACATGTTGAGCTGCCTGGATTCGATCTTTGATGTCGGTTATGATTTGCGAACATAGAAGACGAATGGAGTTCGCATATCCTTTTCGACTGAGTGCATCAGCCACCACGTTTGCCTTGCCAGGATGGTACCGAATTTCACAGTCGTAGTCGTTGAGAAGTTCGACCCATCTTCGTTGCCTCATATTCAACTCTTTCTGGTTGAAGATATGTTGGAGACTCTTGTAGTCAGTGTATATTTCACACTTGGTACCGTAGAGGTAATGTCTCCATATCTTGAGAGCGAACACAACGACTCCAAGTTCTAGGTCGTGGGTGGTGTAATTCTTCTCATGAACCTTGAGTTGCCTAGAGGCATAGGCTATCACTTTTCCTCTTTGCATTAATACACAGCCTAGTCCTTGCCCTGACGCATCGCAATAAACCACGAAGTCATCGCAACCCTCAGGGAGTGTAAGGATAGGTGCGTCACAAAGCCTTTGCTTTAAAGTTTGGAAGGCCTCTTCTTGCTTAGGTCCCCAAATGAAGGGTTTTCCTTTGTGAGTCAAGGCCGTGAGTGGTACGGTGATACGGGAAAATTGGCAATGAAGCGTCGGTAGTAACCAGCCAAACCAAGAAATGACCTAACTTCGGTAGGGGTACGTGGCGCTTGCCATTCCTGTACTGCTTTGATTTTTGAAGAATCGACATGAATCCCTTTTGTCATTGAAGACATGACCAAGGAATTGTACTTCTCCTAACCAGAATTCGCATTTTGAGAACTTAGCGTAAAGATTTTCAGTCCTTAAGAGTGTAAGAATGAGTCGAAGGTGTCGCTCATGATCGGATTTGGACTTGGGGTAGATAAGTATGTCGTCGATGAAGACTATGACCAAGCGGTCAAGGTAGGGTTTGCATACTCTATTCATTAAATCCATGAAGACAGTGGGGGCGTTGGTTAAACCGAAGGGCATAACCATGAACTCGTAATGACCATAACGAGTTCGGAAAGCAGTTTTTGGGATATCTTCCTCGCGCACTCTAAGCTGATGATAACCAGAACGAAGGTCGATCTTGGAAAAACAGGTGGCGCCTTGAAGTTGGTCCAGGAGGTCATCAATGCGAGGCAGTGGATACCGATTCTTAATCATCAACTTGTTGAGTTCTCTATAATCAATGCACATGTGAAACATTCCATCTTTCTTCTTTACAAAAAGAACAGGCGCACCCCAAGGCAATGAGCTACGACGTATGAATCCTTTGTCAGTCAACTCTTGCAGTTGACTGGCCAATTCTTGCATCTCGGATGGAGCTAACCTATAAGGAGATTTGGCGATCGGTGTAGCGCCAGGCACAAGATCGATGCGGAATTCGACTTCTCTCACAGGAGGAAGTCCTGAAACGTCGTCGGGAAAAACTTGTGGGAATTCCTTCACAATTGGAATATCTTCGAGCTTCCTCTCCTTGCATCCCTTCTTGACGACGTGAGTTAGAAATGCGACGTAGTTCTTGCGGAGATAACTTCGGGCTTGAAGGCTGGACATCAACTTGAGTCCTTTCGAAGGGGTTTCCCCAAAAATACGTAGTGTCTGACCGTCTGCAAGAGGAATACGAATGAATTTTTCGTGGCACACCACTTCAGCGTGATGCTGGCTGAGCCAGTCCATACCGATTATAACATCGAAACTTCCCAACTTCATAGGAATGAGGTCAATTAGGAAATCGTGATCGTTTAGGGTGAGAGTACTATCGCGTATAATAGAATTTAATGAAGTGAGTTTTCAGTCAGCAACTTCCACCGTTAGAGATTCAATGAGATTAACACGAGGTTGGTCGAGGATAGATTCGAATTCTAAGGACACAAAGCTCTTATCCGCACCAGTATCGAATAATATGGATGCATAACTACCATTTATGAGAAACGTACCGTTGACCACATTGTTGTCAGCCCTGGCTTGGTTGGCATTGATATTGAAAGCTCTTCCTCTGGCAGGTGGAGGAGCTTGGTTGGCTTGGTTTACCGGGTTCACTTAAGCTTGGCCATGGATGATGTTCACTAGGCGTGGACAAGTGTTTTTGAAGTGGTTTGGGTCCCCACAATTGAAACAGGCTCATATGGGTTGCATCATGTGGTAGTTGGGTTGGTAGTAAGGTTGGACTGCGTGTTGTGCAGGTGGTAGAAGTAAGGGTTGTTGGGCTTGACCCACCATTTGATTTTGGGTTTGGGTTGGAGAAGGGTACGGCAGGTTTGGATGGTGTGACCCGCGCGGCCACAACTTGTGCAATGTTGGCAGGGGTTTTCGGGAGGGTGATGGTATTGACAACGGTTGCACTTTGGGTGTGGGCCAGTGTATGGCCTTTTGAATGGTGCGGCTGGAGGAGCAACTTGGGTGATTGGTGCAGCAGTGATTGTAACATCCGTCGAAAAACGGGTTTTCAAAACCTGCTTCGTTTATTAATCGAATAGTCAGTTTCAAATTTTCGTTGCTTATTTAATGCTCATTTTAATTTTAAACAATACATAACTAATAAACATTTTAGATATGGAAACTAAAATTGTTAAAAAGTAAAAATAAAGTAAATAAAAATGAAAATAGGCTGCCTGGTTTCGAACCCGGGTCAGCCGGAAGACACAATCAACAAACACTTAACCACTCCGCCACTTGGTGCTTTTGTGTAATCAAGGAAACAAATAAAACTTAACTCTACCCATGAACTCATCTGTTTGCGCCAAAACTGAAACCGATAATCGGCTTTCAACTATCCAGAGACGTTTGAGTGATCGTGAGTTACTGATTATAACCGATAAAGCATTTGCAACCCACGTTCTTAATCAATTCGGTCTTCATTGCCTCGGTTCATATGATTTTGGTAGTTGAAAATCGAAATCATTTACTTCCAGATTTACTCTAACAATATCATCGTCTCATAATTCGGAAACACTCACAGAACCTTCAATTTCACTTTCGCTCTAATTTCTGTTCGACGGAATCGTTATCTGCTATCGCCGGACTTTCGCCGGAAAACTGGGACATTCATCAAATCGGTAATTTTCTCGATTCTTTCATCTTCTATCCATTGTTAGACTTATACTAACTCAAATCCTTCAATCAGAATCGGTCCTAGACGACGTTACCGGATATTCAGCATTCGCCAGAAAATCTCTGGACATTTCCGAAAACACGCTGTGAATCGGTACAAACATCTAAACTCTCTGATAATCTTTGCTTAGTAACTCAATTTCACAATTAGTTAATCAAAACTGTTAATTGGTCCGCTCAGACGGAATTCATAAAACAGAGCCAACGACCTTTGCCGGAGTTATGAGAAAATCATCTTTCCGGTACATTCATTCCCAAAACCTTCTTTATCCACTTCATTTTAATCATTTATATGTCCGTTAATCGAATTAAACAAGAACAGTCGAATAATCGTTGTTCTGTGTCTTTGAACGAAGAAGACGAAGTCGACGTTGTGTATAAGTATTATATAAATTGAATATTAAACCGGGTTAGACACACAGTCTAGCGGTGGACTGTGTGCAAACACATAGCGCACGTCACGAGTTCGAATCTTACAAACGCACCGGCTTGCCGAATTAAAACCAATTTTTTTGTTACTGAATTAGAGTAGGACCCAGGATGTTCTTAAGATTAATTTAAATTGTAAGTTTAACAGATAAGTCACACAGCCCAACTGGTTGGGCTGTGCGCTTACAAACCGAAGGACCCGAGTTCGATCCGGCTCCCTGCAAACCGGTTCAACCATTTAAATTCTTTTAATATAAACCGAATAAATTAGACATTTAATTAGTATATATATATAATTAAAACATAGAATATTTCGGGTTAGACACGTAGCTCAGTTGGTAGAGCTGCTTGCACGCGTACGGGAGGTCACAAGTTCGAACCTCACGCGTACGGGTTTTCAGTGAGTTCTGTAGCTAACTCCATTGCGGCTTCAAGTGTTGCATGCGAAGTGCTTAAAACCGAATCTTGGATTTTCGAGGGGAGGCCTCGAATGTAGTGTTCGACTAAGCGGTATAAAGGGGTGAACAAATTGGGGATCATCTGGTTCAATTCGAGAAATCTCTTATTGTATGAAGTGTGGTCTCCTTCCTTTTGTTTCAACGCGTGAAACTCGTCTTCTAGCTTTTTGATTTCGCTTCTTGGACAGAAAGTCTTGTCATGATTTCCCTTAACTCTTCCCATGTTAAGGCCATGGCATCTTCAACACCTCGCTTACTCTTTTCCGTGTTCCACCAGGTAAGGGCTACCCCAAACAGTCTTCCAGTCGCGTAACGTACCTTACGGTCCTCGGGACAGTCGTAATTGAGGAAAGTGTTTTCCATCTCCTCAAACCAGTGAAGGAGAGCGGTGACACCTTCAGTCCTTCATATTTTGGGGGATCGCAGGATTTGAAGTGTTTGTAGGTGCACTTGGGGGTTTTGGGAGGAGGGTTGGCGACGCTTTGGTCTTCTTGGTTGGGAGGGTTGATGGGATTAGTGGTGAGGGCTTGTTGAACTTGTAGCACGATGTCAGGAAGCACTGCGGCCATTTGTTTAGCAATTTGTGTGGCCAAGCGTTCGTTTGACTTTCCTGACTTTCTACCTCCACGTAATTGCCTAGCCGACATCTACAGGAACATATGTAGGAAGATTGTGAGTTTAAGAATTTCCTAGGTGTCATGTGTCGTAAAAAGAATGAAAACAACATAACTGAAAATAATTTAACTACATCCATAGGATGTCTTGGGTTTGCTCATGTTTGGGCCTCCAAATGTCCCCCATGCCATTGCCTGTGTAGTCATGTGGGCCCCCATGACTATTGGGCCTGGTAGGGTTCACATTGGTGTCGGCGGGTTAACACTCGCACCACCCGAATGAAAATCGTAAAACATGATTGCGAGATGTATGGTCGGAGGGTGTCCAGGTGTAGACACAATGACAACTCAAAGTGGGGTTAGCTCACACGACGTTTGGTATAGCATGCTTTGGCCTAATAGGTCCTTCGTACTCTCATCGTTAGTCCCCAGGTAGGCAAACTGGTCCTTTATTTTGGATTTATACGAATGCCAAGCCTAGACAGGACGTTCCAACTACCGGTACTCGTACCCTTACAGTTACTACATGCCCGTCGTGAAAACTCACTTTGATGTGATTTGAAAAAAATACAAAATCATTGCAAAAATCATGGAAATCGTAAGGTGTGTGCTTTCATAGATATGCCATGTTATAAGGATATGAATTATGATGAGCATTGCATATTAACATGTACTTGTGAGGGTGCTTGCATAATATTGGGTGTGAAAATAAACATGAAACATGTAAACATCATGAATTTTGCATGTAACACATAAACAATTAAAATTTAATCAACTATAGTATAGGCTCTAAGGGTCTAATAACCTATCCTATATCCCTATAGCCACAAGCTCTGATACCAATGTGTCACACCCCGACCCGCAGCGGAATAAAAGTCAGGGCATAATTGGGTTATCACCAAAGCTCATGATATTTACTAAGAAGTTTCATATTTATTAAATTCAAATTACAAACTTAAATATCAAATAAACAAAATTCATACAAATACAAAGGAAACAAAACTAAATGTTTATTCCAACACAATAACTTGTTTATTCTTCTAGGCCATCCTAAGTGTTTCTTTCCTCAACTGGATCACCTGTATCATGTGTAAAATAGGGGAGATTTTGGGTCAACAAAAGTTGGCGAGTGAACCTTGATAAAACATTTTAAATAATTGCTTGTTTTATTTATTAAAGAAAATTCGTGCATAAATCACATGTGAGCAAACATATACATGTAAACTGTGATATCCCGGGTTTTTTGGATAACTTACACGTGACACTTGTCGAATAATGTATATGCTAAGTATTAAACGTGCACGAGTTAAATAAATGCGTGATGTGTGTTGTGTGATTGTGTTAGTTATAGAGTAAGTAGGGTAGATATGTACACGAACTGAACCGAACCGCGACACGAACCAGTTTTGATTCATTGTGACTCTAGGAGTTAACAAAGTTTAAACTTTGAACCCAAGTCTTCGGCCAAAAGAAAACAAGGATCAAACCTAGACCTAAAGTTCTAACTACTCGGCCGAGAACAACCCAAACCGAAACCCATTGCATGCAACCCAAGTCCTTGGCCGCGAGAACAACCCAAACCAAAAACCCATTGCATGCAAAACCTAAAACTATTCGGCCACATGATCAAAACCCAAACCAAACCACCCAAGTCCCTTGCGGCCGCGTGCAAACCCAAACCGCAACCCTTCCCTTTTAACCCTTATCCCTTTGCACCTATATATACATACATGCATGAGGCTTTGATTTCACAAAAACAAAACACACAAAACCCTAATAGCAAATAGCCGACGGCAGCTTTTCTTCATCATCTCAGTCGCAAAACAGCCGCTCCCCACTCTTCTTCACGGTCGCAAACAAGCCCCCTTCTCGGTCGCGATTTACCTTCAAGCCGAATCCATTCACATCCAAGTCTCGGCCCACTTACCTTGTCGTTTAAGGTTAGGATTTATCTTTTGCTACAAGATCATGTTCGAATATATGTGTTGAATGTAGTGATTGTGTTATTTTGCGGATTGATTATGTTAGATGGAAAGCTTGATGTTTGTTCAAAATCTGGAAAATATAAGCTGTGTTTTGGGTTATAAAAACTAGAGATATTGATTGGGGTTTGCATGGATAAGTTTTTAGTAGTAATCTATGATTAAAATCGGTTTTTGATCGCCTAGGTTAATCGTATGAACGGCTGGTGCGAGTCTATAATAATGATATGCTGAAACAGTTGCTGAGTAATAGTTACAGCCGACTTCATCTGGCTGTAACTCGGTCGTTAGTTGTCGAAAAACGGATTTTCTGATGTCTAGAACGTAGAGATTTGAATAAGGAATCTAATGGCGCTGGATTCATAATTTTCTGAAGTCGTTTGATATTTTTAAAGGGCCAAATAAGTTCAGTAACTAAAACTGTGAAAATCCTGAAATTTTGTTAGTTGTTTATCGAGTTGGATTTTAAAATCAGTAGGGAGTTGAGTCATGATTTTTGTACAGAAACTAGGTATGGAAATTTCCGGGCAACTCCAACTGGAATTTTATTAATTGGACGATCAGTGATTTTTAAATAAATTCTTCCGTGGACTGCAGTCAGAAAGCGGTAAATCTGACTGCAACCTAGTATATTAATATTTATGGTTAATTGGTAAAGATTTAGGACTTGGAAAAATTATATAAATTTCTATGGTATAAATTTCACCTATTGTAAAAATATTGGAATTTTTGGAATGTTAGAACTATTTTATAAAAATCCTAGAAAACAGCTGAATTATGAGTGCTAAGCTGAAATTTGAGAACTTGTGATTGTGTGCACCAAATTGTGGCATGAATTGGTTTATGGTTATGATCAGTTGTTTTAATCACTAGGATCACATGAGGATACTTGCATGCATGTTTGAGTGTTAGATATTTTGTTTGTGTGTATCACTTTGTGTGTAAATTACGTGTGGAATTTGTATTGGTGTGCTCACACACTAACTTGGAAATTAATTGGTTTGTTAGGACGCAACTAGCAGTCCCATCTCTTATAACTTCTTTGCTACACTAACCGAGCAAATAAAGGTGAGTTCACGGCCCCTAACTTTATCCGGTTTTTAAACAACAGGGGGAGAAACATGTATACACTCTCAAACTCAAACTCTTTACGTTATACGAATTTAACGTCACATAACTACTCGGTAACTAAGTTAATGTTAATGTAATGTTATGGTCACTAAGCAGCTTTATCACTTAAGTCCTCGTCAATCTCTCGGATCGTTAGTATTGGGTTTAATAGCGGGGGAATTATAAGTAGTACTACTGGGCCCGACAAGCCCCATCCGAGCTAGTCGCGCTAGCCGACCGGGTATGGTCAACGGGTGAATAATTTGGCCTAACTTCGCCATGGTCATGTGATAGGCCTGGAAAAACGGAGGCACAACAGTCAGCTTCGATCGCGAACTCTTACGTGACATGACTTTAGGCTAGCTACCTATATATATTAACATTGAACTTAATTACGAATCAACTTAATATTCTGGGTTTGGAATATTGGAAACATCAACTTAATATTCCGGGTTTGGAATATTGGAAACATCAACTTAATATTCCGGGTTTGGAATATTGGAAACATATACGTTATCCCGGGTTAGGGATAACGGAGTAAACAAACTAAAACCGAACAAACGAATTTATGAAAACCTGTGAACTCACTCATCTTTAATGTTGACACCTGTTTCTTTACATGTTTCTCAGGACGCTAGGAGCTCTAGGTGCACGCACATGCATTGAACAAGACATCTTTTATCGAGTCTTATTTATTAATATTGTTTTGGGATTTTTCATTTGTTATGGCGTTTGTGTTGGCGCCCGCTTCACTACTTATCTATGCTTCCGCTCAAACTTTAAAAACTGATGCTTCTGCTAAATATTGGTAATATAAAATCTACAACAAGGTGATTTTGGAAAACGTATTATCAAATCATATAGAGTCGTTCGACGTACTAGTGTTTCAGATTCTGGTTTGTTCACACGCCTCGCGGTAAAACTCCGCAAGTGGAAATTGAGGGTGTGACATAAACAATCACAAACCACGTTGAATGAATATATGAAATGAATGATGATATATTTGAGATCAAGGCTCAATCAAACGGAGCCGATCTAATGAGGCACCTGATGCTCAACTCGTATCCCACGAGGAACTGATGGGCCTAATGAAATGAGTGTACTGAAATGATAAACTTAATCCACATAATAATCACACAACAACCATTACACATTTGATCACGAGATGATATAAGCACAAGTGTTTAAATAAAATAAAGGAATTGTACGACACATGATACACCCCAAACGTGATTAAAACGGAGAATTTGTAGAGATTCACTCACCGTGGGTGCGTTCCTTGATAATGATGAATGTGCACGAATTTATGATTCAACCGACGAGTGAAAACTAACCTAAATAATCACGTAATAATTCGATAAATATATATATATATATTCTATTTGAAATTAATATTCCTAATTAATGCCTTTTTATTAGATTTTTAAGATTTATTTATGGTAATTAATATAATTTTTAACTTTAAAAGTCATATTTTTAAGCATTTTTTAAATGATTTTTTTAAATATAATAATAAAGAAATAAATAAAACAATAATAATGAATAAAAAAGAAAGTTGACCTTGTCAGGTCTGACCGGGTCAACCGGTCGGATTGAATGAGAAATTGGCAGCGTGTTAGGTTCGAACCCGCGACCGCCCGTATGCGTGCACGCAGCTCTACCAACTGAGCTACGTGTCTAACCCGAAATATTATCAATTTTAATTATATATATATACTAGTTAGGTTAATACAGAATTTATTTATTTTAAAAAGATTTATAAATCTTCAAAGTCGGTTGAGATTTCACGATTCGAACCCGAGACCTTTAGTTCTCGTGCACACAGCCCAACCAGTTGGGCTGTGTATCTGACCCGTATGAATCCCTATTTGTATTAACTGTAAACACTTGTTCCAGAGTGATCTGAGTGAGTTTAAAAAGTTTGGTTTTATTTACAGAGAATCGGTAACGTATACGAGTCGAACCCAGGGCATGTGTTTTATAATTGCACACAGTCCACCACTGGACTGTGTGTCTAACCCGATTAAAAATCCGTTTTAAATTATACTTATATATTAACAGCAACTTCATCTTCTTCACATGATTCACACTGTTTTGAAAATTTTCCAGAGCACTTATTATATATTTTAGAATGATTACATAATGGAAAGATAATCAAGGATTCAGGAGGATATACCGAACAAAGGGGTGATTTTGATTTCACCGATGAACTTCCGGCAGCAAGAACTTTCCGACGAATAACTCCGGAGTGTGAGCGGGTTTCTAAAGGTTCAAAGGTCGGTATTTATAGGAGAAACAGGGGTGTTGATTTTGATCTTTTTGGAAACCAGTTCGCATGATTGATTCTTGATATTAAGGTAAATTGGTTCGAATTTGGAAGGATTCGACGCGGTTACAGCTGTGGATTATGGATTGCCAGACAGGGCGAGATCAGCGGTTCGCTGATCTGAATTTGCAGGCACAGGCGGTTCGTGTATAAGTATAAGTTGTTTCCAGATTCTAACCAAAAGGTGTGTGTGGCTCAGTGGTGTTTGCGGTGTGTGTTAACCCGGGGAACCCGGGTTCGATCCCCGGCTCGCCCATTTTTGAGTTGTTATTTTTATTTTCTCTATTATAAGTTAAATCATTTATTAAATTTAAATATTTAATATTAAATTTGATTATTTATTTTATTTTATTCAAGTTATTTTAAACAAAAAGAATTCTAATATATAAAATAGTAAACAAAAATGCGAAAATAAATCACCCGACATAAATAAATACACTTTGATTGATAACTTGGGGCGGGTTTTCGAAACCCGATTTACACAAATGTTACAGTGTGGGTGGCGGGTTGGGTTTGCTTGGTCGCGAAGTCGAAACATTTCCTAGGCTTGGTTCGTTTCGGCTTTAAATAGAATTTACTAACCGATCAATATAATCTGATAAATAACTACACATAATACGACTCGACAATTATTCACAAACGTCTAATAACACGTAGCACGTAATTCAGATACACCCGTTAAAACTCACAAACATCGTGTATTCCCTAAATACTAAAGTTAGCGTAGTTATTACGAGCGCGTAATTTAATTTTCCGAATTAAATTAGCGCAGGGATGAATAACAATAAAGTAGCGCGTTTAAAGTACCTGAAAAACCGGGATGTCACAGGAAACATCGGAGAGAGATGAAAACGAGATTGCAAGATGCTTCATAACGACTATTTGTGATAATATTTAATAATCAAAATTTCGTTTCATTTCTAACTCAGAAATACATAGTTTCGAATCAAAGTCCAACATCTTGAACAAGGAAACCAAGTACAAAACATAAACAATATTTAAAGTGTGTTTCAAGTCTTCCTACTAGATTTCTTTCAATGTACATCATCAAGTTCCTACAGTACGTATTAAAGTACATGTCAACACATAAAGTATTGGCGAGTACAAGTTTGAACTACTAGCATACATATAAAACGGTTAAAGGAATCCACATGGCATAATCGTAACTAAGACATATCAATATAACACTAGCATACATCTCCTACTTGTCAACCCAAAGATTCCCATTAGCGTAATCTTTTCGTCGCAACGACAAGACTATTTTTGTATGACTTAACATGACCTCAAGAGTACAGGAGGTGTGTTACTCCTATGGCGCTATACATGTTAAGAGAGGCTTGTACGAAGTTAATGACAGAGTATAGTGCAAATGAAGATTCTAGCATGTATGAATTTCTAGCATCACGTATTAAGCATGCATAATGGATTGTTTGTTTGTGTAAAACATGTTTATGTGATTGTGTTAGTTTAATAAATCATAAGTATTGCACCCAAAAGTATCAAAAAGTAAAAAGGGTCATGTACACTCACACTTTGCTAAGCTTTCCAAAGTAACGTGAGTTGACGAGTCGTGGAGGGGGGAACACCAAAGTTACCCTACATTGGGGAAACAGAGGTGTATGAGTATATGGAGTTCGTAGAGAGTTGGATTCGGAGTTAAGTATAGAAAGTATATGTGTAACGAAAGTATATCTTGTCTAGGTACTCCTTTTGACACTAAATTTTCATGTGCTTTCATGGGTTCTAACTTGCCCATTAGACTCACAAACGAGGAGTCTAGAAAAGAAGATAATCTAACCTAAGTCTTTGACATCTAACCATGATCCTGTTAGTATCAAGAATTTTGTTATTAAGTATATATTATAATTTATATAGGTTAAGTTTTAATTTAGTCATCATGTTTTATCATGTAAGTCAAGCATAGAGGTAGGATGATTTCCATCCATTAAACCTCTTTGTATGATTCACCAAAGCACAAACTCATCCACTTCGTTGATGAGTTCGGTTGGTCATGAATATAAGATTAAGAGTAAGGTACAGTTTCAGTTCCTGAGGTTAACACCCCCTCGTAGGTTCACTCCCTTTTTTGAAAATATCAGCACTCCAGTCCCTGACGTAATCAATTGCTCACAATTAAGAGCCTGGGCCAAACTGACGTTAGTCAACCAGTAGTTAACTTGGGCATAACAGTATTTTTACTTCCAAAATGGAGGGCAATTTGGTAACTATTCAATTTACAGTTCCTTAAAACACATACCATCCCTAATCGAACCCTCATTTCCACAATAATGCTTTTCCTTCTTCTCCAATAAACCAAGTTAGTTGCAGATGCGATTGAAGCTTCAGGACGAAAATAGCTGGAGGTTTTTGGAGGGTTAGACCTGATGACATCTACATTGAACCTAAAGATTATTATGGTAAGTTATTTTGTGTCTGTTTTTTTAAGTTTCATGTTGAATTGAGCATCACATTGAAGGTTTAAACTGTATACTCTAAACAGGGTGTCTTTGAGTTTTTTTTTAAATTATTATTTTTGGGTTTGACAGATGACGATGAACCTACAAAGTTCATTATTAAGGTATACCACAGTGGTGAGTTCAGTGACAACCCTTGTTGATCATACGTAGGTGGTAAGTATAATTTCATCGATTGTACTGATATTGATGATTTTGGTATGGATGTAGTAGAGGAAATGGTTAAGCAGATTGGTATGTTTGTATGTTTGTTTACTGCCATTTTAAAATTTCGTATGTTTGTTTGGATTTAGTTTTGAAGTGTTTGGCTGGTGATAGTGATTTTATAAGCTTGTTTGAGCATGTCCGTGGTGGGTAAAACTGATTGAAATTTATGTTGAACATTGGACGTCTCATTTGTTGATGACATCTTGTGATCATGAAGTCTTGACACAGAGTTCCCACTGTCCTCCTGCTCCTAAAAGTCAAGATGCAGAAGTGCATGATGCTCCCTTTGTTGATCTGTTTGAATGTCATTACCATGATAATGAAGATGTTGATGAAGATGATCAACAATAAAGTGATCAAGCAGGTGAGGAGAATGAGGAAAATGATGATGGGGAAGTGATGATCACGAATTTGATGAACAAGATGAGGAGGAACCTGTTTTACAAGAAAAAGAGTAAGCATATGGTGATGACTTTAATGATAATGTTGAAGCAGATGTTGAAGATGTTCAAGATGTTCCCGATTATTGGGTAGAAGAGGATAATCACTTATATGATGTAGAAGTTGACATGTTGAAATTCAGAAAGAATATTGACTCTAATGTAGAGGAGAATGGAAGTGAGGAAGAAGTGTTTGAGGATGACCTCAACGTTGATTTGAATGAATTGAAACTGAATCTGAAAATGATGATCAAACAATAATGGATAAGGCAATGAAGAGGTTGAGGAAGACTAGGAGATCTACATTGAAGTCAATAGGTCCTGATGCATTATGTAATCCTTTTTTCTTTAGGTAATTGATTCATGATAAGGCATGGTCAGAACATATGCTGTAGACAGTGGCGAAGCTTGAGATTTCCAACCGGGGGGTCGAAAACGTATATACCCAAAATTTTCTAGAAAATCAGGTGGTCAAAACGTATAAACCCAAAAATTTCTATACGAAAACTACATACTCTCCACTACTAAATGTCGGCCGCCCACTCCCGCCCCTTATAACCTGCGCCCCTGGCTGTAGACTCCAGACAACTTTACATTAACAAAAATGACAGCCTGAGGTTTAGGGTGGTGTGCATGGGGAAAAATCCTAGTTTGACAACTCCTCAAAACTGTGAGGACCAAAACAATCAATCTAAAACTTGTGTGGTAGGTAGGGAAAAAAAGGATTAATGACGCAGCCCCCATGAAAATAAGAAAGAAACCATCTAAACCAACATGTCCATGGGCGATGCAAGTAAGAACGTCTTCAACTGAAGGTTACTGGTGTGTTAAAACATTGAAACGTGCACACCAATGTCTACAGATAAGGAGGTTGGTTTGTACACCATGAGTTTCATTTCTAAATAGGTGGAACCACTCCTACAGGCAAATCCGGGCATTCACATGAAGGTTATTCAAGATCTACTTGAGAAGAAACACGAGATTAAAGTATCACTACCTAAATTGTGGAGGGCTAAGAAGATTGCTATGAAGAAGTTAAATGGCGACTACAGGAATCAATATGGGTAACTTAGGCAGTACTATGAGGAACTTGTTAGAGCCAAACTTGGGACCACAATCAAGATAGACGGAGAGGCTGCAACTAATCCCAATAGTCCCACAAGACATTTCAGGAGAATATATGTATGCTATGGTGCTTTGAAGGAAGGTTTCAATCCCATTGGGAGGGAGCTCACTGGTTTGGATGGTTCCTTTATGAAAGGACCATACCTTGGTCAGATCCTATCTGCAGTTGGAGTTGATGGAAACAATGACATTTACCTACTTCCCTTTGCCATTGTTGAAACTGAAACAACCAACACATGGTCACGGTTTTTGAGGATACTAGGAGATGATCTGGAGTTACCAACAAGATGTGATTTTACTTTTATCAGTGATAGACAAAAGGTATAAAATCCGTTATGTTAAGTCACTTAACCTTTCCAGTTCATTTATAATACTAATTCTTATCTTTTTCAATAAAATGGTAGGGTTTGTTGCCTGCTTTGGCCAGGGTCTTCCCAACTACTGAATATATGTATTACCTTAGACATTCATGAGAACATGAATAAGACTTGGCGGGGAGATGTGTGAACGAACCTGTTATGGAGATGTGCTAGTATAACTAGCATGCCCGTTTTTGAAAGAGCTATGGAGGATGTTAAAACCTTAGACAGGAAACTGTATGTTTGTCTGAAGGAAATCCCGGCAACAACATGGTCAAGAGCCCATTTTTTTGGAAGGGCAAAGTATGACATGCTATTGAACAACATTTGCGAGGTGTTTAACAAGCAATTGGTGGGAGCTAGGGACAAGCCCACCATCACATGTTTGGAATACATCTGGGTGTATTTGACAAAACGTATAGTCAATGTGAATAAGATCATAGCTAAAACTGACGGCCCATTAACCCTGCTGCCACTGTAATGTTTGAGACTATCAAGACAGAGGCATCACAATACAACATATTGATGTCAGGTTCTTCCAAGTACCAGGTAAGTTTGGAAAACTTTAATAATTTTCTACCATTTGTACTATATTTGATGCCTAGATAATTATACTCTTATCTGTGTAGGTTACGGGTCCAAGAAACAAGACGGTTGTTGATGTGCAAATGAGAACATGTTCATGCAGGAAATGGGATCTAACAGGAATGTCTTGTAAGCAAGCAGTCGCAACCATTTGAAACATGGCTGAGAATGGGTTGAGTCCAGGATTTCAAAGATTTGGGTTGATCCTGTATATTGGCTGGACAATTGGAAGAAAGTATACATGCACACCATTAATCCAATTGCCGGACCTAAAATGTGGCCTCCGTCAAGGTGCCCAACAAAATTGACTCCTACAAAACATCACAAGCAGGTTGGAAGGCTTAAAAAGCTAAACTAACCAATTCCAAATATGTGCAACAATCGATTGAACTTTGCATGCTGCTTTAGATTTGGAATTTAGCTTCGTTAAACAATGTGAGGCACAATAGTTCACACACATGGCCTATGCCATGCGAATACTATAGCTAAGATTGACGATAACTGTTTTATATATAAGAGTTAGATCAAATACAAAAGGAAAATAAATAAGAAGGGTAAAAAGGATTTTAGTCCATTAATTTTAGAAATAAAGGGTTGAGATTAGTTTTAGAGAAAAGAAAATAGTGGAAGGCATAAAAGGAAATCTATATTTATTGACTTTCTATCTCCAAATGCAAGACACATATCAATTCCCCTCCATCAATTTAAAATGTCCATAACTTTTTCATACGACATTTTTTTAAAAGAAAATTCACCATAATAACAAACGTTTTTTTATCTTTAATATGAGGGTGATATTGCTATATAAAAAATAAAATAATAATTTCACTTTTACTGGGTTTTCTTTGCATTGTGTTAGATGTTCTAGTCATTGTGTCTTTCAGCTGGGTTTTGGTCGTTACGTTTTTACTATGACTTTTATACATTATGTTATTGTCAAAACTTATAACACAATATTAATTTGGGTTCCGTCCACTACTTTTTTTATCAGAATTCGTAACCAATTTATAACACAATGAAGATGGTATCCATTATGTTTTAAAATTTCATTATTGTGTTTTAATCTTTTGTTCATTGTGTTTCATTATGTTGTTCATTGTGTTTTAGTCTATTATATATTGTGTTTTTAGTTTGTTGGCCATTGTGTCGTAGTTTGTTATTTATTGTGTTTTTTGGCTGTTGTCCATTGTGTTTTAGTCTGCTGTCCATTGTGTCTTTTATCTGTTGTCATCAATTGTATTTTTAGTCTACTTTTCATTTTTTTAGTTTGATACTCATTGTGTTTTACATTATGTCCATTATGTTTTAGTTTGTTTTTCATTATGTCTTTTTATTTGTTGTCATCGATTGTGTTTTTTTTGTTTTTATTTTCTATAGTGTTTTTAGTTTGATATTAATTGTGTTTTACATTATGTCTATTGTACGCAACTGGGTATTAATTTTTTTGATAACTATACTAATATGGTACTCATATTAAAGATAAAAAAACTCGATTTATGGTATAATTTTTTTTAAAAACAAATTGTATAAAAAAGTTACGGATGTTTAAAAATAGGGGAAATAGCATGTGACTTGCATGTTCATATTATTTTAATTTCCTTTGACAAAATTACTTTTTTCTACTTGATTTCTCATTGGACACTTGTCACTCTATAGTGATTCTTACATTTTTTATTTTTAAACCCCTTTGTATTATAACTCAACCCATATATATAAAATCTAGAGTAAATTGTCAAAATGGTCCCTGATGTTTGATCACTTTTGCCACTTTAGTCCAAAACTCAAAACTTTTGAATCTGAGTCCCTGTGATTTCAATTTTATTACTATTTTCATTTAAAAGCAAAATCTAGTCAGATTTTTCAGTCAACATCCAGTTTTTTTTTCTTTTTTCTCTCTTTAATTAAGGCGAAATGATCTTTTAACACCATATTATATTATAACAAATTAAAAAAATTAAAATTGAGGTTCACTAATAAAATGTTAAAAGGTCATTTTGCCCTTCATTAAAAAGGAGGAAAAAGATAAAAAAGTTGGAAGTAGATTGAAAAATCTACCAAATTTTACTTTTGGATGAAATGATAATAAAATTGAAACCAATGGACCTAAATTTAAAAGATTTTAGTTTTAGACAAAAATAACTAAATCTTAGAAACCATTTTGACAGTTTACTTAAAATGTATTTCAATTAAGAAAGACCAAAATAGCTAGAGGTGTGAATGAACTCTAAAACTATGATTAAAGGTAATTTTTTGAACTAAAATGGGAAGGGATGAGCATAGGAACTCTGTCTTACATAAATAGGGGTAAAAAAGTGATATGTTGCTAATCTTTTTAATCATTTCTTAAAGTAAATAACTTTTTTATGTGTAATATATTTTTTAGTTATAACATCAAATCAAATATTTTTAATCTTTTATTTGAGTATATATTTAATTTATTTTTTTAAGAAATACTTTTCTTTGAAGTATGTTGAATGAGATGTGTCTTACGTGTATTAGATTTTTTTTATAACGCATCAAGCCATGTAATGGTGTTTCAGGATTATGTGTCTTCGTGTTTATTTCCTTAATTATTTTTAGACGTATCTACCCTCACGCTTTAGAACACGTGACACATCTAAATAGCGTGTCACGTTTCTCATATTTTTAAGACTTTCCAACCTTAACTTGTAATTAATAACAAATTAAATGTTTTTAAGAGGAAAATACTAAAATATTTACACTCATTTAACCTATTCTTTTTTACACATAAAGTGGTTTTCTAATTTCAAATAAATAAACAAATTATTCAAAAATAATAATACGGTAAGTTATCTATAAATGTATTTTAAAGTTTTAGTATAATTAAACATGAATTTTTAACATGTAGCACAATGTTAAGATCGAACTAATGACTTATATGAAAAAAAGACAAATAATAATGTTCAAATATTACAACCAGCGAATAAACACATAATACTGAATATAAAAAAAATAATTTTATGCGAAGATTTTGATGAACACAATTTTTTGAACTATTAAAGGCCTTGAATCTTGATCTATTGCAAGCAAAATCTTTCCTTGGCTCGTTTACCATTTGAAAGTACCCATCTTCCCCCATGGAACTCCCATAAATTTATCAAATCATCTTTATAATTTATTGGAATTATTGTGTAAACCAACGAAAATTCCAATGTGTTCGGTAGACACTACAAAATAAGAATAAATTTTTGTAATCTTAATATGTAAATTGTTAAAAAGTTAATAAAACAATACAAAAATTATTAATGCAATAGAGTCATTTACCAAGATAACGACTATACAACTTTCAAAAACATGATACTTTGAATTATTAGGAAGCTCAATGAAGTTGTATGGGTTATAGGTATCTTCAAAATAAATAGCATCTGAGGTTGATTTCCTCAATAATATGTCACAACCATCTTTATTAAAAATTATAGTTTTAAAAAATGTCTTATTTTGCATTTGGAAACAGAGAGTATCACCAACGGCCAACTTAAGTTCATATACAAAATTACCACATGCATCTATGAAATAAAAGTAATTGCCACACGTATTCTTTTTTATATTTGGTATGATATAACTCTGTATTAATGTTTACACATTTATTTTTTAATTTTTAATTATTTCTGAGATTACATGGAATCACTTATACAATAATTTATCATTTGATATTTAATTAAAATGGGTTACGAAATTCGTAAAAAAAATAAGTACTACACAATAATCAATGACATAGAAAACGAGCCCATAAAAAAGAGTACTTTAAAAACATGTTATATGAACAAACAATTTGTATTGTTAAAATAAAGTTATTCATAGATACTAAAGATGATAAATATCAAGAACTCATGTCAAGAACACAGAGAACTTAAATGGTTGTCTTTATTACGAATTTTGAATACTTTCATTTCAAGGTGATGATTTGAAATTCAAATTGTCGAAAATTACTGTAGTTACCTTTCAAATTATATTTATTTTTGGAATGTGATTATTGCTTTATTATTTAAATATTTTTTAGGCTTTATTATTTGAATAATTTTTTTAGAGTTGGTTATGGTTAGATATCTACCAAAACCATTGCATATATTATTATAAAATCTATAAGTATTAGAATTTTAAAATCTTTCATAAACATATAATGAATATTGATTGAAGATAACCTTTAATCAAATTAAATTAATAATGAAAGAGCAATTTGATAATCATTTTAGAACACATTGGCATGGAATGCATGACCGAATTTTAAAAACAATATATACGATGCTAGTCAAATCTATTGACCATAATATGTTTCTTACATAACATAAAAGTTTAATTATGTAAGATACAAGGTATAATTGTTAGAAAAGTAATGGATAATTTATGTAAACTAGTATGCAAACAACTTACTCGAGTTCCAATTAACCAACTTTACACGTGTCGCATATATAACAAGCTTCTTTTCAATATTCAATCGAGTAGATATGTAGCCATGTTTTTTAATGTCATACAAGTCAGTTTTTATCACATGTCCACTACAAAGTAAAGTTTAAGTGATACTATACGTAATAATTTAATACGATGGAAATGTATTAAAAATATCCGGAAACAATTGTTGTTTATGTTAAAGAAATATTGACTTACGTAAAATCCTGTAGAAATAATGTAAAAAAAACTTTTTCAACTACGCTTTCGCCCCATATTATTCTTACAACTACATCTACAAGGAAACTATATATTTTGATTAACAATTTGGGTTTTAATTTTGAATCTATTATACAGACATATTGCTTAATTAGTGTGTAATCGATTGTATAGGAATAAAGGAAAGTATAATTGTGAAATTGATTAAAAAAACGTCACAATCTAACTTTCAAAGATACAAATGAATTATACTATAAATAAAAAAGGGATATTGGATTTTAATAATCCCAACTTTCACCAATTGGCCAATAACACTTTCAATTTTCAATTTGTACACCATCACTCCCAACTTTTAACTTATTGGCTGAGAACACTCTCTAACTAACTGAACCTTAACCTAATTAGTTTTTGCTGATGTGATATCTGATGTGGCCCATTTTGATGATGTGGCAACATATGTGGCATTTTTTTGCTGACATGGCAGGTAATGTGGCAAATGACATGACATTTTTTGATGACGTGGCAGCTGACATCAACTAACTGGGTTAGGGTTCAGTTAGTTAGGAGTGTTATCGGCTAATAAGTTGAAAGTTGGGAGTGCTGGTGTACAAATTGAAAGTTGAGAATGTTATTGACCAATTGGTAAAAGTTGGGGTTATTAAAATCCAATATCCCAATAAAAAATCATATGGGGAAAATTTGTAAATGAAAATTAAAAGAGGGGAAATTATTGTAATTGTAAATGAAAATTAAAAAGAAACTGATGTAAAAATTGACGACTTTTAAATTTGAAAAAATTAAGTATGCAATTACTTTATTAAAATAATTACCCATTATTTTTCCGTAAAAACCAAATCTTCTAAAAACATGACATGTGTCCCACTTTTTTTTCATTTATTGTATCTTCTGACATTTTTTAAGTAAAGAATCACCCTTGAAAATAGATAGATACTTAACTAAAAGACGAAAAATATAACTTATTCTTTAATATATTTGTGTCCTGTCATGCCTTTTATGCTTCATTTGACATCATGGACATTATATGCTACTATTTCCGAAGCGAACATTATATTAAGATCATATAAAACGGGTAGGCTAAATGTACTCACTTTTTACTTTTTATGCCCTGCTTTGCAAAAATATCAATTTAAAACTTTTCAAATACCATATTTTGTAAAATCCTTTTTATAATGAGTTAACTGCCATTTTCGTTCATGTGTTTTGTTCACTTTTTCCATTTCAGTCCAATTTATAAAAATGCACAAGTTTCCTCCCTGATATACTGGAAACGTGCCATTTCAGTCCAAAAATTAAAACTCAGTTAAGTCATACAGGTCTACCGAAGAGTATTAAAACCCAGTTAAGTCATACAGGAGGTGTATGGATATATCCTAGAATTATTCTGGAGATGGATGTCGGGTAGGCCAACTGCACGTCTCATGTGACAGATTTTGTGGCTGCGACCTCTATTTAGCTTATGGGTACATCCATATGATACGATTTAGTTCAGTTATATGTTATGCTTTGTTGTGTTGTGCTTCTTATTAGTAATATCATTTCAGTTGTTTACTTATTTGCTATTTGAGCCTGTTATTCCATACTGGGCATTTGGCTCATTCCGTATATTTTACCTCACCACAGGTTCACATGTTATTTTGGCGGTTTGAATAGTGAAGAATAAACCCTAGGATGCTAACCGAAGATGTTTGTCACTTTTATAAAACAAATATGTATTTTGGGTCTTAGGGCTATGAACTATATTTTAAAATGTAAACCACTAATAGAATTATGACTTTTGTTCTGATCCACTGTTATAGTGACACGTCAACCCATCCGTGTTGGGGTGTTACAGTTATGGTATCAGAGCAAAAACTCTTTCCTGTAGAAAACTTAAACATTAGTAATTAGGCATGTGAGGACTGGTAGACGTCTAGGATAGAATTCTGTTAAATATTCCTAGTTACTCGTCATCGCATCCATATTCTAACTCTTGCATCTATTTTGATAGTTGCCTCCTCGTCGCCAAACTCGTAGGAATGCCCACACGACTAACCGTCTGCCTAACGACACTTCCTCAAATGAAAATCCACGTGAACCAAACATGGTTTCTTCTATCAACCAGCATTTGTCAGACTACTTCTGATCCTTGTTGCTCAGACCGTAGAGGCTGTTATGAACAAACTCAAGGATGTGCTAACACTAATTTCGGAGGCGTTATTGATGAGAATACCACCAACAACACTTCTGAAGGCATCTATGTGTGGCTCCGTCATTTCCAAAGGCAACACCCAAAATCTTTCAGCCACGCTCCTACTCCAATCGAGGCACGAAACTAGATAAACCATATAGAGAAGATCTTTGAGGTACTGGGAGTTGCAGATTAGTACAAGGTCAGGCTGGAAACCTTCAAGCTAGAAGACGATGCACAAACTTGGTGGGAAGGATACAAACAAATCATAGGAGGAGATGCTTATGTCGCCACTCTTTCGTGGGCTGAATTTCGTACCATCTTCTACGATAGGTATTTCTAGGCTGACAAAGAAGTTCACATTAGGGACTATGCGGTTATTCGAAAAGGGATTGACGAGCTTGCTTTGGAGTTTATTACCCGATTCTCAAGGTTGGCCAGTATTGTGGGAGAAGAAGCAGGATCAGCCATAGTTCATGCTGAGAAGTGCAAATGGGCAGTTAATGATGAATTCAGAATTTGATCATGTTCATGAAGTTCAAGGACGTCACTGAGGTGGCAGATGCAATTAAGACATTCGAGTCATAGAAAGGAATTCTTATCTCGAACTAGGGAAAAAATGAACAGAGACAAAAACGGATTTCCTAAACAGGCTACGGGCCAGTCATCCTCTTCTACAAACCATCAGGACCGTAGAGTTCAAGCGAATGAAACCCTGGAAATCAGACACGTCTTTGGAAGCAAAGGCCCCTCAATCAGAAACATGTCCAGAATCAGATTCAGCCAAATGGAGGACCTGACAGGGCTTAATTAATGAACCAGAATTAGACCACGATTACTTTATGCAATACTTGTTGTAAGAAACATCATGGCGTATGCCGTAGGGCCGTGGGAACATGCTTCAGATGTAGCTAGACTGGACACATGATTAAAGACTGTACCAATCCTGATACTAAGAGGATTACCAGAGGGAATGTAACACCACCAAACACTGTAACATCCGTCGAAAAACGGGTTTCCAAAACCCGCTTCGGTTATTAATCGAATATTTCAGTTATAATTTTCGTTGCGTATTTAATGTTCATATTAATTTTAATCGATATATAATTAATAAACATTGTTAGAATTTTAAACCATAATTAATAAATAATAAAAATAAGAGAATAAAAAATAAATGAGGCTGCCGGGTTTCGAACCCGGGTCAGCCGCTTCAATAAACAAACACTACACCACTCCGCCACATGACACCTTTGTGTAATTACTGAAACAAATAATACTTAAATTAAAACTCGAATTCAAAACCGGACTTCAGCGCGGCAGAACTCGCAATCACCGGAAATTCCGGCAATCCGTGAGTTTAGCCATTTTCCTTTTGACTATAACGTTATAACCGACTTCGACATCGGTTATAACCGACGTCTAACAATCAGTTGCGGTCATAACCGCCGGAGAAACCTTGACCACGAATCAAGACCAAATTCGGACTAAATACATGCTGTTTCTTCCCTATAAATACCCACCCAAACCTCTGGTAATCTTTTCGCTCAAAATCGCACAAACTCTCGAAGCTTTAGCACTCGCCGGAGATATTTTATAGTCGCCGGACTTTCACCGGAAAACCGAGACTTACTTCAAATCGGTAAAATTCTCGACTCTTTTGGTTGTAATCCATTATTAGACATATATTAACTTCAATCCTTCAACCAGAATCTGTCCCAGACTACGCTGCCGGGAAATCTCACACTCGCCGGAATTCCACTGAAACATCAAAGTCTCACTGTTGATCGGTATAATCATCTAAAAACTCTTGCAATCTCTTACTCAGTAACTTAATTTCATAACACAAGAAACTAAACTGTCAAACATTTCACTCAGCCGAGAGTCACAAATCAGAGCCGACGACTCCTGCCGGTAATCTGAAGTAAACGCACTGTTTGGTACAATTCTGTTCTTTAATCTCGTTATCTAATACATTCCAACCAATTATAAGTTTTGATAATCGAATTAAACTAGAACAGTCGGGCATCTCTGTTCTGTGTCTTTGGAAACGAAGAAGACGAAGTCAAGCATGTGTATAAGTTTAATTAAAACTGAATATTTAACCGGGTTAGACACACAGTCCAGCGGTGGACTGTGTGCACAAACAATGCACACGTCCCGGGTTCGAATCGCATACGTTACCGAATTTCAGAATTAAAACCAACATTTTTACAACTGAATCGGATCAGGTCACCGAATGATAATAAGTATAATTAAATCCAATAGTTAAGCAGATATGACACACAGCCCAACTGGTTGGGCTGTGCGTACTCGAACCGAACGTCTCGAGTTCGACTCCGGGTCACTGGAGGCGGGTCGGCCATTTTAAATCATTTTTGAAATAAACTAAATTAGATAAAAGTTAATCAGTATATATATATAATTAAAACAGAGAATATTTCGGGTTAGACACGTAGCTCAGTTGGTAGAGCTGCGTGCACGTGTACGAGAGGTCTCGGGTTCGAACCTCACTCAGCGCATGAATAAACTGAATCCGACCGGTCAACGGTCAAAGTCAAAAGTCAACATTTTTATATTTTTTTCTTTATTTATTTAATCAGAAAATTATTTTAAAATACTTAAAAATAATATTTTTAAAGTTAGAAAATGTCCTTAAACTCACAAAAATAAATCTAAAAATCCTATTAAGATTATGAATTAAAAGAATTAATCTCAAATAAAATCCATTTATTTACCGAACTATTTCGTTATTATTTTAAGTTAGTTTTCCTCGTCGATCAAATCCCAAAACTCGTGCGCATCCAACGTCATCAAAAGAACGCACCCAATGTGAGTGAATCTTACAAATTCCCCGTTTTAATCACATTTTGGGGTGTATCATGTGTCGTTTAATTCCTTATTATATTTAAACACTTGTGCATCCATCATATCCGTGATCAAATGTGTATCAATTATGTATCAATGGTTGTGTGAATTATGTTTAGTTGAAGTTATCATTTTCAGTACATGCATTTCATTAGGCCCATCAGCTCCCCGTGGGATACGGGTTGAGTATCAGGTGCCTCATTCGATCGGCTCCGTTTGATTGAGCCTCGATCTCAAATACATCATCATTCATGTCATTTACTCATCCAATGTGATTTGCGTTTATGCTATATATATATGTTTGCTCACATGTGATTATTGCACAAATTTTCAATATTAAATACAACAAGAAAATAAATAACAATGTTTTCTCAAGGTTCACTCGCCAACTTTTGTTGACCCAAAATCTCCCCCCGTTTTACACATGATACAGGTGATCCAGTTGAGGCAAGAAACACATAGAAGGCTTAGAAGAATAAATCAGTTTAAGCTTTGGATTGTTTTACTTAGTTTCATTTTCCTTGTAATTGTATGGATTTGATTGGAATATTTAAGTTGTAATTTGAATTTAATAAATATGAAACATTTTAGTAAACATCATGAGCTTTGGTGATAACCCAATTATGCCCCGACTCTTATTCCGCTGCGGGTCGGGGTGTGACAGATTGGTATCAGAGCCATGACTATAGAGATATAGGATATGTTATTAGACCCTTAGAGCCTATACTATAGTTGATTAGAATTTTTAAATTGTTTATGCGTTACATACAAAATTCATGATGTTTATATGCTTTATGTTTATTGTTACATTCAATGTTATGCAAGCATGTTCATAAGTACATATTATTATACAATGCTCATCATGAATCATATCCTCATAACATATCATATCCATGAGAGCACACACCTCACAATTCCCATGATTTTTGCAACGATTTTTGTATTTTTCAAATCACATCAAAGTGAGTTCTCATGACGAGCATGTAGTAACTGGAAGGGTACGAGTACCAGTAGTCGGAACGTCCTGTCTAGGCTTGGCATTCTAAATCCAAAAAAAGGACCAGTTTGCCTACCTGGGGACTAACGATGAGAGTACGAAGGACCTATTAGGCCAAAGCATGCTATATCAAACGTCGTGTGAGCTAACCCCACTTTGAGTTGTCATTGTGTCTACACCTGGACACCCTCCTACCATACATCTCGCAATCATATTTCATGGTTTTCATTCGGGTGATGCGAGTGTTAAACCGCCAACACCAATGTGAATCCTACCAAGCCAATAGTCATGGGGGCCCACATGACTATACAGGCGATGGTATGGGGGACATTGGAGGCCCAAACATGAGCAAACCCAAGACATCCTATGGATGTAGTTGCATTATTGATAGTTATGTTATTTTTATTCTTTTAACGACACATGACACCTAAAAAAAACTTCTTAAACTCACAATCTTCCTATGAATGTTCCTGTAGATGTTGGCTAGGCAACTACGTGGAGGTAGAAAGTCAGGAAGATCCAATGAACGCTTGGCCACTCAAATTGCTAAACAAATGGCCGCGGTATCTCCTAACATCGTGATTCAAGTTCAACAAGCTCTCACCGCAAATCCTATCAAACCTCCCAATCAAGAAGACCAGAGCGTCGCCAACCCTCACTCCAAAAAGTGCTCCTACAAACACTTCAAATCTTGCGATCCCCCAAAGTATGAAGGGACCGAAGGTGTTACTGCCCTCCTCCACTGGTTTGAAGAAATGGAGAACACCTTCCTCAATTGCGATTGTCCCGAGGATCGCAAGGTACGTTATGCATCAGGGAGACTGTTTGGGGTAGCCCTTACCTGGTGTAACACAGAAAAGGGTATGCGAGGAGTCGAAGATGCCATGGCCTTATCATGGGAAGAGTTAAGGGAACTCATGACAAGGCGCTTCTGTCCGAGAAGCGAAATCAAAAAGTTGGAAGATGAGTTCCACTCGTTGAAACAAAAGGAAGGGAATCACACTTCCTACAACAAAAGATTTCTCGAACTGAACCAAATGATCCCTAATCTGTTCACCCCCGTGTACCGCCTGGTTGAACACTACATTCGAGGCCTCCCCTCGAAAATTCAAGACTCGGTTCTAAGCACTTCGCCTGCAACACTTGAAGCCGCAATGGAACTAGCTACCGAACTTACCGAGAATCGCATCCGAAACGGTAAATTCAAGGATGAGAAAAAGAAAGCCCCCATTGAGGCCCAAAATTCAAACCATTCCATCTCCTCTTCAAAGTTTGCTGGTAAGAGAAAACGAAACAGCAGAAATTTTGCCGTCACACACACAAACTCTCCTATCACTGCCGCACCAATCACCCAAGTTGCTCCCTCAGCTGCACGTTCAAAAAGCTATACACCGGCCCATACCCAAAATGCAACCGTTGTCAATACCATCACCTCCCCGAAATCTCTTGCCAACATTGCACCAGCTGTGGCCATGCGGGTCATACCATCCAAACTTGTCGCACACTTCAGCGAATGAACCGCAATCAACCCTCAACCCAAACCCACCATCAGATAGTGGGTCAAGCCTAACAACCTTTACTCCTACCACCTGCCCAACATATAGCCCAATCCTACTACCAACCCAACTACCCCATGATGCAACCTATGCGAGCTTGTTACAACTGTGGAGACCCAAACCACTTCAGGAACACATGTCCCCGTTTGGTAAACATCATCCATGCTCAAGCTCAGGCGAATCCGGTAAACCAAGCTAACCAAGCTCCTCCACCTGCTAGAGGAAGAGCTTTCAACATCAATGCCAACCAAGCTAGAGCTGACAACAACGTGGTTAACGGTACGTTTCTCGTCAATGGTAGTTATGCATCCATGTTATTCGATACTGGCGCGGATAAGAGTTTTGTGGGTTTAGAATTTGAACCCATCCTCAACTAAACTCGTGATAATCTCATGGAATCTCTAACGGTGGAAGTTGCTGACGGAAAACCCGTTTCATTAAATTCTATTATACGAAATTGTACCCTCACTCTAAACGATCACGATTTTCCAGTTGACCTCATTCCTATGAAGTTGGGAAGTTTCGATATTATAATCAGTATGGACTGGCTCAGCCAGCATCACGCTGAAGTAGTATGCGCGAAAAGTTCATTCGCATTCCTCTTGCAGACGGTCAGACCCTGCGTATCTTTGGAGAAACCCCTTCGAAAGGACTCAAATTAATGTCCTGTCTTCAAGCCCGAAAATATCTCCGCAAGAACTATGTCGCATTCCTAACTCACGTCGTCAAGAAAGGAAACAAGGAGAAGAAACTCGAAGATATACCAGTAGTGAAAGAATTCCCACAAGTCTTTCCCGACGACATCTCAGGACTCCCTCATGTGAGAGAAGTCGAATTCCGCATCGATCTTGTACCTGGCGCTACACCAGTTGCAAAATCTCCTTATAGGCTAGCCCCATCCGAAATGCAAGAGCTGGCCAGTCAACTGCAAGAACTGACTAACAAAGGATTCATACGTCCTAGCTCCTCGCCTTGGGGTGCACCTGTTCTTTTTGTGAAGAAGAAAGATGGAACGTTTCGCATGTGTATCGACCACAGAGAACTTAACAAGCTAACGGTTAAAAATCGCTATCCACTACCTCGCATTGATGACCTCCTAGACCAACTTCAAGGCGCCACCTGTTTTTCAAAAATCGACCTTCGTTCTGGTTATCATCAACTCAGAGTACATGAAGAAGACGTCCCAAAGACCGCCTTCCGGACTCGTTATGGTCATTACGAATTCATGGTCATGCCATTCGGTTTAACCAACGCCCCAGCTGTCTTCATGGATCTAATGAATAGGGTATGCAAACCCTACCTCGACCGTTTCGTCATAGTCTTCATCGACGACATCCTTATCTACTCCAAGTCTAAAACCGATCATGAACGACACCTTCGACTCATCCTTACACTCTTAAGGACTGAAAAGCTCTACGCTAAGTTCTCAAAATGCGAATTCTGGTTAAGAGAAGTACAATTCCTTGGGCATGTCGTTAATGACAAGGGAATACATGTCGATCCTTCAAAAATCAAGGCAGTACAGGAATGGCAAGCGCCACGTCCCCTACCGAAGTAAGTCATTTCTTGGTTTGGCTGGTTACTATCGCCGCTTCATTGCCAATTTTTCCCGTATTGCTGTACCACTCACGGCTTTGACTCATAAAGGAAAACCCTTCATATGGGGACCTAAACAAGAAGAAGCCTTCCAAACTCTAAAGCAAAAACTTTGTGACGCACCTATCCTCACACTCCCTGAAGGTTGCGATGACTTTGTAGTATATTGCGACGCATCAGGGCAAGGACTAGGCTGTGTATTAATGCAAAGAGGAAAAGTGATAGCCTATGCTTCTAGACAACTCAAGGTTCATGAAAAGAATTACACCACCCACGACCTGGAACTTGGAGCCGTTGTGTTCGCTCTCAAGATATGGAGACATTACCTCTACGGTACCAAGTGTGAAATATACACTGACCACAAGAGCCTCCAACATATCTTCAATCAAAAGGAGTTGAATATGAGGCAACGAAGATGGGTCGAACTTCTTAACGACTACGACTGTGAAATTCGGTATCATCCTGGCAAGGCAAACGTAGTGGCTGATGCACTCAGTCGAAAAGGTTATGCGAACTCCATTCGTCTTCTATGTTCGCAAATCATAACCGACATCAAAGATCGAATCCGAGCAGCTCAACATGTTTCTGTAACAGAAAACGACGTACGCGATGAGCCGTTATGTGGAGCAGAACTCAAAATCGAAACCAAATCTGACGGCATTCTATACTATCTAAATCGCATATGGATTCCCGATCGCGATCAACCTTCGTGATTTCCTTATGAATGAGGCGCACAAAACACGGTACTCTGTACACCCAGGAGCCGACAAGATGTATCAAGACCTATGATACACCTACTGGTGGCCGGGCATGAAAAAGGATATTGCTGTTTTTGTTTCCAAGTGCCTTACCTGTTCCAAAGTAAAAGCTGAACATCAAAGACCTTCAGGACTTCTAACCCAACCTGAAATACCTGTATGGAAGTGGGAAAACATAACCATGGACTTCATTACCGGGTTACCTCGCACCTCCGGTGTGTATGACACCATATGGGTAATCATTGATCGTCTTACAAAATCAGCTCACTTCATTCCGACTCGCGAGGACTTCAAGAACGAGAAGTTAGCTCGTATCTACATCAGCGAGATCGTAAGCCGTCATGGTGTACCTTTAAGCATCATTTCAGACTGTGATGGTCGTTTCACTTCACGAACATGGCGAGCCGTACAAACCGCCTTGGGTACACGATTAGACCTCAGTACCGCTTTTCATCCTCAAACTGATGGACAATCTGAACGCACCATCCAAACTCTTGAAGACATGCTTCGAGCATGTGTCATAGACTTCAAAGGGATTGGGACGCTCATCTACCATTAGTTGAATTTTCGTACAACAATAGCTACCATTCAAGTATCGGCATGGCTCCTTTCGAAGCTTTATATGGTCGTAAGTGCCGATCTCCCGTATGTTGGCACGAAACAGGGGAAGCACAAATCACCGGTCCAGAATTAATTCAAGAAACAACCGACAAGGTCATTCAAATTCGAAACAATCTTCTAGCAGCTCAAAGTCGTCAAAAGAGTTATGCAGACAAACGATGAAAGCCCTTGGAGTTTGACATTGGGGATCAAGTACTTTTAAAAGTATCACCGTGGAAGGGAGTGATTCGTTTTGGCCAGAAGGGCAAGCTAGCACCACGCTACGTAGGACCTTTCAAGATACTCGAAAGAGTAGGACCTGTAGCATACAAGCTTGACCTACCAGAAGAACTCAACAGAATTCATCCCACATTCCACGTATCAAACTTGAAAAAGTACCTCGCCGATGAGAACCTCCATATTCCTCTAGAAGACATTCAGATCGATGAATCTATGCACTTCATTGTAAGGCAAGTAGAAATCATGGACTTCGGAGAGAAGCGTTTAAGACGAAGTCGTATTCAATTGTCAGGGTACGCTGGGAGTCAAAACGAGGACATGAGTTTACTTGGGAACGTGAAGACTCAATGCGCGAGAAATACCCACATCTTTTTCCTGTTACCACTACTACTTAAATTTCGGGACGAAATTTTTAAAAGTAGGGGATACTGTAACATCCGTCGAAAAATGGGTTTCCAAAACCCGCTTCGGTTATTAATCGAATATTTCAGTTATAATTTTCGTTGCGTATTTAATGTTCATATTAATTTTAATCGATACATAATTAATAAACATTGTTAGAATTTTAAACCATAATTAATAAATAATAAAAATAAGAGAATAAAAAAAATAAATGAGGCTGCCGGGTTTCGAACCCGGGTCAGCCGCTTCAACAAACAAACACTACACCACTCCGCCACATGACACCTTTGTGTAATTACTGAAACAAATAATACTTAAATTAAAACTCGAATTCAAAACCGGACTTCAGCGCGGCAGAACTCGCAATCACCGGAAATTCCGGCAATCCGCGAGTTTAGCCATTTTCCTTTTGACTATAACGTTATAACCGACTTCGACATCGGTTATAACCGACGTCTAACAATCAGTTGCGGTCGGAACCGCCGGAGAAACCTTGACCACGAATCAAGACCAAATTCGGACTAAATACATGCTGTTTCTTCCCTATAAATACTCACCCAAACCTCTGGTAATCTTTTCGCTCAAAATCGCACAAACTCTCGAAGCTTTAGCACTCGCCGGAGATATTTTACAGTCGCCGGACTTTCACCGGAAACCGAGACTTACTTCAAATCGGTAAAATTCTCGACTCTTTTGGTTGTAATCCATTATTAGACATATATTAACTTCAATCCTTCAACCAGAATCTGTCCCAGACTACGCTGCCGGGAAATCTCACACTCGCTGGAATTCCACTGAAACATCAAAGTCTCACTGTCGATCGGTAAAATCATCTAAAAACTTTTGCAATCTCTTACTCAGTAACTTAATTTCATAACACAAGAAACAAAACTGTCAAACATTTCACTCAGCCGAGAGTCACAAATCAGAGCCGACGACTCCTGCCGGTCATCTGAAGTAAACGCACTGTTTGGTACAATTCTGTTCTTTAATCTCGTTATCTAATACATTCCAACCAATTATAAGTTTTGATAATCGAATTAAACTAGAACAGTCAGGCATCTCTGTTCTGTGTCTTTGGAAACGAAGAAGACGAAGTCAAGCATGTGTATAAGTTTAATTAAAACTGAATATTTAACCGGGTTAGACACACAGTCCAGCGGTGGACTGTGTGCACAAACAATGCACACGTCCCGGGTTTGAATCGCATACGTTACCGAATTTCAGAATTAAAACCAACATTTTTACAACTGAATCGGATCAGGTCCCCGAATGATAATAAGTATAAATAAATCCAATAGTTAAGCAGATATGACACACAGCCCAACTGGTTGGGCTGTGCGTACTCGAACCGAACGTCTCGAGTTCGACTCCGGGTCACTGGAGGCGGGTCGGCCATTTTAAATCATTTTTGAAATAAACTAAATTAGATAAAAGTTAATCAGTATATATATATAATTAAAACAGAGAATATTTCGGGTTAGACACGTAGCTCAGTTGGTAGAGCTGCGTGCACGCGTACGAGAGGTCTCGGGTTCGAACCTCACTCAGCGCATGAATAAACTGAATCCGACCGGTCAACGGTCAAAGTCAAAAAGTCAACATTTTATATTTTTTTCTTTATTTATTTAATCAGAAAATTATTTTAAAATACTAAAAATAATATTTTTAAAGTTAGAAAATGTCCTTAAACTCACAAAAATAAATCTAAAAATCCTATTAAGATTATGAATTAAAAGAATTAATCTCAAATAAATCCATTTATTTACCGAAACCCATTTCGTTATTATTTTAGGTTAGTTTTCCTCGTCGATCAAATCCCAAAACTCGTGCGTATCCAACGTCATCAAAAGAACGCACCCAATGTGAGTGAATCTCTACAATTTCCCCGTTTTAATCACATTTTGGGGTGTATCATGTGTCGTTTAATTCCTTATTATATTTAAACACTTGTGCATCCATCATATCCGTGATCAAATGTGTATCAATTATGTATCAATGGTTGTGTGAATTATGTTTAGTTGAAGTTATCATTTTCAGTACATGCATTTCATTAGGCCCATCAGCTCCCCGTGGGATACGGGTTGAGTATCAGGTGCCTCATTCGATCGGCTCCGTTTGATTGAGCCTTGATCTCACATACATCATCATTCATGTCATTCGATCGGCTCCATTTGATTGAGCCTTGATCTCAAATACATCATCATTCATGTCATTTACTCATCCAATGTGATTTGCGTTTATGCTATATATATATGTTTGCTCACATGTGATTATTGCACAAATTTTCAATATTAAATACAACAAGAAAATAAATAACAATGTTTTCTCAAGGTTCACTCGCCAACTTTTGTTGACCCAAAATCTCCCCCCGTTTTACACATGATACAGGTGATCCAGTTGAGGCAAGAAACACATAGGAAGGCTTAGAAGAATAAATCAGTTTAAGCTTTGGATTGTTTTACTTAGTTTCATTTTCCTTGTAATTGTATGGATTTGATTGGAATATTTAAGTTGTAATTTGAGTTTAATAAATATGAAACATTTTAGTAAACATCATGAGCTTTGGTGATAACCCAATTATGCCCCGACTCTTATTCCGCTGCGGGTCGGGGTGTGAAAACACTGGGGAGGAGTTTTGCACTTTCTGCTACAGATGCTGATAACGCCTCAGGTACTGTGTCTGGAATCCTTCAGCTTGGTGATCATAGATTGTGTTATTTGATAGGGGAGCAACACATTCCATAGTTTCTAACTCGTTCACTAGATACCTTAAGATCACACCAACACCGCTAGAACACACTTTGTCTATTTCTACTCCTATAGAGAACTCTGTCCTGATCACTCATGTTTATAAAGATTGTCCAATCCGTATAGAATCCGTTGTGTGTAATGCAAATCTTTTCTGATGATATATGTGCCTTTGATGTGATCCATGCGATGGATTAGTTAACTCGCCATCGTCTGCTATTGATTGTGTTGATGCATATGTCTGTTGCCTACGTCATCGTATAACGTCGAGTCTGTGTATAGGAGCAAAAAGTTAAGTTTATGTATCATGAGAGACAAGTTCGCCCGAACTTGTATGGTGCATGAATAAGTTCGCCCGAACTTGTCATGTGAAGGACAAGTTCGCCCGAACTTGTCCAAGGCACATTCCAGGCGAACTTGTTCTCATATATATAGGAGTCTTGATTTCTCATTTGTAAGAATCAGAGATTTTGTCAACTGGACGGCGAAGCTCTGTCCAAGTGTTTCCAGGATCTGTAACGTCTACACATTAATGAAATAGTGATTAAACAATAAAGAACTTGTATCCAATGTCACCTATGCAAATGGATTCCGCACGTTTACCTTAGGTTTGCCAAATTAGGACCAGAACGATCCGTACAACGGACCTACAATTGGTACCAGAGCAGGATTGGCTAATTTGAAGACATTGGACATAGAACTTCACATCTTCTACTCATTTCTTTCATTTTTAACTTTTTTTGGACATTACACAGACAAAATTGACTGATTTTCAAGTATAATACTTAAAAAACCATAATAGTAAAACCCTTGAAAAGATCAGAGCTTAAAACAAACGAATTCATGTCGAAAATTTGAAAAAAAACCATGTTTGAAAACACATGTTCGCTCGAACTTGACTGGAAAATTCACAATTTTTCATCAAGTTCGCCCGAACTTGGTTGATTTTTCAAGATTTTTGGATAAGTTCACTCGAACTTGCTAAGTTTCCCTTTCAAGTTTGCCCAAACTTGATCAAAGTTTGCTGAAAATTTCTTACAAGTCTGCCCGAACTTGATAAATCTCTTGGAATTTCAACAAGTCCGCTCGAACTTGTTCTCAGGGTGATTTTTTTTTCATAAATATCAATAAAGTTCGCTCGAACTTGTCCAAGGTTTCTAAAAAAAAGGCATGAAAATTCAGAAAAATGCTCGGACATCATATATCGTTAGATTCGTATCGACGAGACGAGTTTAAAGCTCTAATCTGGTAAAAACAGTTTTCAGAAAAATTTAAACGTTTTTAGCGAACCGATTGTTGATTAAGAAGTCAATTTTTACTAAAATTGTCTGTTTGCTAATCATATTTCAAGTGTTTTTGAACGACAGATAAATTTGGAAAATGAAATGGAGTCCGTGAAGCCGCCAAAATTGATGGGTATGAACGAGTATGAAGGCTGGAAAGATAAATTCGAGAACTGGGTACGAGCAAATCACTTCTATGGATTGGGTTGCTGTTCAAACTGGATTTAAATGGCCAGTAGATGAACGTGCAGCTAAGCTTTCAATATCAAAGTTTACACCTAAACTGAATGATGCATATGCGCATGAGAAGAAGATACTAACCGTGTTACAACAATCGATAAAAGAAGATATCTTGTTTTTGTTACCAGAGTACAAAACTACACAGGATTTGTGGAAATCTCTGGGTGCTAAATATTTAGAAAGTGCTGAGATGATTAAGAACAAGAAGGTGTTAATCAAGAAGAAGTCTGATCGTGTTAGTGATCAAGGAAATGATCGAGAAGCACAAAGTTCAAATGGTCAGTTTAAGAGAGAAGGTAGTATGATTGCGAAGAACTGTGAAGAACAAGTTTAAAAAACGTCTACAAATAAGTCTTCAAGTTCTAAAAAAATCTGGCCAGTCTATGATGTAGATTTAACTGACTATCTGGCAGAAAATGCCAAACTCCTGAGTAATCTTGAGAGTTTGACATTAGAAAATAAAAAGTTAAAAGAAAATGAAATGATTTTTGAAAATAGAATAAAAACTTTAGAAAATGAAAAATCTGTTTTAAATAAAAATGATTTTAAAAAACAAATTATAATAAACTCGCATCTTGAAAAATCAGGAAACTTGAACAAGATGTTGAGAATACTAAAAATAAAGCTTTTGATTTAGAAAAGAAGTTGAAAGGTTCGTGACCTCGTCATTAATGTTAGATCATATATGTCCAAAATCGATCAGCGAAAATAAAAAGAAAATCCTAATAAGTGACAATGTCACAAATTATGACAATGTCATAATTGAGGATTGTGATGATAATACCGATAATGAAAGAGCTAAATATGATAAAAATCAAATATTTTTAAAACTAAAAGAAAATTTTCAAGAAATTGTTCTACAATCTACTGAAAAAGGTGAATGCTCAACGCAAAAACCTTCTAAGCAGAATGGAGAACGAAAATAAAAAAAAAACAAAGTTTCAAAAATTCTGAAAATTTTCAAAAGAAAAATAAAAGCTCATCGGTACGATCATCCAATTATTATAGAAATTCCAAAAATTTGTAAATCAAAACTCACAAAAATTTGTAAATAAGTTGTGCAGGTCGGACCACAATGCTTCAACGTCAAATCATGCTTTTAGAAGAAACAGGAAAGATGGTTACCACACATCAAATCAATGTTATGATTTGAGTGTATGGTTTGCTAGAAAGGATCAGTATGAGAACAGGAAGTGTCATAAATGTGGAGTAACTGGACACATTGCTAGAAAATGTTTTCAAATTAATCCTAAACCTGTTCATATTGATAAGAAAAATTTTGAAGATTTGAAAGTACCAACTTAGGTTTGGAAACAATGTACAGAAATTACAAACAAGGTGAAACCAGTTATTACTAAGTTTTCAACTTTTGAAACTGGTGAATCTTCGAATAGTAATGAACAAAAAGTTTCTACATTGTATTTCAAAAAAACTTTAACGAAAGGTCAAACATGGTTGGTAAAAGAAAAAGAAGTCAAAAAATCAGTGAAAATAGAAAGTTTAGAGATTTTCCAAAACTTGATAAAGTCCAAAATAAACCTGATTGTGAAAAGAAAGTCAAAGTTAAGGTTGAAGAAATAACACCTAAGACTGCAAAGGCTTGGGTGTCTCTATTCAACTAATTGTTTGAATTTTTGTGCAGGAACTTCCAAAATAAAAGCAAAATCATTGAGAATGGAGTTCAGTAGCACTCAATGAAGACAGGCCAGGTTATCAAGTTATATATAAAGGCCATTGTTAAAAAAAAATTTGAAATTCAAATAACGTTTACTTTACAATTTTTGGAGAAAATTTTTCGAAAAACATGTTTCAATAATGTTTACTTGAAAGTTTTACAAATTTTTGAAGAAAATTTGAAAATTTTCACAGAACCCTCATTGTTGAATAGACAAAACTTAGAGATATAAATGTTTATTAACATAAAAGTGTCAAGGTTTTTGTCATCATGAGGGTGAGAGAGGTCTAAAAGAAAATTTGTGAAGCATGGATGGAGAATTGAAGTGATTCTATTCGGTTGGTCAATGTTTTTCCATAAATCAAACAAATCCAAAAATATGTTTTTGAATTTTAGGGGAGAAAATTTTTTTCAGAAAATCCAAAAACATATTAAAAGCGAAAAGTACAAAAAACATTGAAAAAGGCAAAAAGAGTTTTGTGGATAAAAGGAATTGATAGTACATCACTGGACTATCAGAGTATGCTAAGGATTTGTAAAGTTTAAAAAAAGTGATAAACAAGTCTTACTCTGGATGTGTCGATAGGCTTTACACGTTCAGTAAATTGTTTTCGGGATATAAACTAAATTTTACAACTGCTTAAACTTGTGGATTAACATCTCTCGGATATATGGACTTAGTACTCCGAAATTTCGTTTGAGTTGCCTGATTCTGAGATACGAGGTCTTTATAGATGATTGATAGCTGGGGTATTATCTAAGTTCTTCTGACTTTGCGTAAGCAATGGCCTAGAACTTCTATAATGCTTTTGCAAAAATCCCCTAAAACTGCATTTAATTGAAAATATCGAAAGATACTACAATTGCAGTTCAAAAAGATTCCATTTTGGAACACTACCTTATAAGTCGAGCCTTCATCTCTCTGTCGGTACGGTGGTACTAACCTGAGCTCTCAAGGTCTCGCATAACCCAGATACAGATACAGTGACGCTATATTCACCTGTAAGATGAAATCTATGGAATCTTGATGCGGGAGTATATTCTGAGATGGGAACCATAGTTGAGTCAAGTTTCATAATTCTACTAACATATCTTGGAACAATTGAGAAATGTGTCGAAGTATAAGTGGATAATTATATCGACAATCTAGGTAAACGAGTTTAAAGCTTAAAGTCAATCAAAAGGTCAATGGTACTAGTGATATGTCTCAAAAACTGATATGATCCTTGAACACAAACTCAACAAAAATATGTTTATAAATATGTTTGTACATATTTAGTGTTTGATATTCATTTCATAAAATCAAAAAGATTATATTATCTTTTAGTTTCGACCACCGATGATGAAAAACTGATTTTCGAAGTCTAGAGTTGCTGAACAAATCTAAAAACTTTTGAAAACTGATCTGAAAAGTTTAAAAGTTTATTAAGTTGAAACTTACATTTGAACAAAAACGTCAGTTTAGTGTCAAAACGTTTAATCAAGATCATTAAATTGAACTTGATACATGAATCAGATATTCAAGGTCATTAATTTGGACTTGATTAGCTGAGAGGATTTAAAACTGATAGAAGATTAAAATTTGAAATGTTTGTGTTATGAAATTTCAAAGTTTGAATCTGAAATATTTCTTTGAATGTTTGAGGAACTTTGAAACAGGAAGTAGATTTTAAGGGGGAGCTGGATAAAAACGTTGATTGAAGATACCAGAAAGCTCAAAGCAAGAGGGGGCATGGTGATTCAAGTTTTATCAAGACAAGCTCAAGAAAAGAGAAAAGGATTGTAGATGTTATGAACATCATGGATGTTAAAGTTATTCAAGAAATAAAGATCAGAAAATATTAAAGACTCAGGATTTTAATTGAAGAATGATGACTACGGCAACATCCAAGGGGGAGTCTGTTGATGCATATGTCTGTTGCCTACGTCATCATATAACGTCGAGTCTGTGTATAGGAGCGAAAAGTTAATTTTATGTATCATGAGAGACAAGTTCGCACGAACTTGTATGGTGCATGAACAAGTTTCGCACGAACTTGTCCAAGGCACATTCCAGGGGAATTGTTCTCCTATAAATAGGAGCCTTGATTTCTCATTTGTAAGAATCAGAGATTTTGTCAACTGGACGACGAAGCTCTGTCCAAGTGTTTCCAGGATCTGCAACGTCTACACATTAATGAAACAGTGATTAAACAGTAAAGAACTTGTATCCAGTGTCGCCTATGCAAACAGATTCTGCACATTTACCTTAGGTTTGCCAAAGTAGGACCAGAACGATCCGTACAACGGACCTACAGATTGTTATTCTAAGCGTTTCATATTTGGCAATCTTTGTCGGCCTAATCTTATTATCACTGGGTTCAACCCCATAAACCTCTTAATATCATCTCTGCGCTCAAGGCTCATAAGTTATTCTCGCATGGTTGTGCTGGATTCTTAGCTTCGACTAAAGATACCTCTGTTATTGGAAATGGCATCGATAGCCTTCCTATTGTTCATGAGTATCCTGACGTATTTCTGATGAATTACCAGGACTGCTTCTTGACCGTGAGATAGAGTTCACTATCGAGTTGATTCCTGGTGCCGAGCCTATCTCTAAAGCACCATATCTTATGGCTCCATTGGAACTAAAGGAGTTGAAGGAGCAACTGCAAGCATTGTTAGATTTGGGATTTATAAGACCAAGCGTTTCACCTCGGGGTGCATCGGTCTTATTCGTCAAAAAGGATAGTAGTATGCGGTTATGTATTGACTACCAGGAGCTGAATAAGATAACCATTCGTAACCGGTATCCTCTGCCTCGCATTTAGGGATGGCAATGGGTCGGGTTTGGGACGGGTTTAGGTAATCCCAAACCCAAACCCAGTTAGATAAGCTTGTCCCAAACCCGTCCCAAAACCCGTCTGGTTTCTTACGGGTAAATATCCAACGGGTATCGGGTATACCCGTGGGTTTCAGGTAAACCCGTTAATTTAAAAAATTTACCCACTGCGTATACCTGGTCCAAAACCCATCAGGTATCTATCGAGTAACTACTAATTAGTTACATTAAATATTATCACTATAAAAATGTATGAAATAATTATAATGCATACGAAAAAAAATACATACACATATAAAAATGGGTGTATCATAATATATATATACATATTTAAAAACATAAATCGGATATACAATTGGGTAAACGGGTACACTTTATCGGGTAATCGGGTCGGGTAAATGGGTATATCACCAAATCCTAAACCCCCAAACCCGTAAAAAAAATAAAAATTAATCCCAAACCCGTCCCAAACCCGATTATCCAACCCCAAACCTGTCGCAAATAAGTCGGGTTTCGGGTTAACCCATCGGGTTCGGGTTTGATTGCCATCCCTACTCGCATTGACCAACTTCAGGGTGCTAAGTTCTTCTCGAAGATAGATCTCCGATCCGGTTATCATCAACTAAAGATCAAGGAAGAGGATGTTCCTAAGACTGCTTTTCGGACTCGCTATGGTCATTACGAGTTCTTAGTTATGCCTTTTAGGCTAACTAATTCACTTGCGGTTTTCAAGGACTTGAAGAATCTAGTATTCCATGATTTCGTAGACAAATTCATCATAGTCTTTATCGACGACATGTTGGTGTATTCTAAGAGCCAGGAGGAACATGAAGGACATCTGTATGCAGTGCTAGGAACTTTGCGATAGAAGAAGCTATATGCAAAGTTTTCGAAGTGTGAGTTCCGGCTCAACCAAGTAGCATTCTTGGGCCATATTATGTCAGCTAACGGAATCAAGATGGACCACGCCAAGATTGAGGCTATTACGAACTGGCCTAGACCCACTTCTGCTACAGAGGTATGAAGTTTCTTGGGTCTAGCCGGCTACTACCGAAGGTTTGTTGAAGGATTCTCCACCATTGCCTTACCCCTCACACAACTTTTGAGGAAAGCAATTAAGTTCTCATGGAACGAGGAACGCGAAAAGAGCTTTGACGAATTAAAGAAATGCCTCGTATCTTCTCTGACTCTCCCTTCTAGATCAGGTGGTTATTAGATTTACAGTGATGCTTCGAAGAAAGTCTTAGGTTGCGTGTTAATGCAACATGGGAAGGTTATTGCTTATTAATCGCGTCAGCTAAAGCCCTATTAAGTTAATTGCCTGACGCTCGACTTGGAACTAGTTGCAGTTGTCTTTGCATTGAAGATTTGGCAACATTATCTGTATGGCGAGACATGTGACATCTTCACTGACCACAAGTATATATTCACTCAGAATGTGTTGAATATGAGGCAAAGAAGGTGTTTGGAACTTTTGAAGGATTATGACTCTAATATTTAATATCACCATGGTAAAGCTAATGTCGTAGCTGATGCTTTGAGTCGAAAGAATTTTGGGACAGTATCTTGCCTTCTTATTCAACCTCGCATTATCTCGGATCTCAATAGGATGGATATTGGAATTCATGTTGGCAAGTCAAATGGTTATCTTGCGAGAATGCACATAGAACCTGACCTCATATCGTGAATCAAGGAAGCACAGAAGCATGATGGAGAGTTATGGGCGATTGTGCAAAACCTCGAGCTGGGTAAACAATCAGAATTCCGCATAGATGAGCATGGTGTGATATGGTGCTGAAAAACGCTATGTGTACCCAATGATTCTGCCCTCCGCGAGTCATTATTAGCCGAGGCTGACAGCTCACCATTTTCTATTCACCCTAGATATACGAAGATGTATCGAGACTTACGTCAGAACTTTTGGTGGAATGGCATGAAAGAAGATGTGCCCAATACGTAAGTAAGTGTCTCACTTGCCAGCAAGTGAAAATCGAGCACCACTGATCAAGTGGTTTGTTGCAACCATTGGATATCCCCGTATGGAAATGGATGATATCTCGATAGATTTTGTTATGGGTTTACCAAAGACATTCAAGAAGAATGATACTAATATGGGTTGTAGTCGACCGACTATCTAAGTCAGCTCACTTCTACCGATTCAGCAAGGATTTTCGGTCAGCAAGTTGTCCACAATTTTCCTTCAAGAGATTATTCGACTCCATGGCACACCGTCTTCAATTGTTTCGGATAGAGATCCAAGATTCACCTTACGATTTTGGAAAGGCTTCCAAGCAGCTCAGGGAATGCAATTGAAATTTAGTACAACTTTCCACCCCTAGACAGGCGGATAATCAGAACGCACGATCCAGACTTTGGAAGACATGCTCCGTGCTTGTGCACTTGAATGGACTGGAAACTGGATAAATACTTGTGTCTTGTTGAGTTCGCCTACAATAACAGTTAGCAAGCAATTATTGGTATGGCACCTTTTGAGATCTTATACAGTCGGAGAGCTCTTATACGGTCAGAAAGGTCGAGCACCTATATGTTGGGAAGAAGTTGGAGAAAAGATCATTGAAGGACCTGAGTTAGTCCAAATTACTAATGAGAAAGTCACCATTACACACGAGAAACTTAAAGAAGCTTAGAGCCGACGAAAAAGTTATGCGGATCAACATAGATGAGCACTCGAATTCAAAGTCGGTGACGACGTATTTCTGAAAGTATCACCCTGTCGCGGTATCCATAGATTTGGTATCAAGGGAAAGCTTAGCCCTCATTTTATCGGTCCTTTCAAAATTCTTGAAAGAATTGGAGAGGTCTCTTATCGTCTAGCGTTACTGCCTCAATTCTCGCACGCTCATAATGTTTTTCATGTGTTCTTGCTGAGAGGATATAATTATCACCCGCTCCACATCATTAGTTATCCGTTGCATACGATTCATGAGGATCTTTCTTATGAGGAAGCACCTGAAGCTATCTTAGACCGTCAGGAAAGGGTTATGCATAGGAAAGTGATTCCTTTCATTAAGGTTTAGTGGAAGAACCATACTGAGCGAGAAGCAACATGGGAAATCGAGGAATCAATACATTCTTCATATCCTAGTCTCTTCGAGACATAGAACCTTTAGTCCAGGTAGCTATGAACCTTGCTTTGTTTGTTTGGCGAAATTTCCGATCTTTCTGTGTTAACTTATTATCTGACTTATGTGATATCTCTTATATGTGATTAAATATTTGTGGTAGATATTAGTATCGATAGTTATTTCGTTATCCGTTGACTTTGCGTATGGTTTTGTATGTATGGTGGGAGGACTGTTAGGGCATTGTTGTAAGGTAATTGACAGTTATGGTCATGAACATAATTGTGAATTACATGTACAAATGTGCACTTTTGGAATTTCTATCATATATATCAGCGTATCTGTCATGAAACCCTCATTTTGATACTACCATATTGATCCGTATCCTAATCTGCAAATTTCAAGAACGAAATTTCTTTTAAGGGGGTAATAGTTGTAATACCCATATATATATATATATATATCTGCAAATGGGAAAATTGCAATTGTAAAAGATAGATAAATTGCGAGACAACTTGCTTTGGATATGTGAATTGGGTGGATGAGAATTATTTTTGAATAAAATATAGTTTTGCATGAATTATTCATTTATGCAAGAACCTTGCAACTTGCATAACCTAGAAGTTTCTTTAACCTCTATAAATATGATACGTAATCATTCATTTCCTTCACCCAATCTCATGCTCAATTCCTTTCTATAATATTTTCCCTTTACTTTAGTGAAGAAAATCGGGTTCCGGTAACCATAATCGAGATCGAACACCATACCGACACCACTTCTCATTTACCACCATCTATACTAAACCACTCGAAGCTTTAACCACGAAAAACGTATCATTCGAAACCATTTCCAGTGAAGAAATACCAACTCCGGCGATACTTACGTATTTTCCGATGACATCTCTCGTAACTGAAACGTGTTTTTGACCAAGGTAACCATAAATTAAATCTTTATTTTTGATAATTTAAGGTTAATATATAATGGACATGGAATCTAGAATTTATTATGTAAATGTTAGTTTTGTATAAAAGATGATGAAGAAGGAGATAAACCAGTGAACTGAGTAAATAAATGATTAATAAATCTGTTTGTTCACAAGGGCTCATGTAGCCCAGTTGGTTCAGCTGCTGGTTTACAACTCAGAGGTCACAAGTTCGAATACTGCTGGAGACATATATTTTTACCAGATTCTGATATAATGCACCAGATATGATGCAATACTAGATTAACATCAGAATTTCTGATTAAAAACATCAGATTTTTGTCAAAACATCAGATTTTCTGTTAAATGCACCAGATTTCTTATATAAAACACTAGATTTCCTAAATTAAACATAAATCACTAAGTGGTCCACTAGTTAAGGCTCTAACTTATAACCTAGAGGTCTTGGGTTCAAATCTTGCATAAGACATTCTTTTTAATGCATCAGAATTATATTTAAACACATCAGATTTCTATTTAAATAAATTAGATTTCAAAATATGCATCAGAAAGTGGTGTAGTCTAGCTGGTTAAGTCTTGGGACTTAGAAATTAGAGGTCTTGGGTTCTAACCTTGCTAGTGACATTATATTTTGTTATCAGATTTTATGTTTTATGAATTAGATTTTAATTAATAACATTAGATTACTTATCAAATAACCAGATTTTATAAGATAAATATAAATGACTAAGTAGCTCACTGGTTAAATCTTTTTCTTATAACCTTTAGGTCACAAGTTCAAATCTTGTGACTAACATTTATTTCTAATTAACGTTTATCTTATTTAAACCTATATCTGATGTTTATTTTCTTATTTTATTGTGTGTTTTATTAGTAAATACTAATATAAATACACATATATATTCTTTAATCTAAGCGAAACTAATATATATATATATATATGATAAGGTTCATGCGAGAACTACCTTTATTGTGAGAACCGCGAGAACCACCTTTATTGCAAAATAAAATCTAAAAAAATAAAAAAAGCACTCAAATTTTTTTTAATATTTTTTAATAAAAATCGTTATATTTCGTTACCAATTTTTTTTTCGAGTAACAGTTATCCATGCACATGTGCATATGTATCATAACTTCGACAAATTCAGTAATACGTTATCACTAGTAGACAATTGCACTTTAATTTACAATACTATCTATAATACACTCAATTTTACATTATATGCACATGTGCATCATTATGTATAACAATTATATACCGTGCTTTGGTACAAAAAGTTTTTGATTTTGAATGATGAAGTAGGCTCATATATATGTTTTTTGGTTAGTTATATCTAGTGGTTGATGGGTTCATTATAGTTGTCACTTTATGATGTAATATGTTGATTGGATGGTATAAACGGTGTTGATATACATGTAATAAAGTGAAAATATTGGTATTGGTATTGTATTATAAATGGTAGGAGGTACTGGTATTGTATTATTGATGGTAGGAGGTAATGGAAGTGTATTATGGATGGTATGATAGATGAAAGAGAAAGTGTATTCAAAGTAGTGTACCAAAACACCTTATTTCATGTTGATACATATAGATGCACATGTGCATTTCTTATATTGGTAACGTAAAACGTAATGTATTACACATGGTAGTGTAAATGAAAGTACAATTGTCTAATGTTTGTAATGTATTATGGAATTTGTCAAAGAAATGATGAAAATGCACATGTGCATGGTAGTGTATTATGGATGGTATGATAGATGAAAGAGAAAATGTATTCAAATTAGTGTACCAAAACACATTATTTCATGTTGATATATATAGATACACATGTGCATTGCTAATATTGGTAACGTAAAAAGTAGTGTGTTACACATGGTAGTGTAAATGAAAGTACAATTGTCTAATGTTTGTAATGTATTATGGAATTTGTCAAAGAAATGACGAAAATACACATGTGCATGGATAGTTGGTACTCAAAATATATATATTTTTATTGTTGAGTAAATATAACGACTTTTTCAAAAAAAAATATTAAAAAAACAAAAAATAATTTTGGTATTTTTTTTGAATTTTTTAGGTATTACTGTTTGTGTTCACACTGGTTCTCGCAATAAAGGATGGTTCATAACGGATCCTTGTCCTATATATATATATATATATATACATATATATATATATATATATATGATTACTTAAGCAAACTTGAGGTTTTTAACTGGACATGAATTAAACAAATAATTACGTATATACTTTTATACACAAACACAATCTTATGAAATATATGAACACGATGTAGGTTCTTACGAACACGCTTTGACAAATATATATTTTTAAAATAACAAGTCAAGAAATAAGGTACAAATCCTTAACCCTCTCCCTTTGTTATCTGATTCGTTTGCTATAAACCCTTATTTATAATATGTATGTGTGTGTGTGTGTATCGAAAACTATAACGTCTTTGAACCTTGATTCAATTCACCGTCCGTTCATTTCTTACTCCGATTAGAATTGTTATTCGGCTTGACAGCATGCGATAAATCTATGATTATATTGTGCTCATTATCTCATATTCCGATACTTATAATACATGTGTTATATTTATTTATGATTATTTGAGATTTGCTACCCAAAGCTCTCTTGCTCCTCCCGTGACGGAGTTATCAGTTCACGGCGTTCCTAGGTATAAGTGTGGTACATAACGACTAGAAGGCGTATGGATATATCCTAGAATTATTCTGGAGATGGATGTCGGGTAGGCCAACCAGCACCGTCTCATGTGACAGACTTTGTGGCTGCCACCTCTGTTTAGCTTATGGGTACATCCGTATTATACGATTCAATTCAGTTATATGTTATGCTTTGCTGTGTTGTGCTTCTTATCAGTAATATCATTTCACTTGTTTACTTATTTGCTATTTGAGCCTATTATTCCGTATTGGACATTTGGCTCATGCCGTTTATTTTACTTCACCACACAAGTTATTTTGGGCGGGGTGAAAAGTGAATAATAATCCCTAGGATGCTAACCGGAGACGTTTGTCACTTTTATAAAACAAATATGTTGCTACCCAAAGCTCTCTTGCTCCTCCCGTGACGGAGTTATCAGTTCACGGCATTCCTAGGTATAAGTGTGGTACATAACGACTAGAAGGCGTATGGATATATCCTAGAATTATTCTGGAGATGGATGTCGGGTAGGCCAACCAGCACCGTCTCATGTGACAGACTTTGTGGCTGCCACCTCTGTTTAGCTTATGGGTACATCCGTATTATACGATTCAATTCAGTTATATGTTATGCTTTGCTGTGTTGTGCTTCTTATCAGTAATATCATTTCACTTGTTTACTTATTTGCTATTTGAGCCTATTATTCCGTATTGGACATTTGGCTCATTCCGTTTATTTTACTTCACCACACAAGTTATTTTGGGCGGGGTGAAAAGTGAATAATAATCCCTAGGATGCTAACCGGAGACGTTTGTCACTTTTATAAAACAAATATGTATTTTGGGCCTTAGGGCTATGAACCATCTTTTGAAATGTAACCCTAACTTTAATATTAATGGAATTATGACTTTTGTTCTGATTTACTGTTATAGTAACACATCAACCATCCGGATTAGGGTGTTACAATACACCTCAATTATACCATCGCGTCGTGTCACGCGACCATCATGTCACCCTTGCATCCCCGTTACTATGCTATACCTTAAGCACATGTATGATGGTTTATGTCCTCTTGGGTTGAGTATGCGGTTATATGCTACATTATTTTCTTACAAATAAAATTAGTATTTTCATTTTATTTAATAAAAATAATAATTTTCAATGCATTAATATTATATAGAAGTCGAATACATCCATCACTTTCCAACCAACTAACACTATTCTTTTGTTTATGGTATTCAAAATTCTGGCAAACTTGCAAACATGTTTAAAACTGTCTTTTTTTTAACGGCTAATCTTACATTATTACACCAATAATTTTAAATTATTCTTCTTAACGAGATCCGAGATCTATTCTTTAAGAATCATATGCCTCTATCAAGTAGGTTTATATGAAAAAGAAAACTGTCTTTTTTGTTTAACATATTTACAGTTCCCATAAGGTCTAGAGAATCAATGTACCACTACTTTCTATAATACACACAAACCAATTCTCGTATTATATTCATTTTCACTTTGTCCCACCAACAAGATCAAGAAACCTAAGCATGTGAATTGACTTGAGAAAACAATAAACAAGATTCACAATTTCTAGAATCTTTTTTGACTTAGCTTTAACATACGTTTGAGGTTATAGGTTTGGCATAGTTGTTAATGATATGTCACCCCCTCATATGAAGTTTATGTAATTATGTTCAATAGCGGTATTGTCAATTAAAACTATTTAAGAAAAGAATGAATTACGAGTTTTGTGCTTTATCTTTATATTAAATTTCAAGTAGTGTCCTTTACTTTGAAAATTGATGAGTTTTGTACTTAATGTTTGAAATCATATACGATTTGTCCTTTATCCCTAACCTAATTAATCTTATGTGTTAAGTGGAGGGCAACTTGGACTTTTTACTTATTTATTTAAAAAACCATTTTTGTATTAAAACTATATACATACACACTCTCTCTAGGATAAATCCCACCCCCTCCCCCACTCACAACCACCACCTATCACCGCCATCACCACCATACTTTCACCACCAGTAACCCCTAATTTCACCATCCACCCCTACCTAAACTCTCTCATCAGAAACAACCTTAGTGGCTTTTTAATTGGATTTTACATACAAATAAACCATTGATCTCACTAATTTAGAAGTCAAACAAATCCATTTTTAGTGGCCCATTGTTTTCACCTTTTATATGCTTCAAAGATCTGGAAGAGGGCTACAATATCATTTTTTGTTACTTAAAATCTGGTTCTAATCATATTAAAAATTGAAACAAAATCATCGACTCATCGATAAATTATAAGAAATACATATGAGCATCAAAATAAAAACATTAACCCTTTTTATATGAGAACAAAGTGACCAGAAAACTGGTTTGATCAATCGCAAATTATATAAAACTCCAATCCTTCAAACTTCTGGAACCGATCGAAATTACACGTGAAACATAATCGTCAACTCATGAGTCTCCCATATCAGAGCTTGACTCATCCGACGCCCCTTCGAAAAGAGGAGTTTTTGGAAATTAGTTTGAAGATGGTTCTCTGATGCTATGGTGAAATTAATATAAGAAATCATATTTATATCGTTGTCCTTAACCTTGGGAATCAGTGGGGTTATAGATGGTGAAATTAGGGTATGTGATGCTACGGTGTAGGGGTGGGTGGTGGCAACTGATGGAGTATGGTGGTGCTGGTTTGGTAGGCGGTGGTGGTGAGGGTGGGGGTTTGCCCTGAGAGTGTGTGTTTTTAGAGATAGATGTATTATACATATAGAGAACAGATCTTATACAAGACAAGAAATTTGTACGAAGCTTAGCCGAGAAGATCAGCCATTGATCTTCCAAGATCAATGGCTCAAAATTAGGCAATGGAATTCACATAAATATGAGGTCAATAATTCAAGAAACAAATAGAGAAACAGTATGCTAGTCTTTTCTTACTTGAACTCTTTCCTTTTGATTTTCAAATGTTTATAACTTTTTCATACGTTAATACTTATAAAAAAAATTACTGCGTATTAACGAGCATTTCGCTCTCTTTAATTAGAGCAGCATATTGCTATAGTTTTTTTTTTAAATTACAAGATTTTCAATACATATTAGTCTATTACATAATTTTGAATACTCAACACATGACTACATGATCTTGAATACTCATTACGTGATTACGTGATTTCATTATAATATGTAAAACCACACTAAGTGATTACGTAATTACGTATCAATAGTTGACTATGTATTATTACATGACTGCATGAATCTGAAATACCATAAATTAGATATTTAATCATGTAATAAAGCGTAAACAATCAAGTTTATCATTATTGAATGTGTAATCACGTAATAAGCATAATTATAATAACATCAACTGTAACAAATCATGTTGAATATGCAATCACGTAATTGATTTATACTGAAGGTGTATTCACATAATGGTTTATGTTGAATGTGTAATCACGTAATAGATATTCAAAATCATGTAGTCATGTGTTGGGTATTAAAATCACATAGTCAAGTAATGGTCTAATGGGTATTCAAAATCATGTAATTTTTTTAATGAAAACTAAAGCAATACGCTGCTTGAATTAAAGAAAATGAAATGCTCGTTAATACGGTGTAATTTTTTTTAAAAGATATTAACATATGAAAAAGTTATAGTCGTTTGAAAATTAATGGTGGAAGTTGTTCTCTTGATAAATGACTAAATTACCTTTGCTCCCAATTACACTTGTCATCCTCTAGTTGTCACGTATACTTCATACGGAATTTGTGTCTTGTACATGATCCAACCTCTATATATATATAGATTTTTTGTTCTTTTAAAATAAATAAATAAAAAGACCAAGTTGCCCGACACTTAACACTTAAAATTAACTGGGTTAGGGTTAAAAGACAAACTGTGTATGATTTTCTAATATTAAATACAAAACTCGTCAATTTTAAAGGTAAAAAGACACCGACTGAAATTTGACATAAACGTATAAGTGGCAATTCAATCCTAAGAAAATATAATATATGCACTCATCATAACTAATCTGATTGTGCAAATACTTACTATAATATAACATATATGAACTATTATTTTATGGCATCCCATGAGTTAGGTTAACGTAGAGACTAGGAAAAATACATGAAAGGTAACCTCAGAAGTCGGCCACACAAGTAACATATCTCCTATACATACACCACCCCTAATAGCGTGCATTTCATATCTCCCGGGATGTATGAGCCATGCAAGTCATATGATTGAGAAAAAAATATCATCGAGGCCATGACTTTAATAGTAGTCACATCAGTCATTTCTTGTCGGTCAAAAAAATCACATGAGTCTTATGACATGGGAAACAATAGCCTTGTCCTTCAAAAACGTCATACGAGTCCTATGATATGGTTAAGTACATCACCCTATACTGTTATACGGTCCCTCATACGATCAATTTGTTGTCCATTCATACAACCCATGTGACCATTGTTGCCCCTTTATACGACTCATATGGCAAATTCTCTGTCACACGTAGGGATGCCAATGGTTCGAGTTTGGGACAAGTTTTGGAAATATTAACCCAAAACCCTATTAGATAAGTTTGTCCCAAACCCATGGGTTCTATCGGGTATATCAACGGATTTCGGGTAAATCCATTAATTTAAAATAATTACCTGTTGGGTATTCCCGATCAAAACCCGTCGGGTATCTATCTGGTAACTACTACTCGATTTATATAAATAAAATACCATAATGTATATAAAAGATATACTACAATGCATAGATGACATAAATAGTATATGCCAAGAATTAAAATATCATATATACACATACTTTAAAAAGTAAAAGAAATTATATCAGTTATACAATCACGTAAACAAATATATTTTATCAGGTAATCAGGTCTATCACCAAGACACCAAATCTCAAACCGTGAATAAGATAAAAACTAATCCCAAACCCGATTCTATACCCAATTACCCGCTCAAACCCGTCCCAAATGTCTTAAGTCATATGAATCATACGACCCTTGCCACACATCAGTAATATTTAGATAACGTGTTAGTGGTGTTTGTTAGCTATGCCCATGTAAATATAATAACTTGATAAGGAAAGTCATCATTATCTTTCATAAACCTATCTTGGATATAAAGAACGGTACCAAAATAGTTTACTTATTAAAATAAAACACATATTAATTAGAGTTAATTGTCCGGATAGCCTATTTGGTTTCATGTTTTTTCACGTTTAGTCCTCACCTTTTGTAAATAGCAGGTATGCTCCATATGGTTTGTTATTTTGTTATTCAGATAGTCCCCTGAGTAAATGTTAGGGGACTATCCGAGTACCAAATTAACAAACCATAGGGAGCATACATGCTATTTCCAAACTAACTGACATTTACTCACGGGACTATCCGAGTGACAAAATAACAAACCACAGGGAGCATAGCTGCTATTTCCAAAACGTGCAGACTAAACGTGAAAAACATGAAACCACATGAACCATCCGGGCAATTAAATCTTAAAATTATAAAATAAATAATAGAAGGTCGCATGAGGTATTGACGGTAGCATGCTTTAAGTATTTTGAAGGCATCTTAAATACAAATGAGTGACTTCAGGAAGAAAGTAAATTGTTTTCTAAAATTTTGAAGTATAAACAACTGATTTTATATTGCCAAGTTTTTGTTACGAAACCATAGAGTAGACACCCAAGGTGGCGATTTTCCCGTGGGACCCAAGTTCAAAACATTGAGAATGGAATTGGGACCAAGCCTTACATGTTTTAACGACGGACTCTTGATTTGACCGTTGACTCAATCTAGTTTTCATAATTAAAATCACGACCCTTGCGACAATAACCTCCATATTGTTTTTCATATTTTTCAGTTATTATTGATAGATACATGGTCACGTTTTTTTTTCTGAAATTAACCAAATTGTTATAAAAACAAACAATTGTTGCCTTTCTTTTTTTTTTCTTCATTTTGCTAGAATTCTAGGACTAGCCGTTTGCCTGCTCATTTAGTTGACAACTCTCAATTTCCGGTAAAAATGATGTGAGTATTTCATCAATCATAATTTGAATTACTGACGGACCATTAGAGTATAATTGTGTCATGGTCTATCAGACTAACCGGTATGGGGGCCGGCCCATGCCGGCCATGCCCGGCGCCGGACCCCCACACCGCCCCCTATGCCCGGCAGCGGCACACCCGGCTCTTCCCTGCGCCCATGCCGTTCCAATTTTGCACGTGGATCGAGATTTGACCGTTGCCAACGTTCGATTTAAAAAAAAATAATTTTTTTTCTTCAAATTTAAATACACACTCTCTCCCCTATTTTATACCACTTTTCACCATTTTCTCCCCACTTTCAACCCAAAACACTCTCTTTTTATATCCAACTTTTTAAAAAAAAATATTTTTTCACTCACAATGAATTCTTGGTGGTCCTCGTCTTCGGGGGAAGGAGAGATGTTTTTCGCAAACTGTGTGATGCGGCGGCTCAGATTATTGCTGAAGAACAGGAGGAAGAGGATGAGGTCTCGTCTGAAAGACGAACTAGGCAACAACAGATTAACAGAGACCGTGAAGGTATATCGTTAATAACCTTTTTAAACTTATTTGTTATTTCCTCATTTAATAATTTTTTTTATGATAGGAGCGCACGAAAAATTGGTGAACGATTACTTTTCGGATGCACCCCTATACGATGGCGAGATTTTCAGGCGTAGGTTCCGGATGAGTCGCTGGTTATTCACACATATTGCCGATGATTTGGCAGCGTTCGACCCTTTTTTTTCACGTTACGATACGATGCTCGTGGCAAACGGGGGTTCACCACTTTACAAAAGTGTACTGCAGCCATTCGGCAACTTGCGTACGGGACAGTGGCCGACGCTTTGGACGAGTACTTACAAATGTCGGAAAGAACTGCACGTGAATGCTTGTACAAGTTTTGCGAGTTTGTGGTGAAACTGTATAGCAAAAAATATTTGCAGAAACCAAACGCTAATGATGTTCAACAATTGTACCAAGCACATGAAGCACGGCACGGGTTTCCGGGAATGCTCGGTAGCATTGATTGTATGCATTGGGAGTGGCACAGTTGCCCGAATGCGTAGCGAGGACAATATACATGAGGCGGATCAAGGCCATCCAACATTAATACTAGAGGTTGTGGCATCACAAGATTTGTGGATCTGGCATGCTTTCTTTGGTCTTCCCGGTTCACTTAATGACCTTAACGTGTTATACCAATCAGCGATCTTCACAGACATCGTAAACGGAATCGGTCCAGACACTAGTTTTTCTGTTTCCGGGGTGGAATATAGGCGCGGTTATTATCTTACTGACGGAATATACCCGTCTTACTCTACAATAGTCAAGACTCTTCCATACCCGGAAGACGAAAAAAGGAAAAAAATTGCCAAGCGGCAAGAAAAGACATCGAGCGTTGTTTTGGTGTTCTACAAAAAAAACGGGACATCATTCAACAACCGGCACGTGCATTCACACCAAAGAGGTTGCGCCTTTGTATGTACGCTTGCATTTTGCTCCATAACATGATTATCGAAGACGAAGGTCGGGCGATTTGTGAGTATAACGAGAATGCATCTATCGACAATACTGTCCCGGTGATCAGAGGCAACATGATTTAAACTCGTTCTCGCTAACCAACGAATACGTCCATGCAAACCTTCAAGCCGACTTGATAGAACACATATGGAACAACGTAACGACGGGGGCGGTGACGTAGACAATAACGAGTAGTATTTATGTTTGTGTTAATTTTTTTTATAACGAGTAGTATTTATCTTTTTTTTTATAAATTTTAGGTAATGTAATTTTTTTTCTAGGTTATGTAATATTTTTTTTTCAGTGTAATGCTTTTTATTTTTTTAATTTAATAAAATATTTTATTTAAAAATCTTTTTTTAAATTAGATAACAAAAAACATAAAATAAATAAAATATGTTATTTAAGGTGGGGTAGGTCCATCCCTCCACACCCTCATTTTGCTAGGAAGGCCATCCTTCAAAGGATGGGGATGTGACATCCTATATGACGGCCCATCCTTTTGGGGATGACCCTCCCCATACCCTCTAGTCTCATTTGTTAACTGCAATTTAGATGACATGTAAGTTGGGTGATAATTGATAAGTAACCCTTTCCTAATGATATAAATACTCCATTAAGGCTTATAACGACAATATTAATGGCTCTAACAGCAATATGCCCAACAACCTCCTATTTATCAACAACGTCAGGGAAGATGAAATCTAGCAAAGGGCATCGAGAAGACGATTACGGCGCCAAAAAGATAATAACCCATCTTCAACAGGCAGGTTTGATTGATTTTTGTAATATTTAGAGTAAATTCATAAGTTGGTTATAAATGCTGTGAGTTGTGATCTGTACGTTTTGGTAGTTTTAGTGTTTAACTGAGTATTAACAATGTAAAAGTTATATGTTATTAATTATTAATATTTTATATTGCCAAAAGCCTTGCCTATGTGAGACTCTCGCCTAGCGCCACATGCCTTGGCTTTCGGAACCTAAGCGTTATACTCTTTTTAACACCAAGCACCTATACCATTATTATACAAAAGATGAATTAGTTTCATTATTATTCAAAAGATGAATGCAGTTTCATGACTTAGTTCTAGAACATGGGTTTGAGATGATTTTTGAACTTTAATTTGTATTCAGGTCACATAAAACAATCCGCACTTGTTGAATGTCATGTTTTCTTTATATATAAACTTTGGCAGTTTCATGATTTGATGACCTATTCTTTAAAGAACATGGGTTTGCAGTAGTTTAAAGAATGACATTCAACAAGTGCGGATGACCTATTCTTTAAAGAACATGGGTTTGCAGTGTTCCCGAGTCTCATTTCTTACAATAATACCCGTTTTTGTGTCATTTTATTTAGTAGTTTTTTAAATTATTATATCCGTCAAACAGTTTAACACCTTATTTACAACTTCATACATGTCCAACCTTTATTTTACAGTTTAACACCTGATTTACAATTTCATACATGCCCAACTTTTATTTTGTTGCTGGCTCGTTTTGTTATAACTAAGTTTTTGATTTTTAATGTCATATGATCACTTTCTGAATGCACATTTAACTACAAACATGATATTATTCATAAAAAGCATGCATATTCGTGAGATTTAAGGAGTAATTAGTTTAATTTTTTATGTTAACAACTTAACATGTTGATACTTGTTGTTTCTATAGGTATTGGTGTTCTTTTCGTCCAGATGATCACAGAAAAGGAGGTGTAGTTATACCAAGCAGTAATACTTATGTACCAAAGAAAAGATCTGCTGGTAGAGTGAACACAAAAAGAGGGCACACTTGACGCTTTATTGTCAAACGTTTAATCGCTGAACCATCTGTGGCATTAGGCATATATAACCAAGATAAGCATGTTGATAAAAAGAGATTGCCATGTCACGGACCACAAGACAAGAAGGCTATTGGAACACGTGCCATGTATGCACCATTTATTTCAGAGGATCTACGGCTATGCATCTTTATTACACGTTGGAGTTCCAGTTGAAACTATTATGCAAAGGCACAATGAATCAGTGGAGAAATGTCACAGCCCCCGACCCCACTCTGGTAGCGGGAATCGTAAACCAGTCAAGTGGTACCGGTGTTTATTAATTTGGCAGCGGAAAATTTTCGTCAGGATCGATGTTAGGAAAATATTTCAGAGTTTATAGAACACCGAATAATTAATATTTAAATAAATGGGTTAAAACCCGTATTTCATTTAAATGGTTTTTTTATAGGGATAAACCCAAATAAATAAAATATGAATTTCTTCTTTTACTCAGGTAATTATAGCCACTTTATTTAAGCATTCAGTGCTCCATAGCTGGCTTCTATTATCTCTATAGCGAGTTACCTAAAACGCGTTTTAAAAACATTTTATCAACCAGAAATATTGACGAGTATATTCCAGTTTATAAAAATGTGCGTTTATAACTTTGCAATATTGAGAGCATCAGCGATTACAATGTTTATATCTACACAATTACTCATTCAGTACTGCCAAAACCTGACTTGTGGTCATGTTACTCATTGGCTAACTCTTCGTCCAATAGTAACGGAATTAAAGTAGCGTATACAAACCCCAAAATACCGGCAGTAATTGTAGAATACATATACTCAATCACTGTTAAGCTTAATTAAAACATTTGAGGTTTTGGTAAAACTTTTTGACCTAAGTTTCATTAAAAACAGAGTACGTTTAATTATAATATATTTTTATTATTATAATTTTTGAACGGTTCCTCTACTCGTCTAAACACCTCATATTTCTAACAGTCAACTTACCCGTGATCTACCCGTTTAATAATATAAGTGTCACACCCCGATAATTCCACATAGTCCGGTGGGCCCGGTGGGGAGTATCGTGACGTAGTTGATATCATCATAGTCAATTATACACAGTTATAGCACAGCGGAAGGCTTGGAAGGAAATTACTATTACATCCCGAAAGTTTAAAGTACGAATAAAATATACAGACGGTTGCAAAAAGGATCCATAGGCGGACCTATAAATGAATACATAAAACTGAGTTCCATAGACTTAAGGCATCTAAGGATTTGCATGATCCTCTTATTTAATGCCAAGTAGCTCCAGCCTATTTCGTGAGGTACCTGTCACTTAGTCTTTGGAAAATACGTCAGTTTTCACTGGTAAATACAAATAACTAACTCATTTTGTAAACATTTGAAAATGTTAATTCAGGTGCACAAGGCACAAAAATCTTTTATAACTTGGGACAATTACATTTATAATCTTGTATACAGTTTTACATGTTTGTCATACTTTTGGGGCCGGTTCGAAAACCGGTCATGATTAACTGACTCACCACTTATAGAACCCATAAAGGAGTTATTCGCCAACTTTGTAGGTATTTTATTTAGCATTTTACATCTGTCAGGTGTATGCCTACACCCCGTGTATAAGTCGTGGCTATTAATAACTTAAATGAGCCAAGGATATCTAGGACATGGTCGTTAACCCCTAAAGCTTATGTTATCAAACAAAACAGATTAAAACGGGTTATGCGGATTTACTAATCACAATCCGACTAAATGATCCCATACCCGACCAAGCGGCAATAATTTACCGTATCCCAAGCCCGTATAAGGGAAAATAAGTTAAATGTATTTGAGTTTAAGTGCAAGCAACCTACTCAGTCGTATGTCACTAAGACTTTATGAATGTATCTTCTACTAGGCTACCTAATCTGAAAGGAAGGTTTTATTAACCTATTAGGATACTAACGGGTCTCCTTTAAGTCAAAGACTTAGACCTGTTAGTTTAAGAATAATTTACGTTACAAAACGCTAGATTAAGCGTTGACCGGAAAGAAATGTAATTTAGACCCACAAGTATGAAAACTTGTATAATATGGGTAAACTAAATACATTCTGGATTTTGAAGTTTAGATGACAAGGTTAAACCCGTGTCGATTAATTAATGTAAACCAGTTACATAAACCGAACCGAACACATGTAAGCAAAACGGGTAACCGAAAAAGTCATATACAAGTTCCATATGTTATTATGCTTAAATTATGTTATGATATCAGTAGGATATCAACATGTATGCCCATAAAGGTTTTAAAACCGAATTAAGCCCCATAAGGGTGTTTTGGTCATTTAAAGGCCTATAAAAAAAGTTTATACGCAAACTGAAGTTTTGGTCATAAACATTCTGTAAAAATATTTAATTTATGATATTTGATCAGTAGGATATCACACATATGTGTGGTTTGTGATTTATGGCCAAACTATGCTCCGAAAGGGCATTTTGGTCATTTCACACATAGTTTTAAGGACTTATTTGGGTCTGAGTTCTTGACTTATCCTTACTGTAAAAACACTTAAAATCATTTATAAATTCAGTAGATATCAAGTCTTGGGTGCTAGATATGATTTAAAACATACTATGCCCTAGTTAGCGTAAAAGTCGATAAATGACGATTATTCCGAAGTTAAAGTGATTATGAGATTTTGACCAGCTTTAAAGTGTCAAAATATTTTACTTTTCATAATACACCAGTAGCAAAAGGTTTTGCATGCCAATTATATGTAAAACTCAATTTATTTGCAAAAAGGGTATTATCGTCATTTATGAGCTTTATGCAAGAACTCAAAGCTAAGGTCAATATAAAATCTGACCCAACATCCCAATAAATCCTAAATGTGATATCACAACAGTAGGTAAGGAGTTTTATGTCAAAGTTATGTTTAAAACTTGATTTACATGCTTAAAGGGCATCTTAGTCCTTATAAAGGCGAAATTCCGATTTATTACATAACTTCAGTTTATGACCAGATTGTAAACATCAAAATACTCTAATTATGTTTATTAATCAGCACCTAGTCCATTTGTATGACCATTTATCTAAGAAATTCTTATTTTTGACAAAAAGGGCATACTAGTCAACATGAAGCATAATAACGGAAACAAACATATGATCTCAGATTACTAAGGGACCATGTAATATAACCTCAGAGGGTTATGCTACAAGATAATGTGGTCCTAAAGGAATCCTAATGCATAAAGGAAATAAGCTAATCGGGTCAGAACTGAAAGTCAATGTAAAAGTCAAGCTTTTGCGACTTTCGGTTGCAAACCGAGCTTAAGCTTGAAATTGTCGGGTTGAACATGTTTAGACATGTTCTAATATTGTTTACCAAGTTATTAAAGTGATAAAACATGTTTTATAACCTCTGCATTATCAGATTTGATTTTTATTTAAAATCTGACTAGCTTGACTTTTATTTTATTTACTTTGACCCGACAATTAACTAAGTAAACGTGGTAATTAGGAGGTGCCCTTTTGAGGGATTAACACCTACCTAATTATGATCACATAGCCATATTCTCCTCGAACAATGGCTGGACTGTTTAGGTCTAAACCGAAGGTCAAAGCCGTTTTGCGGCTACTTTGACTTCCGGTCTTTAAATGCATAAAAACTGAACTAGAGTGGCTAAGAACACTTACTACAGGTCCTAGCTCGCAGATTAGACTTAGAAGAGCTTCCTTTTTGATTAGAAATCCCAAAGAATGAGAAGAAGTGAGAAAATATGAGGTGCAAGTTCAAGTGATCACACCTTGCACCTATTTATACTAAATCAAGGGGTTCCAAGATGAAGCCAGGTGTTCTCTGATGTTTTAGGATGTCTTCAGGTGTCCCTAAATGAGTGTTGAGCAAGCATGCAGCCCCTTGAATCGAGAGAAGTGGTTTTGGAGGCTTATGTGTGGTGAACAAGCAAAACTCCGCCCAATGCTAGTCCTTACGAACCGTAAGCATGGGACCCTTACGGTCCGTAAGGGGCCTTTCGAATAACTTTTACATGTGTTCAAGTAAGGTTTATGTCATTTTAACACATATATATTAATCGTGTTTTCATTTAGCAATTTAGTCTCAAACTCGTCAAGTTCTTGGGAACCCAACAAAATCTTCATCATAACCTTCAAGCAACGATCACCTCATAAACTTTAAATGCCACAAGAAAAAAAGAAAGGCTTTACATTTTGAAATTTATGTTGAATGAGAGACAAAAATGATGGCCATATTTTTTGGGGTTGAAAAAGAGAAAACACACCATATAAGTATGAGCTTCTTCGTCTCATTTGTCTCCTCGTCCAAAACACAATTCCTGTCGAACAATCATTAGCTTGTGCACAAAGGTCCACCATTATTCTTAATTATGAATGTGCCAAAGATTGATCAATGTTTTCTATAAAAAAATTATGAAAGGAAAGTACAAGGAAAAACACATATATACTTCATACTATCGTTTTTAAAATATGTTTAAGAAGAGTAAAGTTTTGGTACAAATAATTTTAACGTACTAAACGTACGAAAGGTATGAAAAACCCAAAAATACGCGGTGGCATTTTCGTAATTATTTGCTCGTAGGGTAATCATCAAAATTACTCTACAATATTTGTAGAGTAATCTGATTACTCAAATGATCGTATAGAGTAATTTTGATCTTGTAGGATAATTATCAAAATTACTCTACAGATGTATCAAAATTACTCTGCAAGTTCATCAAACAACATACAATTCAAAATTACTCTAAAAATCATTTATATAGTTAGTAATTATGATACTCTACAAAATTACCTTACAAGTTTAAAATTACATACAAGATCATTTGTAGAGTAATTATGATACTCTACAAGATCAACATTACCATACAAGAACCTTTTACAAAATTACTTTACAAGATCAAAATTACTCTACAAGATTACAAAATAATTTTGATAATTACCCTACAAGCAAATAATTATAAAACCGACGTTTTTTTAGAAAAACCTTCAGTTCATATGTTTTATACATTAAAATTATTGGTATTTGATCTTTTGTGTTAACAACTAAATGTTCTTTTAGATGCTAAAAACAATTCTTTCACTCAAACTTTCTTTTTATATTAAGCCCTCATTTTCTTTCTAATATTCAAGAATACTTTTTCAATTTTAAACCAACATTTCGTGCTCCTATGTATTTATTTATTTACTTCTATCAATTTAGCTATGTTTTTTTCTTTAATCAACTAGGTTTTTATCGTTCTAACGCATGATGATAGTTATTTCAATTTAACCTTACAAGAAAGGGTTCCTTTCATTCTACTTTCCAAGAAGCCTTTTCTAAAAACAAAAAATATGAAGGAGAGAGAAAGACGGAGTGGCAGTAGAAGAGAAACCGCGGCATACCGCAACCGGTCTTCGATGAGCTCAGACACAGGAAAGCAGAAGAACAAAGAAGGATCCAAAACCACAATGGAGAAGAGGAAGATTGGCAGACCTACGAAGGGAAACACTCAAATAGAAGAAGACCGGGGGACAATTGCAATAGCGACAAATAATACCAACAACCAACTTCTTTGTCAAACTTGTCAGAAGGGATACAAGAAGTACGTTACTCAAGAAGGTCACGGAGTTCGACGAGCTTAGAAGCGTGCATGTGGCAAGCAAAATAAAAAAAACATATGATCTTCTTTTAGTTCCTTCGATATGCCTTGTATCTTGATTGTTATTAGCGACTTTAATGCGGTAAGATACCCAGAGGAAGATTAGACACTATTTGATCCGGTCATAGCCGGCGACTTAAACCGTTTTTAATGGGATGTGGTTCTTTAAGTTGGCTATGAAAGTCCCGAATTAACGTACTACAAAAGCAAATGTAGGAACTTGAGCAAGATTGACAGAATGTTCGTTAATCAGGAGTTTATTGATCAGCGATCGAATTTGTGTTTCATGGAGCTCCTGAGATTCCTTTTAGATTACTCCCTAGTTGTTTTAAGATCAATCCCTTTAGATTTTGGTCCTATGCCATTTAAATATTTCAGACCGTGGTTGGACAATCTTGAGTTTTAGAAAGTCATTGCGGATACATATGTGGGTTTTGTCCCTGACCCCCCCCCCCCCCCCCCCCCACCCCCATATTCGCCTAGGTGCCAAACTTAAATATCTCAAGGATAAGATCAAGTTATGGGCTAAAGAAACTAGAAACAGAAAGATTTGACATCGCAATCAGTGAACTACATCAATCTGATTTCCTTATGGAAGAAAAGGATCGGGATGAGGAGGAGGTTTGGTCGGGGCTTGAATACTGGAAGATTTGGAGGAGATGGAAGTTAAAACGTTGAAAGATTTGCCGCAAAAATCAAGGGTCAATTGGGCATCTTTTTGCAACGAAAACTGCACATTTTTTACCGATAAATCAAACACAAGGCAATGTGTAAAAAGATCCATGGGCTGGAAATTGAGGGAAGGTGGTGTAATATCCCAAACATAATTAAAAAGGAGATTTACCACTTTTCAATGCTAAATTCACGAACAACATGACGGCTCGGCCGAATCTTAATTGCAATGGCTTCAAGACCTGTACAAGTTCGGATCAAACTTTGTTAGTCTCTTCTTTTTCAGTGTTAGGAGTTAAATCCGTGGTCTGGGAGTGCGACGACAATAAGGCTTCCGGAGCCGATTAGTTTAATTTTAAGTTTATAAAGAAATTTTGGACTCTTTTGGAGAAGGATATTGTGGACCTGGTGAATCATTTTTATGCAAATGGATCTTTAAATCAATTGGTTTTCTCCTTGTTTATTGCTCTTGTGCCAAAAACAAATGCGCCATCCACGTCGCATGAATTTAGACCGATAAATTTGGTGGGTTCTATCTCTAAGGTTGTATTGAAGGTATTAGCAAATCGTCTAAAACTTGTCATACACTCAGTGATCTCGAAGAATCAAGCTACTTTTATTAAGAATAGATTAATCCTCAATGGTCCGCTGATGGTAAACGGAATCGTTTCTTGGCTAAGAAAAGAAGAAAAAAAAGGATTGATTTTTTAAGATTTATTTTGAAGAGTCATATGACAACATTAATTGGAAATCCTTAAACTTGATTATGGGGAAGATTGGGTTTTCGGATTTGTGGCGTGAAGGGATGTTTAGTATTATATCTACGGCTCCATCGTCTGCCTTAGTTAATTGATCCCCAAATTTTGAGTTCCCATGCTCGAAAGGGATTCGTCAGGGAGATCCTATCTTGTCGTCTCCGTTTATTACATAGATGGAAGCTCTAGCTATTCTGTTTAACAATGTTGTTTTGGAAGGTCTCTTCAAAGGTTTCGAGTCCCCATACGGAGGCCCTTACATCTCAAATTTACTCTTTGCAGATGATGCTTTGATAATTAGGGAATGGTTGGACGAAAATGCTCTAAAACTGACGAGATTATTACGGTGCTTCGATCTTCTCTCGGTCTTAAAATGAAATCTTTTAAAACCCAACTTAATAAGTATTAGCTAACATGTTATACATTGCAGATGTGGCAAAGTCCCTTTGTAGTACCTCGGTTTACATGTTGGGGCGCGAATATGAACTACATCAAGAATTGACATTCGGTTCTAGGTATCGTGGCTAAGAGACTTGTTGGGTGGAAAGCCAAGACTATATCAGTGGAGGGAAAATTCACTCTTCTTAGGTTGGTCCTTGAAAGCCTCCCCACGTATTACTTCTTGCTTTATAGAGCTCCAAAAAAATATAGAGATTTTGGAAGCGAAGCGTATAATTTTTTTTGTGGGGAAGATCAAAAAATAATTAGAAGACGTGTTGGGTGGCTTGGAGTCGAGTCACAAAGGCTAAAGAGGGTGGGGTTTTGGGACTTCGCCCGTTAAAGGTCTCAAATATAGCTTTGATATCTAGATAGTAGTGGAGATATAAGCAAAAAGAGTCACATTTGTGGAGAAAAATTATAGGGGCGTTGCATCAGACCCCGAGGATCTAGCAGACGTTACTCTGCAATAAACAACTTACAGGTACTTGGAGTTCTATCGCCAAATGTGAAAATTGTTTGTTGTCTTCAAATCCATCGCTGCTGGGAAATGCTATTAAATGAAATGTGGGGAATGGTAGAAATATACGATTTTGGTTAGATAATTGGTTAGAAGATAAACCGCTCAGAGTTAGTTTCCCGATGTTGTTTGCACTTAAATCTATTAAAGGCTGCGTCATAGAGGATTAGTGTAAAAAGGTTGGAGGTGGAATAAAAAATAGTGTGGATCTGGAAACAAAACCTTTTCACCGATGGTGTAAAAATGAGTTCAACGAGCTTGTGGACAAGCTGACCAGTTTAAGTTTGGCGAGGATCCGGACAATTGGGTTTATATAGCATCAGAAAAAAATGATGTTCGAAGCGAAACATATAGATTTTTTAGTGGGGAAGATCAAAAAAATAATTAGAAAATGTGTTGGGTGGCTTGAAGTTGAGTCACAAAGGCTAAAGAGGATAGGGTTTTGGGACTTTTCCCATTAAATATCTCAAATATAGCTTTGCTATTTAGATAGTAATGGAGATATAAGCAAGAAGAGTCACATTTGTGGAGAAAATTCATAGGGGTATTGCATCAGACCTCGAGGATCTGGCTGACGTTAACATACAATAAAAAACTTACAGGTATTTGGAGTTCCATTGCCAAACTTGAAAATTGTTTGTTGTCTTCAAATCCGTTGGTGGGAAAAGATATTAAAGGAAAGGTGGGGAATGGTAGAAATATACGATTTTGGCTAGATAGTTATTTAGAAGACAAACCGCTCAGAGTTAGTTTCCCGATGTTGTTTACACTTGAATCTGTTAAAGGCTGTGTCATAGAAGATTGGTGTAAAAAGGTTGGAGGTGGAATAAACCTAGTGTGGAACTGCAAACAAAATATTGTAACAAACGGTGTCGAAAATGAGTTCAAAGAGCTTGTGGACAAGCTAAACCATTTTAAGTTTGGTGAGGATTCGGACAAATGGGTTTGGGTTGGTGACGCATCGGGGGACTTCTTCATTGCATCGGTGAAAAAGATGCACAATTCTAGGCCGAGTAGTCAAAATAGTTAGTCGTTTGAGTCGAACAACTAGGCCCTTATTAAAGTAGGCATCTTTGGTTGGAGAATGGTGTTGGACAAATTGCTCACAGCAGAAGCCTTCGCATACAGAGGCATTTTGTCTTTAGTTTCTATGTGTAATTTATTGGGGAGTGCAGACGAAACCACAGGGCAATTGTTTACTTTTTGCTTCATTGCCTCGCTCGTGTGGCAACATATTAGTAGTTGGTGTAAGCTCCCTGCTATATTTTGTACTTTATGTCCATGGTATCCTTAGCCTTCATAAACATATTGTTGGATGCGGCCACAAAAGGAAAATAATCATTATGATCTTGTTAGTGGTGATATGCTTAATTTCAAACATATTTTACTGATCGAATTCCTTATATTTTGATTAGCTCTTATGTAATTTCCCCTGTTTTTGATATTGATTTGATTTGTTTATGAATTCTTAGGACATGGCGGAAAATCAAGCGGTTTGATGAGGAAATCGAAGAGTATCGGAAGAAGTGTAGAGATCATGGATAAGCGCGCCGGAAAAATGAAGAAAAAAATATTTTGTTGCTGAAGACCCCTTGCGGACCACAAGGGCGAATACAGTCCGCAAGGGACATCGGTTTCTGAAAAATAAAAAAGAAGCCTTGCGGGCCACAAGGCTTTGCCTATACGGCCCGTAAGGGATGCGCGGACAGAAAAAATGACTTTATAAACCCAACAATGGTACGATTTACACACTTCGAAAACCAGACGATTGAGAGCAGCTTTGGTGCGATTTTGAAGATTCTTGGAGCAAGGTTGACGACTAGGATCGAAAGGATTGAAGATTTAAGTGTGTTAGGTTCGGTTACCTTGTTTTTCTTGCTCTTAAACATTAGAATCATGTTTTGCTTTGTTATCATATACGGTTTTATTATGTTTTAGAATATTATGACTAGCTAAATCTTTATAATTTGCTTAGGTTGAGATGAACTAGACATGTGTTTTATTGAATGATAATGGTTTTGAATGGATTTTGTGTTTTACATGATTTTATCTTGTTATTGATCTTGACATTGCATGTTAGTATTGGTTGTGATTGATTCTTGATTGTTGGTTTTGTAGGTCTAGGCATATAGAGATATCCCCTAGTCTTAGAAACCATTCTAGGTTGTTATCTTAGGGTTTTCGGGTTAGATCTTGTTATTAGAAATACTACAAGTTAATCAATTACTTAAAATCAACTAATTAAAACATGCATCCTTAAGCATTGACCGGATTAAATGTTGGTCATAACCATACAAGTGAGGAGTGACGTGTAATATGGTTTGTTAACCTTACATTCTGATTAGAAAAGGTTTCGAAAATGTTTTGACCTGTTTATGTAGTTTACACCATTTTAACGAGTCATATGCGTAAATACTGGTTCAGACATGAAATTAGGTTTGTGACAAGTCAAATATGTTAGAACATATTCTTGTTATGTTTTATAAACTGCTTTGATGTCAAAATATCATATTACCTATGCTTAAAGGTTATTATTTGATTATTTCATAAAGTTGCGTTTGACTTTTTAAAAACACAGGTTTGACTTGTCATTTTGACCCATTTAGATGTGATGATCACGACATACAAATGCAGGGTTTAATTCATAACATTATGTAGACCATTTGGGTGAAATTAATTTAAAATTGGTTGACCAAAGCGGTTAGAATCGAAAGTAAAATAGTTTGGTCAAACTGTTCGAGATTTTTGACACTCGGACGGAATTAAACTATGTAACTAACTGCTCTTGAAAGAGCTTACGAAAATAGACTCACCAACTTTAGATGGCGATTCCCGAAAACCAAAAGAGGAGCTTGAAAAAGCAAGAACGAAAACTCACAAAAGACACTTTAGAGTAAAGTGTGTTTATTTGAGTTTGGGATGTAAATTATGAGCTTAAGGGGTAATTTATAGCAAATGGAGACGCATGAGGAGTGCACAAGTGTCCATGAGTGTTAAAATAAGTGATCAGTGTCCTCATAGGTGTCAAAACATGAAGAAGTGTGGCAAAAACTCAAGAGATGTGTCAAAATGCAGCCAAATTGCCGCTTTTAGCGAAGTTGCAGCTGTCTGGCACCCCATGCGGACCGCAAGGGGAAAGTCATACGGTTCGCATAGCCTTCAATACATCAAACCTTTTGTTTTTGACATTTTCAGACCCTCAACTTCTTTCTTTGATCTACTGCCAATTCTAACACCTCCGTTTAACTTAGTAAATTTTGAGGAGGGTTTCAAGAAACGTGTCACTTAGAATTTGATCGAGAATAACCGGGTTGTTACATTTCTTTAGATTGGACTAAGTGGCCGGGATTTGATTTTTAATTGTTCTTTGTTTTTGCAGTTGTTCGTAGTTTTAGTTTACTAGCAGCTTGCTAGTTGTTTGTTTAGTGAAATTCGTCGTTAAAAAATGATGATAAGTGCTCACGAGGATTTTTCATACTATTCTACCATGAATCATGCTGGTTGTGTGATTTTTCGTGGTGTTTCATTATGATTTGAAGAGCGCTACACTTTATTTGGTTATGAATCATGCTGGCTGTCTGAGTGTTTGTGATGTTTTATTATGATTTGAAGAGCGCTGCACTTTATTTGGTTGTCATACAAAAAAGAATGGTAAGAAAAAAAGGACAAGAAAGCTTTATGAGAAGTTAAGACCTTGTAAGGTTGGAGTTCATTTCATTATCTTTTTGGTTCAAGTGGTATACGTTCAAATAGTTAAAAGACTCTTTACAAAACCAAAATTAAAAGCATGATGAAATGTTCAACACTTTGTAAGGTTAGTGTTCATCCTTTTTCCTTTAGGTTCAAATGGTATATCTTCAAATAGTTCAACACTTTTTATAAACCTTATTTCTCCACATTGTTTATTACCTTAGTTTTTCATTTAAAAAATTCTCTTATCTTTGTCTCTCTATTTAAAATCGAACGATCCTGCCAGTATACTTTATTGGCATTCACATTCTTTATTTGCCTAAATTGCTTGTTCTGCCCTTCCAAACTGATGTATCTAATTAGTTCTCAATAGATGGCGGTTGATGAAGAAAAATGAGATAGTTTTCCAAACTGAAGTTTGGGGTGGGGTGGGTTCAAAACTTTAAAACATGATAAATAGAAGCCTTCTTAGGGTAGAAGATTCTTCCATTTAACTATTTGGTTTTATATTTCTGTTATATAAGAGATGCAACTTCTTATATGGTATAATAAAGTTTAGAGCTAAATTCGATTTCGCTTTCTGGGTATGACAAATATAACCATTTTTCTTCAAAAGATTATAAACATCCATGTACCTTCAAAATTTATCAGTTGTTTCATTTTTATTCATATCTCTAACATCATTCATTTCCTCGTGAAGTTTAACCCATGAAATGATCTTGGAATACCAAGATACCCATCACTCACATGTACGAGTGTGATTCTTGCACAACATAAACCTAACATGGAATCCGCGAGTTTAGGTTTAATTTAAATGGGTTTGGGTTAGTTACAAATTGAACCCGTTTAGCTAAACGGATTAGGTTCGTGTTGATTCGACGAGTTTAAGGGTTGGCCCGTTTAACCCATATATATAATATATACATATATAATATATATATATATATATATAATACATATATATATATATATATATATAATATATATATACAATAGTGTGAGGTTCATTGGGGAACACTAAAAATGGAACCACTAAAACGAACTCTGATTGGACTCATTCCAGCGGCGTTGGAACCGGCTAGTCGAACCCTAACTAGGACCTCTTAACCCTAAACCCTAAATCCTAACCCCTAAACCCTAAATATATTAGGGTTTGGATTTAGGGTCTTATATTAGGGTTTAGCTTTATGGTTAATCATTTGTATTTAGGGTTTAGCTTGGAGTTTAGGGTTTTAGGGTTTTAGCCATTAGTGTTTAGCCTTTAGGGTTTATAGCCTAGATTTTACGGTTTAGCTTAGGTTTTAGCCTTATTTTTAGCTTTAGGGTTTAGGGGTTAGGATTAGGTTTAGGGTTAAGAGATCCTAGTTAGGGTTCGACGAGCCGTTTCCAACGCCGCTGGAATGAGTCCAATCGAGTTCGTTTGAGTCGGTTCCCCACTGTTCCCCACTTTTTAGTGTTCCCCAATGAACCTTCCCCTATTACATACATAATATATATGACATATATATATATATAAAATAATGGAAGATAAATGAGAAGAAAATTGTTGAAAAAAAAAAAAAAGAAAAAAACATATTCGTAAATACTAATCATTATAACATATCTAATTGATTTTTATCTATTTAATTAATTATTAACTAATCATTAATTATCATACATATAATCTACAAAACCTACACGTATCAAAATTTCCTACATATACCATACACATTATTTAATTTTATCCTACACCGAAATAATCCTACACACGTCGAAATTTATCCTACACACCTCGTAATTTATTTTACACAAATTGTAATTTATTCTACGCTTTAAATTAAGTTATTTTTTAATTTGAAAAAATAATATTTTAAAAAGGAGTTATAAATTTAATTTACAGTTAGTTATTAAAGAGGAAGAATACAAATTAATGATCTATGTAAGTTTACTATTATACCATTAAAATAAAATTAAATGTAAATATAAATAAGTAAAATAAAACATTCTTATTTGTTGAAACTTCTTTTTTTTCTTTTGTAAAGAATTTCTTCTCATTTGAATCCCTCCAATATATATATATATATATATATATATATATATATATAGGGAGAGGATCATGAGAAAACTAGATATAAATGAGAAAACTAGAAAACTAACTAAAAAACCTAAAAAACATATAATTTTTTATTAAAAATCGCTACTTTTTATTAATAAAAACATTTTTTAAAAAAAAAAAAAACTTGTACTGCACATTGGCATTATATTGTACTGCACATGTGAATTATATGCATATGTTGAACATGTGCATTACATGCTTAAAGTTAGCTTTTAAGTTTAGGTTATCTTTTAGGTTAGGTTTTTTTGGAGATTTAGGATTAGTACTAGGTTTTTGGTGTGGGTGAGAGGAGGTTTAGGTTTTTGGGGGTGCGGGTGGGGGGTTAGGTTTTTTTGGGGATGCGGGTGGGGGTTTAGGTTTTTTGGGGTTTTTGTTTACGGTTTAGTTTTAGCTTTTTTTGGGGGTGAGGGGTTTAGCTTTTGGTGGGAGGGTGGATTTAGGTTTTTTTTTTTTTTTTTTTTGGGGGGGGGGGGGGGTGTTTAGGACTTTTGGGAGGTGTCGGTGGTGGATGGTTAGGTGTTTTAGGCTTTCCGTATTACTGCATATGTGATTACAACTTTTTTTTTTGAAAAAAAAAACTTTTTTTATATATTAATATTAGCGATTTTTAATAAAAAAATTGATATTTTTTTGGTCTTTTTTAGTTAGTTTTTTTGGTTTTCTCATTTAAACTACTTCTCATAATCTATCCATTTATAAACATATATATAATATATATAGTGGATAGTTCAATTTAAAACCCTAGTTAGTGAGAGAACTTTAAAACTCCTCGTTAATGAAGGGAATAGGCTTTTAATGAATGAGAGACACAATTGAAAAAAAAATATTCATAAATTTTCAAACATTTCTATCTTTTTATATGTTATTATTTAAAAAAAATGCACCATAAGATCACAAATTTTCTTATTTTTCATTCCAGTATATTCGAGCATATTTTTTTCGACGCAAACAAAAAATTTAACGTGTTATTCTTTTTTCAAAGCTACTATTATAGTATTGCAAATATGCAATACTACTTAGCCTCAGGGTTTAGGTTTTGGGTTTAGTTTTTAGGTTTTTTTTTTGGGGGGGGGTGTTTTTGTGGTGAGGGGTTGGCTACTTTAGTTTTTCCTAGTATTGCACATGTGTAATACTAAAAAGGAGTTTTTGAGTTCTCACAATAAAAGGAGTTTTCGTTTGAACCCTCCATTATATATATTTCTCAAATGTCTTAATGTTATAAATTAAATTGGTTGGGTATTTTAAGCAATAGTATAACTAAAAAGAAAATTTCGCTTTAGATTTTATAATTGAAATGTAATTATGTCACACCCCAACCGATGGCGGAAACATCAAGTCCGAGAGAAAAATGTTGCTCATTGCTCATAATACTATTTGCGACAATAATTAATTAAACGCATTTCATTTCATACGTAAATTGTCATACAATACAAGAGAAATTCAAATACAACGATAACAAAAGACAAAATTTGATACAACAATAATAAACCTAACGTCTATGTGTGTATCTAGTCATCATCGCTACTTTGGTTTCATGGCATCATCTTCATCAACCTGTAGCATGTTTTAAAATAAAGTTTATTGCAAAAGCAAAGGCGAGTATACAAGGTTGGTGATACATAACATAAGTATAAAAAGTTAACTCGAATCCACATGTTAAGGGAGTATACAAGGTTGGTGATACATAACATAAGTATAAAAAGTATAACTCGAATCCACATGTTAATCGTATGCAAGGCAAATGCTAATCATGCAACACTAGATCAAACCCGAGTTTCCACAAGTATAATGAGCTTCCCTTCATCACAAAAGCAACGAGACTAAAAAGTACGAATAAACTTAACATAACCCCGACGGGTGGTGTGCTACTCTATAGCGCTATATATGTCAAGTTGGGCTAGCTAAGTTAATGATTAAGTATGTATGAATCTAGCATGTATCTAAGCATAACAAGTATCATGTATTAACGGATTGAGCATGTAAAGCATAAGTTGTGATTTGTGTATTTTGATAGATAGACATGTTATAGATATCACAAAATAGTGAGAAAGCGGTAAATGGGTCGAGTGTACTCACGGTTTTGCAAAAGTGTTCCAAATAGAGAAATCCCGAGCTTGTTTGTTGGTTAAGGGTTGGCACCATGTCCTTCTACACGAAGAACATAGGTATGAGTATGGTGATTAACGGAAGATTCGGAATATGAGCATGAATAATGAATAATAAAGTAAAGTATGTGGGTATAAAAATAGTCACCAAGGTCTAGCACTCGTTTTTTGACACCATGATAACCCATAAGGGTTTGATGTGATTTCATAGGTTTGAAACCTATTAGAATCGTAACGAGAAACTACACACTTTGGTGATAAACTTAATAACTTGACAAGTGATTAGTTAGTTAGTCATTATCAAGGGTTGGTTTTAGGTTCATTATATAGTCCATTATATACATATGTACATATTATTCTACAACTAACAAGGATAATCATAGAAGTCGTGTAGGAGGTAGGAGGTTGAACCATCCATTTAGGAACCTCGTTTAAGTTCACCACTTCAAAGTTGTCATAGACAACAAGGAGGGTCAAGAACAATATGAACAACAAGAAGGTAAATGTATGTTATCACTATACCAAGTAGCCAAGCAAACTACAATCCAGTGAGCCGGCGTGACACACGTCGAAGGCTAGACGGGGTTGTGTCACTTTCAATCTAGCAAACTAACTTGGATAATGATGAGAAATCATCAAGTGATGTGTGGACTAAGAGTTAGGATAGCCCAAGCTAACCAAGGTAGTCACACATGAACAAGTTCAAGACATGCATCACTTGTGAGCTTAAAGCTCTTCGAAAACAGAAAATTTAGGGTGTTAAAACAACTCTTAGTTCATGTTAACAAGCTTGGTTAAGCTTCACTAATATAAGCTTGATTGGAAGCACAAGAACACAAGTTTGATTTGAAGAAAACATAAGATTTAAAGAGATTTGTGTAAAATGTAAACTTTGGAGCCCTATAGGTGAATATCCAGGTCTGGATTCTCCATGGAGAACCCGTGGAATCAAACCTAAGGTTTATCCAAGTACATAGGAAGAAGAATCAAGTGAAACAAGTAAGAAATGAGCAAATTATGCTCACCTTTGTAAGATAGTATGAATCTGCCTGAATTCAGATTTGCAAGAGATTTGAGAGTAATTTGAGAGAGATTAGAGAGTTGTAAAAGTGTAAAAATGTGTGGAGGAGGCTTGGGTTTTATAGGAGAAGGATTAGGGTTAGTTTGGGGGTGATTAATGGTGGTTTAAGGCCATTGGGTGAGAGGTTTATGTATGGATTTGTGCAAAATTCGCGACCAAAACACAATATGCCCGCCAGACACCCTTACGGACTGTAAGGGTGTCCGCTTGCGGTTTGCAAGGGCGAGTCCAAGACAAAATGTAATATTTTGTTGTTTTGTTAATTGGTGACAGGTTTAAGTGTTATGTAAGGGCATTTTATGAACATATAAAGTATTTTAAGTATAAGAGGCATGTTCTTAGATGTATATAAGTATCAAACGAACGAGATCGAGTATTTGCATCACGTATAAAGTATGTGTGAGGCATAGTTGTCACGTATTTGCAAGTATGTTTTCGAGTATAATGTATCAGCGTATGTATGTATGAGTATGTATAACGAGTATTGTGATAAAATGTATATTCCATTATGATTCAAGTCTCGATTACAAGGATTACAACGAAAGAACGAAACAAGTACAAAGGTTTCCAAAAATAGAAATAAAGACTAGCTTTCTAAACATGGAAAGTATGAAAAAGCGAGGCGTTACAGTCTCCCCTCCTTTAGGAAATTTCGTCCCAAAATTTAGGTAGATGCAACGAAGAGATGCGGATACTTAGTCTTCATATCACTCTTGAGTTCCCAAGTAAATTCAGCGTCACGTTTTCCTTCCCCTCGAACTTGACGATAGGAATTGACTGCGCCTCAATTGCTTAATTCCTCGGTCCATGATTTCAATGGGTTTTTCCACAAAATCTAACGTCTCGTTGATTTGAAGATCTTCGAGTGGAACTTGAAGTCCATCTTCAACTAGACATTTCTTGAGATTCGAAACATGAAACACTGGATGAACATTGTTGAGCGCTTGAGGTAGGTCCAGACGATATGCTACCTTGCCAATCCTTTCGAGAATCTTGAAAGGACCTATGTAGCGAGGAGCGACTTTGCCTTTCTTACCAAAACGAACAACACCCTTCCAAGGGGATACCTTGAGAAGTACTTGATCACCAATATTAAATTCCAAAGGTTTGCATCTCTTGTCTGTGTAACTCTTTTGAAGACTTTGAGCTTTGAGGAGGTTATCACCGATTTGTAGGATCTTGTCCTTGTCTCTTGTATTATTTAGGGACCAGTGATCTGAACATCTCCAATCTCATGCCAACAAATAGGCGAACGACACTTACGACCATATAATGCTTCAAATGGAGCCATTTGAAAACTGGCATGATAACTATTACTGTACGAGAATTCTACCAAGGGTAAGTGCGAATCCCAATTACCGCCAAAATCGATTTCGCAAGAACAAAGCATATCTTCCTAAGTTTGGATTGTACGCTCGGGTTGACCATCAGACTATGGGTGGAAAGCAGTGCTAAGATTAAGACGAGTGCCAAGGGCGGATTGAAACGTTTGCCAAAGGTGGGAGGTGAAACGAGCGTCACGATCAGAGATAATATCGAGAGGAGTGCCATGACGGCTGATGATTTCCTTCGTGTAGATATGAGCCAATTTCTCGACTTTGTAATCTTCATGAATGGCTAAAAAGTGCACAGATTTGGTCAATCGGTCAATGATGACCCAAATGATGTCATGACCAGAAGGAGTACGAGGCAATTTGGTGATGAAATCCATAGAAATACTCTCCCATTTCCAGACAGGAATTTCTGGTTGTTCGAGCAAGCCAGAGGGGCGTTGATGTTCAGCTTTCACCTTAGAACAAGTGAGACACTTCGACACGTATAGAGCGATATCTTTCTTCATCCCGAGCCACCAATAAGATGCGCAAAGATCGTGGTACATTTTGTCAGCACTAGGTTGAAAGGAGTATCGAGATTTATGGGCTTCATCCATCAAGGTGGTTCGAAGGTTGAGACGATTGGGAATCCAAATGCGATCATGGTAGTAAAGGATACCATCGGGCTTAGCTTCGAGTGGGTTTTTGACTCCACAATTTAACTCGTTATCGAGGTTACCCTCGTTAATGTCGGAAAATTGTGCTTGGTGAATTAGTTATGAAGTTTCCCCATGATTTGGTAGCAACGAATACTCTTAACATGAGTCTTATGACTGAGTGCATCGACTACAACATTCGCCTTACCAGGGTGGTAGCGAATGTCACAGTCGTAGTCATTAACAATACTACCCAACGACGTTGACGCATGTTGAGTTCCTTTTGGTCAAAGATATGTTGGAGGCTCTTGTAGTCAGTGAAGACCGTACACTTTGTACCATAAAGGTAGTGTCTCCAAATCTTTAATGCAAAAACAACTGCACCAAGTTCAAGGTCGTGCGTAGTATAGTTTTTCTCATGAATTTTAAGTTGTCTCGACGCGTAGGCGATAACCTTGTCTCGTTGCATAAGGACGCAACCAAGACCTTGGTTTGAAGCATCGCAATACATGACGAAATCGTCGTTTCCATCGGGGAGTGTAATGATAGGAGCATTACAAAGCATGTCCTTGAGGGTTTGAAAAGACTCCTCTTGTTCGAGACCCCAAACAAAAGGTTTATCTTTTTGAGTCAAAGACGTTAAAGGAACGGCGATTTGGAGAAGTTCGAGATGAAGCGGCGATAATAACTAGCTAAGCCAAGAAACGAACGAGTTTCAGAAGGCGATTTAGGTGCAATCCAATTCTTCACAGCTTCTATCTTTACGGGGTCAACGTGAATACCGAGTTCATTGATGGTGTGACCAAGGAATTGGACCTCTTTTAGCCAAAATGCACACTTGGAGAATTTAACCGTAAAGACGTTCGGTCCGCAAAAGCTAAAGGATAAGTTGCAAATGACACACATGTTCTTATTTCGTTTGGAGTAGATGAGAATATCTTGATGAACACGATTACGAAGCGATCGAGAAAAGGTTTACACACGCGGTTCATGAGATCCATAAATACTCAGCGCATTAGTCAAACCAAAAGGCATGACCACGAACTTGTAGTTCCATAACGTGTGCGAAAAGCAGTTATAGGTACATCTCCCTCGAAAACTCGAAGCTGATAATAGCCAAAACGCAGATCGATTTTCGAGAAACAAGTCGCACCTTTGAAGCTGATCGAAGAGATCGTGTAACGCCTCGCTTTTTCATACTTTCTATTTATAGCAAGCTCGTGTTGTAATCCTATTTTTGGAAACCATTGTATTCGTATTCTTCATTTCATTGAAAATGTTGTAATCGAGACTTGAATCATAATGAAAATATACATTTTTGCCCCTATACTTGTTATACATACTCGTACATACATACACAAGATGTTCATACTCGAAAACATGACATACTTGTTAATACGTGACTTTTATAATTTGTACATACATTATACGCGATGCTTATACTCGATCTTAATCATTTCATACTTGCATACACAATGTGACATGATATCTATACTTATAACACCTTAATTATTCATAAAATGCCTTAGAAATGCAACTAAACCCGTCACATTTGAACAAAATAATAAAAACCAAACTTTCTCCCCGGACCAGGTCCTTACGGACCGCAAGGGAAAGCCCATACGGTCTGTAAGACCTACTGGGCGGGCAGAAAGTGTTTTGGCTCGCGAAATAAGCACGGATCCCACTCAAACTCATCTCCCCAATCACCTTTAACCCCATTTAATCACCCAAACCAACCCTAAACCTTTCTCTATGAATACCACCTCAATTCCAAGCTAATTTTCCACTTTCACAACCTCTTAATCTCTCCTAAATCTCTTCTAAATCACTCCAAATTGTTGCAACATCAGAATTTTCGGGCAGATTCATACCTTCACACAAAGTGAGCATAACTTGCTCAAATCTTGTTCAAATCACTTGATTCTTTCTTCTACTTACTTGGATAAACTTAAGGTTTGAAGCCAAGGGTTCTCCATGGAGAATCCAGACCTGGAAATGCACCTAAAGCATCCAAAAACTTTCTGCTTGTTTCAAAATCCTTTCAAACTTTGTTTATACTTATCAAACTTGAGTCTAACTCATCTCAAACCTATATCCTAATGCTAACAACACTACTTGTGGTTAGTTAGGCTTAAAAACAAGGTTGAAACATTCAAACTAGAGGATTTATCCTCACAAATACTTGTTTTCATAGAGCTTTAAGCTCACAAGTGATGCAAGTTCATAAACTTGTTTATGTGTGTCCACCTTGGTTAGCTTGGGCTATCCTATCTTTGAGACCACACATCACTTGATGATTTTCATCATTATCACAAGTAGTTTGCAAGATTGAAAGTGTCATAACCCCGTCTAGCCTTTGACGTGTGTCAAAGTGTGCTCACCGCGTTGTATTTCGCTTGGCTACTTGGTATTGTGGTGACACACTTTACATTCTTGCCATTTACATTCTTGTTCATATTATTGTTCTAAGACCATCCTTGTTACCTATGGTAACTTGTGTAGTGGTGAACATCATACGAGGTTCCAAAGTGGATTGTTAATCCTCCCACCTCCTACTTGACTTACATGACACTAAGAGGTTCCAAAGTGGATGGTTAATCCTCCACCTCCTACTTGACTTACATGACACTAAGAGGTTCCAAAGTGGATGTTCATCCTCCACATCCTACATGACTATATAAGTATATATGTATCTATGGACTATAATATAATCCCAATAACCGAACCCTTGACAATGACTAATTAATCATCTATCGAGTTATTAAGTTTTGTCACTAAAGTATGTAGTTCCTTGTCACGATTCTAATAGGTCTTGAACCTATGAAACCATATCAAACCTATTCGGGTTATAATAGTGTCAAGAGCAAGTGCTATATCTTAGTGATTATTTTCATACCATAATACTTTAGTCTTATTTTTGTAATCTTGCTCGAATAATCCGAATCTTCCGTTACACTCATAACTAATACCTATGTTTTTCTTGTAGAAGGACAAGGTGCCAAACTCTAAAGATTACAACAAAACTCTCGGGATTACTTTAGTGGCGCAAAAGCGTGAGTACACTCGACCCATTTACCTTTTATCACTTTTGGGTTGTAACATGTTTCCGTATCAAAATACACTATCACAAACTTATGCTTTTACATGCTCAATCCTTATACGTGAATACTTGTTATACTAAGATACATTCTAGATTATACATGCCTGATCATTAACTTAGCTAGCCCAAACTTATCATATATAGCGTTATAGGAGTAGCACGCAGCCCGTCGGGGTTATGTTAAGATTATTATATTCATTTTAGTCTTGTCGCTTTTGCGACAAGGGAAGCACGATCTCGTTAAACTTTTTGTGGAAAGACGGGGTGTGATCTAGTATTGCATGATTAGTATATACTTTGCTTACAATTATCATGTGGATTCGAGTTATACATTTTATACTTATCCTATGTATCACCAAACTTGTGTACTCGCCCTTGCTTTTGCATTGAATTCGTATTTTTAACATATTACAGGTTGATGAAGATGTTGCCATGAAATTGAAGTAGTGATGACGACTAGATACACATTTAGACGTTTAGGTTTACAAATGTTGTATCAAATTTTTCCCTTTGCTATTGTTGTATTTGTAATTCCTTGTATTGTATGACAATTTTTGTTATGAAATGAAATCTGGTTTAATTAAATATTGTCGCAATTAGTATTTATGAGCAATGAGCAATCTCTTTTGTCCCGCCTCGATGTTTCCGCCATCGGTTGGGGTGTGACAGATTTGTATCAGAGCCATAACTATAGGGAATTAGGTAAATTGTCATGTTCGACCTAGTCTATAGTTTAAGTGTCCATTTTTGACCATTCTTGTCTTATGCTTAAAACTTTATTCTTCCTCATTGCTTCTTCCTTATCTTTTGGTCTTAAAATTTACATCATGTCTTCCCTAAGACATTTTACATAATACACTTGAAGACTTGAAGATACTCATGATGCAAACGAGGCGATTTGCACTAAAATAGGTCCAATGATTTACAATTTTTGGTGAAATATCTCATTCCGCGTATTCGATTTTTCACGAAGTTATACCATCAAGTTAGGAGTGATTTCCACATCTTGATGGAAACTTCCATTCCATACTCTAGTGGATCTTACAAACGAGTTGGAATATGCTCCTCGTTTAGTAAGAAACAACCACACTTAGGGTACGAAATCGTCAAGTTAGGGGTGAAACTCGCAGCTTGTCGATTAAGTCTCGTTCCTCAATTTTCAATCTCTCAAAAGTCTCGAATTTTCGATCGACTAGGGACTTGTAGTAACTGGAAGGGTAAAATGCCGCTAATCGCTTCTCAACGAGAGCTTTTACCTATTAGGCCAAAGCATGTTCCCTAACTTGAAAGATCTTATGAATCACTTTGGAATAGTCGACGTTTCTCTACCCGAAACAATCCCACGTTTTATTGAGCCAATCTTTTATGTTATCTCAATTTTTATGTGATTTTATACCTGTTACCTTATTCGTTTTGAACCGTTACACATCTCGCATGTTTATCGCAATAAAAAACAATACTACTTCTCGTGAACAAACTAAATTTATACTCTTTATTCGCATTCATAGGTGGTTATACATATGAATTCATGTAAACTTTGTGAACTATACTTGATGAACCCATGCAAACTTATGTGAACCATACTTGAACCTTATACATGCTTATACATGCAAAACTTGTTTATTTTATATTATGATAAAGTCTCATCCCTTTTTCTATGTTGAACCTCTAGATGAATTCTCCTAACTCATCCAAGAAATCAAGAGGTCCAACAAGGGGTCCAACCACAACAAAATCAACAATGAAGACTCCATCTCCAAGCAAGACCTCGTTGCTGAACAAATGGCGATCAAATGGCCCGTGTCATCCCCGATATTGTTAGCTAACTTCAAACCATCCACACCGAATCCGCACCTAAATCCTCCACCGATTAAAAAACCGAAGCCCCCAAAACGTCCTACTAGTTCAAGTATTTCATGGCTTGTAAACCAGTCGAATTCACTTGCATGGATTGGTGTCACCGCCATGATCAATTTGTTTGACGCTATGGAGCTTACCTTTCTTCAGGCGGGTGCCCTGATGCACTTCGAACCCTAACGCTACCGGGGTCTTTCGCTAGAGAGCCCTTGAGTGGTGGACTACCGAGCTCAACAAGCTAGGCAACGAAGTAGCTCAGTTCTAACTTGGGACGAGCTTAAGCAGCTCATGAGGGATCAGTTCTGTCCTCCCCACGAGACCCAGAAGCTCGAGAACGAATTCTGGAATCTCACACAACAAGGGAGCGACACCGAGGGACTAATCACTCGCTTCAAACAGTTAAGTATCATATGTCCTGGACAGGTGGATACGGTTCCCATGGCGATAGATAAGCTCATTCGTTTGCTTTCGCCTGTGATCATGATCACGTAGCCGCCGCAAACCAAGAACCCTCCAAGAAGCCTTTAGCTTAACCATACATCTTAACCACAATTGCATCCTTCAAGGGGCCTACGACTGGGTTCCTACGAAGCATGCGCACCAAGCCACCGCCAATACCACCACCACTACCGAATCGCCTCCCCCTCAAGCCAAAAAGAATAACATCAAGAACATAAGCGGAAGGCTTCTGTTCGAAACAACGCGGTCGTCACTCCGCCTACCCCTACACCTCTAAATGCCATCTCCTCTACCCAAACAATGATCCATCCAAATGAAACTACACCGGCACTTGGCCTAGGTTGATCGTTGCACCTACCACCATCTCCCTTCCACCCCATGTTGAAAGTGCGCCAACTGTAACAGGATGGGGCATCTTTCTAAACCATTGTCGCCAACCCAAAAGCAACCAAGACATTGTCCCTAACCCTAACCCAAACCAAACTCAACTGCAGCGACAGAATGCTCTTGTGCGAGCATGTTACAAGTGTAGAGATCTCACTCATCTCGCTAATGTTTTGCCCTCTCCTCAACCAGCAACATCAGCAACAGCAGCAGCCTGAGCCTGAAAAAGGACGAGCTTTCATGCTTACCTCCGCTCAAGCCCAAAGCTCTAATGACGTCATCACTGGTACGTTCCTTGTGAACCATATTTATGCTACTGGTGCCGATAGAAGCTTTGTATCTTTAGAATTTGAACCCTTTCTTAAGTGCAAACGATCTAAATTGCCTAATCCTTTCGCGGTCGAAGTCGCTAATGGTAAAACCATCTCCATTGATTCCGTTCTTTCTGGTTGCTCTTTGATCCTTAACGTATCATGCGTTCTCCATTGATCTCATCCCCATGCAAAAGGGAAGTTTCGACATCATAGTAGGCATGGATTGGCTTATGCGAGTTCGTGCCGAATGTTTGTTCCGAAAAATTCATTCGCCTTCCTCTTCCTCAAGGCGATTCTCTCCACGTGTATGGCGAGAAACCTTCTATAGGTCTCAAGCTAATGTCGTGCATTAAAGCGAACAAGTACTTACGTAAGGAGTACTTTGCCTTTCTCGCACACTTGTGGAAAGAAAGACAAATGTCCAAGCATAAGTGATGAACCTGTCGTTTGTGAGTTTCCTTCGTTTTTCCTAAGGATCTTCCTAGGCCTCCGCCTCCTCAAGCTGTCGTTTTTGTAGTGATCTTATCCCTGGCCAACTCCTGTTGCGAAAGCTCCCTATCGTTTAGCACCCTCGGAGATGCAAGAGTTATCTAGCCAACTTCAAGAGCTTCTTGATAAAAGCTTTATACGCCCTAGTACTTCCCCTTGGGCGCTCCCGTTTTGTTCGTCAAGAAGAAAGACAGGTCTTTACGGATGTGCATTGACTATCGTGAACTCAATAAACTTACAGTCAAGAACCGATACCCACTTCCTCGAATTGACGATCTCTTTGACCAACTCCAAGGTGCGACTTGTTTCTCAAAAATCGACCTCCGTTCTTGCTATCATCAACTTCGTGTTTCCGAGGAAGATGTACCCAAAACAACTTTTCGCACATGTTATGGACACTACGAGTTCGTGGTCATGCCCTTTGGTTTGACCAACGCGCCTGCAGTGTCTTATGGATCTCATGAACCGTGTGTGTAAGCATTTCCTCGATCAATTCGTAATCGTACTCATCGATGATATTCTCATCCACTCCAAGACGAGAGAAGAGCATGGACGACATTTACGTCTCATTCTTCAGCTTTTGCAAACTGAACGTCTTTATGCCAAATTCTCCAAGTGTGAATTTTGGCTAAAAGAGGTTCAATTCTTAGGTCACACCATCAATGAACTCGGTATTCATGTTGACCCTACAAAGATAGAAGCTGTGAAGAATTGGATTGCACCTAAGTCGCCCTCTGAAATTCGTTCGTTTCTTGGCCTAGCTGGGTATTATCATCGTTTCATCTCGAACTTCTCAAAGATTACGTTCCTTTGACCTCGTTGACTCAAAAAGATAAACCTTTTGTTTGGGGTCCAAACAAGAGGAATCTTTCCAAACTCTCAAGGACATGCTCTGTAATGCTCCTATCCTTACTCTCCCAGATGGGAACGACGACTTTGTCGTTTATTGCTGATGCCTCTAACCAGGGTCTTGGTTGCGTTCTCATGCAACGAGACAAAGTTATCGCTTACGCGTCAAGGCAACTCAAATACATGAGAAAAACTATACTACTCATGACCTTGAACTTGGTGCAGTTGTTTTTGCATTAAAGATTTGGTGACACTACCTTTATGGTACAAAGTGTACGGTCTTCACCGACCACAAGAGCCTCCAACATATCTTTGATCAAAAGGAACTCAACATGCGTCAACGTCGTTTGGTAGAATTGTTAAACGACTACGATTACGACATTCACTACCATCCTGGTAAAGCGAATGTTGTAGCCGAATGCACTTAGTCATAAGACTCATGTTAAGAGTGTTCGTTGCTACCAAATCAAGGGAAAACTCAACGAGTTGATTCGACAAGCACAATTGCCGTCATTAACGAGGGTAACCTCGATAACGAGTTGAATTGTGGAGTCGAAAAACCCACTCGAAGCTAAGCCTGATGGTATCCTTTACTACCATAGTCGCATTTGGATTCCCGATCGCCTCAATCTTCAAAACACCTTGATGGACGAAGCCCACAAATCCTGATACTCCGTTCATCCTGGAGCTGATAAGATGTACCATGATTTGCGTGCATCCTGTTGGTGGCCTGGAATGAAACGTGATATCGCTCTTTACATGTCCAATGCCTTACGTGTTCCAAAGTCAAAGTAGAACATCAACGTCCCTCTAGTTTGCTCGAACAACCAGAAGTCCCTGTCTGAAAATGGGAGAGCATTGCCATTGATTTTATCACAAAATTTCCTCGTACTTCGTCTGGTCATGACAACATTTGGGTTATCATTGATCGTCTGACGAAATCCGCTCACTTCCTCGCCATTCATGAAGATTACAAAGTCGAGAAATTGGCTCGTATTTAGACGAGTGAAATCATTAGTCGTCATGGTACACCTCTTGATATTATCTCTGATCACGACTCGTTTCACTTCCCCTTGGCACTCTTTTGGCACTCATCTTAACCTTAGTACCGCATTTCATCCTAGTCTGATGGTCAAACCGAGCATACTATCCAAACTTTGGAGGACATGCTTCGTTCTTGCGTAATCGATTTTGGCGGCAATGGGATTCGCATTTACCCCTTGGTTGAATTCTCGTACAATAATAGTTATCATGCCAGTATTCAAATGGATTTATTTGAAGTGTTGTATGGTCGTAAGTGTCGTTCGCCTATTTGTTGGCACGAGATTGGAGATGTTCAGATCACCGGTTCCCGAATTAATACAAGAGACGACGGACAAAATCCTACAAATCCGTGATAGCCTCCTCAAAGCTCGAAGTCGTCAAAAGAGTTACGCGGACAAGAGAGCAAACCCCTGGAATTTAATTTAGGTGATCATGTACTTCTCAAGGTGTCCCCTTGGAAAGGCGTTGTCCGTTTTGGTAAAAAAGGCAAACTCGCTCCTCGCTATGTGGGTCCTTTCAAAATCTTGGAAAGGATTGGCAAGGTAGCATATCGACTAGACCTACCTCAAGCGCTCAACAATGTTCATCTCGTGTTTCATAAGTGTTTAGCTGAAGAAGGACTTCAAGTTCCACTAAAAGATATTCAAATCAACGATACATTGCACTTCGTGGAGAAACCGGTGAAATCATGGACCGAGGAATCAAGCAACTAAGGCGCAGTCGATTCCGATTGTCAAGGTTGATTGGAAGGGAAACGTGGCGCTGAGTTTACTTGGGAACTCGAGAGTGATATGAGGACTAAGTATCCGCATCTTTTCATTGCACCATTCCTAAATTTCAGGACGAAATTTCCTAAAGTAGGGGAGAATGTAACGCCTTGCTTTTTCATACTTTCTATTTATAGCAAGCTCGTGTTGTAATTCTATTTTTGGAAACCATTGTATTTGTATTCTTCATTTCGTTGAAATTGTTGTAATCGACACTTGAATCATAATGAAAATATACATTTTTGCCCCTATACTTGTTATACATACTCGTACATAGATACACATGATGTTCATACTCGAAAACATGATATACTTGTTAATATGTGACTTTTATAATTCGTACATACATTATACGCGATGCTTATACTTGATACTTGATCATTTCATACTTTCATACACAATGTGACATGATATTTATACTTATAACACTTTAATTATTCATAAAATGCCTTAGAAATGCAACTAAACCCGTCACATTTGAACAAAATAACAAAAACCAAACTTTCTACCTCCCGGAAAACCCCGGTCCGTAAGACCTACTGGGCGGGCAGAAAGTGTTTTGGCTCGCGAAATAAGCACGGATCCCACTCAAACTCATCTCCCCAATCACCTTTAACCCCATTTAATCACCCCAAACCAACCCTAAACCTTTCCCTATAAATACCACCTCAATTCCAAGCCATTTTCCACTTTCACAACCTCCTAATCTCTCCTAAATCTCTTCTAAATCACTCCAATTGTTGCAACATCAGAATTTTCGGGCAGATTCATACCTTCACACAAAAGTGAGCATAACTTGCTCAAATCTTGTTCGAATCACTTGATTCTTTCTTCTACTTACTTAGATAAACTTAAGGTTTGAATCCAAGGGTTCTCCACGGAGAATCCAGACCTGGAAATGCACCTAAAGTATCCAAAAACTTTCTGCTTGTTTCAAAATCCTTTCAAACTTTGTTTATACTTATCAAACTTGAGTCTAACTAATCTCAAACCTATGTCCTAATGCTTACAACACTACTTGTGGTTGGGTTAGGCTTAAAAACAAGGCTGAGACATTCAAACTAGAGGATTTATCCTCACAAATATTCTATTTTCATAGAGCTTTAAGCTCACAAGTGATGCAAGTTCATAAACTTGTTCATGTGTATCCACCTTGGTTAGCTTGGGTTATCCTAACTTTGAGACCACACATCACTTGATGATTTTCATCATTATCACAGGTAGTTTGCTAGATTGAAAATGTCACAACCCCGTCTAGCCTTTGACGTGTGTCACAGTGTGCTCACCGCGTTGTATTTCGCTTGGCTACTTGGTATTGTGGTGACACACTTTACATCCTTGCCATTTACATTCTTGTTCATATTATTGTTCTAAGACCCTCCTTGTTACCTATGGTAACTTGTATAGTGGTGAACATCGTACGAGGTTCCACTGGATGGTTAATCCTCCCACCTCCTACTTGACTTACATGACACTAAGAGGTTCCAAAGTGGATGGTTCATCCTCCCATCTTTTACATGACTATATAACTATATATGTACCTATGGACTATAATATAATCCCAAAAACCGAACCCTTGATAATGACTAAGTAATCATCTATCGAGTTATTAAGTTTTGTCACTAAAGTATGTAGTTACTTGTCACGATTCTAATAGGTCTCGAACCTATGAAACCATATCAAACCCATTCGGGTTATCATAGTGTCATGAAAAAGTGCTATATCTTAGTGATTATATTCATACCACAATACTTTATTCTTATTTTCGTAATCTTGCTCAAATAATCCGAATCTTCCATTACACTCATAACTAATACCTATGTTCTTCTTGTAGAAGGACAAGGTGCCAAACTCTAAAGATCACAACAAAACTCTCGGGATTACTTTAGTAGAACACTTTAGCAAAATCGTGAGTACACTCGACCCATTTACCTTTATCACTTTTGGGTTGTAACATGTTTCTGTATCAAATACATTATCACAAACTTATGCTTTTACATGCTCAATCCTTATACATGAATACTTGTTATGCTTAGATACATGCAAGATTATACATGCTTGATCATTAACTTAGCTAGCCCAAACTTATCATATATAGTGCTATAGGAGTAGCACGCCGCCCGTCGGGGTTATGTTAAGATTATTATACTCATTTTAGTCTTGTCGCTTTTGCGACGAGGGAAGCTCGATCTCGTTAAACTTTTATGGAAACTCGGGGTTTGATCTAGTATTGCATGATTAGTATATACTTTGCTTACAATTACCATGTGGATTCAAGTTATACATTTTATACTTATGCAATGTATCACCAAACTTGTGTACTCGCCTTTGCTTTTGCATTGAACTCATATTTTTAACATGTTACAGGTTAATGAAGATGTTGCCATGAAATTGAAGTAGTGATGACGACTAGATACACATTTAGATGTTTAGGTTTACAAATGTTGTATCAAATTTTGCCCTTTGCTATTGTTGTATTTATAATTCCTTGTATTGTATGACAAGTTTTGTTATGAAATGAAATCCAGTTTAATTAAATATTGTCGCTATAGTATTTATGAGCAATCTCTTTCGTCCCGCCTTGATGTTTCCGCCATCGGTTGGGGTGTGACAGATCATCAATGCGAGGAAGAGGTATGGGTTTTTGACAGTAAGCTTGTTCAGCTCACGATAGTCGATGCACATCCGAAATGATCCATCTTTCTTTTTAACGAACAAAACGGGAGCGCCCCAAGGAGAAGTACTAGGGCGTATAAAGCCTTTATCAAGAAGCTCTTGAAGTTGCCTCAATAGTTGTTGCATTTCTGAGGGTGCTAAACGATAGGGAGCCTTCGTAACACGAGTTGCGCCAGGGATGAGGTTAATACGAAAAATCAATGGATCGAGGAGGCGGAGGACCAGGAAGATCCTCAGGAAGACGTCAGGAAATTGACAAACGATAGGAACATCACTTATGCTTGGGCCTTTATCTTTCTTCTCCACAACGTGGGCAAGAAAGGAAAAGTACTCCTTATGTAAGTACTTGTTCGCTTGAATACACGACATAAGTTTGAGGCCTTTAGAAGGTTTCTCGCCGTAGACGTGCAGAGAATCACCGTTTGGAAGAGGAAGACGAATGAACTTTTCAGAACAAATAACTTCAGCACGAACTCGCCTAAGCCAATCCATGCCTACTATGATATTGAAGCTTCCCAATTGCATGGGATGAGGTCAATCCAAAACGTATGATCATTAAGATTCAAGGAGCAATGAGAAAGGACGGAATCAAATGTGATGGATTTCCCGTTAGCGACTTCGACAGAGAAGGGATTAGGCAACTTGGAACGTTCGTACTTAAGTAAAGGTTCAAATTCGATAGACAAAATTTTTTTATTGGCACCAGTATCAAAAAGACATGAAGCATAAATATGGTTGACAAGGAACGTACCAGTGATGACGTCATTGGAGCTTTGAGCCTGAGCGGAGGTGAGCATTGTAACATCCGCCAAAAACCGGATTTACCAAACCCGCTTCGTTTATTAACCGAACAACCAGTTAAAAATTTCGTTGCGTATTTAATGCCCAATTAATTTTAAACGATACATAACTAATAAGTATATTAGAATATAAAATTTATTTTTGAAAATGTATTAAAAATAGTGAGTTAAAAATAACATGCTGAAGCCGGGATTCGAACCCGGGTCAGCCAAGTCAACCGGGTCAAAACAGCCTTAACTCTCACACGCTCAACCACTACGCCACTTGTGTTTCTTGTTGATTTATTGATTCAATTAATACATATAATAAAAGCTGAAGTCGATTTTGGTCACTCAGCGCCCAAATCATTCTCGCCGGAAATCCCGACGAATTCATCAAACATTGAAGTGTTCTTTTGTCATAACGGATGCATTTACGTCATCGCCGGTTTATAACTGAAAAACGTTAATGACCCTCATTCAAATCGCTAAACCATAACCGAAAGATTTGGGAATTTGAAACTGAAAATGTAAATCAATCTGAATTGTACATCATTCATCAGTGGAGCGCGACTTTATCAAAATTACTCTTCATTTCGCTCAGAAAACTCGCCGGAATTCTCTGAAAATTTACCGGAAATTTTCGCCGGAAAACCGAGTTCAACCCATCTTTTCTTCTTACCCAAAAATAAGATCATAGAACTCATACTGACATCACTCCCACTCATCTTAAACCTCTGAAGAATCTCTGTCGCAAGAAATTTCACTCGCCGGAATTCTCTGCAAGTCGCCGGAAAACCGGGACTTTCATATACACGGTAATTACCTCAATGTTTCTGTTTCATTCCATTTTAAGACGAATTCTAACACCATTTCATCGCTCAAAATCAACCACAGACGACGTTGCCGGATTTTTCTGTTTTCGCCGAAAGTTTCTGAAAGTTTCAGAATCACGCTGATAACCGGTATGATCATGTAATCTACTGATAATCATTATCCATTAGTTCAATTTCACATCTAATCCCTCCAAACTGCTAATTGACTCTAACAGCCGAAGGTCACCAGAACATAGCCGACGAGCTTCGCCGGATTTTCTGAAGAAGACGATCTGTTTGGTATTTTCTTTCCCCAAACTCTTCGATTCAATACTTTCCAATTGTTCATTTTGTTCATTAACCGAATTAATCAAGTATCAGTTGCTTTGACCGATGTCTGTGTTTTGAACGAAGAAGACGAGTTCAGATATGATATAAGATTAATTAAAAACAGTTTTATAAACGGGTTAGACACACAGTCCAGCGGTGGACTGTGTGCAAATAAACACATACACGTCGCGAGTTCGATTCCTGTCCCAACCTCATGCGCTGTAATAAAATGCCTTTTTTTAAACTGAATCAGGTTAACTCCGTTAGATGTTAAGTATAATAAAAATCTGTATTTTAACCAAGTTAGACACACAGTCCAGCGGTGGACTGTGTGTAACATTAAGTCACAGGTCCCGGGTTCGAGACCTGTTGACGACACCGGTCCGATACATTTAAAACCCTTTTTTAAAATAAATAATTTTCGGATTAATTGATTTAGTGTATAATTATAATTAAAAACAGAAATATTTCGGGTTAGACACGTAGCTCAGTTGGTAGAGCTGCGTGCACGCGTACGGGAGGTCACCGGTTCGAGTCTCACCAAGCACACATATAACCGACCTAACCGGTCAAACGTCAACGGTCAACAAGTCAACGGTCAAAAGTCAACATTTTTTTATTATTTTTATTTAATTATTTTATTTAAAAATCAATTTAAATACTTAAAAATAACATTTTTAAGGTTAGAAAATAGCTTAAAACTCACAAAAATATATCCAAAAATTCTATTAAAGTTGTTAATAAAATCCATTTATTTACCTTACTTTTCATTATTAATTAGGTTAGTTATTCCTCGTCGAGCAATCCTCTAAACTCGTGCGCATTCATCATCATTCACCGAACGCACCTACTGTGAGTGAATCTCTACAAATTCCCCGTTTAAATCACGTTTTTGGGGTGTATCATGTGTCTTACTATTTATTATATTTAAATCATTGTGCATACATCATATCATGAATAAATGTGTATCCTGCCTGTGTAAACTGTTTGTGTGATTATTGTGTAGATTTAATTTATTATTTTCAGTACATGCAATTTCATAGGCCGCCGCTCCCCATCACATTATGAGCGTTGAGCATGTTCCCCATTACATTATGAGCGTGAACCTGGCGTGCCAACATATGATCGGCTCCGTTTGATTGAGCCTTGATCGCACAGACATTTTCATTTTCAGTACATGCAATACGATCGGCTCCGTTTGATTGAGCCTTGATCGCATAGACATTTTTCATTTTCAGTACATGCAATACAATCGGCTCCGTTTGATTGAGCCTTGATCGCACAGTTTCATTTATGTTATATATTTATGCAAGTTGATATGTTATTGTATGCTGTTGGTTTGTTAATGTATGTTATTGTTTGTTCTTGTTTGATATCGTATACTAATGGGTTGTGATTGTATGCTGTTGGTTTGTTAATGTATGTTATTGTTTGTTGTTGTTGTTATTGTAAGCTAATTGTTGTTATTGTATGTTTATTTACGTTTGTTCATATATGAATATTGCACAATTTTTTCCATATTAAATACAACCAGAAATAAATAATAAATGTTTTCTAACAAGGTTCACTCGCCAACTTTTTGTTGATCCAAAAACCATTTTTACATATGATACAGGTGAACAGGATGAAGCAAGGAAAACATAGGAAATTGCCTTAGAAGAAAAATAATGAAGTTTAGAAGGATGAATAGAACATGTTGTATTTGTTTGATATGATTGTATGATCTCTTTTAAATTGAAATAATAAATATGAAACATTATAATAAATGTCATGAGCTTTGATGATAACCCAATCATGCCCCGATCACCTTTTCCGCTGCGGGTCGGGGTGTGACAGATTGGTATCAGAGCTTTTGACTATAGGGATATAGGATAGGTTATATTAGACCCTTAGAGCCTATACTATAGTTGACTAGATTTTAATTGTTTATGTGGTTACATGCAAACTTATGATATTTATTTGTTTCATATTTATTACATACACAAATGCATGCAAACATTTCCAATATTACATTTTGTGATACATAGTGAATTATACTTGCAGTCAAACATACATACTTACATACATATTCATCATACATGTTACAATATTCACATATTCAGATCATATTCATACTTCCGTTATTCAAGATTTTGTCGCATTTTTTCATTTTTCAAATCTCATCAAAGTGAGTTCTGCGACGGGCATGTAGTAACTGTAAGGTACAAGTACCGGTAGTCGGAACGTTCTGTCTAGGTTGGCATTCGTATAAATCCAATATAACGGACCAGTTTGCCTACCTGGGGACTAACGATGAGAGTACGAAGGACCTATTAGGCCAAAGCATGCCACACCAAACGTCGTTCGAACTAACCCCACTTTGAGGTGTCACTGTGTCCACACCTGACACATTCCGAATATCATACGTTACATATTTCTCGATTTTCTCCGGGTTTTAGTGTACGTAACCAGGCAAACACATGCGAACCATATGAAAAAACCCGGTAATCATGGGGCCCACGTGATTACGAAGGTGAAGTATGGTGGCATGCAAGGCCCAATTACGAGCAAAGCCCAAGACATCCTATGGATGTAGTAGATTTATTTTGCTATGTTTATTTTATGAATGTTCATTCCTAAATACGACACATGATCCCAAAAGCATCCAACTCATACTCTTGATATGTATTCCTTGTAGATGTCTTCTAGCCTCGCTCGTAGGAAGATGAGATCAAGAAAAGCCCGCGAGCGCATGGCTGCCCTAATCGCTCAACAAATGGCTGCCGTAATACCCAACATTGTAATTCAAGTCCAACAAGCCCTTACCGCTAATCCCGTCAATCTAGAAGTTCAAAATGTTATCAACCCTTCCCCAAATACCACTAAATGCACCTACAAGCATTTCAAATCCTGCGACCCTACAAAATACGAAGGGACTGAAGGTGTCACCGTTCTTTTCTATTGGTTTGAAGAAATGGAAAACATTTTTCTAACATGCGATTGCCCAGATGATCGCAAAGTGCGATATGCTACTGGTCGTTTATTTGGAATAGCACTTACTTGGTGGAATACAGAGAAGGCCGAACGGGGTTTGAAGATACTATGACTTGACTTGGGAAGAGTTGAAAGAAATCATGATAAGACGGTTTTGCCCAAGGAGCGAAATCAAGAAATTAGAGGATGAATTCTATTCGTTGAAACAAAAGGAAGGCAACCACACCACGTACAACAAGAGATTCCTCGAGATAAATCAAATGGTTCCCAACTTGTTCACTCCCCACTACCGATTGATTGAGCACTACATTCAAGGTCTTCCTTCAAAGATTCAAGACTCTGTAATAGGTACCACACCTGCAACCTTGGAAGCAGCAATGGAGTTAGCTACAGAGCTCACCGAGAACCGAATCCGGAACAAAGACTTCAAGGAGGAGAAGAAGAAGGATAAAGCATCGACTGAAACCTCCAACTACACCCAAACCGAATCCCCTTCTCAACCCATTTCTAAGAGAAAACGAGACGAGCAACTTTTCGCTGTCACCCAACGCAACCAACCAGCCTTACAAGCCGTACCCCTCCAAGCTATCCCAATCACTCAAGTAGCACCCGACTCAACCTACCCAAATAGGAAACCTTACCTTGGACCTCACCCTCGATGTAACACCTGTTTTTATCACCATTCATCTACCATACCTTGTCGACTATGTGCAAATTGTGGACGCTATGGTCATTTGAGCAAAGTTTGCCGCACCTCTCAAAACCAAACCTCACCCCCTACTCAAAACATGATCCAAACATATCAACAACCTCAATACCCCATGTTCCCATATGTTCGAGCTTGTTTCAATTGTGGCGACCCTACCCACTTTAGAAACACGTGCCCTCAATTGGTTAACATCATAAACGCCCAAGCTCAAGCAAACCCAGTTAACCAAGCAAATCAAGAAAACCCAACCACTAGGCCACCAGCAAGAGGAAGAGTTTTCAACATCAACGCCAATCCGGTTGAAGATAATGACGGCCCAAACGAAAACACTCAACTAGTCCCCTTCACCAACAATCAAGATTCAACTCCAACTGCTTAGTTTTATGTTTCCTCTATGTTATCTCAATTCTCACGTGTCTCAAATTGGAAATTTATCCAAGGATTTTAATGCAAACTATTAATCCAGTTTTGTTTTATACTCAATGATTCAACATTCATACCAGCATACATCTCAACGTATTTCAATCTCATTATTTAAAGAAGTTGGGCTGTGTCTCACTTCTACATAGACTAACCTCTCCATCATAACAAACGAGAGAGGGACTGTCATCTTTCAAACATGTATACTATCAGAATTATGACGCAGGCATTGTTTGTTGTGTTTATTTATGTTTTAGAGTCACATAGAACTAATCATAACTTACGGATAAAGCCAATGAAAATTTGACAGGAATATGGTGGATACGCCGCTGTTACTTCCTATATATAAGTATTCTTGTCAAAGGATCAGAGGCATTATCAGGCGGTTATGAGAAGTTCCATGTAGAATTTAGTAATGTTTGGTTGAAATTTGTTTTACACTCACTGATTTAACATTCATATCAACTCATCATTTAAAGAAATTGGATTGTGTTCCATTTTCTACATAGACTAACCTCTCCATCATAACAAACGAGAGAGGTATTGTCATCATTCAAGGACTCAAGCTCTGGTTGTTATATTTGTTTATGTTTTAGAGTCACATAAGACTAATCATAACTTACTGATAAAACCAATGAAAATTTGACAAGAATATGGTGGATACGCCGCTGGTACTTCCTATATATAAGTATTCTTGTCAAAGGATCAGAGGCATTATCAGGCGGTTATGAGAAGTTTCCATGTAGGATTTGGTATTGTCTTGATTGAAGTTTGTGTTATACTCACTGATTTAGCATTTATATCATCGCATCCTTTAAAGGAATTGGATTGTGTCATCAATCAAACATGTATGCTATCAGAATTAGGACTCAGATATTGGTTGTTGTGTTTATTTATGTTCTAGAGTCACATCATAGAACCAATCATAACTTACTGATAAAACCAATGAAAATTTGACAAGAATATGGTGGATACGCCGCTAGTACTTCCTATATATAAGTATTATTGTCAAAGGATCAGAGGCATTGTCAGGCGGTTATGAGAAGTTCCATGTAGTTTTTAGTAGTAAAAGTTATGTTTTAGGTATAACCTAATCTTTCAAAAGTACCCAAACTCATATGCATAACATCATACTTAGTCAATCAACTCTGTGTATCCATGTTCCATATTCCTACACTTTAGGCAACAAAAAGCGATTCCTGTAGCAGGTATTCAACCCTTACAAGGAACGTTACCGCCTCAAACAAAATTTAAACTCTTACTCTCTTCTAAGTATGTAATTGTCAAATTAAAACACCATCCTTTCTAGACAAATATGCCACTACTTAAATTTCGGGACGAAATTTCTAAAAGTAGGGGATACTGTAACATCCGCCAAAAACCGGATTTACGAAACCCCGCTTCGTTTATTAACCGAACAACCAGTTAAAAATTTCGTTGCGTATTTAATGCCCAAATTAATTTTAAACGATACATAACTAATAAGTATATTAGAATATAAAATTTATTTTTGAAAATGTATTAAAAATAGTGAGTTAAAAATAACATGCTGAAGCCGGGATTCGAACCCGGGTCAGCCAAGTCAACCGGGTCAAAACAGCCTTAACTCTCACACGCTCAACCACTACGCCACTTGTGTTTCTTGTTGATTTATTGATTCAATTAATACATATAATAAAAGCTGAAGTCGATTTTGGTCACTCAGCGCCCAAATCATTCTCGCCGGAAATCCCGACGAATTCATCAAACATTGAAGTGTTCTTTTGTCATAACGGATGCATTTACGTCATCCGCCGGTTTATAACTGAAAAACGTTAATGACCCTCATTCAAATCGCTAAACCATAACCGAAAGATTTGGGAATTTGAAACTGAAAATGTAAATCAATCTGAATTGTACATCATTCATCAGTGGAGCGCGACTTTATCAAAATTACTCTTCATTTCGCTCAGAAAACTCGCCGGAATTCTCTGAAAATTTACCGGAAATTTTCGCCGGAAAACCGAGTTCAACCCATCTTTTCTTCTTACCCAAAAATAAGATCATAGAACTCATACTGACATCACTCCCACTCATCTTAAACCTCTGAAGAATCTCTGTCGCAAGAAATTTCACTCGCCGGAATTCTCTGCAAGTCGCCGGAAAACCGGGACTTTCATATACACGGTAATTACCTCAATGTTTCTGTTTCATTCCATTTTAAGACGAATTCTAACACCATTTCATCGCTCAAAATCAACCACAGACGACGTTGCCGGATTTTTCTGTTTTCGCCGAAAGTTTCTGAAAGTTTCAGAATCACGCTGATAACCGGTATGATCATGTAATCTACTGATAATCATTATCCATTAGTTCAATTTCACATCTAATCCCTCCAAACTGCTAATTGACTCTAACAGCCGAAGGTCACCAGAACATAGCCGACGAGCTTCGCCGGATTTTCTGAAGAAGACGATCTGTTTGGTATTTTCTTTCCCCAAACTCTTCGATTCAATACTTTCCAATTGTTCATTTTGTTCATTAACCGAATTAATCAAGTATCAGTTGCTTTGACCGATGTCTGTGTTTTGAACGAAGAAGACGAGTTCAGATATGATATAAGATTAATTAAAAACAGTTTTATAAACGGGTTAGACACACAGTCCAGCGGTGGACTGTGTGCAAATAAACACATACACGTCGCGAGTTCGATTCCTGTCCCAACCTCATGCGCTGTAATAAAATGCCTTTTTTTAAACTGAATCAGGTTAACTCCGTTAGATGTTAAGTATAAAAAAATCTGTATTTTAACCAAGTTAGACACACAGTCCAGCGGTGGACTGTGTGTAACATTAAGTCACAGGTCCCGGGTTCGAGACCTGTTGACGACACCGGTCCGATACATTTAAAACCCTTTTTTAAAATAAATAATTTTCGGATTAATTGATTTAGTGTATAATTATAATTAAAAACAGAAATATTTCGGGTTAGACACGTAGCTCAGTTGGTAGAGCTGCGTGCACGCGTACGGGAGGTCACCGGTTCGAGTCTCACCAAGCACACATATAACCGACCTAACCGGTCAAACGTCAACGGTCAACAAGTCAACGGTCAAAAGTCAACATTTTTTTATTATTTTTATTTAATTATTTTATTTAAAAATCAATTTAAATACTTAAAAATAACATTTTTAAGGTTAGAAAATAGCTTAAAACTCACAAAAATATATCCAAAAATTCTATTAAAGTTGTTAATAAAATCCATTTATTTACCTTACTTTTCATTATTAATTAGGTTAGTTATTCCTCGTCGAGCAATCCTCTAAACTCGTGCGCATTCATCATCATTCACCGAACGCACCTACTGTGAGTGAATCTCTACAAATTCCCCGTTTAAATCACGTTTTTGGGGTGTATCATGTGTCTTACTATTTATTATATTTAAATCATTGTGCATACATCATATCATGAATAAATGTGTATCCTGCCTGTGTAAACTGTTTGTGTGATTATTGTGTAGATTTAATTATTATTTTCAGTACATGCAATTTCATAGGCCGCCGCTCCCCATCACATTATGAGCGTTGAGCATGTTCCCCATTACATTATGAGCGTGAACCTGGCGTGCCAACATATGATCGGCTCCGTTTGATTGAGCCTTGATCGCACAGACATTTTCATTTTCAGTACATGCAATACGATCGGCTCCGTTTGATTGAGCCTTGATCGCATAGACATTTTTCATTTTCAGTACATGCAATACAATCGGCTCCGTTTGATTGAGCCTTGATCGCACAGTTTCATTTATGTTATATATTTATGCAAGTTGATATGTTATTGTATGCTGTTGGTTTGTTAATGTATGTTATTGTTTGTTCTTGTTTGATATCGTATACTAATGGGTTGTGATTGTATGCTGTTGGTTTGTTAATGTATGTTATTGTTTGTTGTTGTTGTTATTGTAAGCTAATTGTTGTTATTGTATGTTTATTTACGTTTGTTCATATATGAATATTGCACAATTTTTCCATATTAAATACAACCAGAAATAAATAATAAATGTTTTCTAACAAGGTTCACTCGCCAACTTTTTGTTGATCCAAAAACCATTTTTACATATGATACAGGTGAACAGGATGAAGCAAGGAAAACATAGGAAATTGCCTTAGAAGAAAAATAATGAAGTTTAGAAGGATGAATAGAACATGTTGTATTTGTTTGATATGATTGTATGATCTCTTTTAAATTGAAATAATAAATATGAAACATTATAATAAATGTCATGAGCTTTGATGATAACCCAATCATGCCCCGATCACCTTTTCCGCTGCGGGTCGGGGTGTGACAGATTGGTATCAGAGCTTTTGACTATAGGGATATAGGATAGGTTATATAGACCCTTAGAGCCTATACTATAGTTGACTAGATTTTAATTGTTTATGTGGTTACATGCAAACTTATGATATTTATTTGTTTCATATTTATTACATACACAAATGCATGCAAACATTTCCAATATTACATTTTGTGATACATAGTGAATTATACTTGCAGTCAAACATACATACTTACATACATATTCATCATACATGTTACAATATTCACATATTCAGATCATATTCATACTTCCGTTATTCAAGATTTTGTCGCATTTTTTCATTTTTCAAATCTCATCAAAGTGAGTTCTGCGACGGGCATGTAGTAACTGTAAGGTACAAGTACCGGTAGTCGGAACGTTCTGTCTAGGTTGGCATTCGTATAAATCCAATATAACGGACCAGTTTGCCTACCTGGGGACTAACGATGAGAGTACGAAGGACCTATTAGGCCAAAGCATGCCACACCAAACGTCGTTCGAACTAACCCCACTTTGAGGTGTCACTGTGTCCACACCTGACACATTCCGAATATCATACGTTACATATTTCTCGATTTTCTCCGGGTTTTAGTGTACGTAACCAGGCAAACACATGCGAACCATATGAAAAAACCCGGTAATCATGGGGCCCACGTGATTACGAAGGTGAAGTATGGTGGCATGCAAGGCCCAATTACGAGCAAAGCCCAAGACATCCTATGGATGTAGTAGATTTATTTTGCTATGTTTATTTTATGAATGTTCATTCCTAAATACGACACATGATCCCAAAAGCATCCAACTCATACTCTTGATATGTATTCCTTGTAGATGTCTTCTAGCCTCGCTCGTAGGAAGATGAGATCAAGAAAAGCCCGCGAGCGCATGGCTGCCCTAATCGCTCAACAAATGGCTGCCGTAATACCCAACATTGTAATTCAAGTCCAACAAGCCCTTACCGCTAATCCCGTCAATCTAGAAGTTCAAAATGTTATCAACCCTTCCCCAAATACCACTAAATGCACCTACAAGCATTTCAAATCCTGCGACCCTACAAAATACGAAGGGACTGAAGGTGTCACCGTTCTTTTCTATTGGTTTGAAGAAATGGAAAACATTTTTCTAACATGCGATTGCCCAGATGATCGCAAAGTGCGATATGCTACTGGTCGTTTATTTGGAATAGCACTTACTTGGTGGAATACAGAGAAGGCCGAACGGGGTGTTGAAGATACTATGACTTGACTTGGGAAGAGTTGAAAGAAATCATGATAAGACGGTTTTGCCCAAGGAGCGAAATCAAGAAATTAGAGGATGAATTCTATTCGTTGAAACAAAAGGAAGGCAACCACACCACGTACAACAAGAGATTCCTCGAGATAAATCAAATGGTTCCCAACTTGTTCACTCCCCACTACCGATTGATTGAGCACTACATTCAAGGTCTTCCTTCAAAGATTCAAGACTCTGTAATAGGTACCACACCTGCAACCTTGGAAGCAGCAATGGAGTTAGCTACAGAGCTCACCGAGAACCGAATCCGGAACAAAGACTTCAAGGAGGAGAAGAAGAAGGATAAAGCATCGACTGAAACCTCCAACTACACCCAAACCGAATCCCCTTCTCAACCCATTTCTAAGAGAAAACGAGACGAGCAACTTTTCGCTGTCACCCAACGCAACCAACCAGCCTTACAAGCCGTACCCCTCCAAGCTATCCCAATCACTCAAGTAGCACCCGACTCAACCTACCCAAATAGGAAACCTTACCTTGGACCTCACCCTCGATGTAACACCTGTTTTTATCACCATTCATCTACCATACCTTGTCGACTATGTGCAAATTGTGGACGCTATGGTCATTTGAGCAAAGTTTGCCGCACCTCTCAAAACCAAACCTCACCCCCTACTCAAAACATGATCCAAACATATCAACAACCTCAATACCCCATGTTCCCATATGTTCGAGCTTGTTTCAATTGTGGCGACCCTACCCACTTTAGAAACACGTGCCCTCAATTGGTTAACATCATAAACGCCCAAGCTCAAGCAAACCCAGTTAACCAAGCAAATCAAGAAAACCCAACCACTAGGCCACCAGCAAGAGGAAGAGTTTTCAACATCAACGCCAATCCGGTTGAAGATAATGACGGCCCAAACGAAAACACTCAACTAGTCCCCTTCACCAACAATCAAGATTCAACTCCAACTGCTTAGTTTTATGTTTCCTCTATGTTATCTCAATTCTCACGTGTCTCAAATTGGAAATTTATCCAAGGATTTTAATGCAAACTATTAATCCAGTTTTGTTTTATACTCAATGATTCAACATTCATACCAGCATACATCTCAACGTATTTCAATCTCATTATTTAAAGAAGTTGGGCTGTGTCTCACTTCTACATAGACTAACCTCTCCATCATAACAAACGAGAGAGGGACTGTCATCTTTCAAACATGTATACTATCAGAATTATGACGCAGGCATTGTTTGTTGTGTTTATTTATGTTTTAGAGTCACATAGAACTAATCATAACTTACGGATAAATGCCAATGAAAATTTGACAGGAATATGGTGGATACGCCGCTGTTACTTCCTATATATAAGTATTCTTGTCAAAGGATCAGAGGCATTATCAGGCGGTTATGAGAAGTTCCATGTAGAATTTAGTAATGTTTGGTTGAAATTTGTTTTACACTCACTGATTTAACATTCATATCAACTCATCATTTAAAGAAATTGGATTGTGTTCCATTTTCTACATAGACTAACCTCTCCATCATAACAAACGAGAGAGGTATTGTCATCATTCAAGGACTCAAGCTCTGGTTGTTATATTTGTTTATGTTTTAGAGTCACATAAGACTAATCATAACTTACTGATAAAACCAATGAAAATTTGACAAGAATATGGTGGATACGCCGCTGGTACTTCCTATATATAAGTATTCTTGTCAAAGGATCAGAGGCATTATCAGGCGGTTATGAGAAGTTTCCATGTAGGATTTGGTATTGTCTTGATTGAAGTTTGTGTTATACTCACTGATTTAGCATTTATATCATCGCATCCTTTAAAGGAATTGGATTGTGTCATCAATCAAACATGTATGCTATCAGAATTAGGACTCAGATATTGGTTGTTGTGTTTATTTATGTTCTAGAGTCACATCATAGAACCAATCATAACTTACTGATAAAACCAATGAAAATTTGACAAGAATATGGTGGATACGCCGCTAGTACTTCCTATATATAAGTATTATTGTCAAAGGATCAGAGGCATTGTCAGGCGGTTATGAGAAGTTCCATGTAGTTTTTAGTAGTAAAAGTTATGTTTTAGGTATAACCTAATCTTTCAAAAGTACCCAAACTCATATGCATAACATCATACTTAGTCAATCAACTCTGTGTATCCATGTTCCATATTCCTACACTTTAGGCAACAAAAAGCGATTCCTGTAGCAGGTATTCAACCCTTACAAGGAACGTTACCGCCTCAAACAAAATTTAAACTCTTACTCTCTTCTAAGTATGTAATTGTCAAATTAAAACACCATCCTTTCTAGACAAATATGCCACTACTTAAATTTCGGGACGAAATTTCTAAAAGTAGGGGATACTGTAACATCCGCCAAAAACCGGATTTACGAAACCCGCTTCGTTTATTAACCGAACAACCAGTTAAAAATTTCGTTGCGTATTTAATGCCCAAATTAATTTTAAACAATACATAACTAATAAGTATATTAGAATATAAAATTTATTTTTGAAAATGTATTAAAAATAGTGAGTTAAAAATAACATGCTGAAGCCGGGATTCGAACCCGGGTCAGCCAAGTCAACCGGGTCAAAACAGCCTTAACTCTCACGCGCTCAACCACTACGCCACTTGTGTTTCTTGTTGATTTATTGATTCAATTAATACACATAATAAAAGCTGAAGTCGATTTTGGTCACTCAGCGCCCAAATCATTCTCGCGCGGAAATCCCGACGAATTCATCAAACATTGAAGTGTTCTTTTGTCATAACGGATGCATTTACGTCATCGCCGTTATAACTGAAAAACGTTAATGACCCTCATTCAAATGCTAAACCATAACCGAAAGATTTGGGAATTTGAAACTGAAAATGTAAATCAATCTGAATTGTACATCATTCATCAGTGGAGCGCGACTTTATCAAAATTACTCTTCATTTCGCTCAGAAAACTCCCCGGGAATTCTCTGAAAATTTACCGGAAATTTTCGCCGGGAAAACCGAGTTCAACCCATCTTTTCTTCTTACCCAAAAATAAGATCATAGAACTCATACTGACATCACTCCCACTCATCTTAAACCTCTGAAGAATCTCTGTCGCAAGAAATTTCACTCGCCGGAATTCTCTGCAAGTCGCCGGAAAACCGGGACTTTCATATACACGGTAATTACCTCAATGTTTCTGTTTCATTCCATTATAAGACGAATTCTAACACCATTTCATCGCTCAGAATCAACCACAGACGACGTTGCCGGATTTTTCTGTTTTCGCCGGAAAGTTTCAGAATCACGCTGATAACCGGTATGATCATGTAATCTACTGATAATCATTACTCATTAGTTCAATTTCACATCTAATCCCTCCAAACTGCTAATTGACTCTAACAGCCGAAGGTCACCAGAACAGAGCCGACGAGCTTCGCCGGATTTTCTGAAGAAGACGAACTGTTCGGTATTTTCTTTCCCCAAACTCTTTGATTCAATACTTTCCAATTGTTCATTTTGTTCATTAACCGAATTAATCAAGTATCAGTTGCTTTGACCGATGTCTGTGTTTTGAACGAAGAAGACGAGTTCAGATATGATATAAGATTAATTAAAAACAGTTTTATAAACGGGTTAGACACACAGTCCAGCGGTGGACTGTGTGCAAATAAACACATACACGTTGCGAGTTCGATTCCTGTCCCAACCTCATGCGCTGTAATAAAATGCCTTTTTTTAAACTGAACCGGGTTAACTCCGTTAGATGTTAAGTATAATAAAAATCTGTATTTTAACCAAGTTAGACACACAGTCCAGCGGTGGACTGTGTGTAACATTAAGTCACAGGTCCCGGGTTCGAGACCTGTTGACGACACCGGTCCGATACATTTAAAACCCTTTTTAAAAATAAATAATTTTCGGATTGATTGATTTAGTGTATAAATATAATTAAAAACAGAAATATTTCGGGTTAGACACGTAGCTCAGTTGGTAGAGCTGCGTGCAACCGCGTACGGGAGGTCACCGGTTCGAGTCTCACCCAGCGCACACATATAACCGACCTAACCGGTCAACGGTCAACGGTCAACAAGTCAACGGTCAAAAGTCAACATTTTTTTTATTATTTTTATTTAATTATTTTATTTAAAAATCAATTAAAAATACTTAAAAATAACGTTTTTAAGGTTTGAAAATAGCCTAAAACTCACAAAAATATATCCAAAAATTCTATTAAAGTTGTTAATAAAATCCATTTATTTACCTTACTTTTCATTATTAATTAGGTTAGTTATTCCTCGTCGAGCAATCCTCTAAACTCGTGCGCATTCATCATCATTCACCGAACGCACCCACTGTGAGTGAATCTCTACAAATTCCCCGTTTAAATCACGTTTTTGGGGTGTATCATGTGTCTTACTATTTATTATATTTAAATCATTGTACATACATCATATCATGAATAAATGTGTATCCTGCCTGTGTAAACTGTTTGTGTGATTATTGTGTAGATTTAATTTATTATTTTCAGTACATGCAATTTCATAGGCCGCCGCTCCCCATTACATTATGAGCGTTGAGCATGTTCCCCATTACATTTATGAGCGTGAACCTGGCGTGCCAACATACGATCGGCTCCGTTGATTGAGCCTTGATCGCACAGACATTTTCATTTTCAGTACATGCAATACGATCGGCTCCGTTTGATTGAGCCTTGATCGCACAGACATTTTCATTTTCAGTACATGCAATACAATCTGCTCCGTTTGATTGAGCCTTGATCGCACACTTTCATTTATGTTATATATTTATGCAAGTTGATATGTTATTGTATGTTGTTGGTTTGTTAATGTATGTTATTGTTTGTTGTTGTTTGATATCGTAACGAGTTGGCGGATGGGGTCAATTGATCAATGATCGAGTGGTTTGGGACAGAAGTCTCAGGTGTAGTTGTCAGGAAAGACAAATTGGTGAATATTGATGTTGTTTATCTTTGTTCAACATGGAAAATATGAAATGTTTCCTTACTAAATACAGTCGCTTGAATAACACATAAGTTTATTTAAAGGTTTCCACTAGGGCAAATACCTTTTGGACAAAGACGATAATTTTACAGACAAATAACTGTGACAGGATGAAGCATCATGGTAATAATCGAAGTAAATTGCCTAGAGAAAAAAAATATGAGTTTAAGAAGGAGAATAGAAAATGAAAGTTGATGATTTCGTTTTGACGAAGGATTGGAACTTGGACTTCTCTTGTAAATTCAAATTCATACACAAATTATGGCACATATCAAAAGACATGAAGCTTATGGTAAAACCCAGTGATGACCATTGAGCTTTTGGCCTGAGTCGGGGTGAGCATGAAAGCTCTTCTTTTAGCAGGCTGAGGCTACTGCTGCTGTTGGAGTTGCGGACAAACGTTAGCGAGATGGTTGAGATCCCCAAAACTTATAACATGCTCGCACGGGGATTTGTAGGTTGAGTGTTGGGAATCAAAGCTTGGTCTTGGGTGGTTCTGAAGGGTTGGCGACAAGCCCAAACCTGTTACAGTTCGCGCATTTGCGGCACGTGCGATTGCAAGATGGTGGTAGGTGCACCGATCGCACTTGGGCCAAGTCCCGGTATAGTATCTCTGGGGTGGTTCGGTGTTTGGGGAGTGGATACGGAGTTCAATGTGATGGGTTGGGGGAGTAACGACCGCGCAATTCTGAACAGAAGCCTTCTGCTTCTTGTTCCTGTTGTTTTGTTTTTGGCTTGAGAGGGTGGGGGTTCAACAATGGTGGTAGCTTGGTGCACGCTCTTCGTGGAGACCTTTTCATAGGCTCCATGGAGAATCAGTTGTGATTGAGCTCGATAGCGATGCTATAAGCATCTTCGTATGGTTTTGGGACTCGCGGCGGCTACATGGTTGATCAACTCAGGGGAGAGGCAACGAATAAACTTGGCGATTGCCTTGAGAATGGTATCCACTTGTCCAGGACAAAGGATACTCAGTTGTTTGAAATGTGGACCCGTCCTTCAAGCGTCGCTCCCCTTTTAGGCAAGATTCCAGAATTCGTTTTCAAGTTTCTGGGTCTCGTGAGGGGGGCATAATTGGTCCTTTCATAAGCTGCCTTAGCTCTTCCCAAGGTAACGCGTGGGCTGCTTCATTGCCACGTTTGTTTCTCTCAGTGGTCCACCACTCGAGGGCTATCTCACGAAAGACCCTGTGGCATTTAAGGTTCGGCGCTCATCAGGGCATCCACTTCGCAAAAAGGTGAGTTCATTCGCGTCGAACCAGTTCATCATGGCAGTAGCGCCATCATTACCAATGAATTCCATGGCTTACAAGCCATGCACTGTTTGAACTGGAATGTAGCTTTGGGAGGGTCCACCTTTGAGTCAACGGAGGATTTGGGGGTTTCATGGATGGTTTGGATTTGGCTCACGATGTTGTGGATAATCTTAGCCATCTGCTCGGCCATTTGTTCCGCGACTAACCCTGCAAGTTCCTGCTTGGAGATAGAGTCCCCATGGTTGTTTGAACCCTTCTTGGAACCCTTGGATTTCTTTGAAGAACTTGGAGAAGACATTAGGGTTGAAATAGAAAGGAAAAATGATGAGACTTGATCATAATGTAAGAATAATAAGTTTTGCATGTATAAGCATAGGCATTTCTTGTATGTTGCATGTATTTGACGAGTATTCAACATGTATTTAATAGGCAAATGCACGTATGAACGCGTCTAAAGAGTATAAATTTAGTTTGTTCACGAGGATTATTATTGTTTTTGATTGTGAGAGACGTGCGAATTTGTAATTCCAAAACGAATAAGGTAACAAGTATAAAAATCACATAAAAATGGAGATAACATAAAAATTGGCTCAATAAAACATGGGATTTTTTGGGTAGAGAAACGTCGACTATTCCAAAGTGATTCGTAAGATCTTTCGAGTTAGAGAACATGCTTTGGCCTAATAGGTAAAACGCTCTCGTCGAGAAGCGATTAACGGCATTTTACCTTCCAGTTACTACACGTCCCTAGTCGATCGAAAATTCTGAAACTTTGGCGAGATTTGAAAATCGAGGAACGGGACTTAATCGTCAAGGACTTAATCGACAAGCTGCAGGTTTCACCCCTAACTTGATGATTTCAGTACCCTAAGTGTGGTTGTTTCTTACTAAACGAGGAGCATAACCTGACTCGTTTGTAAGATCTACTAGAGTATGAAGTGGAAGTTTTCCATCAAGATGTGGATATCACTCCTAACTTGATGGCGTAACTTCGTGAAAAAAAACCCGAAAACGCGGAATGAGGGATTTCACCAAAAAATTGTAAGTCATTGGACCTATCTTGGTGCAAATCGCCTCGTTTGCATCATGAGTGTCTTCAAGTCTTCAAGTGTATTGTGTAAATGTCTTAGGAAAGACATTATGTAAATATTAAGACCAAAAGAAAGGAAGAACCAATGAGGGAAGAACAAAGTTTTAAGCATGATACGAGAATGGTAAAAAACGGGACACTTAAACTATAGACTAGGTCGAACATGGCAATTCTACCTAATTTCCATATAGTTATGGCTCTGATACCAATCTTTCACACCCCAACCGATGGCGAAAACATCAAGGCGGGAGAAAAAGATTGCTCATTGCTCATAATACTATTTGCGACGAATAATTAATTAAACCGGATTTCATTTCATACGTAAATTGTCATACAATACAAGGGAAATTCAAATACAACGATAACAAAAGACAAAATTTGATCCAACAATAATAAACCTAACTCTATGTGTGTATCTAGTCATCATCACTACTTTGGAGTCATGGCATCATCTTCATCAACCTTAACATGTTTTAAAATAAAGTTCGATGCAAAAGCAAAGGCGAGTACACAAGGTTGGTGATACATAGCATAAGTATAAAAAGTATAACTCGGATCCACATCTTAATCGTATGCAAGGCAAATGCTAATCATGCAAGACTAGATCAAACCCGAGTTTCAACAAGTATAATGAGCTTCCCTCATCACAAAAACAACGAGACTAAAAAGTATGAATAAGCTTAACATAACCCCGACGGGTGGTGTGCTACTCCTATAGCGCTATATATGTCTAGTTGGCTAGCTAAGTTAATGATTAAGTATGTATGAATCTAGCATGTATCTAAGCATAACAAGTATCATGTATTAACGGATTGAGCACGTAAAGCATAAGTTATGATTTGTGTATTTTGATAGGTAAACATGTTACAACCCAAAAAGTGAGAAAGCGGTAAATGGGTCGAGTGTTTTTGCAAAAGTGTTCCAACTAGAGAAATCTGCGAGCTTGTTTGTTGGTTAAGGATTGGCACCTTGTCCTTCTACACGAAGAACATAGGTATGAGTATGGTGATTAACTGAAGATTCGGAATATGAGCTTGAATAATGAATAATAAAGTAAAGTATGTGGGCATAAAAATAGTCACCAAGGTCTAGCACTCGTTTTTTGACACCATGATAACCCATAAGGGTTAGATGTGATTTCATAGGTTTGAAACCTATTAGAATCGTAACGAGGAACTACACACTTTGGTGATAAACTTAATAACTTGACAAGTGATTAGTTAGTCATTATCAAGGGTTTGGTTTTAGGTTCATTATATAGTCCATAATATACATATCTACATATTATTCTACAACTAACAAGGATAATCATAGAAGTCGTGTAGGAGGTAGGAGGTTGAATCATCCATTTAGTAACCTCATTTAAGTTCACCATTTCACAAGTTGTCATAGACAACAAGGAGGGTCAAGAACAATATGAACAACAAGAAGGTAAATGGATGTTATCACTATACCAAGTAGCCAAGCAAACTACAACCCGGTGAGCCGGCGTCGACACACGTTGAAGGCTAGACGGGGTTGTGTCACTTTCAATCTAGCAAACTAACTTGGGATAATGATGAGAAATCATCAAGTGATGTGTGGACTTAGAGTTAGGATAGCCCAAGCTAACCAAGGTAGTCACACATGAACAAGTTCAACACTTGCATCACTTGTGAGCTTAAAGCTCTTTGAAAACAAAAAGTTTAGGGTGTTAAAACAGCCGTTAGTTCATGTTAACAAGCTTGGTTAGGCTTCACTAATCATAAGCTTGATTGGAAGCACAAGAACACAAGTTTGGGTTGAAGAAAACATAAGATTTAAAGAGATTTGTATAAAACGAAAACTTTGGAGCCCTATAGGGGAATATCCAGGTCTGGATTCTCCATGGAGAACCCGTGGAATCAAACCTAAGGTTTATCCAAGTACATTGGAAGAAGAATCCAGTGAAACAAGTTATGCTCACTTTTGTAAGATTGTATGAATCGGCCCGAATTCAGAAGTTGCAAGAGATTTCAGAGTGATTTGAGAGAGATTAGAGAGTTGTAAAAGTGTAAAAATGTGTGGAGGAGGCTTGGGTTTTATAGGAGAAGGATTACGGTTAGTTTGGGGGTGATTAATGGTGGTTTAAGGCCATTGGGTGAGAGGTTTATGTGTGGATTCGTGCAAAATTCGCGACCAAAACACAAATCTGCCCGCCAGACACCCTTACGGACTGTAAGGGTGTCCCCTTGCGGTCCGCAAGGGCCGGGTCCGGGACAAAATGTTATATTTTGTTGTTTTGTTAATTGGTGACGGGTTTAAGTGTTATGTAAGGGCATTTTATGAACATATAAAGTATTTTAAGTATAAGCGGCAAGTTCTAAGATTTATATAAGTATCAAACGAGCGAGATCGAGTATATGCATCACGTATAAAGTATGTATGAGGCATAGTTGTCACGTATTTGCAAGCATGTTCATGTTTTCGAGCATAATGTATCAACGTATGTATGAGTATGTATAACAATTATTGTGATAAAATGTATATTCCATTATTATTCAAGTCTCGATTACAAGGATTACAACGAAAGAACGAATACAAGTACAAAGGTTTTAAAAAATAGAAATACAAGACTAGCTTTCTAAACATGGAAAATATGAAAAAGCGAGGTGTTACATATTATATATATATTCTAAATTTTGGTTTAAAAATACCAATATGTAAAACAAAATAAAATATAAAAATATTCGGCTTTAACGGGTCGTGTTCAGATTCATATGTCTAACACGATTATCGGGTTCAGGTCATGTAAAATTTTCGGGTTTGGGTCGGTGTTGTGTGTGTTGTGTTGGGGTTCGTGTAAAATTTTAGGGTTCGGATTGGACCGACAATCCAAGAATACGACTCTTCTAGCACCCATGTCACATGATAGGCACATAGATTTAAATTAGTGAATAGAAATGAAATAACTGATGAAATTTTGGAGGTAAATCAACGTTTCAATTTTTAGAGGAAAATGATTATTTTGTCAACCTTGTAACAATTTGTAGTTATTGTATTATTTGTATTCGTGTTTCTCGTATTCAACTATTGTAATCCAAGACTTGTGATTATAATGGAGTTCATTTTTTTCTCAATAATTGTTCAATCAAACATAGGTGTTATTCTTATAATCATCAAGACACGTTTAAATTATTCAAAAACCGATTTATGTTGTGTAAATTCTATATTTGAGACCCAATCAATCAACTATTGTGTCAAACTATGTTTTAAAATTATGTTAAAAACTCAAATTTATAAAAAAAAATAATAAAAGACAAATGCATAAAACATATAATCCCATGACATTAGGGACCAAAAACAAAAGTAAATAAATTAATGGGCCAATATTCTCCAACTTTCATATTTTTACCACCTTTAACCTTAATCTCTTCCCTATAAATACCCATTGCATCCCATCACTTTTCCTTGTCATTTCTCAAAGAATTCTTCCCAATTCATCCCATCACTTTTCCTTTCCCATCTCATTTCACCTTCTTTCTTCTTCTTGTTTTTCTTTAGCTTTCATACTTCACCCATTTTGGGAAATCCTTATGAAATATTACCAAATGTTTACTATGGTAAACAAAGCCGGTACATCACCAAAATGAGGACCAATATTGGGTTCTTTTCATGATTTTTTTACCTTTAATAATGTCATTTCCATCATACATTACTAACCATGATCAATTATTATAATGCCTAAATTAATATTGTCTAAATCTTTATTATATCACTAACATTACTAACAATGCTAACTTCTTTAACCATGCTAATAATCATTAACATTTTATTCATGCTATTAACCACTAACCCGTTTAATTTTGTTTCTAATTCATTTAATTTTGGTCAATTCATTCATTTATTCTTGCACATAATTATTATTAACCATGCTAACTTCTTTTGCCATGCTAATAATCACTAACATTTTATTCATGCTACTAACCAATAACCCCTTTAATTTGTTTCTAACTCATTTAATCTTGCAATTTAATTTTTGTCAATTCATTCATTTATTCTTGCAATTAATTATTATTAGAGTTAATTACTATTTTCGTCCTTGTGGTTTGTCAAAAATCACTATTTCAGTCCATTAGTTTAAAAATTGCGATTTCAGTCCCTGTGGTTTCACTTTTGTAACCATTTCAGTCCCTGTGGTTTCACTTTCGTAACCAGTTCAATCCATTTATTCTGTAGTATAGGGACTGAAATGGTTGCGAAGTGGACTGAAATGGTTACGAAAGTGAAACCACAGGGACTAAAATCACAAATTTTAAACTAATTGACTGAAATAGTGATTTTTGACAAACCACATGGACGAAAACAGTAATTAACTCTTATTATTATTACCAAAATCATTAAACCTAGCCATGACACCAACCAATTTGTGGTGGAAAGTTGTGTGTAAAGGTAAGCATTTATCTTAGACTAAATTCCTCACAATTGGACTTCTAGTGGGTGAAATAGTACCCACGAAATACACATAATTTAATAGTGTTCAAAGTGAGTGTTTAGTCAAGATAATGTTTTTATGTATTTTCATATTATTATTATTATTATTATTATTATTATTATTATTATTGTTTATTTCTTATTCAAATCTCATTTACATTCCAACTTCTAAATCCTTGTACTTACACACCTTGTTATGATAATTTGGTGCTTCAACCTCTCAAGACGATCATCTCACGTTTATGGAAACCACTTGCAAACAGTGAGTATACTCAAACCTTTTTTCCTTTAAACACACTTTTGGGTTGCAATATATGAAATTATAAAAAAACTCACATATACACAATCAATCACATTATTCAAACACTCAATTTATCAATACATGTTATTTGTCATTTATACATGCTAGAAGTCAATCTTGTGTACTTAATCGCCTACCTTAACGATTATAGCGTTATAGGAGTAGCACACCATACTTATATGGTATTGTTAAGTATACAATCTTATACGACCTGTTCAATCTTATACGACATGTTCCTTTATGTGGAAATGATATGCTAGGACACTTGGTTTGATTGATAGTTTACGCATGCTAGAAGTATGCAAATTGCCATGTTAGATTGTGACCTTTTTATTCATATTATGTAGACCAAACTTGTACGCTCACAAACTATTTTGTTGACCTTTATTATTCATATATTACAGGGAATTGATGATAATGTTTAAGAAATCTACTTAGGTGGATTTAGAAATGCACGAATAAATTAGTTTTCTTTTGTTTGAATATTTGAATTAATGTAATTTATTTTCTTTTGACAATGTTCGAATTTGAGTTTATGAAAAAAAGTTTATTTAAATGTTGTCATTTTCAGTTGTGATGATGCTTTGAACAATCATCCATTCGCTCATGCCCCGATGATTAAGCCATCAGTTAATGGTTGAGGTGTGACAAACCTCTTGGAGCAAAACGGAACTTAACTTTAAAGTTTATAAATAATCTCAACGTGTTCGATTCGCTATATAAAAAATAATTCTTATAACACTTTTTGATTTTTCAAACCTTGTATTAGTGTTTATCTCAACTTCATTTTAAGACTTTCTCAATAACCAAACCTTTTAAAAACCTTAGAAATAATTTATAAAACTTTGCTTTAGTTTGTAAAAGATATATGTAAAACTTTTATCTTGTATAACTTCTTCTTAGGCTACACGAATCCTTTCGAAAAATTCCCATAATCAACCATCATAACTTTGACTCTTATACCATAAATTTCCTACTTAAGCATTACAACAACAATTGTCTTGCCTTAATGATACAACATGTCAAGATCATAGTTTTTTTACTAGCTTCACTCACCTTTGTTTGTGCATATTAAGGTCATTATGGTAGAAGAAGTACTTGAGACTTTTATGATATCAACGAAATATAAAGTTTACTTCGTATAAGTAAAGTTACTGTATCTTCAATGCATGCGCAGTCACAACTAGTTCCAAATCGTGACTTGAAAAATTAGCTTTATGCTCAGATGTGAAGACTCAAGAGGAAAATAGACTCATGTATTTGTTCCCTTCATATACAAACTTATACCATGTTAGTTGATAAAAGATAATAATCCAAGTTAGCCTTTTTAAATATTCGAAATGCCATTTATCAATGTTAACTCGTTAAATGGATAACAATGAACAAGCATATAAATTTTTTAGCTAAAAAATTAAATTGGTTTTTTTACCATATTGACCCCTAACTTTACTGGATTAGAAGTTATATTATAACCATTTCTTCATGTTTTGTTGATTCACTCATTCGCGTCTTTACGGTCTATATAAAGCGCGTTAACCACCTGTAAGGGGGTTAGAATGGTGGTTTGGGTAAAGTTCTTGACTCGTTTGCGAGGACCTGATTCAAGCATATTAGGACTTCTCTTGAGGCAGATAGGGTCAAATTGGGGGAAGTAAGAACGACTTGAATCCCTTATAAATAAACTACTATTAAACTTTAAACCGGTCTTGTGGGACTATATCGTTGCTGACTCAGACCAATATGGCCGAGGGTAGCGTTGCCTCCAGAAGAGTGACATGCCACATTTTGCATTAATAACTTACTTAATTATCTTTCAATAATCCGGCCTTACGGGAATGTATCCCTGCTGACTCAGACCAATATGGATGAAGGTAGTATTGCTTTCAAAAGAGGGACATGCCACAATAACTAAGGTAATCTTTTAAAAATCCCAAAGTACGAAAATTATCAAAGAATATGTAAAAGAGGAGTCGGAACCAAGTGATTCTATCTTGCTTATTGCTTTTCTTCTAACATTTTATTTTTATTTCTTTGCAAACTTACTAACATATTTTCTCAAAATTTTGGTTAGATTAGACGTTTACGATATTCCTGTATTAGAGACTCTTGTGTCCTTATACGATATCGGTATCTTACCATCACTATAGTACGCCAACGATGGGTGCACTTGCCCTAACGTGTTGTAGAGAGTGATTGTAATGTATCGTTTTTTTATAAATTTAAAGCTTGATAAACGAGTAAAAAATGCTAATAAATACTAAAATTATACCACGCTCGCATCACGTCAGAGCTCAATCGGAGTTCATTTGATCTGGTTTCTTACACTTTTTAGGTTAAGGATATTTATGTTTCATAATATACATATGTGTATAATTCCAAATTGACAATATATATATATATATATATATATAGGATTCGGTTCAAGAGAGGACCAATCCCAGTTGCGAGAACCATGAGAACTCCTATCATCCAATAGCATGTTTACACATCATCCATATCCAAATTAAATCAAAGGTTATTTTAGTCTTTTACTTCACATGTAACATCTTTTCTCTCTCTTCTATTTAAAAGTCAACATGTCATATTTTTTCTCTCACTAATATTTAAAACTCAACATGTCACATCTTTTCTATCTCTTCTATTTAAAATTCAACATGAGACATCTATTGAGTCGTGATTTTTGGGATGAGTTCGTTTGGTAAGATCCTCAAATTTCGTAAACCCGAAATCGGGGTGTGTCGGGGCGTAAAAAAAATTTTGTAGAAAATTTTTTGAAAAAAAAATTGTAAAAAAAGTTTTTTGTAAAAATAAAATATTTTTGTTTTTTTTTTTTTGTAAAAAAGTTTAAACCCGTAAAAAATTGCTTTTTTGTAAAAAAAATTGTTTTAAAGTTTAAAACCACGTGTAAAAAAAGTTTAAACCAGCACGTAAAAAAAGTTTAAAACCGCGCGCAAAAAAAATTTATACCGGCGCGTAAAAAAATTAAAACCGGGGCGTAAAAAAAGTTTAAAACGAGCGCGTAAAAAAGTTCTAAACCGGCGCGTAAAACAATTAAAACCACGCGTAAAAAAAGTTTAAAACCAGCGCGTAAAAAAAGTTCTAAATCGGCGCGTAAAAAAGTTTTAAACTATTGCGTAAAAAAAGTTTAAAACCGATGTGTAAAAAATTTTCTAAACGACGCGTAAAAAAAGTTTGAACCCGCGCGTAAAAAAGTTTAAAACCGCACGTAAAAAACTTTTTAAACCGCGCGTAAAAAAGTTTAAAACCGGCACGTTAAAAAGTTTAAAACCGCTCGTAAAAAAAGTTCTAAACCGGCGCGTAAAAAAAGTTTAAAACCGGCGCGTAAAAAAAGTTTAAAACCGCGCGTAAAATAAAATTAAAACCAGCGCGTAAAAAAGTTTAAAACCGGGCGTAAAAAAGTTCGAACCAGCGCGTAAAAAAAGTCTGCACCCGCGCGTAAAAATGTTTAAAACCGGCACGCAAAAAAAGTTTAACTTCTACATAAAATAATTTTATTACTGCATGATTAAAAAATAACATTAATTAAATCTCATTAATTAAATCACAAACATTAATTAAAGCAAAATGATTACAACTTTAATTACCAATCATTAAATAGCTTTGTAAAAATACCAATTTACCCTTATCCCATTAAAAATAAAAACTCATTAATTAAAGCACAATGATTACAACTACGTTATTGTCTTTTAATCTAATTCATTGAAACACTTTTGATCAATAGCTTATATTGATTTCTACGGTTCTCACAACTCAAGGTGGTTCTCATTTTACCCATCCCCTATATATATATATATACATATTAAAAAAACTCTTAAAAACACATACATGTATATATTCAAAAAAAAAAACCTTTTAAAAACGTGCAATTAGAAAAATAAATCTCTTGAACAAAAGTGTTATCAAGAATGCTTTTTTATGTTCTTCAATTAGCAATTGTTTCTCTTATAATCCTCACTTTATATATATATATATATATAAAGGGATCAGTTCAAATGAAACCACGCTTAGTTGCGAGAATCGCGAGAACCAATCTTCGCCAATCAAACAATGACACGTATGCATGACTATTTTAAAATCTAAAGGGTATTATGGTAATTTCCATCCCTGCCATATGTCTCTGACTCTTTAAAACATCTCTCTCTCTTTCTCTCTTGAAAATAGTCACCAGATCATCTCTCATCTCTTATTCTTGAAAGTATTCATCAGATTCATCTTCAAATAATCATCTTCAAGGAACCCGAATCAGGTGGGTGCTTGGTCGGTGGTGGGAGGTGGTTGGTCGGAGAACGGTGGTGGGGAGGGGGTTGGGTGGGAGTTGTGCAGAGGAGGAAGACGATGATGGGGCGGTGGTTGGTGGGAGTCTTTTGCGACACCCGCGGTGGTGTCTAGCCACCATCTGAGAATATGTACGGTGGTGGTCGATGTGGGGGTTGTACGGTGGTGCTCGTGGAGGTGTGGGGGTTGTCTCTCTCTCTCTCTCTTGTTCGAAAAAAGGGCCCTGCCGTCTGCCGTCGGCTGTCGCGCCACCGTAATAGTGGTGGCCAGCCCCCGGTTGTTGTCTGCCCATCTGCAAATCTGGTGGGTGTTGTTGTTTCCGTTGGTATTTTTGTGTTTTGCATAAAGTGATTCTTTGTTTTGCATACAGTGATTCGGTTTTGGGATTCTCCGGTGACTGATTTGTGTTTTTGATATTTGGGGAGTTGAGTTGGCAGTGATGGTTCGAAACAAATTTTCCGACAATTGATGACGATGGCGCGGCGAGGATGGCGGAGGGTAGGTTTTCGAACCTGCAACCCCACTTTCGCAGCCATTATTTTTATTGGAAACTCTGAGCCAAACTTTGTTTTTTTCAAGATCCACGGATGGATTTTTGATTATTCGGGTTCGGGGGGTAAAAAGATGTTCGGGGAGTAAAACTTTTTTTGTTTTTTTTTAAAAGTTGTTGTAAAGCCGTAAAAAAAAGGGGCGTAAAAACAGTTTAAACCAGGGGTGTAAAAAAAGGTTAAACCCGTTCATTTGTAGGTTTTGATTTGTGAGGTGTTGTGACGTCCACTAGTGTTTTTTTGGTTGATTAATTTTTGGGTTCTAGTGATGGTGGTTTGGTCAGGTAGTTGAAAAATGACAATTTGTATAAATTGAGCTTCATAAATATATTTTTTTTTTCAGATTTTACAAGAAAATCTGATTTTTAAGGGCAAGGTTGATAAGAAAACCAAATCTGAGCTTTAGTTCGACGTTGGAAACCAGATCTGACGGTAGTGGATCTAACAGTTGCGAACAAGGTGTTGGTGGTGATTTGTCGAAGGTAAGTTGTTTTTTGTTTGTTTTGTTTCCGAGTGATGGTGATTAGGTTTAGGTTTTATTGTAGGTTGTTGAATTGGCTTCGTAAACCGAATAGTAGATGTTTTGATATTAAACCTAATTGTAGATGCTTTGACGTTTGTGATTGTGAGAATTTGAATGTTTTAGGTTGTGTGATTGTTTGTATTGTAGTTGTTATTTTACTTTGATTTTAGGTTTAATTTTACGGATTTCTTGTGTTTTGGTATCTTAGTGCTATGGAAATACAATTGTAAATTTAAGTGAAATCATATTTGTTGTCGCTGAGTTGTTTTTTGTTTCATCTGTTGCGAGTGAGAGTGATTAGGTTTTTGTTGTAGGTTGTTGAATTGGGGCGTAAAAAAGTTTAAAATGTTACAACCGAGGTGTAAAAAAGTTTAAAATATTTTAATAGGGGCGTAAAAATTTTCGCAGTCGACACCTACTTAAACAGGTGACGCTTTACATAACTTTTTTTTACAAAACCTACATACATACGCCTAGTTAAACAATCGCGGCAAAAAAAAAGTTTACAACCAGGGACGTAAAAAAGGTTTAATTTTTTTTTAACTTGTGCGTAAAAAAATTTACAACGGGGGCATAAAAAGTTTGTTGCAAACCTTTTACGCCACCCGTAAAAACTTTGTTGCAAACCTTTTACACGAACTGTAAAAAATTAACAACGGGGGTGTAAAAAGTTTACATCCGTAAAAAGTGCACACGCGACACCGTGCCCAAAAATCTTGTTGCAAACCACATGTAAATTCCGGATTGTTACGCTTGTGAATGTTTTTTATATCCATAAAAAAATTCTGGATTTTAACACTTATAAATGTTTTTTACGTCCTTCCAAAAAAACTGTCTTTTTACAACTGTGAATGTTTTTTACACGATACCGTGTGTAAAATTACTTTTTATATAGCTCACATACGGAAAAACTATGATGAAAAGCTAAAAAACCTGTAAAAAACTTTTTTAATGGTTTACGCTACCCATAAAAACAACACCCTTAAAAAAACTTTTTATGAAAAGTTAAAAAAACTTTTTTTTCAAAACTTTACTTAAAAATTTTACGCTACCCGTAAAAAAACTGTGTATAAAAATGTTTGGCGTAAAAAATTCGGCGTAAAAACGCTACCTGTAAAAAATATTTGGCGTAAAAAAACTCAACGTAAAAAATGTTTGGTGTAAAAAAACCGAGTGGTAAAACGTCGGGTATATATGGGGCGTAAAAATGGCGCGTAAAAAAAAGTTTGAACCCGTGCGTAAAAAAGTTTAAAACCGGCGCGTAAAAAAACGGCTCTAAAAAACGGACGTAAAAAAGGGCGCGTAAAAGACGGGCGAAAAAAACGGCGCGTGAAAAACGGGGCGTAAAAAAACGCCGCTAAAAAGGCGTTTAAAAACGACGCGTAAAAAACAGGCTTAAAAAACTAGGCGTCAAAACGAGCGCGTAAAAAACGGGCGCGTAAAAAACGGTGCGTAAAAAATATGGCGTAAAAACGGCGCTAAAAAACGGCGCGAAAAAACGAGGCGTAAAAAAGGTGCTAAAAACGGCCCCAAAAAACGGGGCGTAAAAAACCAGGCGTAAAAACGGGCGCGTAAAAATCTGAACGTAAAAAAACGACTCGTAAAAATGTTTTTTTGTAAAAAAAATCTTGAAAAACATCGTTTTTTGTTAAAAAAAACGATTTCAAATTTCTTTTAATAAAAAATTCTGATTTTAATAAAAAACAATAAATATAATAAAACAAAAAAGTAATAAAAAACAATTAATACAATAAGACAAAAAAAACAAATTTACCAAACTACTCTTTTGACATTAAAATATAAAAAACATAATAAGACAAGTATTTAATATTATTTTTAATTAATTTTAATCTTATTCATCTATTATCTAAGATTCAATGGTTAGAAAGTGGTTCTCATGGTTCTCACAACTAGAGGTGGTTCTCATTTTACCCATCCCCTTATATATATATATATATAGAGAGAGAGAGAGAGAGAGAGAGAAACGGGATCAGGAGAAAACGATTTGAAGTTTGAGAACGATGAGAACGAATCCTGGCCTAATATATATATATTGGAGAGAAGAATCATAAAACAAACTTAAAGATATCTGAAAATCATGAGAAAAACCGATATCAACCGAACTTTTTATATGTTAATGATGTTTGTCAACCAAACCTTTTATATGTTAATGATGCTTGAGAAAACAACTAGTTCATGAGATACATATAACTTGTAAGAAATGAAAAAAAAAGTTAATTATTTGAAATTAGTTTTGTCTTGAACAACTACCCGAACAGATATTTTATGATACAATACATGGGCGGCTTTTATGGTGTGCGAGGAGGAACACTGTACAGGGCCAATGACGTGTTTTTTAAATAAATCCGTATATATGTTAAATATATTTTTTAAATAGTATACCATAACAATTCTAATATACGCTCATTTACAAATAATTTTTTGTGGTATAGAAGTGGTAGTGTTGAAAAAAGAGATACGATCTAAATATAGGCCCATTTACAACTCAATTTTTATGTTTATCATTAAGGCATAACAAAACATTTTTTCAAGCTGAAACATGATACATGAATTCTCTTAGACCCCTTATACAGTATATAAAATATTCTAAAATGCACTACTCGGTTATTGAGAAAATCAATAATGTCATTATTACATATCGAATGCACATTGAAGGTCACATAATAGAGTTCAAATTGTTGGTCACACTAGTCAGCAGGATGTTGAAGACTTGATGTGACTCTTGAGTTTATGGTTAAAAAACAATCATGAAATAATATATATTTCGTAAATTACGAGTCACGGTACAAATTTAAATGTATTTTAGAATATACGAGAAGCCCAAAATTCGGTTTACGCTGCATGGGCATGAACGTACAGATTTGGATTGGTTTCAAATTTTGATGGGCTCGCATACCCTTCCTCTAACTAGGTTCACTTTTCACCTAAATAGTGGGCCTATGACCCAACAGTCAGCTAGAGATGAGCATAATCGGGTTTTATTATTACCCGGAACCGGTTCCAACCCGGACCCGGTTCTGCTTGGATGTCATTGGAACCGGGTATGGTGTGGAACCAGGTCCAGTTCCTACCCGGGTTCACACCCAAGAATATGGAACCGTGTAGAACCGGGTACGGGTATTATGGAACCGGGTATGGTGTGGAACCGGGTATGGTGCGGAACCGGTTTCTGATAGTGTTGGGAACCGGTTCCTGACAGTAAAACCTGACTTTTTTACTGTTCAGAACCGGTTCCTGACAGTAAAACCTGACTTTTTACTGTTCAGAACCGGTTCCTGACAGTCGAAAACCTGACTTTTACTGTTCAGAACCGGATCCTGATAAAAATGTTACCGTTGGAACCGGTTCCTGGTAAATGTTACCGTTGGAACCGGTTCCTGATTACAGAATCGGTTTTCTATATAAACCCCTTTACACTTTACACTTTACAGAATTGGTTTTTCTATATAAACTTAACACTTTAACAAGAGATAACGATGGCTTGCAACGATGAGGTCGTGGTTGTTTTGGAAACCAAAAGAAACCCCGATATTTGGAAGCATTTTGACTTGTGCTTGATGTCGGATAGCCATGAAATGGCTAGATGCAAGGGGTGCGGGAAGTTCATGAAGGCGGCGGCCAACTCGACGCTCAAGAAACACACCGACCGCCATTGTCCGGTGACAAAGGCGAAAAACAATGAAAAGGGTGAAGCATCCGGGACCGGGTCATCGAAAGTTTAGTTTGTTTTATGTATTGTAAACCCAATTGTGTTTTATGATTAGTATGTTTAGTGTTTTATATGTTTTGTTTAACGTTTCTTGTTTAGGTTGTTTGTGTAACCGGGTCTGGAAGGTTACCGTAGGAACCGGGTATGATAAGAACCGGTTACGGGTACAACCCGGGTACGGGTTGGAATCGGTTCCGGAACTTATTTTTTTCCAAAAATGTGGAACCGGGTAGGAACCATCGGGTATTTTGAACCCGGAATCGGTTCTACATTATGTCGGGTAGGAACCGGAACCGGTCCCAGGTAGGTTCCACCGGGTCGGGTTTGGAACCGGTTATTATGCCCATCTCTACAGTCAGCCCACCTTGCTGAGAAGAACTAATAAGATGGTGCCCATGAGTTCATGACGAGGTTATACGACCCAATATCAATACTATCCCAGACTCCCGGTGTACATTGACGATATTTCTCTAATCATAACGCTTTGATAAGGACAAACATAAGCGAATTCTTGAATCTATTGATGATGATGATACCGAATAATTTCCAAAATTCTGGCGAACTTTGGGGAATGAGAATTTTTTTTAACGGCGAATTTGGATCACTGACGGACCACTGGATCACTGACCGACCACTGGAGTATCATCGTGCCACCAGCGGAACCACCCGATCATATCTATCTCCACTAGACATAATGCCTATACACCAATTCAGGAGGAAACCCAATAAATATGGGAAAACCCCTTGTGAGAATCGAACCCAAGACCTATTGATCTCAAAGTCTTATCCCACCCCCAAGATGTCACTAGGCTATAAAGCCATAGGCTTTGGGAATGAGACTTAGGGCTGTCTCTTAGAAGTTGGGGTCCTCGAGTGCTTGTGTGAGTAGAAAAATGGGCCTCTAAGGCCGTGTACATAAACATATAGAGTGAGGTTGTAGAGTGAACACTAGTGTATCTAGGAACTGAGTGAACAAATCTTGGCTATTGATTTATATTATCAAATCGCAAAATACACTCGTGTATTTTCATCATACACTAATATATTTTCATCATCAAATTCTAGCAATTGATTTACACTTTATATTGATAATCAAGGGCTAAAATTAGTTCATACATTTTACCATCAAGAAGGTTGTTCACAAAAGAACTTAACCCTATAGAATCACTATAAAGTGTTTGTATGTATAAGATTATTAATTTAATATAAAGACTTAACTGAAGGTTGTATTAATACTTAAAGGAAACTTCAATTTTTTTTCACACATCACTCTTATAATTCAAGATACAAGCTAAAAGTTCACCAAAAATATTAGTTTTAAAATAAAATATCATGTATATTTCTAATAATTAATTCAAACAACTTATACCATGAAGATGAGTGTTTGTTTCCTCTAAATATTAAATTAATAACTAGAGTGGAAAATAAGCTTGCGTTTTACGGCGGACAACAACTTTCCGCGCAATGTGGCGTCTCTCATGGTTCCGTTATTATAAAAGGTACCCAAAGATATTTTATTATGAATACAACTCTATTTTCAATGAACATTTTGTCTCTATATTAAAAAAACATAAAAACAAATACGGTACCGATGCCGATTCAAATGCTATTGATTTCGTTCCTCATGGTCAAAAGAAAAAAAATTCAAATATATATAACATGTTCAAATACATTTATAAACGAAAGCATAATGTTATCAAAAATGATTATAGCAATAAAACATTATATTAACAAAATAACAAGTACAATTATTTATAATAGTTATATAAGAAAGAATAATAAAAAATAAAATCTGTAAAATTAAAAAAAGAAAGTAAAATAAAATATTTTGCTGTCAACTTGTTTAAATTAATAGTATTAAAGGTCAAAAAAACAAATAATAATAAAATTTAAATTTGAAAAGATAGCAATTTTAAAAAGGTTAAAAGAGAAAATATAGATATGAAGCTCATGTTAGCAAAGTAGCTTGTATAAGTTATCAGGTGCCCTGTTAAAGTTCTTTTCTTTTTATATATATGCAATTTTAAAAAGGTTAAAGAAAAAAAAAATAGATATGACGCTCATGTTAGCAAAGTAGCTTGTATACGTTATCAGGTATGCACTATTAAAGCTCTTTTCTTTTTATATATAGTTAACATTAAGTGTGTTAGGACATGAAACATTTTTGGATTACATGAATTTCGTGAATAATCCGTGAGAACGGTTGAATCTATAAGGACTCAAACCTCATAGATTCATTTAGAAAGTCTTTAGTAATTGAATTTTACCAGGTCAGAAGTTGAATCTTTAGAACTCAATTCTGAACGTCTTTTGAGTTCTGAACTTGAGTGCACCTTCTCACTTGAACACTTAACATATGCCTTTTGATTATAACTTGTACTAACACACATAGCATGAATAGACTAACCTTAAAACCCGATTTTGGCAGGAAAACTCGAAAAATCCGGACCAGGTATTCCGAAATGAGACCGAGTATAAGAGTGAAAAATAAAATATATTCCATGGGTGTAGGATGAGTATAAGATTAGGTAATAGCCGACCCAATTACCCGAAAAAAAATTGTATTTTCCCTTAGCCCTATTTTAGTAATACATGATTCTAGTAACTTCATTACCTGGATAATAAACATTTATTTTGGGACATATTTATTATGATATATATTTATATATATGTATATATATAGGGACAGGATTTAAAGAAAATAATTTAAAGTGTCAAAACGGTGAGAACGGCCATCAGCCGTTGGATCAAAACAATCAATGGATTACATTGGAACGGTGGCGTTTTCGTAAATAACCCCAACTTTATTACGTTGGCGCACTTCATTAAGGGTAAAAGGGTCTTTTAACTTCGATAACATAAAACGCCAAATGACATATAAAACGCCATACTCATGTATAAAACGCCAATTTATATATAAAACGCCATCCGCGTTGGGTCTAAGCAAATTAATGCGTTACAGTGTTATAAGAAAAAAGCTTAACAAAAAGAAACAAAAATTATTATTAACATTTATTATAAAAAATTCCCGCCTAAACTACGCGCCAAACACATCATATATAATGATGTTAACGTCACTTCCATTAATCATAATCAGAAAACGCCATTTTTAACTAACACGCCAAAAAAAAAAAGAGACGGCAAACATTATTTCATGGAGGTTCAACCAGAGAATCAATAAATTCGTGATCCTCTTTGACAACAAAAGAATGGTGTTTGTGAAAACCACCCAAACAATTCTAAACTTGGATGAAGAAGTTCAAAGGGGGATGCTAGCGTTTGGCATTCCACTTGATAACCTATGTGACAAAACACAGGCAGTTATAAGAAGGTTAACAAGAAAATTTGGTCCGTACCCTGCAAATCCAATAATGAATCCAGTCGTCTAATCTTGGCGTAATGATGAAAACAATGAATTAGTGAGTGTTGTATGGGACAACGGTGAGCAGCAGACATACCCAATTGAAAACATCATGACCAAACAAAAACTTGACTTCATGCAGGAGCTATGCAGTGTAACATTTTTGAACCCAAACATGACAACCAAATTGGCGTTGTTGACTGACATGCTCTTATGGAGGTGTCAAAGTCTTCAAGAACAAGAAAATGATGACAGTGAAGATTTGGATGAGAATTTTGATAAGGAATCGGAAGATGAAGACGAGGGGAGCGATGGATACTTCTCAGACCAGATCCCTTCTGACGAAGTATTTTAATTTTTTTTTCTTGTGGAATGTTATTCTCAATGGTTTATATTAAATTTACTTCCCTACTTAAATGTAAAACGCCAAAAATACACACTAACTAACTAACTAACTAACTAACTATGCCTTTAATAAAAAAATAATAATGAAGTCTAATGTCCAAGTCTGGTGTCTCAAAAACGCCATATTGGTTAAGTTATAGTTTCCAAAGATTTTAATCTAAAACCCCATTCATAACGCGAAAAACTTAATGAAGGGACTGATGGATTACAGAATTAAACAGATAAGGCTGATCAAACAGTAACGTAATGATGAGACGTGTCATCCTTAGATAATTTCATCTCATCTAATTAAATTGTCAGAGTCTAAAACGCGATACAAACAAAACACCAAACTTAATGAAGCGACTGATGGCTTGCAGATTTACATATAAAGCTGACCAAAAAGTAATGTATGATGGGACGTGCCATCTTTATTATAATTATATCTCATCTAATTAAATTGTGAGGGGGTAGAACACCATAAATAAATAACGCCAGTTATAATGAATGGACTGACGACTTGCCGATTTAACGGGTAAAGCTGAACAAACAGTAACCTAATGATGGAACGTCCCATCTTTATTACCCACATTTATTATGGAAGGTTTCCCACTCAAAATATGCGCCAAAAAACACCTTATATAAACAACCTAAGGTACCTCAATTGATTACACCAAAAAAGCAAAAACACCATATGTAAAAACTCGATTCTTGGAGATTAAGTTTTATTCTCGATAAAAGTTTCACTGAATGGGGTGGACAACATTATTTAAAATGATGATTAACAATGTTGTCCATCTCATTCAGTAAAATCTTACTGAGATAAATTCCCAGCTTAGTGGTTCAAAAACGCCAAAAAGTTCTAAAATCACATATGGCAAACCCATAAGTGGTGTATTCTAACATGCTCAAATGTTGTATATGAAAAAAAAAATAAAACGCCAAATGATTGTATGTTTTGTATTCTACCATGCTCAAAGATTGGTAAAAAATAATGGATAAAAACACCAGACTACTCTTCACTTGCTCTCGAAGACCGTGTCATTCTTCTTTTGATTACGGGCTTCGAACATGTCGATGCATAGTGTCCAAAAGCTTTACAATTCTTACACTGCCTTTCTTTAGGCCCGACTTTCCCTTTTGTTTTTGTTTTTTTGATAGCTTCCTCCTGTTTTGATTTTAACCACTTGCGACATCCAGAACCTTTCGATTTATAACCAACAAGGACTCTAATTGGATTCTTGTCGTTTTGATATTTCCCTGTTATCTCAGCAAATCTATCCCTAATACTAGGAGGAGGAGCAACAATCTGCATATCTTGAACTTTCTTCATATAAGATTGAACATGATCTTTAAATAAGGATAGCTCCTCCTTATTACCAAATAAACGGTTCAAAGTATGCTCCGTTGCAAAAATAATTTCTCGTATCATAGTTTGCACATCGGGATCAAGCTTAGTTTGAATAAAATCACGATTCATTGAGCAATCTGAAGAGCAATTTGGGGAAGAATCTTTACGCCATATGTTAAAAATGTATAGTTTTGGAAATTCCCTAATATCCAAACTTCTCAAAACATAAAATATATGTTTGCATAGCAAACCAAACTGCTCGAAAACGCCTACAGGAGCAAGTGCTGGTGCAATCAGACTTACGGTAGAATACATGTAAAACGCCAAAAGACAGTTGAATGCATAAAAAAATCCATGCACATAATGTATGTATAAAAGAAAACAAATCAAAGAAATCAAACCAAAAAAAAAACGTCATGTTGAAAACACATAAACAAACGCCATGTTGATAAACACCCATAAACATCATACTCAGAAAACGCCATTATTTACCTCGGCTAAGGATGTACAGGGCTGCTGGAAATCATTTATGTAGAACTTAACAAACCCATTCTCCTGCTCTTCATACCGTTGATTTATGCAATCCGCAAGCCCAATCAGCTCAGCTTGAATGTCACAAAAAATAGTTTTGGTGTATATACCAGAAGCTTGGTTCTCCAAAACTTTATAATTACTTTTCAACTAACGAGATTCATGATCATTTTTCCGGTGCGTGGTGACGTTGTCCTTCTATTGCAGTCTCATAATGATTCATGAACTCAACAAGAGTAGATTTGGAATTGCATACTTGGCCAAAAAAATGGTTCTCACTCTCCGACCTAGATGTCGTACACATAAGGCCCGACATTTCCTCCATTCTATAATATGCAGGAACCCTAAGACCAAAAATATCAGAAAGCCAGTCATTATCCTCTAGACTGAACTCTTTAATAACCTCTTCCCATTCTGTTTCAAGCTCTTCAGGACAAAGAACATCCGTCCACACAACACCACAAATACGTTCTTTGAAATTGGTTAAATTGCATAGCCTAACACCAACCTATATAAAAAACAGCAAGACGCCATGAAAAAAAAATACAATGTATATCAAATAACTAACATGTAACACACTTGACATGAAAACGCCATATATCATAAAACGCCAACACATTGAAATAAGAATAAAATCAACCTTTAGAGACAGTTTATGCATCACGTGCCACATGCATAACCGATGCCTCGTTTCAACAAATACAACAGAAATAGCTTCTTCATTGCTGGATCCTGATCAGTGACAACAACTTTTGGTTGAGAACTAACAGCTTTTAGAAAAACTCTCAACAACCATATATACGTATCAGCAGTTTCTGACGCCAATAGTGCAGCACCAAATGTAACATTACAATGGTGATTGTCTATACCAGTGAACGGTACAAAGACCACAGAGTACCTGCATATGAAAAACGCTATTTATAAATAAATTTCTATAAACGTCATTGCATCCTATTGGTGAAAACGCCAAAAAAACATAGAAAAAAATTTTACTTGTTGGGACGATATGTGGCGTCAGACGAAATCACATCACCAAACACGTGGTAATTATGTTTGCATTGATCATCACACCAAAAAGTCCCTTCAAATAATTATCATCGTCTGTGAAGTAATCATACGAGAAATTAGGCTGTGACTGTTTTTTTTTCATGCCTTTTGTAGTTGTTAAAATCAACTTTACTTGCACCAACATCTTCAAAACCACCAAAACAAGTCTTCATAACATTAAACGCCTTAACGGGTCCCAAATTCAACTTAGACATGCTATGTATAACATGCTTCTGGAGCTGAGTGAGGTGTCGTTCGGACGAGAGAAAATGCATATCAGGCTGTACAACAAGACAATGGTTGTGCTCCTCAACAAACTTATAGACCTTCCATGATCCAGAAATATAACACATAATTGTGCTCCACAATCAGTACTCTTGGAGAAGTTGGATCGCACATCCTTTGCTTTTGATTGGGGTCCAACGTATCAACCTTCTTGTCCTTATACACCCAGCTCTCGTACACATATAATACTTAATATGTGTTTCTCCTTTGGCGTTTACCTTTACAGTACCTTTCCTAACAGAAAACCACAAGCCTTTGCATAAATAACATACATTGAATAACAATCATCGAGGCTTGGTATCATATCTATTTTTGGCTTTATCTCCTCACTAACGTCAGGAATGACAACTGCAAACCAATTCTCTAAGAAGCACCCTCGTCTGAACAAACATTATCGATAAAAAACAAACACTATTGATTAAAACGCTATTTATTGAAAGGTGATCAATAAGAAGTTGTACACATAATACTAAACACCTATTAGTCAAAAACTACATAAACATAAAAATCAACGAATAATAGGAAATGTTTTTATATATTAACACCAGTATCTACTCTCTATCTACAACAATAATCATATGTACGTAAAAAAATAATGTTTATAGATCGTAGAACATAATTAAAACAAATGAAAACATGAATTGATATTAAACAATGAAAACGCCATAGTTGAATATGAAATTGTACAGACAATACAATAATCCTAAAAGAACAAACGCCAATTATTATACAAATTAATAATACAAACGCCAAACATTGAATATATGTTGAACAACATTAATAAATATAAAACGTCATCTTCAAATATTACTCTGTAAATAGAATCCATGTTAAACGCCAAGTATCCGGAAAGCTTGGGGAGGAGGTAAACAATTTTTGGAATTTTGTACAAAACGAATTGAAAACGCCTTTTAATTGGACGGAAACTGTAGAATGACATTCTTGCCCCGCATACAATTTAGCGCCCCTTTGCAACATGTTAGGCCAGGATTCGTTCTCACCGTTCTCAAACTTCAAATCGTTTTCTCCTGATCCCGTTTCTCCTCTCTCATCTCTCTCTCTTCTCTCTCTCTATATATATATATATATATATATATATATATATATATATATATATATATATATATATATGGGGATGGGTAAAATGAGAACCACATTGAGTTGTGAGAACCGTAGAAACCAATATTAGCCATTGATGAAGTTTTATAAAATATATATTATATATATAATATATATATATATATATAGGGGATGGGTAAAATGAGAACTACATTGAGTTGTGAGAACCGTAGAAACCAATATTAGCCATTGATGAAGTTGGTTTTGATGGATGAGATTAAAAGACAATAAAGCAATGTAATGCTTGTATTTTTATTAATGACATTTTGTTTTTTATTAATGAGATTAAAAACTTGTATCACATATATAGTGTGGGGTATAAAAATGAAAAGTAAAAGAAAAAATTTATTTATTTATTTTTCTTCGCACCAAAACCAACCATATCAAACTAACTTACATTTTTTTACTGCACAATACACAATAATGACTAAGTAAAAGTTGCAACTTAACAAAATTTTGCTCTGAAAATAGAAAGTCAAATTGACCAATCCGAAAGAAGCACCGACATAGCATAATAATATTATGTATAATTTTTTACCAAAAAACAATTTTTTTTAGATTTTAAGAGAGAGAGAGAGAAAGTAGATATGACATTTTGATGGATGAAAAAGTCTGATTAGACTTAAAAAAGAGAGAGAGAGAAGACATGGCATTTTGAGTAAATTACCAAAATAACCTTTAAGATTTAAGATAATAATGTATAGGTGACATGATCTGATTTGTGGAGAGTGGTTCTCGCGGTTCTCGCAACTGAGGATGATTTTCATTTGAACCGATCCCTATATATATATATATATATATATAGAGAGAGAGAGAGAGAGAGAGAGAGGGGATGGTTAAAATGAGAACCACCACGAGTTACGAGAACCGTGAGAACTTTTTAATCCGGCACAAGTTGGACCAAAATTTTTTTATACAAACGTAGATGAAAATATTATAAACACATCTGTAGAAAAAGTAAAAAAAAGTTTTTAAGGCGGTAGTTTTGACTGATGCAAGTTTTATTTTATGCTGGCGTAAAATTAAATATAAAATTTACGTTAGGCGTAAAAAAACTTGCATCGGTCAAAACTACCGACTCGACAGTTTTTTTAATTTTTTTACATATGTTTTTATAATATTTCATCTACGTTTGTGAAAAAAATTTGGTCAAACTCGCATCGGATCATAAAGTTCTAGCAACTCCGAATCCTATACACACACACACATAACCACTTTGAGTTGTGAGAACTAAACCTTCCAAAAGGTTTTTTCAAAAAAAAATCTAAAAAATTAAAAAAAATATCACTTGTTCCAGCGAAAAGGTTAAAAAATATGTCGCATGCAAAAACTTACATCTGGTGTAAATAAAGTTATTGGTGATGTGAAAAAATTTACATGGCCGTAAATTTTTTTTACATAGGGCTAGTCTAACGTATTTCTTTATTCTAGATTTTGAAAACATAAAATTATACGATAATTATAGATGACTGAAAAAACATACTTGAAAATCTCTACATATATTTTTTTTAAATAATGAGTATGTCTAATACGAGTGTGTAAAGCTAATACTTTATGGATAATTACCCAATCAATACATGATGGATATTAGATCAAAGAGTAAACCATCATTTTGGTCCCTTAGGTTTGGTTACTTTTGTCACTTTAGTCCAAAACTCAAACATTTTGCATCTGGGTCCTTGTGGTTTCAGTTTTATTGTCATTTGGTCCAAAAGTGAAATCTGGTCATATTTGTCTTATAAAATCCTGCTATTTTGTCCTTTTGGCGTCGCCAGTGATGTTGAAGACGATGTTGACGCTATTGTTTCTTGCATTGTATCTATGAAAACAGAAACGACTCGCCGGTGCCAACAAGATTGGAGATAATTTCATTCTATTATTCTATTCAATTATTCTTTTTGTGTTGGTTGAATGTGAAGCGGTGACACAGATTGAGCGGCAGTGGCGGTCGGTTAAGGGGGGGGGAGAAGATCATTGACCGTCAGATCTGAGCAATACTCGAACCAACACACTCGAAACTGATGATGAGATAGGATCTGGGTTGAAGATTGATCTATGTTTCGTCTTCAACTCTTGTATTTCCGGTAAGAGGGTTTCAGATTTGTGGAAACAATAGGTATGGCAAAAAGGTTTCAGGTGGTCGGTAGGATGGTTCAGATTTGGGTTTCGATTATCGGCCACTTTGATCGCTGCAGCCACCGTTGCAGACCTTGCTTTCGACGTGGTTGATGTTCTGAATGTTGGTGGTGTGATTTGAGGATAATAGCAAATCCTTTGTTTGGTCAAATGATTATTTAATTTTATTAATTTTAATTAATAATGTGTTATAATAAACGTATAATGACCAGTCTGTTTTTCAATTTAGGAAAAAGACAAAATATCAGGATTTTATAAGATAAATATGACTTGATTTCACTTTTGGACCAAAATGGCAATAAAACTAAAACCACAGGGACGCAAATGTAAAAGGTTTGAGTTTTGAACTAAAGTAACAAAAATGACCAAACCTGAGGGACCAAAATGTCAGTTTACTCTAGATCAAATGTAAGATACGCTTTACAAACGGGTATAAAGCTGACACTAGTCACTCCCAGCTTATTGTGATCCCTACGCTCTTTTTGATATCTGGACGAGTAGTTATAAACTTACACTAGGTTATGGCCCCGTGTGTTACACAGGTTGATTAATGAAAACGATATAATTTATTATTTGTAAATACTTATTATTTTTAATCTACTCTTGATCATTTGATTGAACATACATGATAAATTCATAAGTTGTCATTAATAACATTGAATTTCATGGGACAAACCTCCTAAAATTATAAACTAAAAAACAACATCAAAATTTACACCAACAAAACTTGGAAAAGTTGAATTAAAGAAAGGAATATTGGATTTTAATAATCTCAACTATTCTTTGTTGGCCGCTAACAGTCCCAACTTCAAAAATAACCACTGGTTGTCTCAATTTTTCCGGCGACTGGACACTAACGGTGTTAGGATTCTGTTAGTCATGGTCCCTTAGAGGCCAATATGTTAATCGTTAGGAATCCCAAAGATTATTTTTTAAGTTGGGACTGTTGGCGGCCGACGATAAATAGTTGGGATTATTGAAATCTAATATTCCTTAAAAACATTCAACTATTTTGATTCTTTTTTATTCACGTTTACTACTTTGTGTGCGTTACTTATTGAAAGAAAAGTCTTGGTATAAATACAAACATCTCTACCCAATGGAAAATGTCCCATTTTATTTCTTTTATTATATAACCACGTATAATTTATGGAATAAATGTAATTTTATATACCAAATAATAAAAAAATTATATCTTTAAAAACCCTATGTATTATACAGGTTGAATACATGTAATTTTGTATATTAAATAATAAAAAGGTTATATCATTAATAAAACCTCGTGTATTGTACATGTTGAATAAATCTAATTTTATATTCCAAATAGTAAAAATGTTATATCTTGAAAAAACAAACGTGTATTACAAGGATTGAATAAATAAAATTTTGCATAACAAATAATATAAAAAAAACATCTTTAAAAAGCGTCGTGTATTCACGGGTTGAATATATGTAATTTTATATATTAAAGAATTAAAAAGTTATATCTGTAAGAATCATGTGTATTGTACGGGTTGAATAAATGAAATTTTATATATAAAAAAATAAATTACATCTCTAAAATTATTACTTGTATTTTCATTTATATTTTTACATTAAAAATCTAAAATATTAGTAGAAGGCATTAGCTATCTATGCTTATTTTATTATAATTCAATTTTATTAAACTCTATTATAAAGTAAAGACATGATAAATAAAAATGAAAAAAAAATAGTAAAAGATAAAATTCATAAATTTAAATAATATATTTTTTATTTAAATCTTATTAACAAATATTATCTATATATTTGTTTAGGGTAAAAGATAAAAAGATAAAATTATGGATTAAAATAATATATTTTTTATTTAAATCTTATTAACAAAAATTATCTATATCTATTTATTAAGGCGGAAAAAATAGTTAAGATCTCATCTTAGAGCGACATATGTCCCATATAATTTACTTTATTATATATGTATAGAAGATTTATATAATTCTTATTCATAAAAATAATAATATCTTGTTTATTTTAATATTTCATGTAATTTGGAGGTTGATATCTATTATTATGTAGATAAGGTATAGTGGCACCTTGAGCCCTACCCCTCTAACTAAAAGACATCCTTGTTGAAGTACAAAAATAAATAATACATCCGCACTTCGTTTTGCCCCACCCTTTCCTTTTTTCAGATGCCTTAAAATGTAGGCCACCCAGACTTTTTCATGTGCAACCTGATTACATATCAAGTCATTTATTTCCTTGTCGCAAAAATAACAACCAATAGATATTACAAAAATACATATTATTAAATGATTTAAACAATACAACATTATTAAATGATTTGAACAAATGTTTAAACTAAAATTATAGGTTTTGTTTGGTATGAGTAAATGGAATGACAGATAAATGAACAAGGGAACGAAACGTGTCATTATTGTTAATTGTCCTCTTTGGTTACCCTATGAGAAGAGAAAAAATCATTATTTTCTATTGTTTGATACGTGGAAAAGACAAATGAATTGAATACAATTCATAAAAAATGACAAAATATCCGTATCTTGAAATAAAGAAAATATACCAATTTTCACAATTTATCATTTCGGATGTGTTTTGATCTTCATGGAGCATCATGGGATTTGATATGTCATATTATAACCTAAAGTGTAAAATTGTGTTGTAGAGAGTCCTAATATGTCGTAATAAGTTATTATGATCATACATGTCTTAAAGGGTTATAGTAGGTCTTAAATGTCATGCTAGATCCTTGTGGAGCATTATAGGCCTAAAGAAGTCATATAAGGCCTTGAAGGGTTATACGATGTAGTAAGGAGTCATAATAGGCTGTTATGAGCTAAAATGGATCAACATGTCTTAATAGATCATATTGGATATTAAAGTCACGAAAGATCTTAATTGACCATGATGGGCCATACCACATCAAATTAAACGGTTAGATTGTGTTGTAATTAGTTACATATGGATTGTACTATCATTTACTAATGGTCATATTGAGTATTAGGAGTCATTATAGATTTTTATATAGATGGACCTTAATGCGTTATATTAGGCCATAAACGTGAGATTGTGTTGTAATAGTTATAAAATCCCGTAATAGTTATAAAAGGTCGCATAAGTTATACTTAATCATACATGTTATAATAGACTATATTGGGTCTTAAGAGTGAAATAGATCTTAACGTAGCGTTACGAGCCTTAATACATACATAATTAGGCTTTAAAATGTTACAATGTGTAGTTACGTGTCATAATAGGTAGGTTTTAAGTGTCAAACTGTGCTTTTATGTGTCATAATAGGTTGTATAGTTTTTTTTATAAAGCATACACATCCGAAGGACCATATTGGATAATAAGAGCAAGGCCTTAGGCATGTTGGGATAACAATGAGTTTAGTATTGATTATGATAAATAATATCCTTAGTCTTTATATGATTGAAATTACGAACTTGTGTTATTAAGTTGTTGATAAAGGATGTGCACATACCAAATACATGTCCATATACACTTAATGTAAGCATCAAGCTTGTTGATTATTACAGGATACAAACATAATTTGTACGAACATTATCAATAATGAAGATTAGAGATCACATTCATCAAGTGTAAAGATTGAAGATCATTTGCATCATTTGATTGAAGTTTGAGGATCGTCTATATCAATAACATGAAGATCATGGTTCATAAACAACAGATGTGATGAAGTTCGAGCTTACAGAGATCAAATTGTGAACAATGACAAAGATACGCAAAGTTCAAAGCCTAATCGTCAACCGAATCAATTGGAATCCTAGATAGGTTACAAAATGGTTTCATATAACATAGGCGAATTTATAAAAAAAATCTCATTTTATATAACCATGGTGATTTCCCAAGATATTTTATAAAACCTCAAATTAAGTTATATAAAACTAGAGATAAGCATTCGGTACAGGTACAGAAAAATACCCGTACCGTACAGATTAAAATTCGTGCAAATTTGGTACTAGCTATATTTGGCATTTTTTAGATCGGTACTTTCGGTACGGTACCATTTTACCGAATTTTACCTTGAGATATTGTACCATATCATACCGATCATTTTCGGTACCTATATACCGGTACCCACATTTGGCGAATTTTTGAATCAGTATTTTTTTACTGAGACATTCGGTATCGGTACGAGCACATCCCCTCCCCCTATAATAAAACCCATAAGTCTTGCAAAATCTGTTAAATTGCTTTTTTGAATTTGAAATTTGGTGGATGGAATCCACTAAATGTTGAGTGAATTTAAATTGAATTCATCTTGAAGACACAACCCTTGTTTTAAATGGTTTAAGGCAAATTCAAAGGGAAAATCATCATTAACCATTTACAGATCATAAAAGTAAAGTTTCCTGTATTATATTTTTTACTTTATTTCATGCAATCAAGCCAAAGGAAACTTTCTTGTGCTTCAAAATCTTAATAAAAAGTGTGAAAATGGGTTGGGATGGAAGGATGTAACTACAAATAACATTCACAACATTAAACAATAGAATAAGTGTTTTCTAGGCGATCCAAGGTCGATGGATCGACCATAAAATATGGTCTATTGCTCATGCTATGTTTTTGTGTTGTGCCTATAAATATAAGTCTTCTCATCCATTCTCACTTGCCGCTTTTGCTCTAAACCTTTTCAAAACATATCTAATTGATATCTCTCTAGTTCCCTTTAGATCAAGTCATCAAATTGAAGAGAGAATCAAGATTAAAGATCAAAGAGAAAAATTAGAAAAGTTATGTAACAGCTTCCTATCTTTCTAATCTTGTATTGTTTTGATTTGTGAGCCCTATCATTATGATTAAGAATGACTTATGAGGGGTCTTACTAACCATGTTAGTGATTTGTGAGCGATGTGATCACTACCTCTTGAGATTAGTGAAATGTAAAAGGTGATCATTAGTGAAACGAGGAAGGTGATCATACCTTGGATTAGTGAAATGTTGTTAGGTGATCACTACCTTGCTTAGTGAAACGATTGTACCGGTGATTTCTTTCGTTTAAGAAAAATGAATAGTGAAGCAACTCGCTATTGGAGAATCAGAGAGATGATGTAGAGTGGATTAGTTAACATCCACTTGAACCACTATAAATCGGTTTTGTCATTCTCTCTTTAAACTCGTTACTTACGTGAATTATGTTGTGTTTCAAACAAGTGACAAAACTTCATCATTAGATTTTTAACCAAGCAAGTTCTAAGGAAAAGTGTATTCACCATCCTCTAGTTTTCAACATGGCCTTTAAGAGTAAAATTGTGATGAGTCATAGTACATCGTACCAGATTATAATAGATAATGCAAGTCTTAATTGTTATATTTGGAGATCTATCAGTAATCACCGACGGTTTTCATTAAATAATAGTTTTTTAGTTACATGCTAGTAATTATCGATGGATTGGAGATGAATATAAACAAAAATAATCTTTTTTTAGGGTTTGATCCATAGGTACATGATCTATGGTAATATGTCGGTAATTACCGCCGTTTGATCCATAGGTACATGATCTATGGTAATATGTCGGTAATTACCACCATATGTCAACTTTTTCTTTTGGATTTTTTTGAATCCATAGGTGATTTGACTGTACTACTAGTGGTTTCTTTTGTCGATGCAAGTTTGTTTTCTAGTAATGTTACACTTCTAGAGTGTATGTAGGATTCAAGACTGTGGATTGCTTTAGGAGTGTTTTATAGTTTTAACATTATATGAAGTGAGTTGTTCTTGAGTTATTGCCTGGTAAGAAATTCCATTTGATAGAAAGCATTGAAACATTATGACGTAAAATCATAGGCTAGGTTCGCCACTGGAATCTCATTTAAAATAAGAACTCGGATTTGACCATCAACACTTTTGGACCTAAATTAAACCGCTGGCCAAAGTATGAATTTGGTTAATCTCGCTCGTTACAAGTCCAAACCATAGATCTAAAAAATCTAAGGATTGCCGATCTTAATAGTTCATATGAATATTAAGAGTCATGGATCCATCTTAGTAAATCATGATATGCTTTGACACATTGTATTATTTCCTAATGATTTAATTGCATTGTACCAAGTCAAAATAAGTCGTCGTATGTTATAATAGAATCTACATCTATTAATGTGACATAGTGGGTATTAGGAGTTATTGTAGATCTTAATGAAGCACCATGGTTGATAATGTGTCCTATTATGCATAAAAAGGTTAGATTGTACTACAAGGAGTTATAATAGGCCCTTTAGATGAGCAAAATTGTAAATTCAATAGCCATATTAAGACAAATTTAACACATAACTCAACTACCATTTTATTTTAATAGATTAATATTTAATGAAGTTGTACTAGTAATTAGTTATCTATATCTATCTATTATTATTATTATTATTATTATTGAGTAAACAACTAAAATGGTGTCTGCCACTTTAGTCCAGAACTAACATTTTTAATCTTGGTTCATGTGGTTTCAATTTGGTTACGATTTTCATCCAAACCAAAATCTGATTAGATTTTTGAGCTAACATCCAATATTTTTTTTGTCTTTCCTCCCTTTTGATGAAGGGCAAAATGGTCTTTTAACGTTTTAATTATAACAAATTAAAATTTTTTTGACCATTTTGCCTTTCGTTAAAAGGAGAAAAAAGTAAAAAAAAAAGTTGGATGTTAATTAAAAAATCTGACCAGAGTTTGCTTTAGGATGAAAATGGCAACAAAATTGAAACCATAGATTCAAAAGGTTTGAGTGTTGGACTAAAGTGGCAAAAGTGACCAAACCACAGTGACCATTTTGGCAGTTTACTCTTATTATTATTAATATTATTATTATTATTGTTGTTGTTTAATTGTTTGTACAACTCTTTTGGGATAAAAAGGTAATTACCATGCGATACTGAAATGATATTAGGAAACGAGATATTATGACGATTCATTATATTGGATTATAAACTGAAAGTTTGAAACTTAATACCCTAGATACTAAGACGTGATAAATTAAAACAATTCGATCTATCGTTATAAAGTGAAAGTTTGAAATTTAAGTCTCTATCATTCTAACCTAATGATAGATCACCTATCCTAATAACCGACACACTCATATTATTATTTTATTTTTTGAACTTTATTTAAATTCTATTATTGTAGTGAAATTGACCACTCCGCTGCATCATGCAGGTTCCCTCTAGTAAGTTATAACTTGTAACATATCATGCATGTCTTCATGGATCCACAGGAAGTGATCCATGATTTTAATCCATGGATTCGTAGGAGGTGATCCAAGATATTTGTAACATTCGTCGAAAAACGGGTTCTAAAACCCGCACCATTTTTTTTTATTTTATCAAGTTTATATTATGGTCCTTTCGTTACAAAGTTATGTTAATCATTTAAGAGATTCGTTAAGTTAATAATATAAATAAAGATAATAATATTAATAATAAATAATATATATATATATAAGAGTTATACAATCAAAATAAATAAATAAATAAATAAATAAATAAATAAAAAGGGGTAGACCGCGGGAATTGAACCCGGGTCTCACCCCTAAACAAACACACTTCACACCACTCCGCCACACACATTTATCTGTTTAAATTATAGACTAAACAATATTAATACAAGTCTCGAAATTGAATTTCTGAACACCCGCCCTGTAACAGCCGAACTCGAAATCAGGAATCAATCAAGCATCCGTTTCTGTTCTTTGCGATCAAAAGACTAAAACCGTTTTCAATCAAGTAGTCAGACTCAATCATGGAGTCCATAACGATCGATCAGTTAAAATCAATCCCGGAAATCAAGTCGGCCGAAACTTTTGAAACCGAAATCAGTGATTGACTTGTTACTCTATAAATACAAACCCAATCTCTCACAAAGAGAACTCGCACACTCACTTCTTCATCACTCAAATCCTCGGACGCTCTGTTCAAACTTACTCGCCGGAATTCTCAGTTACTTGCCGGAAAACCGAAGAATCCATTCCATTATTTCCTTACTCTTAAATAAGACTTCTAGAGCTCAGACAGAAATCACCCACACTCACCTCAAGCTCCCTGAGGAGCCTCTGTCGCAAGTTAAACTTCGCCGGAATTTCTTTCAGTCGCTGGAGTTTCTGCACATTACCGGAATCCAACCGGAACTTCCATCGGTATGAATTCTTAATCTTTTCTGTCAGTCTATTCGATTCATTTGTTTAATCTAAAACAGTAGATCAGTAAAATCAAAATGTTTAACAAATCTGTTTTCAGTTCTGAGTTAATGAAGAAGATGAACATCGAGTCGTATATGAATATAATTAAAATCAGTATTTTAAACGGGTTAGACACACAGTCCAGTGGTGGACTGTGTGCATTTTATACTATCGATACCGAGTTCGATCCTTGACACAACCCCTATCCACTGTAATAAAATGTTCTTTTTAAAACCGAAACCATATTAACTCGCTGTAGATGTTAAGTATAATAAAATTACAATATATAACGGGTTAGACACCCAGCCCAGTTGGTTGGGCTGGGTGCAACACAACACTGGAGATGCGGGTTCGAGTCCAGGCTCTCACACCGGTTCGACAGCTTAAATCCTTTTTAAAAAAAAATTGAATAATTTCTGAATAATCTAAATAGTATATAAATATAATTAAAATCAGAAATATTTCGGGTTAGACACGTAGCTCAGTTGGTAGAGCTGCGTGCACGTATACGAGAGGTCACGAGTTCGAACCTCACTCAGCGCATAGAAAACACAGTCTGACCGGTCAAGACCCGGTCAACGGTCAACGGTCAAAAAGTCAACCTTTTTATTTCTTTTATTTATTTATTTAAATTGAAAAATCAATTAAAAATACTTAAAAATTGGATTTTTAAAGTTAGAAAATTTCCTTAAACTCACAAAAATAAACATAACAACCCCATTAAGAGCACTAATTAAAAATATTAATATTTATTTACCGAATCATTTCGTTATTATTTAGGTTAGTTTTTCCCTCGTCGGTTGAATCATAATATTCGTGCGCATTCATCGTCATCAAGGAACGCACCCACTGTAAGTGAATCCTTACAAATTCCCCTTTTTATTCATGTTTTGGGGTGTATCATGTGTCGCTTTAATTATTTCGTTTACTCAAACTTGTGCTATTACCATTATATGACCTAAACTTATGATGTAAATACTGTTTGTTGTGATACTTGTTTACATTTTGTCAAGTTGCGTGCAAATCATTCATTAGGCCCATCAGTTCCTCGTGGGAGACGAGTTGAACATCGCGTGCCTCATTAGATCGGCTCCGTTTGATTGAGCCTTGATCTCATTGTTCATCATTTGGTGTGTGTGCTTGTGCATTAATTGATATTATGTGCTTTGTGATTAAATTTTATATTTACGTTTAGTCATATGTGGTTATGCACCTTTTTATAACCAAAATAACAAATTCGTTCAAATGCTTTCATAAGATTCACTCGCCAACTTTTGTTGACCCAAAAACCCTATTTTTACACATGATACAGGTGATCCAGTTGAGAAAAGATACACGTAGGATGGCCTAGAAGAATAAACAAGTTAATGCTTTGGAATGGACATTTAGTTTTGTTTTCCGTTGTAATTGTACTTTAGTTTGTAATTTGAATGAAAATGTATTTGAACATGTTGTGTTTGTATGTTTATTGTAACTTCTTCTTTAAAGAGAAATAATAAATATGAAACTTTATAGTAAATGTCATGAGCTTTGATGAAAACCCAATCATGCCCCGACTACCATTTCCGCTGCGGGTCAGGGTGTGACAGATTGGTATCAGAGCTTTTGATTATAGGGATATATGATAGGTTATTAGACCCTTAGAGTCTATACTGTAGTTGATTAGATTTTAATTGTTTATGTGGTTGCATGCAAACTCATGATGTTTATTTGTTTCGTATTTATTACACACACAAATGCATGCAAACACTTCCACTATCATATTGTGTGATACTTAATGAGTTATACTTATTGTCAAACATAACATGCTTACATATACATTCATCACGCATATTTCAATGTTCACATACTCAAATCATCCTCATATTTCCTTTATTCAAGATTTTGTCGCATTTTTCGTTTTTCAATCTCATCAAAGTAAGTTCTACAACGGGCATGTAGTAACTGTAAGGGTACAAGTACCGGTAGTCGGAACGTCCTGTCTAGGTTGGCATTCGTATAAATCTAATATAACGGACCAGTTTGCCTACCTGGGGACTAACGATGAGAGTACGAAGGACCTATTAGGCCAAAGCATGCCACACCAAACGTCGTTCGAACTAACCCTACTTTGAGTTGTCACTGTGTCCATACCAGGACACCCTCCGACCTCATACTTTGCTATCATGTTTTTACGATTTTCATTCGGGTGGCGCAAGTGTTAACAGGCTAACACCAATATGATCCCTACCAGAGCCCAGTAGTCATGGGGGCCCACATGACTACCAAGGCCAAGTAAGGGGACATATGGGAGCCCAAACATGAGCAAAGCCCAAGACATCCTATGGATGTAGTAGGTTTATTTTATTCATTTGTTTTTGTGAATGTTCATTTCTAAATACGACACATGACACCTAAAACGTCAAACTCATACTCTCGGTACGTATTCCTTGTAGATGTCTTCTAGTCTCTCTCGTAGAAGTATGAGATCAGGAAAATCCCGTGAACGCATGGCTGCCCAAATCGCTCAACAAATGGTTGCCGTAATACCCAACATCGTAATTCAAGTACAACAGGCCCTTACCGCTAATCCTGTCAACCCAATCAACCAAGAAGATCAAAACATTGTCAATCCTCCCCTAAAAGCCACTAAATGCACCTTCAAACATTTCAAATCCTGCGATCCTCCAAAATACGAAGGGACTGAAGGTGTCACCGCTCTCCTCCATTGGTTTGAGGAAATGGAAAACACTTTTCTCAATTGCGACTGCCCCGATGATCGCAAGGTGCGATATGCTACCGGTCGTTTGTTTGGAGTAGCACTTACATGGTGGAATACAGAGAAGGCCAAGCGAGGTGCTGAAAATGCTATGAATTTGACTTGGGAAGAGTTGAGGGAAATCATGACAAGACGTTTCTGTCCAAGAAGCGAAATCAAGAAACTAGAAGATGAGTTCTACTCTTTGAAACAAAAGAAGGGCGACCACACCACATACAACAAGAGATTCCTTGAGTTGAACCAGATGGTCCCCAACTTGTTCACTCCCCTCTACCGTTTGATCGAACACTACATTCGAGGTCTTCCTCCGAAAATTCAAGACCCTGTAATTAGTACCACACCTGCAACTTTGGAAGCAGCAATGGAGTTAGCTACAGAGCTTACCGAAAACCGCATACGGAATAAAGACTTCAAGGAGGAGAAGAAGAAAGATAAAACACCAATCGAAACCTCAAACTCCACCCAAACCGAATCCCCTCCTCAAACCACTCCTACGAGAAAACGAGATGGGCAAAATTTCGCTATCACCCAAGGCAATCAACCAGCTTCACAAGCCGTACCCCTCCAAGCTATCCCAATCACTCAAGTAGCACCCAACTCTACTTACCCAAATAAGAAACCTTACATTGGACCTCACCCTCAATGAAACACCTATTTTTATCACCATCCATCTACCGTACCTTGTCGACTGTGTGCAAATTGTGGGCGTTATGGTCATTGGAGCAAAACTTGTCGTGCCCCTCAAAACCAAGCCTCACCCCCTACTCAAAACATGACCCAAACATATCAACAACCCCAATACCCCATGTTCCCATATGTTCGAGCTTGTTTTAATTGTGGCGACCCTACCCACTTTAGAAACACGTGCCCTCGATTGGTTAACATCATAAACGCCCAAGCTCAAGCAAACCCAGTTAACCAAGCAAATCAAGCAAACCCAGCTCCACCACCAGCAAGAGGAAGAGCTTACAACATCAACGCCAATCCTGTTGAAGATAATAACGGCCCAAACGAATCACCCAACTAGCTTTCCCTCACCAAGAGTCAAGACTCAACTCCAACTGTTTAGTTTTAATGTTTTCTTTATGTTATCTCAAATTTTACGTCTCCCAGTTATAAATTGGGAATTTATGTATCCAAGAATTTTAATGCGAATTGATATTACAGTTTTGTTTTATACTCATTGATTTAACATTCATATCATCATACATCTCGACGTATCTCGACCTCATCATTTAAAGAAGTTGGGTTGTGTCTCACTTTTACATAGACTAACCCCTTCATCATAACAAACGAGAGAGGTACTGTCATCATTCGAACATGTATCCTTCCAGATTTGAGACTCAAGCTTTGGCTGTTGTGTTTGTTTTGTAGATTTTAGAGTCACATAGAACTAATCATAACTTACTGACAAAGCCAATGAAAATTTGACAAGAATATGGTGGATACGCCGCTGGTACTTCCTATATATAAGTATTCTTGTCAAAGGATCAAAGCGTTGTCAGGCGGTTATGAGAGGTTTCATGTAGGTTTTAATATCGTCATGGTTGAAGTTTTTTTATGATATAACCTTATCTTTTCAAACGTATCAATTCCCTCAAAACTCTTATGCATAAAATTATGCCTAGTCAATCAACTCTGTTTATCCATGTTCCGCATTCTTATACTTTAGGCATCAAAAAGCGATTCCTGTAGCAGGGTATTCAACCCTTACTAGGAACTTTACCGCCTCAAATAAAATTTAAACTCTCACCCTCTTCTAATTATGTAATTGTCAAATTAAAACACCCACCCTTCAAGTCAAATATACCACTACTACTTAAATTTCGGGACAAAATTTATAAAAATAGGGGATACTGTAACATTCGTCGAAAAACGGGTTCTAAAACCCGCACCATTTTTTATTTTATCAAGTTTATATTATGGTCCTTTCGTTACAAAGTTATGTTAATCATTTAAGAGATTCGTTATGTTAATAATATAAATAAAGATAATAATATTAATAATAAATAATATATATATATATATAAGAGTTATACAATAAAAAAAATAAATAAAAAGGGGTAGACCGCGGGAATCGAACCCGGGTCTCACCCCTAACCAAACACACTTCACACCACTCCGCCACACACATTTATCTGTTTAAATTCTAAACTAAACAATATTAATACAAGTCTCGAAATTGAATTCCTGAACACCCGCCCTGTAACAGCCGAACTCGAAATCAGGAATCAATCAAGCATCCGTTTCTGTTCTTTGCGATCAAAAGACTAAAACCGTTTTCAATCAAGTAGTCAGACTCAATCATGGAGTCCATAACGATCGATCAGTTAAAATCAATCCCGGAAATCAAGTCGGCCGAAACTTTTGAAACCGAAATCAGTGATTGACTTGTTACTCTATAAATACAAACCCAATCTCTCACAAAGAGAACTCGCACACTCACTTCTTCATCACTCAATACCTCGGACGCTCTGTTCAAACTTACTCGCCGGAATTCTCAGTTACTCGCCGGAAAACCGAAGAATCCATTCCATTATTGCCTTACTCTAAAATAAGACTTCTAGAGCTCAGACAGAAATCACCCACACTCACCTCAAGCTCCCTGAGGAGCCTATGTCGCAAGTTAAACTTCGCCGGAATTTCTTTCGGTCGTCGGAGTTTCTGCACATTACCGGAATCCAACCGGAACTTCCATCGGTATGAATTCTTAATCTTTTCTGTCAGTTCTATTCGATTCATTTGTTTAATCTAAAACAGTAGATCAGTAAAATCAAAATGTTTAACAAATCTGTTTTCAGTTCTGAGTTAATGAAGAAGATGAACATCGAGTCGTATATGAATATAATTAAAATCAGTATTTTAAACGGGTTAGACACACAGTCCAGTGGTGGACTGTGTGCATTTTATACTATCGATACCGAGTTCGGTCCGTGACACAACCCCTATCCACTGTAATAAAATGTTCTTTTTAAAACCGAAACCATATTAACTCGCTGTAGGATGTTAAGTATAATAAAATTACAATATATAACGGGTTAGACACCCAGCCCAGTTGGTTGGGCTGGGTGCAACACAACACTGGAAACGCAGGTTCGAGTCCAGGCTCTCACACCGGTTCGACAACTTAAATCCTTTTTAAAAAAAATTGAATAATTTCTGAATAATCTAAATAGTATATAAATATAATTAAAATCAGAAATATGTCGGGTTAGACATGTAGCTCAGTTGGTAGAGTTGCGTGCACGTATACGAGAGGTCACGAGTTCGAACCTCACTCAGCGCATAGAAAACACAGTCTGAGCGGTCAAGACTCGGTCAACGGTCAAAAAGTCAACCTTTTTATTTCTTTTATTTATTTATTTAAATTGAAAAATAATTAAAAATACTTAAAAATAAGATTTTTAAAGTTTGAAAATTTCCTTAAACTCACAAAAATAAACCTAACAACCCCATTAAGAGCACTAATTAAAAATATTAATTATTTATTTACCGAATCATTTCGTTATTATTTAGGTTAGTTTTTCCCTCGTCGGTTGAATCATAATATTCGTGCGCATTCATCGTCATCAAGGAACGCACCCACTGTGAGTGAATCCTTACAAATTCCCCTTTTTATTCATGTTTTGGGGTGTATCATGTGTCGCTTTAATTATTTCGTTTATTCAAACTTGTGCTATTACCATTATATGACCTAAACTTATGATGTAAATATTGTTTGTTGTGATACGTGTTTACATTTGTCAAGTTGCGTGCAAATCATTCATTAGGCCCATCAGTTCCTCGTGGGAGACGAGTTGAACATCGCGTGCCTCATTAGATCGGCTCCGTTTGATTGAGCCTTGATCTCATTGTTCATCATTTGGTGTGTGTGCTTGTGCATTAATTGATATTATGTGCTTTGTGATTAAATTTTATATTTACGTTTAGTCATATGTGGTTATGCACCTTTTTATAACCAAAATAACAAATTCGTTCAAATGCTTTCATAAGATTCACTCGCCAACTTTTGTTGACCCAAAAACCCTATTTTTACACATGATACAGGTGATCCAGTTGAGAAAAGATACACGTAGGATGGCCTAGAAGAATAAACAAGTTAATGCTTTGGAATGGACATTTAGTTTTGTTTTCCGTTGTAATTGTACTTTAGTTTGTAATTTGAATGAAAATGTATTTGAACATGTTGTGTTTGTATGTTTATTGTAACTTCTTCTTTAAAGAGAAATAATAAATATGAAACTTTATAGTAAATGTCATGAGCTTTGATGAAAACCCAATCATGCCCCGACTACCATTTCCGCTGCGGGTCAGGGTGTGACAGATTGGTATCAGAGCTTTTGATTATAGGGATATATGATAGGTTATTAGACCCTTAGAGTCTATACTGTAGTTGATTAGATTTTAATTGTTTATGTGGTTGCATGCAAACTCATGATGTTTATTTGTTTCGTATTTATTACACACACAAATGCATGCAAACACTTCCACTATCATATTGTGTGATACTTAATGAGTTATACTTATTGTCAAACATAACATGCTTACATATACATTCATCACGCATATTTCAATGTTCACATACTCAAATCATCCTCATATTTCCTTTATTCAAGATTTTGTCGCATTTTTCGTTTTTCAATCTCATCAAAGTAAGTTCTACAACGGGCATGTAGTAACTGTAAGGGTACAAGTACCGGTAGTCGGAACGTCCTGTCTAGGTTGGCATTCGTATAAATCTAATATAACGGACCAGTTTGCCTACCTGGGGACTAACGATGAGAGTACGAAGGACCTATTAGGCCAAAGCATGCCACACCAAACGTCGTTCGAACTAACCCTACTTTGAGTTGTCACTGTGTCCATACCAGGACACCCTCCGACCTCATACTTTGCTATCATGTTTTTACGATTTTCATTCGGGTGGCGCAAGTGTTAACAGGCTAACACCAATATGATCCCTACCAGAGCCCAGTAGTCATGGGGGCCCACATGACTACCAAGGCCAAGTAAGGGGACATATGGGAGCCCAAACATGAGCAAAGCCCAAGACATCCTATGGATGTAGTAGGTTTATTTTATTCATTTGTTTTTGTGAATGTTCATTTCTAAATACGACACATGACACCTAAAACGTCAAACTCATACTCTCGGTACGTATTCCTTGTAGATGTCTTCTAGTCTCTCTCGTAGAAGTATGAGATCAGGAAAATCCCGTGAACGCATGGCTGCCCAAATCGCTCAACAAATGGTTGCCGTAATACCCAACATCGTAATTCAAGTACAACAGGCCCTTACCGCTAATCCTGTCAACCCAATCAACCAAGAAGATCAAAACATTGTCAATCCTCCCCTAAAAGCCACTAAATGCACCTTCAAACATTTCAAATCCTGCGATCCTCCAAAATACGAAGGGACTGAAGGTGTCACCGCTCTCCTCCATTGGTTTGAGGAAATGGAAAACACTTTTCTCAATTGCGACTGCCCCGATGATCGCAAGGTGCGATATGCTACCGGTCGTTTGTTTGGAGTAGCACTTACATGGTGGAATACAGAGAAGGCCAAGCGAGGTGCTGAAAATGCTATGAATTTGACTTGGGAAGAGTTGAGGGAAATCATGACAAGACGTTTCTGTCCAAGAAGCGAAATCAAGAAACTAGAAGATGAGTTCTACTCTTTGAAACAAAAGAAGGGCGACCACACCACATACAACAAGAGATTCCTTGAGTTGAACCAGATGGTCCCCAACTTGTTCACTCCCCTCTACCGTTTGATCGAACACTACATTCGAGGTCTTCCTCCGAAAATTCAAGACCCTGTAATTAGTACCACACCTGCAACTTTGGAAGCAGCAATGGAGTTAGCTACAGAGCTTACCGAAAACCGCATACGGAATAAAGACTTCAAGGAGGAGAAGAAGAAAGATAAAACACCAATCGAAACCTCAAACTCCACCCAAACCGAATCCCCTCCTCAAACCACTCCTACGAGAAAACGAGATGGGCAAAATTTCGCTATCACCCAAGGCAATCAACCAGCTTCACAAGCCGTACCCCTCCAAGCTATCCCAATCACTCAAGTAGCACCCAACTCTACTTACCCAAATAAGAAACCTTACATTGGACCTCACCCTCAATGAAACACCTATTTTTATCACCATCCATCTACCGTACCTTGTCGACTGTGTGCAAATTGTGGGCGTTATGGTCATTGGAGCAAAACTTGTCGTGCCCCTCAAAACCAAGCCTCACCCCCTACTCAAAACATGACCCAAACATATCAACAACCCCAATACCCCATGTTCCCATATGTTCGAGCTTGTTTTAATTGTGGCGACCCTACCCACTTTAGAAACACGTGCCCTCGATTGGTTAACATCATAAACGCCCAAGCTCAAGCAAACCCAGTTAACCAAGCAAATCAAGCAAACCCAGCTCCACCACCAGCAAGAGGAAGAGCTTACAACATCAACGCCAATCCTGTTGAAGATAATAACGGCCCAAACGAATCACCCAACTAGCTTTCCCTCACCAAGAGTCAAGACTCAACTCCAACTGTTTAGTTTTAATGTTTTCTTTATGTTATCTCAAATTTTACGTCTCCCAGTTATAAATTGGGAATTTATGTATCCAAGAATTTTAATGCGAATTGATATTACAGTTTTGTTTTATACTCATTGATTTAACATTCATATCATCATACATCTCGACGTATCTCGACCTCATCATTTAAAGAAGTTGGGTTGTGTCTCACTTTTACATAGACTAACCCCTTCATCATAACAAACGAGAGAGGTACTGTCATCATTCGAACATGTATCCTTCCAGATTTGAGACTCAAGCTTTGGCTGTTGTGTTTGTTTTGTAGATTTTAGAGTCACATAGAACTAATCATAACTTACTGACAAAGCCAATGAAAATTTGACAAGAATATGGTGGATACGCCGCTGGTACTTCCTATATATAAGTATTCTTGTCAAAGGATCAAAAGCGTTGTCAGGCGGTTATGAGAGGTTTCATGTAGGTTTTAATATCGTCATGGTTGAAGTTTTGTTTATGATATAACCTTATCTTTTCAAACGTATCAATTCCCTCAAAACTCTTATGCATAAAATTATGCCTAGTCAATCAACTCTGTTTATCCATGTTCCGCATTCTTATACTTTAGGCATCAAAAAGCGATTCCTGTAGCAGGGTATTCAACCCTTACTAGGAACTTTACCGCCTCAAATAAAATTTAAACTCTCACCCTCTTCTAATTATGTAATTGTCAAATTAAAACACCCACCCTTCAAGTCAAATATACCACTACTACTTAAATTTCGGGACAAAATTTATAAAAATAGGGGATACTGTAACATTCGTCGAAAAACGGGTTCTAAAACCCGCACCATTTTTTATTTTATCAAGTTTATATTATGGTCCTTTCGTTACAAAGTTATGTTAATCATTTAAGAGATTCGTTATGTTAATAATATAAATAAAGATAATAATATTAATAATAAATAATATATATATATATATAAGAGTTATACAATAAAAAAAATAAATAAAAAGGGGTAGACCGCGGGAATCGAACCCGGGTCTCACCCCTAACCAAACACACTTCACACCACTCCGCCACACACATTTATCTGTTTAAATTCTAAACTAAACAATATTAATACAAGTCTCGAAATTGAATTCCTGAACACCCGCCCTGTAACAGCCGAACTCGAAATCAGGAATCAATCAAGCATCCGTTTCTGTTCTTTGCGATCAAAAGACTAAAACCGTTTTCAATCAAGTAGTCAGACTCAATCATGGAGTCCATAACGATCGATCAGTTAAAATCAATCCCGGAAATCAAGTCGGCCGAAACTTTTGAAACCGAAATCAGTGATTGACTTGTTACTCTATAAATACAAACCCAATCTCTCACAAAGAGAACTCGCACACTCACTTCTTCATCACTCAATACCTCGGACGCTCTGTTCAAACTTACTCGCCGGAATTCTCAGTTACTCGCCGGAAAACCGAAGAATCCATTCCATTATTGCCTTACTCTAAAATAAGACTTCTAGAGCTCAGACAGAAATCACCCACACTCACCTCAAGCTCCCTGAGGAGCCTATGTCGCAAGTTAAACTTCGCCGGAATTTCTTTCGGTCGTCGGAGTTTCTGCACATTACCGGAATCCAACCGGAACTTCCATCGGTATGAATTCTTAATCTTTTCTGTCAGTTCTATTCGATTCATTTGTTTAATCTAAAACAGTAGATCAGTAAAATCAAAATGTTTAACAAATCTGTTTTCAGTTCTGAGTTAATGAAGAAGATGAACATCGAGTCGTATATGAATATAATTAAAATCAGTATTTTAAACGGGTTAGACACACAGTCCAGTGGTGGACTGTGTGCATTTTATACTATCGATACCGAGTTCGGTCCGTGACACAACCCCTATCCACTGTAATAAAATGTTCTTTTTAAAACCGAAACCATATTAACTCGCTGTAGGATGTTAAGTATAATAAAATTACAATATATAACGGGTTAGACACCCAGCCCAGTTGGTTGGGCTGGGTGCAACACAACACTGGAAACGCAGGTTCGAGTCCAGGCTCTCACACCGGTTCGACAACTTAAATCCTTTTTAAAAAAAATTGAATAATTTCTGAATAATCTAAATAGTATATAAATATAATTAAAATCAGAAATATGTCGGGTTAGACATGTAGCTCAGTTGGTAGAGTTGCGTGCACGTATACGAGAGGTCACGAGTTCGAACCTCACTCAGCGCATAGAAAACACAGTCTGAGCGGTCAAGACTCGGTCAACGGTCAAAAAGTCAACCTTTTTATTTCTTTTATTTATTTATTTAAATTGAAAAATAATTAAAAATACTTAAAAATAAGATTTTTAAAGTTTGAAAATTTCCTTAAACTCACAAAAATAAACCTAACAACCCCATTAAGAGCACTAATTAAAAATATTAATTATTTATTTACCGAATCATTTCGTTATTATTTAGGTTAGTTTTTCCCTCGTCGGTTGAATCATAATATTCGTGCGCATTCATCGTCATCAAGGAACGCACCCACTGTGAGTGAATCCTTACAAATTCCCCTTTTTATTCATGTTTTGGGGTGTATCATGTGTCGCTTTAATTATTTCGTTTATTCAAACTTGTGCTATTACCATTATATGACCTAAACTTATGATGTAAATATTGTTTGTTGTGATACGTGTTTACATTTTGTCAAGTTGCGTGCAAATCATCCATTAGGCCCATCAGTTCCTCGTGGGAGACGAGTTGAACATCGCGTGCCTCATTAGATCGGCTCCGTTTGATTGAGCCTTGATCTCATTGTTCATCATTTGGTGTGTGTGCTTGTGCATTAATTGATATTATGTGCTTTGTGATTAAATTTTATATTTACGTTTACTCATATGTGGTTATGCACCTTTTTATAACCAAAATAACAAATTCGTTCAAATGCTTTCATAAGATTCACTCGCCAACTTTTGTTGACCCAAAAACCCTATTTTTACACATGATACAAGTGATCCAGTTGAGAAAAGATACACGTAGGATGGCCTAGAAGAATAAACAAGTTAATTCTTTGGAATGGACATTTAGTTTTGTTTTCCGTTGTAATTGTACTTTAGTTTGTAATTTGAATGAAAATGTATTTGAACATGTTGTGTTTGTATGTTTTTTGTAACTTCTTCTTTAAAGAAAAATAATAAATATGAAACTTTATAGTAAATGTCATGAGCTTTGATGAAAACCCAATCATGCCCCGACTACCATTTCCGCTGCGGGTCAGGGTGTGACAATATTAATCTATCAGTTATTATCATTAAAAAGTTAATTTTATTTCCTTAATTATTGTTGATACGTGATTTCACAATTTACGGTGATCTTATTCTGACGGTAACTCGTATCGATTAAAGTATAGTTTCTATAATAATGTATTATTTTGAGAGCGTGTGTAGAATTTAAGACTTCGGGATAATCTTTTTATGGTTTTGTCATCTAAAAGTGATTGTTTTCCTAATACGTGACCTAACAAAAGAAGTTTTGAAACCCATTTGATTCAGTAAAACAATTTTTATTTTTAGAAATCCAACACCGAACATTGTGATAAAAAAACAGACCCAAATGAAACTAATTGATAACTTGAACAAAATTTTGACTATAAAAAGAATCAGGCCCAAATGAAACTAGTAGCCAAAGTATGAACTCAAGTTGTCTCGACCGTTATGAGTCCAAACCGAAAATCAAACATCTACTGATCATTAATATCTTTATTTTTAAATTCCCTAAAAGAAACATATACCTTTAACGGCAACTCCATTAGCAACGAGATGTGACATGTCGGCGAGATGTGACATGTCGCCGCTATTGAGGTCGCCACTAAAAGTTTTATGTACGAATAAACCTTGTCCGTTAGATCTTTGTTTTAATCAAAGGTTGCATCTAATATTTGTATGAGTGGGAATAAACCCAACAACAACAGTTGTTTCCCTTCATTCTCACTATCTCTCTCTTAGCAATAGCAACAACGCGATTTTGGGCAAACTCCGACCACAGTCTCAGGCCACCCACGTCTTTAGCTTCACACGGATAGTGTTCGTTTAACCCAATGGTTGTTTCCCTTCATTCTCACTATCTCTCTCTTAACAATAGCAACAACGCGATTTTGGGTGAATTCCGAGCACGGTCTCAGGCCACCCACGTCTTTAGCTTCACACAGTTAGTGTTTGTCTAGTTTCTTTTCTAATTTTTTTAGTTGTGTTATTTTCTTTAATTTGTGTGTATGTGTGTGTGTGTGTATGCTAGAGAAATCTGACTACCACTATTATCTCTTTGACCACCCACCACGTCGCTGATGCCACCACCTGCTACAAACATCAATTTGAGGTTAGTTTTTTCTTTAATTTTGTTTAAGAAGATGATTTGTGTAATTTTAGGATAATTAGGTTAGTATTTTTGTAATTTGTGATTAATTATTTTAGGATATTTGTAGTTTTGGGCTAATTAGTTTAGGATTTGTGTAAGTATGTGTGTGTATGTAATTGTATGTAAGTGTGTGCATATAAGTTATGTGTGTATGTAATTGTATGTAAATGTGTGTACGTAAGTATGTACTTATATATGTAAATGTATGTATGTAAGTATGCATGTGTATATGTAAGTACGTAAATGTGTGTATATAAGTATGTAAATGTGTGTATGTAAGTATGTACATGTATGTGTATTTGGTGAAAATATGTATATGTAAGTATGTAAATGTGTGTGTATTTCGCAAAATTGTGGGTATGTAAGTATGTAATTATGTAAATGTGTGTATGTTAGTATGTTTGTGTAGGTTAGTATGTATATGTGTGTATGTAAGTATGTAAATTTGTGTATATAAGTATGTGTGTGTATATTTATATTTAGGTTTGAAAATTTATGTTTAGGTTTGATAATTTATATGTTTTATTTGGTCTATGTGTGTATATACATACATACATATATATATATACATACATATATATATATATATATATATATATATATTGTGAAATTGGTTTACCATCATTTGAAAGTTATTAGTTTAGAAATAATCAACTAGAATTGAAATTATCATTTAAAACATGACGAATTTAGAAAATACCCTACCAAAATTGAAACCATCAATTAAAACATAACGAGCTTAAAAATACATGCCTGAAATTTAAATCATCATTTAAAATAAAACGAGGTTAGAAATACCCGCCCGAAATTGATCTAGAAATTAACTTTGGGTTGTCCCTATTTAATTTGGGACTGCTTTTTGAGTATTTTATCTCATTTAGGATGTGAATGTGTATTACATGGTTGTTTGTTAAACAAGGTTCCAATTGTAATTTACTGTTGGTTTAATTAAGGGGAAATGTTGTCAAATTTTCTTATACAAACAATCATATAATACACATTCATATATGAGATAAAGTGTTCAAAAAGTGGGTTTAGCAGTTTACCCTTGTCTTGTAGGTCCTAAATTAATTTATGTTTCAGTTGCATCATACCTGTCGATTAAAGTTGTCTTACCTCTCCATGTAACTCACTTGAGTACGAGCAAAGACTTAATTCTTTTAGCGAGATGTGCAAAGGACAAATCGACAGGCAAGGTAATGTTAAATGTGCTTGTGTAAAACGTAATAATTCTGTCTTTATACCCTTCACAAAAATGTAATTTCATATATATTCTTTCTGTTTGTATCAGAATTACTCTATCATGGTGAAAGGCCACTGCATCCAGTTGTAGTTGTAGATGATGTTGCACCAAGAAACGATATTGATGACGTTATTGAAGACCTTAGATGACCGTATGGAAAAGGATACGAGCTTTTACGAAGAGAACTCGGGTGGAGAGAGTAGAGATGTTCGTGATGATTTTAAAGCCCAGTTAGAAGAAGTCAAATCAGAATTATATCCTGGTTGTACTCATGTGTCGTAGTAGAAAGCGGTAGTTCTCCATCGCTGAATGATGTTCAAGTGTGAGAAGGTGATGGGTCCAGGGTGTGGACATGTTCGGGGAATTGGGCGTAAACCTCCTGCAACTACGCCCTCAACTTTCTTTGGTGAGAAGCAACAAGCTCCATAATATTCACAGGTAAACTATCTTATTTTATTTTAAAACTTATATAAGGATCGATGAATGCATGTTACTTTGGTAAATGTTTTAGTTTTGCGAATTTGGTTAACGTTGGGTTATATTGTTGATAAATGTTGTTTTTTTTTTGCTAAATGTTAGTTAAGTAGAATTGTTAAATGTTAGTAGAATTTGGTTAATGTTGATACTTAAATGTTAAATCTTAGTTTACGAATTGGTAGTTGTTAGTAAATTGTTAAATTTGATAGTTTTCGAATTTGGTTAATGTTGATAAATGTTATTGATAAATTTAGTTTATGTTAGTATAGTTTGTGATTGGTTACTTAGGTAAATTTGGTAGTTTACGGATTGTGTATCTTGGTTTATGTTGGTAGTTTGTGAAATTTGATATTTATAGGTTGGTAATTTTTTGTACATTTGTTATATATATATATATATAGGATTTGGTTCAAGAGAGAATCAATCTCAGTTGCGAGAACAACGAGAACTCCTATAATTCAATAACATATTTACACATTACCTATAACCAAATTAAATCAAAAGGGTATTTTAGTCTTTTACTTCCATGTCACATCTTTTCTCTCTCTTCTATTTAAAACCCAACATGTCACATCTTTTCTCTCTCTTCTATTTAACATTCAACATGAGACATCTATTGAGTCGTGATTTTTGGGTGAGTTCATTTGGTAAGATCCTCAAATTTCATAAACCTGAAATCGGGGTGTCGGTGGCGTAAAAAGATGTTTGGCGTAAATTGTAAAAAAGTTTTTGAAAAAAAAATTATAAAAAAGTTTTTTCTGAAAATAAAATATTTTTGTTTGGCGTAAAATATTTTTTTGTAAAAAAGTTTAAACGCTAAAAAAATTGTTTTTAGTAAAAATGTTTTAAAGTTTAAAATCACGCGTAAAAAAAAATTAAACCCGCGCTTAAAAAAGTTTAAAACCGGCGCGTAAAAAAAGTATAAAACCGCGCGTAAAAAAATTTAAAACGCGCGTAAAAAAAAGTTTAAGATCAGCGTGTAAAAAAGTTTTAAACCATCGCGTTAAAAAAGTTTAAAACCGCGCGTAAAAAAGTGTAAAACCGCGTGTAAAAAAAGTTAAAACGGCGCGCAAAGAGAATTTTAAACCGGCACGTTCAAAAAAGTTTAAAACACGCGCGTAAAAAAGTTCTAAACGGTGCATAAAAAAAGTTTAAAACCGCACGTAAAAAAAGTTTAAAACCGCGTAGTTTAACCGCGCGTAAAAAAGTAGGGTACATTAAAACGGCGCGTAAAAAAAAGGGTATTTGAACCCGCGCGTAAAAATGTTTAAAATGGCACGCAAAAAAAGTTTGAACCCCTACGTAAAATAATTTTCTTACTACGTTATTCAAAAATAACATTAATTAAATCACATTAATAAAAGCACAATTATTAGAACTTTAATTACTAATCATTAAAGAGCTTAGTAAAAATACCAATCTACCCTTATCTCGCTAAAAACAAAAACTCATTAATTAAAACACAATGATTAAAACTACTTTATTGTGTTTTAATCTTATCCGTTAAAACACTATTGATCAATGGCTTATATTGGTTTCTACAGTTCTCACAACTCAAGGTGGTTCTCATTTTACCCATCCCCTATATATATATATATAGGGTAGAGTTCATAAGTGAACAATGTTGTATTGTGAACAAAATGAACTTATCTTGACCAATAATTTTGTAGATCTAGATTTTTTCTTTAATGACAAGATTGTAATTATTTTTTTTAACTTTCATGTTTTTTAATAAATATAAGGATATAATTGTATTTTCTTTCTCCATTTAATTAATTGGTTTTTTCTCTCTCATTATTTCTCTTTCAACTTAAAAGAATATTTAATTATATTTTTATACTTTTTTTCTCTCACTAATTACCGAACTTTATAATTTTAAAAAATACAAACATTATCAAATATTGTTCCATCTAAAACACGATTAAAAATAATTAATTATATTCTATATACATGTATGTATTATACGTATTCACATTTTAGAAACGCATGTACACATATGTACATTCATAATATACATCTAGCTAGAAGATAATGATATTGTTGTTCAGCATTGTACATATGTGTATAACAAGGATCTGAGATGGTTATTCAGCATTGTACAGTCTCGCTAACTATCAGTTTATACAAGATACATAGCTGCTAGTTTATACACCTGTGTACAGTCTTGCTAACTACCAGTTTATACAATATACACAACTTTCGTTTATACACATGTGTACCAGACTTTTATACATCTGTGTATTATATTCAAAACTGGTTACATATGTGTATATTAACAACATATTTATAAAATACATTTCTAAACATTTTAATATAATTTCTTTTGAAAGTGTAATGCATTTAAAATAAAGTATTTTTTTCCTATTACAAATAATACCAAGTGTCGGTATCATACATATTTTTTTCGAAGATGTAATGAAGTTATTTATTTTTGCTGTTATGAACATAATCAAACACTAAGTAAAAAAATAACTGATCATAAGTGAAATAATCAATTAAGAAAACTAGGTATCACTTTGATACATAAATGTATCTCCCTACACGTAGGTATCTTGCTCTACACACATATGTATCTCGAGTATCACGCGAAGATACAAAATAACTAAATAATTTAAATATACTATGCGAATAATAACTGAATTATATAAGACTCTAAATTCATAAACAACAAGATAAATAATTTTGCAAATATGAAAAAGAAAAGTTTACCGAACAAAATTAGACTTTATTTAAATAAATAAATATGTAATTCAGTGTATTTTTGAACAAAATAAATATGAAAGTTTAGGCATTATCCAAAATTTCAAAGTTTCAATCTCTTATAATTAAAATGATGAGAGAGAGAGAGAGAGAAAGTTAAGAGATGAGAAATTTAAGGAATTTAATTAAATATACTTGGCTAATGTCAATCTTATCCTTTTAATCTATAAAATGATCAACGGCCAAGATGAGCTCACCAGTTCACTCTAAGAAGTTGTTCACTCTTGATCCTAATCCTATTATAATATATATACATATATACATATATATATTATTATCATTGTATATAATATTGTATAGGAGATGATCCGTTAGGAACCACCATTTATTCCGAGAACCGCGAGAACCACAAAAAAATACCTAAAAAATCTAAAAACCACCCAAAATTTATTTTTTTTCAACATTTTTACAAAAAAATCGCTACTTTTCGTCCCCAAATTTTTCTTTTTGACAAAAAGTATGATTTTTTTGTTAAAAAATGTTTAAAAAAAATAAAAAGTTTTAGTGGTTTTTAGATTTTTTGGGGTGTAGTTATTAGCATTTAGCTTGGGTGGGGGGGGGGGGGGGGGTTAGGTTGTTTGTAGGGTTTTTTTTGGAGGGGGGGTTTAGGGTTTTTTTAGGTTTTTGAGGGGTTTAGCTTTATGGTTTAGTTTTTTAGCATTTAGCTTGGGTAGGGGGGTGGGGATTAGGTTTTTTAGGTTTTGGGTGGTGATATAGTGGGTTACTATAGTGGTTCTCGCGGTTCTCATAATAAAGGTGGTTCTCGCATGTAACCTTATCCTATATGTATGTATGTATATGTGTTTATATATATATATATATATATATATATATATATATATAGGGGAATGATAGAAAACCGATATTAGTTAAGGAAACTAAAAAACCTAAATGAGTGGACCTCATTTTGACACATGTTACACATTTTTGCAGACTGTGTTACGTGTAACAACCAGAGGTTGCTACGTGTTACGTGTAAAGCTTTTGTAGACTTTCATCTTTTTTCCAGAAAAAGTAAAAGTTGTTACGTAACATGTGGCAACCACGGGTTGTTACACGTAACACGTCTGAAAAAAGTTGTAACACGTGGCAAAAGGAGATCCATTCATTTGGGTTTCTTAGTTTTCTTAACTAATCTGAGTTTTTTCTATAATTGCCTAATACTTAATATTATATATATATATATTATATTAATTAATTGGGGGTATTTTTGGAATAATCTTTTTTGTTGACTTTGTTCAAGTTACCCCCACTTTTTTAAACATACATAACTTTTGTATACAACATTACTTCTTGAAAAAAAAATCACACCAGAGAAATGCTCATTTTTCCACTTTAATTTGAGTATAACATTGTTACATAAAAAAACAACATTTTTAAATTATACTAGATATCTGTAAGCACAACATAAAAATTCAGTACCAATACCAAAATTCAACACAACACCTGAAAACAACACCATATAAAAAATCCAATCCAATATAAAAAATCTAGTATAATATAAAAATGAGTACAACAACAAAATCGAAATCCTATACAACACAAAAATTTCAATTCACAAATAATCAGTACAACATAAAATTCAGTACAATATTAAATATCCAGGACTACACAAAAAAAGATGAACAAAATCTATATCGAATAACAAATGAAAAATGGAGCATTTGATGAAAAAACCACAATACGTCTTTAGGATTTGAGAATTAAAATCGGATCTGCTAATAAGATTGCAACCAATGTCGATTAATAGCTACAACACGAACCATATTTGTAGAGGCGCCAGGGTTCAGATCTAAAAAGCATGGGAACTTAATGCTTCCAAACAGTTTAGATCTAAAAAGGAAACGGAGAGGGAGACATAGGAGCTAATAAAGAGGACAGGTTACAGGTATGACGGTTCTCGGTGGTGGCAGGATGTGATGTTGGAGCAATGATGGTCAGAGGTGACAGTGCACCCGTGGTGATCGGTAGTGATGCTAAGTGGTGGTGACCGACAGTGATGTTCAACAACCTGATGGTGGTAGTGGGGTTCGGAAGCGCCTTGGTGGTGGCGGCACGATGGTGGTAAGGTTGGTTAGGTGCTTGAGATGTGGCGGTGGTGTTGATTGGTTTGTTGAATGTGTTGAATGCATATTAGTTCAGATTAGGGTTTTTGTTCACCAAAAAGAGATAACATAAATTTGTAAGGAGTAAAATGCCCTTAACCTTAGATTTTAAATTATGACAAGTGTCACTTTTTCATTTCTTCTTAGTCTTCTTAGGAAAAATTAACTTTTTATTTGATCATACCCCATATATATATATATGTATATATATATAATTCGGTTCTAGTAGGAACCACTACTAGTTGCGAGAACCATGAGAACTCCTTTCATCCAATAGAATTTTAAAACATCACCCTATAATCAATTTAATTAAAAGAGTATTTTAGTCTTTTTCTCTCAATGTCACATTCCTCTCTCTTATCTCTAAGACACATCACATCGTCATTTATATGTCTCACATAACAATATCTCTCATTTCATATTTTTTGTATTTTTATATTTAAAAATGGGAAAAAATGTCTTAGTTTTTAAATTCAAACAACAAAAGTATTACATAATTTAGAAAATACAAAAATATCAAAAATAATATCTATTTCTTTTTGCTCTATTTTCTCTAAATATGACATATTGTTCTTTATTAAATGCAAACTATATTTGTCTTATCTGTTTATTAGAAAATACAAAATTATTGAAAATGATATCTATTCGTTTGTGCTCTATTTTCCCTAATACTGACATAATGTTCTTTATAAAATGCAAGTTATATTTGTCATATATGTTTATTTAGAAATTCTATTTCATTTGTTAACGTTTGAGACTTTGAACTACAACTTTTTAAAAAGACATTCAACAATGTGCGTAAAAAAGTTTTGACAACGTGCGTAAAAAGTTTGACAACATGCTTAAACATTTACACGACCTGAGTATGAGAACACCACTATGTAAAATGTTTTGACAACGTTCGTAAAAAATTTTTTTACGCCCTTGATCGCCGACCCGAACTCCTCTAAACGTCACGCGTAAATATGATTTTCAAAAGTATGTAAAAATGGAAGGTGTATAATAGTTTTTACGTACGTTTGAAAAATATTTTTACGTCAGTTGTCGAATGTAAAGTATTTTTTCCAAACAGTGTCGAATGAAAAAAAAAGTTTTTTTACGCCCCGGATCGTCGGTCTGAGCTCTTCTAAACGTCACTCATAAATCAATTTTTCAAACATATGTAAAAACGGCACCATAAATGTTTAGTTTTTACATACGTGTGACAAATTGTTTCTCGTATGTTGTCGAATGTAAAAAAAATTTGCACACGGTGTCAAATGTAAAAAATGTTTTTTATTGCACACGATAAATTTTTTTTTTCACGCCCCTGATCGTCGACCCGAGCTCCTCTAAACGTTTGTGGAATATAAATGCTTTGTTTTATCTTTGATTTTCGTAGGTGTTAGGGCTTTTACGTTCAAAGGACGAGGATAACGAACAAAAAATAAAGATCAAGATCAAAGATTGAAGACTTTTTCTTTTATACATGTAGTATAATTTTTTTTGTATAAAAAATCATTTGTTATAGTTAATTCTTTTTCTAAAACGTAATTAGTGTTGACATAAAGAGTGATGTAGTCTATGATGTTTGATTGTCAGTTTGACAAGTTGATATGAATAGTACACAAATCAAATTTTTCAAAATACCCTTCTTGTACTATTTATTCCTTTTTAATCAATAAAAACACTACAAGACAAATCAAACTTAAAAATTTCAATCTGAACCACTCATACATAAGAGATCTAGGGTGGATAATGGTTCCTACGATTCTCGCATCTAAAGGTGGTTCCTATTTTACCCCATCCATATATATATATATATATACATACATATATAGGGTTAGGATCATGTGAGAAGCGCTAGGCTAATTGAGAAACTTAAGAAGCATTCTGGATCACACATTTTTCTAAAACTTTTTGTAATATACACATATCTGTAGTTTAAAATTGACTATATACATATGTGTATATTTCGAAAAGCTTAGGAAAATGTGTGGTCTAGAATGTTTCTCAAGTTTCTCAAATAGGTTGTACTTCTCTTAGGATCCATATATATATATATGTGTGTGTGTGTGTGTGTGTGGTTATCTTGAGAACGCTAAATATCGCGAGAATCGTGAGAACGAATTAGAAAACCAATAAAAACCAATTTTTTAAATACAAACCTCATTGTAATTAAAATACAACATCAAAAAAAAATTTACAAAATCAAATAATTAATTTCTCTTCTCAATTCACTCTGATTATTTTTTTTACACATATGTGAATACAACAAATTACACATGTGTAAATGACAAACTTACATATCTGTAAATTTTCTTTACTTACGAATATATGTAAATTTAAACATGTAAATTTAATTTCTAACATTGTATTCAAATGGTAATGATAAATGTAAAAGAAAATTTTGAATTTGAATTGTTTTTGACCTAGTTCTTGCGGTTTTTTTCATTCGTTCTCACAATTCTCGTAATATTTAGCGTTCCCATTTAAACCCTCCCATATATATACACACACATATATGTTAGTAGTTTGTTAGAAGATTGATAAATTTTGTATATATATGTTGGTAGTATGCTAATATCATATTATGGTAGGAATATGTTGCGGGCTTGTTTCAAAACCCGGTATCTACGGATCAACTTCAACACTTTGTGACTTTGACTATTAAGGGAAAGCGTGTAGCAGAGGAAGACGATGTTGAAGGTGACGAAAACGATGGTGATGATGACATGATATAATTTTTACGTTTTAAGTAGTTTTATGATGTTTATGTACGAAAACGAACGACATTTAAGTAATTTTAGGATTCTGTATAGTTTATATGCTTATGTAGTTAGTGTGTGTCGTAAAACTGGAAATTGACAAGTTGGTTTTTGTAAAAATCTTGCAATTATAGAAAATAAAAAAAAAGACTTTTGGCGGTGACAAAGTAACCACTATTTGTCAACACGTATTAGCGACGATAGCGGCCACCTTTTAGCAGCCGCGTGTGACCACTAATAATCAACATGTATTAGCAACGACTTTTGGAACCATAGTTACTAGACTTTAGCAGCGATCTGTCGCCCGCTATTGCTTTTAACGGCGACATCGGGGACTTTAGCGGCGACTTTTGTCACCTCTAAAACCTCTTTTCCCTGTAGTGAAAGTTATCAAACCCTAGATTCCTATGGTAACCTTTTGTTGACATGAAAAACGACGTTCCTAGTCGACATAGAGTGGCCAAATCTAGTGGCATCTTTATAAGGAGAAAGGAGCCAAATGCTAAGAAAAAAAGTAGCTAAAAACCATAAGGGGCACTATTGGCAATGGAAGCATGTCATATCTCTACCCTACAACCCAAGAACATGTTTGTAAATAACTAACCAAGAACATGTATACGCATTCATTTAAGAAATCATCAGTGTCTTTGATGAAACCCATGTTTTATTCTGCCTTTGGATATATATGGTTTAAAGATTGAACTATATTCAATGGGTGAGTGTCACAGGAATGATTTACTGATGGTAGGGTTTGGCTGATGGTTTGTCTATTATCAAATGCTGCAACTTGCTAGTGTTCCCACCTTTTTAAACCATGTACACATTTTCATCAATTTATGGTTATTGGCTTATGTTTGATCTTAAATCTTAATCAACCATTGCAGTAAGTTAATTAAATTTGTGTACAAGTTTTCTATCACATGTGTGATGTAATCAAGAAACAAGTTGATGACATCTGCCATTGTTGGATGTAATCATGTAACAAACAGCCACTACAAGATATAAATCTCTTTTTTGACTCAACTTGATGAATATGAAGAAGATGAAGAAAGAGAAGAATATACACGTGAAAACGAAAGGCGAAAGGTACAGGAAACGTAACATCTGAGGATCATTGTCATCTTAATTTCCTTTTAAAGTTATGTTATTTATATTGCACTCCTTTCAGTTTCACAATATGATCCATGGCCCCTCAGGTTATACATAATCATTAATCACATACATATATAACAACTCCTCCTTATATATAGTTGGAGGAAAACTTTAGGGTTTTCACTTGTCCTATTTCCCAAAACGGGGATGAAAATCAGCCAATTAATTACAAACAATGTAGGTAAAATTAATTCATTCTTTCTTAAACCTACTATTCTTATAAATATAACTTGTATTATCGGTCTTATAAGTATTTTTTAAGCATATTGATACTACTAGGTCACAAGCTCTCTGATATCCAATTTTATCGTTAACTAATAGAAATGTTAATAAGACGAACTATAACTTTAATTAAAGGAGAATGATGTGTGTTATTAGTTTTCACACACGCTAATGAAATTGGTTGTGAATATGGGGCCAGGAGATATGATTATTTCTATGTATCAAACATAATAAGGGTTAAAAAATGAAGTTGCTTATATCTTTTTGTCTTTGCTTCACCTAATTTGGGTGATGCTTGAAACACATATGTTGCTTATATCTTTTTGTCTTTGCTTCGTCTAATTTGGGTGATGCTTGAAACACATATGTTGCTTATATCTTTTTTGTCTTTGCTTCGCCTAATTTCGTTGTTGTTTGAAACACATATGTGTTATCCCTTTCAACTAATTAATTAACCCTATACTTGCATCCGTCACTTGAAAAAACCAAACTGAACCGAATTGATTAACCAAAACCATTTGGTATACCTTGATAACCCAACGATCGGTTTGAATTTAGAGGAGGCTCGAAATGAACTAAACCCTCACACACCTATTAAGATTAACTAATATGTACCATCCGTTAGTCTAGAGTTCGGTGAGCTTACTTATGCTTTATAGTTTTTCAAAATTTCTTTCTGGGAGATCGGACTACCCTTTAAGTCGGTCGGTGAATGAGAATACATTTACTTAAAGCTTTGTCAAGAGTACCCCTCTTATAAATATTTCTGCATTTGTATTATCTGTCTAATAAAAAATATTCTACTATAATGAGCCAATTTTATTGTTAACTAATAAAAAAATTAATCGGACTAATTATAACTTTAGTTAAGGGAAAGGTGTTACTTTGCACACAAGCTTATGAGCAGTTCCTAATTTGGGTGATGTTTAAAACACATATGTGCTATCCCTTCGACTAATCAGTTAACCCAAAATTAGTAATTTACTATTAAGTCCTAGGCTTGAAAGAAAACCGAATTAATCAAACTAAAATAACTGAATCAAACCAAACCAAAAACCTATGACCCACTTTAGTGTTTTTCTAGAAACCAATTCTTATGGTTCGGTTTCATATATAATTGCATCCATCATCAAAATAACCCGATGGAACCGATTTACCAAAACCGATTGCCGATTGGTTTTGAAACAACAATAACTAAACATTTCGGTTTTGATTCGGTGAAGGCTCAAAACTGATCAACTGCCTGCCCTTTCATACCCATGTCCACTTTTGGATGAGTCACTTTATGTTTTTTTTTAGTTTTTCAAAACTTTATTAGTTTAATTTCAATTAACTAATAACAAAGTTACGAGTCTGTGATCTTGACTGTGAAGTGCAACTGTCACATTGTGGGAATGGAGCGAAAAGCCAAAATTGTGACCATCACCTGTAAAGCACCTAAAGATGCATGAAAATAAGTAATCGAGGACTTTAGTGTTTAGTTTATGAATTGTTGAACGTTGATTCAAGACTTTAACGTCTTATCTTCTAGGGTTTTTATATATTAGTATTTCATTGTGATGAAATTTGGTTTAGGACTTTAAGTTTACTATTTTAAAGATTACGAAATTATACTGTATTACTGTTGAAGTTGCTATTTGCATTATCACAAAGTGTTATAGTTGAAATAGTTAAGGTGTAAGGGATCTATGACAATCTTTCTTAAATAAAATAAAATAACGGGTGGATAGTGATAGTTTTGGCAACCAAGGTGTACATAAATTGAGTCAAGCTTGTATTTGATTTATTTGAGGCTTTATATATTCAATACTCCTCGTAAGTTATTTTTCAAGTTCATGCTTTGGTGATTTAGTCGGCTTGAATTGTTACTGTAATTATTTTGATTATTTTATTTTTATACGTAAATAGTTATATATAATTTGAATTCTATTGTATATATAATCAACACCATATATATACTGTTAATTTTATCGCATATAATTATGTATATTGTAAGTAAAGTAATATTTTTTTATAAAACGATGCATAGTTAATGATTTTTAAATATTTGTTCAAAATATTTTAAATAACATTTTATTTAATTATCATTTGATTTTGCATCCGTTAAGTTTTGTAAAAAAAGAACTAGATCTGCAACTATATGTAATTTTTTTCATCACTGATTTAAATTTGATTGAAAACGGATACCGTATTAAACTAACACACCGAATAACATCGGTATTAGTGCATTCATTTTTAAGGTTTCTGGTTTCTATAAACTGACATCATATCGCTACCGTACCATACATAATCGAACAACATCGGTACCGGTAACAATATTCATTTCATGGTTTCTGGATTCTATATTGTTCCATTTATACAACTCCGTCTACGAAGATAAATGAGTACCAGTACCAATACCATGACGAATTGGATTAATACCATCCAAACAGAATTTGTAACGCTACTAGTATTCATTTTTACAATTTTCGGTTAATGTAAAACACGTGTTGATTGCTATACTGAGTGTCTGCATTGTAGCGGTACGGTAACGAACTGAACCGACATCGACTGAAAGCCCGCCACGAAGCATAGTTTGCAATAATATGCTTATTTAGGTTCATCATGAGCATAATCAAAAGTCGGTACATGATACTTGCATTCAGACTCGTCTATTAAACAAAATTTGGTTTACGATTAAGTTAGATTTAAGTTCGTTTAAACTCTAATCAATACAAACTTTTAGTAAGCTAAGCAACAAGTAACTCTAGAAAGTTAGTTTATAACCATATTGATTAATAAAAGGTTCTTGCATCTCATTAAATTGCTTTAGTTTTTGAAGAACATGTGACATTATTTACTTCTTTTATACGATATGGGACAAAATATTTGTATATTATAAGAAAGCGGGGTTGAGGGATTGGGTTGGAGGCTTTGCACGATACTTGGCGAAGGTGGGCTCCACCAGGTCACCCCAAAAAAAGTGGGGTGTGGAGGGGGCGCGGTGTGGCGTGGCTTAGCCAGCCATGTGAATTTTTCTTTTAATTAAATTAGCCAACCAAAGCCAATCATATTGGACCAGCAAACCAAAGCCAGCCAGCTCACCTTCGCCCCTCCCCCCACGTCACGCGGAATACCTACGCAAAGGGGCAACTCCTAACCCAACGCCTGTCACACCCCAACCGATGGCGGAAACATTGGGGTTAGTGGCATTAGGCGAACCAGATTGTCTCAAGAGATTCAATAACAATTATTTAAAGATAATAAATCAACATCTAACATCCCATACTATTAAACTCATAATATCCTTAAACAATCATTACATTAACAAAATCCCTTAAACAGTAAGATCTGATCCGATCTCCCCTAGATTTATTACACTTGGAACTAAACAAAATAAAACAAAACTAAACTACGCAAGCCACATCCAAGCATCCAAGCTATAAAATCCTCATCCTGTTACATACGTTAAAATAGAAGTCAATACAATTAAGTAAATGTGAGCATACAGGTTTAAGTACTACTAGCATAATCGAGAAGGCGTTCGCGAAATAATCTAACTACACATCATGATACACCGAAACAATTCACACAGATTAACATAGGCTTATTTCTCATGCTAACTACCGTGAGAAGGCTTGCGCGTCCATCCTAACTAGACCCCGTCGGGTGTAAGCCACACTATAGTACCATACTAGCTAAGGAGGCAAGTTAACGAAAATAAGTCCTAGTCACATGTTTCTAGCATCACGTATTGAGCATATATAATCAGATTATTCGCGTGTGATAAACAGTTTGATTTGTGTAGTGATTTTGATATAGGAACGTATGTAACACCCAAAAAGTGCGTTAAAGCAAAAATAGGTCAAGTATACTCACTGTGGGTGCATTTTAGTTAGCTTAGAGATTCTGAGGAGAGTTGCGGAGAATGCCGGTTCAGCCTGTAGACGAACAAAGGAAATCTGTCTTCCGAAAAGCCGAAACGGTGAAGTTTGAGTAGGGCAGTAGCCAAGTTCGGGCGAAGAACTTGATAAGTTTTGGTGAGATTAGAGCCAAGTTAGGTCGAACTTGATGAGTTTCTTTGAGAAACTTGTCAAGTTCGGGCGAACTTGTAAGATAACCTTACTACAAAGGCAAGTCCGGTCGAACTTGTGTAGTTTCCTAAGAAACTAGACAAGTTCGGTCGAACTTGTCAGAACTTTTGTGAAGAAACACTCAAGTTCGGTCGAACTCGACTTGGTGAACTGGTGATTCTCGAGCGAACTTGATGTTTTCGGGTCCAAAATCTTGCATTTTCGCGTCGTTTGCTGAGGAAAATCGAGTGTTCATCCCTCCAACCCTGTGATACTGAGCAAACTTAGGTCAGAGAGGTCTTTTAGAGCTGTTTTAGCCGTGTTACAAAAGCGTGGGCTAATCCGGGCGAACTCGGGGATCGTTCGGATTAGTCCGGCTTGTGTAAACCGACACAAACATCCTTGTGCTTCCAGATCTGGGATCTTGAATGATACATGCTTCGTTTCATACGAGAAAATGAACAAAACACCATCAAAAGTCCGTATCTTGTGTAGAAATTAATGGTTTTCAAAGCTTTTTCTTAGATCTATCACTTACAAGCCGAGATCTTGCAGATCTCGTGTTTAGGAAGTCTCTACTATCACCAAACGAACTCGTATTGTGTAGATCTAAGCTTAAAACAGAAGTTTTTGAAGAAAAAGATGAAGGTTTTCGTAAAAGAATGAGTTTTGATGAAAACGAAGGCTATGCCTTGTGCCAAAATCGTTGTAAACCTTTATAGATCGTTGATAAACGTTGTTGCAATGAAATCGGGCTGATTCTTACTTAGAACACGAGAGATTTGGAGTGAGAGAGCTCTGAGCGAACTTGGTCAGCAAGGGAAGCATGAATGAGGAGCATGGGTATTTATAGGCGAGGCAAGAATCTCAAGAGCTGGCAACAAGTTCGGCCGAACTTGTACAAAAGTGTACAAGTTCGCGCGAACTTGGGGAGCTTTCAAAAGGGAATGGTTAAGTTCGGCCGAACTTGCATATGTATATGCAAGGTCGCGCGAACTTGATAGAAACAAAGGATTCCTGGTTATCAGGCAGGTTCGGGCGAACTTGTGGTGGCAAGTTCGGCCGAACTTGGCCTGGTGACCAAGTCTCGTTTGCCGATTTTGCGTTAAGAGTTCATTTGTTTATTCGGTTCGCATTAGATAGTTATATTAAGCATTAAATTAAAGCGTTAAGTGTTATAGTTGACATAATAGTGCGATTTAGCGATTTGAGAGTGCGAGAGCGATGTGATAGCGATTGTAATTATAACCACAAACACACATAACACATAAATAAATATAGAACCACATAATTAGCTGCGATTTGCGATGCGATGAGATTAGCGATGGGGATTTAATTAAGCGATTAGATTTGCGATAATAACGTACAATACCATAATTATTAACATAAACTTTATTATCAGCCAAATCTCGGATTTACAAAGGATAGATAAACGGGAAACAAAATGAAAGATAACAATCGAATTTTCGAGTTGTTACAGTTTCCCCTACTTTAGGGAATTTCGTCCCGAAAATAGGTAGTAGCTGTAACAAATAGATGCGGGTACTTGGCTTTCATATCACTTTCCAATTCCCAAGTAAACTCGGCGCCGCGTTTGCCCTCCCATCGGATCTTCACGATAGGGATGCGAGAGCGTCGTAGTTTCTTAGTCTCTCGGTCCATGATTTCCACAGGCTTTTCCACGAAATAGAGAGTCTCGTTGATTTGCAGATCTTCGAGAGGGACATGCAGATTTTCTTCGGCTAAGCATTTCTTGAGGTTAGACACGTGGAAAGTCGGATGTACATTATTAAGTTCCTCCGGTAATTCGAGACGATAGGCTACTTTACCGATTCTTTCCAGAATCTTAAAGGGTCCAACGTATCGAGGCGCTAGCTTTCCTTTCTTGCCGAACCAGACCACTCCCTTTAGGAGAACGTGATCTGCCACTTCGAATTGCAGGGGCTTGCGGTGTTTATCGGCGTAACTCTTTTGACAACTCCAAGCTTTCAAGAGACTGTCTCTGATCTGGAGGATCTTGTCCGTCGTTTCTTGAATTAGCTTGGGACCGGTGATTTGTGCTTCTCCGATCTCGTGCCATACAATAGGCGATCGACATTTCTTCCATACAGTGCCTCAAAAGGAGCCATTTGAATGTTGGTATGATAACTATTATTGTACGAGAATTCGATTAAAGGTAAATGCGTATCCCAGTTACCATCGAAATCTATGATGCACGCACGAAGCATGTCTTCGAGGGTGCGGATCGTGCGCTCAGTCTGACCGTCGGTTTGAAGGTGAAAAGCGGTACTTAGATTAAGCGTAGTACCGAGAGCGGACTAAAAGGTCTCCCAGAGACGCGAGGTGAAACGACCGTCGCGGTCAGAAATGATGTCACGAGGCGTCCCATGTCGACATATAACTTCGTCGGTATAGATTCGGGCTAAACGTTCGACCTTAAAGTATTCTCGTATGGCAATTAAATGCGCAGATTTGGTGAGACGATCAATGATAACCCAAATGCTATCGTGACCGGATGGAGTACGCAGGAGTTTAGTAACGAAGTCCATAGCTATACTCTCCCACTTCCACATCGGGATTTCGGGTTGTTCAAGTAAGCCAGAGGGCCTTTGATGTTCGGCTTTAACCTTCGAACAAGTTAGGCATTTTGAGACGTAAAGGACTATATCCTTTTTCATGCCCGGCTACCAGCACTTAGGTCGAAGGTCCTGGTACATCTTGTCGGCACCGGGGTGGATGGAATATCGGGATTTATGAGCTTCGGTCATTAGCAATTCACGGAGATTGTCACCACTGGGAATCCAAATACGATCGAGATAGTAATAAATACCATCAGATTTAGATACAAGCTGAGTTTCGACACCACATTTCATTTTGTCTTGAAGGGTATTCTCGTTAAAACAAGCGAATTGAACGGCACGGATGAGGGTTTCAAGTTTAGCACAAGCTTGAGAGTCACGAATACCATATACATAGCTTCGTCTACTTAGAGCATCGGCGACGACGTTTGTTTTGCCGGGATGGTAGCGTATCTCGCAATCGTAATCGTTGAGAAGTTCAACCCATCGACGTTGTCGCATGTTTAGTTCTTTTTTATTAAAGATATGTTGTTAGCTCTTATGGTCGGTGAAGACCGTACACTTAGTACCATAAAGGTAGTGTCGCCATATCTTCAATGCAAAAACAACTGCACCGAGTTCGAGATCGTGGGTTGTGTAGTTCTTCTCATGGATCTTGAGTTGTCGAGATGCATACGCGATAACCTTGTCTCGTATGAGAACACAACCAAGACCAAGATTTGAGGCATCGTAGTAAACAACGAAATCGTCGTTTCCGTCGGGTAAAGCGAGAACGGGAGCGTTGCATAGCATGCGCTTGAGAGTTTGAAAAGCTTCCTCTTGATTGGAATCCCAAACAAAAGGTTTGTCCTTATGAGTTAAAGCGGCAAGCGGAACGGCGATTTTTTGAGAAGCCGGCGATGAATCGACGGTAATAACCCGCCAATCCAAGAAATGAACGGATTTCGGAAGCATTATTCGGTGTAATCCAACTCTTGACGGCTTTGATCTTTGCAGGGTCAACGTGAATTCCTTGACTATTAACGATGTGGCCGAGAAATTGGACTTCTTGGAGCCAGAATTCACACTTAGAGAACTTAGCATAAAGGCGATTTCCTTGAAGAAGTTCGAGGACTAAACGGAGATGACGTGTGTGTTCGTCTCTCGACTTCGAATAGATAAGGATATCATCGATGAAAACAATGACGAAACGATCTAAGAAAGCTTTACACACATGGTTCATCAAATCCATGAAGACCGCGGGTGCGTTGGTTAGACCAAAAGGCATGACCACGAATTCGAAATGGCCATAGCGAGTACGAAAGGCAGTTTGTGGAATATCTTCTTCCAATACATGTAACTGATGATAACCGGAACGAAGATCGATCATTGAAAAACAAGTAGCACCTTGAAGCTGATCAAATAAGTCGTCGATACGCGAAAGAGGGTAACGATTCTTTATCGTGAGTTAGTTAAGTTCACGATAATCGATGCACATACGGAATGATCCGTCCTTCTTTTTCACAAAAAGGACATGAGCGCCCCATGGGGAAGTGCTTGGGGTATGAAGCCTTTATCAAGAAGCTCTTGAAGTTGGCTTGATAGCTCGGCGCATTTCGGATGGTGCGAGACGATAAGGGGCTTTAGCAACAGGAGTAGCTCCGGGAATCAAATCGATACGGAATTCAACATCTCGGGTAGGGGGTAAACCGGGTAAATCGTCGGGAAAAACTTTAGGAAATTCACAAATAACGGGAACGTCTTTATAAGTCTTCTTTTCTTTCTCCGGATTCACAATATGGGCGAGGAAGGCAACACATCGCTTTTGCAAGCATTTGTGTGCTCGAGTACATGACAAAAGCATCAACTTCTTTGAGGGAGTTTCACTATAGACATGAAGTTGATCACCGTAGCAAGAGGAAAACGAATCATTTTATCGAAGCATACAACTTCAGCATGATTCTCACGAAGAAAATCCATGCCTACTATGATATCGAAGCTACCTAACGGCATAGCTATGAAGTTGATCGAGAAGACATGGTTGTTGAGATTGAGATTACAACCACACAAACGGAGTTAACGGTAACGGTTCTTCCGGTGGCGACTTCCACATCGAAAGTCTTTGGGAGTTTAGTACGCTTACATTTTAAAACCTTTTTGAATTTTAACGATACAAAACAATTATCGGCACCAGTATCAAATAAACATGAAGCATAAATACCATTAACGAGAAACGTACCATTGACAACATTGTTGTCATTCTGGGCCTGGCGATGATTGAGATTGAAGGCTCTTCCACGCGCAGCTTGTTGTTGCAGCTGAGGCTGCGGTGGTGGCTGCTGCTGCTGCGGCTTTTGTTTCACGGTGCGGTTTGGGCAAACATTAGCAAAGTGGTTCGGATCACCACACACGAAGCACACTCTTGCCTTTGGAGCTTGCTGCTGGTTGGCTTGAGGAGGAGCAGGTAAAGCTGGAGCTGTTGGAGCCTGAGGAGCTAGCTGACGAGTACCACTACGGCAGCTAACTGTAAAGTGGCCGTAGATGTTGCAGTTCGTGCAAAAACGGCAATTGCCTCCAACGGCATGATGATATGTGCACTTAGGGCACATAGGGTGCGGACCAGTGTACGCTCGCTTTGCTGGCGGTGCGTTCGGTGCTGCTGACTGGAGTGGCTGAGGGTTCGTTGGAGCAGTAAGAGCAAAGTTCTTGCTCGAGTTTTCCCTTTTGCGACCACGACGACTGTTCTTTGGCTCTCGGGGCTGTTCGGTAGTAGGAGCTGCTGATTCGGTGACTGCCTGATTTGCGACCTTGCTGCTTTTAAAGTAACCAGACTGAACTCGTTTGTCATTAATCTCGGCTGCTAACTGGTAGGTCTCCTCGATGGTAGTAGGGTGTGCTGCTTGAACAAAGTCAGCGACGCAATCGGGGAGGCATTGAGGTATTTCTTGATTGCTTTCTCGGTCGTATCCACTTGACCGGGACAGATGATGCTCAACTGTTTGAAGCGAGCGGTGAGACCAGCGTTATCGGGACCATCTTGCTTGATATTCCAGAATTCATTCTCTAACTTCTGGATCTCGTAGGGAGGACAGAATTCCTTGATCATAATTTCCTTAAGTTCCTCCCAAGTGAGTCCGTAAGCTTCGTCGTTCCCACGCCTGTTGCGCTCGGCTGTCCACCAGTTGAGAGCCTTTGATTGAAACACGCCGGTAGCGTTGACAGTGCGCAGAGCCTCGGGACATCCACTCTGGCGGAATGTGACCTCGATAGAGTCAAACTAGTGGAACATGGCACTCGGCCCTTCAGTGCCTGAGAAGGTAAGCGGTCCACTTGCTTTGAACTGCTTAAAGCTGAAGAGGGGTTTCGGGGCATCTCCCTTGGAGTCCACAGATGTGTTGCTGCTTACAACATGAATTTCTGAGACAATTTGCGGGATGACTTTAGCTATATCCTTGGCTACCATTGTAGCGATACGCTTGTCGGCGTTGCTGCGCTGGAGATTCCTTCGGGTGTGCGATCCCATAGAAGACATCTACACGAAGGATTTAGATTAGATGAGATTCGATTATAATAGAGTTATGTTCAAATGTTTATTATTAGTATAATTCATACAAGGCACAAAATCACATAAACATATAGGCACGTAATCACGTAAGCACATAAGCACATATTTGCACGTATTCACCTTCTTAAAATAACAATGCGTTGCGCGATACGAGATGCAAGATATAAGCGATATATAATAGCGAGATAAGCGAGATAATACCGCGTATGAGGCACACGTCTTCATAGGTGTAAGCGAGTTAAGCGATTAGTTTGGTTTGTGTATTAATTTAGCGTTTTAGATTTCGAGAGCTGTGCGAGTTGTGCATACATTCGATGGAGCGTAATATGATATCGAGAAATCGATGATATGATAAATCATCAAAGCGAGAAATCGAATAAAGCGAAAATTCTCAAAATTTTAAACAAGTAATAATAATAAACTCGATGATGCGTAAATCGGTGATATAGGCTGAAATCAATTGGGAGTGTCCAGGGTTTTGAGACGTTGACTATCCAAAGTGGTTCGACTACCCTTTGCATTTGGACCCACGCTTTGGCCTAATAGATAAACGTTCTCACCGCAAGCGGCTAACGACGTTTACCCTTCCAGTTAATACGTGTTCCAAACCATCGGCATAACCGAGACTTTAGTGAGATTGAAAATCGAATTGCGGAATTAGTTACTAAGATGCGGGTTTCACCAGTAACTTAGCAACTTCACTCCTAGATAGAGTGGAGATTTTCGTCGAGGTTTGGATGTCACTCCTAACTCAACGAAGGTATCTCGTGCGAGAGAATGCGAGGAGTGAATGATCTCGTCGAGAGTTCTCGGTTTTCACACCTATTCTCGACTTGATCACTCGTTTGGTGTGATGCGAGCGTTTCCAAGCGTGTATTGTTGTATTAGCCTTAGGAAAGGCACATTTAAGCATTTATGGCAAGTAGTTTAACATTTAAGTCAAAGATAGGTCAATCAGGTACTTAAACATGCTACTAGGTCGAATCATGGCAATTCTACCCATTATCCTAAAGTTATAGTGCTCTGATACCAATCTGTCACACCCCAACCGATGGCGGAAACATCAGAGTTAGTGGCACTAGGCGAACCAGATTGTCTTAAGCGATTCCATAACAATTATTTAAAGATAATAAATCAACATCTAACATCCCATACTATTAAACTCAGAATATCCTTAACAATCATTACATTAACAAAATCCCATAAACAGAAAGATCTGATGTCACACCCCGACCCGCAGCGGAATAAGAGTCGGGGCATAATTGGGTTATCACCAAAGCTCATGATGTTTACTAAAATGTTTCATATTTATTAAATTCAATTTACAACTTAAATATTCAAATCAAATCCATACAAATTACAAGGAAATGGAACTAAGTAAAACAATCCAAAGCTTAAACTGATTTATTCTTCTAGGCCTTCCTATGTGTTTCTTGCCTCAACTGGATCACCTGTATCATGTGTAAAACGGGGGATATTTTGGGTCAACAAAAGTTGGCGAGTGAACCTTGAGAAAAACATTGTTATTAATTTCTTGTTGTATTTAATATTGAAAATTTGTGCAATAATCACATGTGAGCAAACATATATATATAACGAAAACACAAACCACATTGGATGAGTAAATGACATGAATGATGATGTATATGAGATCAAGGCTCAATCAAACGGAGCCGATCGAATGACATGAATGATGATGTATGTGAGATCAAGGCTCAATCAAACGGAGCCGATCGAATGAGGCACCTGATACTCAACCCGTATCCCACGGGGAGCTGATGGGCCTAATGAAATGCATGTACTGAAAATGATAACTTCAATCTAAACATAATTCACACAACAATTGATACATAATTGATACACATTTGATCACGGATATGATGGATGCACAAGTGTTTAAATATAATAAGGAATTAAACGACACATGATACACCCCAAAATGTGATTAAAACGGAGAATTGATAGAGATTCACTCACATTGGGTGCGTTCTTTGATAACGTTGGATGCGCACGAGTTTTGGGATTTGATCGACGAGGAAAACTAACCTAAAATAATAACGAAATAGTTCGGTAAATAAATGGATTTTATTTGAGATTAATACTTTTAATTCATAATCTTAATAGGATTTTTAGATTTATTTTTGTGAGTTTAAGGACATTTTCTAACTTTAAAAATATTATTTTTAAGTATTTTTAAATAATTTTCTGATTAAATAAATAAAAAATAAATAAAAAAAATGTTGACTTTTTGACTCTGACCGTTGACCGGTCGGATTGTGTTAATTATATGCGCTGAGTGAGGTTCGAACTCGGGACCTCTCGTATGCGTGCACTCAGCTCTACCAACTGAGCTACGTGTCTAACCCGAAATATTCTCTGTTTTAATTATATTTATATACTAATTAGTTTTAAACTTATTTGGTTTTATTTAAAAATGGTTTATATTAACGAACCGGTCGCAGGGACCCAGAGTCGAACTCGGGTCCTTCGATTCGAGTGCGCACAGCCCATCCAGTTGGGCTGTGGTGTCATATCTGTTTAACTTATGGATTAAATTATACTTATTAACATTCGGTGACCTGATCCGATTCAGTTGTAAAAAAGTTGGTTTTAATTCTGAAATTCGGTAACGTGTGCGATTCGAACCCGGGACGTGTGCATTGTTTGTGCACACAGTCCACTGCTGGACTGTGTGTCTAACCCGTTCAAATATCTGTTTTTAATTATACTTGTACACATATTCAACTTCGTCTTCTTCGTTTACAAAGACACAGAACAATGATGTCCGACTGTTCTTGCTTTAAATCGGTCATCGAACATATAATTGATTGGAATGAAATGGATAAAGAGGGTTACGGAATAAAATGTACCGAACAGAATGTTTTTCTCAGATTTCCGGCAAGAGTCGTCGGCTCTGATTGGTGACTTTCGTCTGAGTGAATCAATTAACAGTTTTGATCAATGAGTTGTGCAATTAAGTTACTAAACAAGGGATATCAGGGGGTTTAGATGATTTACCGATTGACAGCGTGAGACTTCGGAATTTCCAGTGATTTTCCGGCGAGTGCAGGAATTCTCGGCAACGTTGTCTGAGACAGATTCTGGTTGAACGATTTATGTTAATACTTGCCTAATAATGGATTGCAAACAAAAGAGTCAAGAATTTTACCGATTTGAAGTAAGTCTCGGTTTTCCGGTGAAAGTTCGGCGAATGCAGAATATCTCCGGCGACGAGCTAGAGCTTCGAAAAAGTGAGCGGTTCTGAGCGAAAGGATTTCCGGAAGATTGAGTGGGTATTTATAGGAAAGAACTGAGTGAATTGGGTCCGATTTTGGGTCTTCATTCACGGTCAAAGTTTCTCCGGCGGTTATGTCCGCAATTGACTGTTAGACGTCGGTTATAACCGATGTCGAAGTCGGTTATAGTGTTTTAGTCAAAAGGAAAATGGCTAAACTCGCGGATTACCGGATTTTCCGGTGATTGCGAGTTCTGCCGCGCTGAGGTCCGGATTTTGATTTCGAGTTTTAATTTAAGTATTATTTGTTTCAGTAATTTCACAAAGGAGTCATGTGGCGGAGCGGTGTGTTGTGTGATTGAGTTTGTGGGCGACCCGGGTTCGAAACCCGGCGTCCCCATTTTATTTTTTTCTCACAATTTACGATTATTTATCAAATATGGTTTTTAAATTCTAATATAGTTATTAATTATGTATCGTTTAAAATTAATTTGAGCAATAAATGTGCAACGAAAAATTATAACTGGATATTCGATTAATAAACGAAGCGGGTTTTGGAAACCCGTTTTTCGACGGATGTTACAGTATCCCCTACTTTTAGAAATTTCGTCCCGAAATTTAAGTAGTAGTGGTAACAGGAAAAAGATGTGGGTATTTCTCGCGCATTGAGTCTTCACGTTCCCAAGTAAACTCAGGTCCTCGTTTCGACTCCCAACGTACCCTGACAATTGGAATACGACTTCGTCTTAAACGCTTCTCTCCGAAGTCCATAATTTCTACTGGTCTTTCAATGAAATGCATAGATTTATCGACTTGAATGTCTTCTAGAGGAATGTGGAGGTTTTCATCGGCGAGGCACTTTTTCAAGTTTGATACGTGGAATGTGGGATGAATTCTGTTGAGTTCTTCTGGTAAGTCAAGCTTGTATGCTACAGGACCTACTCTTTCGAGTATCTTGAAAGGTCCTACGTAGCGTGGTGCTAGCTTGCCCTTCTGGCCAAAACGAACTACTCCCTTCCACGGTGATACTTTTAAAAGTACTTGATCACCAATGTCAAACTCCAAGGGCTTTCGTCGTTTGTCTGCATAACTCTTTTGACGACTTTGTGCCGCTAGAAGATTGTTTCGAATTTGATGGATCTTGTCGGTTGTTTCTTGAATTAATTCTGGACCGGTGATTTGTGCTTCCCCAATTTCGTGCCAACATACTGGAGATCGGCACTTACGACCATATAAAGCTTCGAAAGGAGCCATGCCGATACTTGAATGGTAGCTATTGTTGTACGAAAATTCAACTAATGGTAGATGAGCGTCCCAATTCCCTTTGAAGTCTATGACACATGCTCGAAGCATGTCTTCAAGAGTTTGGATGGTGCGTTCAGATTGTCCATCAGTTTGAGGATGAAAAGCGGTACTGAGGTCTAATTGTGTACCCAAGGCGGTTTGTACGGCTCGCCATGTTCGTGAAGTGAAACGACCATCACGGTCTGAAATGATGCTTAAAGGTACACCATGACGGCTTACGATCTCGCTGATGTAGATACGAGCTAACTTCTCGTTCTTGAAGTCCTCACGAATCGGTATGAAGTGAGCTGATTTTGTAAGACGATCAATGATTACCCATATGGTGTCATACCCACTGGAGGTGCGAGGTAACCCGGTAATGAAGTCCATGGTTATGTTTTCCCACTTCCATACAGGTATTTCAGGTTGAGTTAGAAGTCCTGAAGGTCTTTGATGTTCAGCTTTTACTTTGGAACAGGTAAGGCACTTGGAAACAAAAACAGCGATATCCTTTTTCATGCCAGGCCACCAGTAGGTGTATCGTAGGTCTTGATACATCTTGTCGGCTCCTGGGTGTACAGAGTATCGTGTTTTGTGCGCCTCATTCATGAGGAAGTCACGAAGGTTGTCGCGATCAGGAATCCATATGCGGTTTAAATAGTATAGAATACCATCGGATTTGGTTTCGATTTTGAGCTCAGCTCCACATGACAGCTCATCGCGTACATCATTTTCTGTCACAGAATCATGTTGAGCTTCTCGGATTCGATCTTTGATGTCAGTTATGATTTGCGAACATAGAAGACGAATGGAGTTCGCATAACCTTTTCGACTGAGTGCATCAGCCACCACATTTGCCTTGCCAGGATGATACCGAATTTCACAGTCGTAGTCGTTAAGAAGTTCGACTCATCTTCGTTGCCTCATATTCAGCTCCTTTTGGTTGAAGATATGTTGGAGACTCTTGTGGTCAGTGTATATTTCACACTTGGTACCGTAGAGGTAATGTCTCCATATCTTGAGAGCGAACACAACGGCTCCAAGTTCCAGGTCGTGGGTGGTGTAATTCTTCTCATGAACTTTGAGTTGCCTAGAAGCATAGGCTATCACTTTTCCTCTTTGCATTAATACACAGCCTAGCCCTTGCCCTGATGCGTCGCAATATACTACAAAGTCATCGCAACCTTCAGGAAGTGTGAGGATAGGTGCGTCACAAAGTTTCTGCTTTAGAGTTTGGAAGGCTTCTTCTTGTTTAGGTCCCCATATGAAAGGTTTTCCTTTATGAGTCAAAGCCGTGAGCGGTACAGCAATACGAGAAAAATTGGCAATGAAGCGGCGATAGTAACCAGCCAAACCAAGAAATGATCTTACTTCGGTAGGGGTACGTGGCGCTTGACATTCCTGTACTGCCTTGATTTTCGAAGGATCGACATGTATTCCCTTGTCATTAATGACATGTCCAAGGAATTGTACTTCTCATAACCAGAATTCGTATTTAGAGAACTTAGCGTAGAGCTTTTCAGTCCTTAAGAGTGTAAGGATGAGTCGAAGGTGTCGTTCATGATCGGATTTAGACTTGGAGTAGATAAGGATGTCGTCGATGAAGACTATGACAAAACGGTCGAGGTAGGGTTTGCATACCCTATTCATTAGATCCATGAAGACAGCGGGGGCGTTGGTTAAACCGAATGGCACGACCATGAATTCGTAATGACCATAACGAGTCCGGAAGGCGGTCTTTGGGACGTCTTCTTCATGTACTCTGAGTTGATGATAACCAGAACGAAGGTCGATTTTTGAAAAGCAGGTGGCGCCTTGAAGTTGGTCTAGGAGGTCATCGATGCGAGGTAGTGGGTAGCGATTCTTAACCTGTTAACTTGTTGAGTTCTCTGTAGTCGATACACATGCGAAACGTTCCATCTTTCTTCTTCACAAAAATAACAGGTGCACCCCAAGGCGAGGAGCTAGGACGTATGAATCCTTTGTCAGTCAGTTCTTGCAGTTGACTGGCCAGCTCTTGCATTTCGGATGGGGCTAGCCTATAAGGAGATTTTGCGACTGGTGTAGCGCCAGGTACAAGATCGATGCGGAATTCGACTTCTCTCACAGGAGGGAGTCCTGAGATGTCGTCGGGAAAGACTTGTGGGAATTCTTTCACTACTGGTATATCTTCGAGTTTCTTCTCCTTGTTTCCCTTCTTGACGACGTGAGTTAGGAATGCGACATAGTTCTTGCGGAGATATTTTCGGGCTTGAAGGCAGGACATTAATCTGAGTCCTTTCGAAGGGGTTTCTCCAAAGATACGCAAGGTCTGACCGTCTGCAAGAGGAATGCGGTTGAACTTTTTGCGGCATACTACTTCAGCGTGATGCTGGCTGAGCCAGTCCATACCAATTATAATATCGAAACTTCCCAACTTCATAGGAATAAGGTCAATTGGAAAATCATGATCGTTTAGAGTGAGAGTACAATCTCGTATAATAGAATTTAATGAAACGGGCTTTCCGTCAGCTACTTCCACCGTTAGAGATTCCATAAGATTGTCACGAGTTTGGTTGAGGATAGGTTCAAATTCTAAAGACAAAAAACTCTTATCCGCGCCAGTATCGAATAACATGGATGCATAACTACCATTGATGAGAAACGTACCGTTAACCACATTGTTGTCAGCCCTAGCTGGGTTGGCATTGATGTTGAAAGCTCTTCCTCTAGCAGGTGGAGGAGCTTGGTTACCTTGGTTTACCGGATTCGCTTGAGCTTGGGCATGGATAATGTTTACCAAGCGGGGACATGTGTTCCTGAAGTGGTTTGGGTCTCCACAGTTGTAACAAGCTCGCATAGGTTGCATCATGGGGTAGTTGGGTTGGTAGTAGGGTTGAGCTATGTGTTGCGTGGGTGGTAGAAGTAAGGGTTGTTGGCTTGACCCACTATCTGATGGTGGGTTTGGGTTGAGGGTTGATTGCGGTTCATTCGCTGAAGTGTGCGACAAGTTTGGATGGTGTGACCCGCACGGCCACAGCTGGTGCAATGTTGGCAAGGAGTTTCTGGGAGGTGATGGTATTGACAACGGTTGCATTTTGGGTATGGGCCGGTGTATGGCTTTTTAAATGGTGCAGCTGAGGGAGCAATTTGCGTAATTGGTGCGGCAGTGATAGGAGGGTTTGTGTGTGTGACGGCAAAATTTCTACTGTTTCGTTTCCTCTTACCAGCAAACTTTGAAGAGGAGATGGAATGAAGTTTGGGTCTCAATGGGGGTTTTCTTTTTCTCATCCTTGAATTTTCCGTTTCGGATGCGATTCTCGGTAAGTTCGGTAGCTAGTTCCATTGCGGCTTCAAGTGTTGCAGGCGAAGTGCTTAGAACCGAGTCTTGAATTTTCGAGGGGAGGCCTCGAATGTAGTGTTCAACCAAGCGGTACACGGGGTGAACAGATTAGGGATCATTTGGTTCAGTTCGAGAAATCTTTTGTTGTAGGAAGTGTGATCTCCTTCCTTTTGTTTCAACGAGTGGAATTCATCTTCCAACTTTTTGATTTCGCTTCTTGGACAGAAGCGCCTTGTCATGAGTTCCCTTAACTCTTCCCATGATAAGGCCATGGCATCTTCGACTCCTCGCTTACCCTTTTTTGTGTTCCACCAGGTAAGGGCTACTCCAAACAGTCTCCCTGTTGCATAACGTACTTTGCGATCCTCGGGACAATCGCAATTGAGGAAGGTGTTCTCCATTTCCTCAAACCAGTGGAGGAGGGCAGTAACACCTTCGGTCCCTTCATACTTTGGGGGATCGCAAGATTTGAAGTGTTTGTAAGAGCACTTTTTGGAGTGAGGGTTGGCGACGCTCTGGTCTTCTTGATTGGGAGGGTTGATAGGATTTGCGGTGAGAGCTTGTTGAACTTGAATCACGATGTCAGGAAGTACCGCGGCCATTTGTTTAGCAATTTGAGTGGCCAAGCGTTCATTGGATCTTCCTGACTTTCTACCTCCACGTCGTTGCCTAGCCGACATCTACAGGAACATACATAGGAAGATGGTGAGTTTAAGAAGTTTATAGGTGTCATGTGTCGTTAAAGAATAAAAATAACATAACTATCAATAATGCAACTACATCCATAGGATGTCTTGGGTTTGCTCATGTTTGGGCCTCCAATGTCCCCCATACCATCGCCTGTATAGTCATGTGGGCCCCCATGACTATTGGCTTAGTAGGATTCACATTGGTGTTGGCAGATTAACACTCGCATCACCCGAATGAAAACCATGAAATATGATTGCTAGATGTATGGTAGGAGGGTGTCCAGGTGTAGACACAATGACAACTCAAAGTGGGGTTAGCTCACACGACGTTTGGTATAGCATGCTTTGGCCTAATAGGTCCTTCGTACTCTCATCGTTAGTCCCCAAGTAGGCAAACTGGTCCTTTATTTTGGATTTATACGAATGCCAAGCCTAGACAGGACGTTCCGACTACCGCTACTCGTACCCTTCCAGTTACTACATGCCAGTCATGAGAACTCACTTTGATGTGATTTGAAAAATACAAAAATCGTTGCAAAAATCATGGGAATTGTGAGGTGTGTGCTCTCATGGGTATGATATCTTATGAGGATATGATTCATGATGAGCATTGTATAATAATATGTACTTATGAACATGCTTGCATAACATTGAATGTAATAATAAACATAAAGCATATAAACATCATGAATTTTGTATGTAACGCATAAACAATTTAAAAATTTTAATCAACTATAGTATAGGCTCTAAGGGTCTAATAACCTATCCTATATCCCTATAGTCATGGCTCTGATACCAATCTGTCACACCCCGACCCGCAGCGGAATAAGAGTCGGGGCATAATTGGGTTATCACCAAAGCTCATGATGTTTACTAAAATGTTTCGTATTTATTAAATTCAATTTACAACTTAAATATTCAAATCAAATCCATACAATTACAAGGAAATGGAACTAAGTAAAACAATCCAAAGCTTAAACTGATTTATTCTTCTAGGCCTTCCTATGTGTTTCTTGCCTCAACTGGATCACCTGTATCATGTGTAAAACGGAGGATATTTTGGGTCAACAAAAGTTGGCGAGTGAACCTTGAGAAAAACATTGTTATTAATTTCTTGTTGTATTTAATATTGAAAATTTGTGCAATAATCATATGTGAGCAAACATATATATATAACGAAAACACAAACCACATTGGATGAGTAAATGACATGAATGATGATGTATATGAGATCAAGGCTCAATCAAACGGAGCCGATCGAATGACATGAATGATGATGTATGTGAGATCAAGGCTCAATCAAACGGAACCGATCGAATGAGGCACCTGATACTCAACCCGTATCCCACGGGGAGCTGATGGGCCTAATGAAATGCATGTACTGAAAATGATAACTTCAATCTAAACATAATTCACACAACAATTGATACATAATTGATACACATTTGATCACGGATATGATGGATGCACAAGTGTTTAAATATAATAAGGAATTAAACGACACATGATACACCCCAAAATGTGATTAAAACGGGGAATTGGTAGAGATTCACTCACATTGGGTGCGTTCTTTGATGACATTGGATGCGCACGAGTTTTGGGATTTGATCGACGAGGAAAACTAACCTAAAATAATAACGAAATGGTTCGGTAAATAAACGGATTTTATTTGAGATTAATACTTTTAATTCATAATCTTAATAGGATTTTTAGATTTATTTTTGTGAGTTTAAGGACATTTTCTAACTTTAAAAATATTATTTTTAAGTATTTTTAAATAATTTTCTGATTAAATAAATAAAAAATAAATAAAAAAATGTTGACTTTTTGACTCTGACCGTTGACCGTTGACCGGTCGGATTATATTAATTATATGCGCTGAGTGAGGTTCGAACTCGGGACCTCTCGTATGCGTGCACGCAGCTCTACCAACTGAGCTACGTGTCTAACCCGAAATATTCTCTGTTTTAATTATATTTATATACTAATTAGTTTTAAACTTATTTGGTTTTATTTAAAAATGGTTTATATTACCGAACCGGTCGCAGGGACCCGGAGTCGAACGGGTCCTTCAGTTCGAGTGCGCACAGCCCAACCAGTTGGGCTGTGTGTCATATCTGTTTAACTTATGGATTAAATTATACTTATTAACATTCGGTGACCTGATCCGATTCAGTTGTAAAAATGTTGGTTTTAATTCTGAAATTCGGTAACGTGTGCGATTCGAACCCGGGACGTGTGCATTGTTTGTGCACACAGTCCACCGGCTGACTGTGTGTCTAACCCGTTCAAATATCCGTTTTTAATTATACTCATACACATATTCAACTTCGTCTTCTTCGTTTATAAAGACACAAAACAATGATGTCCGACTGTTCTTGTTTAAATCGGTCGTCGAACATATAATTGATTGGAATGAAATGGATAAAGAGGGTTACGGAGTAAAATGTACCGAACAGAATGTTTTTCTCAGATTTCCGGCAAGAGTCGTCGGCTCTGATTGGTGATTTCGTCTGAGTGAATCAATTAACAGTTTTGATCAATGAGTTGTGCAATTAAGTTACTAAACAAGGGATATCAGGGGGTTTAGATGATTGTACCGATTGACAGTGAGACTTCGGAATTTCCAGTGATTTTCCGGCGAGTGCAGGAATTCTCGGCAACGTTGTCTGAGACAGATTCTGGTTGAACGATTTATGTTAATACTTGCCTAATAATGGATTGCAAACAAAAGAGTCAAGAATTTTACCGATTTGAAGTAAGTCTCGGTTTTCCGGTGAAAGTCCGGCGAATGCAGAATATCTCCGGCGACGAGCTAGAGCTTCGAAAAAGTGAGCGGTTCTGAGCGAAAGGATTTCCGGAAGATTGAGTGGGTATTTATAGGAAAGAACTGAGTGAATTGGGTCCGATTTTGGGTCTTCATTCACGGTCAAAGTTTCTCCGGCGGTTATGTCCGCAATTGACTGTTAGACGTCGATTATAACCGATGTCGAAGTCGGTTATAGTGTTTTAGTCAAAAAGAAAATGGCTAAACTCGCGGATTGCCGGATTTTCCGGTGATTGCGAGTTCTCCGCGCTGAGGTCCGGATTTTGATTTCGAGTTTTAATTTAAGTATTATTTGTTTCAGTAATTTCACAAAGGAGTCATGTGGCGGAGCGGTGTGTTGTGTGATTGAGTTTGTGGGCGACCCGGGTTCGAAACCCGGCGTCCCCATTTTATTTTTTTCTCACAATTTACGATTATTTATCAAATATGGTTTTTAAATTCTAATATAGTTATTAATTATGTATCGTTTAAAATTAATTTGAGCAATAAATGTGCAACGAAAAATTATAACTGGATATTCGATTAATAAACGAAGCGGGTTTTGGAAACCCGTTTTTCGACGGATGTTACATCTGATCTGATCTCCCCTAGATTTATTACACTTGGAACTAAACAAAATAAAAGAAAACTAAACTACGCAAGCCACATCCAAGCATCCAAGTTACAAAACCCTCATCCTGTTACGTACGTTAAAATACAAGTCAATACAATTAAGTAAAAGTGAGCATAAAGGTTTAAGTACTACTAGCATAATCGAGAAGGCGTTCGCGAAATAATCTAACTACACATCATGATACACCGAAACAATTCACACAGATTAACATAGGCTTATTTCTCATGCTAACTACCGTGAGAATGATTGCGCGTCCATTCTAACTAGACCTCGTCGGGTGTAAGCCACACTATAGTACCATACTAGCTAAGGAGGCAAAAAGTGCGTGTGATAAACAGTTTAATTTGTGTAGTGATTTTGATATAGGAACGTATGTAACACCCAAGAAGTGCGTTAAAGCGAAAATGGGTCAAGTATACTCACTGTGGGTGGGTTTTTGTTAGCTTATAGATTCTGAGGAGAGTTGCGGAGAATGCCGGTTCAGCCTGTAGACGAACAGAAGTACATCAGTCTTCCGAAAAGCCGAAACGGTGAAGTTTGAGTAGGGCAGTAGCCAAGTTCGGGCGAACTTGATAAGTTTTGGTGAGATTAGAGCCAAGTTCGGTCGAACTTGATGAGTTTCTTTGAGAAACTTGTCAAGTTCGGGCGAACTTGTAAGATAACCTTACTACAAAGGCAAGTCCGGTCGAACTTGTGTAGTTTTGCTAAGAAACTAGACAAGTTCGGTCAAACTTGTCAGAACTTTTGTGAAGAAACACTCAAGTTCGATCGAACTTGACCCATTTGGGTACAGTTCGGTCGAACTCGACTTGGTGAACTGGTGATTCTCGAGCGAACTTGATGTTTTCGGGTCCAAAATCTTGCATTTTTGCGTCGTTTGCTGAGGAAAATCGAGTGTTCATCCCTCCAACCCTGTGCTACTGAGCAAACTTAGGTAGGAGAGGTGTTTTAGAGCTGTTTTAGCCGTTTTACAAAAGCGTGGGCTAATCCGGGCGAACTCGGGGTTCGTTCGGATCAGTCTGGCTTGTGTAAACCGACATAAACGTCCTTATGGTTCCAGATCTGGGATCTTGAAAGATAGATGTTTCTTTTCATACCAGAAAATGAACAAAACACCATCAAAAGTCCGTATCTTGTGTAGAAATTAATGGTTTTCAAAGGTTTTTCTCAGATCTATCACTTACAAGCCGAGATCTTGCAGATCTCGTGTTTGGGAAGTCTCTACTATCGCCAAACGAACTCGTATTGTGTAGATCTAAGCTTAAAACATAAGTTTTTGAAGAAAAAGATGAAGGTTTTCGTAAAAAAATGAGTTTTGATGAAAACGAAGGCTATGCATTGTGCCAAAATCGTTGTAAACCTTTGTAGATCGTTGATAAACGTTGTTGCAATGAAATCGGGCTGATTCTTACTTAGAACATGAGAGATTTGGAGTGAGAGAGCTCTGAGCGAACTTGGTCAGCAAGGGGATTATGAATGAGGAGCATGGGTATTTATAGGCGAGGCAAGAATCTCAAGAGCTGGCAACAAGTTCGGCCGAACTTGTACAAAAGTGTACAAGTTCGCGCGAACTTGGGGAGCTTTCAAAAGGGAATGGTTAAGTTCGGCCGTACTTGCATATGTATATGCAAGTTCGTGCGAACTTGATAGAAACAAAGGATTTCTGGTTATCAGGCAGGTTCGGGCGAACTTGGGTGGCAAGTTCGGGCGAACTTGTGGTGGCAAGTTCGGCCGAACTTGGCCTGGTGACCAAGTCTCGTTTGCCGATTTCGCGTTAAGAGTTTGTTTGGTTATTCGGTTCGCATTAGATAGTTATATTAAGCATTAAATTAAAGCGTTAAGCGTTATAGTTGATATAATAGTGCGATTTAGCGATTTGAGAGTGAGAGTGCGAGAGCGAGAGCGAGAGCGATGCAATAGCAATTGTAATTATAACAAACACACATAACACATAAATAACATAGAACCACATAATCAGCTGCGATTCGCGATGCGATGAGATTAGCGATGCGATTTAATTAAGCGATTAGATGCGATAATAACGTACAATACCATAATTTATTAACATAAACTTTATTATCAACCGAATCTCGGATTTACAAAGGATAGATAAACGGGAAACAAAATGAAAGATAACAATCGAATTTTCGAGCTGTTACAACGCCAACCCGGGGTGGGAAAGCTGGCGTTGACGGGCAATCCACGCCCCCCACCCAAGTCCACACCCCAAGTCTAATAGGTTATATAAATTTTTATAAATACTTTAATTTTATACAATATAATTTATTTACTGACTGTTTCTATTTATTGTTTTTGTTTTAAAATGTTAATGTTAATGTTTATTTAGTTTTCCAATTTTGGTGTTTAAATTATATATATTATTACTTACATTGTATTTAATATTTAATAATTTATAAATAATACACAGTGGATTCGTTAAAGAAGAACCTAATTATAAAAACTAAATGTAAAAATATATGGTGATGATTTAGAAATTTAAGCATTAGTTTTGATATTTATAGGGATGGAGAGAAAATTGTTGTTTTTGAAGGATTTGTAACATGTTGTAATAGTAGACTGAACACGTTGGTGAGTGTATTTAACCATTTGTACGGGTATGATATGATTTTATCGTTATTGATTTACCAAATTGTATATTTCTAAAGTTTAAGTCTCGTACCATTTTAATTTATATGAATTCTTATGTAACTATTAGATCATCGAGGTGATAGGTAAGCCGTTTAACTAACGAATTTAACAAATTAACTAACATACATATATATATTTTAGAGTAAACTGTTATTTTGGTCCCTGTGGTTTAGTCAGTTTTGTCACTTTAGTCCAAATCTTAAAGTTTTTGTATACGGGTTCCTGTGGTTTCATTTTTTTTGCCATTTTAGTCCAAAATTGAAATTTAGCCAGGTTTACCTAATTAAACCTCTTTTTTGTCCTTTACCTTAAGGGTATTTTTGTCATTTATGTTTTATTATAAATGATTATTCATTAAAAATAATAAAATTAAATTACTTCAATAAGAATAAAACAATTTAGGAGGCTCCAATGATAAATTATCTATAAGAATAAAACAAGTTGGATTAACCACCAAACATTTAATAATAATATACTTCTATAAGAATAAAACAATTTAGGAGGTTCCAATGATAAATTATCTTTGCCCAACTTTCTAACCATTTAACTGAACCCTTTTAGCTAATTTTTTAATTTGACCTGATTCACCCGTTAATATGTTCAACAAATGTGTTTTCTTTTTTAAATTTGTGCGATAAGTTCATCAAACAAAACCACAGTTGTAAAATGGTTTTCTCTTTCTTTTTTTTTACCGTTAATGTTTACGCTACCAAAATTGAAACATAATACTAAATCCGTTTAAAATAATCTGAAACCGAATAACCAAAGATTGCATTGCAGGTAATATTGAACTTGTTTCTAAAACCAAATAGAAATGTAAGATTGGTGACTTACCAGTCTTCTGTGAACATAAGATGACAAGTATGATTACTCGAGAGGAAGAAGGCTAGTTGGGATGTTCTGCTATGTATGGAACACTTGAGCTACAAACAACACAGTTAATAATCTTGATCATCAGTTTCAAACATTAAAAATGATAAAGTCATAAAAGTCACTTGATATCGCAAATAGTAGTTCGCCTTTCACGAACTAAAGTACGGGAGTAATACTCTTTGCGAGCCACACACACCCATACTCTTACAACAAAAATCAAATATCTATCAATAACATATACATAGTGAAAAACAAAATGAAATCAGAGAACAAGTGAGAACACGATTTCTTACAAAGCTAAACACTCTTGTAGAACATCGTCGGAGATCAAATAAAAAAACCAAAACAATTCAAACTATGAACAAAATCAAACATGAAGGGCAAATGGGGGAAAGACAACAAATTTGATACCTCCATGGGACGAAGGGATACATGAGTAACTTAGAACACCTTCGCAGTGATTTTGGGTGCAGCGGGTATGGGGGATTGAAAGTGCAAAGCAATGACAAAAGTAGATTTTCAATGACACAAAGTAACACGTTCAGATGTTAGAACAATTTAATCATATAAATAAGTAACATCTTGGTGCATGGTGGTCTTGTACCCTATGCTTAGGGGGTTTTTCAAAAAAAAGTTAACATTACACTTTTATCCCAAAACTAATTCACTCTTTACTTTAGGCCAAAAGTTTTCATCTTCTCAATTTAACCTCAAAACTTTATACTTTCAAATATGATCCCCTATACTTTTCATATTTGGCAAATTTTCCGTTTTACGTTTTGTTCTTGATTTTGCGAGTTAACATGGTACAACGTGCGTGTGTGGTCCAATGTTTTTACGTTTCATTTTACGCTTTGTTCTAAATTTTGCGAGTTAACATGACGCAACGTGCGTATGTGTTTCACCATTTTTTACGTAATCTATTTTTTCCCGTTTGACAGGTTCACTAATGTGCGTGAATTAAATATATTTTTATTATTATAATTTTCATTCACACAGATTAGGTTTTAAAATAGTTTTTACTTAAAACCAACTACACACACATAGGGCAAGTGTACCCGTCAGGTGGTAGTATAGTTCACTGGTAAGAACCGGATATCAATCCGTGGACTCGGTGGCTCAGTACTAAATTTTCGTTACTTTTAAACCTTTCTAATTGATGAGTTGGTTTTGTTCCTAATTTATCATGCAAAATAATAAACTACTACTAAACTAGAGAATGACAATATCTAAGAAAGGATTGCCTAAACTAAGTATCCACAAACAAACATGTGACAACTAAGTGGAGGATCAATGGTGATACAAGCTCTAAGTTAACTAATCTCCAATCAAGGTTTCCTAGTTTAATAAACCTTAGGAAAACTAAAATGAAATAATCACTCTAATCACCTAAAAATTATTATTTGAAGCTCACTTGCTTAGTTAATGTTAACCTTTAAACAAGAGTTATTTTTTGTCAAAACTCCTAACTCTACAAGCTTGGGAAAATTACCATGAACAACATAACAATCACCCTAACTTGCTTTCAAGTAAGTACCACTATCATCATGTTCTTGACAAAAAACCACAAGCATGGTCATGCTAGATAACAATCTTGGCCAAAAATCATCAATCTAACACAAACACAACTATAGAATCCAAGTAAACATTATTATGATTTTTCCAAATCTAAATGCAAGAATTTCTACACATGTTCAAATCATCATTCAAGTCATGTTAACAATTACCATTCCTAGTTTCATGTTATGAATAATGCTAACACGTTACTAAGATTCAATAATCATAATCTTTACATGCGCTTTCCAACACAACATGTAAATATTTATGACCAAACATTCAAGAACAAGGACTTAAGCATGTATAAAAACTCCAAGAACAAGATTCAAGCACTACTATGAAGATTAACAAAACAATCACCACATCAACTTCCATGATTATCACATATTCATAAGCTTCAACTAGTTTAGACAACACCAAATGTTTAGCCTACAAGGCTCATGATAACTAAGACAAACATAAAGTAATATGGATTGTGCATGAATAACAAGTGAAAATACTAATGTTTAAGACAAGAAAATTAGCTAAATGAGTTGGATTATCAAGTGATACAACCTCCTAAAGGCTCCTTTCTTCAATCTCCAAGCTTCCAAGATCAGCTTTGTAACATTCGTCGAAAAACGGGTTTCAAAACCCGCTTCGTTTATTAATCAATAATCAGTTATAAGTTTCGTTGCGTATTTGTTATTCAGATTAATTTTAAACAATACATAATTAATAAATACTTTAGAATTTAAAAACCATAATTTAGAAATAATAATAAATAGTGAATAAAAAATAAAATGGAGACGCCGGGTTTCGAACCCGGGTCACCCGCAAGCACAAACACACAACACACCGCTCTGCCACACACTGCTTTTGTGATAAACACTAAAACAAATAACATTTATAATAAAACCGAAAGTCAAACCACTAATCAGCGCGCCCAGAACTATCCATCACCGGAAAAACCAGCACTCCGCAATTTTGGCTATATTTCTTTTGACTGAACCGCACAAATTGATTTCAACGTCGGTTATAACCGTTGCCGGCAATCAATTTCAGTCAAAAACCGACGGAAATCTTTAATCGCGAACTTTGACCTCAATTCAAACCCAATTCAGCCTGTTTCCACTGTAAATACCCACTTGAACTTCCTGAAAACCTTTCGCTCAGAACCACGTTCGTTTCCGAAGCTTTTTTCCTTCCAAAACACGTCGCCGGAGATATTCGCATTCGCCGGAATTCCACCGAAAAACCGAGACTTTACTCCTAATCGGTATAATTCTCAACTCTTTTTTTTGTAATCCATTATTCGGCATGTATTAACCTTAATCATTCAACCAGAGTCTGTCTCAGACAACGTTGCCGGAAATCCCCACACTCGCCGGAATATCACTGGAAAACCGAAGCCTCACTGTCGATCGGTATAATCATCTAAACCCTCTTGCTATCTCTTGCTTCGTAACTTAATTGCTCAACACAATAATCGAAACTGTTAATTCAGTTCGCTCAGCCGGAAATCGCAAATCAGAGTCGACGAACACTGCCAGAAATCTGAAGAAAACGCTCTGTCTTGGTATACCATATCACTTAATCTTCTTTCCAAATCAAACAAGTATAAGTTGTGATCAATTAACCAGAACAGTCGGATTTCACTGTTCTGTAATTTTTAAGCGAAGAAGACGAAGATGAAAACGTGTATTGGTATAATTAAAGACGGATATTTAACCGGGTTAGACACACAGTCCAGCGGTGGACTGTGTGCAAATACAATATGCATGTCTCGAGTTCGAATCGCACACGTTACCGACTTTCAGAAATAAAACTAACATTTTTGAAACCTAATCAGATCAAGTCACAGTAAATACATAAGAAGAATATAATCATTAGTTAAACAGATTAGACACACAGCCCAACTGGTTGGGCTGTGCGCACTCGAACCAAAGGACCCGAGTTCGACTCCGGGTCTCTGCAACCGGTTCAGCCATATAAATCATTTTTAATAAAAAACAAATAAGTTTAAGGTTAATTAGTATATATATATAATTAAAACAGAGAATAATTCGGGTTAGACACGTAGCTCAATTGGTAGAGCTGCGTGCACACAAACGCAAGGTCCCGAGTTCGATCCCACGCGCTGCTTAGAATAAACACAGTTGACCGGTCAGACCCGGTCAACTGTCAGAAAGTCAACCATTTTTATTATTTTTTTCTTATTTAATTAATTGAAAAATTAATTAAAAATACTTAAAAATAGGATTTTTAAAGTTAGAAAATTTCCTTAAAACTCACAAAAATAAATCTAAAAATCCCATTTAAGAGCACTAATTAAAAATATTAATCTCAAATAAAATTTAATTATTTATCGAATCATTTTGTCATTATCTAGGTTAGTTCTTCCCTCGTCGATTGAATCATAAATTCGTGCGCATTCATCGTCATCAAAGAACGCACCCATTGTGAGTGAATCTCTACGAATTCCCCGTTTTAATCATGTTTTGGGGTGTATCATGTGTCGTATAACTCTTTTATTTTATTTAAACACTTGTGCATACATCATATCCGTGATCAAATGTGTATCAAATGTGTATCAATTGTTGTGTGGATTATATGTAGATTGGATTTATCATTTTCAGTGCACGCATTTCATTAGGCCCATAAGTTCCCCGTGGGAGACGGGTTGAGCATCAGGAGTCTCATTAAATCGGCTCCGTTTGATTGAGCCTTGATCTCACATACATCATCATTCATGTCATATACTTATCCAAAGTGGTTTGTGTTTGTTTATCTATATATGTTTGCTCACATGTGATTATTGCACAAATTTTCCTTATTAAATAAAACAAGAAATTAGTAACAATGTTTTATCAAGGTTCACTCGCCAACTTTTGTTGACCCAAAATATCCCCCGTTTTACACATGATACAGGTGATCCAGCTGAGACAAGAAACACATAGGAAGTCCTAGAAGAATAAACAAGTTTAAGCTTTGGAATAATTATATAGTCTCATTTTTCTTGTAATTGTATGAATTTTGTTTTGGATATTTAAGTTGTAATTTGAATTTAATAAATATGAAACATCTTAGTAAACATCATGAGCTTTGGTGATAACCCAATCATGCCCCGACTTTTATTCCGCTGCGGGTCGGGGTGTGACAGATTGGTATCAGAGCTTATAACTATAGGGATATAGGATAGGTTATTAGACCCTTAGAGCCTATACTATAGTTGATTAAATTTTAAATTGTTTATGCGTTACATACAAAATTCATTATGTTTATAGGCTTTATGTTTATTTTCACACTCAATGTTATGCAAGCTTGCTCACAAATACATGTTATTATGCAATGCTCATCATGAATCATATCCTCATAACATATCATATCCATGAGAGCACACACCTCACGATTCCCATGATTTTTGCAATGATTTTTGTATTTTTCAAATCACATCAAAGTGAGTTCTCATGACGGGCATGTAGTAATTGGAAGGGTACGAGTAACTGTAGTCGGAACGTCCTGTCTAGGCTTGGCATTCATATAAATCCAAAATAAAGGACCAATTTGCCTACCTGGGGACTAACGATGAGAGTACGAAGGACCTATTAGGCCAAATCATGCTATACCAAACGTCGTGTGAGCTAACCCCACTTTGAGTTGTCATTGTGTCTACACCTGGACACCCTCCTACCATACATCTCGCAATCATATTTTACGATTTTCATTCGGGTGATACGAGTGTTAATCCGCCGACATTAATGTGAATCCTACCAAGCCCAATAGTCATGGGGGCCCACATGACTACACAGGCGATGGTATGGGGGACATTGGAGGCCCAAACATGAGCAAACCCAAGACATCCTATTGATGTAGTTAAATTATTGCCAATTATGTTGTTTTTCATTCTTTTTACGACACAGGACACCTAGAAAAAATTCTTAAACTCACAATCTTCCTATGTATGTTCCTGTAGATGTCGGCTAGGCAACTACGTGGAGGTAGAAAGTCAGGAAGATCAAATGAACGCTTGGCCACACAAATTGCTAAACAAATGGCCGCAGTGCTTCCTGACATCGTGATTCAAGTTCAACAAGCTCTCACCGCAAATCCCATCAACCCTCCCAATCAAGAAGACCAGAGCGTCGCCAACCCTCCTTCCAAAAAAGTGCTCCTACAAACACTTCAAATCTTGCGATCCCCCAAAGTATGAAGGGACCGAAGGTGTTACCGCCCTCCTTCACTGGTTTGAAGAAATGGAGAACACTTTCCTCAATTGCGATTGTCCCGAGGACCGTAAGGTACGTTATGCAACTGGAAGACTGTTTGATGTAGCCCTTACCTGATGGAATACGAAAAAAGGTAAGCGAGGAGTCGAAGATGCCATGGCCTTAACATGGGAAGAGTTAAGGGAACTCATGACAAGACGCTTCTGTCCAAGAAGCGAAATAAAAAGCTGGAAGACGAATTCCACTCACTAAAACAAAAGGAAGGAGATCACACTTCCTATAATAAGAGATTTCTCGAGCTAAACCAGATGATCCCTAATTTTTTCACCCCCGTGTACCACTTGGTTGAACATTACATTCGAGGTCTTCCCTCGAAAATTCAAGACTCGGTTTTAAGCACTTCGCCTGCGACACTTGAAGCCGCGATGGAGTTAGCTACAGAACTCACTGAAAATCGCATTCGAAACGGCAAATTCAAAGATGAAAAGAAGAAAGCACCCATAGAGACCTCAACTACAAACCACTCAGTCTCATCCTCAAGGTTTGCTGGTAAGAGGAAACGGAACGGCAAGAATTTTGCTGTCACTCAAACCAACCCTCCTATCACTGCTGCACCAATCACCCAAATCGCTCCCTCAGCTGCACCATTTAAAAAGCTATACACCGGCCCACACCCAAAGTGCAACCGTTGTCAATACCATCACCCTCCTGAAACTCCTTGCCAACATTGCACAAGTTGTGGCCGTGCAGGTCACACCATCCAAACCTGCCGTATTCTTCAACGAATGAACCGCAGTCAACCACAAACCCAAACCCAAAATCAGATAGTGGGTCAAGCCCAACAACCCTTACTTCTACCACCCACGCAACACATAGCTCAACCTTACTACCAACCCAACTACCCCATGATGCAACCCATGCAAGCTTGTTACAACTGTGGAGACCCAAACCACTTCAGAAACACTTGTCCACGCTTAGTGAACATCATCCATGCTCAAGCCCAAGCGAACCCAGTAAACCAAGCTCACCAAGCTCCTCCACCTGCCAGAGGAAGAGCTTTCAACATCAATGCCAACCAAGCTAGGGCTGAAAACAACGTGGTCAACGGTACGTTTCTCATCAATGGTAGTTATGCATCCATGTTATTCGATACTGGCGCGGATAAGAGTTTTGTGTCCTTAGAATTCGAACCTATCCTCAACCAAACTCGTGTTAATCTCTTGGAATCTCTAACGGTGGAAGTTGCTGACGGAAAACCCGTTTCATTAAATTCTATTATACGCAATTGTACCCTCACTCTAAACGATCACGATTTTCCAGTTGACCTCATTCCTATGAAGTTGGGAAGTTTCGATGTTATAATCGGTATGGACTGGCTCAGCCAGCATCATGCTGAAGTAGTGTGCCACGAAAAGTTCATTCGCATTCCTCTTGCAGACGGTCAGACCCTACGTATTTTTGGGGAAACCCCTTCGAAATGACTCAAATTAATGTCCTGCCTTCAAGCCCGAAGATATCTCCGCAAGAACTATGTCGCATTCCTAACTCACGTCGTCAAAAGGGAAACAAGGAGAAGAAACTCGAAGATATCCCAGTTGTGAAAGAATTCCCACAAGTCTTTCCCGACGACATTTCAGGACTCCCTCCTGTGAGAGAAGTCGAATTCCGCATCGATCTTGTACCTGGCGCTACACCAGTCGCAAAATCTCCTTATAGGTTAGCCCCATCCGAAATGCAAGAGCTGGCCAGTCAACTGCAAGAGCTGACTGACAAAGGATTCATACGTCCTAGCTCATCGCCTTGGGGTGCACCTGTTCTCTTTGTGAAGAAGAAAGATGGAACGTTTCGCATGTGCATTGATTATAGAGAACTCAACAAGTTAACGGTTAAAAATTGCTATCCACTACCTCCCATCGATGACCTCCTAGACCAACTTCAAGGCGCCACCTGTTTTTCAAAAATCGACCTTCGTTCTGGTTATCATCAGCTCAGAGTACATGAAGAAGATATCCCAAAGACCGCCTTCCGGACTCGTTATGGTCATTACGAATTCATGGTCATGCCATTCGGTTTAACCAACGCCCCACTGTTTTCATGGATCTAATGAATAGGGTATGCAAACCCTACCTCGACCGTTTCGTCATAGTCTTCATCGACGATATTCTTATCTACTCCAAGTCTAAATCCGATCATGAGCGACACCTTCGACTCATCCTTACACTCTTAAGGACTGAAAAGCTCTACGCTAAGTTCTCAAAATGTGAATTCTGGTTAGGAGAAGTACAATTCCTTGGACATGTCGTCAATGACAAGGGAATTCATGTTGATCCTTCAAAAATCAAGGCAGTGCAAGAATGGCAAGCGCCATGTACCCCTACTGATGTTAGGTCATTTCTTGGTTTGGCTGGTTATTATCGACGCTTCATTGCCAATTTTTCCCGTATTGTTGTACCACTCACGGCCTTGACTCATAAAGGAAAACCCTTCATATGGGGACCTAAGCAAGAAGAGGCCTTCCAAACTTTAAAGCAAAAACTCTGTGACGCACCTATCCTCACACTCCCTGAGGGTTGTGATGACTTCGTAGTTTATTGCGACGCGTCAGAGCAAGGACTAGGCTGTGTATTGATGCAAAGAGGAAAAGTGATAGCCTATGCTTCTAGGCAACTCAAGGTTCATGAGAAGAATTACACCACCCACGACCTGGAACTTGGAGCCGTTGTGTTCGCTCTCAAGATATGGAGACATTACCTCTACGGTACCAAGTGTGAAATATACACTGACCACAAAAGTCTCCAACATATCTTCAACCAAAAGGAGTTGAATATGAGGCAACGAAGATGGGTCGAACTTCTCAATGACTACGACTGTGAAATTCGGTATCATCCTGGCAAGGCAAATGTGGTGGCTGATGCGCTCAGTCAGGTTATGCGAACTCCATTCGTTTTCTATGTTCGCAAATCATAACCGACATCAAAGATCGAATCCGAGCAGCTCAACATGTTTCTGTAACAGAAAATGACGTACGCGATGAGCTGTCGTGTGGAGCTGAACTAAAAATCGAAACCAAATCCGACGGTATTCTATACTATTTAAATCGCATATGGATTCCTGATCGCGATAACCTTCGTGATTTCCTCATGAATGAGGCGCACAAAACACGATACTCTTACACCCAGGAGCCGACAAGATGTATCAAGACCTACGATACACCTACTGGTGGCCTGGCATGAAATAGGATATCGCTGTTTTTGTTTCCAAGTGCCTTACCTGTTCCAAAGTAAAAGCTAAACATCAAAGACCTTCAGGACTTCTAGTCCAACCCGAAATACCTGTATGGAAGTGGGAAAACATAACCATGGATTTCATTACCGGGTTACCTCGCACCTCCAGTGGGTATGACACCATATGGGTAATAATCGATCGTCTTACAAAGTCATCTCACTTCATCCCGATTCGCGAGGACTTCAAGAACGAGAAGTTAGCTCGTATCTACATCAGCGAGATCGTAAGCCGTCATGGTGTACCATAAGCATCATTTCAGACCGTGATGGTCGTTTCACTTCACGAACATGGCAAGCCGTACAAACCGCTTTGGGTACACGATTAGACCTCAGTACCGCTTTTCATCCTCAAACTGATGGTTAATCCGAACGCACCATCCAAACCCTTGAAGACATGCTGCGTGCATGTGTCATAGACTTCAAAGGGAACTGGGACGCTCATCTACCATTAGTTGAATTTTCGTACAACAATAGCTATCATTCAAGTATCGGCATGGCTCCTTTCGAAGCTTTATATGGTCGTAAGTGTCGATCTCCAGTATGTTGGCACGAAATTGGGGAAGCGCAAATCACCGGACCAGAATTAATTCAAGAAACAACCGACAAGATCACTCAAATTCGAAACAATCTTCTAGCGGCTCAAAGTCGTCAAAAGAGTTATGCAGACAAACGACGAAAGCCCTTGGAGTTTGACATTAGTGATCAAGTACTTTTAAAAGTATCACCGTGGAAAGGAGTGATTCGTTTTGGCCAGAAGGGAAAACTAGCACCATGCTACGTAGGACCTTTCAAGATACTCGAAAGAGTAGGTCCTGTAGCATACAAGCTTGACCTACCAGAAGAGCTCAACAGAATTCATCCCACATTCCACGTATCAAACTTGAAAAAGTGCCTCGCCGATGAAAACCTCCATATTCCTCTAGAAGACATTCAAGTCGATGAATCTATGCACTTCATTGAAAGACCAGTAGAAATCATGGACTTCAGAGAGAAGCGTTTAAGGCGAAGTCGTATTCCAATTGTCAGGGTACGTTAGGAGTCAAAACGAGGACCTGAGTTTACTTGGGAACGTGAAGACTCAATGCGCGAAAAATACCCGCATCTTTTTTCCAGTTACCACTACTACTTAAATTTCGGGACGAAATTTTTAAAAGTAGGGGATACTATAACATTCGTCGAAAAACGGGTTTCAAACCCGCTTCGTTTATTAATCAATAATCAGTTATAAGTTTCGTTGCGTATTTGTTATTCAGATTAATTTTAAACAATACATAATTAATAAATACTTTAGAATTTAAAAACCATAATTTAGAAATAATAATAAATAGTGAATAAAAAATAAAATGGAGACGCCGGGTTTTGAACCCGGGTCACCCGCAAGCACAAACACACAACACACCGCTCCGCCACACACTGCTTTTGTGATAAACACTAAAACAAATAACATTTATAATAAAACCGAAAGTCAAACCAATAATCAGCGCTCCCAGAACTAGCCATCACCGGAAAAACCGGCACTCCGCGATTTTGGCTATATTTCTTTTGACTGAACCGCACAAATTGATTTCAATGTCGGTTATAACCGTTACCGGCAATCAATTTCAGTCAAAAACCGACGGAAATCTTTAATCGCGAACTTTGACCTCAATTCAAACCCAATTCAGCCTGTTTCCACTATAAATACCCACTTGAACTTCCTGAAAACCTTTCGCTCAGAACCACGTTCGTTTCCGAAGCTTTATTCCTTCCAACACACGTCGCCGGAGATATTCGCATTCGCCGGAATTCCACCGGAAAACCGAGACTATACTCCTAATCGGTATAATTCTCAATTCTTTTTTTGTAATCCATTATTCGGCATGTATTAACCTTAATCATTCAACCAGAGTCTGTCTCAGACAACGTTGCCGGAAATCCCCGCACTCGCCGGAATATCACTGGAAAACCGAAGCCTCACTGTCGATCGGTATAATCATCTAAACCCTCTTGCTATCTCTTGCTTGGTAACTTAATTGCTCAACACAATAATCGAAACTGTTAATTCAGTTCGCTCAGCCGGAAATCGCAAATCAGAGCCGACGAACACTGCCGGAAATCTGAAGAAAACGCTCCGTCTTGGTATACCATATCACTTAATCTTCTTTCCATTTCAAACAAGTATAAGTTGTGATCGATTAACCAGAACAGTCGGATTTCACTGTTCTGTAATTTTTAAGCGAAGAAGACGAAGATGAAAAGGTGTATTAGTATAATTAAAAACGGATATTTAACAGGGTTAGACACACAGTCCAGCGGTGGACTGTGTGCAAATACAATATCGTCTCGAGTTCGAATCGCACACGTTACCGACTTTCAGAAATAAAACCAACATTTTTGAAACCTAATCAGATCAAGTCACAGTAAATACATAAGAAGAATATAATCCATTAGTTAAACAGATTAGACACACAGCCCAACTGGTTGGGCTTTGCGCACTCGAACCGAAGTACCCGAGTTCGACTCTGGGTCTCGGCAACCAGTTCGGCCATATAAATCATTTTTAATAAAAACCAAATAAGTTTAAGGTTAATTAGTATATATATATAACTAAAACAGAGAATATTTCGGGTTAGACACGTAGCTCAATTGGTAGTGCTGCGTGCACACAAACGCAAGGTCCCGATTTCGATCCCACGCGCTGCTTAGAATAAACACAGTTGACCGGTCAGACCCGGTCAACTGTCAGAAAGTCAACCAATTTTATTATTTTTTTTCTTATTTAAATAATTGAAAAATTAATTAAAAATACTTAAAAATAGGATTTTTAAAGTTAGAAAATTTTCTTAAAACTCACAAAAATAAATCTAAAAATCCCATTTAAGAGCACTAATTAAAAATATTAATCTCAAATAAAATTTAATTATTTATCGAATCATTTTGTTATTATCTAGGTTAGTTCTTCACCCGTCGATTGAATCATAAATTCGTGCGCATTCATCGTCATCAAAGAACGCACCCATTGTGAGTGAATCTCTACGAATTCCCCGTTTTAATCATGTTTTGGGGTGTATCATGTGTCGTATAATTCTTTTATTTTATTTAAACACTTGTGCATACATCATATCCGTGATCAAATGTGTATCAAATGTGTATCAATTGTTGTGTGGATTATATGTAGATTGGATTTATCATTTTCAGTGCACGCATTTCATCAGGCCCATCAGTTCCCCGTGGGAGACGGGTTGAGCATCAGGAGTATCATTAGATCGGCTCCGATTGATTGAGCCTTGATCTCACATACATCATCATTCATGTCATATACTTATCCAAAGTGGTTTGTGTTTGTTTATCTATATACGTTTGCTCACATGTGATTATTGCACAAATTTTCCTTATTAAATAAAACAAGAAATTAGTAACAATGTTTTATCAAGGTTCACTCGCCAACTTTTGTTGACCCAAAATATCCCTCGTTTTACACATGATACAGGTGATCCAGCTGAAACAAGAAACACATAGGAAGGCCTAGAAGAATAAACAAGTTTAAGCTTTGGAATAATTATATAGTCTCATTTTTCTTGTAATTGTATGAATTTTGTTTTGGATATTTAAGTTGTAATTTGAATTTAATAAATATGAAACATCTTAGTAAACATCATGAGCTTTGGTGATAACCCAATCATGCCCTGACTTTTATTCCGCTGCGGGTCGGGGTGTGACAAGCTTCTTGAGAGAGAAATCCACCCATATGCTCCAACTCCCCTTCAAATGAGTTGAATTCATGTATTTAAGCTGCTGGGCATTTGGCACGACCATGCCACCATTTGGCACGGTCGTGCTTGGTAAGTATCAGGTGCCTTTTTCGAGTGCTGACTTGTTTGCTAGCCATTTTGAGAAAAATCCCGCTCAAACGTTTCTGAGTTGGCACGGTCGTGCCAACCATTGGCATGGTCGTGTTTCCCGGTAAAGTATTCGAAAATGGCTGAAATGATCCCGGAATAAGCTGATCTCAGAGTGGTTTGGCTTGGCACGGTCGTGCCAAGCTTTGGCACGGTCGTGCCAGTCGTCAAATCTTCCTGCTTCGCCTAGAATCTGAGGGTGCTGATGAGAGTGCCGATCAGGGTTGGCCTGGCACGGTCGTGATAGTGGTTGGCATGGTCGTGCCATATCTATCAGTTTGCTGGAAAACTCCGTTTTTGCTCCAAAAGCCTTTGTTTCTTTACCAGGCCGTAGCCCGGACCTGCATTTTCACAAATAACTCAAATGAATATCTAAATCAATGAAAATACGACAAGTTCTCGCGTAAACGGGGTCTATTTGACGTTTTAAAGATGTATAAATTCTTATACATCAAACATCCCCACACTTGAACTTTGCTTGTCCTCAAGCAAACTAAAACGAAATAAAACTCTCTAAATGGCAATAACCTCAACTAGCATTTTATACGCACAAACAAATTACTCGGGCTATAACAATCAAGGACTACTCGACATGATGGAAAAAAACAAAAAGGTATATAAAATAAGCTTATGAGCAATGGTCCATCTTGGAAATCCCTACAAGTCTACCTCACATCCTCACAATGTTCACACACACTCGGCTAATATATGGGTGCACATACGATTTATGGAGTATGTGTTAAACACTCGATGCCACGACGATGACTATGTGATATCATAAGCTTGTGAAAGGATCAAATTTAATCACTCGACAAAAACATAACATGAATCATGAGGTCTTATTCGGGTTGTAACTTGGCTAGGGTCAAGGGTAAGGAAGTGGATATTTAAAGTGGCTAAAACGTTTGTAACCCGGCAGTTCGACTAACTTGAAACAAAAGAAAATAAGAACTATACAATTTAATATTATCTAACCGAGGTCAAGGGTAAGGAAGTGGATATTTAAAGTGGCTAAAACGTTTGTAACCCGGCGGTTCGACTAACTTGAAACAAAAGAAAATAAGAACTATACAATTTAATATTATCTAACCGAGAGCTAATCAACGGATTTTGCTTTTCCACTCCAAAATTGCTCTAATGAAGCCACTTGGTTAGGCTTTTTTAACTATAATCGTTTTTCTCAGTTTTTTTTTTGCATATGCTTGAGAGGGAAACTAAGTACGTCTACTTAGATAAAAACTCTAACCCATGATGTTGCAACTATAAACTAAGATAGTATACAAAAGTAACTAGTTAATCGCTAACCAAACCAGGCTTCCAAACAAAAATGGGTTAAAATATAAAAGGCTAATTTGGCTAAGTGGCTATTATTTGGTGGTTTAAAAGAAATGAAAGGGGAAGACTCAAATTGGTTTAACTAAGGGAATGATTTGGGTGAGGGAATACATAAAAATTGGTTAAAAACAAAAGGTTTCCTAGTGCCTCAATCATTTTCATGCTATATATTCGCCTTGCGGCCTCGAAATGTATACCTAACACAAGTTCTAAATCACAAAAGTCATCCGGTTCACTCAATCTTTGCCCGCAAAAACATGAGCAAAATTAATTCTAAAGCTACAAAGGCTCAAAAATAACTCACGGAAACGGGCGTATTGGGTAAATATGCAAGGCAAACAAGTAGGTCAATCGCTTGATTTCTCATGCTCAAGTGTATACAAAAAATTTTTTTGTGGTAATCCTCACGCGAGCGAGCCCTTTTTGCGTTCACCCTTTGTATATTTGTCAAAAAATTAGTGCTTTTATAAAAACTTATGTTGGGTTGATTATTAAGCCACAAAAATTCATTTAAGAGAGCTTTATTTTATTTTATTTATTTTTTATTTATTTGTTTATTTATTTTTATATATTTTTTTTTCTTTTTTTTTAACATGACAACAAAGCTCAAGCGCTAAACCACCTCCCCACACTTGAAATGTACATCGCCCTCGATGTACACAAAAACAAATATATGAAAACATATATAATGAAAGCGGAGGAAAATGGGAACACGGAAACTCCCCTGAAATGAAACGGCATGAATGGAGCGAAGTGACAAGTAAGGAGCAACCGCAACGAACCGCCAAGCAACCAACAAACCAACCTATCAACCAAGCAACTACACACTAGCAAACAAGATCAAATACACAAAAGATTACCCAACCCATGTACCCTTGCCTTGTTTATTTAAACCACTAATGCACACCCCTCAAACACGAAATAGTAAAGTACAAAATGGAGATGGGGCTAAGACCTGTCACTCGGTCCAGAAGGACCGGTGTCGTCTCTGCGGTCGAATCGTGATCTGCGCGTGAAATGGGGAGGTGCTGCTGTGAACTGAAGAGCCAGTCAAAGCTCCGCTGGCTTTGCTCATACATGTCCTCCAGAACATTACCCTGCCTATGTACCTCCGTGCGAATCAGACCGACATCCCGTCTCGTCTCCTGCTGGCTCAAATCAAGCCTGTCCATCCTCTGGCAAAGATCAAGTGTGGTCGGGTTGTAAGGCCCGTATCGTGATTTGATCCTAGAATGCTGCTCTATCAACCCCCGGCTCCCAATCTTGCAAACTGTTATCAAACAGCTCGGTGTCGATTTCATCATCCTCATACAACCCCAATACCTGTCCGAAGCGACTGATGGACTGGTGGTGCCATTTCCGCCCCAACCGGTAGCTCACACCAACCTTTTTATCGTATACGTCCGGGCATGGAAAAGTGCAGTTAAAGGATGCAAAGAACTCAATCACAAGCTCAACATACTGTGGCTCAGCAATGTCAAACAGGCGGTTCCATGGAGGTGTCATCAAGTCCTCGAACCGCTCGGATTGACCGAGCAAATCCAAGTCTACTTTTTGAAGCCTCCTCATGGGCTCGATTTGGTTCCTCCGAGCCCATAACCGCTCCGCTTTCTGTATACGGTGCCCTTCCTTGGCATTGTTGCTAAACCGCATGAACGGGTGAACCATCTCATGACAACCAGAATTAATCAGCAACAAAATTAAAACAAAAACGGACATCTGGACAGTTGGCACGGTCGTGCCTGGGTTTGGCACGATCGTGCGTGGATGAACAACAGAAGATTTTATGAAGTTTCTGGGAAAATTATGAAGTTCTGGGTTCATCTTCAAGTGGCACGGTCGTGCCTGGGTTTGGCACGATCGTGCTTGACATGGTTCTGACCGATTTCTGGGCGAGTGTTGAAGATCTGGAATTTCTTATGAAGGGCACGATCGTGCCAGGCCTTGGCACGGTCATGCTTGACCGATTTTCTGGGCAAATTATGAAGAAAGTCACAAAATTATGAACGGCACGGTCGTGCGTGACGTAACCCAGATTCTCGAAATCGCTCAAAACGCACCCAAAAACCCGATTTTTCCATCTTTTTGCTTAGGGGTTTTGTAAATCGGTCACTTATGGTCAATAACAACACAAAAAACACTAAAAACGGGCTTGAATCGGGTGATTTAGACCAAGCCCTACAAACAAAACATAAACTACCATGAAGAAGAAACCCTAAGACTAAAGAACTTAACAAAGAAGGAGAAGGATTCGTACCTGGAATGATTGTCGGGGTGAAAGAAACTAGTAATCTTGGAGGAAGCTAGGAGATGCAAGGGATTCGTGAGTGCTTTGAATGGGTTCAAGAGAGTAAGAAGGAGAGGTTAAAGGAAAGTGGTTGAATGTATTATTGGTGGGTGCTACTATTGGTTCTCCAAAGGGGCTGACACTAGCAGGTCTGGTAGTGCCAGATTTTTCGGTTGATAGTGCTCGATTTTAGAATTTTTTTTATTTTGAAAAACATAGTTTGTACAAACATTTATTTAGAAACTAAAGGGTGGAAATAAAAATGAGAATTAAACGGACTCCTTGAACCCGGGACACTCACGAAGCATCTCCTACCAAGAAAATAGCTGAACTAACATACCTGAGAGCCGGCAACAAGCACTAACATCCCTCGCGACCAGAACAAACCGCAACCTGAAAAAGAAAAAAAAACAACCGACACAATATATATACAAAAACGGGCTAAGTTTATTTACGAGTCTTCAGCTAGACTCACCACCCCGCATTCATTTGTTCCTAGAGTGGAGGGTAACAACCTCCTCACTCTGATCAACGGGCCCTCCAACATAGGCCTTTAACCTATGCCTGTTGACCTTAAACAACCAGCCATCCTCGTGACCTATCTCCAATGTCCCGTAAGGAAACACTGACCGTACAGTGTAGGGACCTGACCATCGAGACTTGAGCTTACCAGGAAATAACCTCAGACGAGAGCTGTATAACAACACACGATCACTCACTCGGAATTCTTTCTCGTCCTTCAAGCGGCTATCGTGCAACGTCTTGGTACGTTCCTTGTATAGCTTGGAGCTCTCATATGCCTCATTCCTTAGCTCCTCAATCTCGTGGATCTGCACAAAACTGTTCTCGCTCGCAGCAGCCATATCAAGATTAACTGTCTTCAAAGCCCAATAGGCTTTGTGCTCGAGCTCCACAGGAAGATGACAAGACTTTCCATAGACCAATTTAAACGGTGTGGTGCCTATAGGAGTCTTGTAGGCTGTCCGGAAAGCCCACAGTACATCATCCAACTTCTCGGACCAATCCTTACGACTAGATTTAATCATCTTCTCCAAAATCCGCTTGATACCCCGATTAGTGACCTCGACCTGCCCACTCATCTGTGGGTGGTATGGTGTAGAAAACCGATGTTGCACACCATATCGGGACAATGCTTTCTCAAGCTATGCATTGCAGAAATGCGTCCCACGGTCACTAATCAATGCCTTAGGGCACCAAATCGAGCAAACGACTTCTTCAAAAATTTCACCACTACTCTAGCATCATTTGTGGGTAAAGCATGTGCTTCAGCCCACTTGGACACGTAGTCAACAGCAACTAGAATATAGCGGTTACCAAAAGAAGTCGGAAAGGGACCCATGAAGTCTAGCCCCCATACATCAAAGATCTCACATACTTGGATGCCGTTTTGCGGCATCTCATGGAGTGCTGAAATGTTGCTTGCCCTCTGACAAGCATCACAAGACCTTACCCACTCATGGGCATCACGGAAGATAATCGGCCAAAAGAATCCAGAGTCGAATACTTTCTTCGCAGTGTTATTCGCTCCGTGGTGGCCTCCTGTAGGTCCCTCGTGACAATGGCGCAAAATATCTCTCGCCTCGTCACCATACACGCAACGCCGGATCATCTGATCTGCTCCTACCCTAAACAAGTAAGGGTCATCCCAAAAGTAGTACTTAACATCCGCAAAGAACTTTCACTTTTGCTGATGGGTCATCCCCTTAATCAGGATGCCACTAGCTAAGTAGTTCGCGAAGTCAGCAAACCATGGGGAATCATCACTCGTCTCGATCCTCATAAGAAACTCGTGGGGGAAATTGTCATTGATGTTAGGCCCACGAATTTCCTTCCTCTCGGAATGCTCAAGTCGAGACAAATGATCGGCTGCAAGATTTTCAGCCCCTCTCTTATCACGGATTTCAATATCAAACTCCTGCAACAAAAGAATCCATCGTATCAACCTCGGTTTAGCATCCTGCTTGCTAAAATGATACCGAAGAGCTGCATGATCCGTGTACACAATGGTCTTGGAAAGGACGAGATAAGACCGAAACTTATCGAATGCAAAGACCACAGCTAGTGTAACATTTGTATAAATCGGGTCTCCAAAACCCGCTCCGTTTTGTAATCAAATACCAGGTTAAGAAAATACAGTAATTATTTATGGTTATCTTGAGTTTAAACATTACATAATTAATAAATAAACTAAACTATAAAAATTAAATTGGATAAAAAGTTAAAATAAAATAAATAAAAACATTTGTAGCTGACCGGACTCGAACCCGGGTCAACTGCCTCCAATAACTTAACATCCACTTCCCAAACCACTCCGCCATCAAGTGTTTTCTGATAACTTTAGGAAGACAATTGAATCTTATACGCGAACTCAATCAACCGTTAATGCCATCTGCATAACGGAAATCGGTAAACCGAATCGCCAAATCGGTTCAAACTCGTTAGCTAGCGTATAACCGATGAATATCGGTTTCTAATTAAGTTCAAATTGAATGAACTTAAAGTTTCGGTTTTTGAAACCGAAAAGTATTCAAACTCCAAATAATTCAGGTTCCAATCATTTATGCGATTCAGAACCGTCTCAAATACACTCCATTTCCTTTTCGTCGCGTTTTCAAGTCTTTTGAGCACCAAAAACTGTTCGCCGGAATCCTCTGCAAAACTCGCCGGAAAACCGTGTTCAACACAAACCGGTAAGATTTTCCTCCTTGGCGGTTTCAATCTATTGTTAGGACTCCACTAACATTAATCCATTACTCTAAATCAGTCACAGAAGACTTTGCTGGATTTCTGGGTTCGCCGGAGAAATTCTGGAATTTGCCGGAAACTCGCTAGCTAACGGTAAACACATTAAATCGTGCTAATAATCCATGTACTCTGGTTTAATTTCAAAACTAATTCCTTAATTCTGTTGATAGACTCTCTCAACCGGAGGTCCAAAAACAGAGCTACCTGATTTCGCCGGACTCCTTAAAGAAGACGACCTGTCCGGTATTTCCTTCCCCCAAACTGTTCGGTTTTGTTCATTCAAGCTAGTAGTCATGTTATTTAAATAGTTAAATCAAGAACCAGTCGTTTGAGTGAAGTCGGTAATTGTAGTGAAGAAGATGAACTGAAAACCGGGATAAGACTAAATAAAATTCGGATAATAAACGGGTTAGACACACAGTCCAGCGGTGGACTGTGTGCAAAGTTAACATACACGTCCCGAGTTCGATCCTTACTGCACACACGCTTCACGTAATAACACTCTTTTTATTCATGAACTAACCGGGTTAGAACGGGTAGTTGTTAAGTATAATATAAATCAAGAATATAACCGGGTTAGACACACAGTCCAGCGGTGGACTGTGTGCAAAACAAACTTCACGTCGCGCGATCGAGTCCCGTCACAAGCACCGGTCCATGAGATTAAAACGTTTTGCAAAATAAAGGAATTTTCGGTAAGTTCGAATAAGTATATAAATATAATTAAAACTGGGTTTCTAACAGGTTAGTCACGTAGCTCAGCTGGTAGAGCTACGTGCGCGTGAACGGAAGGTCACCGGTTCGAATCCCGCTTGGCGCAAATAATTACCGATGACCGAACCGGTCAACGGTCAACGGTCAAACAGTAAAAAAATAATTATTTTTTTTTAATATTTATTTGTTTATTTTAATTTAAAAATCAATTTAAAATACTTAAAAATAACATTTTTAAAGATAGAAAATAGCCATAAACTCACAAAAATATATCTAAAAATCCCATTAGAATCCTTAATAAAATCCATCCATTTTAATATATTTTCCATTGTTATTTAGGTTAGTATTCCTCGTCGACTCGCTCGTCTAAATCGTGCGCATCTCGCTATATCCAATCCAACGCACCCAATGTGAGTGAACCCTTCAAATTCCCCGTTTTAATCACGTTTTTGGGGTGTATCATGTGTCTTGTTCATTTACATATTATAACCAAGTTATTGTGCATATATCATATCATGACATGTGTATTAGTTTGTTACTGTTAAGTAGTTATTATTGTTTGCAAATTATTATTTCAGTACATGCAATTGCCGAGGCCGTAGCTCCCCATCCATCGAGGTTGAGTTTGATCCCCATTTTATTATGCGGTTGATCAGGGCGTGCCCGCACGATCGGCTCCGTTGATTGAGCCTTGATCGGTCATTTCATTTTATATTTCAATACATGCAATACGCTCGGCTCCGTTTGATTGAGCCTTGAGTGCACAGTTCAATTTACATTTCCAGTTCATGCAATACGTTCGGCTCTGTTTGATTGAGCCTTGAGCGCACAGTCCAATTTACATTTCCAGTTCATGCAATACGATCGGCTCCGTTTGAGTGAGCCTTGATCGCACAGTTCAATTATGTTAATTGTTATATGCTGTTGGTATGTTCATGTATGCTATCGATTGTTAATTGATGCTTGCCAATGTTTGATTCCATACATGTGCTCTTTTATGATTATGCACAATATTTTATTGATAAACTAACCAGACAATTATTATCAAATGTTTATCTATAAGGTTCACTCGCCAACTTATGTTGACCCAAAAACCTCCTATTTTACACATGATACAGGTGAACCAGCAGCAGCTAGGAACACGTAGGACCTGGATTAGAAGGAATAAAACGATTTAGTATTTGGATTATTTTTGGTTATTTTCCCTTGTAATGAATGGACATGTTTGGATGTTTGAGAAATGTAACTTTGACTTCATTTAATTATGAAACATAATAGTAAATGTCATGTGCTTTGGTGATAACCCAATTATGCCCCGACTCTTATTTCCGCTGCGGGTCGGGGTGTGACAGATTGGTATCAGAGCTATGACTATAGGGATATAGGATAGGTTATTAGACCCTTAGAGCCTATACTATAGTCGATTAGAAACTTATAAGAATTTTATGTGTTATATGCCAAACCTCATGATGTTTATATGTTTATGTTAAATGTTACATTTGATATTGTTCAAGCATGTTCATAAGTATGTATTATCAAGTAATGCCTATCATGAAATCGTATGATCATAACATATCACATCCATGCAAGCACACACCACATCATGATTGATTTTACAATGATTTTCGTGTTTCCAAATCTCATCAAAGTGAGTTCTCATGACGGGCATGTAGTAACTGGAAGGGTACTAGTACCGGTAGTCGGAACGTCCTGTCTAGGCTGGCATTCGTATAAATCCAAAATAAAGGACCAGTTTGCCTACCTGGGGACTAACGATGAGAGTACGAAATACCTATTAGGCCAAAGCATGCTATACCAAACGTCGTGAGAGCTAATCCCACTTTGAGTTGTCATTGTGTCTACACCTGGACACGTTCCGACCAAATATCTCATGAACATATTTTGTGGTTAGCATTCGGGGGATGCGAGTGTTAAATTGCCAATACTAATGTGAATCCTACCAAGCCAATAGCCATGGGGGCCCACATGACTATATAGGTGAAGGTATGGGGGACATTTGAGGCCCAACATGAGCGAACCCAAGACATCCTTTGGATGTAGTTGCATTATTGATATTTATGTATTTTCATTTTTTCTTAAAGACACATGACACCTAAAAAGATACCATAAACTCACAATCTTCTCATTTTATGATCCTGTAGATGTCGTCTAGACCGCATCGAAGGAGTAGGAAATCGGAAAAGTCTCGGGAACGTTTGGCCACTCATATCGCGAATCAAATGGCCACGATATTACCTGACATCGTAGTACAAGTACAACAAGCCCTTGCTGCAAATCCTACTAACCCTCCTCAACAACAGGACCAGATCATCAACAACCCTCCTACCATCAAATGCTCCTACAAACATTTTAAGTCCTGTGATCCTCCGAAATTCGAAGGGACTGAGGGAGTCACTGCTCTCCTACATTGGTTCGAGGAGATGGAAAACGTTTTCTTAAACTGCGATTGTCCTGAGGATCGCAAAGTTCGTTATGCCACCGGGATACTACTTGGGGTAGCTCTCACTTGGTGGAATACCGAGAAAGGAAAGAGGGGAACGGATGATGCGATGGCCTTAACTTGGGAGGAGTTAAGGGAAATCATGACTAGGCGATTCTGTCCTAGAAGTGAAATTAAGAAATTGGAAGATGAATTTCATGCCTTGAAGCAAAAAGATGGTGATCACTCGACTTACAACAAAAGGTTCTTGGAGTTGAACCAAATGGTTCCAAACTTATTCACTCCAACCTACCGTCTGATCGAACATTACATTCGAGGACTTCCCTCGAAAATCTAAGATTCGGTCCTCAGCGTTTCACCGGTAACACTCGAAGCTGCCATGGAGTTGGCAACAGAACTGACCGAAAACCGAATTCGCAATGGGAAGTTCAAGGAGGAAAAGAAGAAAACCCCTGCTGAGGGTCAAACCTCAAACCACCACACTCCTTCCTCTAAATTTGCTAACAAGAGGAAGCGTAACACCAGGAACTTTGCAGTCACCCAAACCAACACCCCTGTTCCTGCTGCACCCATCACTCAAGCCACTCCTCCACCCGCGCCATACAAAAGACCATACACAGGGCCACTACCAAAATGTAACCGTTGTCAGTATCACCACTCCCCTGACTATCCTTGCCAATACTGTACCGGCTGCGGTCGCGCTGGACACACTGTTCAAAACTGCCGCACGCTCCAACGAACAAACCGCCACCAACCTATAACCCAAACCCACCAACAATTAATGGGTCAAGCCCAACAACAACAACCATTTCCACCCACTCAACATTTAGCCCAAACATACTATCAACCCAACTACCCTATGGGCCAACCTATGCGGGCATGTTTCAATTGCGGCGACCCAAGTCATTTCAGAAACACATGTCCAAGATTGGTCAATATCATTCATGCTCAGGCCCAAGCCAACCCTGTGAATCAAGCAAACCAAGCTCCTCCACCTGCTAGAGGAAGAGCTTTCAATATTAACGCAAACCAGGCCAGAGCTGACGGCAATGTGGTCAACGGTACGTTTCTTATAAATGGTAGATATGCCACTATGTTATTTGATACTGGTGCGGATAGAAGTTTTGTGTCATTAGAGTTTGAACCTATCTTAAGTAAAAATCGAGATAAGCTCGCGGAATCCATAACGGTGGAAGTTGCAGATGGAAAACCAGTTTCGTTAGACTCTATTTTGCGCAACTGTATGCTCACCCTAAACGACCACGATTTCTCAGTCGATCTTATTCCTATGAAGCTGGAAGTTTCGACATCATAATCGGAATGGATTGGCTCAGTCAGCATCATGCGGAAGTTGTATGTCGTGAGAAATTTATTCGTATTCCTCTTTCAAACGGTCAGACTCTTCGAATTATTGGAGAAACCTCGGCGAAAGGGCTCAAATTAATGACTTGTCTTCAAGCTCAAAAATACCTTCGCAAGAAATATGTCGCATTTTTAGCCCATATCATCAAGAAGGGGACCTCAGAAAAGAAACTTGAAGATATCCCTGTTGTAAAAGATTTTCCACAAGTTTTTCCTGACGATATTTCAGGACTTCCTCCAATCAGAGATATCGAATTTCGTATCGATCTTATACCTGGTGCTACACCAGTGGTAAAATCTCCATATAGGTTAGCCCCCTCTGAAATGCAAGAGCTAGCCAGTCAATTGCAAGAGTTGACTGACAAGGGATTTATACGCCCCAGCTCATCGCCTTGGGGTGCACCTGTACTCTTTGTAAAGAAGAAGGATGGATCTTTTCGCATGTGCATCGACTACAGAGAGCTCAACAAGTTAACTATCAAAAATCGATATCCTTTACCTCGCATAGATGATCTTCTTGACCAACTACAAGGTGCCTGTTGCTTTTCAAAAATCGACCTTCGATCTGGCTATCATCAGCTTAGAGTGCATGAAGAAGACGTCCCTAAGACTGCTTTTCGAACTCGATATGGTCACTATGAATTCATGGTTATGCCATTTGGATTAACCAACGCACCAGCTGTTTTCATGGACCTAATGAATAGAGTCTGCAAACCTTACCTTGATCGATTTGTTATTGTATTCATCGACGATATTCTTATCTATTCAAAATCTAAAGCTGATCATGAGCGTCATCTGCGACTTGTTCTTGCACTTCTAGAAAAGGAAAAGCTTTATGCCAAGTTCTCTAAATGTGAATTCTGGTTAAAAGAGGTGCAATTTCTCGGGCATGTAGTCAATGACAAAGGAATACATGTGGACCCATCAAAGATCAAAGCAGTTCAAGAATGGCAAGCTCCACGAACACCAACTGAAGTAAGGTCTTTTCTTGGACTAGCTGGCTATTATCGTCGGTTCATTTCAAAATTCTCTCGCATTGCTGTGCCACTCACGGCTTTAACCCATAAAGGGAAACCATTTGTATGGGGACCCAAGCAAGAAGAAGCCTTTCAAATTCTCAAGCAAAAACTTTGTGATGCACCAATCCTCACTCTTCCTGAAGGTTGTGATGATTTTGTAGTCTATTGCGACGCGTCAGGGCAAGGATTAGGATGCGTTCTCATGCAAAGAGGAAAAGTCATAGCTTATGCCTCAAGGTAACTCAAGACACACGAGAAGAATTACACCACTCATGACCTTGAACTTGGAGCTGTTGTATTTGCTCTTAAGATATGGAGACATTATCTCTATGGTACGAAGTGTGAAATCTACACTGACCACAAGAGTCTTCAACATATCTTCAATCAGAAAGAGTTAAATATGAGGCAACGAAGATGGGTCGAACTCCTAAATGATTACGACTGTGAAATCAGATACCACCCTGGTAAAGCAAATGTGGTGGCTGATACACTTAGTCGAAAGGGTTATGCGAACTCCATTCATCTTCTATGTTCGCAAATTATAACCAATATTAAGGATCAAATTCGAGAAGCTCAACACGTTTCAATAACAGAGGAAGATGTACAAAAAGAGATGTCCTGCGGAGCCGAGCTAAAACTTGAAATTAAATCTGATGGTATTTTGTATTATCTAGATCGTATATGGATTCCTAACCACATCAATCTTCGTGAAACACTCATGCATGAAGCTCATAAGACGCGATATTCTATACACCCAGGAGCCGATAAGATGTATCAAGATCTACGGTACACCTATTGGTGGCCTGGAATGAAGAAAGATATTGCTGTTTTTGTTTCCAAGTGTCTCACTTGTTCTAAAGTAAAGGCTGAACACCAAAGACCCTCAGGACTTCTAGTCCAACCAGAAATACCTGTTTGGAAATGGGAAAATATAACCATGGATTTCATTACCGGGTTACCTCGCACTTCTAGTGGGTATGACACTATATGGGTGATTATAGACCGACTTACAAAATCAGCTCACTTTATTCCTATTCGAGAAGATTTCAAGAACGAAAAGCTTGCTCGTATTTATATCAACGAAATCGTAAGCCGGCACGGGGTACCAATAAGTATTATTTCTGATCGTGATGGTCGTTTCACCTCACGAACATGGCAAGCAGTACAATCCGCTATGGGCACTCGATTAGATCTCAGTACCGCCTACCACCCTCAAACTGATGGACAGTCTGAGCGCACCATTCAAACCCTTGAAGATATGCTTAGAGCATGTGTCATAGACTTCAAGGGAAATTGGGACGCCCATCTACCGTTAGTTGAATTTTCGTACAACAACAGTTATCATTCTAGCATCGGCATGGCACCTTTTGAAGCTTTATATGGTCGAAAGTGCCGATCACCTGTTTGTTGGCACGAAATTGGGGAAGCACAAATTACTGGTCCAGAACTGATCCAAGAAACCACAGATAAGATTCATCAAATCCGAAACAATCTTTTAGCGACTCAAAGTCGTCAAAAGAGTTACGCAGATAAACGACGGAAGCCCTTGGAGTTTAGCGTTGGTGATCATGTGCTTTTAAAAGTATCATCGTGGAAGGGAGTAGTTCGTTTTGGTCAAAAGGGAAAGCTAGCACCACGTTACGTAGGACCTTTCAAGATACTCGAAAGAGTAGGTCCTGTAGCTTACAAGCTTGACCTACCGGAAGAACTCGATAGGATTCATCCCACATTCCACGTGTCAAACTTGAAGAAGTGCCTCGCTGATGAGAATATTCATATTCCACTGGAAGATATTCAGATCGATGAATCCATGCATTTTATTGAAAGACCAGTGGAGATTATGGACTATGGAGAAAAACGTCTACGACGAAGCCGCATTCCTATTGTTAGGGTACGCTGGGAGTCGAAACGGGGACCTGAGTTTACTTGGGAACGTGAAGACTCAATGCGTGAAAAATACCCTCATCTTTTCCCTGCTACTTCAACTGTTTAAATTTCGGGACGAAATTCCTAAAAGTAGGGGATACTGTAACATTTGTATAAATCGGGTCTCCAAAACCCGCTCCGTTTTGTAATCAAATACCAGGTTAAGAAAATACAGTAATTATTTATGGTTATCTTGAGTTTAAACGTTACATAATTAATAAATAAACTAAACTATAAAAATTAAATTGGATAAAAAGTTAAAATAAAATAAATAAAAACATTTGTAGCTGACCGGACTCGAACCCGGGTCAACTGCCTCCAATAACTTAACATCCACTTCCCAAACCACTCCGCCATCAAGTGTTTTCTGATAACTTTAGGAAGACAATTGAATCTTATACGCGAACTCAATCAACCGTTAATGCCATCTGCATAACGGAAATCGGTAAACCGAATCGCCAAATCGGTTCAAACTCGTTAGCTAGCGTATAACCGATGAATATCGGTTTCTAATTAAGTTCAAATTGAATGAACTTAAAGTTTCGGTTTTTGAAACCGAAAAGTATTCAAACTCCAAATAATTCAGGTTCCAATCATTTATGCGATTCAGAACCGTCTCAAATACACTCCATTTCCTTTTCGTCGCGTTTTCAAGTCTTTTGAGCACCAAAAACTGTTCGCCGGAATCCTCTGCAAAACTCGCCGGAAAACCGTGTTCAACACAAACCGGTAAGATTTTCCTCCTTGGCGGTTTCAATCTATTGTTAGGACTCCACTAACATTAATCCATTACTCTAAATCAGTCACAGAAGACTTTGCTGGATTTCTGGGTTCGCCGGAGAAATTCTGGAATTTGCCGGAAACTCGCTAGCTAACGGTAAACACATTAAATCGTGCTAATAATCCATGTACTCTGGTTTAATTTCAAAACTAATTCCTTAATTCTGTTGATAGACTCTCTCAACCGGAGGTCCAAAAACAGAGCTACCTGATTTCGCCGGACTCCTTAAAGAAGACGACCTGTCCGGTATTTCCTTCCCCCAAACTGTTCGGTTTTGTTCATTCAAGCTAGTAGTCATGTTATTTAAATAGTTAAATCAAGAACCAGTCGTTTGAGTGAAGTCGGTAATTGTAGTGAAGAAGATGAACTGAAAACCGGGATAAGACTAAATAAAATTCGGATAATAAACGGGTTAGACACACAGTCCAGCGGTGGACTGTGTGCAAAGTTAACATACACGTCCCGAGTTCGATCCTTACTGCACACACGCTTCACGTAATAACACTCTTTTTATTCATGAACTAACCGGGTTAGAACGGGTAGTTGTTAAGTATAATATAAATCAAGAATATAACCGGGTTAGACACACAGTCCAGCGGTGGACTGTGTGCAAAACAAACTTAACGTTGCGCGATCGAGTCCCGTCACAAGCACCGGTCCATGAGATTAAAACGTTTTGCAAAATAAAGGAATTTTCGGTAAGTTCGAATAAGTATATAAATATAATTAAAACTGGGTTTCTAACAGGTTAGTCACGTAGCTCAGCTGGTAGAGCTACGTGCGCGTGAACGGAAGGTCACCGGTTCGAATCCCGCTTGGCGCAAATAATTACCGATGACCGAACCGGTCAACGGTCAACGGTCAACGGTCAAACAGTAAAAAATAATATTTATTTGTTTATTTTAATTTAAAAATCAATTTAAAATACTTAAAAATAACATTTTTAAAGATAGAAAATAGCCATAAACTCACAAAAATATATCTAAAAATCCCATTAGAATCCTTAATAAAATCCATCCATTTTAATATATTTTCCATTGTTATTTAGGTTAGTATTCCTCGTCGACTCGCTCGTCTAAATCGTGCGCATCTCGCTATATCCAATCCAAAGCACCCAATGTGAGTGAACCCTTCAAATTCCCCGTTTTAATCACGTTTTTGGGGTGTATCATGTGTCTTGTTCATTTACATATTATAACCAAGTTATTGTGCATATATCATATCATGACATGTGTATTAGTTTGTTACTGTTAAGTAGTTATTATTGTTTGCAAATTATTATTTCAGTACATGCAATTGCCGAGGCCGTAGCTCCCCATCCATCGAGGTTGAGTTTGATCCCCATTTTATTATGCGGTTGATCAGGGCTTGCCCGCACGATCGGCTCCGTTGATTGAGCCTTGATCGGTCATTTCATTTTACATTTCAATACATGCAATACGCTCGGCTCCGTTTGATTGAGCCTTGAGTGCACAGTTCAATTTACATTTCCAGTTCATGCAATACGTTCGGCTCCGTTTGATTGAGCCTTGAGCGCACAGTCCAATTTACATTTTCAGTTCATGCAATACGATCGGCTCCGTTTGAGTGAGCCTTGATCGCACAGTTCAATTATGTTAATTGTTATATGCTGTTGGTATGTTCATGTATGCTATCGATTGTTAATTGATGCTTGCCAATGTTTGATTCCATACATGTGCTCTTTTATGATTATGCACAATATTTTATTGATAAACTAACCAGACAATTATTATCAAATGTTTATCTATAAGGTTCACTCGCCAACTTATGTTGACCCAAAAACCTCCTATTTTACACATGATACAGGTGAACCAGCAGCAGCTAGGAACACGTAGGACCTGGATTAGAAGGAATAAAACGATTTAGTATTTGGATTATTTTTGGTTATTTTCCCTTGTAATGAATGGACATGTTTGGATGTTTGAGAAATGTAACTTTGACTTCATTTAATTATGAAACATAATAGTAAATGTCATGTGCTTTGGTGATAACCCAATTATGCCCCGACTCTTATTTCCGCTGCGGGTCGGGGTGTGACAGCTAGGAGCTCTTTCTCTGTCGTTGTGTAGTGCTCCTGAGCGTCGTTCAAAGTCTTGCTCGCATAGTAAATCGGGTGGAAGTGCTTATCTCTCCTTTGACCCAAGACTGCCCCGACTGCGAAATCACTCGCATCACACATCAACTCAAAGGGTAGTTCCCAGTCGGGAGCTACCATGATCGGGGCATTCACCAACTTCTCCTTCAACAACTCGAATGCCTTAAGGCATTCATCGGAGAAAACAAACTGGGCATCCTTCTCGAGGAGCTGAGTCATGGGATGGGCGATTTTGGAAAAGTCCTTTATGAATCGCCGGTAAAAACCTGCATGACCTAGAAAACTCCTAATAGATTTCACTGATGTGGGAGGCGGAAGCTTAGAAATAGGCTCAACCTTGGCTCGATCAACCTCGAGCCCCGCCTGTGAAATCTTGTGCCCAAGCATAATGCCCTCCTTCACCATGAAGTGGCATTTCTCCCAGTTCAACACCAAGTTGGCTTCTTCACACCTAGCCAACATCCTCTTCAGATTCCCGAGACACTAATCGAAAGAACTCCCAAATACAGAAAAATCATCCATGAAAACCTCCATGGATTCCTCGATCATGTCGTGAAAAATGGCCACCATAAATCTCTGAAATGTGGCCGGCGCATTACACAGTCCAAAGGGCATCCGCCGATAGGCAAATGTGTCGTAGGGACATGTGAATGTCGTCTTCTCCTGATCCTCATGAGAGATGGGAATCTGAAAATAACCCGAGAAACCATCAAGGAAGCAGTAAAACATCCTCCCTGAAAGCCTCTCTAACATCTGATCAATAAAAGGAAGAGGAAAATGATCTTTCCTTGTGGCATCATTGAGTTTGCGATAATCAATGCAAACTCTCCACCCGGTGACAGTACGAGTGGGAATCAACTCGTTCTTCTCATTAGTCACCACTGTCATCCCTCCTTTCTTTGGAACCACCTGCACAGGACTAACCCAAGGCGAATCAGAAATCGGGTATACAGACCTGCATCAAGCAATTTGATGACCTCTTCCTTCACAACATCCTGCATGTTCGGATTTAAACGCCTCTGATGCTGCACTACGGGTTTGAAGTCCTCCTCTATCAAGATCTTGGGTACAAAAAGATGGATTGATCCCTTTTATATCCATGATCTTCCAAGCTATCGCCTTTTTATGCTGCTTCAAAACCTCAAGCAATCTACCCTTCTCTTCTTCTGACAACCTAGCAGAGATGATGACGGGTAGTTGAGTCGCACCCTCTAATAAAGCATACTCCAAGTGATCTGGAAGTTCCTTAAGCTCAAGTGAGGGTGGATCGTCAACCGAAGGGCGTGCTTTAGGCTCAGCAACGCGATCCACCACTTCAAAAACCTCAGTACGTGGGGAGCCACATGACCTATCAGACAGGTCATCTCTTCAGCAGACTGGACCATAGCAGGCGAACCAAAAGTCTCTCCTCCAATAAGCTGAGTGTCCACAACTTCCTCCTCAAACGTGCTATGAAGATGATCACTCACATATGTGTCAATAGTCTCGATAAAGTAGAGTGTATCATCATGACTCTGTGGATGCTACATGGATTTCCCTATATCAAAGGTCACTTCTTCATCGTCTACCCTAAGAGTAAGTCTGCCGGTGCAGACATTGATCAACGCTCGAGCAGTGGCAAGGAATGGCCTACCTAAGATGAGAGGAACAGTTTTGTCCTCATCCATGTCCAGGATCACAAAATCAACAGGAAAGACAAACTTGTCGATCTTCACTAGCATATTCTCAACTATACCTCGAGGGTACTTTACTGAACGATCGGCTAGCTGAATGCTCATACGAGTGGGTTTTGGCTCTCCCAAGTCCAGCTTACCAAAAACCGCATAAGGCATGAGGTTTATGATGGCTCCAAGATCAGCTAGTGCATTGCTGACTGACAAACTACCAATCAAGCATAGGATAGTAAAACTCCCGGGATCACTCATTTTCTGTGGTATCTTGTTCTGAAGAACTGCTGAACACTCCTCGTTCAAGGTCACATGCGAAAGCTCCTCAAGTTTCTTTTTGTTAGATAGAATATCTTTCAGAAACTTGGCGTACTTAGGCATTTGAGCAAGTGGCTCGACAAACGGTAGGTTTATATGAAGTTGCTTGAAAAGCTCAAGGAATTTACCGTAGTGTTCTTCCATTCTTTGCTTCTTCAACCTCCCCGGATATGGAACGGGGGGGACATACTCTCTCACTAGCCTTGGGACGTGCTGTACTTGCTGGGTCTCGCCTCAGTTGCACCTCTCCCGGAGACTCAGTCTCAATCTCCTCATCAACCTCATCATCAATCGGCTTTGGTAAAGCAGCCGAAGTGATGGGCTCAGCGGTCTTGCCGCTTCTCAACGTGATGGCCTTCGCAGTAGTATTCGGATTAGGCTCCGTATTGCTTGGAAGGCCCCTCTGTTGTCTCTCAGACAACATCTTGGCAATCTGGCCAACTTGGTTCTCTATGGTCTGCATGGAAGCCTTTTGGCTTCTCAACTCACTCTCGTGCCTCGTGAAACGACCGTCATACTCCTTGAAGCGCTTTTCATTTTCGATTCTTTGAGAATTTTGACCAGCTAAGAGTTGACTAAACATTTCCTGAACACTAGGTTCATTAGTGGAAGGCATCTGCTGAGGCCGAGGTGCACCGTATCCTCCAAGAGCTGGGGGCGTGGAGCGAACCCGAGTGGATGCTGAGTTGACGCTTCAGACTTCCAACTGAAATTTGGGTGATTCTTCCACCCCGGATTGTAAGTATTGCTGTAGGGATTATGCTGAGGACGGTACTGGTTTCCCATAAAATCTACATGCTCGTGCGACGCCTCTCCAGCCGGAAAATTGCCTACATGATATGCTCCCCCACTCAAGGAACCACTCGAGTGGATCTCCATCACTCGATCAAACTTTGAAGATAAGGCATTCATTCATGCTGTGATGGCGGTGAAGTCATTCACGTGATGAACTCCCTGTCTAGAACTCTTCCCTCGCGAGGGCTGCTGTGTCCGATTCTTCAAGGCGCATTTCTCTAAGATCTCAAATGCCTCGTTGGCATTTTTCATGCCTATGTCTCCCCGTGAATATGTATCGACCATCATCTGCCCTTGACCATCCAAACCATGGTAGAAGATCTGACATTGTTGCCACTTGGGCAACCCGTGGTGTGGGACCTTTCTCATGAGCTCTTTAAACCGCTCCCACGCCTCATAGAGGGGCTCATCATCGTCCTGACGGAAGTTAAGAATCTTGGTTCTTAACCGAACAGTTTTCTCTAGGGGAAAATATTTCTGAAGGAACTTCTCAGCTAATTGATTCCACGTAGTGATAGATCCAGCTGGAAGTGAAAGAAGCCACTCTTTAGCTCCATCACGTAAAGAGAACGGAAAGAGCCGAAGACTTATTGCATCCGATGATGCATCATGAATGGTGAATGTGGCACAAACCTCCAGAAATCCCGTGATCCTTGCCATAAAACTGAACCGCATTCTGCAGCATCGAAATGGTACCAGATTTGATCTCGAAATTATTATTATTTATTGTGGGTGCATTGATGCTCGCAGGTAAACCCTCAAGTGAAGGTTTTCCTATGTCGTTTAAGACCCTCATTTCCTCTTCGTCTGCCATTTCTACGTAAACCTCGTAAAGTGTGTCGTCTCCCAACGCGTCTGCCAAAATTGTGGCGGCCACCCTGCGGGCCCGCCCCGCAATCTTTGATGAAAATTGCGCTCCGGTTCTGATGAAGGCTCAACAACTTCATCAACTCGGGTTGAGGACATGCACGACCTGTAAGGAAAAAGAAGGAACACAATGCCCTATGTATACACAAAGATAAAAAGGATTAATTAATTACTTAACATATTTTTTTTTTACAATTAATCATGTGAGACAAATAAAAACAACTAGACAAAATTTTGTATACTTTTCACAATGATTTAACAAGTAACTCTAACCATTCTTGAGAAGACCGAATCCCCAGCAACGGCGCCAAAAACTTGATGTGCGTGAATTAAATATATTTTTATTATTATAGTTTTCGTTCACACATATTGGGTTTTAAAATAGTTTTTACTTAAAACCAACTACAGACACATAGGGCAAGTGTACCCGTCAGGTGGTAGTATAGTTCACTGGTAAGAACCGGATATCAATCCGTGGACTCGGTGTCTCAGTACTAAATTTTCGTTACTTTTAAACCTTTCTAATTGATGAGTTGGTTTTGTTCCTAATTTATCGTGCAAAATAATAAACTACTACTAAACTAGAGAACGACAATATCTAAGAAAGGGTTGCCTAAACTAAGTATCCACAAACAAACATGTGACAACTAAGTGGAGGATCAATGGTGATACAAGCTCTAAGTTAACTAAGTCTCCAATCAAGGTTTCCTAGTTTAATAAACCTTAGGAAAACTAAAATGAAATAATTTGCTTAGTTAATGTTAACCTTTAAACAAGAGTTATTTGTTTGTCAAAACTACTAACTCTACAAGTTTGGGAAAGTTACCATGAACAACATAACAATCACCCTAACTTGCTTTCAAGTAAGTACCACTATCATCATGTTCTTGACAAAAAACCACAAGCATGGTCATGCTAGATAACAATCTTGGCCAAAAATCATCAATCTAACACAAACACAACTATAGAATCCAAGTAAACATTATTATGATTTTTCCAAATCTAAATGCAAGAATTTCTACACATGTTCAAATCATCATTCAAGTCATGTTAACAATTACCATTCCTAGTTTCATGTTATGAATCATGCTAACAAGTTACTAAGATTCAATAATCATAATCTTTACACGGGCTTTCCAACACAACATGTAAGTACTTATGACCAAACATTCAAGAACAAGGACTTTAAGCATGTATAAAAACTCCAAGAACAAGATTCAAGCACAACTATGAAGATTAACAAAAACAATCACCACATCAACTTCCATGATTATCACATATTCATAAGCTTCAACTAGTTTAGACAACACCAAATGTTTAGCCTACAAGGCTCATGATAACTAAGACAAACACAAAGTAATATGGATTGTGCATGAATAACAAGTGAAAATACTAATGTTTAAGACAAGATAATTAGCTAAATGAGTTGGATTATCAAGTGATACAACCTCCTAAAGGCTCCTTTCTTCAATCTCCAAACTTCCAAGATCAGCTTCTTGAGAGAGAAATCCACCTAAATGCTCCAACTCCCCTTCAAATGAGCTGAATTCACGTATTTAAGCTACTGGGCATTTGGCACGACCGTGCCACCATTTGGCACGGTCGTGCTTGGTAAGTGCCAGGTGCCTTTTTCGAGTGTTGACTTGTTTGCTAGCCATTTTGGGAAAATCCCGCTCAAACGTTTCTGAGATGGCATGGTCGTGCCAACCATTGGCATGGTCGTGCTTCCCGGTAAAGTATTCGAAAATGGCTGAAATGATCCCGGGAATAAGCTGATCTCAGAGTGGTTTGGCTTGGCACGGTCGTGCCAGTCGTCAAATCTTCCTGGTTCGCCTAGAATCTGAGCGTGCTGATGAGGGTGCCGATCAAGGTTGGCCTGGCACGGTCGTGCCAGTGGTTGGCAGTTTGCTGGAAAACTCTGTTTTTGCTCCAATTTGCTCCAAAAGCCTTTGTTTCTTTACCGGGCCGAAGCCCGGACCTGCATTTTCACAAATAACTCAAATGAATATCTAAATCAATGAAAATACGACAAGTTCTCGCGTAAACGGAGTTTATTTGACGTTTTAAAGATGTATAAATTCTTATACATCATTCACCGTAACACGCAGATCCTAAATGGACTTAGTTATTATTTTCCATGTTTACGTATCCGTCTAATTTCTTCGCATTAACAGACCACAACTTTAATATTGTTGGTTGCTGACGGTGATGAGGCATTGGTGTTATTTGTCATGGTTTTACGCCCCCACCGCAACGCGGGGGATCTTTATACTAGTTTCAAACAAATGGCAAAGTAAAAAAAAAATGATTATCACCATGAACTTCAATAATGTTTTGCATATGATGGGAATGCGGAAAGAAACCTTAAATTTCAATAAATAATGATTAAACGAATAACATAAAAAAATTAATGCTTTGACTTAAATATTTAATACTAAAGTTGAAGAAAAGTAAAGACAAAGATGGCTTGTGCAGCGAATTAATTCACATGTATCCAGATGGAAATCCCCAGTTCCACCAAGAGTTGCTTAACATAGTTGTACCTACGTTGTGAGGAGATGTGCTTTTGGCTACAATGCATCCTCCTCACGACTAAAAGTTAGTTTTTAATATTATATATAATTACCTATGTGTGTTCCTTAATGCATGCATGAGTCATCTACCATATCAACCTTGATTGGTTTATGTGTCGTGTTACGAGATGAGTCGAATGTGATTAAGCTCATGCTCACATTGGGGGTGATTACACAGGTAGTCTTGAACTTGGTTTAACAACCTGGTATCGACACTACAGATGAATTATATATTAAACATATATATGATGCAAAACCTAGCAAACTTGCATGATATTTATTTCACAGAGGAAGACTAATAAGAATAAACAAAGTGAAGAAACTATCCTATCATCATCTTTAACTCGTATTTTTTTTCAATAAAATAGTGAAATCTTGATAAACGTGTTTTGTTCTAACAACCAATCACCAAAAGGCCTAGTTTCTCGTAAGCTTGAAAATGAATTCAATATCTAACCTAGTAGTAATAATAATAATAATAATAATAATAATAATAATAATAATAATAATATAATAATAACAGCAATAACAACCACAATAATTATTATTTATTGTTTCTAACCGAATTACAAGAATCATCTATTATCTATACAATTAAATATTCTATTTCGCTTTAAGTATTTATATGATGATAAATATGAATATTTTTACTAATATATATTTAATATCATAAACAATTTTACGTGTACATACATGTATAAATGATGAATACACTATATTTTTTAATAGTTTCACCACTAAATGAATACAGTGTAACTTTTAATAATTATCGCAAATTGTTGAGTTATGTAAGATCTGCTGATTATAAAAGCCAAATTCAAAGGAACCATCTTCCCTAGCTGATAGCTCACAAGACCAGAAGTTTCTTCCCTTTAAAGGCTTCCAAAAACAGCTGCCAAACTACTAGAATATAAACTACTGCCTTCAAGATTAAAGAATAGAAGAACAAATTGCTGGATTATCAAAGTGCTGGTCAACAAGTCAATAGTCAAGTCAACTAAAGTCAAGACCAAAGACTAGAAAATCAAGTCAACAAGTCAAAGACCAAGAAGTTCTGAATCTCTAAAAGTGTTGGTTCTCAACCAGCTGTTTTGTGAAATCCAATAGTTCTCTCTATCTCACATCAGAAGCAGCAACTCTATGTAACAATGTAACTATCCAGCAGTTTTGCTAACTGCTGACACTTACATCATTTAATGAGTTGTTAAAGGTCGCTCTCATAGTGACGTCATTAGCAATTCTTTCCTCCTATATATAGTTATTCATTCTTATTGTGATAGTTAACAATTAGAGCCTTTGAACATAAGAACTAAGTGAGAGAGGGTGCACCTGGTGAGGGAGAGTACGTTTGTACCTTGTGATTGTATTACATTCTGATTTGAATTCAGTGAAATCTTTTTCAATCATTTTCAAATCTAGTTGTGATAGATTGGTGTGTTTGTTTATTACTATTTGATTAAATTTCCAATTTAATTCAACTATTTTATCAAAAAAAAAAACACATTACACATGCTCTCAGATCCAATATAAATAATTAATATTATATAAGATAAACATAATAGTTGACTTCCAATTTCAAATCAGAATTTAACTTTCAATTGTATGTATCTATAATCTATAACAATAACATTAATATTTTATAAGATTGATATTTTATAAATAATTAATATGTTATAAGATTAACACTAGTAGTTTTCAAAAACATCATTTTCTTCCTTCCACATGACAGGCAAAGGTAGAAAGGTAAGAACATGTATGTTCTTTTATGTCAGTTATCTTTTCAGGCCCACTGTCTCTGTCTATACCAGTAGTTTCACTAGAGACTGATTTTTCTACTAGTAGTTTTCAAAAACATCATTTTCTTCCTTCCACGTTACAAGCAAAGGTACAAAGGAAAGAACATGTATGTTCTTTAATGTCAGTTATCTTTTCATGCCCCTGCCTCTGTCTATCTAATGAAAAACACCTTCCAATGGTATCCCAAGACAATACACTTCACACAAAATATGCTGACATGTTATATCATCTCTCATAGTGTAGGATCTGAGTTTTATCATAGTTGTGTATTTAAGACATGAAGAACAGACAATTTGTAATTGTAATTCAAAGTAAAGTAAAACACACAAGCAAGAAGTTATATCAAGACTGTGCTTCAATTGAAATCAAATGATTGCAAATACAGTACAATGATTATAAAAACTCCCCCTTTGCCCGATCACACACTTGGTTGTTCGTATAAAAGGAATGAACGTGATCATCAGATCTCAACATGTGAGATCTATTTATACAAGTATGAAAGCTCTGTTTATAATCAGCTGGCGTCACCCTAGTAGTGACATCTAACATTCCTAACAGAAAATATTCCACAGATGTTAGCAAACATCTGTGGAGATCTAACATTTGTTCTATTACATGAAAAGTCTGTTTTAAGCTAAGTATTGTTACATTGAGAAAACCTTTGTTTTTCAAACTGCTATTAGCTTGTATCAAACATTTGTTTGGCCACAACAGATGTTTGGTATTCATGATCAATGCTTTGCTTCAACAGAGCTTTAGCCTTGAACAATAGTTTCTTCTTCTTCAATAGTGGTTCCAAGGCTTTAAATAGAATTTTGAATGTCTTCAAACAGATGTTTTGATTAGTGTTCAAGATTCATTATCTTCGGGAGGAGAATGCTTGATCAATTGTTTATCTCTTGATCAAAAGGTCATGTTTTGGCTTTTAAACATCATCTGCTCTTTTGTAGGTCCAACACATAGCCCATTTGTCTTTCAAAGAGGGACATACATATTCACTCACACATAAGATAGATGTTACTTCTTCACATCTAATCTTGATGATTCACTTCAAAAACTGTTCCTGTATAAAAATGCTCTTAATTCCTTTTAAAAACAATAGTTCTGAGTTTCATGATGGATGACCATGAGAACATTACAAATGAGCAAAATCTCACTGCCATATTCAAGAGATAATCCTTCAAACCAATGCTCAGATGTTACAGAATTCACTTCCTAACCCACATGAAAAGAGGTTAAATCCATCTCAGGTATACTCTGTTGATGAGATTGTATGTATAGCTTGCACTCCTCTGATTGACCTCATTTGGTTATAGATCGACAGTGGAATCATGAGTAAGACCACCTTGCAGGCAACAACACTTTGCTTCCATAGGAAGTCAAAACAGCTAGAAGTCTTCAGTACAAAAGATGCATCACAATTTGTCAAAGCCAGTAATACAACCACTTTTTGTGGGGGCATAGGATTTCATTAAGTTCAATGATGCCAGCATTTGATACTTCTGTATTTGATGAAATAAGCTGAGAGCTGAGGTCTCCAATCTTAAGTAGATGGTCACCAACATGCCTCAATCTAAGTTTAGCTGATCCATGAATATACCCAATAGTTGGCCTCTTATACATGGATTTCGTTGGTATTAGATAAACTTATCTAACGAATAGATTTTATAATTTAATCTTATTATTGGTTCGATACTGTTAAAAATCAAAGCATCAACAGGATGAAAGAATCTGTGACATCCGTCAAAAATCGGATTTACCAAACCGCTTCGTTTATTAACCGAACAACCAGTTAAAAATTTGGGCGTATTTAATGCCCAAATTAATTTTAAAACGATACATAATTAATAAGTATATTGGATTATAAAAGTTATATTTGAAAAAGTATTAAAAATAATGAAATAAAAATAAAACCAGGCTGCCAGGATTCGAACCCGGGTCAGCCAAGTCAACATGGTCAACAAAGTCTTAACTCCCACACTTCCAACCACTGCACCACTTTTGTTCCTTGTTCATTATTAGAACAATTAATTCAAATACACAAACTCGAATTCAAAACTGACGCGCCCAAATCACAGTCGTCGGAAATTCCGACGATTTCGCCGAGATTGGACGGTTTCTTCTGTTTTAACCGACGCATTAACCTTAACATCGGTTATAACCGATGTCCAGTCCGTGACATCAGTCATAACCGCCGGAGAAATATTTAACCGACCAATCAAGACGGTAAACAGACCAAATTCGTCGATGTTCTGCCCTATAAATACACCCTTTAACTTCTGAAAAACTTTTCGCTCACAATCACACCCATTCTCGACGAAATATTACTCGCCAGAAAATTTCTGCAACTCGCCGGAAAACCGAACCCCTTCACCTCTGTGCCTTACTCTAAAAACAGAACACCTAGAGCTCATACCGAAGCCACCCACACTCACCTCAAGCTTCCTGAAGACCCTCTGCCGCAAGACACACGTCGCCGGAATAACCTGCTATCATCGGAAATTTTGCCGGCGAAACAGAGGAGCTCTGTTCGGTATATCTTACACCTAATCTCTCTCGTTTTTATTAATCCACATGTATCTAATCACAACTTACTAAAGAAACTGATTATTTTTGTCAAAACAGTCGGACATCGATTTTGGTTAAGTTTAACGAAGAAGATGAAGTCTTCGGTTATAAATATATTTAATTTAAATCAAGTTATATCTTGAGTTAGACACACAGTCCAGCGGTGGACTGTGTGCAAATAAACACGCATACGTCCCGAGTTCGATTCTTGTCACACGCACACTCGCCTTAATAAAAATGTTCCTTTTTAAAACTAAACCGGATTCACTCGCAAATAAATTTTAAGTTTAATGAAAACCGGAATAATAACCAAGATAGACACACAGTCCAGTGGTGGACTGTGTGCGCGTGTAAATCATACGTCGCGGGTTCGAGTCCAGACTACCGCACCGGTTCTGGAAATTATCAAACTTTTTAAATAAGGCAGAAATGAATTTATCTAGTTTGTATATAAGTATAATAAAAACCAGATTATTTACCAAGTTAGACACACAGTCCAGCGGTGGACTATGTGTCAAACTAAACCACAGGTCCCGGGTTCGAGACCTGTGGCGAGCACCGAGTCATGCATTAAAATCGTTTTTAAAATAAATGATTTTCGGATTAGTTCAATTAGTATATAAATATAATTAGAAACAGAAATATTTCGGGTTAGACACGTAGCTCAGTTGGTAGAGCTGCGTGCACGCATACGGGAGGTCACGAGTTCGAACCTCACTCAGCGCACATAATAACACAATCAAACCGGTCAACAGGTCAATGGTCAACAAGTCAACGGTCAAAAAGTCAACATTTTTTTATTATTGTTATTTATTTATTTTATTTAAAAATCAATTAAAAATACTTAAAAATAACATTTTTAAAGTTAGAAAATAGCCTTAAACTCACAAAAATATATCCAATAATCCTACTAAAGTTGATTAATAAAATCCGCTTATTTACCAAACCATTATGTTATTATCTAGGTTAGTTTTACTCGTGGTTAAATCAAACTTCGTGCGCATTCAACGTCATCAACCGAACGCACCCAATGTGAGTGAATCTTACAACTCCCCTTTTTAATTACACGTTTTGGGGTGTGTCATGTGTCACTAAAATTAACTCGTTTACTTAAACTTGTGCCATACCATATTGTGATCTAAACTTAGAATGTAAATATTGTTTGTAGTTATGTATTTTGTATTGTCAAGTTGTATGTAAATCATTCATTAGGCCCATCAGTTCCTCGTGGGAGACGAGTTGAGCAACGCGTGCCTCAAAACAATCTATTATTGTATGTGTGTGCATTACTTAATGATTAAGTGTTTTGTGAATAAGTTTACATCTATATTTATTCATATGTGGTTGTGCACTTTATTTTATAATCAATTCAATAAACTTGTTCAAATGTTTTTCATAGGATTCACTCGCCAACTTTTTGTTGATCCAAAAAACCATTTTTACACATGATACAGGTGAACAGGATGAAGCAAGGAAAACATAGGAAATGCCTAAGAAGAAAACAATGAAGTCTAGAATGATGTTTAGGACATGATGAAATTAAGATTGTATGTTTCCCTTTAAATTGTAATAATGAATATGAAACGTTATAATAAATGTCATGAGCTTTGATGATAACCCAGTCATGCCCCGATCACCTTTTCCGCTGCGGGTCGGGGTGTGACAGAATCTACGGTTTCTTAAAATGCTTAACTAAATATATATGTTGTTAGAACCATTCATATCTTGTTTTCATTAACTTTGAGAGAACATAGTTTGTTGTGTAACGCCTCGTATTTGTGTACCTTCGTTATTTAGAAAGTGTAACCGCAATTCTATTTATAGAAACATGTACACATCTCTCAACCATCTAATCCGAGACGTTGATCATAATGAAAATTCATACTTGTTATACTTGTTAGACTCTGTCGCTTACATACATGCAAAAAATCATACTTATTATACATGTAATTGATCGTTTAAATTCATACATGAATGCAAATCATACTATTTATGCTTACAATACTTATACGTCATTCTATTATCTTAGAGATGCTTCGACTAACTAAAATAAGAAAACATAGCTCAAAACAAAGCCCTTTGTACGATCTGGCTCACCTCATACGAAGTGACAACCACCTCGCACGAAGTGGTCAACCACTCCGCACGAATTGGTCAACCACTTCGCACGAATGGCCACCTTGCACCAATGATCCTATCTGCCAACTTTTCTTATAAATAGACGCACTTGTTCCCCTTTTCCCCTTCCAAACTTTCTCACTTTCCTCCCAATGTTACAAGGTCTTGGCAGAATTCTAAGTAAGTTACACTCACTAACATCTTGCAATTTTTACAACTTTTCTTCTTCTTTTGCTTCTTTCTCTTTTGTACCAAGTGTTACAAGCTAACCTAGTTCATCATCCTCATTGGATTGGATTATTGTTCAAGCTAGTGAGAACATTGGGAGCCTTGGCTACCCGAATTAAGTTCCACACCACACTTGAATATTTTGTACATTTACTTTCTGTTAATTCATGACCACCTGGTTTGTTAAAAACCTTGTGCTTTGGTGAATCATATAACGAGATTTAATATCTCCATGCTTGACTTCTATGACGAACTTGACTAAATATGCATAAACTATACATAATTTTCATACTTTAATAAACTAGTCGGAACAGAATATTAATCGCTTCTGATTAAGTATTTTGGTTCTCGACTATTCTGACTCGTTCCCATTCACAGAAAACCATATCGAAATGAACGTTAAACGAGCTAAAATATTTCAGAACTGTCACTTCGCACGAAGTGAACAGTCACCTCGTACGAAGTGCAAGTTACTTCACACGAAGTGGCATTTTCCCGTCTTCCTTTTCCAAACTTTCTACCTCAGAATCTGGACCCATCGTCCAAATCAGAATACTCACGCCCTCCTGCATACTCGACTCCCCTATTTTACCTTTAACACTTTTGGGGTGCAACTTATATGCTATATCAACCCACTAAAACACAATACTTTATGCAAATCACAATACGTTCATTCAAACAAACATGCTTAATTCGTATACTGGCAAATTTTTATATACTAGAATCGTATGCTTTATACTATGTCATTAACTACGTACAAGACTCCCTTAACATGTATAGCGTTATAGGATTAACGTACCGCCCGTATTCGTGAGGTCATGTTAAGTAACACAAACGGTCTCTTCATTGCAATGATTAGATTACGCTAGCGGTAAAATTTGGGTTGACATTTGTAGTAGCATTGTTAGTATGATAACGTTATTTTAAGTAAACGTTTATGCCATGTTGAATGATAGACTTTTAATATACTTATTATTCAAACGTATATGCTCGCCAATGCCTTGTGTGTTGAACTATACTTTATATATGTTGCAGAAATATGAGGACGAGGATGATGCATGGAATCTAGAAGGGCGAACTAGATACTCACTTTAATTTAGATTTTGGTTGTACTCGTCTCTAGAATAGGTCGTTGTATTGTACTTGTTTAAATGTTGTACTTGCTTTCAAAGCCTTGTAATCGAATTTTGAAATGAAATGAAATTTTGTTATTCTTAATTATTGTCACAAACTAGTGTTATGATATCTCGAACAATCAAATTACGTCTGCCCCGATGATTCCGGCATCGATTGGGGTGTGATGTGTTGGTTCTGATTTACTTTAAAACTCAACATTGTACATTTTTTTTTTGAATATTTGTACTTTAGTAACAAGCTTTAGTGATTTAAATGATTCTTCCTTATGATAGCTATAACTTTCGCATAATTTTAACGTAAGTTAGAACTAGTATATACATTAAAACTTATGTATACATGTTTTAATGGTAGTTATAATGATAGATCGGATGATTGTACCAAAGGGATATCATTTGATTTAACATTCAATCTTAAATAATGCCATCTTATGTAATTTTGTGTATTGTTGAACAATGAACCAAAAGGCTAGTTGTTTGATGACACATAGTGAATTATTAGCCTAATTTCCATAGATATTTTATTCCTGGTCCAAATGTGTTATGTTATATTTATGTGCTTTACTTTATTCTTTATGTATGTTCATAATAACAGAATTTTGCTAAAGCCAAAGCAAAGCGAAGCCAAAGTTCATGTAGAACAATAAGTCAGTCTATTATGTATGTTCATAATACATGAATTTTGGTCAAAGCCAAAGCGAAGCTAAAGTTCATGTAGAACAATAAAACAGTCTATTATTTATGTGTGTTCCTACTGACTGATTTTTTTATCAAGGCCAAAATTAAGGTAGAACCTTAAGTTAGTTTGTTATATTTTGTGTTATAGTAGACGATATCTTCAATATAATTTTTTTTGTCTGCCTTCCTTGATTACCCTAATTAGCTTACTTCAGTTCTTCTATTTGTATCGATCTATCGTCCACTCTAATTTCAAAACATAATACGAGTGTAGCTTTATGAGAGGTTTTGGTTATCCCTCAATACATGATACTCCTGTTGTTTTGCTTTAGAAGAAACCTATTTTCATGAAATATGAGATAATGTCTCTTATGATAATCAAGAACTCTTTTAATAATTGCTATTATGGTAACTATTCTAGATTTATGTAATACCTAAGATTAATAAGTTTTCTTTAGAAGAATCAAAAGGACCCCTAAGATTATGCATTCACTCTGAATTCTAACTATAAAGTTAATGATATCTGTGAATACATCATAATGTATAATACCATGACCCATAAGATTGAGGAATTACAAATGGAAATTAGTACACCTTTTTCCAGTGCATTATATATAACTTTTCTACTAATATAATAGGTTGCCTTAAGAATCAACTATAACACTCAAAAGTACAAAGGGAACATAAATGTGTTGATTAACAATATACGTAGAGGAAAAAGAATGCCTATAACTAGAAAACAAGATGTTCTTCACCATACTACCACTAAATCTAAAGTGAGGATAGTTCCTAAGATCCAGAGATGGAATACAAGTATTACTTTTCCACTAATAAACACAGATATATAGGAGAAAACTTGAATTATGGGGATACATAATCATCTCATTTATCACAACTAAAACATTATATATATATATATATATATATATAATATAATATAATATACACACACGATATGGGAGAGGATCACGAGAAAACTACATATAAATGAGAAAACTAAAAATGCCTAAAAAACATACAATTTTTTTATATAAATTCGCTACTTTTATATATAATTTTTTTTTTAAAAAAAAAACTTATACTTCACATGTGCGTTATATGTGTACTGCACATGTGCACTATACGTATATGTTGCACATGTGCATTATATGCTTAAAGTTTGCTTTTAAGTTTAGTTTATCTTTTAGGGTTAGGTTTTTTGAAGATTTAGGGTTAGGATTAGGTTTTTTGGGTGTGGGTGGAGGGGGGTTTAGGTTTTTTGGGGGTGCAGGTGGGGGTTTAGGTTTTTTGAGGGTTTATGTTTACGGTTTAATTTTAGGTTTTTTTTTTTTTTGGGGGGGGGGGGAGAGGGTAGGCTTTTGGTGGGATGGTGGATTTAGGTTTTTGGGGGTGGGGGTGGGGTTTTGGTTTTTGGGGGTTGTGTTAGTAGTTTAGGTTTTTCCGTAGTAGTGCACATGTGCAGTACAATTTTTTTTTTTTGAAAAAACGTTTTTTTGTACACTATTTGTAGCAATTTTTAATAAAAAAAAATCAATAAAAAATTGATAATATTTTTTAGGCTTTTTTAGTTAGTTTTTTTTAGTTTTTTCATTTAAACTAGTTTTATCATGATCCATCCCCTATATGATATTTACATACTTTGATTAAAATGGATTATAGATACAACAAAATGAAAGCTATGTATAAACATTATACATTAGATCAATTTATAAGTATTGTAAGACAAAATATGAAAAGTTTAAAGATGAAAGTCGTTCTATACATCCCTCCTAGCACCGACCACCCACCAATAGTCAATTTATAATTGTCTAAAGTTTCTATCAACATAAAGATAAGAGTGAGATTTGTAAACTAGTTATTCATCATTAAAATGTACAAATCTATTTCCTCTTAAACACGAATTTATAAATAGTTAAATTCCTTTATATTGGTTGATCATGTGAAATATTTTAAGGTTATTTTACATTTTATTTTATCCCTTACCATATATATATAGGATAAGGATCCGTTAGAAACCACCATTTAATGCGAGAACCACCAAAAATACTTAAAAAAAATCTAAAAACTACCTACTTTTTTTACATTAAAAAAAATCGCTACTTTTCATCAAAAAATAAATTTAGTGGTTTTTAGATTTTTATAGGTTTTTTTTGTGTAGTTATTAGCATTTAGCTTGGGTGGGGTGTGGAGGTTAGGTTTTTTAGGTTTTGGGTGGTTATGTAGTGGGTTACTTTAGTGGTTCTCGTGGTTCTTATAATAAATGTGGTTCTCGCATGAACCTTACCCGTTGTATATATGTATGTATGTATGTATGTATGTATGTATGTATGTATGTATGTATGTATATATTATTATATATGTATGTATGTATGTATATATGGTTGGGTACAAAAGGAAACACTAAAAAAAAGGAAACAAGGAAAAGTGAAATTAACATGTTAAATAAAATAAAAACTCAATTTAGCATGTTAAAAATTATTTTTTTTTTCAAATTAGATATGGCTACAACCGAAGTTGCCATGCCAAGTAGCGACCATCATCTCGTATACAACAACATTCCAAAACACTTGATCAAATAAAGACTAACAAACCGACAAATGAGAGTGTTGATAAGACGCCGCCACAAAACATAGTGGTTCCGTCATAGTTCCACTTTCGCTCCGTCACCGAAGGTGGTGGCTAGGCTGGATGTCATATTTTATAAATGCAAATTAGCTTTAAAGCGAAACCCAAACCCACAAAAGCAATATATATATAAAGGAAACAACCCATATCTAACACAAACACATGATGAAAGGTTTAAGAAATCCGTCGTGGCTCCGCCACAGAGCAGCCATGGCTCCACCATCGTAGGTGGTGGCCAGCCTCCATGCGAATCGGTCCGTCATACTCTCTATTTCGTCTCATAATCTCTACTTTTACACACATATGTATATGTTTGTTTGGGATTAATATCAGACATTAGAGAGAGAGAGAAGAGATATTAACTTAGAGAGAGAAAGTAAAGATCTGCATCTTAAAACCAAACAAAGCCACAAAAGTCAAGAACACTGTAATGTTCCACAAATCTGTCGTGACTCTGCAACAGAGTCGTCGTGGTTCCGTCACAAAGCGGCCGTGGCTCCGCCACCATACGTGGTGTCCGACCACCATGCTAATCGGCCTGCCACAACTTTTATATTTCTCTCTCTCCCATCATCATCTCTATTTACACACACATATGTGTATGTGTGTGTCTGGGGTTTATCTTAGACGTTAGATAGAGAGGGGTATATGAAGTTAGTGAGAGAAAGAGAAATTAGCAGTTTTGATATGCAATCCAACTTAAAACCAAACGCCACAAAAGTCAAGAAACCATCCCATTGTTTATATAGAAAACAATATACAAGTCCTAAACAAATAGCACAACCAACATTTCTTAGCAAAAACACAAAATGCAAGTAAAACAAAGAAAGCACAATGTACAAGTAACATTGCATAGCAATGTTGCAAATTCTTGTATTATATAATATAATATATAATTAACTTTTCGAATAATTTTCTTCTTTTTTAACTTTTAAGATACGATGTTTATAAAAGTTTAAGTATGTCGTTGTGGCATATCTATTTTTATTTACATCTCGCTATAATTTTCGAAATCGAGTTGTGAATAGTAATATAATTTTTTTTGTCTGCCTTCCTTGATTACCCTAATTATCTTACTTCAGTTCTTCTATTTGTATCGATCTATCATCCACTAAAATTTCAAAACATAATACGAGTGTAGCTTTATGAGAGGTTTTGGTTATCCCTCAATACATGATACTCCTGTTGTTTTGCTTTAGAAGAAACCTATTTTCATGAAATATGAGATAATGTCTCTTATGATAATCAAGAACTCTTTTAATAATTGCTATTATGGTAACTATTCTAGATTTATGTAATACCTAAGATTAATAAGTTTTCTTTAGAAGAATCAAAAGGACCCCTAAGATTATGCATTCACTCTGAATTCTAACTATAAAGTTAATGGTATCTGTGAATACATCATAATGTATAATACCATGACCCATAACATTAAGGAATTACAAATGGAAATTAGTACACCTTTTTCCAGTGCATTATATATAACTTTTCTACTAATATAATAGGTTGCCTTAAGAATCAACTATAACACTCAAAAGTATAAAGGGAACATGAATGTGTTGATTAACAATATACGTAGAGGAAAAAGAATGCCTAAAACTAGAAAACAAGATGTTCTTCACCATACTACCACTAAATCTAAAGTGAGGATAGTTCCTAAGATCCAGAGATGGAATACAAGTATTACTTTTCCACTAATAAACACAGATATATAGGAGAAAACTTGAATTATGGGGATACATAATCATCTCATTTATCACAACTAAAACGTACAATTTTTTTTACAATTTTTTTATATAAATTCGCTACTTTTATGTATAATTTAAAAAAAAAAACTTATACTGCACATGTGCGTTATATGTGTACTGCACATGTGCACTATACGTATATGTTGCACATGTGCATTATATGCTTAAAGTTTGCTTTTAAGTTTAGTTTATCTTTTAGGGTTAGGTTTGTTGAAGATTTAGGGTTAGGATTAGGTTTTTTGGGTGTGGGTGGAGGGGGGTTCATGTTTTTGGGGGGGGCAGGTGGGGGTTTAGGTTTTTTGAGGGTTTATGTTTACGGTTTAATTTTAGGTTTTTTTTTTTTGGGGGGGGGGGGGGGGGGAGAGGGTAGGCTTTTGGTGGGATGGTGGATTTAGGTTTTTGGGGTGGGGGGTGGGGGTTTTGGTTTTTGGGAGTTGTGTTAGTTGTAACAACCGTCAAAACCGGATTAACCAAACTCGCTTTGTTTATTAACCGAACAATCAGTTAAAAATTTCGTTGCGTATTTAATGCTCAAATTAATTTTAAACGATACATAATTAATAAGTATACTAGAATATAAAATTCATTTTTGAAAATTTATTAAAAATAATGAAATAAAAATATAATACTGATGCCGGGTTTCGAACCCGGGTCAGCTGAGCATTAATCAAAGTCTTAACTCACATCCATCCAACCACTCCGCCACTTGTGTTGTTTGTTAACATATTGAAACAATTAATACATAAATTAAATCTGGGAATCAAAACCCAGTTACACAGCGCGCCCAAAACCGCTTTCGCCGGAAATCCCGACAAATTCGTCAAATGTTGCCGTTTCTTTTGGTCATAACGCTTACATTAACAGCCATATCGGTTATAACCGAAATAAAACCATCAATTTCATTCATTACCATAATTCCAATTGAAACCGAAAATAAAATTCAAATTCGGGATTTATCTTTGTTCATCAGTTAAACTCACGAATCTATCCAACTACACTCCCCATTTTTGCTCAGAAAATTTTGCCGCAAGTCGCCGGAATTCTCTGTAAATTAACCAGAAATTTTCGCCGGAAAACCGAGTTCAATCCATCTTTTCTTCTTACCCAAAAATAAGATTATAGAACTCATACTGACATCACTCCCACTCACCTTAAACCTCTGAAGAATCTCTGTCGCAAGAAATTTCACTCGCCGGAATTCTCTGCAAGTCGCCGGAAAACCGGGACTTTCATCTACGCGGTAAATTCCTCGACTTTTCTGTTTCATTCCATTATTAGACAAATTCTAACATCACTCCATCACTCAGAATCAACCCCAGACGACATTGCCGGACTTTCTGTTTTCACCGGAAAACTTTTGGATTTCTTAGAAAGTCGCTGTTAACCGGTATGATCATTCAAACATACTGTTAATCGTTACTCATTAGTTCAATTTCACATCTAATCCCTCCAAACTGTTAATTGATCCTAACAGCCGAAGATCACCAAAACAGAGCCGACGAATCGTTGCCGGATTTCTGAAGAAAGACGATCAGTTCGGTACAACCTTTCCCCAAACCCTTTTCTGTTCAAAACATTGCAATTGTTTATAAATTCGTTAGATTAATTTAATAAATAACTGTTAGTTATCAGTTGTCTGTGTTTTGAACGAAGAAGACGAAGTGTGTATGAGATAAGATAAATTAAAATCGGTTTAATGAACGGGTTAGACACACAGTCCAGCGGTGGACTGTGTGCAAACAATATGCACACGACGCGAGTTCGATTCCTATCACAACCATAACCTCTGTAATAAAAATGTTTTTTTTAGAAACCGAACCGGGTTAACTCAGTAATATGTTAAGTATAATAAAAACTAGAATATTTACCAAGTTAGACACACAGTCCAGCGGTGGACTGTGTGCCAAACTAAACCACAGGTCCCGGGTTCGAGGCCTGTGGCGAGCACCGAGTCGATACATTAAATCGTTTTTAAAATAAGTGATTTTCGGATTAATTTAATTAGTATATAAATATAATTAAAAACCTAAATATTTCGGGTTAGACACGTAGCTCAGTTGGTAGAGCTGCGTGCACGCGTACGAGAGGTCACGGGTTCGAGTCTCACCCAGCGCACACATATAACCGACCGAACCGGTCAACGGTCAACAAGTCAACGGTCAACGGTCAAAAATCAACATTTTTTTTATTATTTTATTTATTTATTTAAATTAAAAATCAATTAAAAATACTTAAAAAATAACATTTTTAAAGTTAGAAAATAGCCTTAAACTCACAAAAATATATCCAAAAATACTATTAAAATTGTTAATAAAATCCATTTATTTACCTTACTTTTTCGTTATTAATTAGGTTAGTTTTTCCTCGTCGATCAATCCTCTAAACTCGTGCGCATTCAACACCATCAACCGAACGCACCCACTGTGAGTGAATCTCTACAAATTCCCCATTTTTAATCACGTTTTTGGGGTGTATCATGTGTCTTACCATTTATTATATTTAAATCATTGTGCATACATCATATCATGAACAAATGTGTATTCAGCTTGTATAAACTGTTTGTGTGGTTATTGTTTAGATTTAATTTATTATTTTCAGTACATGCAATTTCATAGGCCGCCGCTCCCCATTACATTATGAGCGTTGAGCAGTTCCCCATTACATTATGAGCGTGAACCTGGCGTTGCCAACATACGATCGGCTCCGTTTGATTGAGCCTTGATCGCACAGACATTTATCATTTTCAGTACATGCAATACGATCGGCTCCGTTTGATTGAGCCTTGATCGCACAGACATTTATTATTTTCAGTACATACATTTATCATAGGCCGTCCGTTCCCCATTTTTGTTAATGTATGTTATTGTTTGTTGTTGTTTGTTATGGTATGCTATTGGGTTGTTATTGTATGCTAATTGTTTGTTATTGTATGTTTATTTACGTTTGTTCATATAGGAATATTGCACAATTTTTCCGTATTAAATGCAATAAGAAATAAATAATAAATGTTTTCTAACAAGGTTCACTCGCCAACTTTTGTTGATCCAAAAACCATTTTTACATATGATACAGGTGAACAGGATGAAGCAAGGAAAACATAGGAAATTGCCTTAGAAGAAAAATAACGAAGATTAGAAGGATGAATAGAACATGTTGTATTTGTTTGATATGATTGTATGATCTTTTTTAAATTGAAATAATAAATATGAAACATTATAATAAATGTCATGAGCTTTGATGAAAGCCCAATCATGCCCCGATCACCTTTTCCGCTGCGGGTCGGGGTGTGACATTAGTGTATTAGAGCTTTTGACTATAGGGATATAGGATAGGTTATTAGACCCTTAGAGCCTATACTATAGTTGACTAGATTTTAATTGTTTATGTGGTTACATATTGTTTATGTGGTTACATGCAAACTTATGATATTTATTTGTTTCATGTTTATTACATACACAAATGCATGCAAACATTTCCAATATTACATTTTGTGATACATATTGAATTATACATACAGTCAAACATACATACTTACATACACATTCATCATACATATTTCAATGTTCACATATTCAAATCATCTTCATACTTCCGTTATTCAAGATTTTGTCACATTTTTCATTTTTCAAATCTCATCAAAGTGAGTGCTGCGACGGGCATGTAGTAACTGTAAGGGTACAAGTGCCGGTAGTCGGAAGGTCCTGTCTAGGTTGGCATTCATATAAATCCAATATAACGGACCAGTTTGCCTACCTGGGGACTAACGATGAGAGTACGAAGGACCTATTAGGCCAAAGCATGCCACACCAAACGTCGTTCGAACTAACCCCACTTTGAGGTGTCACCGTGTCCACACCTGGATACATTCCGAATATCATACGTTACATACATATTTCTCGATTTTCTTTGGGTTTTAGTGTACGTAACCAGGCAAACACATGCGAACCATATGAAAAACCTGGTAATCATGGGGGCCCACATGATTGCGAAGGTGAAGTATGGCGGCATGCAAGGCCCAATTACGAGCAAAGCCCAAGACATCCTATGGATGTAGTAGATTTATTATGCTATGTTTATTTTATGAATGTTCATTCCTAAATACGACACATGATCCCAAAAACATCCGACTCATACTCTTCATATGTATTCCTTGTAGATGTCTTCTGATTCCGCTCGTAGGAAGATGAGAGCAGGAAAAGCTCGCGAGCGTATGGCTGCCCAAATCGCTCAACAAATGGCTGCCATAATACCCAACATTGTAGTTCAAGTTCAACAAGCCCTTACCGCTAATCCCGTCAATCAAGAAGATCAAAACATTGTCAATCCTCCCCCAAATACCACTAAATGCACCTACAAGCATTTCAAATCCTGCGACCCTACAAAATACGAAGGAACTGAAGGTGTCACCGCTCTTCTCTATTGGTTTGAAGAAATGGAAAACATTTTTCTAAATTGCGATTGCCCCGATGATCGCAAAGTGCGATATGCTACTGGTCGTTTATTTGGAATAGCACTTACTTTGTGGAATATAGAGAAGGCCAAACTAGGTGTTGAAGATGCTATGACTTGGACTTGGGAAGAGTTGAAAGAAATCATGACAAGACGGTTTTGCCCAAGGAGCGAAATCAAGAAATTAGAGGATGAGTTCTATTCGTTGAAACAAAAGGAAGGCGACCACACTACATACAACAAAAGATTCCTTGAGTTAAATCAAATGGTTCCCAACTTGTTCACTCCCCACTACCGTTTGATCGAGCACTACATTCGAGGTCTTCCTTCAAAAATTCAAGACTCTGTAATAAGTACCACACCTGCAACCTTGGAAGCAGCAATGGAGTTAGCTACAGAGCTCACCGAGAACCGTATACGGAATAAAGACTTCAAGGAGGAGAAGAAGAAAGATAAAGCATCAACTGAAATTTCAAACTCCACCCAAACCAAATCCCCTTCTCAACCCATTTCCAAGAGGAAACGAGATGAGCAACTTTTCGCTGTCACCCAACGCAATCAACCAGCCTTACAAGCCGTACCCCTCCAAGCTATCCCAATCACTCAAGTAGCACCCAACTCAACCTACCCAAAAAAGAAACCTTACCTTGGACCTCACCCTCAATGTAACACCTGTTTTTATCACCATCCATCTACCTTACTTTGTCGACTATGTGCGAATTGTGGACGCTATGGTCATTTGAGCAAGGTTTGCCGCACCCCTCAAAACCAAACCTCACCCCCTACTCAAAACATGATCCAAACATATCAACAACCCCAATACCCCATGTTCCCATATGTTCGAGCTTGTTTCAATTGTGGCGACCCTACCCACTTTAGAAACACGTGCCCTCAATTGGTTAACATCATAAACGCCCAAGCTCAAGCAAACCCAGTTAACCAAGCAAATCAAGAAAACCCAACCACTAGGCCACCAGCAAGAGGAAGAGTTTTCAACATCAACGCCAATCCTGTTGAAGATAATGACGGCCCAAACGATACCACCCAACTAGTCCCCTTCACCAAAAATCAAGATTCAACTCCAACCGTTTAGTTTTATGTTTTTCTTTATGTTATCTCAATTTTCACGTGTCTCAATTTTAAATTGGAAATTGATCCAAGGATTTTAATGCAAATTACTATTTCAGTTTTGTTTTATACTCATTGATTTAACATTCATACCATCATACATCTCAACGTATTTCAATCTCATTATTTAAAGAAGTTGGGCTGTGTCTCACTTCTACATAGACTAACCTCTCCATCTCAACAAACGAGAGAGGGACTGTCATCATTCAAACATGTATACTATCAGAATTATGACTCAGGCATTGTTTGTTGTGTTTATTTATGTTTTAGAGTCACATAGAACTAATCATAACTTACGGATAAAGCCAATGAAAATTTGACAAGAATATGGTGGATACGCCGCTGGTACTTCCTATATATAAGTATTCTTGCCAAAGGATCAGAGGCATTGTCAGGCGGTTATGAGAAGTTCCATGTAGGATTTAGTAATGTCTTGGTTGAAATTTGTTTTACACTCCCTGATTTAACATTCATATCAACTCATCATTTAAAGAAATTGGATTGTGTTCCATTTTCTACATAGACTAACCTCTCCATCATAACAAACGAGAGAGGTACTGTCATCATTCAAAGACTCAAGCTTTGGTTGTTGTGCTTATTTATGTCCTAGAGTCACATCATAGAACCAATCATAACTTACTGATAAAACCAATGAAAATTTGACGAGAATATGGTGGATACGCCGCTGGTACTTCCTATATATAAGTATTCTTGTCAAAGGATCAGAGGCATTATCAGGCGGATTGAGAAGTTCCATGTAGGATTTAGTATTGTCTTGGTTGAAGTTTGTGTTATACTCACTGATTTAGCATTCATATCATCTCATTATTTAAAGAAATTGGATTGTGTTCTATTTTTACATAAACTAACCTCTCCATCATAACCAACGAGACAGGAACTGTCACCATTCAAACATGTATGCTATCAGAATTAGGACTCAGATATTGGTTGTTGTGCTTATTTATGTCCTAGAGTCACATCATAGAACCAATCATAACTTACTGATAAAACCAATGAAAATTTGACAATAATATGGTGGATATGGCGCTGGTACTTCCTATATATAAGTATTCTTGCCAAAGGATCAGAGGCATTGTCAGGCGATTATGAGAAGTTCCATGTAGGTTTTAGTAGTAGAAGTTTGGTTTAGGAATATAACCTTATCTTTCCAAACATATCAAAACTCTTGCGCATGAAATCATATTTAGTCAATCAACTTTGTTTATCAATATTCTTTATCATAGGCATCAAAAAGCGATTCCTGACACATGGTACTCAACCCTTACAAGGAACGTTACCGCCTCAAACAAAATTTAAACTCTTACTTCTTTCTAAGTATGTAACTGTCAAATTAAACACCATCCTTTTTAAGACAAATATGCCACTACTTAAATTTCGGGACGAAATTTCTAAAAGTAGGGGATACTGTAACATCCGCCACAAACCGGATTAACCAAACCCGCTTCGTTTATTAACCGAACAATCAGTTAAAAATTTCGTTGCGTATTTAATTCTCAAATTAATTTTAAACGATACATAATTAATAAGTATACTAGAATATAAAATTCATTTTTGAAAATTTATTAAAAATAATGAAATAAAAATATAATACTGATGCCGGGTTTCGAACCCGGGTCAGCTGAGCATTAATCAAAGTCTTAACTCACATCCATCCAACCACTCCGCCACTTGTGTTGTTTGTTAACATATTGAAACAATTAATACATAAATTAAATCTGGGAATCAAAACCCAGTTACACAGCGCGCCCAAAACCGCTTTCGCCGGAAATCCCGACAAATTCGTCAAATGTTGCCGTTTCTTTTGGTCATAACGCTTACATTAAAAGCCATATCGGTTATAACCGAAATAAAACCATCAATTTCATTCATTACCATAATTCCAATTGAAACCGAAAATAAAATTCAAATTCGGTATGATCATTCAAACATACTGATAATCGTTACTCATTAGTTCAATTTCACATCTAATCCCTCCAAACTGTTAATTGATCCTAACAGCCGAAGATCACCAAAACAGAGCTGACGAATCGTTGCCGGATTTCTGAAGAAAGACGATCAATTCGGTACAACCTTTTCCCAAACCCTTTTCTGTTCAAAACATTGCAATTGTTTATAAATTCGTTAGATTAATTTAATAAATAACTGTTAGTTATCAGTTGTCTGTGTTTTGAACGAAGAAGACGAAGTGTATATGAGATAAGATAAATTAAAATCGGTTTTATGAACGGGTTAGACACACAGTCCAGCGGTGGACTGTGTGCAAACAATATGCACACGACACGAGTTCGATTCCTATCACAACCATAACCTCTGTAATAAAAATGTTTTTTTTAGAAACCGAACCGGGTTAACTCAGTAATATGTTAAGTATAATAAAAACTAGAATATTTACCAAGTTAGACACACAGTCCAGCGGTGGACTATGTGCCAAACTAAACCACAGGTCCCGGGTTCGAGGCCTGTGGCGAGCACCGAGTCGATACATTAAATCGTTTTTAAAATAAGTGATTTTCGGATTAATTTAATTAGTATATAAATATAATTAAAAACAGAAATATTTCGGGTTAGACACGTAGCTCAGTTGGTAGAGCTGCGTGCACGCGTACGAGAGGTCACGGGTTCGAGTCTCACCCAGCGCACACATATAACCGACCGAACCGGTCAACGGTCAACAAGTCAACGGTCAACGGTCAAAAATCAACATTTTTTTTATTATTTTATTTATTTATTTAAATTAAAAATCAATTAAAAATACTTAAAAAATAACATTTTTAAAGTTAGAAAATAGCCTTAAACTCACAAAAATATATCAAAAAATACTATTAAAATTGTTAATAAAATCCATTTATTTACCTTACTTTTTCGTTATTAATTAGGTTAGTTTTTCCTCGTCGATCAATCCTCTAAACTCGTGCGCATTCAACATCATCAACCAAACGCACCCACTGTGAGTGAATCTCTACAAATTCCCCGTTTTTAATCACGTTTTTGGGGTGTATCATGTGTCTTACCATTTATTATATTTAAATCATTGTGCATACATCATATCATGAACAAATGTGTATTCAGCTTGTATAAACTGTTTGTGTGGTTATTGTTTAGATTTAATTTATTATTTTCAGTACATGCAATTTCATAGGCCGCCGCTCCCCATTACATTATGAGCGTTGAGCAGTTCCCCATTAAATTATGAGCGTGAACCTGGCGTTGCCAACATACGATCGGCTCCGTTTGATTGAGCCTTGATCGCACAGACATTTATCATTTTCAGTACATGCAATACGATCGGCTCCGTTTGATTGAGCCTTGATCGCACAGACATTTATCATTTTCAGTACATACATTTATCATAGGCCGTCCGTTCCCCATTTTTGTTAATGTATGTTATTGTTTGTTGTTGTTTGTTATGGTATGCTATTGGGTTGTTATTATATGCTAATTGTTTGTTATTGTATGTTTATTTACGTTTGTTCATATAGGAATATTGCACAATTTTTCCGTATTAAATACAATAAGAAATAAATAATAAATGTTCTCTAACAAGGTTCACCCGCCAACTTTTGTTGATCCAAAAACCATTTTTACATATGATACAGGTGAACAGGATGAAGCAAGGAAAACATAGGAAATTGCCTTAGAAGAAAAATAATGAAGATTAGAAGGATGAATAGAACATGTTGTATTTGTTTGATATGGTTGTATGATCTCTTTTAAATTGAAACAATAAATATGAAACATTATAATAAATGTTATGAGCTTTGATGAAAACCCAATCATGCCCCGATCACCTTTTCCGCTGCGGGTCGAGGTGTGACATTAGTGGTTTAGGTTTTTCCGTAGTAGTGCACATGTGCAGTACAATTTTTTTTTTGAAAAAAAAGTTTTTTTGTACACTATTTGTAGCAATTTTTAATAAAAAAATCAATAAAAAAATTGATATGTTTTTTAGGCTTTTTTAGTTAGTTTTTTAGTTTCCTCATTTAAACTAGTTTTATCATGATCCATCCCCTATATAATATTTACATACTTTGATTGAAATGGATTATAGATATAACAAAATGAAAGCTATGTATAAACATTATACATTAGATCAATTTATAAGTATTGTAAGACAAAATATGAAAAGTTTAAAGATGAAAGTCGTTCTATACATCCCTCCTAGCACCGACCACCCACCAATAGTCAATTTATAATTGTCTAAAGTTTCTATCAACATAAAGATAAGAGTGAGATTTGTAAACTATCAACTGTAAGTTATTCATCATTAAAATGTACAAATCTATTTCCTCTTAAACACGAATTTATAAATAGTTAAATTCCTTTATATTGGTTGATCATGTGAAATATTTTAAGGTTATTTTACATTTTATTTTATCCCTTCCCATATATATATCGGATAAGGATCCGTTAGAAACCACCATTTATTGCGAGAACCACCCAAAAATACTTAAAAAAAATCTAAAAACCACCTACTTTTTTTACATTAAAAAATCACTACTTTTCATCAAAAAAAAATTTAGTGGTTTTTAGATTTTTATAGGTTTTTTTTGTGTAGTTATTAGCATTTAGCTTTGGTGGGGGTGTGGGGGTTAGGTTTTTTTAGGTTTTGGGTGGTGATGTAGTGGGTTACTTTAGTGGTTCTCGCGGTTCTTACAATAAAAGTGGTTCTCGCATGAACCTTACCCTATGTATATATATATATATGTATGTATGTATATATGGTTGGGTACAAAAGAAAACACTAAAAAAAAGGAAACAAGGAAAAGTGCAATTAACATGTTAAATAAAATAAAAACTCAATTTAGCATGTTAAAAATATTTTTTTTTCAAATTAGATATGGCTACAACCGAAGTTGCCATGCCAAGTAGCGACCATCATCTCGTATACAACAACATTCCAAAACACTTGATCAAATAAAGACTAACAAACCGACAAATGAGAGTGTTGATAAGACGCCGCCACAAAACATAGTGGTTCCGTCATAGTTCCACTTTCGCTCCGTCACCGAAGGTGGTGGCTAGGCTGGATGTCATATTTTATAAATGCAAATTAGCTTTAAAGCGAAACCCAAACCCACAAAAGCAATATATATAAAGGAAACAACCCATATCTAACACAAACACATGATGAAAGGTTTAAGTAATCCGTCGTGGCTCCGCCACAGAGCAGCCATGGCTCCACCATCGTAGGTGGTGGCCAGCCTCCATGCAAATCGGTCCATCATACTCTCTATTTCGTCTCATAATCTCTACTTTTACACACATATGTATATGTTTGTTTGGTATTAATATCAGACATTAGAGAGAGAGAGAAGAGATATTAACTTAGAGAGAGAAAGTAAAGATTTGCATCTTAAAACCAAACAAAGCCACAAAAGTCAAGAACACTGTAATGTTCCACAATCTGTCGTGACTCTGCAACAGAGTCGTCGTGGTTCCGTCACAAAGCGGCCGTGGCTCCGCCACCATACGTGGTGTCCGACCACCATGCTAATCGGCCTGCCACACCTTTTATATTTCTCTCACTCCCATCATCATCTCTATTTACACACACATATGTGTATGTGTGTGTCTGGGGTTTATCTTAGACGTTAGATAGAGAGGGGTATATGAAGTTAGTGAGAGAGAGAAATCAGCAGTTTTGATATGCAATCCAACTTAAAACCAAACGCCACAAAAGTCAAGAAACCATCCCATTGTTACAAGTCCTAAACAAATAGCACAACCAACATTTCTTAGCAAAAACACAAAATGCAAGTAAAACAAAGAAAGCACAACAATGTTGCAAATTCTAGTATTATATAATATAATATAATATATAATTAACTTTTCGAATAATTTTCTTCTTTTTTAACTTTTAAGGTACGATGTTTATAAAAGTTTAAGTATGTCGTTGTGGCATATCTATTTTTATCTACATCTTGCTATAATTTTCGAAATCGAGTTGTGAATAGTAATATACAAGTAATCGAAGTACGAGCGTAAATGCTATCAAAACTATCTCACGTGTTTTTTTTATAAAGTGACGATATGTGCTCTTTTCATTTATACCGTTGTAACACCTACTATAATCTACGTCTTAGATATAATATTTTTGTAAAGAAGTTGTGAGTAGTAATGCACAAGTAATCAAACCACAAACATACATATTATCAAAGTTACCTCACAATTTTGGTTTTTTGAGTGTTAAGTGATGACGTTTACCCTTTTTTTTTTAAATTATGATAAACTATTAACTAATGCATTCTATTTAATACTACTATTAGGAGCATGGTTGCAGAAGTCGTTAGGCGCCCCTTAGTCGGTCGACCGAGGAGTTGAGAGTACTCGGCCTAGGAGGAGAGTACTCGGGGAGTACTCAGTCATGTTAAATTATGAAGAAATTAGTTTTCGGAAATTAAATATACAATAACATAAATTTACTAATATTTATAACAAAATACGTATAAATGGTATTCATTCTTAAAAATGATAGACATAGAAATTTTGTTTTACTTTTTTAAGTCAAACTTGGCCCGAGTTGACCTACTAGATCCGATTCTGATCAATGTTGATCACGTTTGATCGATTCCGAGTAATTAAGTGGAGCTGAAGAAAGTCGTTTCGGCAAGCCACCTTGTAGTGCTTATTCGGGCACTACTCGGCCTTGGAGACCTTATTTTACAACCATGATTAGCTACAAGGCTGGATGGTGTAGGATAATATTTCACACCGTATTAGTGCCATGTAGATAGGAAGCTTTAAAGCTTGTCACATTTAACACCAATGTAGTGGAGTAAAGTCCCTTATATGTTCATGAAAGGAAAATAGAAAAGTTGTAATTGGTGGAAAGGTGTAGGGGTCATAACACACATTATGACGCTCATCATTGCCTTGGCGGAAAAGTCTATGGCACACGCATCATTGACGCCCGCCATTGCGTTGGTGGAAGAGTATGGCAACCCCCCCCCCCCCCCTCTTTAACCAAGACGGGATAACATTAGAGGCATTATGAGGTTAGGTGGCTAGAGGCGTTATGAGCTTAGGTGGCTAGAGACGCCACTCTACAACATGTATCCTAAAAATTAACAATGCAAGATGGAAGTCCTTGAGACCACTAGGTCCTGGGTTCAATTCCCACAAAGGGGTTTTCCCCAGATTTATTGGATTTCCTCCTGAATTGGTGTATAAACATTATTTTCTAGTGGAGATTGATATGATCGGGTGGTTCCGCTGATGGCACGATAATACTCCAGTGGTCCACCAGTAATCTAAATTTGCAGGTCAAAAAAATATAATAATAAAAACAATTAACAGTCAATGTCTAATATCTAAAAATTTAATATGAAGAAATCTATCTAAACTTTAAAAAGATACATAGATTAAGATTAGTTCATAAGCAATATCTGATAGTCTATAAGTTGCCGAATTAATAAATTAATAAAAGAGTAAACTTTCGTTTTGCTCCCAGTGGTTTGGTCGTTTTAATGGTTTTGCCTCAATCATTTAAAAATAGCCATTTTACTCCCTGATTTGTGTAACCTATCATCATTTTGCTCCCCGCCTTAAACGCCGTTCATTTCCACCATTAAAACCTGGTCATGTGCCCCTCGCATGAGAGGCAATTTTGTCTTTTTCCAATCCCACTCAACCATCAATCCTCTGCTTTCTTAATCCTTGGAAATTCATACCACAAATCAAAATCTGAAGATACAATATACATTCAGATCTAGACATATTGTGTTTGAAGTCAACCATTCAATTCGATACCATGTTTTATCAATATCTCAACTCATTGTCTGGACTTAGTTACAATATTGTGACATTACTAAATTCTAATTAGTAACAAGATTCACCAGAAGCAAAATAGCTAACCAACCACCTAAAGCAGTTGTAACAAGATTCACACAAGCATAGTGTTTAACGCCAACCATTCAAATTTAATACATTGTTTTATCATCATCTCAGTGTCTACACTTGGTTTCAATATTGTGGCATAACCGGATTCTTAGTAAAAAGATTCACACAAGCACACCACCTGCTACCACAACAAACCACCACTACCTACGAGGCTACTACCACCACCACCACACCTTCTCTCTCTCTCCCGCTTTCTCTCTCTCCACAAATATTCCTCTGCTCTTTCTTAATTCCTGGAAATTCATACCACAAATCAAAATCTAAATATGACAATATACATTCAGATCTAGACATATACTTACCATTGCCGCTGCTTGTAGCCGATCTAGTTAACTTCAAACATTGTCGAAGTACCGCCATCACGATTGTCCTCTAAACCCTAATATCTTCGCCAAAGAACGACTGGACCTGCAAGCATCACCATCACCGTCGACTGTTCAAACCACCACCACCATTAGCTTCACCATCTTTTGATTAAGGGTCGCAGCTAGGTGGTAAGGTTTAGATCAATAACCTTGAAACAAACGGGGCGCCGGCAGCTCTAGTGTGGTGTGACGATTGAGTCTTCAATTTCTAAATCCCTTGGTGTGGCAGTGGTATGGCGGCGGTGGTGCGAGTCTAACAAGGATTCCGGTAATCTAGAAGGGAAAGCGGTGGTGGTAGATGGTGGTCGGCAAGTTGATGGTGGTGGTTGGTGGGGCTGAGAAGTTAGAGAGAGAGTAGAGAGAGAGAAAGGAGAGAGAGAGTGTATGTGTTGTTACACAAAAAATTACCAGAATACACTTTATTTTATACACAAAATTACCAAAATACTCTCATGTGAGGGGCACATGACCAGGTTTTAACGGTGGAAATGAACGGCGTTTAAGGCGGGGAGCAAAATGATGATAGGTTACATAGATCAGGGAGTAAAATGGTTATTTTTAAAGGATTGGGGCAAAACAATTAAAACGACTAAACCACAGGGAGCAAAACGGAAGTTTACTCTTAATCAAATAAACAGTCAATAAACTGCCAAATATAAGCAGCCAAAAAAATAAACAGTGGATATCAATAAGCAGGTGCTTGTTTGGTTCGGTTATCATAATATCAGAATCTATAATCTGCGGTTTGAGTAAATTGTTTAATTGTGACCATGGATTGATTTAAAGAGTTAAATCTGAATCTATCACTCTTATACATGCATTTAGGATGTGACATACTCATGTAGTTATGTTAGAATGAACACAAAAAATTTGCTTAAATTCTTTTTTTTAACGGCAAATTTGGATCACTGACGAACCACTGGAGTATTATCGTGTCATCAGCGGAACCACCCGATCATATCCATCTCCACTGGGCATAATGCCTAAATACCAATTCAGGAGGAAACACAATAAATATGAGAAAAACCCCATTGTGGGAATCGAGCCCAGAACCTATTAGTCTCAAAGCTTTATTCCATTACCAAGATATCACTAGGCTATAAAGCCCAGACTTTAATTCTATCAGACGACCCTCACGTGAATTAGATTTTTTAATAATATCTAAAATAATGCTTTGTTAAAACTTGTTAGGAACATGCTTTAGAAGACGACACTTCAAAGAAGAAAAAAAAAACCCTTGAAAATATAGGAAACATCGACCTACGTTCGTGCTGTGATTTGAAGCAAAGAAAACATCCAACCGACCATCAATTTTATTTAGTGGTCGGCTTAAAAAAAAAAAAGAAAAAGAAAAAGAAAAAGAAAGAGAGATTATCTACCAATTTAGAAATCTTCAAACAACACAAGTAAGTTTGCTGCCCGAATAGGTAATATTTGTAAGAAAAATTCTAAAATTTTCTAACATCAATAGACCTATAAAAATGTTCAATGGATTGTTCGATGGCATATTTGTAGAAAGTGAGTGGGACTTTGTTTTATAATAATCAAAATATACAGTACTAATAATACTCTTGTTATTCGTAAGAAATATGATAATGTAATCAGATTACAAAACTACATGAAAAATAAATATAAAATATAATTTTATATGCAACTTAAATGATTCAACATGTATTTGGTGGGTTTACAAAATATACTTTTTAATAGGCTTATTAGAACATGTTAGTACTTAAAAAACCATTTTAAACATACATGTTATTTTGTATATGAATGTTATTTTGTATATGATCAGCTCAATAAAACCTGAGAAACCAAAATATCAAATTAATATTCATTGTTCGGATTAAAGATTGTACTCTAATCATAAAATTAATCCGACTCGTTTGTACTACATAAATATTTCATAAAAGATATTTACAAGATTTTTAACAAAAATTTTAATTAATATTAAAACTTTCATGAACCTAAAAACCTTTATAAGAAGGTTATTAAGATTGAATTAACAATCTTTACGAAAGTCTGTTTTAAGATTGTAAGAAGTGGGTTCACTTTTATTAAAATAATAATTAAAATATATAATAACGAGACTCTCGTTATTCGTTGGAAATTCAATCTGGTTACATAGCTAAATAAAAAATTGTACCCAAGTGATTCAACTGTGTCTTTGGTGGGTGCATAAAAAATCATTCATCTAGTATTCATGACTCTAGCATTTATCTGTTGTTTCATGCTCCTTGACTACACAAATTAGCATGCTAAAAGATTAACAGTTTTAGGTTGAGGATCATTGGCCCTTAAAACAAATTTGTGCTTCCTCTAAAATGAACGCGTCTGTCTCCCAGAGTACAACAACCGGAAAAATATGTATACTGTCGGAAGTGACTCTTGCGCCCGAGATAACACTAGGTGAAGGTCCGTGATCAGGCGGATCTAGACGGAAGTTAGTGCGTAAAAGGTAACCGATTCGGTAGAATGTTATTAAGAATAGAGTAGAAGTAGAGTGCAGCGGAAGTCATATGTTCATTCATACTGAAAGAGTATACATACTGTCCAGCTGTCGGAGTTCCTGGAAAGAATCCGACAGCACCTCCCCGTAGGGATTGCAAAAACTTAAATAACAAATGAACACACACCTATATATAAGCATACAAGTTCGCTTGAAATGTGCATAGGACAAGTTCGGGCGAACTTGTCCACCATATGACAAGTTCGGGCGAACTTGTCCAACACATGTCAACTTCGGCCGAACTTGTCCACCACATGACAAGTTCGGGCGAACTTGTTCCCATTTTCACTATTAGCTCCGTATTTTGGTCGTGTGTTCGATTCTAACCTATACAATATTCAACACACGCTCTATCTAGCCTATTCGACAAGTGCCGAACACCAAGTGCATCAACAGTTTCCCCTTGTTCGTTACTGTCGAAGGTTGATCTTGATCTTCAAAAACTCTAAGCCGTATTTGAATATTCTGCAACTTCAATCAGGGTGTCTGTCGATGTCGTCGCGACGCGTCAACAAATTCCCCCTTAATTGATGATCCGGGCTCGCATTATCAACTTTCAATTCCGCTGAAATCTCCAGTCCAGATCTTTGGTTGCACGGTTTCCGACCTCCTCTGATTTGCTTGATCGACAAATTTTCTCGAATAACCACCAACTGGAAGCTAATCTATGCAGCAGCTTCTCCATTTCGACGAAAACCGCATCCAAGTTAAGTTTTTGAATAAGCGTTGAGCATCGCGAGTTTTTCCGCACACTCCTAAAATATCAAAAACTCAACCGGCAATTGATAGAAACTTCGAATCACCGCATCGGAAAACTTCAAATCAATGAATACCCTCGAAAATCTGAAATCCTTATTTCCGTAATCGCAGTTAAGCACCCTTCAGAAAGATTTGATCAGCAAATCTCGGTAATCTGCTCAATCAGCAAATCTTCATCGGAAACAGATAATCTGGTAACACATCAAATCTGAGAAACACACGTCCGTAATCAGAATCACATTCTTCTTCAGTCACAATGCCAGATATATAGCTATCTCTGGTAGACCAGCTCAACTTAATCAACAAACATCGTCATCCAACGGCGGTTAGTCCAAAGAGAAGAATGATTCATCTGCTTGAAGACTAAAAATAATGGCCACCAAAGGCTAACATCAGTTATATCTTGAATAACTTCATATCTCTTTGGTAATTTTGAAACTATCCGATCCACGGAGCTAGTCATTAATTCCTAAGATCATCACAGAACGTTTTGAACGTCCTCAGTTCCTCACTGGTACTAATGACTGCTAATCCTGCTAACTACCCCTTCATCGGAGATCAGGACTCTAACCCTTAAGCATCAATCTGTATCATTGTCTGAAAAATCGGAACTTCTTTAATCACGGAATCCCAAATGTATAGCCTATTTTTCAGCAACCGTACACAACTTTGTCTAAAAAGCCCATTATACCATCTTCCTTAATCATGGTACCCGTACAACCCGGGCAACCGAAACTACAAAGCATCCTTACCTCCTAGCGGTTAGTCCAGTCAATAATTCATATGCAAAGCAGAGTTAAAGATAGGCAGTCGTATGTGCTTCCAAACCGTACGCGCGACTCAGTGTCAATCCACAACCATGACCTCAGAATCTGATAAACAACTCCTCCAAACTCAGTTATGTAACCACCCGCTTTCAAACTAGACATCAATTTGAAATACCCAATGAATCTCAATCCTCTGCATTTCTGATAATCTGCAATCGGTAACCACCCGGATACTGTTGCAGGAGTCACGAATTTCAAAAATGCCGTAATCTTCATATATCGTAAAAATTTTATTCCCATCATTTTTGCAAATTCTGACCATACTGAAATTTTCACTGGAATTCCCCCTCAAATCCGGAACTTTCAGTATTTAACAAATGCGGATTTAACGTTTAGGCCCATTACTAATCACTATACCAAAAGATCAACATTCAGCTGTCACACCTTGGTCGTAGCGGAAGCGCAAACGTGTGACTATGAGGTAATCATTGCATCCAATCGCGTAAAACACAAAATAATTAACAACGATGCCATATCATATATTAAGTTGCAACAAACATTACAAGTTTTGTAAAAACAAGTTTGCATAAGTTCAACGCGTTCAAGATGTTACCCCAAAAACATAGTTGTAGTTACATTGCATCACAAAAACAAGTTTGTTATCATCATAAAGTAAACCAAGGTTTTGACTCCTATATACCCATACAAGGTTGGATATAAGAGGCAAATCCTTCAAAAGTGGCATCCGTTGTTATATCATTCTCATTTCCCGAAGACTATCATCGGCTCATGTCTTGTTCCCTGAAATACATGTAAGTTTGAAAACATCAACAAAAGTTGAATGAGTTCATGTAGTATTGTTTTCGTATAAAATGTCATCAGTATTAAAATCCATGTATGTTATTGTTCACTTACCATGGGTTTAAGGATCTATCATGGGTAGCTAGTCCGCTGACATTATGTGCCATAAGTAAGTAAATAACCAAACCAAGACAATTTTGTCATCAATTAGGGCTTACAAAAGCACTCCATGGTTAACAACTAGGAGTGGAGCGTGTCTCAAACTCAATAGATCTATACCTTTTGCACCTTGGTCACTAAGTGATTAATGTTACTATGTCATAATCCTACTTACGCACATCGATCATTGTCATCATCTAAACCCGAAGCTAACATACAATTTGTCATAAACATGTATTCCCCCCCAAGTGTTATAAAACCAAAAACGTTTAAAAGAAAAGGGGGACATGAACTCACTAGTTTGCGTTCCGTAAAGTCGTACTAATGTAATGCGAGTGTCCGAGTACGCTTGTAACCTACAAGTGTACTGATTTTATTAGACACTTAGGTCGGGTTTGACCTCGTACAAGTTATTCATCTTGAATTAGTGTTATATATTCATTTGTTTTCTTTGAACAACTTTATTACTTTTATAGTGTTGGTAGTTTGTGTGCTTTATTTTATTTATGTATATATATATATTTCTCAAATATATATATTTGTTATCAAGTAATTGATCATGTGTGAACGGGCCTTGCCCTTCACCTGTCCTCGTGCCTTGCACGCATGTCATTGGGCCTAGCCCATGTCATCTTGTCTTCGGGTCTAGCCCTTGTTACCTTACCTTTGGGCCTAGCCCATGTTATCTTTGTCATTGGGCCTAGCCCATGTTATAATTTCATTGGGCCTAGCCCACTTAGTTTATATGATTGGGCCTAGCCCACTTAGTTTATACGATTGGCCTAGCCCACTTAGTTATATCATTGGGCCTAGCCCACTTGGTTTATATGATTAGGCCTAGCCCAAGTTATGTTATCAATAGCCTAGCCCATATGTTATATGTGATTGGGCCTAGCCCATGTTGAAATGTGATTTGGGCCTAGACCACTATCTTCTTGGGATCCATTAAGTGTTGAGATTGGGCCTACCCAAATGTTTATATATATTTGGGTTTTAGCCCAATATAACTAATTAGAGTCCATTTTAGTTATATGGTTTGGGCCTAGCCCATTTGCTTATGTAATTTGGGCTTAGCCCATTAACATAATTTGAGTCCATTAGTGGGAATTACATGAACCTAATTTAAGTATGTTTTGCAACACTTAGAAACTTTTATGTTTTTAACTTTCCGGATTTTTGTTATCGACAATATATATTAGTCTTGTGCCAATGAAAAGTGTATATCTTTTTAGAGACATTGTCGTGACCATTTTCAATATATATTTTATGTTTGATAACGCCCATGTGTTTAAATATATTAGTAGCTCGCCCGTATCCGATCCGTTCGTTTATCCGTTTCGTGGTAAGCCTTTGGAATATACATAGGAATGTATATATGTACTTTTATGTCACCTTCATACTTATTTCATGTGAGTAGTTCTTGGTATCGTGAGGGTATTATTTCGGTTCCCCTAAGTGTATCTATATATATACATAACACATAATACACACACTTAGGCACTTTTTCAAAGTATATAATTTTCATCCAAAAATTATATATATGTTTTATTATTATTATTATTATTATTATTATTATTATTATTATTATTATTATTCCCACCACTTATTTTTACTTAAAAATATATTTTTTTATGTTTTCAAGAATCCTTACACATTAAAGACTTAATCATTTCCATCAAGTGTTCCATAATGACGTTTAAGACCACTAATCGCGTTTAACCTTGCTAATCACCCATTAATTATACTTTTAATCGCGATTAGATTTTTAGAAAAATCTGCCATAGTGTACCCTAAAACTATGGCTTTTTCCACGTTTTTAAAAAAAAAGTATTTAATCCATTAATCAATCCACAAGTCATCACTAATCAAAGTTTGTAAATCTTCCAAGAATCACTTTTAGTCCATTTAACCCTACTTAAACACTTGTTTCTTTATTTAATCTAAAGATTAGTTCATTAAGTGAGTATGATGATCTTTCTTGATTTTAGTATAATCATGTTTAAATCACATATTCATATTTATCATGCAGGGTGATCACAAATATAAAATACTACATGAAACTAACACATGATCATCATAAACATAAACTTTGAGTCGCTAATATTAAAAAAATTATCATAAACAACATGATTATACAAACTATCATACTCCAATCTACTTAAAACAACACATAATGTAGTTATATTTAGTGTTCTTTAGTTTGTGGTTAGGGTTTTGTTTGTGTTCATCTTTTATATCAAGAATACAACTTGTACTTTCATAATCTACTAGTAATATGGGTCATAAGTATGGTGTTTAGTAGACTTACAAAGTGCACAAGCTAGATTAGAAAATAAAAGAGATTAGGCTCCCAAGAAAGCTCCAAATGATGCTCCAAAGTTACTCCATGCTTAGATGAACTTGTGAGGCTTATTTTAGTAGTAAAATGTGGTGTTTAATGGTTGATTATGGTGGTGTAAGGTGGTGGTGGTAAAACCGTGAACAAGAGAGGGGTAAAGGGGTTTTTTTTAGATGTTGGAAATTGATAAATGAAATGGTAATGTTATGAAGTTATAAGGTGTAATCTTTCTAAAGTCAATACCATCTTTTCACTCACCATACCAATCACTTACATCTTTGAAAAACTTGACAAATTGGTGAGGCCATGGGGCCCACCAAAACCGTGCACCATAGGGGGGGTAAAGTGTAAGATTTTTGGTGATTAAGGCTTAAACTTTAGATATTTTAGTAATTAGGAGGTGTAGGGTGGTTAGGGTTTTAAGCACCTCATTAGTATGGTAACTAGGGATTAGGGCTTGTATTAATACTTAACTAGTCCACTAGACTAGTTAAAATGATTAGTTACTAGTTTAAGCGCTTCCGATTAAGTGTCGGTGCACTAACGGTACTTTTATGTCGTACCGACGAATACTTCCGCAAGTTGTTTTCTTACATCCGCAAGTTATATGAAGTGATTTTGGATCCCAAATATGTTTAACTAGTCGCTAGATGCTTCGTTTGCTTGATATATGGGCGGAAATACCATTTACTAGCTCGTCGGGTCGCTAACGGACAATTATTTATGGTTACTGGAAGCTTATAACTTTGAATATTCCCAAAAATTTTTAGTGTGTTTTACCTCAATGGACATAATTCTGGAGATCCAGAATTGTTTAATTACTATAAGGGACGAATTGAAAAGTGTCATGTTTTTAGCCGATCGGATAATATGTGTTTAGGGCGTCCATACCGGAAGGTTGTGTAATATTAATAAAATTATTCCCACATTAGTGTATTCATTGTTATATGGACTCGGTTGTATATGTCATGTGTCTTGTTTGTAATCTTGTTCCATTTCAGTGATTGCCGGCATACACCGCGCAATCGTAAGTAGTGCGTTCCGCACCTTCTACCACACTTTTAGGACTAGATTTCATAGTTTTTTGACATGTTAGAAACCAATAGGGGTTTCATCAAGTTTTACACGCCCTATCACTTGTTGTGCAATGTACGAATCCGTTACACAATTTAATTACGTTTAAAATGCATGAGATAAATAAAATAAAATAGGTGATTAGATTGTACGGAATTACCGGTTATTTGCCATTTGTCACATCAGCATCGGTATCAGTGACTATCCCGATATCTTCACAATTTTGCAATCGTATCATCAAATCTGTACTCTGAAGCTCCAGACGGTGTCCCCGAACATCCCAGTTCGGTCATCGAAAACTCAAAGAAATTTCTATCGCCAAATTTTTTCTGGACACTCATCCCATCAATATGATCAACAATTTTTTAGGCTCATTGGACAAGTTCGGGCGAACTTGTCCACAATGTTACAACTTCGGGTGAAGTTGGTCACCAAACGCCAAGTTCGGGCGAACTTGGTTGGCCAACACCAAGTTCGGGCGAACTTGGTCACAACTTCGGGCGAAGTTGTTCCTCCAAAACCAGCCTTTTTCACATTTTTCGATCAAAAATCCTTATTTCTTCGAATTTCGAGATGATTCCACCATAGTTCTGGTCGAAAATGGTTTTCTAACAATCCTATCCGTTCAATTTTACTTTTTATCTGTGGATTGTATGTTTATTTGATTATTTACGTCTAAAACCCCTCCTAATTTCCGTAAATGTCCAAATTCATGAGCGTAGGTGATAACCGTAGCTCTGATACCAGTTGAAGGTCCGTGATCAGGCGGTTCTAGACAGAAGTTAGTGCGTAAAAGGTAACCGATTCGGTAGAATGTTATTAAGAATGGAGTAAAAGTAGAGTGCAGCGGAAGTCATATGTTCATTCATACCGAAAGAGTATACATATTGTCCAGCTGCCGGAGTTCCTAGTGAGAATCCGGCAGCACCTCCCCGTAGGGATTGCAAAAAACTTAAACAACAAATGAACACACACCTATATATAGGCACACAAGTTCGCTTGAAATGTGCATAGGACAAGTTCGGGCGAACTTGTCCACCATATGACAAGTTCGGGCGAACTTGTCCAACACATGTCAACTTCGGCCGAACTTGTCCACCACATGACAAGTTCGGGCGAACTTGTTCCCATTTTCACTATTAGCTCCGTATTTTGGTCGTGTGTTCGGTTCTAACCTATACAATATTCAACACACGCTCTATCTAGCCTATTCGACAAGTGACGAACACCAAGTGCATCAAAACCAGGTATAATGATGTTCTAATTTATGTGGAAAATATTAAGATAAAGTTGATGGTGGGAGAAGATTTAGAAAGTAGTTCTCTCTAAATTCTATAAAAATGTGTATACAAAAATTTCTCTAGCATCTCTTTTTCCTCTCATTTTCTCTATTTTCATTTTCGTTTCCAAATCATAAGGTTCTTTTTATACTCAAAATCAAAACTTCATATTTAATTTCTATTGTTTAAAGATAATTGTAACAACAAAAAACTTCATTATCTAATTCTAATAAACAAACCTACTTAATGTCACATGGCAATTTCCCTTTTTCCCTCAAAAATACAATTCCATATTAATCTAATTTACATGTTACTTTTATTTCAAAAAATTATTATTATATTAGTTACGTAAATAATATTATTTACATATTTGCAACAATTTACATCATTAAGCTTCACATAATCTCATTGGTAAATGTAACATAATTTTTTTAGAGTTAAATGCTTGGTTGGTCCTTGTGGTTTGCAAAAATTTCAGCGTTGGTCCCAGTGGTTTACTATTTACACTCGTGGTACCAAAACTTGTAAAAAATGAACTCGCTTGGTCCCTTGCCCTAACTTCAGTTAAATAACTCTGTTAAAAACCCCACGTGCTTGGCACGTGAGGGCAATTTCGTCCATGCAGGGACCAACCAAGCATCTTCTTCAACACAGAAACAAAAGTAAAAGAAAAAGAGTAGCGTACTTTTTACTTTAGCATGGCGTCACTCCCAATTCAACCGGCAACGCGCCGCTGCAAGCCGTCGCACGTAGCCCCTGTCTCACTAAGGCTGCTGGAACCCGCTGCTCTCACGCGTCTGAATGCAAGACGCCCACGCAGGATTATTGTCGGCCTGCTCATCCGACAACCCGCCACCATTGCCGATCACCGTCACCGACAAGCTTGTTATCAGGCGTCTCACGTCGTCTATAAATAGGGATGAGACTTAAACGTCACAACCCAATCTCAACTCTCCATCTCTCTCCCTCTACTCTGTTTCTTTAAATTTTCTAGTGACGAACAAAATTCCGGCAGCAAGCAAACCGACACCATAAAACCCAACATCGACGACACCAGTCATCATCTCCACCACGCGCCACCTCTATCGACCACCGGAAGTACCACCGAAACCTCCAACCAAAGTTACGTGATTCTCCGGCCACACCAATTTCTCGTACCTGTGCATTTGTGCAACTAAGGTACCAAACTGAAAGCCAATGATTAAGTTATGACTGTTTGTTTTATACATTTAGGTATAGATTAATGCTTGGTTGGTCCCTGAATGGACGAAATTGCCCTCACGTGCCAAGCACGTGGGGTGTTTTAACAGAGTTATTTAACTGAAGTTAGGGCAGGGGACCAAGCGAGTTCATTTTTTACAAGTTTTGGTACCACGAGTGTAAATAGTAAACCACTGGGACCAACGCTGAAATTTTTGCAAACCACAGGGACCAACCAAGCATTTAACTCTTTTTTTTATTTAAAATTATATAACCAAATGCTTTTTATCCACTTAACAACTTTCAATTTCAATATGATCATATATTTATCAGCTTCTCATAGATCAATCACAATCTCAATTCACTTTTTTTCTTAATTCACGATCTTAAGATTGTCTGTTTATATATAGGATTCGGTTCAAATGAGAACCACCACGAGTTGCCAGAACCGCGAGAACTAGGTCATCCAAAAGGTTTTTCCAAAATTTTTTTTCTCAAAATTCGTAAAAACAATCACTTGTTTCAGGAAAAAAATGAAAAAAAATGTCGCATACCCATATTACATGAGGCGTAAAAAAATATTTATATTCTTCCAAAATTTACATCTGCCGTAAAAAAAACTTGCATCAGTCAACACGACCGATTCGTCAATTTTTTTTTACTTTTTTCTTACATATGTGTTTATAAGTTTTTTCATCTACGTTTGTGAAAAAAAAATTTTGACCCAACTCGCGCCGAATCAAAAGGTTCTCGCGGTTCTCACAACTCAATGTGATTCTCATTTTACCCTTTTCCTATATATATATATATATATATATATATATATATATAGTATGCATCATAACCATTAATAATCTTTCAAAACTTAAGATATAGAAAAGAATCACCTAAATAAATATATAATCTTGTTTATCATCATAATTAAATATATATCTTATGAATTCTAATTTTCGTAAGATTAAACATTCATGTAACATTATTAATCAATAGAAATATTTATTTAACGGTTTAAAGCACTTAGATAAGAATTTTACTTTAATTATTATGTTTATGGTTAATCGTTTTAGAATCATTAACGGTCTAGAATTTCATGGAATAAGCATGGGAAAATATTTATAGATTTATATGCAATTTAAATCACTATGATTTGAAGCATGTCATAAAAATAATTTAGTTATGTAAATTAATGTACACCTTACTATAAAATTACATAATTCTATCTTTAAATCCATGTATTACACGGGGGTTTAGTGAGCCAAATAAAGGGTTGATTTGATTCATGACATGTTAATGTCGTATTAAATATAATAATAAGACATAATAAAAACCTTCATCGTGATTTTTAAATCGAGATTAAGATTCATAAAACCACCAATAATTGATGATAAAGATGAATTTATACTAGAGTCACCAAAGTTTAGAAATGTTCACTTCAACCACACAACTTCGAGCATCGATATCTAATTCATTAATTTTGTTTTTTTTCTTCTATACAAACTATTAATTTTGTTGCATTAATTTTTGTCAAGTTACAACATTACATTTATCCACATCTATATTAGTGGGATAGTTAACACACAGACTTTGATAAGAAAAATATTAATAAACTGTTCATGTTAATTTACATATAAATTTTATTTATCTTATTTTAATAGAGGGAATAAATATCGTGTAACTCAGACCTTAAAACTTGATTTAAAAAAAGTTAACAACAAAATGAGTGATTAAAAATCTGAACTTGATTTATAAAAAGAAATAGGCTTTTTTTATATGATTCTCAAAGAAATAAGTTACGTGAGACTAGAGATGGGCATAATCGGGTTTTATTATTACCCGGAACCGGTTCCAACCCGGAACCGGTTCTGCTTGGATGTCATTGGAACCGGGTATGGTGTGGAACCGGGTCCGGTTCCTACCCGGGTTCACACCCAAGAATATGGAACCGTGTAGAACCGGGTACGGGTATTATGGAACCGGGTATGGTGCGGAACCGGTTCCTGATAGTGTTCAGAACCGGTTCCTGACAGTAAAAACCTGACTTTTACTGTTCAGAGTTTTACTGTTCAGAACCGGTTCTGAACAGTAAAACCTGACTTTTACTGTTCATAACCGGTTCCTGACAGTAAAAACCTGACTTTTACTGTTCAAAAACCGGTTCCTGATAAAATGTTACCGGTGGAACCGGCTCCTGATTAAAAAATCGTTTTTTTTTTATATAAACCCCTTCCTACTTACCGGTTCCTGACAAATGTTATCGTTGGTGTTTTAATAAAGTTTGTGTAATGTTTCTTTCTATTGTGTTTGTTATGTTTGATTTTTATTATTAGTTACATTGATAAATAAAAATAGTAACAATAATCGGTTAAAATTAAAAAACAAATTAATCGGTTACAATATATAAAAAAATTAACCGGTTACAAAAAAAATAAAAAATTACTCAGAACCGGTTCTAGTAAGATTTTATTTCTTTGATCGTTTACTAGCGGCAGGTGCAACACTTTCCGATGAGTTTCTCGTAGGTGCGGGTACCTCGGTACAACCGTCGTCCGAATCGTTAGTCTCCACTTCTTCGTCCTCCTCTTCGTCAACAATTTTATGCTCTAACTCAACTTCATCTTCTAGACTAGTTTTATGTTGAACACGATCAACGGCATCCAAATGGTCCTTTAAGCATATTGCCATCTCTAGCGATTCCGGAGTTAGTCTTGTTCTTCTAATTGACAAAACCCTGCCACTAAGAGAAAACACACTTTCCGAAGCTACCGTGGAAGCTTGGACCGTTAGTATATCACGAGCCATGGTGGCTAGAATCGGGTATTCGGATTCTTTCGATTTCCACCATGCCAAAACATCAAATTTCCTATACTCCTCGGTGGTCATAGTAAGCGAATACTGATTTTTTTATATCTCCCAAGTTCACTTGTTGGTTCACTACCCCTTTGTTGTCTAGCGGTCTCGTCTCTAACGACATTCAACATGGTTATAAGTGGATCCCCGCTTGTTTCATCGTTAGAGGCCGTGGACCGAGACTCAAACAAATTTGTATGATTTTTTTCACCATATTTTTTTAAATAATGATCATAAAGTTTGGCCATACACTCATTGAATATTTTTTTTGTTTTTGCTTTTAAAGTTGGATCCTCCTCATGCATATCCAACTTGTCATAAATTTCATCAATTAAAGCTTCAACACCCGGTACGTTTAAAGCTGGATTTAAAGCAGCGGCACATAGAAAAACAGGTGGTAATTCTAAAAATTATTTTTTAAATTTTTGAATCATTGGTCTCGTCATATTCCTTAACATGTCACTAGAATTTTCAAACTTTTTAAAATTAGTTGTTATCAAATACAATTGGTCCACAACTTTAGAACTAGTAGGATAATAAACACCGGAAATCAAAGTCGTTGTAGTTTTAAAAACTTGTAAAAAAGTACTTAGGTTATTAATATTTTCCCAAGCCGTGTCGGGAAAGGGGACGACAAGGTACTCATCACTTAAAGTTGTATGAAAAGATTTTAAAGTGCCCATTTGCTTTATAGCCATTTCAAACATATGACAAGTTGAATTCCAACGAGTCGGTTATATCCCAATTCGGTCCAATAATTTTTTGGTTGACATCTTTACAAAGTTTTTTATATTCTTGATATCTTTCTTTTCCACTTTTGAAAACATCTTGGAGCATAGCTCTAAATGCTATAATAAAATCCGATACAAATTGATATTTTAAATCGGTTTGCACTACTAAGTTAATAATATGTACAACACATCGTGTGTGAAAAAAACACCATCAAGTATTGGTTTGTACTTCAACTTTAATTTTTCAATCGCCGTTGTGTTGTTTGAAGCGTTATCAAAGGATATTGAAAAAATTTTATCTTCTAAACCATATTTAATTATTGTGCCATTTATAATTTTATAAATATTTTCTCCCGTATGAGGAGAAGGAAACTCGTCAACGCAATCGTACGCTTCATCATTTGCCATGTATCGGGATCAACCCAATGAGCGGTGACACATATGTACGATTCCGGTAAACCATGTGGAGCCGACCACACATCACTAGTTAGGTTTACACTAGTTTTTAAATTCTTAAAAAAAACAATTAAATCTTTTTTTGCATTTTCCCATAAACTTAAACAAAGACGTTTTAAAGTGCGACGACTTACATGTTTATAGCGAGGTTGTAGCGTCTCCCGAATAAGATTTGTAAGATCGGGGTCGTCGAAGTATCCAAACGGCAACGCTTTTTGTATCACCAACTTCGCCATCGGATTGGGAGCTAATTTTTGCTCATAACGAAAAATGGTACCATCTTTGGATAGTGGAACTTGAGCGGATGTCATTTCCTTTAAAACTTTGCAATACTTATTAATATGCTTCGTTAACGTTGAGTTTGATTCCTTGGCTAATAACGATCCACAATGTTTACATTGAGCTTTTTGCGAGCCGTCACTCATCTCGACCAACTCCCAATTGCTCCAAACTTCCTTACTGCGATTATGAGACAATGTTCCAACCACATATGGAACCGATTGATCTTGAGGAACATTGTTAACGGATTGGGAATTTGCGTTTTTGGAACTCTTTGAGGCCATTTGTTGATTAGAATGTGAAAAAGAACAAGAAAGAAATGTAACAAGAAGAATAGATATGAGAAATTGTGTGCTAAACAATAGATTTCTAAACAATATATATAGAATCGGTTCCAACGGTCAGGAACCGGTTCCAACGGTAACATTTTTAACGGCTATAACCGGTTCCAACGGTAATATTATAACGGTCAGGAACCGGTTCCACGTAAGAACCGGGTACGGGTAGGAACCGGGTACGGTTAGGAACCGGTTACTACCCGATTCAAATGGTAAAATTGTGGAACCGGGTTGGAACCAACGGGTATTTTGAACCCGGAACCGGTTCTACTTAATGTCGGGTAGGAACTGGAACCGGTTCCGGTTCGGTTCTACCGGTTCGGGTTCGAAACCGGTTTTTATGCCCATCTCTAGGTGAGACACATAATACCATGATTAAACTAAGAGTTATTCAAAGAATTTGAATTATCCAATGAGGTTAGGAGTGATAAACAAATAAATCTTCAAAAACACTATTTTGATAAATACTTTTGTAACAACATCATTTTAGTAAATATTTTATCCACCAACACTATTATGGAAAAAAAACTCTCGAAATTATGAGAGAGAGTAAGCAAGTGTCGATTGAGGGAGTGGTTGATTCAAACTGGATTTAACTTGGTAGTGTAAATTGAATTAGGGTAATTGAACAAGTGAGTAGGGTTAACTAAAGCTTGCTATTTTAATTCATTGGTAACTTAGTTTGGCATTGTATTATTTTAGTTGAAATGAGTGTAATTTGTGCGTATCTATTTTTATTGAAATGAATTCGTTACTTTTGTTTAATGTCTCATTAGATTATAACTCCGTGTATTACAAGGGTTATGTAAATCAAAAATCAAATAGTTAATAATGAAGATTTAACAGTTAGTTTCTCGATGAAACTGGCTTTTGATATAAATCAATTTGTTTCAGTTAGTGAAAAAATCCTGTGAAAGATTCCAACTGTTAGAACAACACATATAGATACATATTATATGAACTCCTGAAGCTAACAACCGTATAAAACTTTAAATTTACTTTTCTGATATCGATACTTAACTATGTGGATTAGGAGAATAGCCGAAGTCAGGGACCTGATAAACCCAATTTCAAATCTCAAAAATCTTAAAATAATTGAAAACTAAAAATATTTGAAAACTAAAATCCAATATCATTTATCATAGACGGAATTTTTCAAACGAATTACATATGAAAAAAGAAAACTAATCAGACACTTAAACTCTAATAGAAAGAATCAAGAAACTTTAACTTCAACTCCATCGAGCACTGAACCTCTCGATGTATGTGCTTGATCTTTGTCATGAACTCCAGAGCTCTATCTCCACACTCTATATTACTCACAACACAAAGGTCATGAACGGAAGTCGTCGGAAACGCCCTCAGGTCTCTCGAAACCTAGTCTCTCATCAGCAGACCAAGTTGCGGTCCGTTAAAACACCTCTTCAGCTCTTGAAGAGTAGCTCTATCCGCATAGACCTGCTCTTCGATTTGTTTAATAAAGTGTTGCTTTAAATCGTTAAATTGCGCAGACGTATATGATGCCATTTTAATGTATATATAAGACTGATACAAAACAATAACATTTGCTCTTCTATTTCTTTGAATGAATCGGTGTATGATGAAAAACATTTGAATTGGCAATGGTATTATATACTGAAATATCTACCAGTCCAAATGTCAGATTTAAATGCAAGCATTAAAATAAAAATTTATATTCCATCACCATGTATATTTAATGATTTAAGAGGGAAAACGTGTACATTTAATATAAACATGTACATTTATATCAAAAAATTTGTGCATTTAATGCAAAACCTTTCAACAATGAGTTTTCATGAGAAATAAGTAAAATTAAATATCTAGAAACCAAAGGACAAAATTTAAACCTTCAAAAATAGATTATAATAATTAGGAGTAATCTCTTCATTTAACATATCAAACATTTTAAACACTATAAAAGGCTCATATTAGTTTGGTTGAAAACATCAACAATGTCCCTTTAAAAATCTGTTCACCAAAAACAAACCATCAAAAAACACTCACACTCTTTCTATATGGCAAATAGATCCTTCTACCATTGGGCAGACACTAATGTTGTTAAAATAGAATTTTTAAGATGGTCACTTCAGGAACAGAGGACAGATGAAGAACTCAACCAAAAAGTTGCTATTGTGAGTGACAATTATTATAAGCAAACCTGGAGTAGCATTGCACTGCTGGATGAAGTTATTATTCTCTTCCATCAGAGTTCAAAGATAAAGCAGCAGAGTTTATCACACAGCTGCTAAACAGGATCAGAAGACCTGTGATATACTAGTTGATCTGCAAATTAAAAGAAAAAATGAAATTGCATGGAAGAAGCGAGAGTCATAGATATCCTAGGAAGTGTTAATTGTAGCATATAATTATTAATATTTATTCAAAATCAGAATTTTGTAATACTATTTAATATCGAATGAAGAAATTTTGACTTTACCCTTAAATTCCTGATATAAATTAAGTAATCGCGAGTATACACATTAAATACAATAACCACATCTTAAATTAAATAAAATAGAAAATGTCTAGAATCGAATTAGAAAGTCACTAAACGTATATAATTTTGTAAATTTCAAACCACAAAGACAAAATCGTAACAATCAATACAAATAAAAAAAAGGAGTGTATATGACATCAAAACCCTAAAAGCGACCTGTTATATAACAAAGATGAACAATTCAATACACTAAAGTTGACAACATACCTGTAAATCGGTGAACGAAGCGCCGATTGGAAAATAGTTTCATGAGATTGAAGACACGGTCTTGATTGCAGAGAACGTTCCTGATCGTTCCTCCTGATCGGAGTGTCGCGCCCCGGTCAAAGATAATACTTATATGCCCAAATTACCCTTAACAAATGTGTTGTGGTAGTAAGGAGTCGATCCACGAAGAGTATGTGGTTTACGTATGGACTAATTTGATTATGAAGATGTCATGATTTTATGAAGCTTGCTATCTTGATTTGTTTAGATATTTGAGAAAAGGTGTCGAATTAACCAACGATGTTTGTAATTTCGATTAACTACTACGAATGATTGATTTTAATTAGCGAACATAACTAATGATTCAAACAAGATTTAGTAAAAAGGGTTCACACCCGGTTTCGGTAATTGCCAACCTAGGTTTCTACAAGTTTTAGATTCAACTCAATTGTATAGTGGTAAGGATTTAGCGTACCATGATGTAGGTGCCAATAACTATCAACGCTCCGAAGAACGGACAAGAATGCACTTTATAATCACAACAAGTAAAACCTAATCATAACAACGCATAAATACACATAACCATTTCGTAAAGTCATAACTTTATAATCGTTCGACAATTTACGAATACGAAACAAATGTAAGCTATTGTTAATGACTTCAAAAACCAATACAAGTTATCGACAAAGTAAAATCAAACCACAATTCAAAACCCTAGATTAAACAACTACCTACACCTGGGTGAAACCAAGGTGATTAAATGCTCATGGTTAAAGGAACTTGATCACCGGATGATTGAGACTTGAGTACGAACATCTTAAAGCTTTGAAAGTGATGGAGATGATGGTTAGGGTTAGGATGGATGGTAATGGTGAACGATTGAAGATTGAATGATGAGGATGGTGATGGTGGTGAATTAGGGTTAGGACTGGATAGATGATTCGGGTGATTCGGAATGATTGGAGATGATTGGGGATGATGGTGGAAGTGTTCTTGGCTCCAAGATGAAGTTCAAAACTCAAAATATGCGTAAGTGTTGAAGAATGATCAAAAACTAGCATTAAAACTCGCCAAAACCGAACAAACAACAAAAACTCGCGTCGGAGAGCAGGGGCATGCGTCGTCGACGCACCCCCTGCGTCGCCGACGCATGGTGGAAACACCATATTTCTGCTGAGTTATTTTACGCTGTCTACGCATGTTTTGGTCGATGCATCCTCTAGCATGGTTTTCTCCGGTTTTTCATTTCTCGCGTCTCTGGTTGATCCCGTTCGCTCCCGGTTCCCGATTAGCTCCTTAAACTCCGTTAGACCTGCAAAACACAATTCTAATCAAAAGTAGGCTATTCAAAACTAAAAGTTATGTAAATACACAAACTTAAACACATCATAGCACCGGTTTTCGACCACGATCACATCCCCACACTTGTCGTTTGCTTGCCCTCAAGCAAATCTGTTTTTCGCTTTCACGTGGGTCGAATAAAAGATACACTTCCCATTCTCGAGACGTAAGTTAAGCTCTCAAATCATACCCGGTTCAAACTTTTTACAACTTACGAGATATTTACCAATAAGTGATAATCACATAAAAATGGTTACCCAAGATTAACTCGCCCTTAAAACTCACAACTCATACACATCCCTCACAATGTTCACTTTACTCGGTTCACAAATTGGCTAATTTTTATAATGTATTAGTATCTTTCAAAGTAGTCACTCAATACCGAATAGAACATGTACCCGCATAGGCTTGTAGCTCAATCATTCTCCACCACCGAACACGAATACTAAACACAAGTCAAAAGGTCTTCAAAGGGTTGTAATGAGGTGATGAAAAATTCGATTCTTATTTCAAAACAACTATTCTAAACAAAGCAATTAAAACTAACAACTATGAGGCAATGATATTTTCGCCTTTTTATTCAACAACTAATAACTCATATTTTTGTACTTTTCTCATCCCACTCTTTTTCGCAACATTTTCTGTTTTTTTACGTAACAGATAAACTGTACAAACACGTAATCCTATAATCGAACTTTCGTCACACGGGTTTAAAAGAAATGGTCTATGGTTGTGGGATAAGTTGGTAGTCAAACGAAAGGTTTAGGCACAGATTGGGTTACCAAGGGATATGTTTGGGTAAAGATGAAAGAAATGGTTTTAAAAGAAAAGGTTTACCAAATGCCTTAATCATTCTTGTGCTTGTATTCGGTCTATGGTCTCAAACGTATCAAAAGCTTCAAGTTCTACGATACATGACTAATGGCCCACTCAACAAAGAAATATGTGCATATATCTATGATATTTAAAGTGGCTCAAAAATCTCACATATAAAGGGTATGGTGTATGATGTGCACAAGTTACAACTTTCTTAGGCGAATTATTCCCAAATAACCACCTGTTAAATACCCGTCATGCTATTTACTCAATCTTAACCATGACAAAAGACCACATGAGTCGTGCCATCCCTTATCAACTTAGTTACTTGCTTTTTAGCTCACTTGAGACAAAGACATTTTTGAAAAATTTTTGAAATTTCCCCCATCCCCACACTTGAGGTTAACATTGTCCTCAATGTGTAATGTTTAAATGAATGGGTAAAATTCGAAAACATTATCTCCCCATCCCCACACTTGAGGATAACATTGTCCTCAATGTGTAGGAATAAGGCTTTTACGCGCGAGGGATGTGACACGGCTAAATTCCCCAAAATTTCACCCCAGTAAAATATGGTACAAGTTACAATCCACTTATTAACTAACTACGAATCAAAGGTAAATAGAAACGTATGCACCTGATTTTTGAGCTCATTTCTCGATGTGCTCTACATCCTTCACAAAATGGTCGTCTCCACGAACATGATATATTTGCAAATCTTAACCCTTGTGTAGAAGCATGCTTCTCACGACCATTAAAATTTGTTAGTAACCTACTTTTACCATTTTTATGAAGACATTACCAAATCATACGCCATTTTACTTTGATTTATGTGGAAATAATTTACAACAACGATAATCCTAACTCACTTTTGTAGGAATCACGGTTGCATTTAGCTTATGCAACAAGCCCTTTTAAACCTCCCGACAGCTCGGGAGGACGAGTAGGTCTCGTGAGGATTCTATAGGGAACACACCCACAAAGTTCATTTATCTAGGAAAGAAATAAACTACGACTACTAAACGGAAAAGAAACAAATATACAACAGCAACAATAAACATACCTTGCCTATCTTTGATAGCGCTGGTTCGGATCAACCGGCGGGTATGGGTTGTACAGGTACCCAGTAAGGGAAGACATCACTTCTTTCCAACTGTCAAGCGGGCCGCTTTCCCTTCGGCCGGGGCTTGTAACTGTGATGGAATAAAGCTGGAACCCACTGCCTCGGGCCAGTGCGGAGATGGATCGGATGGACCTTCAGGTACCGGGAGGTTCGAATAATTGGTCCATCCCGAATGCTCACGGTATGGAAAACTAGCAATGAGATCCCGCTGATGTTGCTCTTGGTCATGGAGAATTTTGTTGTTGTTGATCGCAAATTGTTGATCGGTGGCCAATGTCATCCACCGGCGATCATCCGCATTGTTCATCTCAATCTGAAGACGCTCTTGTTCTTCTTCCACACTCTCCTAAGAGATGCATCTTCTGCCTGCCTTTGCTCCATCAACTTCCAATGAGCCTGCTGCTCCTCCCAATACTTTTCCAACTTGGCCCGATGGGCCGCTTCGGCATCCCAATGAGTTTGAATTTGGGCCTGAAAGCCCTGCTCCCACTGATGTCTCTCTTCATGATATTCGTGGTTCTCACCCATAACTGCTGAGACATATCATAAGTATCCTGAGTGCCAAGAGGGTAACTGGCATAGGCAGCTCTTCTTCGATTATTAATGAATTGAGCCATAGTGTGCAACGACTCGTTGTGTCGTCGAGCATACCTTTGCCTAGAGGGTCTTCGCCCCCTGTCTTCTTCCTCATCTGCCTCTTCTTCATCATCATATCCTCCTTCATTTTCTCCCATATCTTCATCCTCATTCCTCTGCACATACTCGAATCGAAACCCGATGTTCCAATCTACTACCTTGGCCTTCTTGTTCCGAATCTCAACATATATGTGTGCCCCTGACCTTAACTGAGCAAAATTAATCGTGTCAATACCTTTTACCACCCACAAAGAATTTTCGGGTAAGTAGTTTTGTTGGAAGATAATTGCACTGATGAGTCGAACATGTGGCATCATCTTTCTGTTGAACTGATTTCTTGTGTCCCAAATGTTCATCATGACTATGTGTCGCCGTGACAATTTAGGTGTTCCAACAAGTAAAGCATGCAAAACACGGATATCCCACATCCGCAACTTCCCATGATCTGCAAATCTCACCATAGCATTTTCCAGTGAAATGTTTTGAAAAAATTTTCCTTCACGCGACAAATGGTTTCGATCATATCTACTGTTGTCAGAATTTGGCATCACTGTGCTAACCATATTGACTGGATCTGCTTAAACTAACTCATTGTGCCAGAATGTGGTAAGGGTATAATAAAAGTAGCTATCATCTCCCAATGAGTCAAATGTTGCAATCTGATTTATAGAATCGAAACTCATGGTCATAGCTCCTATTCTAGTATCCCCTACCAGACGCCATCTATTCGAGTGCTCGTCCCCGTGCTCTAACCTTAGTGTAGAATACCACTTTGCGACCGCTTTTAAGTAAACCCTTGGAGTCACACCCTCAGACCACTCCAACACTTGTTCCCAACCTAATCTTTCAAATTTCTTTGTAACCCCTATTTTTCGAAATTCTTCCACATTAACTACCCTTTCACACACACACACACACACACCTTGTCTATGACCTTAACCTTGGACATCTTATACTTCCACAAATTTCCTTTGAGTTGTTTATTGTCGAAACGGTACAACGGTATCTTCTTATTTTGCTCCCATGGAGCCCCGACATTTGGTCATCAAATCGGGATCAATCCCAATTTTGCTTAAATAACCTATCTTCAATGTCTGGAAAATTACATCGTTGTTGCCATTTGACCGGTATGCTACTAGACGATGAGGCTTCGGCATCGGTTGTCTTTGACCTTTTTCGACTAGCCATGTCTATAAAACAACACCACAAACAATCACTAAACCCTGAAAAACCTTTAAGCAATTCCACTCTAGACATGAACCGTAATGAACAACTTAAGTTTAACCATTAGATGTATATTACCTTTTTAAACCTTACCAAATAGCACATTTTACCATCTAAGAAAATCAAACGTTCAAGTTAGATCTTAAATTCATAAGACTTCAACAATGTTCATCATAATGCTCATACCTAACCATATGAACAAGTGGGTGTAATCACATCCCCACACTTGTTCTATGCTCAAATCCAACCCAAACCATGTTTTTACCCATCATTCAAGCTAATATATCACAAATATATCAAGAACAACCTACTCTTAAACAATGAAGCTTAAAATTTTGGAAGAAATCACATACCATATGATAATGAAGCTCAAAAAATTAGAAAAGTTCATACCTTTGGTGGTGTAGGAGGGAGATAACTCCAAAGAATGTAAAAACAAGTGATTATCTCAACAATCTCTAGAAAACCCAAAACTTGCAGCTCCGATTTCTCACAAATACACAAGAATCACTGAAAACAAAGAGATGGGTTTTGTTGCTCTTGAAAATCTTCACACTTTAGGCTCAAGAATCAGGTGATTTGGTTAAGATTTGAGAAAGTTATGAAAGGATGAAGGTTTTAGGATTCTTGGGGTGTTTGGTGAAAAAGATGAAGTGGAAGAGGTGTGTTTGTGGTAATAGGGAGGTTATAATCAGATGGGTATGTAGTTCGGTCGGATATGTGGCTAAAAACTCATTCAAGGGTGTTTAAAAACGGGTTCGGGTGACCCGATGAATGAAAAACCGTCCAAGAAGCGAAATTCAGCGTCTGGCACAACGGAAGTGCGGCGGCGATGCCCCCCGTGCGTCATTGACGCATGCCAGAGATTCCCAAAACACCTCGACGCACTTTAGAGCTGCGTACGCGAGTTTCTAATCGAAGGGGTTAACCGGGGTGCGTCGGCGACACCCCCCCTAAATGCCATTTTTTTTTAAATATATAGACAAAAACACGCAATTTTTACAAAAGTGGCATAGACTAATTAATTTCCTAAAATTAATTAAAAAATCTTTTTGTGAATTTTTCGTTTTCTAACTTACGAACAAACTATCGTTAAACGATCCTACCACTCCCCGAATAGCCGTGTATTGTCCCTAATACACATAAACAAGTCTAAAGACATACCTTGCACCTTCGTGACTCGTCCATGGTTTCCGGAACTTCACACATCACAAGAGAGTTAATATGCACCATAATAACGACTAGAAACACACAAAATCCAAACAACTTAAAATATACAAAAATCTAAAAATGTGTTACCGTCCTTCCCTAGTCGACCTCATATATTGGAATGGTTGCCAAGAAGCTCACCAATTCCTTTCCGTGCTCCATGCCTTCGTTACCATCAAGAAACGGCTTGAGTCTGTGACCATTCACCGTTTGTCGCGACCCATCCTTTGGATCCTCGATCGTAACATCACCCAATTGTCCGACCCGGGTGATCACATAGGGTCCCATCCATTTACTCTGGAGCTTCCCAGGAAAAATTTGAGTTTCAAGTTGTAGAGTCATACTTTTTGCCCCACCTCGAACTCTTTCTTCTTCACCTTGGAATCATGCGCTCTTTTCATTCCATCCTTGTATTTGGACGCGCATTCATATGCCATTTCCCGTAGCTCCTCCAGCTCGCAAAGGTTAAGCTTTCTCTCCTTACCTGCATCGTCATATTTGACATTAACTTCTTTAATAGCCCATAATGATCGATGAACAAGCTCGACAGGTAAATGGCAATTTTTGCCATAAACTAGCGGGTAAGGCGTAGTGCCAATGGGTGTCTTGTGTGTCATCCGGCAGGCCCATAAGGCATCGTTCAACTTAATTGACCAATCCTTACGGTCCGTCTATACGGTCTTTTGCAAGATCTCCTTGATCTGCCGGTTTGACACTTCCACTTGCCTGCTTGTTTGCAGGTGATAAGGGGTAGCAATTCTATGATCAACACCATACCATTTTAAGAGTTTGCCAAACCGAAAATTTTTAAAATGGGATCCTCCATCACTTATGATGACACGAGGAATCCCAAACCTTGAAAAATGTAGGATTGGACAAAGCTACAAACTACGATATGGTCATTCGTCTTGGTAGCTATTGCTTCGACCCATTTTGACACATAGTCAACGGCCACCAAGGTATATAAATTGCCATAAGAATTGGGGAATGGACCCATAAAATAAATGCCCCACACATCGAAAACATCAACGATGAGGATTGGTTGCCTGGGCATCTCGTCCCTTTTTGAAATACCCCCTAACCTTTGGCACTCAACACAATTTTTGGAAAACTCAAATGCATCTTTAAATATAGTTGGCCAATAAAGGCCACAATTCAACACTTTGTTACCCGTCTTTTGACCACTGAAATGGCCACCACATGCAAATGAGTGCACATGTCTCAACACGCTAGGAATATCTTCATCGGCTACACATTTCCAGATTCTCTGATCCACACACTCTCTCCACAAATCCGGCTCCTCTAACCGGTAGTACTTGATCTGAGACAAAAAGTGTTGCCTCCTCCGTCTATCCCTATGTGGCGGTAAGTCACCTGTAATAAGATAGTTAACAATATTAGCAAACCAAGGTAACTTATCTAATTTCATGATATGCTCATCGGGAAACGGCTCATTGATCTCTACAGATGTAGGATCTGCCACAACCATCAATCAGGACAAATGGTCCGCTACCACATTCTCGGTACCCTTTTTGTCCCAAATCTCCAAATCAAACTCTTGGAGCAATAACACATATCGGATTAATCTCGGTTTAGCATCCTTTTTCTCCATGAGGTACCTAACAGCAGTGTCATCAGAATAGATAATCACTTTACTACCCTATATGTATGATCAAAATTTATCCAATGCATATACCACCGCGAGTAGATCTTTTTCGGTAGTGGTGTAATTCAATTGTGCATCCGAAAGAGTCTTACTCGCATAGTATATGGCAACAGGTTTCTTGTCGACCCGTTGTCTACACACGGCCCCCATCGCATAATCACTTGCATCGTACATAATTTCGAATGATAAAGACCAATTCGGCGATTGCAAGATTGGGGCCTCCACTAACTTTTCTTTTAACTTGTTAAAAGTATTTTGGCAATTTTTATTGAAATCAAACGGTTGATCTTTTAATAGCAAGTTACATAAAGGTTTGGTTATGTCACTAAAACCTTTAATAAACCGTCGATAAAAACCTGCATGACCTAGAAATGACCTAACACCCTTAACACTCGTGGGATACGGCAAAGTGGATATAACTTGAACCTTTGCACGATCGACCTCCATCCCACGGCTCGACACTACGTGTCCCAACACAATTCCTTCTTGAACTATAAAATGGCTCTTTTCCCAACTTAAGACCAAATTAGTTTCTACACATCTTTCCAAAACTTTTTCTAATCGGTCTAAGCAAGTATCAGACGACGACCCTAAAATTGAGAAATCATCCATGAAGATTTCCAAAGATTCCCCCACCATATCTGAGAAGATACTCATCATGCACCATTGGAAGGTGGCGGGGCGTTACATAATCCAGACGGCATTCGCCTAAATGCGAATGTGTCGTATGGGCAAGTAAACGTTGTCTTTGCTTGGTCTTCCGGATGGATGGCGATTTGATTATAACCTGAATAGCCATCTAAAAAGCAATAAAATTGTTGCCAGATAATTTCTCAATAATTTGGTCGATGAACGGTAAAGGAAGATGATCTTTGGAAGTCGCGGTATTCAACTTCCTATAATCAATACAAATCCGCCACTCGGTTACCGGCCGAGTGGCTACCTCTTCACCTGCGTCATTCTTGACGACTTGTATACCCGCTTTCTTCGGAACCATTTGTGTCGGGCTCACCCATTGGCTATCTGAGATCGGATAAATGATGCCCGCATCAAGCCATTTTAGCACTCCCTTCTTCACCACCTCCCGCATGTTCAGATTCAACCTCCATTGTGAATCTCGTGCGGGGGTTGCACCTTCTTCCGTGATGATTTTATGCATCACCACTGAGGGACTAATTCCCTTTAATCAGCAACGGTCCATCCAATCACTGCCCGATTGGTGACCAACACATCCATCAACTTCTCCTCTTGCTCCCCGGTTAAGTTTGATGCAATGATAACCGGGAGCGTGTTGCCTTTACCAACATAAGCATACTTCAGATGCTTAGGCAACACCTTCAACTCAACCTCCGGAGGCTCGACCAATGACGCCTTCAATTTGGTGTCGATGTTCTCCGATAAACTCTCCACTTGGTGCGGCCATGTCGGTTTTCCCTCTCTAACCGCAAGCACCTCGAAACTCTTCACTTCCTCGTCTATGCACCGATTCGTCTCAACTGTGACCTGTCAAACAAAGAACATTCTGTCACACCCCGACCCGCAGCGGAAATAAGAGTCGGGGCATAATTGGGTTATCACCAAAGCACATGACATTTACTATTGTGTTTCATAATTAAATGAAGTCAAAGTTACATTTCTCAAACATTCAAACATGTTCATTCATTACAAAGGAAAATAACCAAACATAATAATCCAAATACTAAATCGTTTTATTTCTTCTAATCCAGATCCTACGTGTTCCTAGCTGCTGCTGGTTCACCTGTATCATGTGTAAAATGGGAGGTTTTTGGGTCAACATAAGTTGGCGAGTGAACCTTATAGATAAACATTTGATAATGATTTTCTGGTTAGTTTATCGATAAAATATTGTGCATAATCATAAAAGAGCATATGTATGAAATCAAGCAATGGCAACATCAGTTACAATTATAACATACATTAACAAGCGATAGCATACATGAACATACCAACATCATATGATAATTAACATAAATGAACTGTGCGATCAAGGCTCAATCAAACGGAGCCGATCGAATTGCATGAACTAGAAATGTAAATTGAACTGTGCGCTCAAGGCTCAATCAAACGGAGCCGAACGTATTGCATGAACTGGAAATGTAAATTGAACTGTGCACTCAAGGCTCAATCAAACGGAGCCGAGCGTATTGCATGCATTGAAATGTAAAATGAAATGACCGATCAAGGCTCAATCAAACGGAGCCGATCGTGCGGGCACGCCCTGATCAACCTCATAATAAAATGGGGATCAAACTCAACCTCGATGGATGGGGAGCTACGGCCTCGGCAATTGCATGTATTGAAATGATAATTTGCAAACAATAATAACTACTTAACAGCAACAATTAATACACATGTCATGATATGATATATGCACAATAACTTGGTTATAATATGTAAATGAACAAGACACATGATACACCCCAAAAACGTGATTAAACGGGGAATTTGAAGGGTTCACTCACATTGGGTGCGTTGGATTTGAGTTGGTGAGATGCGCACGATTTAGACGAAGCGAGTCAACAAGGAATCACTAACCTAAATAATAATGGGAAAAAATATATTAAATGGATGGATTTTATTAAAGATTTTAATGGGATTTTTAGATATATTTTTGTGAGTTTATGGCTATTTTCTATCCTTAAAAATGTTATTTTTAAGTATTTTTAATTGATTTTTAATTTAAATTAAACAAATAAATATTTAAAAAAAATAATATTTTTTTTACTGTTTGACCGTTGACCGTTGACCGGTTCGGTCAGCGGTAATACTTGCGCCGAGCGGGATTCGAACCGGTGACCTTCCGTTCACGCGCACGTAGCTCTACCAACTGAGCTACGTGACTAACCCGTTAGAAATCCAGTTTTAATTATATTTATACACTTATTCGAATTTACCGAAAATTCCTTTATTTTGCAAAACGTCTTAATCTCATTGAACCGGTGTTTGTGACGGGACTCGATCGCGCGACGTGCAGTTTGTTTTGCACACAGTCCACCGCTGGACTGTATGTCTAACCCGGTTATATTCTTGAATTATATTATACTTAACAACTACTCGATCTAACCCGGTTAGTTTTATGAATAAAAAGGAATGTTATTACGCAGTGTGTGTGTAGTAAGGATCGAACTCGCGACGTGATTATAAAATGTGCACACAGTCCACCGCTGGACTGTGTGTCTAACCCGTTTATAAACCGAATTTTAATTACTCTTATGTTCTGAAATAGGTTCATCTTCTTCGTCGGATAAACTGTCAGCGTATTCCAACCGGTTAAGATTGATTTTGCGACTTTCAAAGACCTTAAACACTATCAGTAATTCAATAGTAAGGAATGGAAAGAGTTTAAAGAACAGGATTTACCGATTGGAGATAAACACAGAAATCCGGCGAAAGTTTTGTCGGTACAGAAATTGAGCTCCGACTGTTGAAACAATTAACAGTGTGGGTCGATTATTTATAGAATTAAATCATCTAAACGAGGTTTAAATGAAGTGTAGGATGTCTTACCCTTTCACAGTGAAACTCCGGCAATTTCAGGAACTTTCCGGCGAAGATGGATTTCCGATAAATGTTGGCTAAGATTGATTCTGATGATGGAATTGTGTTAGAGATTGACTAATCACATGATTTAAACAAAAAGAGTCGAAGAATTTACCGTGAAAATGCAAGTTCCGGTTTTCCGGTGAGTTGCATAAAATTTCCGGCGATCGAATTCAGAGGGTTTTACGGTTCCGAATCTTTACGAAAATGAAATTGAGTGTTGTTGTGATAGTTATGATTCGCGCAAATGATCAGGACTCGGATTAAATCAGAGATTGGTACATTTTCGGTTACAAATACCGAAAGTGATGAAATCTTTAAGTTCATTCAATTAGGACTCAATTAGAAACCGATATTCATCGGTTATAAGTTAGCCAAAAGAAATCGAAAAGATTTAACGTTCAGTTTGCCGGTTTCCGTTATTCAGATATCACTAACCGTTAATTCGTGTTTGCGTATAAAACTCAATTGTTTTCCTAATGTCAATAGAAAACAATTGGTGGCGGAGTGGTTTGAAGACGGAAAGATAAGTTGCTGAAGGCAGTTGACCCGGGTTCGAGTCCGGTCAGCTACAGATGTTTCTTATTTATTTTATTTTAACTTTTTATCAAATATAATTTTTATAGTTTAGTTTATATATTAATTATGTAACGTTTAAACTCAAAATACTCATAAATACTTAATGAAATTTCGTAACTTGGTATTTGATTACAAAACGGAGCGGGTTTTGGAGACCCGATTTTATACAAATGTTACACATTCCTCCATTGTGCTTTCCTCATCCACGACTGTGTCACAAAGAGGTGTATACGTGTCGATGATGTCCGCCATATAGCATTCATCATCAACTGAAGGATTCATCAGTCCGGAAAAAACATGCAACCTCAACCTCCGGTTTCCAAATGTTATGTCAATTGTCCCCTTTTTACAATCAATTTGGGAATTCGCAGTTCCAAGGAACGGTCGACCCAATATCACCGTAGGTTGCTTGGTTGGGTCCATGGCCACGTAATCAAGTACCAAAAAGTCCACCGGATAGTAAAAATCCTCGACTTTCACTATCACGTCGGAGACTATCCCATGGGATAGTTTGGGAGTCAAATCGGCTAACACCACGGTGGCTATTTGCCGCTTGAAGAGGACCAAAATCGTATTGGTCATACAAACTACCCGGTAGGATGCTCACACTCGCACCAAGATCAAGGAGAGCCCGGCGATTTTAAAATCGCCCACTTGAAACGAAATAATGGGCGCACCCGGATCTTGGAGCTTGGGTGGAAGTGCACCCGAAAGAATCAACTCACATTTTCAGTTAAATCTAATTTCTTTAGAAATTTGTGAGTTCGTTTCGGGTACATAGATCTTTCAGGTACTTAGCATAAAATGGTACTTGTTTGATTGCATCCAAAAGAGGTAAATTAATTTTTACTTGTTTAAAAACTTCCAACAACTCTTCATGTTGTTGACCTCTTTTGTTTACAATCTTTTTCGCGGGTCCCTCAATGCTTCGGGATAAGGGGTGGTATTACCCTCCACATCCTTTTCCTTAGCAATGGGGACGGATGTGGTCACCACGGGTGTGTTTTCTATCATTTTTAGCAACTTTTTCGTTTTGACCCGTTTGACCATCATCACTCTCTTCATCACTCACATCTTTCACCACCCTTCAACAAACTGAGATGGTGGTGCTTTGACACCGTTATCAATGACTCGACCACTACGTAAAGATATTTTATTAATTGGTACCTCTCGTGTGTTCTTTCCAGAAGAGCCTTGATGTTTTGGATTTACCGTGGTGTCACTTGGAAGACTTCCACCGCTTCCCCGCATTTGAGCCATTTCCTCCGCAAGTTGGCCCACTTGTTTCGCTAATGCTTCATGTGACTTATCTTGAATCTCCTTCTCTTTCTTTGATTCTTGCATCATTGAAAGCATCACGTCCATCTTGGCATTCAAATCACTGCCACCCCCACTTTGATTACCCGAGCCACTTCCACCACCGCCTTGGTTGTTGTAATTCCTTTGGTACCCACATTGATAATTGTTATCATGTCCTTGGTACCCTTGATTGTAATTACGTTGGGTAACCCCCTGTTACCCCTTTGTCGGTTTTGGTATGACGATCCGCTTTGGTTTCCCGCTTGAAAATTCGGGTTTATCTGATTAGCGGCATTCCCATATCGGAAATTGGGATGGTTTCTCAACCCGGGATGATAAGTGTTTGAATTCATGTCATTATTCTTGCGATCACCAAACACTTGATTTACCTCCTGGGTATCTTCGGTCGTGCCCAATTGACAATCACCGTTCCTATGACCAAGTTCCCCACATCGCAAACCGCAAACTGCACCGCATTCACATCTTTCTTTTCATGCATGCTAATTCCCGCTCCAAAATGAAAATCCGATCCTTAGAACTAGAATCAAGATCGGGGAGTGATCGAGAAATAGGATGCTTCTTAGCCCGATCGGCTTTGGCCTTTGATCTCTTTGCCATCCTTTCGAGGAATTCCCAATCGTCATCCTCATGATTGCTTAGTAGCATCCCATTACTCGTTGACTCGAGGTGATTCCATGTCTTCCCATCCAATCCCCTTACAAAGCACTTCACTAATTCCTACTTCTCAATTTGATGATGCGGACACTTTCGAATCATTCTTTGTACCTCATGAACGCTTCATGTAACGGTTCACTCGAAAGTTGTTTAACGCTCTAATCTCATCGCGAGCGTTATCAATTTTGGCCATTGAGAAATATTCATCAAGGTAAGGCTTGTTGATCTCAACCCAAGTGCGAATGCTATTAGTGGGCAATGTTCAAAAACCATTGCTTAGCCTTGTCCTTTAATGAGAATTGGAAGAGACGTAGATGAACCTTATCTTGGGTGAAGTGACCACCCCCAATAGTGCTACAAATAGCCAAGAACTTCGCTAAATGTGTGTATGGCTCGTCATTCGAGCGCCCGTTGAAATGAGGAAGGATGTTGATATAATTAGGTTTGCAATCAAAAGCCACTCTTCCCCGTGGTGGTGGTACAATCGGAGAGTCATTTTCTGAAATCATGGGCCGAAATCAGCCATCAACTACTTGTGGCGGTTGGCGTCGATTATTGTTACGGTTATGCCTTGGTGGACTATCCACCTCTTGATTCACTGGTGGTCCACGATTCACCCGTCAATTCGGGTTTTGATGTGCCATACCTACAAAATCAGGAATCTGTGCATGGTTGTTGTTGCGATTGTTGTTTGGATTCCTTCGATTGTTGTTCCGGGGTTGGCATTGTTTTCGTATCCGTCATTCCGGTTGTACTCACCATAGTAATCCTCCTCGTTATAACCATTGTCATTATCCCACTCATCATTGTCCTCATAGATGTTGGCAATTTGATATCCCTCGACTTGTTCGAAACCCCTACTGTTGTAGGAATTCCCGTTGACTTCATTCTCCCCATATCCATAATTCTCCTCCTCTTCCGAATGATATGTATGAACACTAACCCGATCTGGTGAGTGATAACTCGGAACACTATATCTTTCATCATCCGGAATGTTATTCCTTAGCTCTTCGTAATTCGGTTCGTGATATCCCGCATGGCCGGGGTTTACTCGTTTAAACTCCGGTTGGTTGAAGTCGAAGTCCGGCACCCGGGTTTTGGTTCCGGTTACGGTTGTTAAGGTTGGGAGGAGGGTTTTGGTTTTGAGGGTCAGGTTAGCGAAGTGGGTTGGCAGGAGGGCGATTGTTATTACCCCCCGATCGGTTGTTACGGGTTTGGTTGTTTTGTTGATCCATTGGAACGATTCCAACGGATGGTGTTGATGATGAGTTTTGGGTACTTTGGTTAGGGGCAAGTGCTGCCTCTAACCGGCATGCTAAATTTCTCCTTGCCACTCGCTCGATTTCCGGTTCGTAAACTAACGGTGATGTTCGTCTGGAATTCTGTGTACGCATGCACTACCTGTAATCTGCACAAGTAACACACCCCGCGTAACACAAAAGCAAATAAAACAACAGAAATAAGCACTTAAACAGTTTATCACGAATCTTCAAACATCATCCAAACGTAAAGGCACTAACTCCCCGGCAACGGCGCCAAAATTTGATCGGAGTGTTGCGCCCCGGTCAAAGATAATACTTATATGCCCAAATTACCCTTAACAAATGTGTTGGTGGTAGTAAGGGGTCGATCCACGAAGAGTATGTAGTTTACGTATGGACTAATTTGATTATGAAGATATCACGATTTTATAAAGCTTGCTATCTTGATTTGTTTAGATATTTGAGAAAAGGTGTCAGAATTAACCAACGATGTTTGTAATTTCGATTAACTACTACGAATGATTGATTTTAATTAACGAACACAACTAATGATTCAAACAAGATTTAATAAAAAGGGTTCACACCCGGTTTCGGGTAATTGCCAACCTAGGGTTTCTACAAGTTTAGATTCAAATCAATTGTATAGTGGTTAACGGATTTAGTGTACCGTGATGTAGGTGCCAATAACTATCACGCTCCGAAGAACGACAAGAATGCACTTTATAATCACAACAAGTAAAACCTAATCATAACAACGCATAAATACACATAACCATTTCGTAAACTCATAACTTTATAATCGTTCGACAATTTACGAATACGAAACAAATGTAAGCTATTGTTAGTGACTTCAAAAACCAATACAAGTTGTCACAAAGTAAAACCAAACCACAATTCAAAACCCTGGATTAAACAACTACCTACACCGGGGTGAAACCAAGGTGATTAGCCGTTCATGGTTGAAGGAATTTGATCACCGGATGATTGAGACTTGAGTACGAACATCTTGAAGCTTTGAAAGTGATGGAGATGATGGTTAGGGTTAGGAATGGATGGTGATGGTGAATGGATTGAAGATTGAATGATGAGGATGGTGATGGTGGTGAATTAGGGTTAGGATTGAATGGATGATTCGGAATGATTGGAGATGATTGGGGATGATGGTGGAAGTGTTCTTGGCTCCAAGATGAAGTTCAAAACTCAAAATATGAGTAAGTGTTGAAGAATGGTCAAAAACCAGCATTAAAACTCGCCAAACCGAACAAACAACAAAAACTCACGTCGGAGAGCAGGGCATGCGTCGCGAGCAACGCGTCGCCGAGCATCCTCTAGCATGGTTTTCTCCAGTATTTCATTTCTCGCCTCTCCGGTTGATCTCGTCCGCTCCCGTACTCTGAATAGCTCCCGGTTAGCTCCTTAAATTCCGTTAGACCTGCAAAACACAATTCTAATCAAAAGTAGGCTATTCGAAACTAAAAGTTATATAAATACACAAACTTAAACACATCATAGCACCGGTTTTCGACCATCGTATCACCTCCCTAGATGATTCCAGCTTGCTTATTTTAAAGAGAGACGACAGCTTTGATGCTATTATCAAGCTTCAATTCATGAGGCTCAGAGCATGCAAAAGGACCAAGTCGTTATGGTTGCATTAGGGGTTGCAGTTACTAAGTTTCCATCCTCCATAGCTGCGACACCATGGCAACATATTGCCTGATTTTTTTTATATTTCTCATCACAGCCTGCTTGTAACAATGATCCATTTAAACCAAATGCAACTATCAAATCACTATTTAACAGTTGTTATATAAATTTCATTATGGCAAATTACCCTCCTAATCAGTTTATCAAACTCCTCTCTTCTCCAACTAAAGAACATAAAGAAGGGATGAGCATTCCATCACCAATAATGGTGACATCAGCTGCTTCAGATAAAGGAGCAATGAAACCAATAATGAAGATTCATTATCAGTTCTGAAGCTGATTCCAGGAACATATTTCAGCCAAACTAACAAAGTAATTGAAATTTGAGTTTAATGTTAATAACACATATGGAGGTAATGTGAATTTTAAAACTCATACGGATATGTAATATACATTTACTGCACATCAGGAGCCTTTCATATCAATCTCTTACTCCTCTTCTCAGTTCATATAAACTTTCATCTTCTCTCTACTCTCCATATTGAGTTTCAGCTGACGAATACAAAATTTGAATTCGTCATATAAACTTAATGAGATAACCTTAACATAACACCATTACTCATTTGCTCCACCATCATAAATCCAAACTTGTTACCATTAAATCACTATTTGCTCATTACATTACAGTGTTGATGATTTTATAAACAAATCGACGATAATGAATAGATCCAAGAGACTCAGAGAATGCAAAACAACCAAGCCGTTATAGCTGCAATAGAGGTTGCAGGTACTAAGCTGCCATCCTCCATAGCTGCCATAGCATAGCGACATATTGCCTTAATTTTTTTATAACTCATCACAGCCTCCATGTAACAACGATCCATTTAAACAAAACATCACTAATATTCCTATTTAACGATAGTTATGGATGAAATAGGGGTTGCAGGTACTAACCCGCCATCCTCCATAGCTGCCAAACACAACTTCCATTTAACAACGATCCATTTAAACCAAACACAAGTACTATTCCTATTTAACCGTCATTATTTAACAGCCGTTAAGTTACTATTCATGAGACTCAGAAAATGCAAAACAACCAAGTCATTATGGCTTGAATAGAGGTTGCAGATACTAAATCGCCATCCTCCGTAGCTGCCAAACACCTATGAGCAAAAAAATTCATTGTCATCTCTCATTAAAGTTTATATAAATAAATATAATTATATATTTAAAGATAATATTAAAATTGGTGATTTATGATACAATAATGAGATAAGAATGGCATTGTTGGACAGCCTGATGGCTGCCACCTCAGCATCCTTGATGCAATGCTAATCTTTTTTTTAATAAACGACAAGAATATATTCATGAGACCCAGAGAATGCAAAGCGACCAAGTCCGTTATGGCTGCAATAGAGGTTGCAGGTACTAAGCTGCCATCCTCCATAGCTGCCACACCATGACGACTTAACACTTCTCTTTTTTTATAACTCATCCCAGCCTCCGTGTAACAGCGATGTATTTAAATCAAACACAACTACTATTCCTATTTAATGGTCATTATATAACAGTCGTTAAATTACTATTCATGAGGCTCAGAAAATGCAAAACGACCAAGCCGTTATGGTTGCAATAGGAGTTACAGGTTTTGTCATCCTCCATAGCTGCCACACCATGACGACTTAATACTTCTCTTTTTTTATAAGTCATCACAACCTCCATGTACAAGATCCATTTAAACCAAACATAACTATTATTCTTATTTAACAGTCGTTAAATTACTATTCATGAGGCTCAGAAAATACAAAACGACCAGTCGTTATGGCTGCAATAGGGGTTGCAGGTACGAAACTGCCATTCTCCATAGCTGCCATACCATGACGAATTAATACTTCTCTTTTTTATAACTCATCACAGCCTCCGTGTAACAACAATCCATTTAAACCAAACACAACTATTATTCCTAACCACCATATTTTTACGGTCATTAAATTACTATTACTAACCACCATACAACCATTTCACCACATGGTACAACACTAAACAGCTATAAAATTTACTGATTGATGCTGTATCAATTATAGTGCATAAAATGAAGATAGGAATGAACCAGCATCCACATAAGTCCAACGAAAGCATCCACATAAGTCCAACAAAACCCTTGTCCGCCATGCCCAAAGTCAGTGGCTAGGTATTCCAAACAAGTTTATCAAACTCCTCCTTCTCCAACTGAAGAACAGAGTGAAGACTTAACATTCCATCACCAATAATAGGAATCCTCTGAAAGAATTAATACAAATAAATTTTAGTAATTTTACATAGTAATAATTATTAAGTATTAAACCCTAAAAAGTAATTGAAAATTACAGATCTGAGGCATAAACATTTGAAAATTATTTCTAAAAAAATACCCAAAATTTCATTCAACACAGACATAAGTTCCATATGAAGATGAGCATAAAGCCCTGCTAGGATACAAACATAAACAACATCTGAACAATCTATTGTTTATCATAAAACCGAGAATTCTAAAAATACTAAATCAGACATATATATCCATGCAATGATGTTATACAGTAACGGAAAACATATATACACATTACCTTCTCATATCAAGTAAACTAAGGATCAATTCAGTATTCATGACTTAATGTTCCACATGTCTCGAGCATGATTTAAATCAACAATGAAACTCAGATTGTTATTCTAAACTCGCATTGACAGATTTTGATTCAGATTCAAAATTCAAATTTTGAAATCGCCAACTGAAGTAAAGAATGGAGAGAAGATAAGTTTATATGAATTGAGAAGCGAAGTAAGAGATTGATATGAAGGCTCTAATGTACACTAAATGCATATTACAAATCCCTATGAGTTTTAAATTTCAAATGTCATCTCTCTCCATAAACTATATATAAATAAATATTATTATATATTTAAAGATAATATTAAAAATTGGTGATTTATGACGCAATAATGAGATAAGAATGACATTCTTGGACAGCCTAGATGGCTGTCACGTCAGCATTGTGATGCAATGCTCATCTCCTCTTTATAGAAAGGGTGATAGATATAGATATAAATTTGTATTTAGTGCACTAAATATTTTTAAAAGAAAATTAATCATTATTTCTCTTAGCATGTGTACTTTTCCCCCCCTCAAGTTAATCATTATTTCTCTAAAAACAATTTTATTATTCAAGAATTAATTTACTCTTCAGGATTTGTTAAAACGAAAAATCATGGAACCAACTTTAGACCTTGTGTACTGGACCGCTATACCAGTTTTCACATGGCACGTCTAATCGCGTCGGAAACACCTCCACCCCCACCCATTCCCAGTGCTATAGCCATAACAGCTTTTGTCATGGGGGTTATAATGGACCATGCCAACGGTCATAAATAAAAAAAAATATTAATTATGTATATACATATACACATAACATTTAACTCACAAACATACACTCAACTAACTAAACCAAAAAACTCTCCACCAAAACTTTCAAAACACTTTATCAAAATGGATTCGCCTCCGTCGAACGATTCATTCGTCGATCTACACCATATTTTTTTTGCTCATAACGAAGCCGCAGAGGAGGAAGAAGCGATTACGAGTGCGTGTGCCCTCGCAATTAATGGCATGCAACATGTTAGTTGCTCTCCCCCACGTCCTATCTTGAGGAGGGAATATGTTACATGAGACTGTGAAGCCGCAAACGTTTGTCTAATGAAAAATTATTTCGATCCTACATCGACTCACGCCCTCCACCCCCACATTTTTAGGCGCCGATTTCGGATGAGCAAAATGGTATTTTTGTGCATTAACGAAGATTTGGAGCTTAAGTATGACTACTTTAAACAGAAAATGGACGCAAGAGGATATCTTGGATTCACCTCCATTCAGAAGTGTACTTCCGCGTTACGTTGCTTGCCTACAGAAACACGTATGACATCAACGATGAGTATTTGAAGATAGCGGCGAAAACAACGCGTGATACCTTATCACATTTCTGCTACGGTGTGTGTGTGTGTGTGTATACATATATATATATAATATATATATATATATATATATATATATATATATATATATATAGGCATATACCAATTATACGGAAAACGTTACTTGAGAAACCTGACTTGGAATGACCTACCACAGATTTAAGAAGTGCATTTAGAAAAACATGGATTACTCGGCATGATTGGTAGTTTAAACTATCGTCAATGGCGGTGGTAGAAGTGTCCAACCGCATGACAAGGTCAACATACACACGGTGACAAAAGAGGACCAACATTGGTTTTACAAGTGATTGCCTCGCATGACCTTTGGGTCTGGTCGAACTTCTTTGTTGTTGCTGGGTTATTGCTAGAGGATTACAAATTAGATACGATACCGAAAGCCGGGTTTTATGCTAATGGGAATGAGTGCCCGCATGTATACTATTTGGCTGATGGTATATACTAGGAGTATTCAAATATTGTGAAAACGTTTAGAGACCCGCTCAATAAAAAAAGACAATATGTTTAAAAAACTACAAGAGTCTCCGTGAAAGGGCATCAAGAGGTGATTTGGGGTTCTTCAACAACAATGACATTTTGTGAGAAATCCTTATCTTTTATGGGATAAAGAAACAATTAGAATGGTTATGCATACTTGTATCATATTGCATAATATATTTTAGAAGATGAAAGAAAAGCAACATGTCAAAACTATATTCTGGATGATGTTGAAGAAGGAACGCAAGCAACTATGGAGGAGAGAATCTTAAACGACCAACTCTTGCGTTCCCGGGAAGCAAATAATGCGTTAAAGGCGGATTTGGTATAGCATTCTTGGGCGATTCGCCCAATTTGACACGATGGCGACAACGAAGACGAAGGCGACGAAGAAGAAAATTCGGAGATAAAGGCTATGAAGACTGAGGGTTGGATGAAGGAGGTCATGAAGACGGAGATGGCAATGAAGACGAGTAGTAACTAATATATTTTATTTAATGAAATGTTATTTCTTTTTATATTTATTAAATTCAAATATTAAAAAAAGAGTATTGATTGCTAGTGAGGTTATTTGCTGTTACCACTACACTTAAATGTTATGGAATGTTATATAACACCACCGTTGCACTTTTTGTGACATTTGTCACATAACCCCACACTCACCACGTTATGAAATGTTACAACTACACATGCCCTTAACGGTTGAATTTTGATTTAAAGAGGTACATTAGATCGTTAGTTGCAAGCTGGAGCATAAGATAACTTCTAAGTCGATAATACGTATCTCGTTCCATCAACTCGCGAAGAGCACCATTATCAAAAACGGGTTGGACGACAGGATCCGGGATGTGGCCGGTGAGAATGATTTCCCGTCATACTTTAAGATCATGTTGTCCATTATCATGCACGTATACGCCATGTTAATAATCTTTTCTACATTCATATCACGCATGTGTCTCCTAAGTATGCCTCATTTTCCCTTTAGCACACCAAAAGCATGCTCCACATCTTTTCTTACCCCTTCTTGCAATTTCTTGAACTTCTTTTCATTTGGATCAATCGGATATAGAAATGTTTTCACAAACGTTGACCAAGTAGGGTAAATTCCGTCAATTATATAGTATCCACGTTTGTATGTATGTCCATTCATTTGAAATGGACACTTAGGTGTGGTTCCATTCCGTTTAGCGAGATATATTGGAGATTGTTGGAGAACATTGATGTCGTTGAGTGAACCGTGCATACCACAATATGCACGCCAAAACCATAAATCTTGTGACACAACCACTTCAACCATGACCGTTGGGTATCGTGATCACCTCTCGTATATTGGCCTCGTAATGCTTTAGGACGCATCCTCTAAACAGGATACGTACAATCAATGCTACCGAACATTCCAAGAACGTCTGACGACGTTGTCGTGTCTTCCGCTTCGGCTTGCGCAATGATATCTTTGAAAAAAATTTAAGCTGCTATCGTTTGACAGAAAAAATCGTCTTCGAAATCGTCGGACGGTAAAAATATACTAAGGTCGTCGTTCGAAAAATTAGCCATTGAGAGGTGAGCTTGAAAAGGTGAAGGTTTAAAAGAAAATGATGAAGATTTAAGTGAGAATGGTATAAAGTTTGCGTAAAATAATAAATGAGGATGATTATTTATAATATTTAAATTAATTATATTAATTTAACTTTTTTTAGTTGAATTTAACGGTAAAAAATAAGACTGTTCAAGTCCAACGTTGTTCATCGTGGCAAAGACTACCTGTGGACGGAACTTGCCAAACCTACCCGTGGGGTGACGGGCAGTGTTACCGTCCGGGTTCCAACCCTAGAAAGCTACTTGTGCCGGTGCCCCATTAGCATCCTAACTCGAATACCAATCTCCTATCTCTCCTCTTTCGTTTATGTAAAACCGTTTGAAAACGTTGTTCCGTTACCCGATCCTGAAAACATACCGGGTCTGAAAACGTTGTTCCGTTACCCGACCCTGAAAACATACGGGTCTCTCAAAACATATTAAAAGGCCATAATCCAAAAAGGCAAGAACCAGTAAACTCTTCAATCTCATTGTGGGTCACCCTTTTACTAGCATGTTTCCCACGTCACAAGTTCACACTTCTCAACCACGGGGTGTCAGCCCAATGGCCAGCCTCACCCATTCCAAACGGGAGGACGCGGGTTCGAGTCCAGCTCGGCCCGATAATCCTATTGGGTAGTAACCGCCAGACAGCTATGGGGCTAAGCTAGCTTGGGAAGGAAGAACCCTCCCGCGGTCAGGGGTACCGTGCATTTACCCTTAAGTTCACACTTCCCACCTTCCACCAATGTGGATAATTGGAGTTTTTTAATAAAAAAGCAATCATAATAGAGTATAACTTTTAAGTTTGTCTAATTACGTTTCTTACTAATCTAGCTGTGATACTTTAAATAAATAAATTACTTTGTTTATAAAACGTTTCTTACTAATCTAGCTTTGATACTTTAAATAAATAAATTACTTTGTTTATAAAAATAATTGAGAACAATAATTAAAAGATTTAAAAATCAATTTAATACATTTGAATTTAGAGATAAATAACTAACATAAATCATTTTCATCTTTACCTTTTATCATCATTATTTTATAAGTTTTACATTATATGATACTATTGTACTTAGGGCTGTAAACGAACCAAACGTTCGGCGAACAGTTCGTGAACCTTCAGCGGAAGTTCGCTTGTGTTCGTTCATTTATTAAACAAACGAACAAGAACAAGAAATTCCGTTCGTTTAGTTAAATGAACAAATATGAACAGAGGTTGTGTTCGTTTGTTTGTGTTCGTGAACGTTCGGTAACGTGTTCATTTGTGTTCGATAGTAAATTAGTGTTTTTAGTTTTCATATTTATTTAAATACTTCAAAATTCAGAAAAATTAAATATCTAATAAGTGTCAATGTATTATATATTATGTTTATGAACGATTGTTTGTATTCATTTGCTTCCATTTGTGTCATGAACATTAGTTTGTGCTTATTTGTATTCGTTAACATTCGTTTTTATTCATTGCCTAAAATTAACAAACAAATACAAACGAATACGAACATGTTCATTTCCTTAACAAACGAACACGAACATAAAATCTTGTTCGATAAGTGTTCGTGAACGTTTCGCGAACACATATATTTCTTAACAAACGAACACGAACAAGGTCTTGTTCGTGTTCGTTCGGTTCGTTTGCAGCCCGAATTGTACTTGAGGGGTCTCCGCGCAATACGTCAAAGGACACAAATATTTGTAATCATGTAATATACTAACTTAAAAAGAACTATAAGAATATCATACTCAAATTAAAAATAATAAAATGTTCATTTTTAGTGTGTTCAAAAATTTAGGAAGAAGATCACTTAAATGTGAGAAAACTAAAAAACTCTCAAAACACTTAAAAACACAAAAAAAAAATTAACATTTGGCATGATCCATCCCTTATATATATACACACATATAATAACGTATAAAAAAGTTGTAGCCGTTTAAAAACTGTGGGATAGTTGCTTTAAAAATAAAAAATATTTTAAAGGGTTATACTATATGTTTTTAAAAAAAAATGTATTATCTAAGCTCTTAATATTGTGTAACATTACTTTTTTTCCTTGTTATAAATATTATGACATAGTATAGATTTTAGCAAAATTATAAATTACATTATTAAAAAGGTAGTGATTAATTTTTCTAATGTTTTTGAAAGTTATTATATGTGTATAAGTTCTACTAAATACAGACTTATTTTGTCTTTAATACCCAGTACCAGGAATGTGAATTTCTGACATGATAAAAAATCCAAAATTAATGAATTTCGATTGTGCTAAACGGAGTCGGATGAGGTTCAGGTCAAACCTGTGACCCTGTTTGGCCAAACAGTCCATGTGAAGTTCAACATGACAAAGTTCACAAATTAATACACTTACCTCTAATTTATTTTATTAACAAAAAAAATTATGTTTTAATGCATAACTTAAAACTTAAATCAATTGTAGATTAACAATCATCATGTTCTAAATTAAGGGTGTGTCATGTTCACATATTTTATGTCTAAGACAATTAACACCACACAGGACTCATAATAACACATCTATATTTACACTCCATTCTCCAAAAGTCCAACCTTGAGCCAATTAAAACATCAACGTCTTTACGCACAAATTCGGTATGTGTCGGCCAGGTTTTAATCTTATCTAAAACCCAAAAACAATTAGTCCAACAACGTAGCGGCCGTGCCGACTCGACAGCATGTCGCATTAACAGCCGCCAACGCACACCCCCTTCCTCCTTAAATACCCACTCATCATCCTCAATTTCACCACCACCACCCAAAAAAAAATCTCAAAAAAAAAAAAAACCACCACCAGTACCAACATGTGTGCACAACACCACACCACCCAAAACTCATCAACCCAAAAACCCCAAAACACGAAACCGTACCGAGGAATCCGCATGCGGAAGTGGGGCAAGTGGGTTGCGGAGATTCGTGAGCCGAACAAGCGCTCACGAATCTGGCTCGGTTCATACTCCTCGCCTATGGCCGCGGCGCGGGCGTATGACACGGCCGTGTTTTATTTACGCGGACCATCGGCTCGGCTTAATTTTCCGGATAAGATTGGGGATGATGGGTGCGGGTTGTGTGATTTATCTGCGGCGGATATACGGAAGAAGGCGACCGAGGTTGGAGCGAAGGTGGACGCGCTGCAGAACGAGGGCGGAGGTGCGTGTCGAAAGTTATGTGAGACTGAAAGCTATTCGGGTCGGGTTTGTTTGAACACGGATTTGAATGAGTACCCGAGTCCGGAATCTTCTGATGAGAATGATGAGAATTAACGGTGTGATGATGAGGAAGGCTGGTTGTTGTTTATATGTGGGTTGACGGCGTTAGTTTCAGAGGGACGGACAGTCCGACGGGTCGGGTCGGACGGGTCTGTTTTTATTTTTATATTATTTGGTGGGTCGGATCGGGTTAGGGGTTAGTTTATGCAGATGGGTAGATTGAAGAATCCGTAAGGGATTAAATGTTAATGTTTCATTTTCCGAAAACAAAAAAGGAAAGAAAAATTTCTGGTACTTATGTTCTTTTGTTATTTTAGAATTTTTAGAATAAATCTGAATGCATACATGTATGGATATGTTTTAGGTATGCGAACCCATTATCGAAAAACTTACGAAACATCTTTTCGTATCTTGGCATAACGTAGTTTGCCTCTAATTATTATCAGAATTGAACAAATCTATTTTTTCTGAACGGTCACTTCTTTTTAAGTGACACAATGTCACACCGTTTAAACGACGGTCTTAACAAAGATCTGCCCATACTACATAGTCTTATTTGTCAATCTTTATTCAAGCCATGTAAGCATTATTACCTTGCTAAAAACATATTTTATTAATCATATCAAATCGTAAGGCCATTTCTTATGGAGGTAAGAAGGTGATGTGGTATAGTGGTAGTGTGGGGCACGGTGAACCTTGCTAAAAAACATATTTTATTAATCATATCACATCGTAAGGCCATTTGTTATGGATGTAAGGAGGTGATGTGGTATAGTGGTAGTGTGGGGCACGGTGAACACGTGCTGAGCCCTTCATCCCGCAAAACCAGGGGTGGACCTAAGCCCAGCCCAAGGTGGGCGGGCGCACTTCCGAAAAAAAATTAGTGCTAAGTTTCACAGAAAATCCGTCCGCACCCCTTGGATATTTTATTTTTTTTCAGTAAATCCTGATTTAAAAAAACTAACTAAATTATATAAAGTTTATAAACTTATAGTACTCACCTTAACCCAAATACCTAATCCCTTAACCCACTATTTCATCTAACATATCAAGCCCCACTAAGCAACAAAACCCATCCTATTTTAATTAAAACAAGCTGAACGTCCTTTAATATCCTTTTGCCCTCCCACTCTTGTCTGCCAGCGCCCAGACCACACACAGGAGAACCGAACACAGCAGCAGCAGGGGCGGACCATAGCCAAACCGCCGCCAAACCAACCGGAATCAATAAAGGGTAAGTTTTTATGTTTTTTAATGATTTTAGTTGATATTATAGGAGAAAAACGTAATAAAATCTTTAAATAGGTTTGAAATTTCGTGTGTTTTGATCTTGTTTCTGGTTGGTTTTAGGGTGATTATGTTGTGTAGATGATTCTTAGGGTGATTACAACTTACATTATGATTTCTGGGGCTTGAATAGTTGAAAATTAAAATTGAAACATTATGTTATGGAGCGATGAACTTATGGATCGTTTTGTTTGTGATAGGAACCATGAGTAGGGACTTGCTTAAGTGATGGTTGTATCTGTTATATAGAGAAAGACTTGCGTAAAAAAGTAGATTTAGATGATGTTTTGGATAGATTTCAAACTATCAAAACCCGTAAGGTGACGTTATAATTATGTTTGTAACAAGTTTTGACGTGTTTTTGATGATTATATAAATTTAGTTTGATCTTCTCTTTGTTTTACATGACCTGACCGACCCGAACCGACCCGGGTACGAACCGGTTTTTTTACTTATATACCTAAGGAGCCTACAATTTTTAAAAATGTTCGCACCCCCAAGAAAAAATTCCTGGGTCCGCCACTGCGCAAAACTAAAGCATTTACGTGACTTTCATATAATATAACGTATGTATATATGTTTGGGTCCTCGAGGGGACAAAATTGAAATTGCACTAATTTTAAACGTTATTTTACTAACTCATGAAAAATAACATTAAAAACGAGGTGTCACACCCCAATCGATGGCGGAAACATTGGAGTGAGACGAAAAACGAGATTGCAAGAGGCTTCATAATGCTATATGTGTCAATTGTTTAATAATTACATTTTACATTGCTTAAATCAGATAATACGAATTTAAATCACGACACGTATAAAAGAATTAAAACTTCATTTCATTGATAACAGTTTAATACAAGGTTTTGAAACGAAATACATCATGCTTAAAATAATATACAATACAACAAGTATTTAAAGTTTAAATGCGTTTCTAGGCAATCCTACTAGATTCCTTGCATCATCGAAATTCTTGCAACATGCACTAAAAGCATGGATCAATACAAAAGTATTGGCGAGCATACAAGTTTGAATTTAAATATAAGTATAAAAGTTCGTTTTAAAATCAACATGGTAACTTGTAATCACGTCGAAGCTAGCATGCACAAACAACCTAAGCAAGACGATCATCATCGGTACATAAGTTTAAATTTAATCATGCATAAACAATCTAAACACGACAATTAGCATATACACACAAATCGAAGCTAACAAGCATAACATCCTAAGTATATCGAGTAATGTATTCGTTGGATTTTGTATTTGACACATGTTACACCCAAAATGTATTAAAGTATAAAAAAGGGTCGAGTATGCTCACATTTTGCGAAGTGTCCTTTGGTATTCCGTGAAACGTTGAAGAGTTTAACATCGTAACGCCGAGGTCATCGTACATGGGTAAAACAAAGGCATACAAATATTAGTGGTCGCCGAAATAAATATTCGTTTATATAAAAATTGTTTGAATTCATTAGTCTTTGTTTTATAATCTAGACGCGTTTCGAGTTACGTATTCTTACGAAAAATGAGCAGAGCTTCCTCTGTTTTTGGACGCTCCCGACAACCAAAGTGTCGATTTATTTCCAAAACTCATCAATTAATCCAATTACACTGTACGATTACCTTTTTGTAAAGTTGACGAATACTTGAACAAGTATAAATTATATTACGACAGTTCGCTTTTAAACAAGAAAATATAAGAAACAACATAAATGAAATTCGCGTTTCTAAAGGTTTTACCGGACCTCGGGTCGACTGAGTCTGACCTTAGCTGACTCGAGTTGACCATAGCTGACCGGTTGACTTTTGTTGACCGAACCATGACCCATGTTGGTTGAACTCGAACCCGTTGAACCGAACAAAGCCCGAGCCAAACCTCCTGTCCCGTACCAGAACCGAGTTGAGCCGTGCAAAGTGAGATGAACCGAAGCCCGAACACCGAATCTGAGCCGCACCGGAACTGAACTGAGATGCACCTGGACCGAACTGAGTTGCACCGGTGTGACGATGACCGAACCCGGAACCACCACTACGGCGGCTGTCGCCAGCCATGAGTCCGATGACGGCGTCGTTGGTCTCTACCGTCTCCATCATCATCGATAGCAGCATTGCCGGCTCCGCCGGTTTCACCGGCCGGAGCCCGGTTAGATTTTGGTGCGAACAGATAAACGGGGGGGTTTGTTGTGGTTGTCGTGTACCGCCACCCACTGGTGGTGGTCGGTCGTTGTTTAGCGGGGAGAAAGAGAAAGGTGAGCGAGAGTGAGGGGGTGTTATAGGGAAAACGGCGAGGGTTTAGGGGTGCTTACCGGTGAAACGGCGCCAGGAGGGTTGGCCGGAATTTGCTCTGGTGATCGGAGTAGTGGGAAAGGAAGAGAGAACAGTGAGGGTGTGTGTATGCGGTGGTGTGAGTGTGTGTGTTGTGTTGTTTGTTTATAAAGTAGGGTTTAGGTAGGTAGGCTTTGATGTGTTGGACCCAAAGCCCATAAACCAAGTTCTTGCGCTTCTAGAGTTGCCCGTTTATGTTTTTAAGTTCCGTTTTCGCACACGAACATTATAAAATATCTCGTAATATCGTATATTATTGTTTTAAGTTCAAGTGTGTATATATATATACATATATCAAATAGGGTCGGTTAACTGATGTTGGGCACGAAATTGTAAACCGAAGGTACCGTTTCGCTTATAAGTACCTATTCGTATGATGGTTTGTGCGAATATTAATATGTAATAGGAGATGTGTATATATATATATATATGTATATGTATATATATATATATTACGAATAACGCCTCGACTTATGATACGTATGTAAAATTTTTAAATAAAAGTTACTAAAATACGAGGCGTTACACGAGGGACGGTTTTGTCACACCCTGACCCGCAGTGGAAATGGTAGTCGGGGCATGATTGGGTTTTCATCAAAGCTCCTGACATTTACTATAAAGTTTCATATTTATTAATTCTTTTTAAAGAAGAAGTTACAATAAACATACAAGCACAACATGTTCAAATACATTTTTCATAACTTCTTTATTTTTCTTCTAAGGCAATTTCCTATGTGTTCCTTGCTTCAACCTGTCCACCTGTATCATGTGTAAAAATAGGGTTTTGGGTCAACAAAAGTTGGCGAGTGAATCTTATGAAAACATTTGAACGAATTTGTTATATTGGTTATAAAAAGGTGCATAACCACATATGAGTATACGTATATGTAAATTTAATCACAATACACAATATATCAATTAATGCACACGCACACACCAATGAGATCAAGGCTCAATCAAACGGAGCCGATCTAATGAGGCACGCGATGTTCAACTCGTCTCCAACGAGGAACTGATGGCCTAATGAATGATTTGCACGCAACTTGACAAAATGTAAACACACATCACAACAAACAACATTTACATCACACGTTTAGATCATATAATGGTAATAGCACAAGTTTGAATAAACGAAACAAATAAAGCGACACATGATACACCCAAAAACATGAATAAAAAGGGGAATTCGTAAGAATTCACTCACAATGGGTGCGTTTCTTGCTTGATAATGGATGCGCACGAGTTGAGGATTTGACGGACGAAAGAATACTTACCTAAAATAATAATAATGCGATAATTTGATAAATATAACAAAATTAATATTTTGATTTATTTTTTTTTGTAGAGTTTTAGGTTTTTTTTGTGGTATTTGTAGAGATTTTAAGACCTTTGAATTTGCATCTTTAAGTATTTTCTATTGATTTTAAATAAAATATATAATTACAAAAATATGATAAGATAAAACAAAAATAAAAAAAATAATATTAATTTACAAAAACCTTGTCAGACCTGACAAGGTGGTATGACCGGGTCGTTGACTGTTTGACTGCGTGTGGTGGGACTCAAACTTGTGACCTCCCGCTTACGTGCACGCAGCTCTTCCAACTGAGCTACGTGTCTAACCCGCTAATATCTTGATTTTTATTATATTTATATACTTGTTAGATTAAACAGAATTAATTTAATTAAAAAGATTTAAAATCAATTGAACCGGCGTGCATACAGAATATCGAACCCGTGACCTTAAGTTGATTTGCACCCAGCCCAACCAACTGGGCTGGGTGTCTAACCCGATATAATTCAGATTTTAAATCATTTTAAACCCAAGTTCAGTTCGTCTTCTTTGTTTCAAAAAAAAGACGATGAACTGTTAAACCATCCGACTTGGTTTAATTCTTCTTTTATTGTATACTAACTAAATATATGATCAAGATCTATAAAGATTGAAAGGGTAGTGTAAAAGGATTTTACCGAACTGAAGATGCTCAAGAACTCCGGCGGCATTCCGGCGAATTCCAACTTCCGGCGAAGTAAATATTGAAGAACAGAAGTTGCGGAGTGTTAAAGCGTGTGTATGTGTGATCTAATTGAGTCCAGAGGTTCACTATTTATAGATGAGGCAGTAGATTGGTTTAAGATTTCGGTTTCATGAGTTTTGGTCAAGAATTAATTGCCGAAATGATTGTGTAACCGATTTGGGGATGGTTGACTCCCTGATTGAGTCTATTACATGATCAGTTACATTCGTTAATTGAAGAGGAATCCGAGATCTTGATGATAGCCGGTGATTTAGCACGGCTGTTTCTATTTGAATCCGGATCAAAGGAACGTGATTACAAATGTTTAATTGTTTTGAGATATAACAGATGTGGGCAAGTGGTGTAGTGGTGTGTTGTTTGTTTGGTTTGAGTGGAGACCCGGGTTCGAGACCCGGCTACTCTTTTTTTTATTCTATTATAAAGCTTATTTTCTATAACTTATTATTATTTTTATTTATTGGTTATCTTTTTAATTATGAGTTATTTATTAATCATGAATATTAATATACAATAACTAACGAAATAAAATACGAAATGAACATTTAGATGAATACTTGATTTTCAAACGGAGCGGGTTTTGAAACCCGTTTTACGACGAATGTTACAGTATCCCCTACTTTTAGAAATTTCGTCCCGAAATTTAAGTAGTGGTATATTTGACTCGAAGGGAGGGTGTTTTAATTTGACAATTACATAATCAGAAGAGGGTGAAAGTTTAAATTTTATTTGAGGCGGTAACGTTCCTAGTAAGGGTTGAATACCCTGCTACAGGAATCGCTTTTTGATGCCTAAAGTATAAAAATGCGAAATATTGGTAAACAGAGTTGATTGACTAAGTATGATCTTATGCATAAAAGTTTTGAGAGAATTGATACGTTTGAAAAGATAAGGTTATATCATAAAACAAAAACTTCAACCATGACGATATTAAAACCTGCACGGAACTTCTCAGAACCGCCTGACAATGCTGTTGATCCTTTGATAAGAATACTTATATATAGGAAGTACCAGCGGCGTATCCACCATATTCTTGTCAAATTTTCATTGGCTTTGTCAGTAAGTTATGATTAGTTCTATGTGATTCTAAAATCTACAAAACAAACACAACAGCCAAAGCTTGAGTTTCAAATCTGAAAGAATACATGACTGAATGACGACAGTACCTCTCTCGTTTGTTATGATGAAGGGGTCAGTCTATGAAAAATGAGACACAACCCAACTTCTTTAAATGATGAGATCAAGATACGTCGTGATGTGTGATGATATGAAAGTTAAATCAATGAGTAAAGATATAAAACAAAATGTCATATCAATTTGCATTAAAATTCCTGGATACATAAATTCCCAATTTATAACAGGGATGTGTAAAGATTGAGAAAACATTAAGAACTAGATGGTTGGAGTTGAGTCTTGATTCTTGGTGAGAGAAGGCTAGTTGGGTGGTTCGTTTGGGCCGTTATTATCTTCAACAGGATTGGCGTTGATGTTGTAAGCTCTTCCTCTTGCTGGTGGTAGTGCTGGGTTTTCTTGATTTGCATGGTTAACTGGGTTTGCTTGAGCTTGGGCGTTTATGATGTTAACCAATCGAGGGCACGTGTTTCTAAAATGGGTAGGATCCCCACAATTAAAGCAAGCTCGAACATGTGGAAACATGGGGTATTGGGGTTGTTGATATGATTGGTTCATGTTTTGGGTAGGGGGTGAAGCTTGGTTTTGAGGGGTGCGACAAGTTTTGCTCAAATGACCATAACGCCCACAATTAGCACACAGTCGACAAGGTATGGTAGATGGATGGTGATAAAAACAGGTGTTGCATTGAGGGTGAGGTCCAATGTAAGGTTTCTTATTTGGGTAAGTAGTGTTGGGTGCTACTTGAGTGATTGGGATAGCTTGGAGGGGTACGGCTTGTGAAGCTGGTTGATTGCGTTGGGTGACAGCGAAATTTGCCCATCTCGTTTTCTCTTAGAAGTGGGTTGAGAAGAGGATTCGGTCTGGGTGGAGTTTGAGGTTTCGGTTGATGCTTTATCCTTCTTCTTTTCCTCCTTGAAGTCTTCATTCCATATGTGGTTCTCGGTGAGCTCTGTAGCTAACTCCATTGCTGCCTCCAAAGTTGCAGGTGTGGTACTTATGACAGGGTCTTGAATTTTTTAAGGAAGACCTCGAATGTAGTGCTCGATCAAACGGTAGAGGGGAGTGAACAAGTTGGGGACCATCTGATTCAACTCAAGGAATCTCTTGTTGTATGTGGTGTGGTCGCCCTCCTTTTGTTTCAAAGAGTAGAACTCATCTTCTAATTTCTTGATTTCGCTTCTTGGACAGAAACGTCTTGTCATGATCTCCCTCAACTCTTCCCAAGTCAAGGTCATAGCATCCTCAGCACCTCGCTTGCCCTTCTCTGTATTCCACCATGTAAGTGCTACTCCGAACAAACGACCGGTAGCATATCGCACCTTGCGATCATCAGGGCAGTCGCAATTGAGAAAAGTGTTTTCCATCTCCTCAAACCAATGGAGGAGAGCGGTGACACCTTCAGTCCCTACGTATTTTGGAGGATCGCAGGATTTGAAATGCTTGAAGGTGCATTTAGTGGTATTTGGGGGAGGGTTGACAACGTTTTGATCTTCTTGGTTGATTGGGTTGACGGGATTAGCGGTAAGGGCTTGTTGAACTTGAACTACGATGTTGGGGATTACGGCGGCCATTTGTTGAGCGATTTAGGCGGCCATGCGCTCGCGGAATTTTTATGATCTCCTACCTCTACGAGGGTGACTAGAAGACATCTACAGGAATACGTATCGAGAGTATGAGTTTGACGTTTTAGGTGTCATGTGTCGTATTTAGAAATGAACATTCACAAAATAAATGAAGAAAATAAATTTGCTACATCCACAGGATGTCTTGGGCTTTGCTCATGTTTGGGCTCCCATATGTCCCCTTACTTGGCCTTGGTAGTCATGTGGGCCCCCATGACTACTGGGCTCTGGTAGGGTTCATATTGGTGTTGGCCTGTTAATACTTGCACCACCCGAATGAAAATCGTAAAACATGACATCAAAGTATAAGGTCGGAGGGTGTCCTGGTATGGACACAATGACAACTCAAAGTAGGGTTAGTTCGAACGACATTTGGTGTGGCGTGTTTGGCCTAATAGGTCCTTCGTACTCTCATCGTTAGTCCCAGGTAGGCAAACTAGTCCGTTATATTGGATTTATACGAATGCCAACCTACACAGGACGTTTCGACTACCGGTACTTGTACCCTTCCAGTTACTACATGCCCGTCGTAGAACTCACTTTAATGAGATTGAAAAACGAAAAATGCCACAAAATCTTGAATAAAGGAAATATGAGGATGATTTGAATATGTGAACATTGAAATATGCATGATGAATGTATATGTAAGCATGTTATGTTTGACAACAAGTATAACTCATTAAGTACCACACAAAATGATAGTGGAAGTATTTGCATGCATTTGTGTGGGTAATAAATACGACACAAATAAACATCATGAGTTTGCATGTAACCACATAAACAATTAAAATCTAATCAACTATAGTATAGGCTCTAAGGGTCTAATAACCTATCCTATATCCCTATAGTTAAAAGCTCTGATACCAATCTGTCACACCCTGACCCGCAGCGGAAATGGTAGTCGGGGTATGATTGGGTTTTCATCAAAGCTCATGACATTTACTATAAAGTTTCATATTTATTATTTCTTTTTAAAGAAGAAGTTACAATAAACATACAAGCACAACATGTTCAAATACATTTTTCATGACTTCTTTATTTTTCTTCTAAGGCAATTTCCTATGTGTTCCTTGCTTCAACCTGTCCACCTGTATCATGTGTAAAAATAGGGTTTTGGGTCAACAAAAATTGGCGAGTGAATCTTATGAAAACATTTGAACGAATTTGTTATATTGGTTATAAAAAGGTGCATAACCACATATGAGTATACGTATATGTAAATTTAATCACAATACACAATATATCAATTAATGCACACGCACACACCAAATGATGAACAATGAGATCAAGGCTCAATCAAACGGAGCCGATCTAATGAGGCACGCGATGTTCAACTCGTCTCCAACGAGGAACTGATGGGCCTAATGAATGATTTGCACGCAACTTGACAAAATGTAAACACACATCACAACAAACAACATTTACATCACACGTTTAGATCATATAATGGTAATAGCACAAGTTTGAATAAACGAAATAAATAAAGTGACACATGATACACCCCAAAACATGAATAAAAAGAGGAATTTGTATATGTGGTATTTGTAGAGATTTAAGACCTTTGAATTTGCATCTTTAAGTATTTTCTATTGATTTTAAATAAAATATATAATTACAAAAATATGATAAGATAAAACAAAAATAAAAAAAATAATATTAATTTACAAAAACCTTGTCAGACCTGACAAGGTGGTCTGACCGGGTCGTTGACTGTTTGACTGCGTGTGGTGGGACTCGAACTTGTGACATCCCGCTTACGTGCACGCAGCTCTTACAACTGAGCTACGTGTCTAACCCGCTAATATCTTGATTTTTATTATATTTATATACTTGTTAGATTAAACAGAATTAATTTAATTAAAAAGATTTAAAATCAATTGAACCGGCGTGCATACAGAGTATCGAACCCGTGACCTTAAGTTGATTTGCACCCAGCCCAACCAACTGGGCTGGGTGTCTAACCCGATATAATTCAAATTTTAAATCATTTTAAATCCAAGTTCAGTTCGTCTTCTTTGTTTAAAAAAAAAGACGCTGAACTGTTAAACCATCCGACTTGGTTTAATTTTTCTTTTATTGTATACTAACTAAATATATGATCAAGATCTATAAAGATTGAAAGGGTAGTGTAAAAGGATTTTACCGAACTGAAGATGCTCAAGAACTCCGGCGGTATTCCGGCGAATTCCAACTTCCGGCGAAGTAAATATTGAAGAACAGAAGTTGCAGTGTTAAAGTGTGTGTATGTGTGATCTAATTGAGTCCAGAGGTTCACTATTTATAGATGAGGCAGTAGATTGGTTTAAGATTTCGGTTTCATGAGTTTTGGTCAAGAATTAATTGCCGAAATGATTGTATAACCGATTTGGGGATGGTTGACTCCCTGATTGAGTCTATTACATGATCAGTTACATTCGGTAATTGAAGAGGAATCCGAGATCTTGATGATAGCCGGTGATTTAGCGCGGCTGTTTCTATTTGAATCGGATCAAAGGAACGTGATTACAAATGTTTAATTGTTTTGAAATATAACAGATGTGGGCAAGTGGTGTAGTGGTGTGTTGTGTGTTTGGTTTGAGTGGAGACCCGGGTTCGAGACCCGGCTACTCTTTTTTATTATTCTATTATAAAGCTTATTTTCTATAACTTATTATTATTTTTATTTATTGGTTATCTTTTTAATTATGAGTTATTTATTAATCATGAATATTAATATACAATAACTAACGAAATAAAATACGCAATGAACATTTAGATGAATACTTGATTTTCAAACGGAGCGGGTTTTGAAACCCGTTTTACTATGAATGTTACACGATTAATCATACATCATGTAGTGGCGTTGATAGCCGAAAGACAAGGGGCACATGCACTAATCAGCCTTTTTGCTGAGAGTTATGCATCTTATGTCCAAGGCTTGATGCAAAACTACTATGTAGTCGGGGGTCTCGCTGGAAACGGTCTCTCTATTCCTGCGAGGTAGAGGTAAGGTTGTCTACATATTACCCTGCTCGGACTCTTTTTTAGTTTTGCTATTGATGTGATTTACTGTATATGATGATGATGATGACATGACCTCCATCTCGCTCACCTCTCTCTCTCTCTTTCTACGATATGAATGAATTGAACTTTTAAAAAATTGAATATTAGATAATAGGTATAAGTTTATAACATAGATAGAAAGGTGAAGATGAATGATAAAAATAAGTGATGATTTAGTTTAGTGACGATAAATTATAAGTGATGAGGATGTAAAGGTTTTAAAATAATTCACATTTAGTTTCAAATAGTACTTGTAACAGCATGTGTAGTGTAAGGAGAAGATAATGCCTTCATCTTAGGGTATTTTGCATTATGTGGCTGTCCAGTCAGTAAAAGGGCATTATGGAGCATTATGTTAAAAGGAGTGTAGTGGGGATGTAAGTTATGGGGCATTATGTTATAAGGGGGTATAAATATAATTAAATAAAAAAACCTTCAAAAAATGCTATTGGCCAAGAAACAACCATCAAGGGTTTTTAAAACAACACTTTGGGCCAAAAAGTTGAAAAAACGCCCTAGGAGGCTGATATAGGGCATGATGGGGCGTTTTTTTTTGGGGGGGAAGCCCAAAAACCCCTACTACGAGTGGCATAATAGATTGAATGTCATGCCATTGCAGCTTATGTTATTATATTCATATGTGAATATTTTCTTAATCTTTATTACGTCCTATATATTGTGTAAATATCTGGAATTTTAAGTTGATTTTTTACATAGATGTAAATTTAGGTAGAAGAGGGTGTGTTTATGTAGGCTATCAGATTCGGTAACACGAACGCCATCCATATCTGATATTGAAATCAGGTAGTATTAGTGGGTATATGTCACCGAATGTTGGAGATGGGAAAGGGGGTCACTAAGCGCAGAGAGAGTAGAGTAAAAATGGTATCGTCCATGGTTTTAAATAATTGAGAGAAACATCACCACCTATTTAAGTAATTTTTCGTAGCTAAATGAAAAACTGAGATGACTTTGCATGATTGATGGGTATTTAATTAGTTGAGAGGAGTCTCCTCTCCTCCCTTCTTTTTTCTTTAAACGACAAAGTATTACTGGCAGAATATTAAAGTGTCGTCGTGCCATCAACGAAATCATCCGATCATATCCATCTTCACTAGACAATAATGTCTATACACTAATTTTGAGGGAAACCTAATAAATTTAAAAAGAAAACTCTTTTTATGGAAATCGAAACCAAAACTTAATAATCCAGCCTTATCACACTTTTAAAATGCCACTAAATATCATGTAACTCCTCTCCTCCCTTCTGATCTAACTTTTCATAATACAGAAATTTAGTATTTATAAGAAAACTAATTCATTCTTGGTTAAAAGTTACGCCGCCATAATTGTTGTTATTTTAAATATTAAATTTCATTTTCTTGACACGTAGTAGTTAGCATGATTTGCCAAACAATCTCGCTATGATACACGTGTCAAAACAATAGTCGTGCATTGCCTTCAATCATCTTTGTAATGCAACATTTATCTTGAATGGATGGTCAAATGGCCAATTGATTAAGTAGATCTTATAATATTGCACGTCTTGAATTTAATCATTTCCACTTGTTTCAAGAGAATTTGGTGTTTATACTTTTTTTTTTTTATATTGAACGACATAGTAACTAGTAATATAGGTATTGGTTCTGTTACAAACCATATTTATCATACAACCGTAAGAACAGATCCTAGTACTTAAAAAAGTTAAATTAGCACATACCAAAATAATACATACATAAAAATAACATTTTTGAATTATATTAGCACATAAAATTAGCCTAGATAATTGATTTTAGCACATACGTGAATAATATCAGCACTTTTCTTAATCAGCACATTGAAAACAAAATGAAGATCCAAATAAAGAATTAATTGTTTGTTAACATAATTATAGGGAATTCAATATAATTGATATTATTTAGGTTATTATTTTATCGTTTCTCTATAATTTGTTGGATGTCACGTGACACTTTTTAAATGGTTCTTACAGTTTGTACGCAAAATATGGTTTGTATTTGATCTACTCCTAGTAACATATTCATAATCTAGATAGTTTATAAACCACTAATACATGTGCCCATCCATATTTAGAATAAAGAGAGACATCTTAACATTATACTATATTTATTGAGACGTATTTATACTTATTTGAGCACAAAGTTTCTATAAAACTATTGTTAAAGGATATTTCGAGGTTGTTAAGTAGTTGCATGGTTTTATTTATCAGTACAGTCTCAAACAACGATCAACTTGATAAAGAATAAGGCAACAAAGGGTTTGTAGTATAGCGAATTCAAGTTATGTAGTAAAGGTGTTTATTCATAATTGACGAAGGGTTATTGATATAAATGATATTTAATTTAAATCTAGATTAGATTAACAGGGTATGCTAGGTAACTATTCTACGGTAAAGGTTTTTCAAAATAGGTTGATTAATAAACAAAGCAATGTCATCAATGGTTTGCAATCTTTTTTAGTTTATTTTGGTGTAATGTCACTAGATGATTCAACAATAAAAAAAGTTGTAGTTCAACTTTCGTGATATACATAAACATTGATACCGGTGTCGTATAAAACAGAAAAAGAAAAGTTTATAAGTTATATATGTATAAATGTATCTAACACTTGAGTCTTTGATTCATCAAACGTTTTCAAAGAGCGATAATAGTAAACATAATTTGTGAGCTACTACTTGCTATGCATGAATGTATTAAAAGCGAGTATATGTGTGTGCATATGGATAATATGGATGTTTACTGTATAAGTAGTTTTAAGTAAATAGTTGTAATAACTTTACAAACATTATATTTATTGATTTAAATATGATACATAAAATTTTAATCGAAACATCTTCCTCTATCCTATTACATTATCTCTCATTGAACACGTAAACTACCTATATGGTTTTTTAAATTATTTAATTAAAGATCTCTATTTTTAAATTATTTACTTAAAGATCTCTATTGTATGTCTCATGTCTTTTTCGTTCGCATTTATAACTATTTTATTAAAAGCAACTATCTTATAAATTTAGAATCGGTTTTTAAATGTGAAGTACTCAAGTTGGACCTTACCACCCAAAATTATGTGGATAGTAATTTGTCACGTGGTATAGATTAAATGTATATGATTCAACCGACTCTTAATATTTTATTTTAACAAGTTTGGTGAGAATTCACAATAAAGTCAAAATATCATTTAACACCTCCTTTTAATTTTGATATTTTATCATTAAAATTCCTAACCCTAATCCTGAATTTTCCACAAGCTACGCACGTGCCTACCCACAAGTCAATTTCAATGTCCACTTTTATCACAAGCTATTTAATATATTCTATTTTTTCTAATGACCACTCTATTATTGCACTAATTGGGGTTATGGATACTTTTATCACAAGCTATTTAATATATTCTATTTTTTCTAATGACCACTCTATTATTGCACTAATTGAGGTAATATGGATATAAGACCAGGTAAGGATTCTGGTGTTTTTCTCCCCAGATAACGCCTAATAACGCCGAGCCCCCACCCCGGGGCGTTTTCTGACATGTTTTTGCAAAAAAAAAAAAAAGCCAGCCACGTGATTTGGAACACGCTGAAAGGAAGAAGAAGAAGATTTTGTTTGCCAATAGGACCTTGCTATGTGTGTGTATAATTAGTTTAATTAAAAAGAAATAATATTTGTGTGTATTTAAAGGAAGAAGAAGATTGAAGAAGATGATGTTGCAGGTTGTTGCGAGGAAGAAAAAGATGATTTTGCACATTCAGTCCCTGCACTTTGATTGTATTTAAAAAAGGTTTTAAACTTCAAAACCTTTAATATTTTAAGTTTCAAAAATGCCCTAAAGTTTTGTTTATTAAATGTCTCATTTGGATTTTTTATAAAACCTAAAATTTTGCAATGTAATTTTTTAGTATTGTAATTTTTTTATTTAATGAAGTATTATTAGTTTTTAATTTAAAAAAAATAATAATTGTGTAATGATTGGTTGGGACATTATTGGACATTTTTCCACTACGTCCCTTTTGTAAAAACGCTCAATAATGTCCCTTGCTGTCTGGACTGCCACATAACATAAAACGCCCAAAAGTGGGGACATTATTCACTAAACCACTACACGTGGACTAAACGAGTTGATATAAGTTTTGGTTCACCCATGTTTAACTTTAACTTGTTTGACTTATTTGATCTTTAGGTCTAAAACTCTCGCTTAAAAAGTTTATAAAACTTTAAATATTTAATTATATAATTACTTAATTTGTTAACATATATGATTACTTTTATATGTATTTATGAGTGTATAAACTTACTATATATTACTTTTTTTTTAATTTTAATACTTACTAGAATAAATTAAAACAACAGTTTTATGAATGAGATGTTCCATTATGCTCATGAACCTAGTGAAACTCGACATATAATGTACGGGCTTAATTTCTTTATTAAATGAGTTTTAGTTCAGACTCAAACTCGTCTAGCTCGCTTGTTCAAGTTTTTAATGAGTTAATCTCAAGTAGCTTACGAACGATCGGCTTTGTGTGTCTAACAAAAAACCACACAAAAAAAAGAAAAAAAAAAGAGAAAAGAAATGAAAGCTATCCAATGTTCATGGGCTATAGCTCAAACTATCATGCGCCGATCTGGTGTCCTCATAGAGTTTGGGCTTTAACAAAGTCGTATAGGAGTTTATACTTTATTATCCTAATAATATAATATTAGAGAATACTGCTTTCCAATTTTTATAAATTATCCACAACTTTTTACTTTTGAATATAAAATATCACTAGTTAGATGCCCCGCGCGCGTTGCGGGCGATGGTCGAATAATGAGCGAGTGTTAGGCAGCTCATTGACACGGAAAACAATTGAATCGAGTCAACGAATAAAAACATAACACTTTTATAGTTTTGCTAAAAATACTAAAACAATAGCAATACTATTATTTTTAACTAACGGAAAGTTATATTTTTTTCACGGTGTAAAAAGCAAAATGTATTTAGGTAGAGAAGGTTTCTATCCTTTTATAAGAATGGTTTGATTGTCAACCAAAACCGATTTGGAATTTACATCTCCACCCTCTCTTAGGGAGCCAATGTCCTCGCTGGCACATCTGCTCGGCCTCTAGCTTTGATACCATTTGTAAAGTGATGGCAGTACCGGAAATTGAAACCAGGGGCAAAAGTGTAAATCGCGCAAGGGGGAATTGGTAATTTTGAACTTAGGGCAAGGCAGTAATATAAATTTAACCTAAAGGCACAACCGTAATTTTAGGCCGGAGGCAAAACCATATTTTTATTTTGAACCAAGGGCATAATCGTAATTTTGAGTTGGAGCGAAAAGCGTAATTTTATTTTGAACAGGGGCAAAACCGTTTTTTAACTGCGGACGAAATCATAATTTTTTAAACAGGGAAATATAATAATTTTAAGGTGGGGGCGAGAAAAATTTTGTTTCATTTGAACAGGGGTGAAATCGTTATTTTTAGTTGGGGCCAAAAGCGTAGTTTTATTTTGAGCAGAAGGCAAAATCGTAATTTTAAAGCGGGGGCAAACCCGTAATTTTACAGCGTAAACAAATAATAAACGGTTGGTCCAATTGGAGAGTGTCAGGCCTGCTGTCTGGCACTATTCGGGGCAATCCGTAATTTAACACCATTAACAAATAATAAACGGTTGGTCCAATGAGAGCGTGCGAGCAAACGGCTGGTCCAATGGGAGAGTGCCAAGTCAACTGCCTGACACTATTTTTTTATATTAAAAATACTGTTCAAATCGTTCAAAATTTAATGTATTGATAATGATAATACACACAAAAAAATCAGTACTGGTAACGTGTGGCAAAACTATCATACATAGTACTGGTAACGTGTGGCGAAACTATCATACACACAAAAAAGAAAATAAAAATAAAAATTAGTACTAGTAACGTGTGGCAAGAAAGGGTTTGCTTAAAAAAAAACATTTACGATCTATAATGATTATTTACTTCTTACACCTTTTTGTAACAAATATTTATAACATTTTTTTTAATCTACTCATATATGCCTTAACAGCTTCACATTAATTTAAATCCTTTACGATTAAAGATATTTTAGTATTTTTTAATACTTAAAATGGGATTAGTTATTCTACAAAGAAGTATAAATGTAAGAAGGGTAAGAAGCCACTAAAGATTGAAAAGTGTCATAAGAGGAATCAAATAGAAATGATAATTTCGTCTATAAGAGGAAAGGGAATATGCACATGCAAATTACATGTTATCCACCCCTCAATTTTTAAAACCTCCGTAACTTTTTTATACATCATTTATTTTTAAAAAAAAATTATACCATAAAATCGAGCGTTTTTTTATCTTTAATATGAGTACCATATTGTTATATTTTTCAAAAAAAATTTCAAAAACCCATTTGCGTATTACACAATGGACATGATGTAAAACACAATGTAAAGTAGATAAAAAACACAATCAATGACACCAGATAAAGACACAATGGACAACATACTAAAACACAATGATCATAACGTGTAACACAATGGCGATAACGTATAACACAATATTATCAGATTAAATAAAAACACAATTGATGACAACAGATAAAAGACACAATTAATGACAACAGATAAAAGACACAATGGAGTGCAGATAAAGACACAATAGAAAACAAACTAAAAACACAATAAACAACAAACTAAAACACAATGAACAAGAGAATAAAAAAATGAACAAATCATTAAAACACAATGGATAACAAATTAAACATAATGACCTGAACCAATAACACAATTTATAGAAAACCCAGATATAACACCATCTTCATTGTGTCATATATTGTGTTATTGTTCTTATAAATTTGCAATGGGTAGAACCCAAATTAACATTGTGTTACAGGTTTTGATAATAACACAATGTATAGAAACTCTACTAAAACGAAATGACCAAAACCCAGTTAAAAGACACAATGACGTGAACCTTTAACACAATGCAAAAAACCCAGTAAAAATGAAATTTTTTATTTTAATTTTATATGATAATATGGTACTCATACTAAGATAAAAAACACTCGTTATTATGGTGAATGTTTTTTGAAAATGTCGTATGAAAAAGTTATGGACGTTTTAAATCGATGGGGGAATTGACATGTGTCTTGCATGTGGAGAGAGAAAGTCAATAAATATGAGATTCCTTTTATGCCTTTCATTCTTTTTTTTTCTCTGAGATTAATCTCAACCCTCCAAATCTAAGATCAATGGAACAGAATCCTTTCTACTCTTCTTACAATAAGAGTTCTTTGTATTTGATCCTTTCAAACTGAATAATATTGAGATGGTATCTAAAGCTTCAACTATAAAGATGTCTCAATGTTTATTTTCGATCTTTTTGCAAAAGGGGGTTCCAGCCACAAGCTTTTTAAACAATGTTACCACCGTCATGAAGGTTGTGTATAAAAGGGTCAATAATGGCTGAACAAGCCTTGGTGCAAATGAAATACGTGTAAGTAAATCAGTTTCTGGTAGGGCTGTTCACGAGCCAACCGAGCCGAGCTAGGGCTGCAAAACTGTTTTAGTAGTCTCGGGGCCAACAATCTTCAAAATGGGCCTGGGTAATTTTCGAAAAAACGTGATGCTTTCTAAATTGAACATTGAAGTCTTATTTTTCCTTTCCAGAATATGTTTTAATAGATTATAACAAATAATATAAGAAGCCTTTAGTTAACATATATAAAATGAGAAATCATCTCTATTCTCTATTTGAAGACACGTAGATCTGACAGATCGGAATCTGGATAGATCTAGGGTTTAGTTCCTTTCATAAAGAGTTTAATCTTTCGTCTAGTTTCGCGATGATAAGGGTTATAACTATACTCCGACTGATCCTGCAAAACAAAGCACCGTCAGCCTCGCCATGGGGAGAAGGGGGTTCTCTCCGTGACCACCCTCCGGCGTGAGAATAAGTACAGGTAGTCGGAAGTAAAGTGAAGTAAGAGAGATAGTAGTTGAGTGTGAATAGCTTTTCCTTGAACCCCAAGTTACTTATTTATAGCCAGAGATTGGGCGCCAAAATGAGAGATGGAAACTTACGGAATCTTCAGCTGCTCCGTTAAGTCTTGACTGTCCGTTAGTGCACACGGATTGTGAGCTCATCTACGGCTAGGGAGATGCCACGTGTCGTCATGAGATCACTATATATTATTGATGTGAGCATGCTATCACCGTGATCTTTCTTGGTCGTCCCAGATGCTGCCATGTGGCATTTGGTTATAACCGAAAGATGCTTGCACGATTGGGTATTAGTGGCTTCTAGAAGATCTCATAGCTGTAACCCATTTGTGCTCGCCACGTGTGCATTCTGTTACAACAGAAAAGATTCCCTTTGCCTTTGCACCAACTCTTGTAAACAAGGATTTTTGCTAAGGGAAAGTCTTTCAGATTAACTGTTACCTTGCGCGGGCGGCGCAAGGTAGTTAAATGATCTTTTTTCCTTTCTCTGCTGTTTAGCGCAACGTCTGCTGAGTTCTTGCTTTGGTATAAATGTCCGCACAAGGTTTATGAGTGAAATGTTATCCAAGGAAATTAATCAAGGTTAACTTTGAACCTTGCAGGAGCACGCACAAGATAGTTAAGTGATACTTTCCCTTTTTGGATATCCAGCGCAGAGTTTAGTGAGTCTTTCTTTGGCAGAGAAGCCTGCGCAAGGTCTCCTTGGCTGTTAATAGTGGGTATGGTTTCCTTGCTTGACGCAAGATTTTTGGGACCATACCCCCTTCAAGTCCCCCTAGTCCAGTGTTGCTCCTATGTAAAAGTAAAGAGTAGGTGGAGCATTGGACACTAGATAAGTATGTTGCACTGTATGGGTGCTGGTTCTTTTGTGTTTTTTGCTTCTTGGTGACGTGTCATATGTGAACTTCGAAGACTATTTGAATTTCAAATATATTGGAGGACACGTGTCGCTCATCCAGATAATGTAGTTATTGTAAACGCACGTTCCTGAGACTGGTAGTACTGTTGGCAGGCTGTCAACAGTACGTGTCCCACTGCATTAATATAATTCGGCGACACTCGCGCGCGTGGGGGTAATTACTGTTCCCCACTCGCCCTTTTCAGTTACCTGGGAAGGTGTAATTGTCGCAAAAGTCGCTGTTGTCACGTCGAGCATTTATTGCGATTGGTATATAAAGGGAATCGACTCCTCATTTGTTTCTTTACCAGTTAAAGTTCTAGAGAGAGAAAGCATATATCCTCCATATTTTCTGGCGATTTGTGATACTCCGATCATCTCTTTCGTTCAGTTTATTGTCTTTCTGCTCTTTCAATACTCATGGCTACCAGTTCCGGGAGAGTCGAGACACCGGCGACGTCAATACTTCCACCGTTAAAGTGGAAGAGAGAGGAATTTGATGCCCTAGTAAATAACTTTTTGTTTCCAAGTCTTGGGAGCTTTTTACCCTAAGAAGGGTGTCACGGCGGCGGATGCTCCGGCCGGCTACATCACGTTATTCTATGACTATTTTGCCGGTGACCCATTTTATGCTGGAAATCCTTGATTTTTACAAATTCCATATTTCTCAATTGAACCCGATGAACCTTTGGAGATACCTTCAAACCCATAGGAGGCGTTGAAGCGTACCTCAAAAAGAGGAAGGAAACTGAGACTACACCACCGTCTCCACCAAAAAAAGGTTGTGCGGCCGCGCATTGGTAAGAAGGGCAATCTAGATGCCTTTGCGAAGAAATTTTCTCCTGGTATGTCTTCTTTTTGCACACTTTGTAGTAATATATGCGCACTACCTTTTGTTTGACACTTGTGTTTATTTTTGCAGAGAAACTTGTAAAGGTTGCGACGGTCACATCATCTTCTATACCATCCCCGCGCAGGCCTGATAATACTGAAGGGGGAGATGTGGACCATAGCGCACCTATTTTTATGGGACCCCATTATTCCGGAAAAAAACTGAAAAAGTGGCTCCAGAAGAAGAGCCCAAACAATTTGTTGCTGCCAATCCTGCTGGCGAGCAGGCTAAAGATACTGTTCATATGTCGCTAAGAATCCTGCTAGCGAGCAGGTTAAAGATACTGCCACAGGTGTTGCTGCGGGAGGGTCTGCAGTTGTGGAGCAAGATAAACCATCCACACCCATTACTGAGCCTTCAACGTCTATTTCTAAGGGTGCTGGCCCTTCCACCAGAGGTGAATATTTTATGCCAACTTTTGATGATCCAGAGGAGGAGTCACCGATTTGCCCCGAGGAAATACCTAGGGATTATTATTATCACTCATACTCTGAGAAGCGGGCCTCTGAGATTCATCTGCCTGTGTGGAAGGTCAAACAAGGCGATGTTTTTACTAATTGGCACACATGGAGAGTGTATAAGGGCATCTTCCCTCTGGCGGAGGTGAAGCGCCAAGAAGAGAAAAACCATGATGTCACTTATCAAACATTTTTACAAGAGTCTGCCCTTGCCTCTTCCACTATGAACAGAATTGTGCGCGAATGGCGCAGCATGAATAAGGAGTGGGATGAGGTTGAGATCAGTAAGGCGAAGGCCAAGTTGGAAAGGGAGAAGACGTTGAAGATGGTTATGGATTTTGAGGCTGCGAAGGCCAAGTTTGAGGAGGAGAGGAAGACCGAAGAATGGTCCGCCTTTCTTGGAAGCGGAAGTTGAGGCCGCTGCTGCGCAACACGCTGAGGATCGCAAGCATTTTGTGGAGCTTGTGATCGAGATAATAATGAAAAAATTTCTCTGCGCAATGAAATCGAGAAACTAAAGAAAGAGAAGGCTGATGCAGTTGTTGCAGCAGAGGAGGCCCGCTCGCATAGAGAGAGGAGCGAACAGAATGAGGTAGCGACTAAAATGACTCTCCTCCTTAAGAATAAAGAGATTGGTGAGCTAACCTCTATGTTATTTGATCAGGAGCGCCTGCAGGCGGAGGTTGATTCCTTGAAAAAGGATATCAAACTTCATCGAATTGAGAAAGCCGAGTTGACTCGCCGTCTAACTGAAAGCGAGCATAAAATTAACGATACGGAGGTCGCTCGTGCCACAGCAGAGAGCCTGGCAAAGTCTTTGATGAATCAGCTCACCTGGTTGCGCGAGTATGGGATTGTGGAGGTATTATCACTATCTTGAAATATATATGTCTTGTTATCTTATCATATCTCATACTGATGCATTTGTTTACAGATTGCAAACTCCATCTTAAACTCTACGGAGTTAGATGAGAGAGTAGCAGAGCTGATGGTGGCAGTGCGGAATGACGGACATGCGGAGGGCTACAAATAATGTACGCTGCATGTGGCCTATGCTTTAAAAACCCAATGGGATACGAGCCGAGCTGCCACTCATGGGACCGATACTGTTGCTATCTATACTGCTGCAAAAGAAAATTACGATCACTTGCACATCCCTATCATGGATCTTGTTGATGCTGCGCTGCAACATGATGATTTTGTTGATAGATTAAAAGAGATTTTCATAGTGGCAGAGGAACAGAAAAGCACAAAGGATGTGGGGAAAGAAAGCTAGATTGCTTTAAGTTTCTAGATGCTTGTATTTTGCTTTTGATGTAACGTTGCGCAGATGCGCAAGTACTTTTTTATGTGAATATAATATATTTAGTTTACAATATTTTCATATGATCAATTGCTTGTTTAGGATAGACAAATGAACAATAATCAGTCTTATGTGTGAGCGTAAGCATTCTTTTATCTTGTGGCTCATGAGTATGTGTTTTTGTGTATCCAAAGGAATTGCATGCATTTGTAATAAATATATAAAGAATGTAAGTAGTGACAGAAGATATTTTATTTCATTGATAAAGCGTAGAGCTACAACTGTCACTAAGATTACAATAAAGAAGTAATGTAAACAGGCTCATAGAAAGCGCAAGGCTAATGAGCTGTGGGATTACATGTAACAACATCGTAGTTGTTGCGCGTTCCAAGTCCTAGGAACTGCCGTTCCGTCCAGATGTTTAAGTGTGTACACGCCTTTTCCGAGAACCTCATGAATTACGTATGGCCCTTCCCATTTTGGTACCAGTTTCCCTGGCTTTTCGACGTTTGATGCTTCATTCTCGCAAAGTACGAACTCACCGGGTACGAAGGTGCACACGCGTACCCGTTTGTTGTAGTATTTCTCCATTTGAGATTTATACTTTGCTTCACGTATCGCTGCATTTTCACGCCTCTCCTCAACTAAGTCGAGATCAAGCCGGTGCTGCTCTTCGTTATTCTGTTTTTCAAGCGCAATCATTCTGGGTGATGGAAGACCGATTTCCGCAGGTATTACAGCTTCTGTACCGTAAACAAGACTAAATGATATTTCGCCAGTGCCTTTTTTGGCATAGTACGGTGCGCCCATAATATACTTGACAATTCGTTAACCCAGCCGCGTCGCGTTGTACCTAGCGTGCCTTTATGCCTTCCACCAGTTGCTTGTTTATGCTTTCCACCTGACCGTTTGCCTGCGGGTGAGCAACAGAAGCAAAAACATGTTCAATTTTCATTTCCTGCATCCAAGCTTGTAGTTCTGCAGCTGTGAGATTGGGACCATTGTCGGTGATGATTTGTACTGGTAAGTCGAAACGGCAAATAATGTGTTCCCATATAAATTTATGAACTACCATCACTGTGATGGATGCTAGCGGCTTAGCCTCCACCCATTTGGTAAAATAGTCGACCGCGAAAATTGAGGGTCCGTTGTACGGATCGTTCGGGCACTAATTTGGAAAACCTAAGGTAAACGTGCGGAATCTGTTTGCATAGGCGACACTGGATACAAGTTCTTTACTGATTAATCACTGTTTCATTAATGTGTAGACGTTACAGATCCTGGAAACACTTGGACAGAGCTTCGCCTCTGTCGTGACAAAATCTCTGAAAGTTTTACAAATGAAATGACAAGACACCTATTTATAGGAATCACAAGTTCGCTTGGGGAGTGCAAGTTCGGGCGAACTTGCTTAGTCAAGTTCGCCCGAACTTGAGTTCGCCCGAACTTGACTACAAAACATACATTTCAAGCGAACTTGGCCTAAAACATACATAAACTTCGACATTTCGCTCCTAAATACTGACTTGACGTTATATGATGACGTAGGCAACAGACATACGCATCAACAGACCCCCCTTGGATGTTGCCGTAGTCATCATTCTTCAATTAAGTTCTTGAGTCTTTTACTGTTCTCTTGATCTTTATTTCTTGAATAACTTTAACTTCCTTGATCCATAGCATCTACAATCCTTTTCTTTTTTCTTGAGCTTGTCTTGATAAAACTTTAACCACCATGCTCCCCCTTGCTTTGAGCTTTCTAGTATCTTCAATCAATCATGTTTTATCCAGCCCTCCCTTAACATCAACTTCCTGCTTCAAAGTTCCTCAAACATTCAAATAAACATTTCAGATTCAAACTTTGAAATTTCAAAACACCAACATTTCAAATTTTAATCTCTTTATCAGTTTTAAAAACCCATCAATTAATCAAGTCCAAATTAATGACCTTGAATATCTGATTTATGTATCAAGTTCAACTTAATGATCTTGATTAAACATTTTGACATTAAACTGATTCATTCATTCAAATGTAAGTTTCAACTTAATGAACTTTTAAACTTTTCAGATCAATTTGAAATTTTCAAACTTTTTGATCAGCAGCTTTAGATTTTGAAAATTAGCATTTCATCATCAGCGGTCGAAACTAAAAGATAATATAATCTTTTTGTTTTTATGTAATGAATATCAAACTCAAAGTATGTACAAATATATTTACAAACATATTTTTGTTGAGTTTGTGTTAAAGAATCATATCAGTTTTTGAGACATATCACTAGTACCATTGACCTTTTGAGACTTTAAGTTTTAAACAAATTTACCTAGATTGTCGATATCTTTGTCCACTTAAACTTCAACACAAATTGTTCCAAGATATGTTAGTTCGAATTAAGAAACTTGACTTAACTATGGTTCCCATCTCAGAGTATACTCCCGCATCAAGATTCCCTAGATTTCATCTTACAGGTGAGTATAGCGTAATTGATATCTGTATCAGGGTTGTGCGAGACCTTGAGAGCTCAGGTTAGTACCATCGTACCGACAGAGAGATAAATGCTCGACTTATAAGGTAGTGTTCCAAAATAGAATCTTTTTGTACTGCAATTGTAGTATCTATCAACACATCCATAGTAAGACTTGTTTAAACTTTTAACTTTTAAAGCCTATCTCCACAAAACTCTTTTTGCCTTTTTCAATGTTTTTGTACTTTTTGCATTTAATATGTTTTTGGATTTTCTGAAAAAAATTTCTCCCCATAAAATTCAAAAACATATTTTTGTGTTGTACGGATCGTTCCGGTCCTAATTTGGCTAACCTAATGTAAACGTGCGGAATTCGTTAGCAAAGGCGACATTGGAGACAAGTTCTTCACTGATTAATCACTGTTTCATTGATTAGTAGACTTTACAGATCCTGGAAACACTTGGATAGAGTTTCGCCTCTGTCGTGACAAAATCTCGGAATGTTACAAATGAAATGACAAGGCTCATATTTATAGGATGTCAAGTTCGCTGGAGCGATGCAAGTTCGAGCGAACTTGCTTAGTCAAGTTTGGCCGAACTTGACTATAAAACATACATTTCAAGCGAACTTGGCCTAAAACATACATAAACTTCGTCATTTCGCTCCTAAATACAGACTCGATATTATACGATGACGTAGGCAACAGACATATGCATCAACAGACTCCCCCTTGGATGTTGCCGTAGTCATCATTCTTCAATTAAGTTCTTGAGTCTTTACTGTTCTCTTGATCTTTATTTCTTGAATAACTTTAACATCCATGATCTTCATAACTTCTTCAATCCTATTCTCTTTTCTTCTCGAGCTTGTCTTGATAAAACTTTAATCACCATGCTCCCCTTGCTTTGAGCTTTCTGGTATCTTCAATCAACGTGTTTTATCTAGCTCCCCCTTAAAATCAACTTCCTGTTTCAAAGTTCTTTAAACACTAAAAAAACATATCAGATTCAAACTTTGAAACTTTTAAACACTAACATTTCAAATTTTAATCTTCTTATAAGTTTTTAACCCCTCTCAGATAATCAAGTCCAATTTAATGACCTTGAAAATATGATTTTATGTTATCAAGTTCAACTTAATGATCTTGATTAAAACATTTTGACTCTAAACTGATGATTTTGTTCAAATGTAAGTTTCAAATTAATGAACTTTTTAAACTTTTTAAATCATTTTTCAAAAGTTTTTAAATTTTGTTCAGCAACTTTAGATTTTGAAAATCAGTTTTTCATCACCAGTGGTCGAAACTAAAGGATAATATAATCTTTTTGTTTTTTTATGAAATGAATATCAAAACACTAAGTATGTACAAACATATTTGCATATATATTTTTGTTGAGTTTGTGTTAAAGGATCATATCAGTTTCTGAGACATATCACTAGTACCATTGACCTTTTGAGACTTTAAGTTTTAAACAAATTTACCTAGATTGTCGATATGTTTGTCCATTTAAACTTCAACACATTTCTCAATTGTTCCAAGATACAATATGTAGAATTAATAAACTTGACTTAATTATGGTTCCCATCTCAGAATATACTCCCGTATCAAGATTCCCTAGATTTCATCTTATAGGTGAGTATAGTGTAATTGATATTTGTATCTGGGTTGTGCAAGACCTTGAGAGCTCATGTTAGTACCATCGTACCGACAGAGAGATGAAGGCTCGACTTATAAGGTAGTGTTCCAAAATAGAATCTTTTTGTACTGCAATTGTAGTATCTTTCGATATTTTCAATTGAATGCAGTTTTAGAGATACTTAGCAAAAGCATTATAGAAGTTCTAGGCCATTGCTTACGCAAAATCAGAAGAACTTGTATAATACCCCAGATATCAACTATCTATAAAGACCTCGTATCTCAGAACCAGACAATCTCTCAAACGAAATTTCGGAGTACCAAGTCCATATATCCGAGAGATGTTAATCCACAAGTTTAAGTAGTTGTAAAATTTAGTTTATATCCCGAAAACAATTTACTGAACGTGTAAAGCCTACCGACATATCCACAGTAAGGCTCGTTTATTACTTTTTAAACTTTCTATTTCTTTAGCGTAATGTGATAGTCCACTGATGTACTATCATTTCCTTTTTTCACAACACTCTTTTTGCCTTTTTTCAATGTTTTCGTACTTTTCGTATTTAATATGAATAACAAAAATTTCAGAGTACTAAGTCCATATATCCGAGAGATATTAATCCACAATATTAAGCAGTTGTAAAATTTAATTTATATCCTGGAAACAATTTACTGAACGTGTAAAGCCTATCAACACATCCATAGTAAGACTTGTTTAAACTTTTAAACTTCACAAATCCTTAGAATACTGTGATAGTCCACTGATGTACTATCATTTCCTTTTATCCACAAAACTCTTTTTGCCTTTTTCAATGTTTTTGTACTTTTTGCATTTAATATGTTTTTGGATTTTCTGAAAATTTTTCCTCCCCTAAAATTCATAAACATATTTTTGTAATTTTTTATTTATAAAAAACATTGACCAACTGATGAGAATCACTTCAATTCGCCATCCATTACTGCTTCACAAATTTTCTTTTAAGCACACTCCCCCTCATGATGACAAAAATCTTGACACTTTTGTGTTGATAAAACATTTATATCCCTGAGTTTTGTCTGTTCAACAGTGAGGGTTCTGTGAAAGTTTTTCAAATTTTCTTCAAAAATTTGTAAAATTTTCAAGTAAACGTTATTACAATATGTTTTAAAAAAAATTCTCCAAAAAATTTCAAAAATTGTAAAGTGAACGTTAGAGAAATGTAATTAGGCCTTTGTATAGAACTTAATAACCCGGCCCGTCTTCATTGTGTGCCATAGAATTCCATTCTCACTAATTTGCCATTATTTCAGAAGTTCTTGCACAAAGACACAAACAATTAGTTGAATAGTGACACCCAAGCCTTTTCAGTCTTAGGCGTTGTTTCTTCAACCTTAATTTTTATTTTATTTTTACAATCAGGTTTATTTTGAACTTTCTCAAGTTTCGGAAAGTCCTCTACACTTTCAATTTTCACTAATTGTGTAAACACTTTTTCTTTTACCAACCATGTTTGATTTTTCATTAAAGCTTTCTTGAAATACAATGTAGAAACTCTTTGTTCATTACCATTCGAGGATTCACTAGTTTCAAAATTTGAAAATTTAGTAATAACTGATTTCACCTTGTTTGTAATTTCTGTACATTGTTTCAAAACCTGAGTTGGTACTTCAGAATCTTTCTTATCAATATGAACATGTTTAGAATTAATTTGTGGACAATTTCTAGCAATGTGTCCAGTTACTCCATATTTATGACACTTCCTGTTCTCATACTGATCCTTTTTAGCAAACCATACACTCAAATCATAACACTGATTTGATGTGTGGTAGTCATCTTTCTTGTTTCTTCTAAAAGTATGATTTGACGTTGAAGCACTGTAGTCCGACCTGCACAACTTATTTTCAGATTTTTGTGAGTTTTTATAATGATTGGATGATCGTACCGATGATCTTTTATGTTTCTTTTGAAAAATTTTAGAACTTTGTTTTTCCTTTTGTTTTCGTTCTCCATTATGCTTAGAAGGTTTTTGCGTTGAGCATTCACCTTTTTCAGTAGATTGTAGAATAGTTTCTTGAAATTTTTCTTTGAGTTTTAAAAATATTTCATTTTTATCCTTTTTAACATTTTCATCATCGGTATCATCATCACAATTCTCAATTATAACATTGTCATAATTTGTGATCTTGTCACTTATTGGGATTTCCTTTTTATTATTATTGATCGTTTTGGACATATATGATCTAACTTTAATGAGGAGGTCACAAAACCTTTCAATAATTTTTCTGAATTAACAGCTTTATTTTTAACAGTCTCAACTTCTTTTTCAAGTTGAACAATTTTCTCAATATGAGAATTATTGCTTTTTGATTTTCTATATTTAAATTTTCAAAAACAATTTTTTTCATTTTTAAACATTTTTATTTCATTTTGAAAATCTACTACCATTTGTAGTTTTTCATTTTCTAAAATTTTTATTTTGTTTTCAAAATTCTTTTCATTTTCTTTTAATTTTTTATTTTTTAATGTCAAACTCTCAATCTCATTCAAGAGTTTGACATTATCTGCCCGATAGTTATCTACATCATAAACTGGACAGACTGGTTTAGAACTTAAAGATCCATTGATAGATGTACTTGAAAGTTCAGCTTCACAGTTCTTAACCACTACATTCTCTTTTCTATTCACCTGATATTTATTTTTCAGAGATATCCAGAGTTCTTTTGCAGTTTTGTACTCAGGCAGTAGTATCAAGATATCTTCCTTAACAGATTGTTGAATCAGACTAATCATTTTCTTTTCAGCAAAATACTCCTCTTTCTGTTGCATAGAATACTTGTACTTCTCTAGAATATTCTGATTCTCATCTCTTGGAACGACATATCCTATTTTGATCGCAACCCAACCTTGAAAGTGCATAGTGTAACGCTCCGCGTTTCTATACTTTCTATTTTTGGAAACCTTGTATCGTACTTCTATTTGTAGTAAGCGTTGTATCTTGTATCTGTCTTTCGTCGTAAACGTAGAAAACCGAGACTTGAATCGTAATGAGAAACTCGTATTTTAACAATAATCATGTGATCCTTATACTTGTTCATACTTTAAACGTGTAAACATATTCGTGGTACTCTCAATCGTAAACGTGAGATAACTCGCAAACTTGGTTTGTATTGCGTAAACGAGACTCAAACGTGAAATTTTTAATCGTTAAACTAAATTCGTTACGAAAATATAATTATCTATTCATTTATTAAATTAATTAATTAAATTAATTAATTAAGTTAATTAATTAAATTAATTAATTAAATTTAGTTAATAAAATTAATTGATTTATTTTACAAAAATATAAAATTCTAATTTTTTTTATAAATATATTAACATTTAGAATTTAATGTTAATATATATCCTTCTTTAAATAAGTCCAAGGTTTAAAGAGTAAATATTGAATTCTTGAACTACAGGGACCATTCTGCCATTTATGAAACTGTTAAAAAAAAAAAGAAATAAAAATAATAATAATAATCAAACAAAACCGGATCCGCGGGACTCGAACCCGGGACCTCCGGTTCACATGCAAGCGCCTTAACCACTCCACCAGCCGCCTCTCATTCAAACAAACCCGGAAACAAAAGCTTCTTATGCTTTGTTTCCGGACGATGGCTGGTCGCGACCAGCGGGCAAACAGCCCATTTTGGGCTGGTTTTTTTTGTTTTTTTTAGTTTTAAGCCATTAATTACCCACCTAAACTTCACCTAACTAACCCTAATCCTTCCCCTATAAAACCCACCTCTAATCCAAGTATTTTCACACTTTAATCTCTCTCAAATCAATCTCAAATCACCTCAAGATCCTTGCAACATCAGATTTTCGAGCAGATTGTATACCTCTTACTAAAGTGAGTGTAACTCACTCATTTCTTAATGAAATCACTCCATTCTTTTTCCTACTTGCTTGGATAAACTTTGGGTTGAATTCCTAGGTTTCTCCATGGAGAATCTAGACCTGGAAATGCCCCAAAATGTCCACAAACTTTCTGTTTTGTCTAAACTTTTATCAAACTTGTGTTTTAACTTCAACAAACTTGTGTTCTTGTGCTTACAATCAAGCTTATGATTAGTAAAGCCTAACTAAGCTTGTTAACATGAACTAAGGGCTGTTTTAACACCCTAAACTTTCTGTTTTTAAAGAGCATTGAGCTCACAAGTGATGCAAGTTCTTAAACTTGTCCTTGTGTGTCCACCAAGGAAGCTTGGGCTATCCTAACTTGAGACCACACATCACTTGATGATTTTTCATCAAGATCCCAAGATAGTTTGCTAGACTTAAAGTGTCACAACCCCACAAAGCCGTTGACGATTGTCCTCGTGTGCTCGTCGGGTTGTTGAATACTTGGCTACTTGGTATCTAGATGACACCTTATCATTCTTGTCTTTACATTCTTGTATAGTATATAGTTCTTGTACCCTCCTTGTTACCAATGGTAACTTGTGTAGTGGTGAACATAATCCGAGGTTCAAAGTGGATGGTTTAACCTCCCACCTCATACTTGACATACATGACACTAGAGGTTACAAAGTGGATGGCTCATCCTCCCACCTCCTACATGATTATAATGACATATATATAACTATATTATAATTCTAAAACCGAAACCTTGATAATGAACTTATAATCACCTATCAAGTTATTAAGTTTAACACTAAAGTATGTAATTCCTTGTCACGATTCTAATAGGCCCCGAACCTATGAAATCACACCCAAACTCGTAAGAGTTACTATAGTGTCAAGAGCGAGTGTTACATCTTAGTGAATACTTTCGTATCATAATACTTTATCAAACATATTTTTTTTTATCATGCTCGAATACTCCTAATCTCCCGTTGAAACTCTATACTCATACGCCTCATTTCCTCTTGTAGGATAATTCGGCGTCATCCTCGAACCAACGTCTTCACGGGTTGTCAAGTGTAGAAAAGACTTAGCAAAACCGTGAGTACACTCGACCCATATTTGTTTACATCACTTTTTGGGTGTAACATGTTTCCATATACAAAAATCACAAACACTTAAACTTTATGAAACGCACAAACAATCCTATACACATGACTACTTGAATCATATACTTGTTGCTTGTCTAGGGATAAACGTTGTGCTGTGCTTTAGTCATTAACTATTTTTAGCCTTTGTTTGACATGCTTAGCGCTATAGGAATTCACGCATCCACCTCCATCGTGTTATTCGTGAGGTCATGTTAAAACATCGTGATTGCGTTACGGGTTTCATTATTAGCATTGCATGCCTTGATATTGCTCTTGTATAGATTTAGTTGTCATGAGGATTGTTAAAACTTTATTCGTATACGTATGCTATGCTTAAACTTGTGTACTCGCCTTTGCTTTTGCATTGATTTTATTTTAAAACATGTTACAGGTTGAAGGAGATGACGCTATGAAAACAATATAGCAAGGACTGGATACACACAAATTAGACGTTAGGTTTAATGTCGACGTATCAATTTTGTTATGACTTTGCAAATGTTAGATTGTTCCTTGTTTTGTTACATTGATGTATTTGACAATTCTTATGAAATGAAATATGGTTTAATTAATTATTGTCACTTAATAATGTTGTGAGCAATGAGCAATCTCGTTTTCGTCTCATCCCGATGTTTCCGCCATCGGTTGGGTTGTTACAGATTGGTATCAGAGCCATAACTATAGGGAATTAGGTAGAATTGCCATGTTCGACCTAGTCTATAGTTCTAAGTACCCGTTGTGACCATTCTTGATTATGCTTAAAACTTTATGCTTCCTACTTTGCTTCTCTCTTTCCTTTTGGTCTTAATACATATACATGGTGTCTTCCTAAGACACTTTTACACAATACACGTTTGGACGCTTGAAGACACTCGTAATATAAACGAGACGACTTCACTAAAATAGGTGTGAAAACCGCAATTTGGTGAACGACTCTCAATCCGCTATACTTATTCTTTTTGCACGCAATTATGACATCGAGTTAGGAGTGAAATCCAAACCTTGATGGAAAATTTCCAACTCAAAACTCTAGTGGACCCTTACCAACGAATCGGAATTTGCTCTTCGTTTGGTAAGTACCAACCACACTTAGGGTACAAAATCGTCAAGTTAGGGGTGAAACCCGCACCTTGTCGATTAAGTCCCATTCCTTGATTTTCGCTCTCGCCAAAGTCTCGATTTTCCGATCGGTTAGAGACGTGTAGTAACTGGAAGGGTAAAATGTCGTTAGTCGCTTCTCGATGAGAGCATTTTACCTATAGGCCAAAGCACGTTTCTCTAATTCGAGAAGATCTTCGATTCACTTTGGAATTGTTGACGATTCTCAACCCGAATCATTCCCATGTTTTACGAGCCTATTCTTTTTATGTGACTCAAATTTTATGTGTTTTGATACTTGTTACCTCGTTCATTTCAAACCGTTACACACTCGCACGTTTATCGCAATCAAAGACAATACTAACCCCCGTGAACAAACTAAATTTATACTCTTTATTTGTATTCATACGTGAGTATACATGTTATACTTGTTGAACTCATGCAAACTATGTGGACCATACTTAATGAACACATGCTTCTTATGTGAAACTTATGTGAACTTTATTCATACTCATGCATGCAAAACCTATTTCCTTTATTACAATCAAGTCTCATGCTTTTGTCTTGTTTACAACCTCTAGATGCCTCCTTTCCGTAACACATTAAACCGCCTCAAGAAGTCCAAGAAGACGGATTCCCAGAAGGAATCCAACAACGAGGACTCAATATCGAAGCAAGAACTGATTGGACTCGTTTCGGAGCAAATGGCCGGCCATTTGGTTAAGATCATACCCGACATTGTCAGCCAAATCCACACCATACACGCCGAAGCCACACCTAAATCATCCGCTGATTCCAAACCTGATACCCCCAAACCATCTTACCAATTCAAGCATTTCATGGCTTGTAAACCAGTGGAATTCACTGGCATGGACGGTGTTACCGCCATGATCAATTGGTTTGATTCAATGGAGCTTATCTTCCTTCAGGGCGGCTGCCCTGAGGAACTCCGAACCCTTAATGCCACCGGGGTCTTCCGCAAGAGAGCCCTCGAGTGGTGGACCACTGAACAAAACACGCGTGGAAACGAAGCAGCCCATGCGATGACTTGGGAAGAGCTTAAGGAGCTCATGAAGGAGCAATTCTGTCCTCCCCATGAGACCCAGAAACTTGAAAACGAGTTCTAGAATCTCACACAACAGGGGAGCGACGCTGAAGGATTGATTGCGCGCTTTAAACAGTTAAGTATCATTTGCCCTGGGCAAGTCGATACTGTTCCCAAGTCAATCGCCAAGCTCATCCGTTGCCTCTCACCGGTGATCATGAACCATGTAGCCGCAGCCAACCCGAAAACCCTCGAGGAAGCCTATGCCATAACTCTCCAACTCAACCATAACTGCATCCTTCAGGGGGCCTACAACAAGGTCCCTACGAAGCATGCGCACCAAGCCATAGCCAACACCACCGAATCACCTACCCCTCCAGCCAGGAAACCCCTCAACAAGAACAAGAAGCGGAAGGCTTCTTCTCAAAACAATGCTGTCGTCACCCCGCCTACCCAAAACACCCACCAACCTGGACAAGGTTACATTGGCTCTCACCCCAAGTGTACCACTTGCAACTACCATCACCCTGTTGGCACCTCATGCCGAAAATGTGCCAACTGTAATAGGTTAGGACACCTCTCCAACTACTGTCGCCTACCTCAGAACCAGCAAACCCAAGCCCTTTTACCCAATCCTAACCCAAACCGCCAAACCCAAGCTGCACCTGGTCGAACCTGCTACAATTGTGGCGATCCTAACCATTTCGCCAACGTTTGCCTGAAACGCACCAACAACCAACAGCAACAACAAACCGAACCTGCGAAAGGACGAGCTTTCATTCTCACCTCAGCTCAAGCCCAAAGTTCGAATGACGTCATCACTGGTATGTTCCTTGTGAACCATATATATGCTACTTGTCTGTTTGATACTGGCGCGGATAGAAGTTTTGTATCCGTTGAATTTGAACCCTTGCTTAAGTGCGAACGAACTAAAATGCCTAATCCTTTTGCTGTCGAAGTCGCTAATGGTAAGACCATATCCGTTGACTCTGTTCTTTCTGGTTGCTCCCTAATCTTAAACGATCATAAGTTTTCCATCGACCTCATACCTATGCAAATGGGTAGCTTTGACGTCATAGTAGGCATGGACTGGCTTAAGCGAGTTCATGCTGAAGTCGTTTCTTCTGAGAAATTCATTCGTCTTCCCCTACCTCAAGGTGACTCTTTACACGTCTATGGTGAGAAACCTTCTAAGGGTCTCAAGCTTATGTCATGCATCGAAGCGAACAAGTACTTGCGTAAGGAGTACTTTGCCTTTCTCGCCCATGTTGTGGAAGAGAAAGACAAAGGTCCTAGCATAAGTGATGTTCCTGTCGTTTGTGAGTTCCCTTCTGTTTTCCCCGAGGATCTCCCTGGTCCTCCGCCTCCTCGCGCTGTCGATTTTCGTATTGACCTCATTCCTGGCGCAACTCCTGTTGCGAAGGCTCCCTATCGTTTAGCACCCTCGGAGATGCAAGAGCTATCAAGCCAACTTCAAGAGCTTCTTGATAAAGGCTTTATACGCCCTAGTACTTCCCCTTGGGGCGCTCCCGTGTTGTTCGTCAAGAAGAAAGATGGGTCTTTTCGGATGTGCATTGATTATCGTGAGCTCAATAAACTTACAGTCAAAAACCGATACCCACTTCCTCGTATTGACGATCTCTTCGATCAATTGCAAGGTGCGGAGTGCTTTTCAAAGGTTGATCTCCGTTCTGGCTATCATCAACTTCGGGTTTTGGAGGAAGATGTACCCAAAACCGCATTTCGCACACGTTATGGACACTACGAGTTCGTGGTCATGCCTTTTGGTTTGACCAACGCTCCTGCAGTGTTTATGGATCTTATGAACCGTGTGTGTAAGCCTTTTCTCGATCATTTCGTCATTGTATTCATCGACGATATCCTAATCTACTCTAAGACGAAAGAAGAACATGGACGACATTTGCGTCTTATTCTGCAGCTTTTGCAAACTGAACGTCTGTATGCCAAATTCTCCAAGTGTGAATTTTGGCTAAAAGAGATTCATTTCTTAGGTCACACCGTCAATGAACTTGGTATTCATGTTGACCCTGCAAAGATAGAAGCTGTGAAGAATTGGATTGCACCTAAGTCGCCCTCTGAAATTCGTTCGTTTCTTGGCCTAGCTGGGTATTATCGCCGTTTCATCTCCAACTTCTCGAAGATTGCCGTTCCTTTGACTTCGTTGACTCAAAAAGATAAACCTTTTGTTTGGGGTCCCGAACAAGAAGAATCTTTCCAAACGCTCGGACATGCTTTGTAATGCTCCTATTCTCACTTTCCCCGATGGGAACGACGATTTCGTCGTGTATTGCGATGCCTCTAACCAGGGTCTTGGTTGCGTTCTCATGCAACGGGACAAAGTAATCGCTTACGCGTCGAGACAACTCAAAATTCATGAGAAAAACTATACTACTCACGACCTTGAACTTGGTGCAGTTGTTTTTGCGTTAAAGATTTGGCGACACTACCTTTATGGTACAAAGTGTACGGTCTTTACCGACCACAAGAGCCTCCAACACATCTTTGATCAAAAGGAACTCAACATGCGTCAACGTCGTTGGGTAGAATTGTTAAACGACTACGACTGCGATATCCGCTACCACCCTGGTAAGGCGAATGTCGTGGCCGATGCACTTAGTCGTAAGACTCATGTCAAGAGTGCTCGTTTCTACCAAATCGTGGGAAAACTCAATGAGTTGATTCGACAAGCACAATTTGCCGTTATTAACGAGGGTAACCTCGATAACGAGTTGAATTGTGGAATCGAAAACCCACTCGAAGCTAAGCCTGATGGTATTCTTTACTACCATAGTCGCATTTGGATTCCCGATCGTCTCAATCTTCGGACTACTTTGATGGACGAAGCTCACAAATCCCGATACTCCGTTCATCCTGGAGCTGATAAGATGTATCATGACTTGCGCGCATCCTATTGGTGGCCTGGAATGAAACGTGATATCGCTCTCTACATCTCCAAATGCCTTACGTGTTCCAAAGTCAAGGCAGAACATCAACATCCCTCCGGTTTGCTCGAACAACCAGAAATTCCGGTCTGGAAATGGGAAAGCATAGCCATGGATTTCATCACGAAATTGCCTCGTACCTCGTCTGGTCACGACAGCATTTGGGTCATCATCGATCGTTTGACCAAATCCGCACACTTCCTCGCCATTCGTGAAGATTACAAGGTCGAGAAATTGGCTCGTATCTATATGAGTGAAATAATTAGTCGTCACGGTACTCCTCTTGATATTATTTCTGATCGTGATGCTCGTTTCACTTCTCGCCTTTGGCAAACTTTCCAATCCGCCCTTGGCACTCATGTGAATCTTAGCACCGCTTTTCATCCTCAATCTGACGGTCAGACCAAGCGTACTATCCAAACTTTAGAGGATATGCTTCGATCATGCGTAATCGATTTTGGCGGCAACTGGGATTCGCACTTACCCTTGGTAGAATTCTCATACAACAACAGCTATCACGCAAGTATTCAAATGGCTCCATTTGAAGCACTGTATGGTCGCAAATGCCGTTCGCCTATTTGTTGGCACGAGATCGGAGACGTACAACTCACCGGTCCCGAACTTATACAAGAGACGACGGACAAGATCCTATAGATTCGTGACAACTTACTCAAAGCTCGAAGCCGACAAAAGAGCTATGCTGATAAAAGACGCAAACCTTTGGAATTCAACATAGGTGACCACGTACTTCTCAAGGTTGCACCTTGGAAAGGTGTTGTTCGTTTTGGTAAGAAAGGCAAACTCGCTCCTCGCTATGTGGGTCCTTTCAAGATTCTCGAAAGGATAGGCAAGGTAGCGTATCGACTGGATCTACCTCAAACGCTCAGCAATGTTCATCCTGTGTTTCATGTTTCGAATTTGAAGAAGTGTCTAGCCGAAGAAGGACTTCAAGTTCCACTCGAAGATCTTCAGATCAACGATACTTTGCACTTTGTGGAGAAACCGGTCGAAATCATGGACCGAGGAACCAAGCAACTGAGGCGCAGTCGTATTCCCATTGTCAAGGTTCGATGGGAAGGTAAACGTGGCGCCGAATTCACTTGGGAACTTGAAAGTGATATGAAGACTAAGTATCCATATCTCTTCGTTACATCTTCCTAAATTTCGGGACGAAATTTCCTAAAGGAGAGGAGACTGTAACGCTCCGCGTTTCTATACTTTCTATTTTTGGAAACCTTGTATCGTACTTCTATTTTTAGTAAGCGTTGTATCTTGTATCTGTCTTTCGTTGTAAACGTAGAAAACCGAGACTTGAATCGTAATGAGAAACTCGTATTTTAAGTATAATCATGTTATCCTTATACTTGTTCATACTTTAAACGTGTAAACATATTCGTGGTACTCTCAATCGTAAACGTGAGATAACTCGCAAACTTGGTTTGTACTGCGTAAACGAGACTCAAACGTGAAATTTTTAATCGTTAAACTAAATTCGTTACGAAAATATAATTATCTATTCATTTATTAAGTTAATTAATGAAATTAATTAATTAAGTTAATTAATTAAATTAATTAATTAAATTTAGTTAATAAAATTAATTGATTTATTTTACAAAAATTTAAAATTCTAATTTTTTTTATAAATATATTAACATTTAGAATTTAATGTTAATATATATCCTTCTTTAAATAAGTCCAAGGTTTAAAGAGTAAATATTGAATTCTTGAACTACAGGGACCATTCTGCCATTTATGAAACTGTTTAAAAAAAAAAAGAAATAATAATAATAATAATAATAATAATAATAATCAAACAAAACCGGATCCGCGGGACTCGAACCCGGGACCTCCGGTTCACATGCAAGCACCTTAACCACTCCACCAGCCGCCTCTCATTCAAACAAACCCGGAAACAAAAGCTTCTTATGCTTTGTTTCCGGACGATGGCTGGTCGCGACCAGCGGGCAAACAGCCCATTTTGGGCTGGTTTTTTTTGTTTTTTTTTAGTTTTAAGCCATTAATTACCCACCTAAACTTCACCTAACTAACCCTAATCCTTCCCCTATAAAACCCACCTCTAATCCAAGTATTTTCACACTTTAATCTCTCTCAAATCACTCTCAAATCACCTCAAGATCCTTGCAACATCAGATTTTCGAGCAGATTGTATACCTCTTACTAAAGTGAGTGTAACTCACTCATTTCTTAATGAAATCACTCCATTCTTTTTCCTACTTACTTGGATAAACTTTGGGTTGAATTCCTAGGTTTCTCCATGGAGAATCCAGACCTGGAAATGCCCCAAAATGTCCACAAACTTTCTGTTTTATCTAAACTTTTATCAAACTTGTGTTTTAACTTCAACAAACTTGTGTTCTTGTGCTTACAATCAAGCTTATGATTAGTAAAGCCTAACCAAGCTTGTTAACATGAACTAAGGGATGTTTTAACACCCTAAACTTTCTGTTTTTAAAGAGCATTGAGCTCACAAGTGATGCAAGTTCTTAAACTTGTTCTTGTGTGTCCACCAAGGAAGCTTGGGCTATCCTAACTTGAGACCACACATCACTTGATGATTTTTCATCAAGATCCCAAGATAGTTTGCTAGACTTAAAGTGTCACAACCCCACAAAGCCGTTGACGATTGTCCTCGTGTGCTCGTCGGGTTGTGGAATACTTGGCTACTTGGTATCTAGATGACACCTTATCATTCTTGTCTTTACATTCTCTTATAGTATATAGTTCTTGTACCCTCCTTGTTACCAATGGTAACTTGTGTAGTGGTAAACATAATCCGAGGTTCAAAGTGGATGGTTTAACCTCCCACCTCATACTTGACATACATGACACTAGAGGTTACAAAGTGGATGGCTCATCCTCCCACCTCCTACATGATTATAATGACATATATATAACTATATTATAATTCTAAAACCGAAACCTTGATAATGAACTTATAATCACCTATCAAGTTATTAAGTTTAACACTAAAGTATGTAATTCCTTGTCACGATTCTAATAGGCCCCGAACCTATGAAATCACACCCAAACTCGTAAGAGTTACTATAGTGTCAAGAGCGAGTGTTACATCTTAGTGAATACTTTCGTATCATAATACTTTATCAAACATATTTTTTTTTATCATGCTCGAATACTCCTAATCTCCCGTTGAAACTCTATACTCATACGCCTCATTTCCTCTTGTAGGATAATTCGGCGTCATCCTCGAACCAACGTCTTCACGGGTTGTCAAGTGTAGAAAAGACTTAGCAAAACCGTGAGTACACTCGACCCATATTTGTTTACATCACTTTTTGGGTGTAACATGTTTCCATATACAAAAATCACAAACACTTAAACTTTATGAAACGCACAAACAATCCTATACACATGACTACTTGAATCATATACTTGTTGCTTGTCTAGGGATAAATGTTGTGCTGTGCTTTAGTCATTAACTATTTTTAGCCTTTGTTTGACATGCTTAGCGCTATAGGAATTCACGCATCCACCTCCATCGTGTTATTCGTGAGGTCATGTTAAAACATCGTGATTGCGTTACGGGTTTCATTATTAGCATTGCATGCCTTGATATTGCTCTTGTATAGATTTAGTTGTCATGAGGATTGTTAAAACTTTATTCGTATACGTATGCTATGCTTAAACTTGTGTACTCGCCTTTGCTTTTGCATTGATTTTATTTTAAAACATGTTACAGGTTGAAGGAGATGACGCTATGAAAACAATATAGCAAGGACTAGATACACACAAATTAGACGTTAGGTTTAATGTCGACGTATCAATTTTGTTATGACTTTGCAAATGTTAGATTGTTCCTTGTTTTGTTACATTGATGTATTTGATAATTCTTATGAAATGAAATATGGTTTAATTAATTATTGTCACTTAATAATGTTGTGAGCAATGAGCAATCTCGTTTTCGTCTCATCCCGATGTTTCCGCCATCGGTTGGGGTGTTACACATAGCTTGAACCCAGTTCACGAATTTTCCTTTCCAGACATCATACTCATCAAAACTTATCAACATTGGCAGCTTCAGGGCCCTCATTTCGTTTTCCAAACTAATCTGTCGTTCAAAACACTTGAAAAATGATCAGCAAACAGACAATTTTAGAAAAAAAATTGACTTTTTAACCGACAATATTAACGTATCAGTTTGCTAAAAAACGTTTAACATTTTTTGGAAAACTGTTTTTACCAGATTAGAGCTTTAAACTCGTCTCGTCGATACTAGTCTAACGATATATGATGTCCGAGACGTTTTTCTGAATTTTCATGCCTTTTTTTAGAAACCCTGGACAAGTTCGGGCGAACTTGTAATAGCTTGTGAGACAAGTTTGGGTGAACTTGTGCTAACAAACAATCAGATTTAACAAGTTCGAGCGAACTTGTATGAAAGTTCAGAAAAATTTCACCTTTAACCAAGTTCGGCGCGAAATAACATTGGGCGAACTTGTACAAAAATCACTGAAAATTTCAACAAGTTCGGGCGAACTTGTTTAAAATCAACAAAAATTGATGATTTTAAGCCAAGTTCGGGCGAACTTGAGGTATAAGTTCGAGCGAACTTGTGTTTTCAAACATGGTTTTTTCAAATTTTCGACATGAGTTCATTTGTTTTAAGCTCTGATCTTCTCAAGGGTTTTACTATTATGGATTTTACGTATTATACTTGAAAATCAGTCCATTTTGTCCGTGAATTGTTCAAGAAAAGTTAAAAATAGAAGAAATGAGTAGAAGATGAGATGTTCTATGTCCAATGTCTTCAAATTAGGCCAATCCTGCTCTAATACCAATTAGGGTCCGTTTACGGATCGTTCGGGACTAATTTGGCAAACCTAAGGTAAAGTGCGGAATCCGTTTGCATAGGCGACACTGGATACAAGTTCTTTACTGATTAATCACTGTTTCATTAATGTGTAGACGTTATAGATCCTGGAAACACTTGGACAGAGCTTCGCCTCTATCGTGACAAAATCTCTGAAAGTTTTACAAATGAAAGGACAAGATACCTATTTATAGGAATCACAAGTTCGCTTGGGGAGTGCAAGTTCGGGTGAACTTGCTTAGTCAAGTTCACAACAAACATACATTTCAAGCGAACTTAGCCTAAAACATACATAAACTTCGACATTTCGCTCCTAAATACTGACACGACGTTATATGATGACGTAGGCAACAAACATATGCATCAACAACAATAACGAATTTGATGCGCCCGACGCATCAGGAAATGGTCCAATAAGATCAATCCCCACTGTTGGAAAGGCCAAGCAGTGGTTATTGGAACAAGGGGATTTTTGGGGTAATGTCTTCGGAGCATGTCTCTGGCCAGACATACATTTGCGCAGAATTTCAACTGCATCAACGTACATCCCAGGCCAGTAATAGCCTGTACTCATAATCTTGGCAACCACCATGCGTGGTCCGGAATGGATACCACACAACCCCTCATGGATTTCCCGTACTAAATATTGTGCATCATGTTTGTTCACACAACGAAGTAAAGGTCCTGAATACGACTTCCGATATAAGATACCATCTGCCATTTCATAATTAATGGCTTTGCATCGTATCTTTCTTGCTTGAGCTTTGTCTGCTGGAAGTGTCCCATGTAGCAGGTACATAATAATTGGAGACATCCAAGATGGATCTCCGATTTCAACCATGCTTACCTGTTTGAGTGGTATAGATTGGTTGCTTAAAACTTCGATGCGAACCTCTCTTGCCAAATGCTGAAAACTTGTCGCAGCTAATTTGCTCAAGGCATCAACATGTTTATTTTCACTTCAATTCACGTGAACAACTTTGAATTGCTTAAACTGAGTGATGAGTGCTTTCGCTTGTTCTAGATAGAGGGCCATAATGTCGCCCTTTGCATCGTAAGAACCAGTAATTTGTTCAGCAACTAGCTTAGAGTTAACATGAGCTGTTAAGTTAGATGCACCCATTTTAATAGCCAGGCGTAAGCTTGCTAAGAAAGCTTCATATTCTGCTTCATTTTGGTACTCTTAAACTCAAGCCGAATTGCATAAGTGAACTCTTCGCCATCTGGACTTACCAAATCGTAAACTTGCTCCTGCCCCATCATTGTTTGATACGCCGTCAGTGTACAAGATCCATGCTCTGTCATCAACGATAGGTACTGGATTTTGAATGGCTTCGCACTCTTCAACCTTATCTGCTGAAACTTCAGCAACAAAGTCGGCTAATACTTGAACTTTGATGGCTGGTCTTGGCCTGTAACTAATGTTGTATGCTCCTAAGTCGATTGCCCACTTCGCGAGGCGCCCCGAGAAGTTGCTGGCATTACCATAAAGTTTACTTGAATGGTTCGCGAGTGTTTACCATCCGAGAGAGTTACGGGAAAAACTATTTTCCCAATAGGAAAGACAGCCTCATTACAGAATCCGCACCGAGAAGTCAACCGGTTCTAGGTGTGCCTTATCTTCCGGATCTAACTGCTTGAAACATTGCTCGTATATGATATTTATAGAACTTCCGGATCTATGAACATGTAGTCAGTCTGGTAATGGCCAAAGATACCTGTGATTACCACTGGTCTTTCTTCCTGAGGCCCGCCTGGAAACACAGGAAATATTACTTGCTGTTCGTGCCATTTCTCTCCTCGGAACCTTTGAAAGCTGTGCTTGCGCGACGAGCTTCCTTGAATCATGGCAACTTGTTTCATCTTTTTGTTGCTTGGGCCCTCATCGCCGCGCGTGAGTTGCCTGCCTCTTTTCAAACTGATTGCACTAAGTGTGTTAACTTACCACTTTTCAAAGCCTTTTCAATTTCTGTGCGCAGGCTAATGCAATTGTCGGTTGTATGCCCTGTGTCTTTGTGGAAATCACAAAAAAGGTTTGGGTATTGACCCTTCTTATTCTTCATAGGTTGAGGTAGTTCTCTGTGCTGAGAACCTCTGCTGGAGATTTGGTGAGAGGAGTCCACTGTCGCTCTCGATTCTCGTTTTTTGATGGCTTTCTGAGTTGCAATCTTGTTAATCGTTGCGCGAGCATCCATTGGGGAGTATGGTGAATAAGAACTCTGGTTCGAGTCTTTCCAACCTTTATTAAACTTCCGACCTCCTTTGCTCAGATCCTCAGGACGATGCTGAGGTAGAGGAGGTCTGTTTGCATTGAGGTTTCGCTCGGTTTGCGCATAAACCTTGGCTGCTGCCATGAGCTTATCCCAACATTTCGCAAACCAGTAGTACCAGAAAGTACCTTAATCATTTCGTCACATCTTACCGCGTACTTGAACTGTGCGCGGATAAGATTCTCATGCACGTCACCGATCTCTAACACCTCCTTGTTATAACGCGTAATTAAGTCTTCCAAACTCTCGTTGTCTCTTCGCCAGATGTTCATCACAATTGACGAATCTCTAACAAAACAACGCTGCTGACTGAAATGAGTAAGGAACTTTTCGTTCAGATCTCCATGAGGAGAGCTTACCTGTTGGTAGGTTATCGAACAAGAGTCGCGTAGCTCCAGTTAACATTTGAACAAACAGATGGCACCACATAGGTAGAGTCCATCCTCCAATAAGTCCTGCACCAGTAAACAGACGCATGTGATCATCTGGATCTGAAAATCCATTAAACTTACCAACGTTTGATGGTAATTTTGCTCGTTCTAGCGGGGCTAGAGCAATTTCCTTCACAAATTTTGATTGTTCTGCAGCTTCAACAGGTCGGTAAATCAAGTTATAATCGTGTTCTGCCTCCGGATTATAGACAGCTCGGATCCTAGGCTTATAACTAGCATGATCTGCAGATAGTCGATTAAAAACCCTTGCACTATCTCCTTCTTCATAGGTCTTATCACACTCATCATGTTGGGTGTCCAACTTCTGCGATGATCGCGGGCCCAAACGTGAGTGAACTGATGGGCGACGTTGAACGTTTTCTTCTTGCTTCCTGTTACCAGAATGAACAGAATCATTTCTGGTTTTAGAGTACATTTCAGTTCCATCTACAGATACGTGCGAAGGTGCACGAACTTGGTTCTAAGTTCCGTAACTCAACGCTCGAGGTGCTGGCGAAGCACAGACCTGAGGTGTATTAATCGAAGCTTGAAAAGCTAGAGTTCCGGTTTGAGCACACAATTGAGCATACATGGCGTTCAAAGCAGTTTGAGACTTAATCAACCATGATAATGGAGTTTCTCCAGGCGGGAGAATCGACGCTATGTCAACGTGAGGAGCCGCCGGTGTTACTGGAATGCTCGCATGATCTGGATCATACGGAACATCAGCTTCACCAGACGAATCTTCAACAATCTGTCCGTCGACCTAAGGAGCGCCGGTGACGCGACGAATCTCCGATCGAGGACCTAGAAATGACGATCCATCAGCCATGAAGCTGTAGATCTAGGTGAAACGAAACGAAAGAGGAGAGAAGAAAAGAAAGTCGGTGGCGCCAATGAAGAAACGTAGATCTAACAGATCGGAATCTGGATAGATCTAGGGTTTAGTTCCTTTCATAAAGAGTTTAATCCTTCGTCTAGTTTCGCGATGATAAGGGTTATAACTATACTCCGACTGATCCTACAAAACAAAGCACCGTCAGCCTCGCCACGGGGAGAAGGGGTTCTCTCCGTGACCACCCTCCGGCGTGAGAATAAGTACAGGTAGTCGGAAGTAAAGTGAAGTAAGAGAGAGAGTAGTTGAGTGTGAATAGCTTTTCCTTGAACCCCAAGTTACTTATTTATAGCCAGAGTTTGGGCGCCAAAATGAGAGATGGAAACTTACGGAATCTTCAGCTGCTCCGTTAAGTCTTGACTGTCCGTTGGTGCACACGGATTGTGAGCTCATCTACGGCTAGGGAGATGCCACGTGTCGTCATGAGATCACTATATATTATTGATGTGAGCATGCTATCACCGTGATCTTTCTTGGTCGTCCCAGATGCTGCCATCTGGCATTTTTATAACCGAAAGATGCTTGCACGATTGGGTATTAGTGGCTTCTAGAAGATCTCACAGCTGTAACCCATCTGTGCTCGCCACGTGTGCATTCTGTTACAACAGAAAAAATTCCCTTTGCCTCTGCACCAACTCTTGTAAACAAGGATTTTTGCTAAGGGAAAGTCTTTCAGGATTAACTGTTACCTTGCGCGCGCGGCGCAAGGTGGTTAAATGATCTTTTTTCCTTTCTCTGCTGTTTAGCGCAACGTCTGCTGAGTTCTTGCTTTGGTATAATTGTCCGCGCAAGGTTTATGAGTGAAATGTTATCCAAGGAAATTAATCAAGGTTAACTTTGAACCTTGCAGGAGCCCGCGCAAGGCAGTTAAGTGATACTTTCCCTTTTTTGGATATCCAGCGCAGAGTTTAGTGAGTCTTTCTTTGGCAGAGAACCCTGCGCAAGGTATCCTTGGCTGTTAATAGTGTGTATGGTTTCCTTGCTTGGCGCAAGGTTTTTTGACCATACCACTTCACTATTTATTTAATTTAATAGATAAATATTAAGTAAACCTATTTATTTAATATACATATGTATTTAATTTAATAAACCTATTCAGATATTCTTAACTAGGTTATCATCCCGTATATGACACGGGGTAGCATGTATAGTGTAAAAAACAATTGTTTATACTTTATAATTACAAAACTTATAATGATAATTAATCGAAACATACACATAATTACGCAACTCATGCTATAGTTATGCACTTTATACACACAACACAACAACTATTCTTTTTTTAAGGGTAAATTACATTTTTCGTCCTTTATGTTTGTATCGGATTGCAATGGATAGCCTTTAACTTCAATAATTACAGTAACAATCCTTTATTTAGAAAACCCATTACACCATACGTCCTTTAGCACTAACCAAGTTAAAATTTTAAGTTAATTTTAATCTCATGAGGGTAGATTGGTAATTTCACTCATTTGTTTACACATATAACCTTTCTCTTCTCTCAGTCATCTCTCTCCCAGTTCTCCCCCTATCTCTTCAAGCAACCTCCGGCATCACCACCATCGCCACCACCAAAATCGTCCACCAATATCACCAAATCCGTATCGAGCAACCGCTACCCACAAAAGGTCAAATGGTTTGTTTTATTACAACATTTCACGCATATTTATCGAGCAGAGGCTGTTAAAAAAGAAACAATAAGATCAAAACTCAACGCTATTTCAATAAAATACTAAAATCCCAAAATTACCGAGAGTCGAAACACCTTGGTGAACACTAACAACATAAACATAAAAAACAGAGGCTAATTCCTCGGTTCATAACGTCATTTTACAACCATGGGTTGACCTTCTTCAACTTTCATTCCATCTTTGACCAGAATCTTAACCACCAAACATGGGTGCGGCAACTGTCCTTGGAAGATGAGACCCAAATTCACAGTTTTGGTGATTTTAGATTTCAAAATTATCCAACAAATCAAGAGTTACTTTTTTCTTAAATTGATGATAGTCTGAACCATGCCATATGTGAAAGTGCCTATACCATCGCCTCAAATCAAGGGGCTTTTTCGTGATCAGCAACATGGGTGTTCTTCGCTGATCTGAAGACCTAAGCGGTTATGGTGGTGGTTTGGGTTGGGGGCCTGCGGCGGGAGTGGCGGTGGTGACCCTACTAGGTGGTGGCCGACGGCTATAGTGGTGGTGGTGAGGAGATTCAGGTGGTGCCCGATGGCTAGAGTGGTGGTGGCCGGCGGCAGATTGGTGGTGGTGAGGAGTAGATTAGGTTACAAGGGGTTTTTAGAGCCATGTTGGTCCAGTGGTGAGTGCTTGAGTTCTCGAAAGAGGCTCAGGTTTGATCCCCACTCACTGCAAGTAGGTGGTAAGGTTTACCCACCTTGGTGGGGTTTCTGACCGGGGTCACGGGTTCGAACCTGCCAGTCAGGATTAAGTTTTCACGAGGCGTGAGGAAGGGCTCTACACTGCACTCCCCCTCATTCGAACCCAGATGACTGTGTTTCCGATAAAAAAGGTTGAAGCGCAGTCAGTAGTGGGTTTCCAATCGATCTACACCTTTAAAAAAACAAGGAATTTTTAGAGGGAGAGAGAGTTACGAGTGGGTGAATGTGTGAGTGTTTGGAGTTTGGTTTATAAATATAAATAAAATATATTTTCTTGTTTTTTTTCTTTTTTTAATATTTTTAAGTAAATAGGTAAAATTACAAAACTACCCTCATAGAAATACACTTAACTTAAAATTTTAACTTGGTTAGCGTGTAACGGTTTTCAAATAAAGGATTGTGACTGTAATTATTGAAGTTAAAGGCTATCCATTGCAATCCGATACAAACATAAAGGACGAAAAATGTAATTTACCCTTTTTTTAAAGTGTTGATTTTTTAATGTATAGGAAAACTATACTTAAATTATTTTTTTTGTAAATAATGTAAAACTGTTATTAATAACTGTAACAAATTTTTTTAAAGATACTACAAATATTGATGGATTAGTTTGCTGTTGGAAAATATATATAAAAATAGATTTCTTTTTTTTTTACCACAAATAATCAAAAAAAGGGAGAAATAATATGGAGTAGACAAGTATAAAATCCTAAATGATATTCTAGGAATAAGTCAAGTGTACTATTATTTTTATGTATAATATAGAGATTTACAAAGGCAATCATGATATATAATAGCTTCTTTTGGTATTATCTATAAATTATAATAAATCAAAACCATCTTAGCCACATGTCAATCATTAAGCTATTAATTGCCACGTGGCATTGTTATAATCATTATTATTTCGTTTTAGAAGGAAAACACAAGGCTTTTGTTTCAGTTATTTTTGTCACAAATTTTAAAGAAATCGGACTTTCTTTTTTGTGCAGACTGTTTCCTTTTAAAGAAATTATTTGTAGAAAATGTAATGGATTTGTCCCCATTTTAAGATATATCCACTTTCCTTTGTTATCTTTATTTGTAGAAAATGTTATTAAAGATATATCCACTTTCCTTTGTTATCTTTTATAATAATATTTTATTCATAAATAATTATTTGCAAAACCTGCATATAATTAGTTATTTTACACCAATTTTTTATTAGGTTTTTGTTGATCCGTTAAATTTCTCAATATTTAATTAATTTAACATTTACAATGAAAACTTCGATGCTATTTTAAAGGTTCAGATATAATAATATTATTTTATTCAATATATATCTGTCAATAGTTTATTCAAAATTATATTAATTTATTTTTATCAAACCTTCTATAATAAATCATAATCAATTAACGATTTCATACGTATTTTTTATATTAAATAATTAAAATGTTTTTGATTATTTTGATGTATCATTGAAATTTTAGTTAATTCCTTTTTAAAATTAATCAAATCTTTTTTATGTTTATGAGATTTTTTACTTAAGTTTCGAGACTGCGTTCTCATTTATATAAAGTTCTTTCTGTAACTAAATTGTAAATGCAATTTCATGTTTATAATTGTTCTTATACTTTTTTTTTTCCTTTTTGAAGTCGTCATTCTTAAACACTCAATAAAATACAATGACCTTTTAAAATATAATATGTAAACGTAACTGAAATTATAATTGACTTTTACATAATATAATATATATTTAACGCATTCAAATTATAAAAAAATTAAATTTTTTAATTACGTTCAAGAATGGTTAATAGTTTAAATTGCCTTCTTTTTTGTTTAAATAAATTAATATATTACCTTTTGTGTATTGTTATTATTATTTTTTAATGAAATCTTGAATGATAACTGGATCATTTCTATTTAAAATGTTTGCATAACTTATAAATAAACAACTTGATGTTTGGTCAATGATTATTAATAAAAGTCAAACATAATCATTGTTAAAGGTTTTTGTACTTAAAAGAATCCATTTTTTTTCACATGAGCAGTGACACTACAAAGTTAAGTTACTAATATAATACAAATAAGATGACAAATGTGGGGTACAAAGAAATATTTAAAGATTTATAGATTGCTTATATGTTTATTACTTATATATTGTAATTACCAAAGACGTTGATGATCAATAAGCAGAGGTAAAAGCAGTTAGGTACACTTAAATTTGAAAGTCTCAGGTTCAAGACTTCAAATCCCATATAAAACAGAAATAAAGAACAAAAAACTTGTATATTGTAATTTAACATTTTCCATATTTAATGCATCATTTCATATTATTATAAAATGAATTATACTATATATTAAATAAAGTAAAATATATTATATAAAACGACCTGTGATTTTTTTGTGTATTTATTTGTTAATGAGAAGTCACTTCGTGTTCAAGGGTGGGGGTATTAATGTATGTTAATAATCATAACACGGAAACCAATTGTGAGTATAGTAGAAACTACATCCAAATGTAATTTATTAAATTAATAGATTTTAAAAAAATATTTTTCTTTATTCCGCTCGTGTAACACACGGGATCTTAAACTAGTATTACAATGTAATGGGACAAGTAAGGTAAGTTAATTTAAAGAATAATCCCTATAACAATTTTGATACTTTTTCCAATTTAAATTATTTATTTTAAAGAAAAGATCATAATATATTCTGAAGTTATTTTAAAGAAAAGATCATAGTATACAGTTATTTTAAATAAAAATTCATAATATATTATGAAGATATTCTTAACGGTATGCGAGTGTTTAGAATTCAATTTCAGTCCGTGGTGTTTTTCATTGACGCCCTTTGTTACAAGTTTATTAAGAATTACTTTTGTGACGAGGGTGAGAACCCACGCTTCGGGCTAGCATGGTTTAGCAAACTTATGCACATAGAAGATATCTATGAGTATTCACATCCATTCTCTCTCTCAAGACCATGGGATGTAAGGGGGCTTTGCACGACACGTGACGAAGGTGGGCTCCACCAGGCCACCAAAAAAAATGAGGTGTGAAGGGAGCGTAGTGTGGCGTGGCTTAGCTTGACGTAGCCAGCCAATTTTTCTTTTAATTAAAGGAACCAACCAAAGCTAGCCAACTCACCATGCCCCCCGCCCCAAGCCAAAAGGGCAACGCCATGCCCAACGCCAACCCATGGTGAAAAAGCTAACGTTGAAGGACAACCCACACCCCCAACCCAAGCCCACATCCAGCAGTCTAATGTGAAACAAATGTTGTCCCAAAAAAGCTGTTATTTAATACCTCATAAAAGTTCTAAAAATTAAAAAAAGTGAAATGAAGAAGCAAGCACACAAAGTCCAGCACTTGAATTAAAACAAAACCACACATGATCAAAAGTAATACCACAACCACAAGAATTAAGATACCCTAATAATGTTTTCAGTCATCAAAAAAGAAATCTAACAAAAACTCAGTACCCTAAACATCTACTGCCTTCAACTCAATTCATTCTAGCAAACCAAGCATCCATTCATCTTCAACCAAAAACAAAACACTCTTTTAAGAAACAAGGTTTTCATTAAGAGAAAGTGCACCCATCTGAGCCGACGGACTGTTCCCCTGCTGCTGCTGTGCTGCTGCACGTTTCTCAAAACCTCCATTGCCTCCGCAACTTTCGCCTTCATCGCATCTGGTGATTCCAGCAAATGCAACACCTCCGTTTGGTCCATCTCCAGCAGCATCCCCGTCACCTTAGCCGCATGCTCATGCTCCAGCTGGTCCACCAACGGGTACAGGTTCTCACCCAGCATCTAAAACAATTAAAAAGTTAATTAAAATAAACATCAAAATAGTAAAGTCCAATGTGTAGTGGAGATATGATATATACCGTCCTCTGTTGATCTGGTGACGCGTTAGCAAGAGCGGAAGCCAACGCTGTAATAGGCATTGGTTGTGGGATGGGAGCAGCGGCATCGCGTGGAAGCATGGCGCCAACGCCCGCCATGTCATAAGGTACGGGAAGCATTCCGCTGCCGACACCCGCCGCCATATTTGCATCTGCCATGTTCCTAGCCGGTCCACGGTACATACGTCCTCTTGGAACCATCTGAGAAATTACAATCAATCACCAAATTATTATCAAAAAATTCATATTCACTTAACAGTAAAACTTAAAGTTTGTAATTCTACAAGGCTGCAAACGAACCAAAGCAAGCAGTTCGTGAACCGTTCGGCGGTGTGTTGTTCGTTCAATAAAGGAATGAACATAAACAGAGGCCACGTTCGTTCCTTTATGTTCGTGAACGTTTGGTAACATGTTCCTTTATGTTCAATGTTCATTAGTTTTTTCAGTGTTTATATTTTATTTAAATACTTCAAAACTCAGACAAATAAAATATATAATAAGTATTGTGTGAGGTTCTTGTATAAAGGACCTTTTTTGTGAGAAGTGTGAGAAGGCATAGGAATTAACATGTAGGCATCATGTTTGAACTTAGCCATGATGTTTTGGGTTGTTTTGGCAAGAAAAACACCAAACATAACAATTTAAAACATAATGCAATGTATTATAGGCGTGCAATTTAAAAAACACTATTTAACACTTAAAACACACTACTTAACGTTCTTGGCATGGTATTTTAAGTTTTAAGCCTAGAATTTATAGCATTGTGTTTTAAATTGTTATGTTTGATGTTTTTCTTGCCAAAACAACCCAAAACATCATGCCTAAGTCCAAAACATGACGCCTACATGTCAATTCCTATGCCTTCTCACACTTCTGTCGAAAAATGACACTTTTACAGGATCCTATTAGTGTATTATATATTTTGTTCATGAACGCTTGTTTGTGTTTGTTTGTTTCCATTTGCGTTCATGAACATCCGTTTGCATATTTCCTTAGTGAACATAAAATCTCGTTCGGTAAGTGTTCATGAACAGATCGTGAACACATATATTTCCTTAATAAACGAACATGAACAAGGTCTTGTTCGTATTTGTTTTGTTTGTTTGCAGCCCTAATTCAGGTCGAAGCATGTACCTGCGGCTGCATCATTGGAACCGTCTGCTGATTTTGTTGGATGGGACCCGTTCCATGCCTTCCACCTAAGCGCTGCCCTTGCTGTCCTTGTTGGACAACCGGTACGAAAAAGTTCGGCATAGGACCGCCACCTGGCCTCATTCCAGGTACCAGCTGTTGCTGGTAACCAAATCCAGCCTAAACCCAAAAAAATTAATAAATAAATAGTTAAATACTTAAATGCAAAAATGAAATTAGGTAAAAGTACCTGTGGAGGAATTATAGCAGGTGGAGGTTGGCCATAGAATAGCTGTTGGCCCATTCCCAGAGCGCCAGGTGGATACATAGGCATACGAGGAGCCATCATTGATGGTGCCATTGCAACTGGCCTCATTTGTGAAAATTGTGCCTAAATTAACAAAGTTAAGATATAAATAACTATACAAACCATCAAATTTATATCATTTATTCAGGATGAGCGATTTGTTAAACTAAGAAGTGTATAAGCATCTTTACCTGCAGCAATGCCCTTCGTTCTTCCTTGCGCTGTGCAAGTGCAACATACAACGGTTTGCTCACAATCATCTTCCCGTTCATCTCAGAAAGCTATAAATGTTACAAATTGAAAAAAATCCCGTTAGTTCACTAATAGAATAACATAAATAAAGTTAAAGAGTAAAGTACATGAATAGTCCCTATGTTTTTTCAAAAATTTCCCTTACACAAATGGTCACGGTGACTTGTACTTTGTAACACATTTAGTCCCCAACCAACAAAACTAAATGTCTCGGTCCAAGTTAGAGACTAAATGCGTTACAATGTGCAAACCACAAGGACCATCCATATACTTTGGGCAAAAGTTGGGGACTAAATGTGTTACAAAGTGCAAACCACCGGGACCATCCGTGTACTTTTAAAAAGCTAGGACCAAATCCAACATTTTATAAGACCACAATGATTATCCGTGTACTTTACTGTAAAATTAAACATGTTTCTTACAGCTCGAGAAGCTTCTTCAGAAGACGAAAACGCAACGAATCCAGAACCTCTACTAATTCCACTAGGATCACGCATAACCTATCAACACAAAACAATATTGATTAAATCCTAACAATTAAAACGAAAAAAAAGTAAATAGAAATCAACTAAAAAGAGTCAAAACCTTGCATGAAGTGATTGTTCCATACTCAGAGAAAAGCTCCTTAAGTTTATCATCGTCAACAGAATCGTCCAAATTCTTGACGTACAAATTAACACCTTGAAACTTATCAACAGCTTCCTTAGCAGTCTGTTCAAACCGACTTTTCAACTCAAGCTCTCTTTCGGATTTCTTCTTCGCCTTTCCAACATACCATTCCTTTTCATCTATCTTCTTTCCATTTAAAGCTTCAACAGCATTAGCAGCATCATCAGGATTCTCAAAGTTAACAAATCCAAAACACTTTGATTTCCCATCTGCATCCCTCATAACAACCGCACTTGTAATGGTTCCATATTCGCCGAAAATCTTTTTTAAATCTTCGTCAGTGGTTGATTCAGAAAGATTTTTCACATAGACGTTGTTGAACTTTGCGTTGCTTAATGACGAGTCGCGTTCTTGCTTACGGAGAAAATGTCCGACGTAAACTTGCTTGTCGTTGATCAGCATACCGTTCAGCTTATCGATTGCGGTTTGTGCAGCTTCTTCGGTTTCTAACTGCACGAACCCGTAACCCTTTGACTGGCCTGTACCGTCAGTAGCTATCTTGCAAGAGAGTATGTTACCAAAGCTAGAAAACGTGTCGTGCAATGCCTTGTTGTCAATTGATTTATCCAAATTCTGCACACAAAAAGAACATAATAAAACACATTTACTACAAGAACGTGAGCGTTAGAGACATATTAATGATGATAATACCTTGATGAATATATTTGCAGTTCCACTTTTACGAACGCTTGGGTCTCTATGAGAATACATGATGCGAATGGCTTTTCCATTTACCGCAGTGAAATTGAGCACGTCTATAGCCCTTGCAGCTGTAAAAAAAAGTAAGGCATAAACACCTTATTAGCAACCCAACTATTTACTATAAAAAACATATAACGACATAACAAATGCACCACAAATAAAAAGTTTTAACCTAGATAAACTTTTGGTTAAAACTTTTAAGTAACAAATAACATACACACACAAATGCAAGTAAATTCAAGAATTTCTAACAAACACAATTTGCAGTTGGTATATGAAAGATAATGAAAACCGATATCATCCAGATTACGAGATGAAATTCAGGTTAAACCTTTAAACTAACAAACACAATATATACTCAAATACAAGTAAACTCCCTAATTTTACTGTTGGAACCATTCTAATCTGGTTTTAACTGAAACCAAAGATAATGGACTGAAAACTATGCAGTTAACGCAGTAGAATATCGGATATCGGTCAACGACCGATATTTGAGTTATAGGTTATCTCAGCGAGATATCGGTGGGATATTGGTAATTTTATGTTAATGCAGAATTTATATATATAGCAATTTCACACCAATAATTCAGTGATATATCGGTTATATTGATCAAATATCGGGAATATATCGGTCAATATCGCCGATAATATCGTTACCGATATTTTACTAGGGGACCGATATATCACCAATATTAAATGCATAGACTGAAAAACTACACTAACAAAAAACAATGCACCAATGATTTTACCAGTTAATCATTCAGATAATAAATCAACTATTTTTCAATATAAACACTAAACTAACAATAAAACATAATAAAAACTAACCCAATTAAAAACAACCAAAAATAATCACAAATTCAGAAAAACAAAGATAACAGACGTTAAACACTAACCATCATTAGGGTTACTGTAATTAACATAGCCATAACCAAGCGACCTCCGAGAACTCAAATCCCTACAAACCCTAACCGACACCACCTGCCCAACCTGATTAAACAGATCATATAGCTGCGAATCCGTTACATTCGCCTCTAAGTCCCCAACATAAATCGACGTCGTTCCAAACGACTGATTTCCACCGCCCGCAGCCGCCGCCGCGCCAGGAACCGTCGCTGCAGCATTCGCTGTCGTCGCCGCCGCACCGTTGGGTCCAGAAACCGCTGAAGATTGCACCTGAATCTGCGCCATTTTTGTTTTTTTTTTCTCTCGTAAAGATGATAATACCGAATATAATAATATGTAGAGATAAATGTGAAGATCAAACACAGAGGGAGGTTAGGTTGTTTTCTTTTTTGTTTTTTGGAGGGCAGATAAAAACTGCACTGCACCGGACGGTGAACGGTGAGGAGGTTATATATACGTTAGAGAAAACCCTAGGTTTGGATCATCTTCACCGTTGATTTTTGGTGTATGATGTGATCGTGAAGATGGATTAATGTGGACGGTGACGATGATGTCGTGCGAAGAGGAGTTTGATTTGGATCATGGGCATTACTTTTAAGTTTTTTTTTTTCTATGAGTATAAAATCAAAATGTTTAATATACTAACTTTTCAATGCACAAAGTATAAAAAACAAGTCGTTAATATATACACACAAACATCTCTATCACATGCACATGGCACCAACAACGCTTCCTCCTCACCACCACTCAGCACCCTCTCTCTGCCCACCCCTTTTACCCCCACCACCATCAATAGTCGCACCAACCAAACCCTTACGATGTCCAATTAAACGACGACGTGAAGCATACTGTAAAGAAACACCACCAACTTCTCAATTGAAACAACAATCGGAAAACAAAATAATGGCTTTTCCGGCAATAAGGGAGCAATCGGCTAACAAGGAACCGTCAACGGCTAACCAAAACCGCCAGCAACCATAGTCACACTGCTCACCATGGAGGTTCAACAGCAAATGCACCAAAAGATGGTCGGCGAACCGTTGACTTCGACGTTATGGTTTCGAATCAGTTCGTTATTCCTTACTTAATAAAAGCCCAAATTGTGCAGCAACTACTTCAAGTACCAACGATTTTGAATCAAGTGGTTGTTGTTTTGTGGTAGTGGAGGTGGTGTGATGGTGGAGGTGGTGCAGTGGTGGTGGTGTTGCGGTGTTGGTGAAGGTGTTGGTTGTTGCGATGGTGATGGTGGTGGAGGTGTAGTGGTGCGGTGGTGATGGTGGTGTGAGTGTGTGTGCGGTGGTGATGGTGGTGGTGCGGTAGTGGTGGTGGTGTGGTAGTTTTGTTGAGAGATAAAGATAAAGAAGAGAGAGAGATAATAGGTAGTAGAGAAAGAGAGAGATAATAGGTAATAGAGAAAGAGAGAGAGAGAGAGAGTAATCCGATATGATTGAGAGAGAAAGATAAGGAAGAGAGAGAGAGAGAAATATTAGGTAGGGGTAATTTGGTCATTTAACAAAATAATTCTAACAGCGTTAAAAATTTGGACTCAATGGGTTACAAAAAAAAGCGTTTAAGGGCACAGAGCGTTAAACATTTTGATTTTAGACTCAGGGGGTTAACACACCTAAAACATAGGGGCTAAGGTGGTTGTTTAATTACAAAAAAAATATGTTTTTTATTGTTTTATGTTGGTTTTGTCTTTGTTATAACAAACGGGGTGTTTGGGGTTGAGTTTGTAAATGACTTACGGACTTATGGGTTTTTTCAAAAAATCAGGTCTGTAAGTGAACCAAACGTTGATGAATTTTTCGTAAACTTATTCGGTAGGAAGTTTGTTTATGTTTGTTTATTAAACAAACAAACAAACATGAACAAAATTATTTGTTTATTTAATCAAATGAGCGAACATGTACACATGTGTTGTTTGTTCATTTCTGCTCGTAAACGTGCGGTTATGTTCGTTAATATTTTAATTTTAATAAACACATATGGATTTATATTTTTTTAATATGAACATAAAGGAGGTTTCCAATATAACTTATCGTAATTAATTAATAACTAGATTTTTACCCGCCGCGCATTGCGGCGATGTAAAAACTAAGTAAATTCGAGAGCGATGATTAAGTAAATATGTCTATATGTAGATATCAGTGTAACATCTTATGTTTATATCTAGATATTGTATGATATACGTTAAAATACACATACTTTAGTCCCTCATTTTACCCCCATTTTACGCGTTTCCGGCCATAAAATCGAGAATTAGACACTTAATCGTGTATGTTTTTATTTACGCGTGTTGGTGCATATGTCTGTTGCCTTCGTCATTACACAAGAACGAGTCTGGAATAAACGAGAGTTTCTGAAGACCGAACAAGACAAAGTAGATATCCAAGAGGGAGTCTATTGGTGAATAACGTTTGTATATTAGTCTTGTATCGAGTCTGTATAGAATAGAGCTGGATAGGCTAGTGGTATGGAGTATTTATGTAAATGGTCGTCAAGTTCGCCCATAAGTTGTCTGTGTAGACAAGTTCGGCCGAACTTGCTAAGGCAAGTTCGGGCGAACTTATACTCTCTTCTAGCGGACTTGCACTACTATAAATACCTAGCTTGCCTAATTCATTTGTAACTTTGGTAAATCAGAGGCGAAGCTCTGTCGGATCCGGATCTCGAATGTATTGAACTTTAGATCAATGAAAACAACCTTTAAATGAGTAATTCTTGTTATTTGGTTAACTTGTCATTAGTTTCCGCCTAATCGGACAATAGATAACAAATTTAGGTTCCCGTGCTAATCGTGGACGTTCCTACAAGTGGTATCAGAGCCTGGATACCTGAATTTGTTGAAATCAAGACAAGAATCTCTCTATTTCATCTCTATTCTTCTATTTTTCTTAACTTTTGAACAAAAACGAAGAATTCGCGGTCAAATTTTGTCCAATTTTGAATATGTCATGTAAAACATACTAATAACAAACCCCTGAGAGTTTGGACATCAAATTCAAACGTTTTGACATCAAAAAGTTGCAAAAACCATGTTTTTGAAACAAGCTATGGCCGAACTTAACATCAAGTTCGACCGAACTTGATAATTTTTCAAGAGTTTTTGTTGTATGTTCACTCGAACTTGAAGAAAATTCAATATCTTTGATCAAGTTCGACCGAACTTGATCAAATTTCATTGAAATCCTTTCACAAGTTCGCCCGAACTTGATAAATTCTTTGAAATACTACCTAAGTTCGACCGAACTTATCTGTTCTTCTTGAAAACATTTCACAAGTCCGCTCAAAGTGTAATTTTTCTCAAATTAGTCTGTGACAAGTTCGCCCGAACTTGTCTAAGGTTCTTAAAAAAAAGGCATGAAAATCCCGAAAAAAGTCACGAACATTATATATCGTTAGAATCGTATCGACGAGACAATTTTAAAGATATAATCGGGTAAAATTGTTTTCGAAAAATTTTTAAACGTTTTTAACGTACCGATTGTCGGTTACAACGTCAGTTTTTGCTAAAATTGCTTGTTACTAATCAATTGTCAAGTGTTTTTGATCAAATTCACAGATAAGCCAAAATGGAAGATTTCCACAACGTGTTTGTTTCACAAATGGCTTCTTCATCAAATGTAAATACTCTTGCGGCGAACCAGTTAAATATCGACAATGAAATGGGTACTACTCAGAAACCGTCGAAGCTAATGAGTATAGATGAGTTTGAAGGATGGAAAGAAAAGTTTGTGAATTGGATACAAGCAAATCAATTTGACAGTTGGGTTGCAGTTGAGGATGGTTACAAATGGCCAAATGATGAGCGTGATCAAGATCTTCCGTTGAATAAGTTCTCACCGACCGACAAATTACATTATGTCGCTGAAAAGAAAATTATTAGCTTGATCCAACAATCAGTTAAGGAAGACATCCTGATTTTATTGCCAGAATATGAAAAGTCACAAGAATTATGGCACTCTCTTTGTGACAAATTCAAAGGAAGTGATGAAATGATTAAGAGCAAGAAGGCCTTAATTAAGAAAGAATTCGAGATCTTCACGATGATCAAAGGTGAAACTATGAAGCAAATGATCGATAGATACTGTCACCTCATGGTCCAGATGCGAAGACATGACATCAAAAGAACTAACGAAGAGCAAATCGAGAAGTTGGCCGATGCACTTCCAGAAGGAGAATGGACGACATATCTGACGACTCTGAAGAATAGTCCATCCTGGAGACACTTCAAGTTGTCATTTTTCATCGACAAATTAGAAGGTCATGAAATGGAATTGATGAAGATTGCAAAATCAAAGAACGCTAATCTTGTTCAAGATGTCGGTGTTTATTACAAAGGAGGTATTCAAGATACTGCAATTCAAAGCCCGAAAATTCAAACAGCATTTAGTGCAAGTACAAATTCTTCTCAAAATCAAAGTTCTCCATATGCTGGATATACAAGTGCTAGTTCAAGCTCCTCATTCCAAAATCAGACAAGCCAAGCTAGTTCTGATTCAAATGTTTTCCAGTGTAACATAGCAGTTGATCTGAAGAATGTATTTCCAAAAAAGGTGGCCAAACAGCACATAGCACTTCTCGCTACCGTTCTTGAATCGTATGAAAGTCTTGTTACTGGAAAGATCGGAAATCCGGAAATGACAGCAGAAGATTACGATCAGGTAGACGAAGAAGAATTGGAGCTAATGGATAACAAATGGAGCCTTGCATCTATCATCAGAAGAGTTTCTAAATTTGTGGCACTCACTGGAAGGGATATTGGTAATTCAAGTAACAAACTTGGTTTTGACAAGTCAAAAGTCACTTGTTTCAGATGTCACCAAAAGGGACATTTTAAACGTGAATGCAACAATCAAGAAACAAGTGGAAACCAAAATCCTTTTGGTAATGGCAATGAACATTAGCTCTTCAATACAAGCCATATCCAAAGAGAACGCAAATTGAAGTAGAAGACAAATCTGCAAAGAAATTCGAACAAGCTCTTGTTGCAAATCATGAAGAAGATGGTTTTGACTGGAACAGATACATCGGGAAGAAAACTGATGTGGCTATGATGGCAGAGGTTGTGAATGAATCAGAGACATCATATGTTGATGCTGCTTTGGAAAATGCAATTCTGGAAGCTTACATGCGGAGAACTGAAGAAGAAGAAGAGATAGCTTATGCTGAGATGCAAAGACAAGAAGCCTTGAAATTAGAAGCAGAAAAGGTAAAAGCTGAGGTAAGAATGTCTGAAAAGGAAGTTGTGAAAGTTGTGGAGGTTGAAAAACCTTGCACAAAGTGCACAAGTCCTTGTGAACCATGCCTTGATAAGGTCAAAGTCATAAAAGAATTAACTGAACATAATGAAACTTTTCGTTATGATTACAGAAACATGAAAGAAGCTTATGACAAGATACAAGGCAAATATAAAAATGTCGAAAAAGCTAATCTTGAACTTGGTGCTAATGAAAAAATGTTAAAAGCAACAGTGATCGAAAAACAAAAGGCAATTAACATGTACATTAATACCATTGCCGAAACAAAACGTGAGCTTCATGGCATTAAGATAGAAACAGAAAGAGTAAGACAATTACTGAAAAGTTACACTACTAATGCTTATGTCATTGATCATATTTTGCCTACGATTAAGTCGGAGGAAAATGATGATAAATCAAAACGTAAAGTATACGGAAGTGTTCCTCCATCATTTCTTTCAAGCTATTCATGCAAGAAAGATGATGAAGTGGATAAGGCATTTAATATACTTCATTTATCAGAAATGAAAGATCTATTGTCTGAGAACATTGACGTAGACTTTACAAAATCAAACGATGACATTAAAGCGGTAGTAAAAATGTGGTTAAAAACGTTTTGGGAAATGATTCTGATGAAGGCAACTCTGAAAGCGCCAAATCAAGATCGAAAAACTCGGAATCACAATCTGAATATGACAATACATCGTCAGAATATGATCTAAGTGATGATCCTAATGTTGTGATGTACAAGATTAAGGAATCTGATAGATTATATTTCAATGATAGTTTTCCGATTCGGAACGTGAAGGAGGATCAACTTGACAAATTTTTCAAACTTGTAGAAGTTTCATCAGATGATCTTGAGAAAAACGAGAAAAGATTTTACTCGAAACCTAAAAGGAATGCTAACAATTACCGAAAGGTTGGTGGTGATTTTCCTGAGCACAAGAGAGCAGGTTTAGGTTTGGAGGTTGAATAAGAAGAACCAAAGAAAGAGAAACCAACGTTCCAAGAATACAAAGGTAAGAATATAAAATTTGTGTACGGAACGAGCACGGTTCAAGAGGAAAGCATGATCGGTAAGCAATCGAATGATTAATTCAAGAAAGCAAAAGAACTTCGGGACAAGGCTAAGACCACGTCGACAAGTGGATTGAAACCCACTAGTGGAAATGTTTCTGATAATCGGACTTGCTTTAAATGCAATATTGTTGGTCATATTGCTCGCAAGTGTCTGAATATAAAGCATGTGTTTCCACGAAGGAAAACCTAATCTAAAGATGAAAAGCAAAAACAACCAGAGATTGTGAAAAATGTTACAGAGTCAAATAGAAACTATGAATCTAAACAAGAAGTGAAACCTAAAACTGTGTCAAAGTTTGAAAACTCAACATTTGAAAAAGGTGAAACTTCAAGGTTTGATGAAATCAAAGATTCTAAATTCTATATCAAGAAAGCGAGAAGCAAGCTACAATCCTGGGTTGCTAAGAAAAGGCTTTCATCATAAGAAAAACCAAAGTTTGTTGCTGACAAAACTGAAAATGTTAAATCAACTGAGTCAGTAATCAAACAGACAACGAAAGAAAAGGTCAAAACGTTTTCAGAATCGACATTGGACGAAATGTTCGCTGATAATTTTGAATATGATGAAGAGTTAGAATATGGTTATGATGCTTATCAGTACAAACCTAAAATAAAAAATGTTTGGGTTTCATTTTTCAAATAGTTGTTTCATGTGCAGGAGTTCCAAGATTCAGCTTATCAAAGTTGATTCGGGATTGAGGAGCTTCATATTAATTTAACTTATCCAGAAATGTCATATCTTTGTCATTTTGAGGGGAAGTAGTTAAGAAGAAAAGTTTTTGAAATTACAAGTGGTTGTTAAAAGAAAAAAATTTTGAAAAGTCAAAATTATGAAAATCCACACCGTTGAACAGAAAAACTGATTTAAAAAGTTCTTACAAGTTGAAAATGCTTTTACAAGTGTAAATGAGTTTAATGATTGTTTGTTAAACAATTGCAGATACAGGATTGAGAAAAAGGATAGGACGACGAGGTCACGGGATCCACATTGGTTTGTTACATTTTTAGAAGAATTTTTTTAAATCTAAAATCCAAAAATATGTTTTTGATTTTAGGGGGAGTAAGAAAATTTTAAAAATTGTTGAAAAATAAAAAACATATGAAAAAGTTCAAAATTCAAAAACATTGAAAAATTCAAAAAGTACAAAAACATGAAAAAGACAAAAAGAATTTGTTGTCAAAAAGGAAATGATAGTACATCAGTGGACTATCACAGTATGCTAAAGATTTGTAAAGTTTAAAAGTGATAAACAAGTCTTACAGTGGATGTGTCGATAGCCTTACACGTTCAGTAGATTGTTTCCGGGATATAAACTAAATTTTACAACTGCTAAGGCAAGTTCGGGCGAACTTATACTCTCTTCCAGCGGACTTGCACTACTATAAATACCTAGCTTGCCTAATTCATTTGTAACTTTGGCAAATCAAAGGCGAAGCTCTGTCGGATTCGGATCTCGAATGTATTGAACTTTAGATCAATGAAAACAACCTTTAAACGAGTAATTCTTGTTATTTGGTTAACTTGTCATTAGTTTCCGCCTAATCGGACAATAGATAACAAATTTAGGTTCCCGTGCTAATCGTGGACGTTCCTACAAGTTGTATCAGAGCCTGGATACCTAAATTTGTTGGAATCAAGACAAGAATCTCTCTATTTCATCCCCATTCTATTTTTTTTCTTAACATTTTCACACATTTTATGATTTCATGGTAAAAAATGGGTGATTTTTGAATATGTCATGTCAAATACACTTGTGGTAAACCCTTGAGAGTTTGGACATCAAATTCAACCGATTTGATTTCAAAAAAGTTCAAAAACCATGATTTGCAAAACCATTTCAATCGAACTTGAGACCAAGTTCGACCGAACTTGACGAAAATTCACTGAATTTTACTCAAGTTCGACCGAACTTGATAGTTTTCAAGCTTTTTATCTCAAGTCCGCTCGAACTTAGCACAAAATTCTTCAAAATTTATCAAGTTCGACCGAACTTGTATAAAGTTTGTTGAAAATTTGCTTAAGTTCGCTCGAACTTAGTTAAAGTTTTGAAAACTCTTCATAAGTTCGACCGAACTTACCTGTTTCTTGAAATATGCACATCAAGTTCGACCGAGAACTTGTATAAAGTTTGTTGAAAATTTACTTAAGTTCGCTCGAACTTAGTTAAAGTTTTGAAAACTCTTCATAAGTTCGACCGAACTTACCTGTTTCTTGAAATATCCACATCAAGTTCGACCGAGAATGAAGAAAACGGAGATTTTCCAATGTGGAAACGTGTATGTTTTTATTTACAGGCCTTAAACAGCGTGCCGGACAGAAGATGAAGAAAACGAAGATTTTCCGGGTGATTTGGCAAAGTTACAAACTTTCTGTGAATATTCAGATGGTGCACGGTCGTGCATAAGGATGGCACGGCCGTGCCAATCTTGGTCATCACACTTGCACTGCCAGTGCGACCCACAATGCAAGCTGTTTCTCGGACACGCACGACCGTGCGGACTCTGGCACGACCGTGCTAGACCTATTTCCTCGGATCACACCATCAGTGCGACCGACCGTGCCATTGTTTCTCGGTCACGCACGGCCGTGCCAGATTTGGTATGCCCGTGCGCACTTTCAAGATAGCCCGCCAATCAACCTTATCCTGCTGACGTCACTCGGATTTCGCGAACAGTGCACGGCCGTGCCAGAAAAGTGTACGGCCGTGCCAAACCTGAAATGTTATAAAAACAGAGTAGAACTTACTGATCCGCATTCTGGATTTTTGGGGAGCGACTCAGGCAACTTTCTGGACTCTAGAAGCTACGACTTTTGATCGGAATCAAGCCCCCATTGTGCCTAGAAGCTCCAACAACATCCGGGTCTTCAATCATAAGCTTGTTCATGGTTTGGTTTCATAATATTTCCATAATTTTGTCTGATTTCAAGCATTATGATTGAATATTATGTAATTTTGTATGCTTAAGAGCAAAAACACTATAATCCCTTGCTTCATAAACAACCATTTGAATGTTAATCGTGTTTGTAATGACATTTATGCACTTTTTTATTATTAATCCTTGATGATTGTTTTGCAACCATGTTTATTAGTGTTAGATTCTTGATTATAGTTAATTGTCTTGGATGACTAATACTTTGTTAGTTGAGATAGTCACAAAATAATGCTTAATTAATCATGTATTAGTGAACTTTTAACTATTTAGAATGTTTACACCATGAGCTTAGAAATTAGAATTGGTTTAATAAGAGATAACTAATGTTAATCAAGAATGTTTTCCTTCACGGAAAAGCCTTAGCGGATTGAATGGTGTTGTTATAAATTCTTGTCATAATCTGAGTTTAGTTAGTAGTTTCGGCCAAAATCGCTTTCTTAAATGAGGTATGTTCAAGATTTGTGAAATGAACTTGGTTGTGGTCTAATCTAGTTTATGCTTGTCTTGGTAGTTCCATGGTGTTTATCAATGTTGCTTTCCTTGATTAAGTGAGGTTAGAAAAGTCTTAACGGATGATTAACCTATCTTTAAGGGATTTACATAGACTTTTATCAATTGGGCGTCAAAAGAACAACTTTAGGTAGTTAGAGTGTGTTGATCGTTTTAACTTTCCGAAGGGTTGTCATGTTAGGATTCCGAAAGGGAAACTAATTGTCTTTTGAAAAATGGGAAATTGACCAAGTGTGTAAGTGGCGAAACAAACTTAGTTAACATGCTTTGGTTGTTCGTAAAGCAAGGCTACATATTTACTTTTATCCAAAAATGTCTAAAAATATATTTTTGTTAAACTTTAGTTTTTTAAAACAATTTATCACTCTAACCTTTTTTTACCGGTAACTTAACGACAAAAGTTTAGTACTTTCGCTTCCGCCCGCATCCTTGGATCGACACTTGGTTCTTACCGATACGTTGCTACATTTATGACAGGGTACACTTGCCCTTTCGTGTGTGTTTTAATGTTGATGTATAAATTTTTTTTATAAATTTTAAACCGAACCGTGTGTAAAATTCATTGTAAAAATATGTATATACACGCACACGTCATCGTACAACGTTTTATCTTTGTATATATAGATATCGGAAAAAACACAATTTAACTGGGAAAAAGGAATTTGAGATTTCCTTTTTAGGTTGTGGGGTATGGGGCGGGGTTGGGGGGAAACGCCCAAGTCACCACCCCGGGTGGACTTGGGTTTGAGCGTGGCCCGTTGGGCGAGGCTTTCAGACAGAGCGTGGAGCGGGGCTACCAAGATGACATGGCGGAGGGTGATTGGCCAAGACTTATAGACGTTGGGGTAGCCGTTGGGGCAACGGATATTAAAAAAAAACCTTCTTTATTCAATATAAATACCAAACAACCCTTTTTAAATTTTTACCACATCTTCTATAATCATTTTCTCATCCAAAAAAAATGAATCCTCATAACCGTACTTTCGACCCGAACAATCCGTGGACATACCACGAAACACCAACACCTAGCCCAACATCCAATCACCGTATACCTCCAATTTAATACATCCCGGTATGCCGGATATGCCGCTTACGCAACGTTTATCTCAAATCAACCGTGGGGTACGAACTTTCCTCATATGACGATTCTACACCGAACTCTACACCGAACCAACATAACCACATCAACCTCTCCAAAACTGAAACGGTCCCCGAAACTCAACCCCCTATTGATGATTCTTCCAATTCCAAACCTATCAAGAGGAGAAGTCACAAGAAAAAAAACGGAGGCCGAGATAGCCACAAAAAGCGCCAAAAGAAAAGGCCAGCAAAAGGCGCGCTAAAATTCGAAGAGAGGCCAGCAAAAGGCGCGCTAAAATTTCCAAATCAGGTTCAGTTAGGAGTTTGGGCTCGAGCAGGGGTTTCTACAACGATCAGTTGGAAGCCATCGCAAGCAAGTTGGATACCTTTAACGTATTCCAACAACAAAGGGTCGAAATCCGTGAGAGCAAGGAAGTTAGGGACGCCCAAAAACAAAAACGCGATGATATGAAATTTCTAGCCTAGCCCACCGATCACCTATCAAGTGAAGAGTTGAAACTAATATTGGAGACCAAGGAAGAGATAAAGAAGAAAAAAAAAATACTCCAAGCACTAGAATGTTTATAGGATTGTTTAATGTAATTTGTTGTATTTCATTTGAAATTTAATGTTTTTTTTAAATATACTTTGAAAAAAAATTTGTTGGGCAAACCCCCGCCACACCATACCCCATAGCCTTATTTGCATGTATATCCTATAATCCTACACATCCAAATGATTGTGGGCGAGTTGCTGAGGATAATGAAGACCCTTTATGATGAATTCTTCTTGGGCAGTTGGTGCCCATATCCCACCACATAAGACATCTTCAATAGGCTATCTTCTAACAACATACAGTCAACTTGCAAAAAATATACCAGTTTCTTAATTAGTTTGCCTACCAAGATTTTTAAAAAAGTAATAAAAATCAAGAAAGATACCTGTTGGGAAAGAACTGAAGGAATTAATAATTAGACTTGGATGAATCAACAAAACAGGCTAAGTATTGTTTAGATATGCTTTAGATAATTGTAAAAACAAAACAGACTATTTGACCCCTAAATAATAGTGGTACAGTCAATTCGCTATAATCAGATGGGAAAACCTTACCTGATTCAGTTGAAAGAATCTTTAGTCCATTCTGTATCCTAAATTCCTTTCTTTGCATCAATAACCAGTTCCTTGTCTCTTTACTTCCCCTATAAAATCGACAATAGAATTTTGATTAAAGGAACGCCGGTGGAGTAAATAAAAGGTAGGGGAGCAGTTGTGGAGAAAGCATATGTTAGAAGAAAGCTATTGTTTTCAGTCAGTCGGAGGCCAACCAACCGTCACACTCTCTCTTTTATCTCTGTTTTTCTCTCGTCCCTTTGAAAGAGCAAAGCAGGTTGTACCACGGCAGAAGGTACAACACACAAAAACCAAACCAAACTTACAAATACATATCTACCAGGCATCACAATGACTTCTCCAAAATCAATCTGACCGCTTCATTCTTGATTCCTACCAACCAGTCCACGTATAGTAACCAAAGTTTATTCAGAATGCTCAAAATCTATGTAGCACGGGGACTTCATTTACGTGGCCGTACCCGTCTCGGGTACTTGTCGGGGACAGAAACACCATGGGTACTCGTCGGGACGTATCTGGTAGAAGTATCCAGCTCGTTTCTATTTATTTTTAGGGTTTTAACCCTTTCAAATTCCACAACCGGCCATTAAATAAATAGACCTATCATATTCGGTTTCTCTAATCTCTAAACTCTCAAGTCTCATCATCTCTAATTCTCTATCGATTGTCGATCTCTCACTAGATGAACCGAAATTTGAAAATGTTTTGATTATTGATAATTAATTACCTTTGGAAGATGTAGTATTTTTAGAATTTGTTTAATATATTTTTATTTTTTTATATTTTTTATTGTCGTACCCGTATCTTGAATTTTGAGTTTTGCTGTTCCTCGTTCCCGTATCGTCCCCGTACCCTGATCCCGTACCCGTTCCAGTGCTACTTAGCTCAAAATAGACCATTTTACTTAAAAATTAACTTGTAATCATAAGTAAACATCTATCTTAACTGATTATTCAACACGTCCATATCGTCACTTTACAGCATGAACATAATAACGTAATGTGACCCGTGCCCATTACTCACCTTTAAATTTGGATTGGACGCACGGCCCTTCTCGGCAGGCCGTCTCCGAAAATCACAAAAAAATTTTTTGGCCCTGTTCGAGATAAAAAATTTGGGCCCTATTCACAAATATTCATATTATATAAACTCATCAATCATTCAGTCAAATATATAAATACGAAAAAAAACTAATACTACGATAATTGTTATGAAATAGATATAACAAATACACAAAAATAGTGTAGCAAAAAGAACCTACTTGCTAAGCAAACAGTGTCGTTTACTAGAATTAGTTGGTATGATCAGACAATTGATGTTGCTCACCCATACCAACATTGAAGGAACATGTTAATAGACAAGGACGTTAATGAGTTAATCTATCTTTTCTTCGAATCAACACAACTACATATTATATATGGGGTTAGTTATTCGGGTTAACGAGAGTTTCCTCTTTCTTTTCCAGTTAATGAATTTAAAGCAGTTTCCTTACAAAAATGAATGTTTAATTGAAGGTTTTGGAAAACGTTTCGCTATGTGGATTAATATCCAACATATGTATCATTAGAAATTAACAGTGGACAATATAATAAGTCTAAGTTAAATTAACATCAAATAAAGTTGTATAGTTTATGAAATCAGAATCACATACCTGCAAGACAGTAGTTTATGATGTTCCTGCTGCGATGATGATGAACGATGATCTGCTCCTGCTGCGACGATGATGATCGATCCCCTTCCTGCTCCTGCTGCGTCGCTGAGATGATGATGATGATGATGATGAACAAAATTACGAATAACCCTTTGGCCCTTCCTGCGCTCCTATTGCAACGTTTTGTTTCCCAGTTCCACAACCAGGCCATTTTTGGCTGTTGTTTTAATTTGGGTTTTTAAAAACTTTTAAGCAGGCCCGTTTTTATAAACTTTGGGTTTTTAAGCAGGCCCTTAATCCAGATTAAATATATATAAAAAAATTTAAAAAATTTCAGGCCCTATATGGATTTGGGCCCTGTTTGCAGGCCCATCCTGCACCCCCTTTAGCCGGCCCTGCTTCTCGGTAGCCATCTTGATCAATTGACCCACCCTTTTTTTGGTCAAGAACCAATGAACCATCAAATGATATTTGTGTCAATAACATTTACTCAGAATATCCACAATCTGTATGTAATTCATTTTGGTTAGTGGCTCAACCTTTTTTTTCTTTGTGATAGGTGTTTCAAATCATCATATATATATCTTCAATTTCGGCCTCCATTTGGCGTGTCAGGTGATCCGTGTTTGCTACATCACATAAAAATATATATAACGTGATCTCGACATATGATAAATGCCAACACACACTCTATAACATTTAATGTTACACATCATAACATACGCTTTAAAGATACGGATGCAGTTTAAGTACGTCTTTAAATAAAATAATTCCCCATTTCCATATTTGAAATGGCTTCCCTTATGATTACGAAACAATACTAAAGCAAGTATTCAAAAACCTCAAATTTAAAATCATAAGTATCTCTAAACCCTAATTTTGTATTTTTATAGTTAAAATCCATGGTCTAATAAGTATAAGTACAAGTATACAGATATATAAAAAAATGCATACACCTAATGTATAACATGACCATCCAAATTCAGTAATATCATAATGCTATTTAATCAAAACACATAATTTCAATTTTAACTCACAAACTTTTAGTCTGGTTACTAATGTTAAACAGAACATGAACCTTACGATTATGAGCTTCATTCTTTATTTGATCATCATGAAGCATTTCCACTTTTGAACAGTTTCTCATCCCTATTAAATTTCAAATATAAAACACATCAATGTTCCACTGATAAAACACTAAATCTCAAACGATTGTATTACTATTAAGAAAAGGATAAAAACGCTTCAATATAAGCCTAGTAATACATCATCTCTAATTACCGGAACGTCATCTGAGTGATGTCGTTGTTCTAAATGGAAAGAACACTTCTTTTGCAATCTCATCAGCGATTAGCGCAGATCGAGGAATCTCGATCAAGGTGCCCACCTTATACTCAAATGTCAACCTCATCCGAGTGAGTTCGTTGTGCATATCAAAAATCTGTGCTCAAAATCTTCAATCCGACCGATTTGGTCACATAACCCTAATAACAACACCGCTTCGTCGCTATCGTCTCGATTTAGGGTAATCACGTCGGTGGTGAGCGGTGGATATTAATAAGTATTGGTCGACTTAGGTGAGCGGCAACCGTCGATACTTACGGCTAACGCGGCTACCGGTTACCACCATCACCCTTGTCTTTCAGTTTTGGTATGCGCCACCATTACCATGATCGACTGCCGCCTTGCAAGGTCGAACATCGGCTAGCAGCGACAGAGTTCTCCATGCTCTCATGTCTCTTGTCGCAGCCCCCGACCCCTACCCCGGGAGCGGGAGCCGCGAGAACCGCAGACAGGTTGTACCGATGTTTATTAATTTGGCAGCGGAAATGAGACATCAGGATCGTAGTTATGAAATATTATCAGAGTCATAACACCAAACTTTTATAATAAACAAATGGGATAAAACCCATGTTTCAATTACAATACATTTGTAGGGATAAACCCTAGTTTATGAAAAACATAAACTCCTTTTAATTTAGGTAACTTTTATATCCACTTTTCTAAGTCTTAGTGCTCTCCAGCTAGCTTCTATTAGCTTCACATTAAGTTACCTGAAACGCGTTTTAAAAACATTTTATCAGCAAGAAATACTGGCGAGTGCATCCCAATTTAATCAAAACAAGTTCTTATAACTTTACAGAGCATCATCGATTACAATGTTTATATCTACACAATTACTCATTCAGTACTGTCAACACCTGACATTGTGGTCATGTTACTCATTGGCTAACTCGGCGTCCAATAGTAACGGATTTAAAGTAATGTATACAAAACCCCAACTTACGGCAGTAATGGTAGAATACATAGACTTAATCACTGTTAAGCATAATTAAAACATTTGAGGTTTTGGTAAAACAGTTTGACTCACAAATTACAAAAAAGAGAATGTACTAACATTGAAAACTTAGGTATTCCTATGGCCTTTCTGGTGATAATTCCTGATTACTTCCTGGAATTTCTATTAAAACATACAACGCACACGTGTTAGTAAATTAACCCAAGTCACTTTAGCCATACAACACAAGACAGAACCCCAACGAATCTTAGTCAGGCAGAGCCTTGACATGCGTCGGTGGGTCCTAAATCATACAACACGAAACAGAGCCCCAACAAACTTAGTCAGGCAGAGCCTTGACATGCGTTGGTGGGTCCTAAATCAGGTAGGGCAATGAATTAGTGATCGGGAGTTAAAAAAGCGGGCAACTTTTCGCAGGTTTAGGGGTTTAGGGGGTGTTGTTCAGAGAAACGGATATTCGAGAGAGTTCTGATTGGAGAATTTCGATCGAACAGGTGCAAATTTTCCAGTCCCAGGCCTGGCCTTTTATACCCGAAATTGGTTTCTCCCCGCCCGTCGCGCGGGATTCCGGGTTCCCTCTCACATGGCGCCTGAGACACCTAGCTAGGGTTAGGTCAGTCTCTTAACGAGTTAGGGTTGCCACTTGTCGCGAAACCTCGCGAAACGGTGACACGTCACCTGGGCTCCTCCCGCGCGTCGCGACAGAGACATGGGTCTCTGGCGCGTGGCGCCTGGGCTACCATGGGGAGCCTGTCTTGTTTTGCATGCCGAGTGTTGATTCGCGTGTCCGGTTCTTCGTTTCGGCTCGGTTTGGGGTATTTTGGAGAGTTGTTACATCCTCCCCACCTTGATTTAAATCTCGTCCTCGAGATTCACTGAAATAGGTGTGGATACTTCCTTTGCATTTCTGACTCTAGCTCTCATGTGTATTCTGGCCCTCTCTTTGAATCCCATTTTACTTTGACCAGAACTAATCTCTTGCGTTGAGATTCTTGATCTTTCTATCTTCAATATGAATGGGTTTCTCTACGAACTTAAGCTTCTCATTCAGCTCTATGTCTTGGAGAGGTATCACCAATGATTTATCTGCTAAACATTTCTTGAGATTACATATATGGAATACATCATGTATTCCTGCCATTTCCTCTGGCAATTGTAGCTGATAAGCTACTGGCCCTATTTTTTTGATAATCTTAAAAGGTCCAACATACCATGGGCTTAATTTTCCTTTCTTACCGAATCTTACAATTCCTTTCCATGGTGAGACTTTTAATAGTACCTTATCTCCAACTTGAAATTCCAAGGGTTTACGTCTTTTATCTACATAACTCTTTTGACGATCTCGGGCTGCTTTCAGTCTTTCCTTGACTTGAATGATGTTGTCAGTTGTTTCTTGCACAATTTCAGGACCTGATAGTTGCTTTTCTCCAATTTCTGCACAACATACTGGTGTTTGGCATTTTCGTCCGTAGAGTGCCTCAAAGGGTGCAGCATTGATGCTGGTATGATAACTGTTGTTGTACGAAAACTCTATCAAAGGTAAATGTTCATCCCAATTCCTCCAAAATCAATTATACAGGCTCTAAGCATATCTTCCATTGTTTAGATTGTCCTTTCACTTTGACCGTTTGTTTAAGGATGATATGTTGTACTTAGATTTAATCTGGTTCCCATTGCTTTTTGGAAACTTGTCCAAAAATGAGAAGTAAAACGGCTGTCTCTGTCAGACACAATAGATAAAGGAATTCCGTGCAATAAAACTATTTCATTTACATATAACTTGGCTAATTGTTCCATACTGAAAGTTTCCTTCCTTGGTAAGAAATGAGCAGATTTGGTTAATCTGTCTACAATCACCCAGATTGTATCATTACCTTTTCGTGTCTTGGTAGTTTGGTAACAAAGTCCATTGTTATCAATTCCCATTTCCAAATTGGCATTTCCAATTGTTGCAATAATCCTGAAGTTTTCTGATGTTCAACTTTAACCTGTGAACAGGTTAGGCATTTGGCAACGTAATTTGCTACATCCTCTTTCATTCCGATCCACCAGAAATTCTTTCTTAAGTCTTTATACATCTTATCACTTCTAGGATGCATTGTATACTTAGTCTTATGGGCTTCTTCTAAAATTCGATTTTGTAGATCTCCTTGGATAGGGATCCAAATCCTTTTCTTATGGAATCTCCAAATTCCATCTGTTCCTTCTTCTAATTCCTTAATCATTCCTTTTAATCCTTCAGCATTGTCCTTGATTGCCGTTTCCTGTATCTGTTTAATTTGCTCATTTAGATCTATCTGCAGGTTTAGTCTGAGAGAGCGTACTCTTTTCGGCTTCTCATGATATTTCCGGCTTAAAGCATCAACTACTACGTTAGCTTTTCCTGCATGATATTGGATATCACAATCATAATCACTAAGGATTTCCATCCATCATCTCTGTCTCATGTTTAATTCCTTTTGTCCAAAGACATATCTTAAACTCTTATCATTTGTGAATACAACGAACTTACTACCGTAAAGATAGTGTCTCCAAATCTTAAGGACAAAAATTATTGCTCCTAACTCTAGATCGTGGGTTGTATAATTTTCTTCATGCTTCTTAAGTTGTCTAGAGGCATAAGCAATTGCTTTCTAACGTTGCATCAGCACACATCCATATCCTAACTTAGACGCATCACAATAAACTACGAAGTCTTCAATTCCTTCTGGCAAAGCAAGTATTGGTGCGTTGGTTAACTTTTGCTTCAAAATCCTGAATGCTTCTTCTTGCTTTGGTCCCCATTCAAACTTAACTGATTTGCAAGTCAGCTTGGTTAACGGGATGGCTATTCTAGAAAAATCCTGAATAAAACGTCTATAATATCCTGCTAATCCAAGGAAACTTCTTACTTTTGTAGGCGACTTAGGGACTTCCCATTTGGAAATCACCTCGATCTTTGTAGGATCCACATGAATTCCTTCATGGTTAACCAAATGTCCAAGGAATTGTACTTCTTGTAACCAGAATTCACTTTTGAGAATTTAGCATAAAACTTTTCCTTTCTCAGCAATGTCAGGAGTGTATGCAAATGCTCTGCATGATCTTCCTCACTCTAGAGTAAATTAGAATATCATCTATAAAGACAATTAGGAATTTATCTAGGTACAGTTTACATATCCTGTTCATCATGTCCATAAATGCAGCTGGGGCATTGGTTAAACCGAATGGCATGACTATAAATTCATAATGACCGTACCTCGTTTTGAAAGCAGTTTTAGGAATGTCCTCTTCCTGTACTTTCAACTGATGATATCCTGAGCGTAAGTCGATCTTAGAAAAGAATCGGGCTCCTTGGAGTTAATCGAACAAATCATCAATTCTCGGTAACGGGTACCGATTATTTATTGTCACTTTATTCAATTCTAGGTAATCAACGCACAAACGCATTGATCCGTCTTTCTGCTTGACAAATAACACCGGTGCTCCCCGTGGCGATGAGCTAGGTTGTACGAAACCTTTCTCTAGTACTTCGTCCAGTTGTTTCTTCAATTCCTGCATCTCCTTCGGTGCTAGGCGATAGGGTGCTTTGGCAATCGGTGTCGTTCCTTGTATTAGGTGAATTCTAAATTCAACTTCTCGATCTGGCGGTAATCCAGACAATTGTTCTGGGAAACCATCAGAGAATTCAGATATCACGGGAATATCTTTTAATTCTTTTCCTTTAGTGTTAATGATTATGGAAATCATATACGCCATTCCTCCTTTCCATATATAACTTGCAGCCTTCATTACCGAGATGAACTTTCTTGGCCTTGTCGACTTATCTCCTTTAATTGTGATCTTTTTACCAGTTGGTGCATTTACTTCTACAGACTTTTGATCACATACTATTCGTGCCTGATTGGCTACCAACCAATCCATTCCTAACACGACATCAATTCCGGCTAGATCCATTGGAAAAAGGTTAGCAGTAAAATTATGACTTAAAATTTCTATCTTTACTCCTTGCAGGATTTCGCTTATTCTGATAAAAGATCCGTTTGCCATTTCCACCAAGCAATCTTGGTGAAGTTTAGTTAATGGTTGATTGAGAAGTTTACAGAAAGAAGTATTTATGAAACTTTGGTTTGCACCAGAGTCAAATAATACTTTGGCATAAACATCAATAACTACAAACGTACCGGCAATCACATCCGGAATCATCTTGGCTTCCTCGGCGGTCAGCACGAATGCTCTGGCATTTCTCTTGGGTCCTTCCGTCGTCTTCGCTTTGTTGTTTGCTGCTAGGGCTAGTTTCGGACAATTTGGTTTGAAATGACCAGCTTCTCCACAAGCATAGCCTATTGCTAGCTTTCTTTCTGCAGTCTTCTTCCTTATGCCATGGTATTTTGCAGAAGTTGCAGTATGTTGAGCATTTTCCTGAATGTTTCCTTTTGCAGTACTTACATGGGGGTGAAGAAGAACTTTCTCCTTTCCTAGCGATAGGAATTACCATAATGTAGTTCCTGGGTGATCTTTTTAGCTAGGTTCCTTTTCTGGTTTTCTTCTTGCATACGTACCAATTCATCTGTCAAGGTGTTTTCCAGTTCTACTGATTCTTCTATGGTTTGTGGTCTAGCTGCCTTGACTACATGTCTGATCTCACTGATTAATCCCCAGATGTAACGAGAGATTAATACTGGTTCTAGTGAAGCCAAGGTTGGTACAATTCTTGCATATTCAAAGAATGTGGTAGTGTATTCTCTGCAATCTACCCCGATCATTTTATGATTTAGGAATTTATTAGAAATCTATTCCTTTTCATTAGGAGGACATAATTTCCTTTCAACTATTTCCTTAAAGTTGTTCCATTCCATACTGTAAACCTTGTTACTTCCTTTGGACTGAAGAATAGTATTCCACCACTCTAAAGCTGCATCCTTAAAAAGATTAGAAGCATACATGACTTTATCTTCATTTGCACATTTACTTATTTTTAAGACTGCTTCTGTCTTTTCTATCCAACGCAAGGCTGAAATAGCACCTTCACTGCCTGAGAATCCATCGGTTTGCATGATAAGAATTCTTTATAAGAACAACCATATGAGATGGTTCTTTTTCTTTTTGGAATTGGAGCTTGGATTAACAATTCGTGATTTCCATTCACGCTGCGATTTGATTAAGTGGGTATGCATTTATTCCCGTTTCTGGAATCATTATTTTCTGCCTTTTTAATAGTATTTATAATATAGGGCATAGCATCTATGATTCCTTGGGCCACTATGTGTTCGATAGCACTTTTATTCATTTAATTCTCGTTATTATCGTTATTCTGGATTTCCTGATTTACTTCGTTTGACATCTGAATTGTAAACATTTATCAGGCATTAATATCACATAATAAATTAAATAATAATCATTCAAACACAGTCAAACAAAATCGTCGAGCATTGCGGCTTTTACTCTTTCATATATATATATATATATATATATATATATATATATATGCATCTATTACAAACATAACTGGGATTCAAAACATTAGTAATTATGCATTGATATATATGTGTTTTTTTCCAAAGTAATAACACAGACTGTTTTCTTAAAACAGCATCTCCCGCTCGTCATATTTCCAGATGAGCTTCTCCCCGATTTGGCGGATTCGGTTTCCTTCCTCCACCAACTCTTCACCATACTGGCGGAGTTCCTCCACATGATCCCTGGGTAGTATTGGGGCTGGCATTGGTTCAGTGTAAGGTGGAACTGGTTCTTCGTAGGAAATGGGTTTTCTAGTAGGTTCTTAATTGCCCAGTTGTTAGCCCACCACTGATCTAAATGGTTTGGTGCTCGAATTCTATGTATTTCATTGGGATCAAAGGTTGGGATTGGAAATTGGTTTCCCTGATTCTATTCTAGGTTTATGGGTTGGTCAGGAAATAAAGGAAGTAACGGTGGTTCTGGATTTGCTACTTGGTTGAAATTAGGTTCTCCTCATATAGTTCCAAGCATATGAAGATTAGCAAATTGTCTATCCAATTCTTTTTCCCATAAATGTCTAGCTTTTGGGTTTTGGGTATTTCTAACTGCTATGGCTTGCTGTTGGGCATATCTCATTCTTTTCCTTCTTTCGCCTTTGGTTCTACTAAACCAACCTCTCTTTTTAGGGGGAAAAGGTTCCTCGGATTTGGCTTTGAAAACAAAGATATCTTCGGAATCGACGGTGTAGTCGGTGATGTGACACCCGGCTATATAGGTTGTCCCGTACAAATGTAACACGTGTCATGAATGAATAAAAGGCCGTATTTGATTATTTATGATATTTATATATGGTATTTGATGTTTTGGTAAATCCAAAGTTTGATAAAAATTACGTTGGCAATATTAAGATAAACGCTTATCGCCGTAACGGTTAAAATGCGAAACGAACGTCGGGGACCGCCGGATAATGTTAAAATCACAAAAAATAGTCCGTTATGAGTTAAATAATATATTTAGTCATAATCGTGAGGAAAAATAATTTAAAACGCTAAGAAACTCTATTTTTCGAGTTTAAGCGCGTATTGGCGATACTGCGCGTATCTAACAAAATACTGTCAACATAGCCAGTTCAGGGCAACCAATAATTATTATAGTTATAATTTGACAAGTTTATTTTTATAAAATGATAAAAATAAATTAAGACGCTTAAAATCCCTATTTTGCGAATTTAAGCGCGTACTGCGCAACACAGCGCGCATACTGCCAATTACCGACAACGTAGCCGGTCCAGGAAAATAAAATATTGATTAGTAATATTTTAGTGAGTTTATTTTTATAGTGCGTTGAAAATAATTTAAAACGCGTTAAAACGCAGTTAAAACGCTAGATAAAATACCCGGTATCCAGTTAAATACCAGTTTTAAGCATATATATGACATATATATGTATATAGGCGTGTATATATGTGTGTGGAGAGATTGGTGGCAGCTATTTGAGCATCCTTTTTCCCTCTCTCCTCCATGTGTTAACATGGGAAACATAAAGCAATGATTGAACTTTTTCAAATCTTCTCCATATCTTCCTAAATCCGAGAATCAAAATTCACAACACACCAACTCACTCTCTCTCTAAACCAAAGCTCGGCCGAACACCCCCATGAACAAACCCTTTTTCAAATTTCAATCTTGTTCGTGAAGATCTAAGACCATTCCAAGGTGTTTTCAAGTAGTCTGAAGGTTCAAAGGTGCTTCCAAGCAAGAATCAAGCTACATACCATTATACTTAGCTAAAAACCCATTAAAAACAAGAAGGTATAAAATTACTTTAAAAACTTTGTTCTTGATTCTTGATGAGTTTTGATGAAGATAAAGGTTTCTCTTGTTCTTGGATTTAAACACTAATTTAAAAACTACATCAAATGGGTTTTCAAAGAAAATGAAAATGGATAAGTGTGTGTATGTATGTAGGGCCGTGGGTATGTATGTATGTACATATGAGATTGAGTTTTGATTGTGTTGAATGATTCATGTTGATGTGATTCATGGAAATTGAGTGCATGCATGATCTAAATGGGTTTTTGTAAAAGTTCTTGTGATTGAAGATGAATATGTAAAAGTGGGTTTTTGGATGTATATGTGCACATGTGTGTGTGTCGTGTATGTATGTATGTATATGTACACATACATGTGGGTATTTGTCTTATGTTCATAAAAGCATGAGAATGTTACATGCATTAACGCGATGAATGGTGATGATGATATGAAGATGATTGTGTTCTTGGATGAATGAACATGAAATAAATGAATATTGACAGGGGCGGAACTACAGGAGGGTCAGGAGGGTCAGTTGACCCTCCGGCCGGCCATATTCCGATTAAGAAGGTTACTCACTGTAAATCCCTTTTTGACGTTTTGACCCTCTCAAATTGTTGCTGTTACAGAATAGCTGAAGTGAAGGAAGCAGGGTGAAGATAAGGAATCCGGATTTTTTAGCAGGCCATCGCCAGCGGTGTCTTCTGCAGCTCTGCGGCGCTACTGATACATTTTTTGAAGAAGACGATTGAAAGAAAAGGATGGGCGGTTGGGCTCTTACTTTTACTTTTGTCATAATGGGCTTTAAAGGTTGCCCAACGATAGAAATACCTAATTACGTTATTATTTTATTGTTTATGTTTATTTTAGGATTTTTTTAATTTGTTTTTTAGTGCTCATCTAGTCCATAGCTGATAACTGCACAATATTTGACAAAATACATTTGAACCGTATATCAGCATGAAACAGTGAGCAAGTTTAATATCTAATTTATTTTTTTAGTCTAACAATTTACTTTATCTATAATATGATGATTTTGTATTTTTAGTCTTAACAATTTAGTTTATCTTAAATAGGATTTTGTTTTCTATTAGTTTAGTTAGTTTGTTACTATTTCGTTTATCATTTAGTTTACTGAAGTTTTTATTTTATTTTATTTTATATATTAACTTATTACTTTGTTATTTGTCACTTTTTTAATTTAGTATTTATTATTCATCATATATAGACTTTTTATTTTATTTAAGCTTTTTTGTCATGTTTTTTCCAGTACTTTTATATATATATATATATATATATATATATATATATATATATATATATATATATAAAATTAAAGTAATATGAAATTGGCTGTTAACCAATTTGGTAAAAAGAAGGTCCGTGAAGACGTATTTATGCGTATGCTACATAGAATATATAATCGGCATACATCACCAAGTGAGTATACAAAGATATATTTTGACCCTCTAACTAAAAGTTTCTGGTCCCGCCACTGAATATTGATGCATATGAGTACATGCATGTTGGTGAAAATATGTTATGGATGATTTAGGAGCTTGTACATAAGTATGCATGTGTTGGTAAATCCAAAGTTTGATAAAAAATTACGTTGGCAATATTAAGATAAACGCTTATCGCGTAACGATTAAAATGCGAAACGAACGTCTGTGACCGCCGGATAATGTTAAAATCCTAAAAAAACAGTCCGTTATGAGTTAAATAATATATTTAATCATAATCGTGAGGAAAAATAATTTAAAACGCTAAGAAACTCTATTTTTCGAGTTTGAGCGCGTACTGCGCGATACTACGCGTATCTGACAAAATACTATCAACATAGCCAGTTCAGGGCAACCAATAATTATTATAGTAATAATTTGACAAGTTTATTTTTATATAATGATAAAAATAACGTAAAACGCTTAAAATCCCTATTTTGCGAATTTACGCGTACTGCGCAACACAGCGCGCATACTGCCAATTACCGACAACGTAGCCGGTCCAGGCAAATAAAATATTGATCAATAATATTTTAGTGAGTTTATTTTTATAGTCCGTTGAAAATAATTTAAAACGCAGTTAAAACGCTAGATAAAATACCCGGTATCCAGTTAAATACCTGTTTTAAGCATATATATGACATATATATGTATATAAGCGTGTATATATGTGTGTGGAGAGATTGGTGGCAGCCATTTGAGCCTCCTTTTTCCCTCTCTCCTCCATGTGTTAACATGGAAAACATAAAGCAATGATTGAACTTTTTCAAATCTTCTCCATATCTTCCTAAATCCAAGAATCAAAATTCACAACACACCAACTCACTCTCTCTCTAAACCAAAGCTTGGCCGAACAACCCCATGAACAAACCCATTTTCAAATTTCAATCTTGTTCTTGAAGATCTAAGACCATTCCAAGGTGTTTTCAAGTAGTTTTGAAGGTTCAAAGGTGTTTCCAAGCAAGAATCAAGCTCAATACCATTATATTTAGCTAAAAACCCATCAAAAACAAGAAGGTATAAAATTACTTTAAAAACTTTGTTCTTGATTCTTGATGAGTTTTGATGAAGATAAAGGTTTCTCTTGTTCTTGGATTTAAACACTAACTTAAAAACTACATCAAATGGGTTTTCAAAGAAAATGAAAATAGATAAGTGTGTGTATGTATGTAGGGCCGTGGGTATGTATGTATGTATGTACATATGAGATTGAGTTTTGATTGTGTTGAATGATTCATGTTGATGTGATTCATGGAAATTGAGTGCATGCATGATCTAAATGGGTTTTTGTAAAGTTCTTATGATTGAAGATGAATATGTAAAAGTGGGTTTTTGGATGTATATGTGCACATGTGTGTGTGTCGTGTATGTATGTATATGTACACATACATGTGGGTATTTGTCTTATGTTCATAAAAGCATGAGAATGTTACATGCATTAATGCTATGAATGATTTGGTGATGATGATATGAAGATGATTGTGTTCTTGGATGAATGAACATGAAATAAATGAATATTGATGCATATGTGTACATACATGTTGATGAAAATATGTTATGGATGATTTAAGAGATTGTACATAAGCATGCATGTGAATATATGGCCATGAAAAGATGAATAAATGATGTTATGATAAAAGTGATTTTAGATCAGATTATAAAACATAAAAATAGTGTTATTTGAACTGTAAAATGGTATGGAACTTTGACATAAAGTCTACTAGCTTTGCATGTTGTACTATGTGCTTAAAAGTGTTGTAAAATACATGAAATCGCATGATTTATGTGTCTTACACAAAAACTGCACTAATCTGATTAATAACCATCATTTTATTCAGTATATAACATGTATTGTGTTAAAATATAAAGTCGTTTCGAGTTCGGATGGTTATGGTAACGTTTGACGCAAAAGTATGCGGTAAAAACGGTAAAAATCGCCTTTTTAAAAGGGTTTTTGTGAAACTGTTTTAAATCAGTAAATAAACTGATATTTTTAGTATAAATATAAGTAGATTAACTTATATTTAGTTTTGTTTGGTTTTTGGTTAGTCATACGTGACTTTCGGCACCCGAAAACGTTACCGACTAAAATACGCATTTTTCAATGTACACTAGAATGGGTTGTTCATGGGTGAAACTTATGTGTTTAAATTTTGTTATGTGATTTAAATATGTGTATATGATAATATGTTAAATGATAACATGATAGCGGGAATTAAGACTATGAATGTACGCTTGTATGTTTAAAACGGTAGAATCGGTGAAAATCGCGTTAACTGTGTAACTTATTTATCGAGCAAGAAAATTGATACATAGGTTAACTTAATTAGTTATTTCATGTATGCATTCTTTAAAAATGATAAGTGTATGAGTTAACGAGATTTTGTTATGATGTATGTGAAAATGTGCACGTTTATGTATATATATTACGACGCGCAAATCGTAGATACATAGTATTTATAAACGGGAGTGTAACAGATAAAACATTAAGGTCACCAATAAAATCGTTCAATTCGCAAAATCTTAAATATATATATATATATATATGAACTCATATATATATTAATATGCCCACATAATAAAAATAATGACTTTTTGAGAAAATCTCAAAGTTATGTGAAAATTCTAAGTATTGGAGAAACTTATGAATTTTGTAAATTATTGTTTGATAAATCGTTCCTATGTATAATAGGACGTGTAGAAACAATCGTCGATAGCGGTAATTTAATTACGCACCCAAAGGTGAGTGTCACTAAACCCCTTCTTTTTACTGTTTTGTATATGTTTTGGGGGAAGAACACGCCTTAAAAGGATAAGTATACGTTTTCGATATAAAATATGCCTTTGATTAAACTATAAATATATTTTCGTGGAAAATATGATTTGGAAATTATATGATATGTTTTTGGAGAAAAACATGTTTTGGATGTACATATGTTTCGGGATGAAACAGATTTTGGAATAATGATATATGCGTTTCGGTGATGAAAGGGGATTTTACAGGTTATGGGATAGAACGACCGTGTGAATTTAAAATGTTTAAATCTAAAGTTGTAACGAATTGGCCCGGTCTCAAGAGAGTGAGTATCGGGATTAGGTTTACGTTTCGGTGGGATGTCGGGGTTTCGTACAACGTGTTATATTAAATTTTATCATTTTAGTAGGATATATATATATATGTTCATAAGGTTGGCACCTTGGGTGACCCATTGCGGACACTTTGCGCGAACTTAGCCATTTAATCATTAATATGGATTGCGTGGAATTGTTGATGTCACATCCCAACCGATGGCGGAAACATCGGGATGAGATGAAAACTAGATTGCAAGAGGCTTCATAACGCTAATTGTGTCAAGTGTTTAATAATTACCTTTTTTCATAGTTTAAATCAAATAATACAAAATTTAGATCCCGACACTTAACAAAATATAACTTCATTTCATTGATAACGATTTAATACAAGATATTGAAACGAAATACATGTTTAAACAAATACAATGCAATAAGTATTTAAAGTTTAAATGCGTTTCTAGGCAATCCTACTAGATTCCATGTGTCATCAAAATTCCTGCAACATGTATTAAAAGCATAGATCAATACAAAAGTATTGGCGACATACAAGTTTGAAATTAGTTATAAGTATAAAAGTTTGTTTGATTGTGACAAGTATATATTCAAGTCGAATCGCACGAATATGTAGACCACTTTCGCATAACAATAGCATATAATCGAATTCCTTAACTAGCATGCATAGTATTCTAAGCATAACGATATCATGAGAATACAAGTCAAAACTAATAAGCATAAACAAACTCAAGCATAACAAGTAGCATGTATAGACGAGTTTAAACTAACACATATAACTCACATAAGCGTAACTGATGGCACATTTGGTATTGTGAACACATTTAATTTTGTTTAAAATAAATTTTGTAATTTATACATGTTGCACCCCAAAATGCATTAAAGTGTAAAAAGGGGGTCGAGTATGCTCACAGTTTTGCAAAGTTTCCTTTGGTGATTCCATGAAGAGTTGGAGGTTGGAGCTTCAAAGCTTCCTTTAAAACACTTGGTGTTTTATTTTAGAACTCTTAGAGTTCTCTTCCTTGCTTGGAAGATTTGAGAGAAGTAGAGAGGTTGAGAGAAAAATGGTTGGAACACTTAGTATCATTTTAGAATTCTTAGAATTCTTGATTTAGAGATATTGAGAGAACTAGAGAGATGGAGAGAAGAATGGTGTGAATAAAATGGTAGAAAGGAGGTTGGTATTTATAGGTAGAGAAAGTGGAAAAGGGTGAAATATGATTGGTTAAAAAAAGTGTGAGAGGATTGAAAAGATGATTGGTGGAAAAAGAGGTGGAAATGGTGAAATATGATTGGTTAAAAAATGTGAAAGAGGATTGATGAAGTGGAAAAATGATTGGTATATTTCTTGGTATTTCTTGAGTATATATTATGTAATTGAGTATATAAAAAAAGTATAAAAGTATAATTCAAGTATTGAGGATTGCGTATAAGTATTTATAGTATAATTATGTCGGTTTGCGTATAAATACATATTTAAATGATCGGTCGTGTGATTAATGAATATGTAATAAGAGAATATGTTAATAATATATATATATTATATATTATGATTAACGCCTCGAATTACGATATAAAAAAATAAGGATACTAAAATACGAGGCGTTACAGTTATAGATCTATCGGGTTGACAACCCCGTCGCGACCGGTAGCTCCGTGTCATGTCAAGCGACGAATTTATATTCTGTTATTGTCTAGCGTTGATTATACCCTTAATGTTAATATATAGCTCGTAATGTCTTCAAACTTACGAATCTGAACAAATGGATGTTAAAAATAAATTTAATATGTGAAACTTGGGAAGATGCTTAGTTCGGAGGTTTCAGGGAAACACTTGTGACGGCTGACTCATGGATTTTATTAAGGAAATAAAATTGACTTTCGAAAAATAATCTTTGGATGTTTTGATAAAAACACATAATTAGAAAGTTTTCCTTCTTTTAAATTTGAATATGTGAGTCACCCTCCTTTGTGTTGACACTTGATTTAACGTGTTCTTCAGGTACTTGAGCATGGCTTCGGGAATCTTTGGCGTATCTTGTGGTTGTGATGCATGTTTGTTTGATAAGAAACTTTGGACACTTTTAAAACTTATTTGGGACCGACTATTTAAGATCCATAAGGATCAAGACAACTTAATTTTGTTTTGGTTATGGTTTATGTTTAAATTTGTAAACAAGTTTAATTAAGTAATATGTCCAAAATTAATGATGCATCGTCCCACTAAGATATTTATGGGCACCAACTTCCGTCCTCGTTGTATTCACTGGGTTTTTGGGGTGTTACAGGTGATTGGTTGGGATGTTCCTTCATCCATGAGAGAATGAGGTAGATAACGATAAGCGTCAGAAGTACCCTGATAACTCATATTGTAAACTAAAGAAGTTATTAAAATACCACAAAATACTAATATATATTTACACAAAGTAATATAGAAGTCGCGGATATTTCCTAACACAATTCGTAAAAATTTAGATATTTAAAAGAACACCTAAATGGCTTAAATCAGTGGCTCTGATACCACCTTCTGTCGCAACCCCCCAACCCCTACCCAGGGAGCGGGAGCCGCGAGAACCGCAGACAGGTGGTACCGGTGTTTACTAATTTGGCAGCGGAAATGAGACATCAGGATCGTAGTTAGGAAATATTATCAGAGTTTCAAAACACCAAACTTTTATAATAATCAAATGGGATAAAACCCATGTTTCAATTACAATACATTTGTAGGGATAAACCCTAGTTTATGAAAAACATAAACTCCTTTTTATTTAGGTAACTTTTATAGCCACTTTTCTAAGCCTTTAGTGCTCTCCAGCTTGTTTCTATTAGCTTCACATTAAGTTACATGAAACGCGTTTTAAAAACATTTTATCAGCAAGAAATACTGGCGAGTGCATCCCAATTTAATCAAAACAAGTTTTTATAACTTTACAGAGCATCAGCGATTACAATGTTTATATCTATGCAATTACTCATTCAGTACTGTCAACACCTGATTTGTGGTCATGTTACTCATTGGCTAACTCGGCGTCCAATACTAACGGATTTAAAGTAATGTATACAAAACCCCAACATACCAACAGTAATTGTAGAATACATAGATTTAATCACTGTTAAGCATAATTAAAACATTTGAGGTTTTGGTAAAACAGTTTGACTCACAAAAAGATTTACAAAAAAAGAGAATGTACACACATTGAAAACTTAGGTATTCCTACGGCCTTTCTAGTGATAATTCCTGATTACTTCCTAGAATTTTCTATTAAAACATACAACGCACACGTGTAAGTAAATTAACCCAAGTTACTTTAGCCATACAACAGAAGACAGAACCCCAACGAATCTTAGTCAGGCAGAGCCTTGACATGCGTCGGTGGGTCCCAAATCAATCAGGTAGGATGCCCATACATCACGAGACAGAACCCCAACGAACTTAGTCAGGCAGAGCCTTGATATGCGTTGGTGGGTCCTAAATCGGGTAGGCAATGAATTAGTGATCAGGAGTTAAAATACTTATAGCGGGCAGCGTTTCGCAGGTTTAGGGGTTTAGGGGGTGTTGTTCAAAGAAACGGATATTCGAGAGAGTTCTGATCGAAGAATTTCGATAGAACAGGTGCAAATTTTCCAGTCCCAGGCCTGGCCTTTTATACTCGAAATTGATTTTCCCGCCCGTCGCGCGGGATTCCGGGTTCCCTCTCGCATGGCGCCTAAGACACCTAGCTAGGCTAGGTCAGTCTCTTAACGAGTTCGGGTTTCCATTGTCGCTAAACCTCGCGAAATGGTGACACGTCACCTGGGCTCCTCCCACGCGTCGCGACAGAGACAGGGGTCTCTGGCGTGTGGCGCCTGGGCTACCTAGGGGAGCCTGTCTCGTTTTGCATGCCGAGTCTTGATTCGCGTGTCCGTTTCTTTGTTTCGGCTCAGTTTGGGGTGTTTTTGGAGAGTTGTTACATCTCTCTCTGTTGATCGCGTTTGTGTGGTGGGTGTAACTGACTGTTGAGAAGAAGAGAAGAGAGTATTACCCATACTATATTATAATGTATGAGAGAGGGGTATTTTAAGACAGAGAAACATGACAAAAGATGAAAACAAAAGGCCTTATACGACTCATAACATACAACCATCAATACCTAACAATGTTACTAATTTGTATTATCTATACTATATTATAATATATGAGAGATGGGTAATTTAAGATACCCAAAAGAAAAAAAATTCCCTTAATTTATAGACAGACCCTAAAATGAGGGTAGTTTGGTCTTTTAAACATTATTTATTTTTTAGCCCCTAAACTTATTACACTTAAATCCCTGAGTTTTAACAAAAAATATAGATAATTAGTTAATTTTCCCCCTTCCACAACAAACTTATAATTATTTTACGTATTCTTTCTATATCTTATAAACTATAATGTTTTAAAAAAATCCAAAGATGAGATGACGACTACACATTTTTGTCGACATTTTGGTAATTGTCTTGTTCGGTATTGACGTGCCGATTAAAAGGTGCAAGCTGATGATAACTTAGTGTACATGTGATTAAAACCCAAGTATAAAATTTAACTTCAGTGTAATATCTCAAATCAACAAGAATCAAGGGGAAAACACTATTGTGTGCAACAAAAGAATCTTGAAACGTTCAAATAAATTTAAAAGGAATAATCTTCCATTAATTGAAAACAAGTTGAATCTCGCCCAAGTTAGAATTGTGGCTTAGACTACCCTTATTCACAACCCTTTCTCAACCCAACTTTTAATAAAAATAAAAATTTCTTTCTCTTTCACCTACACAACCCAACCCAACCCAACCCAACCCAACCCAATCCAATCTTCACACCCATTAGCAACCCAACATAAATTATTTTTTATTATTAAATAATATGACTTAACCTTTGATTAATTTTAATAATCTATTTAAATAATAATAAAAATGTTTATTTTTGTTAAAATATATTATATTTGATATAAATTATTAAAAAAAATTACATTCATAAAAAATTAAGATAATGCTAACAAAACTAACAGTTTTTAGATTTTTACAAACATAAAGTTACTGGAAAAAAACTCTAAGATAAAACGGTTATTAATTAGTAAATAAAGAAAAAGATTATAAATTTTCGTTTATTTTTTATTTAATAGGATAATGTCAAATATTTAGATAATATGTTTTATTTAAAAATAACTAATTAAAAAATGACATGTATTAAAAAGACAAAAAAGGATGAGGTTGCAACCTAGGTTGTAATAGAGGCAACCCACTTAACAACTCAGATATGAGAATAAAAATTGCCTTTCTAATTATTTTTTATTACACCTGGTAACCCAATATGGAAAGGTCATTGATGACATTTTAAAATACCAAAAATAATTGTATTTATAATTAATGTATATGGTACAATCTAAAATGAAAGTAGATTTATCTTTTAAGCACTAATTACATTTTATTTCCCATTTAATTACATTTAATTCCCTCATCTTAAACAAAATTATAGATAATTAGGTAATAATTACACTCTTCCCCCTCCAATAAAAAACTTACAATTCTTTTATGTATTATTGTCATATTTTTAATCTATGATTTTTTAAAAACATTTGAAGGTACCGCAACGACCTGCTATTTTTTGCGACATTTCAATGTTTATCTTAGTGTATATTGACGCACGGCACGAATTAACATGTACAAGTAGATGACGCCTTAGTGTATAAGTGAGATACTTTTAGTGATCATCACAAATCAAATATAGATTAAAAGTTAAAAGCAATATATTTTTTTAAAACTAAAACTATTATTGAATATTTAATCAATTTTTTTATTTACACTTTAGTAAATAATATAAACTAAACTTCCTTTTTAAAGGAGTAACAAAAATTTTTAGTTATCCAAGAGGGAAGTTTTTTTTTTAAAAAATTTAAAATCTCAATTAGAGTACTAAATTTCATCTTGTAAATCTACACTTCTATATTATTTTACAACATAGATAATTTTCAACATGAACAAACCTTTAAATCTTATTGTACAAGCACCTATAACAACAAATGTTGAAAACAGTTTTAAAATATGCTGAAGCTTTTGAGTTTTAGGATTTGAAGCTGGAGACGGGGAGGTGTGTTTTAAAATTTGCATCACCATGTTGCTTTCTTCTCTCCTCGAAACCTATCGTCTACTATGTTAGTCCACATTCCACAAATCCATTTCTCGCTCTCTCTCGATTTTCCTTTGGTTGATCCAATTTAAGCCCAAAACTGACACAGATCGACCCATGCAAAACCCTGCAAAAAGTTTCATATTTAAATTTCCTCATTACTAACCAGCTGATCAAGCCTTGAAGATTCTCAACTTTTGTAATTTATATAATATAGCATGAATGAATAAGAGACGTAAACTTGTCTTGTGAGATACTTGTCTCCTATAAGTGAAATAACTATAAACTAAACGCAACAAAAATAGCTTTATATTTCGCTATGGTCGGTGGCTAAAAAATCTACGTTCAATGAAGATTCTTCATTTTCCAGACCTTTTAATAAACATATCGTAGAAACTTTTTATCCGTCTTAAACATCTAATTAAAAAACTTATATAAAAGCAATTCTATTCTTCTTAAATATCTAATTCAAAAAAACTTCATATATAAAAAACTATATTCAACAAAATGGCATTTTAATTTTCATAAACTTTATATCCTTAAGATGTTTAAGCCATATGATTACTAAATTGATCTCATCATGATGCAAAAGTATTTGACACCTAGCTTTTAGTTTTCAACTCTTATGTTTAAGATTTATCTTTCCTTATTCGTGTGCTATTTTATATAACTTTTATTTATGTTTAAGATTTTTATTTCTTATTCATGTCTTACTTAATAATTTAAATTCTAAATTTAATATTTATTAGAAATGTGTAACACTTATGACATATATCCACCGCATAATGCTACCATTAATATTATATGAATAAGAAAACTACCAGAAACGAGTAATGATGTCACACCCCAACCGATGGCGGAATCATCGGGGTGCGACACTAGGCAAACCAGATTAATCAAGAGAATCCATAACAACTATTTCAATGACAATATTCTTAACGTTCAATTTCCCATACAATCAAATGAACATTCATAAAACAGTCAAACAAAACATAGTCCGACAACCAAGATTTATTTAGTGAGTTTCTAGAAGTTCTATTCGTTTGCAGCTCAAGATAATCATCAACCTATCACATACGTTAAAATAACAGTCAATACAAAAGTAAAGGTGAGTACACAGATTTAATAGCATACTAATAGCGATAAAGCTTTACGCATAACTAGCATGTGATACGAGAGAGGTGAATCCAAGTATGCTAACAATAATACACCAGCTAACCAACATGACTGCGAGGTGGAGTATCGCGATACTGTCCATAACAGTGAACACGTATGTAAAGTGAGTTTGCCAGCCTTAACAACCCCTAAACCAATCAGGTGCTGAGTCCAAACTATAATACTATCGTTGCTAAGTGTGTTTAGCGTTGTGTGTAGCGTGTTTTGATATAGAGAACGTATGTAACACCCAAAAGTGCATTTAAGAGAAAAAAGGGTTCAAGTATACTCACAGTGAGTGCGTAAAGAGAGTTATAAGAGTAGAAGAGAGCGAGGAGTGTGCCGAGTCTTCCATAGTGTTGAATCGGCCGAAACGGAGTGACGGCGTGGAAGAAACTGGTAAGTTCGCAGGAACTGTTACCAATTCGTACGAATTGGTCAATTTGTACGAATTGAGTTGGTGCGAACTGGGCTGTTTCGTGTCTAAAATCGAGTGTTTTCGCGTTGTTTCTTCGGGAAATCGAGTGTCCATCATTCCAACTTCAAGTTACTGAGCAAACCAAAAGCTGGGGAGGTCTTTTAGAGAAGTTAATTCACTTACAGGAACTTGGGCTGGTTCGTACGAACTGAGCTAATTCGTACTAGCCAGTCCAGTTCGCACAAGTTGACTGGTTGCGTCTTCGTGCATCCGGAACTGAGTTTTCGTCTGAATCAGATGTGATTTTGAGTCGTTTTCATGACGGTTTAGACACCGCTCCATTCTACTGTTAAGTGAACGAAACATATGTCGTTTTGATCCGTTTTAGTGCAAAAATCAAGTATAAAACAGTTTTCGTTGGACGAAACACTTAGTGAGCTTGAAACAACAAGGTTTCCATGTTGAGAAGCCAAAGCTAGCCCAGATACACTCGTTTAGGTGTACATGCAAGGTAAAATCAGTAGTTTTTGTGAAAAAGATGAATATATTCATAAACAGAGAAGTTTAGATGAAATCGGAGATAAACTCGTGCAATATCATAGTGGAAATCGTTGTGTTTGCGTGGAAAATAGTTGTTTCTTACTTGAAAATAAGAGAAAACGAGGAGAGGGAGTTTCTGTGCGAAGTGGCAGCAAGAGTGGGAACATGAGTATGTTGGATATTTATAGGTGAGGAGGAAAAAGGGTTCAATTCGTACGAATTATGCCCGATTCGTACGAATTGGTCAGTTCGTACGAATTGGTCATTTAGTACGAATTGGTCACTTCGTATGAACTGCCCAGTTTCGTGCGAATCGTCCCCAATTCATGCGTTGGCTGTTCCTTTGGCGTGTTCGTTTGTATTAGTTAGTTTGGTTTAGTGTTTTAGCGAAGCGTTCAAACGTTATATTATTATTGTAACGCGATATATCGAGTTGAGGTGGGCGGGAGCGTTTGCGAGAGTTAGTACAATCCATGAAATATAAAGCACACATAACACATAAATAACATAAAGTAGCATAAATAACTATGATTGAGATTTGTGCGAGAAGTGAGGTCGTAGGTACGAGTGGTTACCGAACAAACAAACACACTCGACTAAATAAAGTCGCATAAGCTACTGTGATTCGTGTAGCGTTAGCGTTGCGAATATAAAAGCGTTTTAGGTATGATGTTTTGTTGTGTGATGAAATGTATTTAATGAAACATATTTCCATTATTTATCGAATCCCGGATTACAAAATGGTTACAAGGAAGAAATAACAGTAGTACGGAACAACCAGAAAAGTTGGGTTGTTATAGTCACCCCCACTTTAGGAAATTTCGTCCCGAAATTTAAGTAGTAGAAGTAACAAATAGATGTGGATATTTAGCTTTCATATCACTTTCGAGTTCCCAAGTGAACTCGGCGCCACGTTTGCCTTCCCATCGGATTTTCACAATAGGAATGCGACTGCGTCGAAGTTTCTTGGTCTCTCGATCCATGATTTCTACTGGCTTTTCCACGAAGTGTAGAGTCTCGTTTATTTGCAAATCCTTTAGGGGTACATGAAGATTTTCTTCAACTAGATACTTTTTGAGGTTTGAGACGTGGAAAGTCGGATGTACGTTGCTGAGCTCCGTCGATAATTCGAGTCGATAGGCCACTTTGCCAATTCTTTCCAGAATCTTAAAGGGGCCTATATATCATGGCACTAGTTTCCCTTTCTTTCCAAATCGGATCACTCCTTTCCAAGGTGAAACCTTTAAGAGAACGTGATCTCCAACTTCGAACTGTAGAGGCTTGCGGCGTTTATCGGCGTAGCTCTTTTGACGACTGTGAGCTTTCAGGAGATTGTCTCTAATCTGGAGAATCTTGTCCGTCGTTTCTTGTATCCACTCGGGACCGATGCTATGTGCTTCTTCGTTCTCGTGCCATACAATAGGCGATCGGCATTTTCTACCATAAAGTGCCTCAAAAGGTGCCATTTGAATACTAGTATGATAACTGTTATTGTACGAAAATTCTATTAAAGGTAAATGCGTATCCCAATTACCACCAAAATCTATGACACACGATCGAAGCATGTCTTCGAGGGTGCGGATTGTACGTTCAGTCTGACCGTCGGTCTGAGGGTGGAACGCAGTATTGAGATTAAGAGTAGTACCGAGCGCGAATTGAAATGTCTCCCAGAGACATGAGGTAAAGTGATCATCGCGGTTAGAGACGATGTCATGAGGTTTCCCGTGTCGACAAATAACTTTGTCGGTGTAGATTTGTGCTAATCGTTCAACTTTATAGTCTTCTCGTATGACAATGAAGTGAGCCGATTTTGTAAGACGATCAACGATCACCTAAATGCTATCGTGACCAGAAATTGTGCGGGGAAGTTTCATAATGCAATCCATAGCTATAGTCTCCCATTCCACATCGGGATATCGGGCTGCTCAAGTAAGCCGGAGGGTCTGTTCGGCTTTAACTTTCGCACAAGTTAAGTATTTCAAAACGTATAGAGCGATATCCTTCTTTATGCCCGGCCACCAATACCTAGAACGAAGGTCCTGGTACATCTTGTCGGCACCGGGGTGAATGGAATATCAGGATTTATGGGCTTCGGTCATCAGTAACTCTCGGAGATCATTGCGGCTAGAGATCCAAATGCGATTGAGAAAATAACAGATACGTTGGTTTATTCTCCTGTTGGGCTTCGGCACCACATTTCATTTCCTCATACAAGGTATTCTCAATGAAACAGGCATGCTGGCTTCGCGAATCAAGGTTTCGAGTTCATTCTGGGTTTGGACGTCACAAATGCTACACACATAGCTTTGTCGACTGAGAGCATCGAGACGTTTGCTTTCCCGGGATGGTAGCGTATCTCACAATCATAGTCGTTGAGAAGTTCAACCATCTGCGTTGGTGCATGTTAAGTTCCTTCTGGCTAAAGATATGTTGTAAGCTCTTATGGTCGGTGAAGACCGTACACTTTGTACCGTAAAGGTAGTGTCGCCATATTTTTAATGCAAAAATAACTGCACCGAGCTCAGGATCGCGGGTAGTGTAGTTCTTCTCGTAGATTTTGAGTTGTCGAGACGCATACGCGATAACCTTGTCTCGTGCATAAGAACACAACTAAGACCAAGGTTAGAGGTATCGCAATAAACAACGAAATCGTCGTTTCCGTTGGGGAGTGCGAGGACAGGAGGTTCCAAAGCATATGCTTGAGGGTTTGAAAGGCTTCCTCCTGTTTGGAACCCCAAACAAAAGGTTTATCCTTATGAGTCAAAGAGGTAAGGGGTACAACGATCTTTGAAAAGTCAGCGATGAATCAACGGTAGTAACCTGCCAATCCTAGGAAGGAACGGATTTCGGGACGGGTTCTTCGAGGTATTCCAACTCTTTACAGCTTCAATCTTGGCGGGGAGTTCGCGTTATATTGCCTTGGTTCGTTAACAATGTGACCGAGAATTGGACTTCCTTAACCCTTGGAGAAGTTCGAGAACGAAACGGAGATGTTGCGCGTGTTCGGGTCTCGACTTCGAGTAGATAAGAATATCATCAATAAAAACAATGACGAAACGATCCAAGCAGCTTGACACGGTTCATCAAATCCATGAAGACCGCGGGTGCATTTGTAAGACCAAAAGGCATGACTACGAATTCATAATGGCCATATCGAGTTCGAAAGCGGTTTTCAGAATGTCTTGCTCATGCACGCGTACCTGGTGATATCCAGAACGTAAATCAATCTTTGAAAGCAAGTAGCTCCTTGAAGTTGGTCAAATAAATCGTCGATTCGAGGAAGAGGGTAGCGGTTCTTGATCGCGAGTTTGATAAGTTCCCTATAGTCGATGCACATTCGGAACGATCCATCATTCTTTTTCACAAAAACAATGGGTGCGCCCATGGTGACGTTCTCGGGCGTATAAAGCCTTTATCAAGAAACTCTTGAAGTTGGCTAGATAGCTCACGCATTTCGGATGGTGCGAGGCGATAGGGAGCTTTAGCGAATGGTGTAGCACTGGGGATTAGGTCAATACGAAACTCGACATCACGAGTAGGGGTAAACCAGGTAAATCATTGGGAAAAACTTTAGGAAAATCACAAACAACGGGTACGTCTTTCAAGTTTTTCTTTTCCTTATCCGGGTTCACGATATGGGCTAGGAAAGCAACGTACTGCTTGCGTAAGTACTTGCTCGCTTGAACACATGACATAAGCATCAACTTCTTTGAGAGTTTTTCACCGTAACATGTAGTTGATCTCTGCTAGGAAGTGGAAAACGAATCATTTTATCAAAACAAACGACTTCAGCACGATTTTCGCAAAGAAAATCCGTGCCTATTATGACATCAAAACTACCTAATTGCATTGGTATGAGATGACCGGAAAGTTGTGGTTGTTGAGTTCGAGAGTACAATCAAGTAGGACGGAGTTAACAGTGACGGTTCTTCCGGTGGCGATTTCGACATCGAAAGTCTTTGGGAGGTTAGCGCGTTTTGCATTTTAAAAGTTTTTCGAATTCAAGCAATACAAAACAGTTAACTGCTCCAGTATCAAATAAGCAAGAAGCATAAGTACCATTAACAAGGAACGTACCATTCACAACATTGTTGTCGTTCTGAGCATGGCGGTGGTTGATGTTGAAAGCTCTTCCACGCACAGCCTGTGGTTGCTGTTGCTGCTGTGGCTGTGGTGGCTATTGCTGAGGCTGCTGCTGCTGTGGTTCTTGTTTCATGACTCGATGCGGGCAAACATTGCTGAAATGATTTGGGTCGCCACACGTGTAACAAGCACGTGTATTAGCAGCTTGTGCTGGCGGCACTTGGTTGACAGGAGCAACATTGAGAGGAGCTGGCGGTGCTGTAAGAGTGAGAGGAGCTTGCTGACTGTGGACATGAGCGGCAGCTGGCAGTAAAGTGCCCATATATGTTTTAGTTGGTGCAGAAACGGCAGTTGGCACCAACTGGGTGATGGTAAGTGCACTTGGGACACAGAGGATGCAGACCAGTGTACGCACGTTTGGCCAGAGGTGCATTGGGGGCAGTAAGCTGGTGAGACTGATGGTTCGGTTGTGTGACTGCTGTGTTGTTCTTGCTGGTGTTCCTTCGCTTGCGATTCTAACGGTTGGACGTGGGGGCTTGAGACGGTGTGGTGTCGATGCTCGGCTCGACAGTTGTTTGGTGGAGGTTCTTGCCTAAGACCTTGAAAGCTCTAGTTGTCGGTTGTGCCACTTGAACAAAATCGATAGTAGGTCTCTCGATAGTTGTCGGTCGTGCCGCTTGAACAAAATCGCGACACAGTCAGGGAGAGCGCGAATGTACTTCTTGATGGCTTTCTCGATGGTATCCACTTGGCTTGTACAGATGATGTTGAGTTGCTTAAAGCGGGCGGTGAGACCTGAGTTGTCACCACCGACTTGCTTGATATCCCAAAATGCATTTTCCAGCTTTTGGATTTCGTGCGGTGGGCAGAACTTCTTGATCATGAGCTCCTTAAGTTCTTCCCACACGAGAGCGTAAGCTTCATCATTACCATGCCTGTTGCGCTCGACAGTTCGCCAGTCAAGTACCCTTGACTGAAAGACTCCAGTGGCATTGATGGTGCGGAGATTTTCAGGACATCCGCTTTGCCTGAAAATGACTTCGATCGAGTCGAACCAGTGAAACATCCTGCTTGGCCCGTCTTAGCCTGTGAATGCTGCAGGACCGCAGGCCTTAAACTGCTTGAAACTAAACCGAGATTTCGGGGCATTGCCCTTAGAGTCCACAGACGAATTACTGCTAACGGCTTGGATCTCGCTAACAATCTGGGGAATTACCTTGGCCATCTACTTGGCCACGAGTGAGGCAATTCGCTTGTCGGCATTGTTCCTCTGGGCGTTGTGGCGAGTGTGAGATCATATGGAAGCCATCTAAAGACAAAGATTTGGATGAGATTCGTTTATAATGGGTTTTGTTTAAAAGTTTTGCGTTTTACAACATAATATTTATTATTATTATTATTCACATAAGGCATAAAAATCACGTAAGCACGTATCCACATAAACACATAAGCACGTAAACGCATAATCACGTAAGCACATAAGCACGTAAGCACATATTTTGCACGTATTCACCTTCATTAAATCTTGCGTAGCGCATATAGATGTGAGTAGTATAGCGTATATAAGTGAGTAGTATAGCGAGTACATAGTGCGTGAGGCGAGCGGTTTAGCGTATGAGACGCACATGACCTCATGAGCGTATTGTAAGCGGAAATGTTTAGTTTGCTTGTCTATGATTTTATTAGCGTTTTAGATTGCCAGAGCTGTCGAGTTGTGCATTCGTTTATGGAGCGAAAAACGGTAAATCGAGAAATCGATAAAGCGTAAAAGTTAAAAAATCCACAAATTAAAACATATAAACACCATAAAATGCGATGATGCGAAAATCAGTGATTGCAGCCTTAAAACAATTCGGAGTGTCCTGGGTTTTGAGACGTTGACTAGCCAAAGTGATTCGACTATTCCTCTAGGTTTGGGCACATGCTTTGGTCTAATAGGTAGATGCTCTCACCACCTCACGGCTAACTACATCACCCTTCCGGTTACTACGCGTTCCCAACTAATGAAATAATCGAGACTTTGGTGAGATTGAAAATCGAGGAGTGGAACTTGTTATTGAGATGCGAGTTTCACCCCTAACTTAACAACTTCGTACCATTACTGTGGTATGAACAACCACGAGATAGAAATGGAGATTTTCATCGAGGGCGAATATCACTCCTAACTCGACGAAAGAATCTCGTGCAGAGAGTAATGCGCGGGATGAGTGGATCTTATAGAGAGTTCTTGGTTTTCACACCTAATCTCGACACAATCACTCATTTGTGTTATACGAGTATCTTCAAGCGTGTATTGTGGTAGCTTTAGGAAAAGCGTATGTGGCTCCCGCGACGGGATTAGACCAGAACAGTTTAGACACAGTACAAGTACTTTTCTTTTGGAAAACGTCCGTCTCATATGAATCGTCTACGTCGCGTAAGAGGTCCAATTCGTGTGAACTGGGCAGTTCGTACGAATTGAGTTGTAGTGTCGTAGCTTTTGGAAAAGCATATGTAGTTTAGTTAACAGGGATAGATCAGAAACAGAACAGGAACAAATTCGTTCGTTTTCTATCGAGTGTTTGTTTACTTCGTACGAAGTGTCCACTTCGTGTTAATTGTCTAGTTCGTATGAAGTGCATCTTCTTTGTTTGAGGAGACCCACTTCATACGAAGTGGCCAGTTCGCACGAACTGGTCAGTTCGTACAGACTGAGGAAAATTTAGCGCGTCGGGTCTGTTTTGGGTTCCTAGACTATAGACCAGGCCAAATCATGCAATTCTCCCTAATTTCCCTATAGTTATGGCTCTGCTACCAATCTGTCACACCCCAACCGATGGCGGAATCATCGGTGCGCGACACTAGGCGAACCAGATTGGTCAAGAGAATCCATAACAACTATTTCAATGACAATATTCTTAGTGTTCAATGTCCCATACGATCAAAGGAACATTCATAAAACAGTCAAACGAATTACAAGTCTCTCAAACAAACATAGTCCGGCAACCTAGATTTATTTAGTGAGTTTCTGGAAGTCCTATCCGTTTGCAGCTCAAGATAATCATCAACCTATCACATACGTTAAATAACAGTCAATACAAAAGTAAAGGTGAGTACACAGGTTTAATAGCATACTAATAGCGATAAAGCGTTTATGCATAACCAGTAAGTGACACGTAGAGAGGTGAATCCAAGTATGCTAACAATAACGACACCAGCTAACCAACATGACTGCGAGGTAAAGTATGCGCGATACTTGTCCACAACAGTGAACACGCATGTAAAGTGAGTTTGCGAGCCTTAACAACCCCTGAACCAATCAAGTGCTGAGTCCAAACTATAATACTATCGTTTCTTAGGGTGGTCTACGGGTCCTCATTATTTACACATAGCAAACAAACATTCAGCGAATCACGTATAACATGCAAGAGCGGTTAGCGTTTAAAGAGTTTAGCGTTGTGTGTAGCGTGTTTTGATATAGGGAACTATGTAACACCCAAAAGTGCGTTTAAGCAAAAAAAGGGTTCAAGTATACTCACAGTGAGTGTGTAAAGAGAGTTGTAAGAGTAGAGGAGAGCGAGGAGTGTGCCAAGTCAGTGTCACACCCTGACCCGCAGCGGAATAAGAGTCGGGGCATAATTGGGTTATCACCAAAGCTAATGATGTTTACTAAAATGTTTCATATTTATTAAATTCGAATTACAACTTCAATATTCAAAACAAGTTCATACAATTACAAGGAAAAAGAAACTAGTAAAACAATCCAAAGCCTAAACTGATTTATTCTTCTAGGCCGTCATATATGTTTCTTGCTTCAACTGGATCACCTGTATCATGTGTAAAAATGGGGAATTTTGGGTCAACAAAAGTTGGCGAGTGAACCTTGTTAAAAACATTTGTTATTGATTTCTTGTTGTATTTAATATGGAAAAATTGTGCAATAATCATATGTGAGCAAACGTATATAAACAAACAAACACAAACCACCTTGAATGAGTATATGACATGAAGGATAATGTATATGTTGGTAACGTCACGTTCCGCTATAGGTAATGGGGAACGGACGAGCCTATGATGATGTATGTGAGATCAAGGCTCAATCAAACGGAGCCGATCGAAATGAGGCACCTGTACTCAACCCGTCTCCCACGGGGAACTGTTGGGCCTGAATGAAATTATGTACTGAAAATGATAACTTTAAACTAAACATAATCCACACGACAACTGATACATATTGGATACATATTTGATCATGGATATGATGGATGCACAAGTGTTTAAACATTATAAATAATTAAGCGACACATGATACAGCTCAAAATGTGATTAAAACGGGGAATTGGTAGAGATTCACTCACATTGGGTGCGTTCTTTTGATGATGTTGAATGCGCACGAGTTTTGGGATTTGATCGACGAGGAAAAACTAATCTAAAATAATAACGAAATGGTTCGGTAAATAAGTGGATTTTATTAACAATTTAATAGGATTTTTAGATTTATTTTTGTGAGTTTAAGGTCATTTTCTAACTTTAAAAATATTATTTTTAAGTATTTTTAATTGATTTTTAAATTAAATAAAAAAATAAAAAAATAAAAAAAATTTGACTTATTTGTTGACGTTGACGTTGACCGCGTTGACCGGACCGTTGACCGGTCGGACTATGTTTATTCATGCGCTGAGTGAGGTTCGAACCCGGGACCTCTCGTACGCGTGCACGCAGCTCTACCAACTGAGCTACGTGTCTAACCCGAAATATTCTATGTTTTAATTATATATATATACTAATTAAATGTTAATTTATTTGGTTTATATTAAAAGGATTTAAACCGGTTGAACCGGTTGCAGGGAAGCCGGATCGAACTCGGGTCCTTTGGTTTGTAAGTGCACAGCCCGACCAGTTGGGCTGTGTTTCTTATCTGTTTAACTTACGGTTTGTATTAATCTTATAAACATACAAGGACCTGTTCTGATTCAGTTTTAAAAAAAAATGGTTTTAATTCGGAAAGTAAGTGCGTTAGTAAGGTTCAACTCGTGACGTGCGCTATGTGTTTGCACACAGTCCACCGCTGGACGTGTGTTTAACCCGGTTTAATAAGTTGTTTTAATTATACATATACACAATGTTTGACTTCGTCTTCTTCATTCATGAACACAGACAAACGATATCCGCCTGTTCTGGTTTAAATCATTCGTCGGACATATAAGTGGTTGAAATGTAATGGATAAAAGAGTTAAGGAATCGAATGTACCGATCAGACTGTTTTTCTCAGAATTTCGGCAATGGTCGTCGGCTCTGATTTGCGAATTCCGTCTGGTTGAATCAATTAACAGTTTTGATCGATGAGTTGAGAATTGAGTTACTTAACAAGGATTATCAAAGGGTTTAGATGATTGTACCGATTCACAGCGTGATTTCGGAAATTTCCAGAAATTTTCCGGCGAGTGCAGAATATCCGGCAACGTCGTCTGGGACCGATTCTGGTTGAAGGATTGAAGTTAGTATAAGTCTAACAATGGATTGAAAACGAAAGAGTCGAGAAATTTACCGATTTGATGTAAGTCTCGGTTTTCCGGCGAATGTCCGGTAATACAGAATATCTCCGGCGAGTGTAATTGCTTCGAGAAATTGTGCGATTTTGAGTGAAAAGATTACAAGAGACTTGGGTGTGTATTTATAGGGAAGAATCAGAATGAATTGAGTCCGAATTTGGTCTTGATTCGTGGTCAAGGTTTTCTCCGGCGGTTATGACTGAGATCGTGGAATTAGACATCAGTTATAACCGATGTCGAAGTTAATATACGCGTTCAGTCAAAGGAAACCGTCGTAATTGATGAAATCGTCGGTATTTCGGCGACTGCGAATTGGGCGCGCTGATGACTGAATTCGATTTCGAGTTTTATTATAAATGTTATTTGTTTTAATAGATATCACAAATGAGTCAAGTGGCGGAGTGGTTGGGTGTTGCTTGTTTCTTCCGGCTGACCCGGGTTTGAAACCCGGCAACCTCTTTTCTTTTTTATTTACTTTATTTTTACTTTTTAATAATTATAGTTTTTAAATTCTAAAATGTTTATTAATTATGTATTGTTTAAAATTAAAATTAATCGTAAATACGCAACGAAATTTTATAACTTGATATTCGATTAATAAACGAAGTGGGTAACCAGCCAAACCAAGAAATGATCTTACTTTGGTAGGGGTACGTGGCGCTTGCCATTCCTGTACTGCTTTGATCTTTGAGGGGTCGACATGTATTCCCTTGTCATTGATGACATGTCCAAGGAATTGTACTTCTCTTAACCAGAATTCGCATTTGGAGAATTTAGCGTAGAGCTTTTCGGTTCTTAAGAGTGTAAGGATGAGTCGAAGGTGTCGTTCATGATCAGATTTAGACTTTGAATAGATGAGGATGTCGTCGATGAAGACTATGACAAAATGGTCGAGATAGGGTTTGCATACCCTATTCATTAGATCCATGAATACAGCTGGGGCGTTGGTTAATCCAAATGGCATGACCATGAATTCGTAATGACCATAACGAGTTCGGGAAGGCGGTCTTTGGGATGTCTTCTGCATGTACTCTGAGTTGATGATAACCAGAACGAAGGTCGATTTTTGAAAAACAGGTGGGGCCTTGAAGTTGGTCTAGAAGGTCATCGATGCGAGGTAATGGGTAGCGGTTCTTGATCGTTAACTTGTTGAGTTCTCTGTAGTCGATACACATGCGAAACGTTCCATCTTTCTTCTTCACAAACAGAACAGGTGCACCCCAAGGGATGAGCTAGGACGTATGAATCCTTTGTCAGTCAGTCTCTGTCCAGCTCTTGCATTTCGATGGGGCTAACCTATAAGGAGATTTTGCGACTGGTGTAGCGCCAGGTATAAGATCAATGCGGAATTCGACTTCTCTCATGGGAGGAAGTCCTGAGATGTCGTCGGGAAAGACTTGTGGGAATTCTTTCACTACAGGTATATCTTCTAGTTTCTTCTCCTTGTTTCCCTTCTTGACGACGTGAGTTAGGAATGCGACATAATTCTTGCGGAGATATTTTCGGGCTTGAAGGCAGGACATCAATTTGAGTCCTTTCGAAGGGGTTTTCTCCAAAGATTCGTAGGGTTTGACCGTCTGCAAGAGGAATGCGAATGAACTTTCACGGCATACTACTTCAGCATGATGTTGGCTGAGCCAGTCCATACCGATTATAATGTCGAAACTTCCCAACTTCATAGGAATTAACTGGAAAATCGTGATCGTTCAAAGTGAGGGTACAATTTCGTATAATAGAGTTTAATGAGACCGTTTTCCGTCAGCAACTTCCACCGTTATGGATTCCATGAGATTATCACGAGTTTGGTTGAGGATGGGTTCAATTCTAAGGACACAAAACTCTTATCCGCTCCAGTATCAAATAACATGGATGCATAACTACCATTGATGAGAAACGTACCGTTAACCACGTTGTTGTCAGCCCTAGCTTGGTTGGCATGATGTTGAAAGCTCTTCCTCTAGCAGGTGGAGGAGCTTGGTTAGCTTGGTTCACCGGATTTGCTTGAGCTTGGGCATGAATGATTTCACCAAGCGTGGGACAAGTGTTTCTAAAGTGGTTTGGGTCTCCACAGTTGTAACAAGCCCGCATGGGTTGCATCATGGGGTAGTTGGGTTGGTAGTAGGTTTGGGCCGTATGTTGTGTAGGTGGTAGAAGTAAGGGTTGTTGGGCTTGACCCACTATCTGATGGTGGTTTGGGTTGAGGGTTGGTTGCGGTTCATTCGCTGAAGTGTGCGACAGGTTTGGATGGTGTGACTGCACGGCCACAACTGGTACAATGTTGGCAGGGATGCTCGGGAAAGTGATGGTATTGGCAACGGGTGCATTTCGGGTATGGGCCGGAGTATGGCTTTTTATATGGTGCAGCTGAGGGGGCAATTTGGGTGATGGGTGCAGCAGTGATAGGGGGTTTGTTTGTGTGACAGCAAAGTTCCTATTGTTTCGCTTCCTCTTACCAGCAAACTTCGAAGAGGAGACAGTATAGTTTGAAGTTTGAGCCTCAATGGGGGCTTTCTTTTTCTCCTCCTTGAATTTACCATTTCGGATGCGATTTTCGGTAAGTTCGGTAGCTAGTTCCATTGCGGCTTCAAGTGTCACAGGCGAAGTGCTTAGAACGAGTCTTAAATTTTCGAGGGGAGGCCTCGAAAGTAGTGTTCAACCAAGCGGTACACTGGGGTGAACAAGTTGGGGATCATTTGGTTCAGCTCGAGGAATCTTTTGTTGTAGGAAGTATGATCTCCTTCCTTTTGTTTTAACGAGTGGAATTCATCTTCCAACTTCTTGATTTCGCTTCTTGGACAGAAGCGTCTTGTCATTATTTCCCTTAACTCTTCCCATGTTAAGGCCATAGCATCTTCGACTCCTCTCTTACCCTTCTCTGTGTTCCACCAGGTCAGGGCTACCCCAAACAGTCTCCCGGTTGCGTAACGTACCTTGCGATCCTCGGGACAATCGCAATTGAGGAAGGTGTTCTCCATTTCCTCAAACCAGTGGAGGAGAGCAGTGACACCTTCGGTCCCTTCATACTTTGGGGGATCGCAAGAGTTGAAGTGTTTGTAGGAGCACTTTTTGGAGGGAGGGTTGTCGACGTTTTGGTCTTCTTGGTTGGGAGGGTTGATGGGATTCGCGGTGAGAGCTTGTTGGACTTGAATTACGATGTCAGGAAGCACCGCGGCCATTTGTTTTGCAATTTGGGTGGCCAAGTGTTCGTTTGACCTTCCTGACTTTCTACCTCCACGTAGTTGCCTAGCGACATCTACAGGAACATACATAGGAAGATTGTGAGTTTAAAAAGTTTTTAGGTGTCATGTGTCGTTAAAAATTATAAAATAACATAATCATCAATAATAACTACATCCATAGGATGTCTTGGGTTTGCTCATGTTTGGGCCTCCAATGTCCCCATACCATCGCCTGTATAGTTATGTGGGCCCCCATGACTATTGGCTTAGTAGGATTCACATTGGTGTTGGCGGTTTAACACTCGCATCACCCGAATGAAAACCATGAAATATGTTTGCGAGATGTATGGTAGGAGGGTGTCCAGGTATAGACACAATGACAACTCAAAGTGGGGTTAGCTCACACGACGTTTGGTATAGCATGCTTTGGCCTAATAGGTCCTTCGTACTCTCATCGTTAGTCCCCAGGTAGGCAAACTGGTCCTTTATTTTGGATTTAAACGAATGCCAAGCCTAAACAGGACGTTCCGACTACCGGTACTCGTACCCTTCCAGTTACTACATGCCCGTCATGAGAACTCACTTTGATTTGATTTGAAAAATCGTTGCAAAAATCGTTGCAAAAATCATAGGAATTGTGAGGTGTGTGCTCTCATGGATATGGTATGTTATGAGGATATGATTCATGATGACCATTGTATAATAATATGTACTTATAAACATGCTTGCATAACATTGAATGTAACAATAAACATAAAGCATACAAACATCATGAATTTTGCATGTAACACATAAACAATTTAAAATTTTTAATCAACTACAATATAGGCTCTAAGGGTCTAATAACCTATCCTATATCCCTATAGTCATGGCTTTGATACCAATCTGTCACACCCCGACCCGTAGCAGAATAAGAGTCGGGGCATAATTGGGTTATCACCAACGCTCATGATGTTTACTAAAATGTTTCATATTTATTAAATTCGAATTACAACTTCAATATTCAAAACAAGTTCATACAATTACAAGGAAAAAGAAACTAAGTAAAACAATCCAAAGCCTAAACTGATTTATTCTTCTAGGCCGTCCTATATTTTCTTGCTTCAACTGGATCACCTGTATCATGTGTAAAAATGGGGAATTTTGGGTCAACAAAAGTTGGCGAGTGAACCTTGTTAAAAACATTTGTTATTGATTTCTTGTTGTATTTAATATGGAAAAATTGTGCAATAATCATATGTGAGCAAACATATATAAACAAACAAACATAAACCACCTTGAATGAGTATATGACATGAATGATAATGTATATGTTGGCAACGTCACGTTCCGCTCATAGGTAATGGGGAACGGAAGAGCCTATGATGATGTATGTGAGATCAAGGCTCAATCAAACGGAGCCGATCGTAATGAGGCACCTGTACTCAACCCGTCTCCCACGGGGAGCTGTTGGGCCTGATGAAATGTATGTACTGAAAATGATAACTTTAAACTAAACATAATCCATACAACAACTGATACATATTGGATACACATTTGATCATGGATATGATGGATGCACAAGTGTTTAAACATAATAAATAATTAAGCGACACATGGTACACCCAAAATGTGATTAAAACGGGGAATTGGTAGAGATTCACTCACATTGGGTGCGTTCTTTTGATGATGTTGAATGCGCACGAGTTCTGGGATTTGATCGATGAGGAAAACCAAACCTAAAATAATAACGAAATGGTTCGGTAAATAAGTGGATTTTATTAACAATTTTAATAGGATTTTTAGATTTATTTTTGTGAGTTTAAGGCCATTTTCTAACTTTAAAAATATTATTTTGAAGTATTTTTAATTGATTTTTAAATTAAATAAATAAAATAAAAAAATTTGACTTTTTTGTTGACCGTTGACCGGACCGTTGACCGGTCGGACTATGTTTATTCATGCGCTGAGTGAGGTTCGAACCCAGGACCTCTCGTACGCGTGCACGCAGCTCTACCAACTGAGCTACGTGTCTAACCCGAAATATTCTATGTTTTAGGTATATATATATACTAATTAAATGTTAATTTATTTGGTTTATATTAAAAGGATTTAAACAGGTTGAACCGGTTGCAGGGAAGCCGGATCGAACTCGGGTCCTTTGGTTTGTAAGTGCACAGCCCGACCAGTTGGGCTGTGTTTCTTATCTGTTTAACTTACGGTTTATATTAATCTTATAAACATACAAGGACCTGTTCTGATTCAGTTTTAAAAAAAATTGGTTTTAATTCGGAAAGTCGGTGCGTTTGTAAGGTTCGAACTCGTGACGTGCGCTATGTGTTTGCACACAGTCCACCGCTGGACTGTGTGTCTAACCCGGTTTAATAAGTTGTTTTAATTATACATATACACAATTTGACTTCGTCTTCTTCATTCATGAACACAGACAAACGATATCCGCCTGTTCTGGTTTAAATCATTCGTCGGACATATAAGTGGTTGAAATGTAATGGATAAAAAGAGTTAAGGAATCGAAAGTACCGATCAGACTGTTTTTCTCAGAATTTCGGCAATGGTCGTCGGCTCTGATTTGCGAATTCCGTCTGGTTGAATCAATTAACAGTTTTGATCGATGAGTTGAGAAATTGAGTTACTTAACAAGGATTATCAGAGGGTTTAGATGATTGTACCGATTCACAGCGTGATTTCGGAAATTTCCAGAAATTTTCCGGCGAGTGCAGAATATCCGGCAACGTCGTCTGGGACCGATTCTGGTTGAAGGAGCGAAGTTAGTATAAGTCTAACAATGGATTGAAAACGAAAGAGTCGAGAAATTTACCGATTTGATGTAAGTCTCGGTTTTCTGGCGAATGTCTGGTAATACAGAATATCTCCGGCGAGTGTAATTGCTTCGAGAAATTGTGCGATTTTGAGTGAAAAGATTACGAGAGACTTGGGTGTGTATTTATAGGGAAGAATCAGAATGAATTGAGTCCGAATTTGGTCTTGATTCGTGGTCAAGGTTTTCTCCGGCGGTTATGACTGAGATCGTGTGTCACACCCCGACCCGTAGCGGAAATAAGAGTCGGGGCATAATTGGGTTATCACCAAAGCACATGACATTTACTATTATATTTCATAATTAATGAAGTCAAAGTTACATTTTCAAACATCCAAACATGTTCATTCAATACAAAGGAAATAATCAAAAAGGTAACAATCCAAGAACTAAATTGATTTATTATTCTAGTCCAGGTCCTATGTGTTCCTAGCTGCTGCTGGTTCACCTGTATCATGTGTAAAATGGGAGGTTTTGGGTCAACATAAGTTGGCGAGTGAACCTTATTAGATAAACATTTGATAATGATTTTATGGTTAGTTTATCAATAAAATATTGTGCATAATCATAAAAGAGCACATGTAAGTAATCAAACATTGGCAAATAGCAGTTACAATTATAACATACATTAACACTTGATAGCATACATGAATATACCAATATCATACGATAACTAACATAAATGAACTGTGCGATCAAGGCTCAATCAAACGGAGCCGATCGTATTGCATGAACTGGAAATGTAAATTGAACTGTGCGCTCAAGGCTCAAACAAACGGAGCCGAACGTATTGCATGAACTGGAAATGTAAATTGAACTGTGCACTCAAGGCTCAATCAAACGGAGCCGAGCGTATTGCATGTATTGAAATGTAAAATGAAATGACCGATCGAGGCTCAATCAAACGGAGCCGATCGTGCGGGCACGCCACAGATCAACCGCATAATAAAATGGGGATCAAGCTCAACCTCGATGGATGGGGAGCTGCGGCCTCGGCAAATGCATGTACTGAATTAATAATTTGCATCCAATAATAACTACTTAACAGCAACAAACTAATACACATGTCATGATATGATGTATGCACAATAGTTTCGTTATAATATGTAAACAAACAAAGACACATGATACACCCCAAAAACGTGATTAAAACGGGGAATTTGAGAGGTTCACTCACATTGGGTGCGTTGAATTTGAGATGGTGAGATGCGCACGATTTAGATGAGCGAGTCGACGAGGAAAACTAACCTAAATAATAATGGAAAAATATATTAAGTGGATGAATGTTATTAAGGATTTTAATGAAATTTTAGATATATTTTTATGAGTTTATGGCTATTTTCTATCTTTAAAAATGTTATTTTTAAGTATTTTTAATTGATTTTTAAATTAAATTAAATAAATAAATATATAAAAAAAATATTATTTTTTTTTATTGTTGACCGTTGACCGGTTCGGTCAGCGGTAAATTCCTGCGCCGGGCGGGATTCGAACCGGCGACCTTCCGTTCACGTGCACGTAGCTCTACCAACTGAGCTACGTGACTAACCCGTTGTAAACCTGGTTTTAATTATATTTATATACTTATTTGAATTAACCGAAAATTCCTTTATTTTGCAAAAACGTTTTAATTCCATTGGACCGGTGCTCGTGACAGGATTCGAACGCGCGACGTGAAGTTCATTTTGCACACAGTCCACCGCTGGACTGTGTGTCTAACCCGGTTATATTCTTGATTTATATTATACTTAACAATTACCTGTTTTAACCCGGGTTAGTTCATGATTAAAAAGGAATGTTATTATACAAAGTGTGCGCGTAGCAAGGATCGAACTCGGGACGTGAATATGAAATTTGCACACAGTCCACCGCTGGACTGTGTGTCTAACCCGTTTAAAATACCGTTTTTAATTATACTTATGTTCTGGAAGAACTTCATCTTCTTCACCGATTACACAGGCAACATAACTCGACTGATTACGATTGATTTGTGGTTTACAAAGTTTTTAGACATTAACAGCAATTCAAGAGTAAGGAATGGAGAGAGTTTAAGGAACAGAATTTACCGATTGAAGATAATCACAGAAATCCGGCGAAGGTTTGTCGGTATTGGAAATGAACTCCGACTGTTGAACCAATTAACAGCGTTGATCGATTACTCATAAAGTTGTGTACTTAAACAAGGTTTAAAAGAAGTTTTGGATATCATACCAGTTCACAGTTGGATTCCGGCAGTCTCAGAAACTTTCCGGCGAAGATAAGATTTCCGATATACGTTGGCTAAGATTGATTCTGATGATGGAGTTGTGTTAGAGATTGACTAATCACATGTTTTAAACAAAAAGAGTCGAAGGAATTACCGTGAGAATGTGAGTCCCGGTTTTCCGGTGACTTGCAGAAAAATTCCGGCGAACAGATTCAGAAGATCTTATGGTTCAGGAATGCGATGAAAATGAAATTGGATATTGTTGTGATAGTTCTGAATCGTGTAAATGATCTGGAGCTCGAAATAAATCAGAACTTGATGAAATTTTCGGTTTCAAAAGCCTAAATGATAAAGCTTAATGTTCAATCAATTCTGACTTAATTAGAAGCCGTCGCATATCGGTTATAACTGAAATGGTGAGGTAAACAATCGATTTAACGATTGGTTTGCCGATTAACGGTTTTCAGAAGGCATCAACGGTTAAATCAAGTTTTCGTATAAGATCCAATTGTTTGCCTAGTGTTAACAGAAAACACATTGTGGCGGAGTGGTTTAGTGAAAGAAAGTTAAGTTGTTTTGAAGGCTTGGCTGACCCGGGTTCGAGTCCCGGCAGCTACAAATGTTTTTTATTTATTTTATTTTAACTTTTTATCAAATATCATTTTTATAGTTTAGTTTATTTATTAATTATGTAACGTTTAAACTCAAAATAATCATAAATAATTAACGAATCTTTTATAACATGGTACAAGATTACAAAACGGAGCGGGTTTTGGAGACCCGATTTTTACAAATGTTACATCGTGGAATTAGACATCAGTTATAACCGATGTCGAAGTTAATATACGCGTTCAGTCAAAGGAAACCGTCGATAATTGACGAAATCGTAGGTATTTCCGGCGACTGCGAATTGGGCGCGCTGATGACTGAATTCGATTTCGAGTTTTATTATAAATGTTATTTGTTTTAATAGATATCACAAATGAGTCAAGTGGCGGAGTGGTTGGGTGTTGCTTGTTTCTTCCGGCTGACCCGGGTTCGAAACCCGGCAGCCTCTTTTCTTTTTTATTTACTTTATTTTTACTTTTTAATAATTATAGTTTTTAAATTCTAAAATGTTTATTAATTATGTATTGTTTAAAATTAAAATTAATCGTAAATACGCAACGAAATTTTATAACTTGATATTCGATTAATAAACGAAGCGGGTTTTGGAAACCCGTTTTTCGACGGATGTTACAGTCAGCCTGTAAGCAGGAACAGCAGTGCATAAGTCTTCCATAGTGCTGAATTGGTCGAAAAAGAGTGACGGAGTGGAAGAAACTGGTCAGTTCGCACGAACTGTTACCAATTCGTACTTCGTACGAATTGGTCATTTCGTACGAATTTAGTTGGTGCGAACTGGGCTGTTTCTTGTCCAAAATCGAGTGTTTTCACGTCGTTTCTTCAGGAAATCGAGTGTTCATCCTTCGAACTTCAAGTTACCGAGCCAACTAAAAGCTGAGGAGGTTTTTAAGAGTAGTTTAGTCACTTATAGGAACTTGGGCTGGTTCGTACGAACTGAGCCAATTCGTACAAGCCAGTCAAGTTCGCACAAGTTGACTGTTTGCGTCTTCGTGCGTCAGGAACTGAGTTTTCGTCTGAATCGGATTGATTTCGAGTCCTTTTCATGATGATTTAGACACCGCTCCATTCCACTATTAAGTGAAGGAAACATATGTCGGTTTTGATCCGTTTTAGTGCAGAGTCTAAAACAGTTTTCATAGGACGAAACACTTAGTGAGCTTGAAATAACAATGTTTCCATCTTGAGATGCCAAAGCTAGCTCCGATACACTCGTTTAGGTGTACATCCAAAGTAAAATCAGAATTTTTTGTGAAAAAGATGAAGATTTTCATAAACAGAGAAGTTTAGATGAAAATCATAGTGGAAATCGGAGATAAACTCGTGTAAAATCGTAGTGGAAATCGTTGTGTTTGCGTGGAAAATAGTTGTTTCTTACTTGAAAATCAAGAAAACGAGCAGAGGGAGTTTCTATTTGAAGTGGCAGCAAGAGTGGGAGCATGAGTGTGTTGGATAATTATAGGTGAGGAGGAAAAATGGTTCAATTCGTACGAACTGTGCCCAATTCGTATGAATTGGTCAGTTCGCACGAAGTGGTCAATTCGTATGAACTGGTATGTTTCGTGCGAATCGTCCCCAATTTAAGCGTTGGCTGTTCGTTTGTATTAGTTAGTTCGGTTTAGGCTTTTAGCGAAGCGTTCAAGCGTTATATTATTATTATTGTAACGCGATATAGCGAGTTGGGTGGACAGGAGCGCTTGCGAGAGTTAGTACAATCCATAAAATATAAAGCACACATAACACAAAAATAACATAAAGTAGCATAAATAACTGCGATTGAGATTTGTGTGAGAAGTGAGATCGTAGGCACAAGTGGTTACCGAACAAACAAACACACTCGGCTAATAAAGTAGCATAAGCTACTGTGATTCGTGTAGCGTTAGCGTTGCGAGTATAAAAGCGTTTTAGGTGTGATGTTATGCTGTGTGATGAATTGTATTTAATGAAACATATTTCCATTATTTATCGAATCCCGGATTACAAAATGGTTACAAGGAAGAAATAACGGTAGTACAGAACAACCAGAAAAGTCGGGTTGTTAGAGCTGCAATGCAAAGTATCACTCTCGCCGCATCATGCGGGCACCCTACTAGTATAAATTTATATAAAAAAGCTACTTTATGTATGTTTATGTTTGGTTATATTCTGGGGCGGACCCACCCTATGGCGTGGGTGGGCGGCCGCACCCCCTTGAAAAAAAAATTAGTGGTATTTTTCACGAAAAATCCCGACCGCACCCCTTGAAAAATTTCGACCGCACCCCTTGGAATTTTTTGTCCGTACCCTTTAGAAAAAAATGTTAGGAATTCATATAAAAAACTGTGAACACGGATTGAAATCAGATCAAATTATGTAAACAAGTTAGCCCACTAACCCCCATAATAGAACATAAATTCAATCCACCAAGCCCAATCACTTAATACCAATTCAAGCCCAACAACTACTAGTTTTATTAAAGAAAATCGGTTCACGTAATTAAAAAACCCAAATCGCTCCCACTTGCCAGCGAATCCCGTCCTCCCTCTGCCTCACTTCAGCGCCCAACGACAACATAATTCCGGTCGGCGGCTTTAAAATTTCGGCTGCAAACTGGTTAATCCGGCCGCCCATGACAGGTAGATGTTTTGTTTTTTTGTTAGTTTGATGTTTATGTGATTTTGTTCAAGAGTCATGAGATAATAGGATTTTAGGATGGGTTAAAAAAGTTTCTTTTATGCGTTTTGAGGTAATTTGGGGTTGTTCTAGTCTTTATAGGATGAGTTTGCTGTCTCTTAATCATATTGATTATATGATTCTAGTATAGGGTTTGAAAAGATGAAATTCAAAAATTGAAAATTAAGAAATATTGATGGTCGAACACTCAAAGATCATTGTTTATTTTGTGTGGTCGGGATTCTTAAATGGAAAATTATGGAATATGGGCTATAGGCTATGGTTGAACACCTGAAGATCCTTGTTTATTTTGTATGTGATAGGATTAGGAAGGAACCATGTGTAAGGAAGTTATGCGCGATTCCTCAAGAGGAAAGTGGTTGAACCATTTTTTTCGCCGGGTTCTCCTAATTAAAAACCAAGGTATGTTTTTTGAACTTCGATGCCTTTTTGTTGTTACGTTACTTACTTATGATGGTTTTTTATGATGTTTACTTGTTTTACCTGAAACTATGTTTGTTAATATGATAGGAAGTTAGGAACTAGGGTTTGATTGTTTGAAAATTGAAATTGAACGGACCCGAGTCGCTATGAAACTTTGTTTGTTTATGTTTACTTGTTTTACATGACCCGATCCGACCCGCTATGAACCTAATTTTTTTTATATAGCTACGGGTCTAAAATCTATAAAAAATTTCCGCACCACCAGGAAAAAAATCTGGGTCCCGCCACTGTTATATTTATGTTCATTTTTGCTATTTTATATTTGTCAAGTTATGTTTGTTTCTTTATATTCGTTTACTTTCATGAACTGTTGGTTTGGGTTTTACAACGAACAAACATAAACGAACACGAACATGCCCATTTTCTTAAAGAACGAACATGACCAACAAATTGTGTTGATTATATGTTCGTGTTCGGTTATATTTAAATGAACGAACACATACATGCTCTATTCGTGTTCATTCGGTTCGTTTTAGAAAAGTACTAAGTCAATAAATATAGTTAAATATGTATTCCCAAACACCCTCAAAATCTTGAATTAAGAAGAATTTTAAATATTGGATGTTTCTTGATAGAAGAACTAAATAGCTATTTCTGGAACCTAAACAGATTTTAATGTTTAAATAAAATCACAGCTCAATAAATGTTAGTGAAGTTTTTACTATACTAAATGGAACTATCAAACTGTCATTGCTCTTAAACTTTTTTTTTCCTAAACTGTTAAAATAAAAATTATCATTCACTTTACTTGCCGAAGCAGTAAATCTTCTGCTGAAAGTGTCTTCCTCTCAACGCTGAACCCTATCACAATTTCTCGACTTGAAATCCCCCTTATTTCTTCTTAATCTTCTGCTGCAAATGTCTTCTTCTCAACAATGCACGTCAAGGAAACCGGAATGATGTGTGTAACACCGAGTGCTTGATGTAAATCATGATCATAAGAATCTGCAGTTTTGTTTGAATCAAAAGAGACGCATGAGAAGACGCACGATGATCACTAATACGATTCCCTCTTTCATTGTGCTTGTGATTATCGAGTATTAATTTGAGTGTGTTTCTTCTTGACTTAGAAACAATGATTGCAATACGTGTACATTAGCTTTTGCCATTAAATTTTGTAAAAGTCTTGGAAATAGTTAGAAGAGTTAAACATTTTTTTTCTAGAAGTTAAAATCAAGTGCAAATGTGTAACAGACACATATATTAGGGTACTATGGTGGTTGACGTTATTTAGGTTCATACACATTATAAGGTAAGTCCATTAACACCCTTTTATAGACAAAATGAAATGTCTCAAACCTAGACAAACCGCTTCAAAAAGACCTAGGGTGGAGGGAGTGCCTTTGGGAGAGAGTAGGGGAAGCTAGTCACCGCACGGGCACACCATTGCACCACCACCACCATTTGTTTAAGTGGGTGATTGAGTGGATTTTGGGGAGTACTCACCACCGAGTGGGGAAGCGTAAAGAGGGAGGAGAGAGAGTGGGTTAACGGTGGGCCCCACTCCTTTTCAATCAATCATATTTTTTTTGAGAAAAATATGTTTATTATATGGGGAGCAATGCCACTATTTGAGTGCAAAATGAGAAGTAAAAATGGATAAGAAGATTGGTTGGGTTGGAAATCACCACTCTTCACATGAGGAGCACTCCTTCCACCCTTAGGGGTTCGAGTGGCTTTTGTTTTATGTTAGCATCTTAAAATAACATCATCCAAATAATCATCTACTCATGGGGAAATGACATATTCCTTTGATATTGGTGGTGCTTGAGTGTTTTTTTATGCGAATGCTATTTTTATTTGGAAAAAAATTGATGTTAATTCTTGAAAATGAGTATAGTTTGTAAATATCTTAAAAGTAGTAAATTTGTAATCCGATTTTTTTCTTCTAATTAAAAGTTAGTTACATATGTCACCAAAGTCTAAACACCCCTATAAGAGACAAATGGAATGTATGGGTTTCAAACAAACCACCCCAAAGAAAATTAGGGGTGGTTGTTTTGTGTAAAAGGGTTTACGGATTGGTTAAAACTAATAATAGATGCATACATGATTCATATATATTCACGCTATAGTTTACCCAAAAAGATAGAAATTTGATGAAGTTTTAGAATTATAGTAAAGTCCCTATAGTTTCAAAAGATGTTTTTATTTTTTCTTTTAGGATAAACGATACTTTTAAAATACTCTTAAAATACTCATTTACTAGGATTTGAATCCTTCCTATCTTGAATATACGCTACCTTACAACCATCAATTTCCTTTGGGGATTTTTAAATTGATCAAACTTTTATAAGTGTTTTGGATATAGGCTACCTTACAACAATACAATTTCCCTGGGGATTTTTAAATTGATCAAACTTTTACAAGTGTTTTGGATATAGGCTACCTTACAACCATACAATTTCCCTTGGAGGTTTTTAAATTGATCAAACTTTTACAAGTGTTTTAGAGTTACACACATATTCTTAACTTTAATATTTGATCTTTCTACACTATCAATGTAAAATACATGACGATATCATTTTGGGCATATAGCAAAATTATTTTTCAAGTTTTCTTTTCTATTGCAATAACGGGTGCCTGTATCGTAATAGACTAAACCGATACTGACCTAATTTCTGCTGCATAGAACGAGGAATTCCCACTATAATATTTTAGTTCTAAGTATAATTTAGTCTGTGTTAGTTAACAAAATTCTTCTCCCTCACACAATCTCTATTCAATTTTCATTTGAAATCATTGGTTTAAAAAATAGACCCTGTTTTGTGAAGCCCGACTGAGCCTAGCTTTAACCAATAAGCCTGTTAGACTAGCCCTGCCCACACGGATAATATGATTTCAACCTAGATTTCGATTTTTGATTTTCAGGGAAAAGTGTACCAAGATTTTCTATTTTTAATTTCAACACTTTTCTGCTTTCAACTTTGGTCTCTATACTTTCCAGATTTTATAAATTTGTCGTTTTACGATTCGTTCTAAATTTTGCGATTTAACACGTAGCAACGCGTGCGTGTGATGCAACGTTTTTACGTATATTTTTTAGGGTTTAACGACTCTGTCGAAACTCTCGGGTCCTAAGCCGACTCAGTTATTCTTTTATATGTTATACCTTTTCGGTCAAATTTTTGTGGGTTAACATCTCATAACATGTAAGCCTGACTCATCATTATTTTTACATTTACTTTTGTTTGGCTTAACGATCCCGTCATAAAGCGCGATTCCTATATAATAGTATTATTTTTGTATGCACTTTCCAAACCATAATTATATCTACTTTAAACACTTAAAAAACTATAAGAAAACAACTTAGAGAATTCACATTCAATCCTCCTTCGTATTTGTTTGTGTGGGGGTTTTTATATTGTATAAAAGTGATTGGGAATGGAGAAAAGATAAAATGTTATTGTTCATTAGTAAATTTGTTAAGATATTGTTCACCCTTTATAATTCATTAATATTTTTTGAAAATAATTGTGAGTGAAAGAGGGAAAAATAAAATACTACTATTAATCAGTAAATTAGATAAAACACTATTCATTTTATAATTTTTAATACTTTTTAAAAATAGTTGTAACTGAAGAACCGATTGAAATGCTCTTAACTACAATACATTACAAATAATTTTTGCTAAGAGACTACCACTTTACTTTTATCCTCTACTATCCGAACCCCTTAATCAATGTAGCACTCACCTTAAGTACTGTAGAACTTTGTTTTCTTTTGAAAATAAATTATACAATTTAACACACAAAAATAACAAGAATTTTATTTAAACTAAAAAAATTACACAATGCAAATAAAAAACAACAAAATAAGAAAAATAAAAAATACATGAATATAAATTAAACTATTCCCGGGTTGTATGTAAGATTGTGCTTCAGTTTCAATTTAGATTTTGTTAAAAATCGGCCTCCCGCCACAAGAGAAGGTGAATGTGAACCCACTAGAAGATTGATAGACTAACAGAACACAAGGCGTTTTGAATTGTTGTCACCACCCCATCGCGCTGGTTTCCTAGTAGTAATATATAACGTGTTTTGATTTGTAATGTAAAGAAAGTTTTAAAGATATTAAATGACGTGTTTTTATATTAATGAAAAAGAAATTTTTAAGTACAGAAAAATTTAGTTTCGCACTAGTATTAAGCCTCTGCGTTGTAGCGGTTGTCGTAAAACTGTGTCAACTGTTAACTAATACCAATGCTATAACACTGTCAGTGACCATCAACACCGGGAAAACTCGTAAAAACAAAATAAATAAAAACTGAAAAAAATAACGCCGAGCAACAAGCAGACGTAAAATCTTTGAATCACGAACGCTCTTTGCAGAGAAATCAAACCGAAACGTAAAACATAGAAAAAAATAACTAAGTCAATCCAGGTGCCGCGTGTTGCGATGAACTTGTCAACCGGAGAAAAATAGATCTGTCACGACGGGTCAGTCAAATGGGAAAAAATATATAAAAAAATGTTGAACACCACACGCAAGTTGTGGTGCGTTAACTCACAAAATTTAGAACGAACGAAAAACTTAGAAAAGTTAAAAAGTATGGTGGACTAAAAATGAAAATAAAAAAGAGTTGAGCTTAAATTGGAAAAGATGAAAAACTTTAGGTTAAAAGTAAAAAATCAAAAGAAGAAAAGTTTTGGGTTAAAAATGAAAAAAGAAAAAAAAACCTCTATACATGTGGTACAACACCATAAGTTACAAAAATGTTAAAAATTTTTGTTTTGTAAAAGTTGAATAAACAATTATATATTATATATTAATAAAGTAAACTCTAGTTAATCTAAATTCTTATTTAGTATCTGCATAATACATGATATGGTTTTAATTTATTTATTATTCTTTGATTAGTTTAATTTTGTGAATTAATTCTTTTCATATTAGTTCAAGAGTGTAACATCCGTCAAAAAAACGGGTTTTCAAACCCGCCTCGTTTATTAACCGGATAGTCAGTCATAATTTTCGTCGCGTATATATTGTTTATTTTAATTTTAAACGATACATAATTAATAAACATTGTTAGAATTTTAAACAATAATTAATAAATAATAAAAACAAGAGAATAAAAAAAATAATTGAGGCTGCCGGGCTTCGAACCCGGGTCAGCCGGTTCCAACAATCAAACACTTCACCGCTTTGCCACTTGACTTCTTTGTTAGAATACTGAAACAGATGATATTTAAACTAAGACTCGAAATCAAAATCCGGACTTCAGCGCGGCAGAACTCGCAATCACCGGAAAATCCGGCAATCCGCGAGTTCAGCCATTATTCCTTTTGACTATAACGCTATAACCGTCGACGATGTCTAGCCCCAATTTCAGTCATAACCGCCGAGTTAACCGAAATCAAATCTCACCATAGCAGCCTATAAATACAGGGTTAATTTCCTCAATCCAACTCGTTCAATCTCTCAAACTCTATCTTAAACTCTCGCTAAAACACTCTGAAGCAGTCGCCGGAATTTATCTGCGTTCGCCGGAATTCTCAGATACTTGCCGGAAAACCGAAGAATCTATCTCACTGTTGCCTTACTTTATAAATAGGACATCTAGAGCTCGGACCGAAATCACCCACACTCACCTTAAACTCCCTGTAGAGTCTCGGTCGCAAGAAATACATCGCCGGAATTTGGTGCACTCGCCGGAGATTTTCAACGGAAAACCGGGATTTTACTTCTAGTTGGTATATTCCTTTAACTTCTCTATCTATCATTCTGTATGTTACGAATCTTTGAACAATCACCCAGAATCGTCTAAAAATCGATGTCAGGCGGGTTATGTACTGGGCTTCGGGTTTAATGAAGAAGATGAACTGAAATCAGTAGTTAAATGTATTTGAAATCGGAAATTATACCGGGTTAGACACACAGTCCAGTGGTGGACTGTGTGCATATTTAAATCATGGTCCCGGGTTCGACTCTGTCCTTGTTCCGATTCGTCACAATATTCAAACATTTTTATAAAACCCAAATACGGAACTTGACAGTAAGTATATAAGAGAAATAAAAATCATAATATAAACGGGTTAGTCACCCAGCCCAGTTGGTAGGGCTGGGTGCGTTGCAAGACCAAGGTCTCGAGTTCGAAACACATACTGCGCACCGGTTCGATCAGTTAAAACCCTTTTTAAATAAATTAATTTCTGAATTAATCTAATTAATATATAAATATAATTAAAAACAGATTTATTTTGGGTTAGACACGTAGCTCAGTTGGTAGAGCTGCGTGCACGCGTACGGGAGGTCACGAGTTCGAACCTCATTCAGCGCACATAATAAACACAATCAGACCGGTCAACAGTCAAAGTCAACGGTCAAAGTAATGGTCAACATTATTTTTATTTATTTAATCAGAAAATTAGTTAAAAATACTTAAAAAATAATATTTTTAAAGTTAGAAAATGTCCTTAAACTCACAAAAATAAATCTAGAAATCCTATTAAGGTTATGAATTAAAATTATTAATCTCAAATAAAATCAATTTATTTACCGAACCATTATGTTATTATTTAGGTTAGTTTCTATCGTGGTTAAATCCAAATTCGTGCGCATTCATCATCAATCCAAGAAAACGCAACCACTGTGAGTGAATTCTTACAAATTCCCCTTTTTATTCATGTTTTGGGGTGTATCATGTGTCGCTTAAATTAATTCGCTTATTCAAACTCGTGCTATACCATTATATGATCTAAACTTAGAATGTAAATATTGTTTGTTGTGATGTGTTACATATTGTCAAGTTGTGTGCAAATTATTCATTAGGCCCATCAGTTCCTCGTGGGAGACGAGTTGAACAACGCGTGCCTAAAAAACATTCATTAGGCCCATCAGTTCATTGAACAACGCGTGCCTCAAAAATCATTCATTAGGCCCATCAGTTCCTCGTGGGAGACGAGTTGAACAACGCGTGCCTCAATAACAATCATTTGGTGTATGTGTGTGCAATATTTAATATTATGTGCTTTGTGAATAAATTTACATCTACATTTACTCATATGTGGTTATACACTTTATTTTATAATTGATTCAATAAACACGTTTAAATGTTTTCATAGGATTCACTCGCCAACTTTTTGTTGACCCAAAAACCTATTTTTACACATGATACAGGTGGACAAGATGAAGCAAGGAACATGTAGGAAATTGCCTTAGAAGAAAAATAATGAAGTCTTGAAAGATGTATAGAACATGTTGTACTTGTATTATTTGATTGTATGATCTCCTTTTAAAAGAAATAATAAATATGAAACTTTATAATAAATGTCATGAGCTTTGATGAAAACCCAATCATGCCCCGACTACCATTTCCGCTGCGGGTCGGGGTGTGACAGATTGGTATCAGAGCTTTTGACTATAGGGATATAGGATAGGTTATTAGACCCTTAGAGCCTATACTATAGTTGATTAGATTTTAATTGTTTATGTGGTTACATGCAAACTCATGATGTTTATTTGTTTCGTATTTATTACACACTCAAATGCATGCAAACACTTCCACTATCATATTTGGTGATACATAATGAATTATACTTATAGTCAAACATACATGCTTACATATACATTCATCACACATATTTCAATGTTCACATATTCAAATCATCTTCATATTTCCTTTATTCAAGATTTTTTCGCATTTTTCGTTTTTCAATTTCATCAAAGTGAGTTCTACGACGGGCATGTAGTAACTGTAAGGGTACAAGTACCGGTAGTCGGAACGTCCTGTCTAGGTTGGCATTCGTATAAATCCAATATAACGGACCAGTTTGCCTACCTAGGGACTAACGATGAGAGTACGAAGGACCTATGAGGCTAAAGCATGCCACACCAAACGTCGTTCGAACTAACCCCACTTTGAGGTATCACCGTGTCCACACCTGGATGCACTCCGAACTTCATACGTTACATACATATTTCTCGATTTTCTCCGGGTTTTAGTGTACGTAACCAGGCTAACACATGCGAACCATATGAAAAACCCGGTAATCATGGGGGCCCACATGATTACGAAGGTGAAGTATGGCGGCATGCAAAGCCCAATTACGAGCAAAGCCCAAGACATCCTATGGATGTAGTAGATTTATTATTCTATATTTATTTTCATTCCTAAATACGACACATGACACCTAAAACGTCAAACTCATACTCTCGATACGTATTCCTTGTAGATGTCTTCTAGTCTTTCTCATAGAAAAATGAAATCAGGAAAATCCCACGAGCGCATGGCTGCCCAAATCGCTCAACAAATGGCGGCCGTAATACCCAACATCGTAGTTCAAGTTCAACAAGCCCTTACCGCTAATCCCGACAACCCAATCAATCAAGAAGATCAAAATGTTATCAACCCTCCCCCAAATACCACTAAATGCACCTTCAAGCATTTCAAATCCTGCAACTTTGGAAGCAGCCATGGAGTTAGCTACAGAGCTCACCGAAAACCGCATACGGAATAAAGATTTCAAGGAGGAGAAGAAGAAGGATAAAGCATCAACTGAAACATCAAACTCCACCCAAACCGAATCCCCTTCTCAACCCATTTCTAAGAGAAAACGAGATGGGCAAATTTTCGCTGTCACCCAACGCAATCAACCAGCTTCACAAGTTGTACCCCTCCAAGCTATCCCAATCACTCAAGTAGAACCCAACTCAATTTACCCAAATAAGAAACCTTACATTGGACCTCACCCTTAATGCAACACCTGTTTCTATCACCATCCATCTACCTTACCTTGTCGACTATGTGCGAATTGTGGACGCTATGGTCATTTGAGCAAGGTTTGCCGCACCTTTCAAAACCAAACCTCACCCCCTACTCCAAGCATGATCCAAACATATCAACAACCCCAATACCCCATGTTCCCATATGTTCGAGCTTGTTTCAATTGTGGCGACCCTACCCATTTTAGAAACACGTGCCCTCGATTGGTTAACATCATAAACGCCCAAGCTCAAGCAAACCCAGTTAACCAAGCAAATCAAGCAAACCCAGCTCCACCGCCAGCAAGAGGAAGAGTTTACAACATCAACGTTAATCCTGTTGAAGATAATAACGGCCCAAACGAACCACCCAACTAGTTTTCTTCACCAAAAATCAAGATTCAACTCCAACCGCTTAGTTTTTATGTTTTCTTTATGTTATCTCAATCTTCACGTATCTCAATTATAAATTGGAAATTATCCAAGAATCTTAATGCGAATTACTATTTCAGTTCTGTTTTATACTCATTGATTTAATATTCATATCATCGTACATCTCGACGTATCTCAATCTCATCATTTAAAGAAGTTGGGTTGTGTCTCACTTTTACCTAGACTAACCCCTTCGTCATAACAAACGAGAGAGGTACTATCATCATTCAATCATGTATACCTTCAGATTTGAGACTCAAGTTTTGGTTGTTGTGCTTGTTTATGTTTTAGAGTCACATAGAACTAATCATAATTTACTGATAAAGCCAATGAAAATTTGACAAGAATATGGTGGATACGCCGCTGGTACTTCCTATATATAAGTATTCTTGCCAAAGGATCAGAAGCATTGTCAGGCGGTTATGAGAAGTTCCATGTAGGATTTAGTAATGTCATGGTTGAAGTTTGTTTTATACTCACTGATTTTAGCATTCATACCATCATACATCTCAACGTATTTCAATCTCATCATTCAAAGAAGTTGGGTTGTGTCTCACTTCTACATAGACTAACCTCTTCATCATAACAAACGAGAGAGGTACTGTCATCATTCAAACATGTATACTTTCAGAATTAAGACTCAAGCTTTGGTGGTTGTGTTTGTTTATGTTCTAAAGTCACATAGAACTAATCATAACTTACTGATAAAGCCAATGAAAATTTGACAAGAATATGGTGGATACGCCACTGGTACTTCCTACATATAAGTATTCTTGCCAAAGGATCAGAGGCATTGTCAGGCGGTTATGAGAGGTTCCATGTAGGTTTTAGTGGTAGAAGTTTTGTTTTAGGGTATAACCTTATCTTTCCAAACGTATCAAAACTCTTGTGCATGAGATCATACCTAGTCAATCAACTCTGTTTATCAATATTCTTTATCTTAGGCATCAAAAAGCGATTCCTGTAGCAGGGTATTCAACCCTTACTAGGAACGTTACCCCCTCAAATAAAATTTAAACTCTTACCCCCTTCTAAGTATGTAATTGTCAAAACCACCCTCCTTTCGAGTCAAACATACCACTACTTAAATTTCGGGACGAAATTTCTAAAAGTAGGGGATACTGTAACATCCGTAAAAAAGGGTTTCCAAAACCCGCCTCGTTTATTAACCGGATAGTCAGTCATAATTTTCGTCGCGTATATATTGTTTATTTTAATTTTAAACGATACATAATTAATAAACATTGTTAGAATTTTAAACCGTAATTAATAAATAATAAAAACAAGAGAATAAAAAAAATAATTGAGGCTGCCGGGTTTCGAACCCGGGTCAGCCGGTTCCAACAATCAAACACTTCACCGCTCCGCCCCTTGACTTCTTTGTTAGAATACTGAAACAGATGATATTTAAACTAAGATTCGAAATCAAAATCCGGACTTCAGCGCGGCAGAACTCACAATCACCGGAAAATCCGGCAATCCGCGAGTTCAGCCATTATTCCTTTTGACTATAACGCTATAACCGTCGACGACATCGATTATAACCGATGTCTAGCCCCAATTTCAGTCATAACCACCGAGTTAACCGAAATCAAATCTCACCATAGCATCCTATAAATACATGGCTAATTTCCTCAATCCAACTCGTTCAATCTCTCAAACTCTCTCTTAAACTCTCGCTAAAACACTCTGAAGCAGTCGCCGCAAGTTGCCGGAATTTATCTGCGTTCGCCGGAATTCTCAGATACTTGCCGGAAAACCGAAGAATCTATCCCATGTTGCCTTACCATATAAATAGGACATCTAGAGCTCGGACCGAAATCACCCACACTCACCTTAAACTCCCTGTAGAGTCTCAGTCGCAAGAAATACATCGCCGGAATTTGGTGCACTCGCCGGAGATTTTCACCGGAAAACCGGGATTTTACTTCTAGTTGGTATATTCCTTTAACTTCTCTATCTATCATTCTGTATGTTACGAATCTTTGAACAATCACCCAGAATCGTCTAAAAATCGATGTCAGGCGGGGTATGTACTGGGCTTCGGGTTTAATGAAGAAGATGAACTGAAATCAGTAGTTAAATGTATTTGAAATCGGAAATTATACCGGGTTAGACACACAGTCCAGTGGTGGACTGTGTGCATATTTAAATCATGGTCCCGGGTTCGACTCTGTCCTTGTTCCGATTCGTCACAATATTCAAACCTTTTTATAAAACCCAAATACGGAACTTGACAGTAAGTATATAAGAGAAATAAAAATCATAATATAAACGGGTTAGTCACCCAGCCCAGTTGGTAGGGCTGGGTGCGTTGCAAGACCAAGGTCTCGAGTTCGAAACACATACTGCGCACCGGTTCGATCAGTTAAAACCCTTTTTAAATAAATTAATTTCTGAATTAATCTAATTAATATATAAATATAATTAAAAACAGACTTATTTCAGGTTAGACACGTAGCTCAGTTGGTAGAGCTGCGTGCACGCGTACGGGAGGTCACGAGTTCGAACCTCACTCAGCGCACATAATAAACACAATCAGACCGGTCAACGGTCAAAGTCAACGGTCAACATTTTTTTTATATTTATTTAATCAGAAAATTATTTAAAAATACTTAAAAAATAATATTTTTAAAGTTAGAAAATATCCTTAAACTCACAAAAATAAATATAGAAATCCTATTAAGGTTATGAATTAAAATTATTAATCTCAAATAAAATCCATTTATTTACCGAACCATTATGTTATTATTTAGGTTTGTTTCTATTGTGGTTAAATCCAAATTCGTGCGCATTCATTATCAATCCAAGAAAACACAACCACTATGAGTGAATTCTTACAAATTCTCCTTTTTATTCATGTTTTGGGGTGTATCATGTGTCGCTTAAATTAATTCGCTTATTCAAACTCGTGCTATACCATTATATGATCTAAACTTAGAATGTAAATATTGTTTGTTGTGATGTGTTACATATTGTCAAGTTGTGTGCAAATTATTCATTAGGCTCATCAGTTCCTCGTGGGAGACGAGTTGAACAACGCGTGCCTCAAAAACATTCATTAGGCCCATCAGTTCGTTGAACAACGCGTGCCTCAAAAATCATTCATTAGGCCCATCAGTTCCTCGTGGGAGACGAGTTGAACAACGCGTGCCTCAAAAACAATCATTTGGTGTATGTGTGTGCAATATTTAATATTATGTGCTTTGTGAATAAATTTACATCTACATTTACTCATATGTGGTTATGCACTTTATTTTATAATTGATTCAATAAACACGTTTAAATGTTTTCATAGGATTCACTCGTCAACTTTTTGTTGACCCAAAAACCTATTTTTACATATGATACAGGTGGACAGGATGAAGCAAGGAACATGTAGGAAATTGCCTTAGAAGAAAAATAATGAAGTCTTGAAAGATGTATAGAACATGTTGTACTTGTATGATTTGATTGTATGATCTCCTTTTAAAAGAAATAATAAATATGAAACTTTATAATAAATGTCATGAGCTTTGATGAAAACCCAATCATGCCCCGACTACCATTTCCGCTGCGGGTCGGGGTGTGACAAAGAGTTACTAATAATTTATTAGATGCAGATATTAATAATATTATTAAAAGATTGAAAGAGAAAATATCATATGACATCAATTGAAGTTATTTATTAATCTAAGATAAAAATAAGGATAAAGATAAATGATATCTATATCTTAGTTATTAATATTAAAAGAAATATATTAATATTAATCAAATATAAATAAAATTTATGATGTTGAATGAGACAATGCCATGTGTTATTATTTGGAGTCTTTTATTAGACTATGGGGTATGAGGCGGGGGTTGGGGCGTGAGTTGGGTACAAACGCCCACTTCACCATCCCGGGTGGCCTTGAGTTTTGGCGTGGCCCCTTGGGCAGGGGATTTAGGTCGGGCGTTGGGCGGGGCTAGCGGGCCGAGGTGGCAGTTCCTTAATGGCTGGCTGGCTGGCTAGGCTAGGCGGTTGATTTGAAATTTAAATAATAAGGTTATGGGGTATGGGGCGGGGGTTTGGGCGTGGGTTGGGAGGAAACGCCCATGTGACCACCCCGGGTGGGCTTGGGTTTGGGCGTGACTCTTTTGGTGTGGGTTTCAGCCCGGCCGTTGGGCAGGGCTACCCATCTGAGCTGGTGGATGGATATTGGGTACACCCTACCCTATATTATCAATTAATTTAAAAAAAAGAAAAAATAAAAGGAATTTGGCCAAACCACCCGAAACTCAAGCCCCACCATACCTTTAATTTTTTGGGTCTTGCCAGTGGAGCTCACCCAGCCCACGTGTCAACCCATGCCCCAAATCTCCACCCAACCATACCCAACAGTCTAACCGTTTGGCCAAGCCAAACGGTTGTCCCAAGCGGTTTATAAAACTTCACCGCCTGCCCACATCGCTACTCCACACCACCCCACCAAACGGCTGTCCCAGCTGGGGAGATTAGTCACAACAACCGGGTGGCGGTGGCCAACATAGAGTTTCATGGCAAGGAGCGGAAGCCGTTCGACAAGTTGGCCCTCTTTGAAACCTACCTAACGCTCTAGGGTTTTTTTTACGCTTGTAGGATTATGTAATTTAGGAAGTTTTAATATTAATTTTAGGTTTGTTTTAATTAGATGTTTTTATTTTAATAAAAAAATTGAAAAAAAAACAAATATCCAGGTGGCCTAGCCACGTGGGCTAGCCACGCCCCACCATACCCATCGATAGTCCAACTGACCGGGAGTGCCCCATCTATTCCACGTGTCGGGCCATGTCCCAAACTCCCGTCCCACCATACCCCACAGCTTTATTAGTTAGATTAGATAAGTAAGGCCACATAAGTGTTTAGAGAATTAAAGGGAAGCAAAGTCTATACAACATTTTATAGAATTAAAGGGAAGCAAAGTCCATACAACATCTCAGACCATGGTTGTATATTCAACATCAAATCAACAATTGCGATTTCAATAGGTAAACATGGGGAGTTGCTTTCAAATCGACAATTGATCGAGAAATAATGAACATTTTATGAGAGGCCCTTCTCGCCCACCCAACATTTTACCTACATGGTGCTATGAAAGAGATTAAATCGTTCAAATACAAGCCACTTGATCGGTTTGAGATATATATGGTTTGGTCTTGCTGACTAGACCTTGGCCCTTGAACTACCTGAAAACCAAACAAGTTGTTTAATCTGTTTTATTTATTTGAAAAGTAATAAAAAAGACGGTTAATACCACAAAACCCAACATCTTAGTAGCAAAAAATCGACAAGTGCAGCAAAAAAAAGGTTATTATACTACTTAATTAATAGTTTTGGGTGCAAATTTAAATAAAACAGTTTTGATCGACCTGTTGTGCTGGAAAAATTAAAGAAACTAAATTTAGAAAAGAGTTAATTTCGATTTGACTTCCTAAGGTTTATCCATTTTAACAATCTGAGTACGAATTCTCATTTTTTTTTCCAAATCATGACCTAAGGTTTATAATTGTTAACTATTTGACTCTTTAAAACTAACTCCGCTCAACTTTTACGTAAGTTCTTAAGGGTATAATCTCACAAAACACTATAAGAATGATTTACACGTATTGGCCCAAATTAATTATAATAGTTTAACCACTTTACAAATATTGGCCCAAATTAAGTCTAATGATTATTATAGCTCATATAAAATGAATTTTATTTATCAAACACATCAAAATTTAATGAACAATTTAATTAATTTAATTAATGGACTACTATACTCTCAATAACTAACGTGAAAGTTGGACAAAGTTAGTTACAAAGAGTCAAATAGTTAACATTCGTAAACCTTAGGCCATAATTTAAGAAAAAATAAAATTAACACTCATTAAAATGGTAAACGTCAGGGATTCAATAGAAATTAATTCTTTAGAAAATAATAGTGTTGGAATTGGAATCCGATTAAAAAACCAAAAATCTCGACAATGACGGGATTAATATAGGATTAAAAATCTTAAATCTAGGCGGTGATTGAACTGGAATAGGATTAAAAAAAAACCAAAAATATCGGTGGTGATTGCTATAAAAGAGCATAACAAGATCTCTACTCCATACCCGTGAGTTGAAGTTCTAATATAAGATGGAAACAACAAAGATGTTGGAGCAATACCATGAGATAATGAAAAGGTTAGATAGCCATGATGAAACCATGAAGTCTATACAAATCAGCATTCGCGAGTTGTTGGAGGGAGTCAAGTTTCTCGTCAGTAAAACCGACAAGGAAGAGACATCAGATGATGATTCCTTTGTGTTCATGAGTCCGGAGACGGATACAGCAAATCTGAACAACAGTGAAGGTGAGGGACCTTTGACACCACCACCGCCTCGAAACCAGGTTTATGGAACACACGAGGGTGTCGAGCCAATGCCTATTATAGAATTGGTTTCTGCCCTTGATGATGCATCACATTACCAGCAGCATGTAACTAAGGTTGGAGATCAACCGCTCCTTAGAAACGTTGAGGCGACCAAACGATTCATCCGCTCAAGTCGAAAGAATCCTCTTGGAGTTTGCTAGAGTAAGTTAAGGGAACACAGTTGTCTAGATAGATTAGCACGTTTATTTTATAAATTGTTCCTGAAGTATGGTTGACGTTTGAAACTAATAATCAATTTATGATGATGCCATGGTTCCTCTTGGAGTTTGCTAGAGTTAGTTAGGGGAACACAGTTGTGTAGTTTTTTATTCACGGGGGAAATAAAAAGATATGCATATAGCGAGACAAAAGCTACTTGTTTCCCTTTACATGTTTCACCTAACGGGAAAATCACCATAATAGACATTTTGACCAATATAATTATAAAAATAGTCTTGGCTTTTTAAATTATCAATATAGCATTGACTTTCTATCTCCTGCGCCATATGCCGCAGCACATTACTCTCATGCGCCAAAATCTTCACTTCCTGCGCCGCGCCATAATCTCCTGCGCTGCGCCATTCTCGCGAGTGCCACCATTTTTCCTGCGCCAAAACGACACGTGTCTGTCTATGGTTAAGTGGTAATTTACCAATTTTCAAGGCTATTTTGGAAATTTTTAAAGTCAACATGGCCATTTTGATGATTTTCCCTTCACCTAACCCTACCCTATGCGGAACATGACAAAGTCCTTTTTGGCAATGGGTATACCCAAAACCCAAAGTATTTGGAACGGGTATACCCAATACTCAAGGGTATTGGGACATGTATGGGGATGCGAATTTTTTTTGCGGGTATGAGATTGGATGATACCCAACCTGATTACCCGAAACTATACCCATACCCGAAAACTTTTAAGTTTTATATTTATCTTCTTTTAACTATAGTTTTGTAATTTTTCATTCTTGTAGCTTTAGTTTTTGAAAAATTAACTTTTCACTTTAAATATAGAGTAAACTGCCATTTTGGTCCATGTAATTTGGTCAATTTTGCCACTTTAGTTCAAATCTCAAAGTTTTCGTATCTGGGTCCCTGTGGTTTCATTTTTATTGCCATTTTAGTCCAAAAGTGAAATCAGCTCAGATTTCTAAAAAAACTGGTTTTTTGTCTTTTTTCTCAGGGGCAAAATAGTCATTTCATAATTTATTATAACAAATTATTAATTAAAATAATTAAATTAATTAATCCCTTTACCTATCTCATCCTCAAAACCCAAACCCTAATTCAATCTTTCTACAAACTCCTCCAACCATTATCTTCTCCATCACCACCTCCACCACCATCAATCTCCACCACCGCCACCATCTATATCCACCTCCAACACTGCTCAATGTCACACCTAGGTTCGATTACTACTAGTTACTAATGGAGATTTGTGTGTTTATTGTTTAGTTTTTGTTGTGATTTTGATTCAGGTGCCTGTTGAGAATAGAAAATCACGAGCAGACTCGTCGGAGCTACGCCGATAAGGTGAAGAAATCGCTCGTCGGCGCTCAATCGGAGCAAAATTTCACCGGAAATGAACCTTTACAGTCGTAACCGCACCATAACCACCCACATCTCAACTAGAATCGGAGTATTATAAGCTAGGGTTTCGGATGGTTGGAGATGGTGGTGGTTCGGTGCAGGGGGCTGGAGATGGTGGTGATACTATGGGGTTAAGTGGGGTTCAGTAGTGGTGGGCGGTGGTGGTTTGGTAGGGCAGCGGTGGTGCAGGGGGGGTTGGAGACAGTGGTGGTTTGGTAGGGTTAGGGATGTGAGGTGGTGCAGGCTGGTTGATGAAGGTTGAAGATGAGGAAACATGGAATTAGGTTTTCTCATGTTATAAAGGGGGAGATGAAGATATTATTTGTGGGCTTAAGGGCCAGGTTTTAATAATTAAGTTTTATTAATTTTAATTGATAATCATTGATAATAAAATATAAATGACAAAATTACCCCTGTAGAAAAGGACAAAAGTTGAGGGTTTAATTAGAGGAATATAACATGATTTCACTTTTGGACCAAAATGGCAAAAAAAATGAAACCACAGGGACCCACATACAAAAAATTGAGATTTGGACTAAAGTAGCAAAACTGACCAAACCCCAGGGACCAAAATAACAGTTTACTCAAATATATATTTTGATGGCATTATTTATATTTATATGTTATGAAATATAAACAAAAACTATAATATATTACATTTTTAAATATATCAAATATTATTACAATGATGATGATACATATATTATTTGTAGGTCCGTTGTACGGATCGTTCAGGCACTAATCTGACAAATCTAAAGTGCACGTGCGGAATCCGTTTGCTTAGTCGACATTGAATACACTCATTTGTTTCTATTTAATCACCGTTTCATTAATATTCAACGTTACAGATCCTGGAAACACTTGGACAGAGCTTCGCCTCTGTCGTGACAAAATCTCTGAATGTTACAAATGAAATGACAAGTCTCCTATTTATAGTTTTACAAGTTCGCTGGTGTGATGCAAGTTCGGGCGAACTTGCATGGACAAGTTCGGCCGAACTTGTCTTCAACACTACAATCTCAAGCGAACTTGACCCTATATATACATAAACTTCGACATTTCGCTCCTAAATACAGACTCGATATTATACGATGACGTAGGCAACAGATATATGCATCAATAGACTCCCCCTTGGATGTTGGCGTACTCATCATTCTTCAAATAAGTTCCTGAGTCTTTAATGTTCTCTTGATCTTTATTTCTTGAATAACCTTATCATCCATGCTCCCCCTTACTTTAAGCTTTCTGTTATCTTCAATCAACATGTTTATCTAGCTCCCCCTCAAATGATGCTCTGAATCTCTAAGATTTGACGATTAAGAACAATCACACGTATCCACAAACAGTCTCGTTGGTCCGGCTCACATTCAACATTATTAGGTTTCCATGAAAGATATGAGAAAAAAGATCTTTTTGGATTTTTAATATTGAATGCAGAAATATAAACATACTAAAATGTAATATTTAAAATTTGTTGTGAGAAAACGTGCTAGAGGATCATATCAGTTTTTGACACATATCACCAGTACCGTTGACCTTTTAATGACTTTAAGTTTTAAACTTGTTTACCTAGATTGTCGATATGTTTGTCCACTTAAACTTTAACACATTTCTCAATTGTTCCAAGATATGTTAGTTAGAATTATGAAACTTGACTTAGCTGCGGTTCCCACTTCTTGAATATACTCCCGTATCAAGATTCCCTAGATTTCATCTTACAGGTGAATATAGCGTAATTGATATCTGTATCTGGGTTGTGCAAGACCTTGAGAGCTCAGGTTAGTACTACCGTACAGACGAAGAGATGAAGGCTCGACTTTGAGGTGTGTTCCAATTAAGGAATCTTTTAATCACTGCAATTAATTAGATCTTTCGATACTTTTCAAGTTTGCATGCAGTTTGGGGTTTATAGCAAAAGTATTATAGAAGTTCTAGACTATTGCTTCCGCAAAATCAGAAGAACTTGTATAATATCCCATATATCAACTATCTATAAAGACCTCGTATCTCAGAATCAGGCAATCTCTCAAACAAAATTTTGGAGTCTAAGTCCATATATCCAAGATGTGTTAATCCACAAGATTAAGCAGTTGAAAAATTTAGTTTATATCCCGGAAACAATTTACTGAACGTATAAAGCCTATCGACACATCCACAGTAAGACTCGTTTATCACTTTTAAACTTTACAAATCCTTAGCATACTGTGAAAGTCCACTGATGTACTATCATTTCCTTTATTCGCACAAGTAAGCTCATTTTTCATTTTTCAATGTTTTGATATTTTAAGATTTTCTATTGTTTTTGGCCTTTTCAATAATTTTATCTATCTAAAATGATTTCGAAACGTTTTTACAATTTTTAAAATTTTTTCTCCCCCTAAAATTGAAAACATCTTATTAAAATCGAAAATAAGAATATTCCATTTTAACCATTTAACGACTTTTATGAATGTGAACGCGAGACTACCATTTTGTTTGTGTGGAATATCACTCTTGTCTCTTGTCTCTCTGTATGAACAACCACTGCTTCTGAAATGACCTTTGGCTTGAAGCTTGGTTATCCTGCACATTTAAACAAACTTTAATCAGTTTTGAATTGGAACCCAATCCATTCTAGATTTAGGTTTACCAAAATCATTAACATCTGAAGTAAACAAACATTCACACTATTTTTGATATTCAAACAGTTTGATAGAAACTTTATTTGAAAATTTTACTTTCTTTGATTTTCTAACTGTTTGAATTATCAAAATTTTCTCCACTGCTCTCTCTTTTGTCCTCAGATTTGTTTCTGATGAATTCGTTTTACTTGACTGTGAGTAAAATGATTCATTAGAACTTTTATCTGATTTTTAGACGTATCTGAGGACAAAATCTTTTCCAAATACTCTCTAACTTTTTTCCTCTTTTTTCTCAATCTGTCTTTTTGCCCTGGTGATAACTTGACTTTTTGTTCTTTGGGCTTCTCTATAGTTTTCTCATTTTTCTTCTCTGTTTTCTTCTCCTCTGGTCTTTTCTCCCCCTGAGATTTAACCGATCTTCTTTTCAAATTAGTCGGACAATCCCTGGAAATATGACCTTTGATTTGACATTTATAGCATCTTCTCGTATCAAATCTCTTTTTCAGGCAGTTAACAACAATGTGTCCACCAAATCCACAGTTGTAACACACTCTGTTATCGTACCAATCTCTCCATTCAGACCAAACACCCAAATCAGCACATTGATTTGATGTATAGTAGTCATCTTTCCTGCTTCTTCTGTAAATTGATTTAACTTTGAAGTACTATGCACCACTTATTCTCAAATTTTTGTAAGTTTTTATAATGATTGGATGACTGTACCGATGAGCTTTTATTTTTTGTTTTGAAAATTTTAGAATTTTGTTTTTCATGTTGTTTTTGTTCTCCATTCAGCTTTAAAGGTTTTTGCGTTGAGCATTCACCTTTTTCTGCAGATTGTAGAAGAGTTTCTTGAAATTTTTCTTTTAGTTTCAAAAATATTTCTTTTTTATCATTTTCATCATCGGTATTATCATCACAACCCCCAATTATGACATCGCCATAATTTGTGACATTGTCACTTATTAGAATTTTCTTTTTATTATCATTGATCGGTTTTGGACATATATGTTCTAACTTTAATGAGGAAGTCACAAATCCTTTCAATAATTTTGCTGAATTAGCAGCTTTATTTATAACAATCTCAACTTCTTTTTCAAGTTGAGCTATTTTCTCAATATGAGAATTTATTTGATTTTCTATATTTAATTTTTCAAAACAATTTTATCATTTTTAAACATTTTTATTTCATTTTGAAAATCTTACTATTTGTAATTTTTCATTTTCTAAAAATTTATTTTGTTTTCAAAATTCTTTTCTTTTTCTTTTAATTTTTATTTTCTAATGTCAAACTCTCAATCTCATTCAAGAGTTTGGCATTATCTGCCTGATAATTGTCTACATCATAGACCGGGCAGACTGGTTTAGAACTAGAAGACTCATTTGTGGATATACTTGAAACTAGAGCTTCACAGTTCTTAACCACTACACTCTCTTGAAACTTATTCTTCAGATATGTCCATAATTCTTTCACAGTCTTGTATTCTGGTAAAAGTATCAGGATGTCTTCCTTAACCGATTGCTGGATAAGATTAATCATTTTCTTTTCAGCAAAATAATCATCTTTCTGCTGAGTAGAATATTTGCACTTCTCTAGAATTTTCTGATTCTCATCTCTAGGAACGACATAACCTGTCTCAATCGCGACCCAACTGCGGAAATGCATATCTTGGACCCAGCTCTCAAATTTTCCTTTCCAAACTTCATACTCATCAAAATTTATCAACATTGACGGCTTCACGGACCCCATTTCATTTTCCAAACTACTATGTCGTTCAAAACACTTGAAAAAATGATTAGCAAACAAACAATTTTAGTAAAATTTGACCTTTTAATCGACAATTTTAACGTCTCGGTTTGCTAAAAACGATTAAAATTTTTCGGAAAACTGTTTTTACCAGATTAGAGCTTTAAACTCGTCTCGTCGATACGATTCTAACGATATATAATGTCTGAGACGTTTTTCAGGATTTTTTTTGGAAATCTTGGACAAGTTCGGGCGAACTTGTCACAGACTTAACAAGTTCGAGCGAACTTGTGTTGAGATGTTATGGAAAATAGCAAGTTCGAGCGAACTTATGTGAATTTTCAAGAGATAGCAAGTTCGGGCGAACTTGTATAGACTTTCAACAAATTTTTATCAAGTTCGGGCGAACTTGACTAAAAATGATGAAAAAACAGTCAAGTTTGAGTGAACTTGAGTAAAAACCTTGAAAAATCAGTCAAGTTCGGGCAAACTTGATGAAAAATTTGAGTTTTTCAGTCAAGTTCAAGCGAACTTGACTTTAAGTTCGAGCGAAGTTGTGATTTCAAACATGGTTTTTTTAATTTTTCGGTATAAATTCGTTTGTTTTAAGCTCTGATCTTTTCAAGGGTTTATTTATTATGGATTTTACGTATTATACTTGAAAATCAGTCCATTTTATCCATGAATTGTCCAAGAAAAGTTAAAAAAGAAGAAATGAGTAGAAGATGAGATGTTCTATGTCCAATGTCTTCAAATTAGGCCAATCCTGCTCTGATACCATTTGTAGGTCCGTTGTACGGATCGTTCGGGCACTAATCTGACAAACCTAAAGTAAACGTGCGGAATCCGTTTACTTAGGCGACATTGAATACACTCATTTGTTTCTATTTAATCACCGTTTCATTAATATTCAATATTACAAATCCTGGAAACACTTGGACAGAGCTTCGCCTCTATCATGACAAAATCTCTGAATGTTACAAATGAAATGACAAGTCTCCTATTTATAGTTTTACAAGTTCACTGGTGTGATGCAAGTTTGGGCGAACTTGCATAGATAAGTTCGGCCGAACTTGTCTTCAACACTACAATCTCAAGCGAACTTGACCCTCTATATACATAAACTTCGACTTTCGCTCTTAAATACAGAATCGATATTATACGATGACTTAGGCAACAAACATATGCATCAACACATATATAATTTATCGTAATTTAATATATTATATAGATTTTAAAAACATAAAATTATAAAGGAAAGTTGTAAATAGATATACATGAAAATCCCACCGGGTTACGGGTATGCCCGATACCCGACGGCTAATGGGCCAGATTTGGGACAAGATTTTACAACCGGATATGAGTATGAGATCACCCATACCTGACCCATTGCCATCCTTAAACATCACAAAGTCCTTTTTGCAATGGTAATACCTTACATGTATCTCGTATTAGAACTGCTTCAATTTCACGAAATATTCATTTATGTATGTTCTTGTGATTCCAAATATATGAAAGAAGCTACCAATTGAGATTATCCGGTTAATGTTTTGTTTTCTCTCCATTTTTTTTGGTTATTCATGATTCAGTGACCAAATTATTTTTAGTTTCAAACTACAATTTCGAAGAATCGGGCATCTTTCGAGATTTGGCATAGAGACATAGACATGCGAATTTGATGTAATTTCGTTATTTGAACAAGACAGAAGTTTAAATGTTACTTCCATATTGCCTAAACCTAATATTTGCTCGTCATGTCAAATTTGAAAACATTGTTTTTCTTCTAATACAAATGAAAAACGACTAGTTGTATTTTTATTGCCCGTCATGCTACATTTGATAAATCATGTTTTACTTTCAAAGATCAAAATTAAACTTCCAATCACATCAAGTTTTTCTTTGACTCAACATACTGTGACAGAAAAACCATGTACATCAATGAGTTGAGTTATTCTACAAAGGAGTATAAAAATAAGAAGTGTAAAAGGAACCATAGAGTGACAAGCGTCCATAATCTTGTCTATAAGAGAAAAAGAACATGCACATGAAAAACCCCAAAAACCTGAACACCCCACCCTCACCCTCACCCCCACCCAACCACCACCCAAAATTAAACCCACCCCCCAACCCAAGCTAAATGCTAAAAACTAAATTCCCCCAAAAACCAAAATAAAACCTAACCCCCACACCCAAAAAACCTAAAAAAAACACTTACCCTTCTTATAATTAGAGTTCTTTGTATTTGATCCTTTATCGTACATTAATATCTAATGGACCTTGCAAAGTTTGTTTTAACCATGATGGGCCTTCTCATCATATGCCATTTGAGGCCCAAGCTTCCCAACATATATAACTGGCAAAGCTGGTTGTTTTTCAACAGGCCCCATCCGTAACGCTACAAGCGCTTCATACTCGGCTCCAACAAATTCAACCCATTCAGTGGTAACATGCTCCCAATAACATGCTCCCAAGTCGGTACTTTTAAACCCAAACACCGGGCTTATCTTTCTACTTTGTAGTTCTCCGGCCTACATTATCGTATTTTCTCATCAAAAGATCCTTGAAGTTTTGAAACAATATCTCGAGGTCCATCTTGGCCACAAGATATTGTATGAAGAAATCCAAGCCTAACATCAAATTACACCTGGTATCTTGATCCACGACCATCTCCTTCAAACATCGTTGCCTCTTAGTGGGAGGTATGTACAAGATACATATCTGATGGTTCCATTGATGGCCTGAAAACCAACCTTGTTACTCAAAGGTTAAAAAAATACTGGGTTTTGAATACTCTCACATGTTTAGCGCAGTTGTTAAAGCCTCCACGGTCCATATTGTGCTATCTATAGCCGTCACAAAGAAATGGCTTCTTTATCAATTAGACGTTAAAAATTTTTTTTTTAATTTTTAAAATCGGGCATATTATTGAAACGCTCTTCATGGAACAACCTCCAGGTATTACTAATGCGGTAATCCCAAATTACCTAACCATGTTTGTCATCTAACAAAGGCACTATGGTCTTTAACATGCCCCTCGAGCATGGTTTAAGCAATTAAGTGCTTTTCTTCTTACTAAGGTCTTGCTTGCAGTCAAGCAATACATAACTCTTTGTGTTTCACAAAGGAACCTGCATTCTTTACATGCTTCGGTATGTGGATGACATAATATTAACATGAATCATGATCCGACTACTCAGAGATTCACTAAGATTGATTGATAAACTTCACCTTGCATTTTCCGCTCAGTTTTATGGGTCTTAAAGTCACTTACACTTAGGAGTGCTAAACGAATTGTGTTCACGGGTTGGTGGGTCTAACCCGACCTGAACCCGAAAGTTTTACACGAACCTGGACTAAGTCCGAAAATCATGTAAGAGACATGAACTGGGAAACAACACGAATATTTGCAGGTTGACCCACAAACAACCCTTTTAACCCAAATAATTTTAAATCCTATTTTCTATGCCTATTAATATTTTCAAATATATTTTGTACAACGAAAAATACAAATCTATATATGATAAAATAACATTTTAATTATAAAATCTTACCTCATTTTCTCTTTTAATACAATATTTTTCATAAAATACCCAACCAATTTGACTCATTACATACAAACAAATTTTGAAAAAAAAATAATAATATAAATGGATTCGACACGAACTCGACCCGGTTAGCTAAATGGTTCACGGTTCACCCTGAAAATTTTTGTGCGAAAATTTCGAGCCGAAATTTTTGTGCGGAAATGTCTGTTTTGTGTCTAAAATCGAGTGGTTTTGCGTCTGTCTTAGGGAAATCGAGTGTTCATCCTTCTAACCTTAGGTTACTGATCAACCTAGCATCGGAGAGGTCTTTGAGTGAGTGAGTCTCTATGAACTCAGAACGGACCGTGTGAACCAAGTATGGTTCACGCGAGCCAGTCCAGATCGCACAAGTGACTGTTCTTGCGTCTCGGTGCGTTCGGGACTGAGATTCCGTCTGAAACGGATATATTTTCGAGTCCATTTCGTGACGATTTCGACAGTGCTTCATCCCACTGAGTAGTGAACGAAACGTTAACCGGTTGTTGTCCGTTTTTGTGTAAAAATTGATTTAGAAAAATAGTTTTGTTAAGATAAACACTTTGTGAGCTCGAAACAACACGGTTTTAGATCTGAGAAGCCAAGGCTTAACTCAAACATGCTCAGTTAAGTGTAGATCTTAGTTAAAATCAGAAGGTTTTCAAGAAAAAAATGAAGGTTTTCGTAAACAGAGAAGTTTAGATGAAATCGGAGATAAACTCATGCAAAATCGTTGTAGAAATCGTTGTGATTCTCGTGAAAAACGTAGTCTTCTTACTTGAAACAGAGAAAACGAGCTAGAGAGCGTTTTGGTGTGGAATGGCAGCAAGTTGGAGTGAATTGTGAAGTGTTGTATTTATAGGCGGAGAGGAGTGGAGGTGATCTGATGAAATTTTCGCACGAAAATGGCTCATTTTCGTGCCAAAAGTGTCATTTTCGTGCCAAAAAGGCCATTTTCGCATGAAAAATCACATTTTTACAAAAAACTGGAAATTTTCGCACGAAACTGAAAATTTTCGCACGAAAATGTTGATTTTCACACGAAATTTTCGTTAAATGTTGTAGTGTGGTGATAAGCGTTGTGCAAATAAACAAATAAATAAATTATTAAAAATAAAAAAGTGCGATAGAGCGAGCGAGAGCGTTACGAGTATTATGGGGTTTACTGCGTTTTAAATAAGCGATATAAAAATAAATTAAAAGTAGATTAACCATTATATATTTCGAATCTCAGATTATAACGGTTACAAAAAGGATGATAACGATCGTACGAAACAACCGAGAAAAAGTCGGGTTGTTACAGTCACCTCTACTTTCGGAAATTTCGTCCCGAAATTTAAGTAGTAGAAGTAACAACGAGATGTGGATATTTAGCTTTCATATCAATTTTGAGTTCCCAAATGAACTCGGCGCCGCGTTTGCCTTCCCACCTGACTTTCACAATGGGAATTCGACTGCATCGGAGCTTCTTAGTTTCTCGGTCCATGATTTCTACTGGCTTTTCCACGAGTTGCAGTCTCATTTATTTGCAAATCTTCATGTGGCACATGAAGATTTCCTTCAGCTAAACACTTTTTGAGGTTTGGGACGTGGAAAGTCGGATGTACATTGCTGAGTTATTTCGGTAATTCGAGTCGGTAGGCCACTTTGCTAATTCTTTCAGAATCTTAAAGGGACGCTAGTTTCCCTTTCTTTCCAAATCGGATCACTCCTTTCCAAGGTGAAACCTTTAAGAGTACGTGATCTCTAACTTCGGATTGTAGGGGCTTGCAGCGTTTATCGACATAACTCTTTTGACGACTACGAGCTTTCAGAAGATTGTCTAATTTGGAGAATTTTGTCTGTCGCCTCTTGAATTAACTCGGGACCGGTGATATGTGCTTCTCCGATCTCGTGCCAAACAATAGGCGATCGACATTTTCTACCGTATAGTGCCTCAAATGGTGACATTTGAATACTAGTATGATAACTGTTATTATACGAGAATTCTATTAAAGGTAAATGCGAATCCTAATTGCCACCAAAATCTATAACACACGATCAAAGCATGTCTTCAAGGGTGCGAATCGTAAGTTCAGTCTGACCTTCGGTCTAGGGATGGAACACGGTACTGAGATTAAGAGTCGTACCGAGTGCGGAATGAAAAGTTTCCCAGAGACGTGAAGTAAAGCGGCCGTCGCGATCAGAGATGATGTCACGAGGCGTCCCATGTCGACAAATGACTTCGTCGGTGTAGATTCGTGCTAATCGTTCTACCTTAAAGTCTTCTCGTATTGCAATGAAATGAGCAGATTTCGTAAGGCGATCGACGATGCTATCGTGACCAGAGAGGTGCGAGGGAGCTTTGTAACAAAATCCATAGCTATACTTTCCCATTTCCACATCGGCGTATTGGGTTGCTCGAGTAAGCCAGAGGGGCGTGGATGTTCGGCTTTAACTTTTGCATAAGTTAAGCATTTCGAAACATACAGAGCGATATCCTTTTTCGTGCTCGACCACCAATAATTAGAACGGAGGTCCTGGTACATCTTGTCGGTACCGGGGTGAATGGAATATCGAGATTTATGGGCTTCGATCATTAGTAACTCTCGAAGGGTATTGCGACTAGGGATCCAAATGCGATTCAGAAAGTAATAGATCCCGTTAGATTTACTCCCCAACTGGGTTCGGCACCACATTTCATTTCCTCGAACAAGGTATTCTTAATGAAACATGCGTGCTGGGTTTCGCGAATCAGGGTTTCGAGTTTGTTCTGGGCTTGGTCGTCATGAATGCTATACACATAGCATCGTCGACTAAGAGCATCGGCTACGTCGTTTGCTTTGCCGGGATGGTAGCGTATTTCACAATCAAAGTCGTTGAGAAGTTCAACCCATCTGCGTTGGCGCATGTTTAGTTCTTTCTGGTTAAAGATGTGTTGTAAGCTCTTATGGTCGGTGAAGACCGTACACTTTGTACCATAAAGGTAGTGTCGCCATATCTTTAACGCAAAAACAACTGCACCGAGCTTGAGATTGTGGGTAGTGTAGTTCTTCCCGTTGATTTCGAGTTGTCGAGACGCATACGCGATAACCTTGTCTCCTTGCATGAGAACACAACCGAGACCTAGGTTAGAGGCATCGCAATTAACAACGAAATCGTTGTCTCTATCGGGAAGTGCCATAATGGGAGCGTCGCAAAGCATACGCTTGAGATTCTGAAAGGCTTCCTCCTTTTCAGAACCCCAAAAAAAAGGTTTATCCTTATGAGTCAAAGAGGAAAGAGGCATGGTGATTTTCGAAAAATCGGTGATGAATCGGCGGTAGTAACACGCCAATCTGAGGAACGAACGGATTTCGAACGGATTCTTTGGAGTATTCCAAATCTTTACAGTTTCAATTTTGGTGGGATCGACGCGAATTCCTTGGTCGTTGACGACGTGACTGAGAAATTGAACTACATTAAGCCAAAATGCACACTTGGAGAATTTAGCGTATAGACGGTTTCCATGGAGAAGTTCGAGAACTAAACGGAGATGTCGCGCGTGTTCGGCTCTCGACTTCGAGTAAATGGGATATCATCGATAAAAACAATAATGAAATGATCCAAAAGGCTTTGCACACACGGTTCATCAATTCCATGAAGACCGCAGGTGCGTTTGTGGCATGACCACGAATTCAAAATGGCCATAGCGAGTACGAAAGGCGGTTTCGAAACGTCTTGCTCATATACACGTAGCTGATGATATCCGGAACGTAAGTTAATCTCCAAAAAACAAGTAGCACCTTGGAGTTGGTCAAATAAATCATCAATTCGAGGAAGAGGGTGGCGGTTCTTTATCGCGAGTTTGTTAAGTTCACGATAATCGATGCACATTTGGAACATCCCATCTTTCTTTTTCACAAAAAGAATGGGTGCGCCCCATGGTGAAGTGCTCGGGCGTATAAAGCCTTTATCGAGAAGCTCTTGAAGTTGGCTATAGCTCGCGCATTTCTGATGTTGCAAGGCGATAGGGAGCTTTAGCGCATGTGTAGCACCGGGGATTAGATCAATATGAAACTCGACATCATGAGTAGGGGGTAAACCAGGTAAGTCGTCGGGAAAAACGTTAGGGAATTCACAAACAACATGTACGTCTTTCATGGTTTTCTTTTCCTTTTCCGGGTTCACGGTGTGGGCTAGAAAAGCAACGCATTGCTTGCGCAAATGCTTGCTCGCTTGGGTACATGACAGAAGCATCAACTTCTATGAGGGTGTTTCACCGTAAACATACAGTTGATCTCCGTTAGGAAGAGGGAAGCGAATCATTTTATCGAAACAAACGACTCCAGCATGATTTTAGCGAGGAAAGTCCATGCCTACTATGACATCGAAGCTACCTAATTGCATAGGTATAAGGTCGATCGAGAAGCTGTGATTGTTGAGTTCGAGAGTACAATCCGTAGAACAAAGTTAACGGTAACGGTTCTTCCGGTGGCGATTTCGACGTCGAATATCCTTGGGAGGTTAGCGCGTTTAAATTTTAGAAGCTTTTCGAATTCTAACGATACAAAACAGTTATCGGCTCCAGTTATCAAATAAGCAAGAAGCATAAATACCATTAATGAGGAACGTACCGTTGACAACATTGTTGTCATTCTGAGCCTGGCGGTGGTTGATGTTGAAAGCTCTTCCACGCACAGCCTGTGGTTGTTGCTGTTGTTGGGGCTGTGGTGGCTGTTGCTGAGGCTGCTGCTGCTATTCTTGTTTCACGGCACGGTTTGGGCAGGCATTGCTGAAATGATTTGGTCACCACATGTGTAACATGCACAAGCCTGAATTGCTGATGCTGGCGGTGCTTGGTTAACGGGAGCAACATTGAGAGGAGCTGGCGTTGTTGCGAGAGCGGGAGGAGCTTGCTGACGTGGACCAGTATGGCAGTGCGCCATGAAGTGCCCATAAATGTTGCAATTGGCGCATAAGCGGCATTTTCTCCAACCGCGTGATGATACGTGTATTTGGAGCACAAAGGGTGAGGTCCAGTGTACGCACGCTTAGCAGCGGGTGCGTTGGGAGTAGCAACTTGGCGAGACTGGGAATTCGGCGCTTGAACCATTGCACAGTTCTTGTTGTTTCCCTTACGCTTGCGATTCTGGTTACTTAACTTGGAGGCTTGAGGTGGAGTGGTGTCGGTGCTTGGCTCGGTAGTAGCTTGGCTGAGATTCTAGGTTGAGGTTTTGAAATAGCCAGCTTGGACTCGTTTGTCGTTGATCTCTGCGGCTATCTGGTAAGTCTCCTCGATAGTAGTGGGTCGATATGCTTGAACAAAGTCAGCTACGCAATCCGGTAAGGCACGGAGATACTTCTTTATTGCCTTTTCGGTAGTATCCACCTGAGCTGGGCAGATAAGGCTGAGTTGCTTGAAGCGAGCGGTGAGAACAGCATTGTCACCACCATTTTGCTTGATACCCCAAAACTCATTTTCGAACTTCTGGATTTCGTGAGGTAACTCTTTGATCATGAGCTCCTTAAGTTCTTCCCACGTGAGAGAGTAAGTGTAACATTCGTCGAAAAACGGGTTTCAAAACCCGCTTCGTTTATCAATCAAATATTCAGTTATAAGTTTCGTTGCGTATTTATGGTTCATATTAATTTCAAACAATACATAACTAATAAACATTTTTAGAATTTTAAACCATAATTAATAAATAATAAAAATAAGTAAATAAAAAAATAAAATAGGGCAGCCGGGTTTCAAACCTGGGTCACCCACAAACACAAACACAGAACACACCACTCCGCCACACACTTCACTTGTGATAAACACTGAATCAAATAACATTTAAAGTAAAACCCGAAAGTCAAATCCGGTAAACAACGCGCCAGAACTCGCAATCACCGGAGAAAACATAAACTCCACGAATTTGGCTGTTTCTCCTTTGACCGAAACGGATAAACTGATTTCGACATCAGTTATAACCAATGCCAGCCATCAATTTCGGTCATAACCGCCGGAAACCTTTGACCACGAATCAAGACTCAAATTCGAACCCAATTCATCCAGTTCTTCCTTATAAATACCCACTCAAACCTCCTGTAAACCTTTCGCTCAGAATCGCACTCTCTTTCGAAGCTTTAGTACTTCCAAAGCTCGTCGCCGGAGATTTTCAGCCGGAATACCGCCGGAATCGCTGATCAGAAAACCGTATTCGTTCATCAGACGGTATAATTGTCTAAACTTTCTTGCTATCTCTTGATTGATAATCTAATTGCTCAACACAATAATCAAAACTGTTAAAACAGTTCATACAGCCGGAAATCGCAAAATCAGAGCCGACGAACTTGCCGGAAATCTGAAGAAAACTCGCTGTTCTGGTATACCATATCATTTAATTTTCTGTCCATTTCAATCAAGTATAAGTCGTGATCGATTAAACAGAACAGTCGGATTTCACTGTTCTGTGTTCTTGTAAACGAAGAAGATGAAGTCGAATATATGTATTAATATAATTAAAACCGGATATTCAAACGGGTTAGACACACAGTCCAGCGGTGGACTGTGTGCAAATACAATATGCACGTCCCGAGTTCGAATCGCACATGTTACCGACTTTCAGAAATAAAACCAACATTTTTAGAACTTAATCAGATCAAGTCGCAGAATGTTTATAAGAGGAATATAATTCAGTAGTTAAGCAGATTAGACACACAGCCCAACTGGTTGGGCTGTGCGCACTCGAACCGAACGTCCCGAGTTCGACTCTGGGTCTCTGAAGCCGGTTCGACCATATTAAATCATTTTGATATAAACTAAATAAGGTTAAAGTTAATTAGTATATATATATAATTAAAACAGAGAATATTTCGGGTTAGACACGTAGCTCAGTTGGTAGAGCTGCGTGCACGTATACGAGAGGTCCCGAGTTCGAACCTCACTCAGCGCATAGAAAACACAGTCTGACCGGTCAGACCCGGTCAATGGTCAAAAAGTCAACTTTTTTATTTTATTTTATTGCTTTTTATTTATTTATTTAATTGAAAAATCATTTAAAAATACTTAAAAATAAGATTCTTAAAGTTAGAAAATTTCTTAAACTCACAAAATAAATCTAACAAACCCATTAAGAGCACTAATTAAAAATATTAATCTCAAATAAAATTTATTTATTTATCGAATCATTTTGTTTTTATCTAGGTTAGTTTTCCCTCGTCGATTGAATCATAAATTCGTGCGCCTTCATCGTCATCAAAGAACCCACCCATTGTGAGTGAATCTCTACCATTTCCCCATTTTAATCATGTTTTGGGGTGTATCATGTGTCGTTTAATTCTTTATTTTATTTAAACACTTGTGCATAAATCATATCCGTGATCAAATGTGTATCAAATGTGTATCAATTGTTGTGTGAATTATATGTAGATTGGATATATCATTTTCAGTGCACACATTTCATTAGGCCCATCAGTTCCCCGTGGGAGACGGGTTGAGTATCAGGAGCCTCATTAGATCGGCTCTGTTTGATTGAGCCTTGATCTCACATACATCATCATTCATGTCATATACTCATCCAAAGTGGTTTGTGATTGTTTATCTATATATGTTTGCTCACATGTGATTATTGCACGAAATTTTCTTTATTAAATAAAACAAGAAATTAGTAAAAATGTTTTATCAAGGTTCACTCGCCAACTTTTGTTGAGCCAAAATATCCCCTGTTTTACACATGATACAGGCGATCCAGCTGAGACAGGAAACACTTAGGAAGGCCTAGAAGAATAAACAAGTTTTTGCTTTGGAATAATTATGTAGTTTCATTTTCTTGTAATTGTATGAATTTTGTTTTGGATATTTAAGTTGTAATTTGAATTTAATAAATATGAAACATCTTAGTAAACATCATGAGCTTTGGTGATAACCCAATTATGCCCCGACTTTTATTCCGCTGTGGGTCGGGGTGTGACAGATTGGTATCAGAGCTTATGACTATAGGGATAGAGGATAGGTTATTAGACCCTTAGAGCCTATACTATAGTTGATTAAATTTTAAATTGTTTATGCGTTACATACAAAATTCATGATGTTTATATGCTTTATGTTTATTTTCACACTCAATGTTATGCAAGCATGCTCACAAATACATGTTATTATGCAATGCTCATCATGAATCATATCCTTATAACATAAAATATCCATGAGAGCACACACCTCACGATTCCCATGATTTTTGTATTTTTCAAATCACATCAAAGTGAGTTCTCATGACAGGCATGTAGTAACTGGAAGGGTACGAGTACCGGTAGTCGGAACGTCCTGTCTAGGCTTGGCATTCATATAAATCCAAAATAAAGGACCAGTTTGCCTACCTGGGGACTAACGATAAGAGTACGAAGGACCTATTAGGCCAAAGCATGCTATACCAAAACGTCGTGTGAGCTAACCCCACTTTGAGTTGTCATTGTGTCTACACATGGACACCCTCCTACCATACATCTCGCAATCATATTTTACGATTTTAATTCGGGTGATGCGAGTGTTAATCCGCCGACACCAATGTGAATCCTACCAAGCCTAATAGTCATGGGGGCCCACATGACTACACAGGCAACGGTATGGGGGACATTGGAGGCCCAAACATGAGCAAACCCAAGACATCCTATGGATGAAGTTAAATTATTGCCAATTATGTTATTTTTCATTCTTTTTACGACACATGACACCTAGAAAATTCTTAAACTCACAATCTTCCTATGTATGTTCCTGTAGATGTCGGCTAGGCAACTACGTGGAGGTAGAAAGTCAGGAAGATCAAATGAACGCTTGGCCACACAAATTGCTAAACAAATGGCCGCAGTGCTTCCTGACATCGTGATTCAAGTTCAACAAGCTCTCACCGCAAATCCCATCAACCCCCCAATCAAGAAGACCAGAGCGTCGCCAACCCTCCTTCCAAAAAGTGCTCCTACAAACACTTCAAATCTTGCGATCCCCCAAAGTATGAAGGGACCGAAGGTGTTACTGCCCTCCTTCACTGGTTTGAAGAAATGGAGAACACTTTCCTCAATTGCGATTGTCCCGAGGATCGCAAGGTACGTTATGCAACTGGAAGATTGTTTGGGGTAGCCCTTACCTGGTGGAACACAGAAAAAGGTAAGCGAAGAGTTGAAGATGCCATGGCCTTAACATGGGAAGAGTTAAGGGAACTCATGACAAAACGCTTCTGTCCAAGAAGCGAAATCAAAAAGCTGGAAGACAAATTCCACTCACTGAAACAAAAGGAAGGAGATCACACTTCCTATAATAAGAGATTTCTAGAGCTGAACCAGATGATCCCTAATTTGTTCACCCCCGTGTACCGCTTGGTTGAACATTACATTCGAGGTCTTCCCTCAAAAATTCAAGACTCGGTTTTAAGCACTTGCCTGCAACACTTGAAGCCGCGATGGAGTTAGCTACAGAACTCACTGAAAATCGCATTCGAAACGGCAAATTCAAAGAAGAAAAGAAGAAAGCACCCATAGAGACCTCAACTACAAACTACTCAGTCTCATCCTCAAGGTTTGCTGGTAAGAGGAAACGTAATGGCAAGAATTTTGCTGTCACTCAAACCAACCCTCCCATCACTGCTGCACCAATCACCCAAATTGCTCCTTCAGTGGTACCATTCAGAAAGCCATACACTGGCCCTCACCCAAAATGCAACCGCTATCAATACCATCACCCTCCCGAAAACCCCTACCGACATTGCACAACCTTGGCCGTGCGGGTCACACCATCTAAACCTGTCGTACTCTTCAATGAATGAACCGTAATCAACCCCCAACCCAAACCCACCGTCAGATAGTGGGTCAAGCCCAACAACCCTTAATTCTACCACTTGCACCACACGCAGCCCAAACTTACTACCAACCCAACTACCCCATGATGCAACCCATGCGAGCTTGTTAATACTGTGGGGACCCAAACCACTTCAGGAACACTTGTCCACGCTTGGTGAACATCATCCATGCCCAAGCTCAAGCAAACCCGGTGAACCAACCTCCTCCACCTGCCAGAGGAAGAGCTTTTAACATCAATGCCAACCAAGCTAGGGCTGACAACAACGTGGTCAACGGTACGTTTCTCATCAATGGTAGTTATGCATCCATATTATTCAATACTGGTGCGGATAAGAGCTTTGTGTCCTTAGAATTTGAACCTAGCCTCAACCAAACTCGTGTTAATCTCATGGAATCTCTAATGGTGGAAGTTGCTGATGGAAAACCCGTTTCATTAAATTCTATTATACGCAATTGTACCCTCACTCTAAACGATCACGATTTTCCAGTTGACCTCATTCGTATGAAGTTGGAAGTTTCGATATTATAATCGGTATGGACTGGCTCAGCCAGCATCACGCTGAAGTAGTGTACCGCGAAAAGTTCATTCGCATTCCTCTTGCAGACGGTCAGACCCTACGTATTTTTGGGAAACCCCTTCGAAAGGACTCAAATTAATGTCCTGCCTTCAAGCTCGAAGATATCTCCGCAAGAACTATGTCGCATTCCTAACTCACGTCGTCAAAAAGGGAAACAAGGAGAAGAAACTCGAAGATATCCCAGTTGTGAAAGAATTCCCACAAGTCTTTCCCGACGACATTTCAGGACTCCCTCCTGTGAGAGAAGTCGAATTCCGCATCGATCTTGTACCTGGCGCTACACCAGTCGCAAAATCTCCTTATAGGTTAGCCCCATCCGAAATGCAAGAGCTGGCCAGTCAACTGCAAGAGCTGACTGACAAAGGATTCATACGTCCTAGCTCCTCGCCTTGGGGTGCACCTGTTCTCTTTGTGAAGAAGAAAGATGGAACGTTTCGCATGTGCATTGATTATAGAGAACTCAACAAGTTAACGGTTAAAAATCGCTATCCACTACCTCGCATCGATGACCTCCTAGACCAACTTCAAGGCGCCACCTGCTTTTCAAAAATCGACCTTCGTTCTGGTTATCATCAGCTCAGAGTACATGAAGAAGATATCCCAAAGACCGCCTTCCGGACTCGTTATGGTCATTACGAATTCATGGTCATGCCATTCGGTTTAACCAACGCCCCCGCTGTCTTCATGGATCTAATGAATAGGGTATGCAAACCCTACCTCGACCGTTTCGTCATAGTTTTCATCGACGATATTCTTATCTACTCCAAGTCTAAGTCCGATCATGAGCGACACCTTCGACTCATCCTTACACTCTTAAGGACTGAAAAGCTCTATGCTAAGTTCTCAAAATGTGAATTCTGGTTAGGAAAAGTACAATTCCTTGGACATGTCGTCAACGACAAGGGAATTCATGTTGATCCTTCAAAAATCAAGGCAGTGCAGGAATGGCAAGCGCCACGTATCCCTACTGAAGTTAGGTCATTTCTTGGTTTGGCTGGTTATTATCGACGCTTCATTGCCAATTTTTCCCGTATTGCTGTACCACTCACGGCCTTGACTCATAAAGGAAAACCGTTCATATGGGGACCTAAGCAAGAAGAGGCCTTCCAGACTTTAAAGCAAAAACTCTGTAACGCACCTATCCTCACACTCCTGAGGGTTGTGATGACTTCGTAGTTTATTGCGACGCGTCAGGGCAAGGACTAGGCTGTGTATTGATGCAAAGAGGAAAAGTGATAGCCTATGCTTCTAGGCAACTCAAAGTTCATGAGAAGAATTACACCACCCACGACCTGGAACTTGGAGCCGTTGTGTTCGCTCTCAAGATATGGAGACATTACCTCTATGGTACCAAGTGTGAAATATACACTGACCACAAAAGTCTCCAACATATCTTCAACCAAAAGGAATTGAATATGAGGCAACGAAGATGGGTCGAACTTCTCAACGACTACGACTGTGAAATTCGGTATCATCCTAGCAAGGCAAATGTGGTGGCCGATACGCTCAGTCGAAAAGGTTATGCAAACTCCATTCGTCTTCTCTGTTCGCAAATCATAACCGACATCAAAGATCGAATCCGGGCAGCTCAACATGTTTCTATAACGGAAAATGACGTACGCGATGAACTGTCATGTGGAGCTAAACTCAACATCGAAACCAAATCCGATGGTATTCTATACTATTTAAATCGCATATGGATTCCTGATCGCGATAACCTTCGTGATTTCCTCATGAATGAGGCGCACAAAACACGGTACTCTGTACACCCAGGAGCCGACAAGATGTATCAAGACCTACGATACACCTACTGGTGGCCTGGCATGAAAAAGGATATCGCTGTTTTTGTTTCCAAGTGCCTTACCTGTTCCAAAGTAAAAGCTGAACATCAAAGACCTTCAGGACTTCTAGTCCAACCCGAAATACCTGTATGGAAGTGGGAAAACATAACCATGGATTTCATTAACCGGGTTACCTCGCACATCCAGTGGGTATGACACCATATGGGTAATAATCGATCGTCTTACAAAGTCATCTCACTTCATCCTGATTCGCGAGGACTTCAAGAACGAGAAGTTAGCTCGTATCTACATCAGCGAGATCGTAAGCCGTCATGGTGTACCATTAAGCATCATTTCAGACTGTGATGGTCGTTTCACTTCACGAACATGGCGAGCCGTACAAACCGCTCTGGGTACACGATTAGACCTCAGTACCGCTTTTCATCCTCAAACTGATGGTCAATCTGAACGCACCATCCAAACCCTTGAAGACATGCTGCGAGCATGTGTCATAGACTTCAAAGGGAATTGGGACGCTCACCTACCATTAGTGGAATTTTCGTACAACAATAGCTATCATTCAAGTATCGGCATGGCTCCTTTCGAAGCTTTATATGGTCGTAAGTGCCGATCTCCAGTATGTTGGCATGAAATTGGGAAGCGCAAATCACCGGTCCGGAATTAATTCAAGAAACAACCGACAAGATCCTTCAAATTCGAAACAATCTTCTAGCGGCTCAAAGTCGTCAAAAGAGTTATGCAGACAAACGACGAAAGCCCTTAGAGTTTGACATTGGTGATCAAGTACTTTTAAAAGTATCACCGTGGAAGGGAGTGGTTCGTTTTGGCCAGAAGGGAAAGCTAGCACCACGCTACGTAGGACCTTTCAAGATACTTGAAAGAGTAGGTCATGTAGCATACAAGCTTGACCTACCAGAAGAGCTCAACAGAATTCATCCCACATTCCACGTATCAAACTTGAAAAAGTGCCTCGCCGATGAAAACCTCCATATTCCTCTAGAAGACATTCAAGTCGATGAATCTATGCACTTCATTGAAAGACCAGTAGAAATCATGGACTTCGGAGAGAAGCGTTTAAGGCGAAGTCGTATTCCAATTGTCAGGGTACGTTAGGAATCAAAACGAGGACCCGAATTTACTTGGGAACGTGAAGACTCAATGCGCGAAAAATACCCGCATCTTTTTCCTGTTACCACTACTACTTAAATTTCGGGACGAAATTTCTAAAAGTAGGGGATAGAGTAACATTCGTCGAAAATCGGGTTTCAAAACCCGCTTCGTTTATCAATCAAATATTCAGTTATAAGTTTCGTTGCGTATTTATGTTCATATTATTTTCAAACAATACATAACTAATAAACATTTTTAGAATTTTAAACCATAATTAATAAATAATAAAAATAAGTAAATAAAAAAATAAAATAGGGCAGCCGGGTTTCAAACCTGGATCACCCACAAACACAAACACAGAACACACCACTCCGCCACACACTTCACTTGTGATAAACACTGAATCAAATAACATTTAAAGTAAAACCCGAAAGTCAAATCCGGTAAACAACGCGCCAGAACTCGCAATCACTGGAGAAAACATAAACTCCACGAATTTGGCTGTTTCTCCTTTGACCGAAGCGGATAAACTGATTTCGACATCAGTTATAACCGATGCCGGCCATCAATTTCGGTCATAACCACCGGAAACCTTTGACCGCGAATCAAGACTCAAATTCGAACCCAATTCATCCAGTTCTTCCTTATAAATACCCACTCAAATCTCCTGTAAACCTTTCGCTCAGAATCGCACTCTCTTTCGAAGCTTTAGTCCTTCCAAAGCTCGTCGCTGGAGATTTTCAGCCGGAATACCGCCGGAATCGCTGATCAGAAAACCGTATTCGTTCATCAGACGGTATAATTGTCTAAACTTTCTTGCTATCTCTTGATTGATAATCTAATTGCTCAACACAATAATCAAAACTGTTAAAACAGTTCATACAGCCGGAAATCGCAAAATCAGAGCCGACGAACTTGCCAGAAATCTGAAGAAAACTCGCTGTTCTGGTATACCATATCATTTAATTTTCTGTCCATTTCAATCAAGTATAAGTCGTGATCGATTAAACAGAACAGTCGGATTTCACTGTTCTGTGTTCTTGTAAACGAAGAAGATGAAGTCGAATATATGTATTAATACAATTAAAACCGGATATTCAAACGGGTTAGACACACAGTCCAGCGGTGGACTGTGTGCAAATACAATATGCACGTCTCGAGTTCAAATCGCACATGTTACCGACTTTCAGAAATAAAACCAACATTTTTAGAACTTAATCAGATCAAGTCGCAGAATGTTTATAAGAGGAATATAATTCAGTAGTTAAGCAGATTAGACACACAGCCCAACTGGTTGGGCTGTGCGCACTCGAACCGAACGTCCCGAGTTCGACTCTGGGTCTCTGAAGCCGGTTCGGCCATATTAAATCATTTTGATATAAACTAAATAAGGTTAAAGTTAATTAGTATATATATATAATTAAAACAGAGAATATTTCGGGTTAGACACGTAGCTCAGTTGGTAGAGCTGCGTGCACGTATACGAGAGGTCCCGAGTTCGAACCTCACTCAGCGCATAGAAAACACAGTCTGACCGGTCAGACCCGGTCAACGGTCAACGGTCAAAAAGTCAACTTTTTTATTTTATTTTATTTCTTTTTATTTATTTATTTAATTGAAAAATCATTTAAAAATACTTAAAAATAAGATTCTTAAAGTTAGAAAATTTCCTTAAACTCACAAAAATAAATCTAACAAACCTATTAAGAGCACTAATTAAAAATATTAATCTCAAATAAAATTTATTTATTTATCGAATCATTTTGTTATTATCTAGGTTAGCTTTTTCCCTCGTCGATTGAATCATAAATTCGTGCGCCTTCATCGTCATCAAAGAACGCACCCATTGTGAGTGAATCTCTACCAATTCCCCGTTTTAATCATGTTTTGGGGTGTATCATGTGTCGTTTAATTCTTTATTTTATTTAAATACTTGTGCATACATCATATCCGTGATCAATGTGTATCAAATGTGTATCACTTGTTGTGTGAATTATATGTAGATTGGATTTATCATTTTCAGTGCACGCATTTCATTAGGCCCATCAGTTCCCCGTGGGAGACGGGTTGAGCATCAGGAGCCTCATTAGATCGGCTCCGTTTGATTGAGCCTTGATCTCACATACATCATCATTCATGTCATATACTCATCCAAAGTGGTTTGTGATTGTTTATCTATATATGTTTGCTCACATGTGATTATTGCACGAAATTTTCTTTATTAAATAAAACAAGAAATTAGTAAAAATGTTTTATCAAGGTTCACTCGCCAACTTTTGTTAACCCAAAATATCCCCCGTTCTACACATGATACAGGTGATCCAGCTGAGACAGGAAACACTTAGGAAGGCCTAGAAGAATAAATAAGTTTTTGCTTTGGAATAATTATGTAGTTTCATTTTCTTGTAATTGTATGAATTTTGTTTTGGATATTTAAGTTGTAATTTGAATTTAATAAATATGAAACATCTTAGTAAACATCATGAGCTTTGGTGATAACCCAATTATGCCCCGACTTTTATTCCACTGCGGGTCGGGGTGTGACAGTAAGCTTCATCGTTGCCGCGTCGTTGTGCTCGGCGGTCCACTAGTCAAGTGCCCTTGACTGAAATACTCCAGTGGCGTTAACAATGCGGAGATTTTCAGGGCATCCGCTTTTTCTGAAGGTGACTTCAATCGAGTCGAACCAATGAAACAACTTGGTTGGTCCGTCTTCGCCTGTAAATGCTGCAGGACCGCATGCTTTAAACTGGATGAAATCCACTGACGAGTTGCTGCTGACAGCTTGGATTTCACTAACAATCTGAGGGATCACCTTAGCCATTTCCTTGGCTATGAGAGAGGCGACGCGTTTGTTAGCATTGTTGCGCTGAGCGGTGCGGCGTGTGAGATCCCATTGATGCCATTGCGAAAGAGAGATTCTGTAACAATGACACATAGCGAATTTTAGACGAGATTCGATTATAATGTGTTTTATTTAAAAGCTTGCGTTTACAACATATACTTATTATTATTATTATTACTATTATTCACATAAGGCACAAAACACGTAAGCACGTATCCACATAAGCACATAAGCACGTAAGCACATAATCACGTAGGCACATAAGCATGTAAGCACATATTTTGCACGTATTCACCTTCACTAGATCGAGCGTAGCGCGTATAAGAATGCGAGTAGTATAAGCGAAATAAGCGAGTAACACCGCATATGAGGACATCCACGTAAGAGGGTTGAGCGTTTTAGTTTAGTTTGCGATTAATTAGCGTTTTAGATTACAGAGCTGTGCGAGTTGTGCGTATTTTCGTAAAGCAAAAATCGATAAAATGAGAAATTGATAAAACGTAAAATTTACAAATTTAAAAACATAAATTATAATAAAACTCGATGATGCGTAAATCAGCGATTGCAGGCTTAAAACAAATGGAGCGTCCCGGGTTTTGAGACAACGACTACCCAAAGTAATTCGACCATTCCTTTGAGTTCGGGCACACACTTTGGCCTAATAGGTGAATGCTCTCACCGCCTCGCGGTTAACGGCAGTACCCTTCCGGTTACTACGTATCCCGAGCAATCGAAATAGCCGAGACTTTGGTGAGATTGAAAGTTGAGGAGTGGAAGTTGTTATTAAGATGCGGGTTTCACCCCTCACTTAACAACTTCGTTCCAGGTTGGTGGTTTTCATCGAACATGTCGGGAGTTCCACTGAAATAGAGGTGGAGATTTTCGTCAAGATATGGATATCACCCTAACTTAACGAAAGAATCTCGTGCAGTAAATAGTACGCGAAGTAAGTGATCTTATCGAGAGTTCTTGGTTTTCACACCTAATCCCGACACAATCACTCGTTTGTGTTATACGAGCGTTTTCAAGCGTGTAAATTGTGTTAGCCTTAGGAAAGGCATGTAAGCATTTATGGCAAGTAGTTTAAGCATTTAAGTCAAAGATCGGTCAAATTGGGTACTTAAACTATAGACTAGGTCGAACATGGAAATTCTACCTAATTCCCAATAGTTATGGCTCTTATACCAATCTGTCACACCCCAACCGATGGCGGAATCATCGGGCACGACACTAGGCGAACCAGATTGCTCAAGAGAATCCATAACAACTAATTAAGCGATAATATTTAAAAGGTCCGATTTCCCATACAATCAAACATAAAATCCCCAATCAGTTATTACAAATATCAAATCTCTCAAACAAACATAGTTCGATAAACTAGAATTTTATTATGAGTTTCTAAAGATAAAGCCCTAATACATTTGCAGCATAGAAGCATCAACCTGTCACATACGTTAAAATAAAAGTCAATACATAAAGTATAGGTGAGTACACAGGTTTAATATCATAATAATAGTGATAAAGCGTTTACGCATAACCAACATGTAGCACGTAGAGAGGCGAATCTAAGTATGCTAACAACAATGATACAAGCTAACCAACACGACTACGAGATGTAGTATGCGCGATACGTATTCACAACAACGAACACGCACGTAAAGTTAATATGCGAACCTTAACAAGCCCGAACCAATCGGGTGCTGAGTCCAAACTATAGTATTATCGTTGCTAAGGGTGGTCTGTAAGTCCTCATTATTTACACATAGCAAACAAACATTCAGCGATTCACGTATAACATGCAAGAGTGGTTCGCGTTAAAAGAGTTTAGCGTTGTGTGTAGCGTGTTTTGATATAGAGAACTTATGTAACACCTTAAAGTGCGTTTTAAGCGAAAAAGGGGTTCAAGTATACTCACAGTGGGTGCGTACAGCAACACTGAGAGAATGGAGTGAGGAGGGTGTCGGGTCAGCCTGCGCGTAGAAACAGAAGTGCATCAGTCTTCCAGAGTGTTGAAACAGTCGGTACGGAAAGTCATGCGGGAACAGACTATTTCGCATGAAAATTTTCGTACGAAAAATTCGAGCCGAAATTTTGGTGCGAAAATGCATATTTTTGTGTCCAAAATCGAGTTGTTTCGCGTCTGTCTTCGGGAAATCGAGTGTTCATCCCTCAACCTTAGGTTACTGATCAACCTAGCATCGGAGAGGTCTTTTGAGTGAGTGAGTCTCTTGTACGAACTCGGACTGGACCGTGTGAACTAAGTATGGTTCACGCGAGCCAGTCCAGATCGCACAAGTGACTGTTCTTGCGTCTCGGTGCGTTCGGGACTGAGATTCCGTTTGAAACGATGTATTTTTGAGTTCCATTTCATGACGGTTTCGACAGTGCTTCGTCCCACTGATTAGTGAACGAAACCTTAGTCGGTTGTTGTCCGTTTTTGTGTAAAATCGATTTAGAAAAATAGTTTTGTTAAGAAAAACACTTTGTGAGCTCGAACCAACACGGTTTCAGATCTGAGAAGCCAAGGCTTAACTCAAACATGCTCGGTTAAGTGTAGATTTTAGATAAAATCAGAAGGTTTTCATGAAAAAGATGAAGGTTTTCATAAACAGAGAAGTTTAGATGAAATCGGAGATAAACTCGTGGAAAATCATTGTAGAAATCGTTGTGATTCTAGTGAAAAACGTTGTCTTCTTACTTGAAACAGAGAAAACGAGCTAGAGAGAGTTTTGGTGCGGAATGGCAGCAAGTTGGAGTGAATGTGAAGTGTTGTATTTATAGGCGGAGAGGAGTGGAGGTGATCTGATGAAATTTTCCCACGAAAATGGCTATTTTCGTGCCAAAATTGTCATTTTCGTGCCAAAAAGGTCATTTTCGCATGAAAAATCACATTTTTACAAAAAATTGGAAATTTTCGCACGAAACTGAAAATTTTCGTGCCAATTTTTTTGGTTAAGTTCGTTAAATGTTGTAGTGTGGTGTTGAGTGTTGCGCAAATAAATGAATAAATAAATTAATAAAAATAAAATAGTGCGATAGAGCGAGCGAGAGCGTTGCGAGTATTAAGCAATTTACTGCGTTTTAAATAAGTGATATAAAAATAAATTAGAAATGGATTAACCATTATATTCGAATCTAGATTACAACGGTTACAAAAAGGACGATAACGATCGTATGGAACAACCGAGAAAAAGTCAGGTTGTTACATCGATTGGACTCGTAGTGTTGAAAGGAGGCGTTATACTTATGGATACTCCATCTTATAATATGGATATCTTGTATCTTGGAGGGCAAAAAGGCAACACACTGTTTCTCACTCAAGTTGTGAATCAGAATATCGGGCTATGGCCAACACCGCTGCTAAACTTATTTCTGTGACTCACCCTTCTTCGAGACTTACCTGCGTTGCATGTGTTTGATGTGCTCAAAGTGGTCTAATTAGACTAACTAATTTTAACCCTAAACTAGACACTCTAATTTTTAAATTTATAAACCAGACTCTCTAAAAAACCTAGACCACACATCGGCAAGTGTACTAGTCAATGTAGTAAAGCTCAAGTAAGTCCGAGTATCGAACCCACGATACGCTACTGACTACGCATACTAGACTCAATTACTACTAACTAAACTAACTTGACTTAAATGTTTTGCTGTTTTGATGGGGGTTTTCTAACAAACTACTGAATTTAACTAAATTGACTGAAAGTGACGAAGACAAGAGCTAACTGCAGACGAATTTAGATGATGAGAGGACACTACCTAGTTCAGAATCCTACACATGAATAACACATTTCTATCAGAATTGGAGCTATTATGGAAATCGGGATCTTAAAATACGAAACTTAAAGGATAACCTAAAGGACCCTCGACCCTTCTCGAGAAGGGACCTATGGAAACCTAAAAGTCGTTAAACTACTGGTTTAGTGGATTCCCTCACGGGCTTTTCAACTGTAATAATAAAGTCCCTCCAAACAATCTACCTCACAACGTGAAAGTTACATGTAACTATGGATTTCTGATCAAACTCGATAAGCAAGTAATGAAAAGGAAACTAAGGGGATCTTCTCATAAACTATCTAACACTAGCAATCTAACACTAAAGGCATACCGACAACCTCTCACCTCACAGCTATCGATATTGGTAGAACACTTAATTCTATTCTAATCACAATTATACTCCTATGGTATTTTGGCCAATCAACCATAAACCAAAAAAATACACACGATAGTTGATCTAACATGAATCTATAACTGAAAGATATTCAACAAGGAAACATGTGGAGTAAATAATCAATCAATGAACAAGACTAAGCATGCATACACATCAAACCATAAAAACCAAGTCTTTTACCTTACTATTAAATCCACAATTAAGTCCAATACCAAAATAAACAAACCAAACAATACGGTAATCATCTTAACCTATGCAGTGCTTAAGTATGTAGCCTAGCACGATTTCCAAAACAGAAACGATTCCAAAAGAAGAGTAGCAAACATGATTGAATCGAAGGAATGAAGAATAAAAAACACCAAATGATTAAACCCGATAATTCTTGATCCACACGCTCCAAGTCTTCAACTTTACGCTTCTGATGTGTTTGACCTCCGTAGACTTTCTTCCCCCTCACGTGACGCGAGGGGTCTTCCTCTCCGTGTTGCATCGTGCGACGGGGCCATTTTCCATGCATTCTTTGTTCATTTATTTTTCGTTCACGTATGACTCGTTTGGAGGTTTGGTTTTCTTCATATATACTTGTTTTAGCTTCCTATTACCTCTAGAGCCCTGCAAAACAAAAACAAATTAGTAGTATACAAAAACCTAATAGTAACGACACAAAACGACTCGAAAATTATACAAACTATACAACGGAAAAAGATGTAACATCAGTGTTTCTCCTACTTTATTGTGTGACACTAGAAGTGTTGTTTTCTCAGCCAAAATCAAGTTTCACACACACGTGGAAAAATTGTATATTGACTACTATTTGGTTAAGTTTGATCCTAACCGGCTTTGAGTGGCTAGTATATTTACCAAACCGCTTCCACGTCTGCTATTTGAGTCACTCCGTGTGTCTTCGCCACCCATCGATTGAGAGGGGAGGGGGTTATTATATTTTAACCTTTGTCAGTATTGTTACTATTTCTTTTCTGATTATAGATCCTCATTGTATTATACTTAGGGGTGTTAAACGAGTCGTGTTCACGGGTTGGTAGGTCCAACCCGATCTGAATCCCAAAGTTTCACACAAACCTAAACACAACCTGAGCCATAAAATCATGTAAGACACATGAACTCGGACACGTTGCGGGTTAACCCAAGCACGACTCTTTTCACCCAAATAAATTTATATTTTAATTTTTTTGCCTATTAATATTTTCAAATTAAATTGTAGAACCAAAAATACAAATATATATAATTAAATAACATTTTAATTAAAAATATTATGTCAATTTATTTTTTAATATAATTATTGATAAAATACCCAACCAATTTAACTCATGATATACAAACACATTTTGAAAAAATAAAATATAAATGGGTTTGACACGGTCTCCCATTTAGCTAAATGGGTTCACGGTTTAACCTGAAATAGACCTGAACCTGTTTAGATTAAACCCAAACCCTCAAATTTTGTGCTAGGTTCGCATCATGTTTTCGAGCCGTGTCAGAAATTCACACTCTTGCTTATACTTCAACCAATTTATTACATAATCAACATAAGTATGCTCATGACATACTTAGACGTGTCGGCTTCTTGGATTCTAAGCCAGTTGCAACTCCATTGGGTACTAATGATCTTTTCACTGGCAACGGGTCTCCTCTTTTTGTTCCAACCATCATCCGTCTTGATTTATCATACGCCATCAATCAAGCAAGTCAATTATTATATGCTCTAACTATTGATCACTTTCACATAGTTAAATGTAGCCTTCGTTGTGTAAAGGGAACGACCTCCTATGGGCTAAACTTTCTAATGTTCCTACGACCTTTTTACGTGGCTACTCAAATGTCAATTTGACTCGTTGTGTTGAAATGAGACATTCTACTTATGGATACTCCATCTTTTTAAACAGATATCTTGTACCTTGGAGGGAAACAAGGCAACCCATTGTTTCTCGCTCAAGTTGTGAATCAGAATATCGGGCTATAACCAATACCGTTGCTGAACCCTCACCTTCTTCGAGACTTACCCGCGTCACATGTGTTTCTCCTACTTTATTATGTGAGACTAGAAGTGTTGTTTTTTCTAAGCTAAAATCAAGTTTCACAGACACGTGCAAAAAAATGGATACCGACTAAAATTTGTTCAAGGGCTCGACTACAATTTGTTTAGGAGCTCGTCTCTGTCACACCCCGACCCGCAGCGGAATAAAAGTCGGGGCATAATTAGGTTATCACCAAAGCTCATGATGTTTACTAAGTTGTTTCATATTTATTAAATTCAAATTACAAACTTAAATATTCAAAACAAAATTCATACAATTACAAGAAAATGAAACTACATAATTATTCCAAAGCATAAACTTGTTTATTCTTCTAGGCCTTCCTAAGTGTTTCCTGTCTCAGCTGGATCACCTGTATCATGTGTAAAACGGGAGAGATTTTGGGTCAACAAAAGTTGGCGAGTGAACCTTGATAAAACATTTTTTTACTAATTTCTTGTTTTATTTAATAAAGATAAATCGTGCAATAATCACATGTGAACAAACGTATATAGATAAACAATCACAAACCACTTTGGATGAGTATATGACATGAATGATGATGTATGTGAGATCAAGGCTCAATAAAACGGAGCCGATCTAATGAGGCTCCTGATGCTCAACCCGTATCCCACGGGGAACTGATGGGCCTAATGAAATGCGTGCACTGAAAATGATAAATCCAATCTACATATAATTCACACAACAATTGATACACATTTGATCACGGGCATGATGTATGCACAAGTGTTTAAATAAAATAAAAGAATTGTACGACACATGATACACTCCAAAACATGATTAAAACGGGGAATTTGTAGAGATTCACTCACCGTGGGAGCGTTCTTTGATGGTGATGAATGCGCACGAGTTTACGATTCAACCGACGAGGGAAAAACTAACCTAAATAATAACGAAATGATTCGGTAAATAAGTAAATTTTATTTGAGATTAATATTTTTAATTAGTGCTCTTTAGTGGGATTTTTAGGTTTATTTTTGTGAGTTTAATGAAATTTTCTAACTTTAAAAATCTTATTTTTAAGTATTTTTAAATAATTTTTCAATTAAAAAAAATAAGTAAAAATAATAAAAAATGTGGGTTGACTTGTCAGGTCTGACCGGGTCTGACCGGTCAGACAGTGATTATTCAGGCGGTGTGCGGGATCGAACTCGGGACCTTTCGTTTGTGTGCACGCAGCCCGACCAACTGGGCTGCGTGTCTAACCCGTTAGAATTCCTGATTTCAATTATACTTATACTCTTGTTAGCTTTATTCAGAAATTAATAAATTTAAAAAGCTTTTAGACCAAACAACCCGCCGCGCCTACTGAGGCTCGAACCCGCAATCGCTATGCTACTCTGCACCCAGCCCAACCAACTGGGCTGGTTGTCTAACCCATTATATAATGAAATTACTTTATATTTATATACTTTTTGAGAACTGATTTAGTTTGGTTTTAAAAAGTAAACATTCTGATTAGAAAACCGGCGATGAGTAGGGATTCGAACTCGGGTCGTGCATGTTATTTACGCACACATTCCACCATTGGACTGTGTGTCTAACTCAGTTAAGATCCGATTATTATTTTTTTAGATTACTAATCGAGAACCCATCTTCTTCAATGGTTTTAACACTGAACCAGAACTCGATTAACAAATGATTTTAACTACCCTGATGTTTTAAATACTTAGCATAAATTGAACATATTACACAGAATAAAATTAAGACTCATACCAAACAGGAAATCGAGGTTCGCTTTTCTGGTGACCAACTCCGACGGTTGCAGACAGTGATTCCGACGAACAGAAGTTAGAGTGAAAAATTGAGGGTTTTGCGAGTGTTTCCGAGGTGTGAGGCGATGGTATTTTTAGTGTAAATTGGGAGTAATTTCATTTCGGTTTCAATCGACAATCATATGTATTGAGTCATTTTAGATTTGAATTGATTAAGGACGTGGGTTGTAACTGACATTGCATCATCGGTTACACTCAAAAATCTCGCGACCACACTAAAGGTCTATGATTATTTGAAAACCGTTGGGCGGTTTCAGTCCTTGTCGCAAACAGATGATTCACGGGTGGAACTTAAGTTTTATTTGATTCAATTATTTCTCAACATGTGCGTGTATCACAGTGGTGTTTGGTGTGTGTATTTCCCCGGTAGACCCAGGTTCGACTCTGGTTGACCCCCTTTGTTTATTAATATTTTTTTACTTATTATTTATTAATTATAGTTTTTAAATTCTCAATTATTTATTACTTATGTATTATTTAAAATATCCGGCACAGTAAATACGTAACGAAACTTATAACTGAATACTTGATTATTAAATGAAGCGGGTTTTGAACCCGTTTTTCACAAATGTTACAGTCTCCTCCTCCTGGAAACTACATACTCAGTTTGATCCTAACCGGCTGCGGGGGGCTGATATATTTACCAAACCGCTTCCACGTCAGCTTTTTAAGTCACCCCGAGACAAGCTTTGTGTGTCTTCGCCACCCATCGCTTGGGGGTGGGGTATTCTATTTTAACCTTTGTCAATATTTTATCAATATTGTTATTAATTGTAAATCCTCATGATATTATACTTAGGGGTGTTAAAGGAGTTGTGTTAACAGGTTGGTGGGTCCACCCGAACTGAATGTGAAAGTTTCACAAAACATGAACGTCACTCAAGCCCGAAAATCATGTAAGACACATGAACTTAGACACGTAGCGGGTTGACCCAAACACGACGCTTTAAACCCAAATAATTTAACATTTTATTTTTTGTTTCCTATTAATATTTTCAAATTAAATTTGTACAACCAAAAATCAAATATATATAATAAAATAACATTTTAAGTATACAATCTTTTGTCATTTTATTTTTTAATAAAATTATTGCATAAGTACCCAACCAATTTAACTTATGGTACAAAAACAAATCTGAAAAAAGAAATAAAATATAATATAAGTGGGTTCGACACCAACTCGGCCCGCTTAGCTAGATGAGTTCGCAGTTTAACCTGAAATAGACCCGAGCCCGTTTAGATTAAACCCAAACTAGCAAATTTTATGCTAGGTCCGTATCATGTTTTTGAGTCGTGTCAGAAATTCATACTCTTGCTTATACTTCGACCAATCTATTACTAAATCAAGCTAAGTATGTTCATGACATTCTAAAATGTGTCGGCTTCTTGGATTCTAAGCCGGTTGCAACTTGTTATCGCTGATTAGTGGGTGATCGATAGTTAACTTCACTCTTTTTTGTTAGAAAACTAGAGAAAACTCTATCTAATTAATACTAAAGACTAAACTCTAAACCCCTAATCCTTAACCCCCCCCCCCCCCCCCCAAAAAAAAAAACAAATCCCCCACTAACAACTAAAAATAAAAACTAAATCAAAACTAAACCTTAAAAGTTAAACCTCAACCTCAAAAAAGTAAACTCTAAACCCTTAATACTAAACCACATAAAAAATCCAAAGTGTTTTTAATCGTTTAATAGAGTTTGTTTATGAAGAAAAAGTTTCCTCATGATCCTCTCCGTGAATACATATGTGGGCAGGATCTGGGTAAACACCAAAAAGTGTAAAAAGGTGAGAACGATTTTGGTCATGTGGCGTTGGTGCTAACTTACTGATGTGCTAAATATAGTTTAGTAAAAACAACTAAATTAACCTAACTTTAGACTCTAAGTAATACTCTAGACTCACTAAAAAAACACTAAACTACTAACCGGCAAGTGTACCGATCGACCCTAGTATAGCTAAAGTAAGTCCGGATATCGAACCCACAAGACTCTTTTGATTAAGTTAATTACTCTATATAGACTATGACATACACGGACTAAAATATTCGTTTGTTGATGAGGGGGGTTTCTAAAAATTCCTAATAAAGCAATTAAAATTAAACTAAATTACTAAGTTAACTAGAGAATATGAATTAAACTGGACTTTACCCTGATGGTGGAAATACTACCTAGACTCGAATACTGGTTGATTTTAGTAACGATTTTATTTGGAAGTTAATTAATGAGGAACCAGGATCATAAAATTCTCACCTCTCGAGATATCTACTAGGACCCCTAACCCTTCTCAAGAGCACGCTATAGCATCCTCGAGGTTGTTGAGATTACGGTTATTAGACTCTCTTGCGAGACACCTAATGGGTTTATAAAAGTATCCTATAAAGTTCACTCCCCGTGGAGATCTAAACTAAGGATGGACTTATTTTCTTAATTGGACTTGCTAGACAATAACCAATGGGTTTACTTCCTAGAAAGCTCCTACCTTTCGGCTTAATGACTTAGACCTAGCAATAAATTCGCACCTTGCAGCTATTGACGATTAGTAGAACACTTGATTTTATAAAATTATCAATTATCACTTTTAAGGTTAATTGTGCACTATAACCCTAAAGACTCTAGCTTTATTACGTGATATTCGACAGTCACAAAAAACTAGAACCTAACATGACTCTATTATGTGATAAAGACCGTCACAAAGATTCATGTAAAACAATAAATAATAACCAAACACAATCAAATACGCAAACACATCCAATTAATAGAACAAGTCGTTTACAACTTATAAACAATCCTCAAAAATCACAAATCCATGATAAAAATAAAAAAGGAACAAGTCTCAAACAAATAATAAATCATAGTATCAAGTTTGAAAAACACAAAGTTATTAGAAATGAACACTAATTATTTGCAAATCTGGGCTTGAATCTTGAACCGTGACTCGAACCTTGAATCGTCTCTCTCTTGTCGCCTCCTCCTTGCGTTCTCCCTCGTTCAGCCGTAGGTTCCCCAGTAATTGTTGTTCGTGTCCACCTCTTCTGATATATGATATCCTTATTATACCCCCCACTCAAATTTCTCAATCTCGACGTTATTATCGGCCTGGTAAGGATCCATGTAAGGCTCCTCTAGTGACGATCCAGAAGCCCAAAATACTTCATAACATAACATGTTAAACAGCCCAAAAATAAAAATAAGGATGTATGCTTACGAATGGCTATTGGTCAGTGTTTTGATTTATGGTCAACAGTAGGATACCAATTCACAATTTGAATTCCTTTTTTCTTCTTTTGTCGTGTAGCAACAATTAATGTGCATGTACATTACTCAAGATTTACTAATTTTTTTTCTTTGAGCTTATAAACTAGAAATAGTGGCAATGACCTAGTTAAAGAAAATAGCGGGCAATTCTAATTTGGTCAATGACGTCCTATTCTGTTCAATTGGCTGGTTATTTTTTTATAACTTGTTTTTGTTCTATTTGCATCAGGATCTGGCAAAACACAAAATAATATACTATAATACTAAAACTAAATAAAAATATATAAAACTTATACAATAACTATACAATTTACACAGGACAAATATTTGTATTTTACCACACATCACTTACACTACGGGTAACATTGTCAAAAAGCCCATACACATGCCAAAAGACCGTATACAAGCAAGTCACATGCATTATCCACCATCTTTTTTAAACTCATGTAACTTTTTATACGTGATTATTAAAAAAAATGCTCGGATGGTTCCTGTGTTTTGCTCCGATTTCACCTTTAGTCCCTACATTTCAAAGTTACAGCTATAGTCCTCAACTTTGCCAAATTCGTTCTCGGATAGTGCCTGGCGTGAATGAGGGTTAACTTTCTCAGTTAAGTTAGTATGAAATGACTATAATGCCCTTACTATTAAAATAAATAACTTAAACATATATATAAATATAATTGAAGTTTATTTAATCAGGTGTGGCCCACTTCATTATCCCAACCCACACCGTCACCTCTGTTAACCCTAAAACCCAAATCAACAACCCACCCAACCCCACCGTTCAATCACCGCACACTTCGTTTTTCGCGGCCACCACCACACCCCTCCACCTTCATCTTTCCACCGCACCACCCCAAATCTGCCGGACTCAACACTGCGTTTCTGAATCACCGATCCGACGTATCACCGCCACCACCAACGCTACGTTTCTGAATCACTGGGAAAAAGAACCAAGCGCCCGGAAGGGAAGGGTGCGATGGAAAAAAAAATTGCAGGTGTGGGTTGCAGTCTGCTCAACTCCATCTTGCAATGGACTTTCAATGGCAAAATACTATTGTAGCTATTGCACGTTATGTGATTAAACAATTAAACTATCAATTTCAACTCTTTGGTAGGCATGAAGATTTTCACAGTAACTATATTTTATTTTAATTAAAATTACTGGAATGTGTATCATTGCCCATTTTGCAATTTGTGTCGACTTGGAAAGGGTCTGGGAATGATCGACTTCTTTCATTGCATGAAATATTATTACTAATCCCCAATTATATATATTTCAGAATGGGTTGTTGAGGTATTTGCCGATTTCGTTTACCCATGCGGCTGGTTCAAAATTATAGTTGTAAACTGCTCTAATCGGCAAAAAAAATATAGAGGTTATAAGTTCGTTTGAGTTGGAGATGGTCGATGGTGCCTTCATTTTAAGAACTGTTGTGTTTTTGGTTGCTTCAATGTCAGGGGAGCCGGTTGAACGGAGAAGACGTGGGTTGGGGGTGATGATCTGTGAACAGAGGTTTAGGGTGATGAAGATGACATGGGTTGGTGGGTGGAATAAGCTTGTTTTAAGATGAGGATGTTGAGACCATTTATTGTATTAGGGTATTTTGGTAATTTCACATCTAGTTAACACCAAAATCTAACATTCATCCGCGTCAGGGACTATTCGAGAACAAAATTATAAAAGTTGGGGACTATAGCTGTAATTTTAGAAAGTTAGAGACTAAACGTGAAAAAGAGGCAAACCACAGGGACTATCCGAGCATTTTTCTCTTAAAAAATGACACCATAAAATAAAGTGTCTTATCATCTTTCTCACAATTATAGTATTGTTATACTTTTGAAATAGAAAAATGATATGAACTGTGTGTCTAAATAAAAACGTCATAAAAACACATAGTTTAGAAAAACGCCATTAAAATACCCAGTTGAAAATATATGCCATAAAAACACCTAGTTCAGAAAAAAAAGGCATAAAAAACTTAGTTGAAAACGCTATAAAAAATAACTAGTTCATAAAACACCATAAAAACCTAGTTTAAAATGCCATAAAAAACATAAAGTTGAAAACACCATAAAAAACCTAGTTCATTTTTTTCCGAAAAGTATGTTAATAATATACCCTTTGGAAAGATAAGAAAACACTGGATTTTATGGTATAATTTTAAAAAAATAATGACGTATAAAAAGTTATGGTCGTTTAAATATTGTAGGGGAAATGGCGTGTGATTAGCAAAAGTACCCTTGTTCGGATTTTCCAATTTTACCCCTCCTGATAGTTCCAAGTCCCTTAGTATTTACAAAAATACCATTGCATCAATCTCAGCCACAAACCACCAAGATCTTGTGGCTGAGAATCGTTCTCATCGTTTTCACACTTTAAGAAGTTTTCTTCTGATCTCGTATGTATGTATGTATGTATATAGTGTGAGGATTTAGGGAAAACGCCTAAAAGATTGAAAACGTTGAGAACGTCCCTCATCCGTTGGATCAAACAATCTATGGATTAGAATGGGGCGATGGCATTTTCGTAAATAACATCAACTTTATTACTTGGACATGCTTCTTTAAGGGTAAAAGCGTCTTTTTACTGCTCTAATACAAAATGCCACACTAATGAGCAAAACACCATTCCCATCGTTCACCTACATTCCTAGATGAAACGACACATTTATATAAAACGCCATTGAAACAAAACGCCAAAACTTAATGATAAAACATGTAAATTTAACAAATAGATGTGAACAAACAATAACTGAAAATTAATTATTAACATTTATTACAAAAATTCCCTCCTAAATTACGCGCCAAAACATCATTATATAGACGACCTTGCCATGCCTTCCATAGATCATACTAAAAAACGCCATATTTACCCAATATTTAAAAAAAAAACTCAGAAAAAAGCACAGATGGCAAACATCGTTTCGTGGGGATACACACTCAGAATCAGAAGATTCGCCATCCGTTTTGACAATAGAAGAAGAGTGTTTGTTAAACAATCAAAGCCATATTGAACTTGGAAGAAGTACGGAGGGGGATCCTAGCACTTGGCGTCCCTCTTGATAACCACTGTGATAAAACACATACAGTTATAAGAAGAATAAACAGAATATTTAGATCGAACACTACAAATAGAAATGTGGACCCAGTAATCCAATCATGGCGTTATGATGAAGAAACTGATATAGTGACTGTTGTATGTGACAACGGGGAGCAGGAAGACTACACGATTGATAACATCATGACCAAACAGAGTCTAGGGTTCCTAGAGGAGTTAAACAACGCAACATGTTTGAACACATACATGACCTGAATTTGGCATTGTTGAATGACAAACTCATATGGAGGTTTCAAGATCCTTAAGGAGAAGAGACCGATGAAACTGAAAATTTGGATGAAGAATCCGAAGAAGAAGACGAAGGGAGCAATGAATACTTCTCAGACAGAGTCCCTTCGAACAAGGAGATATGATTTTTTTTTTGTATGTCATTTTCTTTGCTTTGTTATGTACGTTTGGGCTTTTCGCCTGATAAAATACTACATCTAAAACACCAAAATCCCACAACAAAAAAATCAAACAATTATTCATCTAAAACGCCATTCATACAAAACTCCATTTTAAAAGATGTGACCCTTACAGCTTTAACAGATAAAGCTGACAAACAGAAGCGACATATACTTTATTACTAACATTTATTAAAATAAAATCCCGCTTAAACTACGCGCCAAAAAACTCTTATATAAACAAACATCTCAGAAACTTCCATTGATCACACCGAAAAACTACGCCATGTTTTCTTGGCAAACCATTTACTTAAAAACGCCAAAATAAGTTACAACAACCGCAGATGGCAAACGTTGTTTTTTGGAGATTCAGTATTGTTCTCCATGAAGATTCGTTGAATGGATAACTCAATAACCTTTTGCGGAATCAGATGGATAAATCTTCAAGAAAAGAGATTGATGATAGTGATATGTCATTATGTGTGCTTTGTTCTTGCGGAATGTTTGGATGAGAAGAAGAGATCGATGCCAGTGTTAATGCTATTTTGGAATCCATTATAAAAATGATGGAGAGTGAGATGAGTATGAAGATGAGGGCATGTGTAAATGCTACTTTGAACTCCATGAGAAAAACCCACTCACAATTACACCCCAATAATAACATCAACAAATACAGCATCAATCTTGTCTTCAACATCCACATAACCACTTCAACAATCAACAAACAAAAAGATCATGCCAAACCCAAAACGCCAATGATCAACTTCGTCTAGAGCAGGACGTTTCAGCTATGTAGGAAATCAGCACATATCCACGGAGTTCAGAGGTTCAGGGGAAAAAACTTAAAGAAGAAGAGACTGGCGACAGTGAAGATTTGGATGAGAAATTAGATTAGCATTTTTAATTTTTTTTTGTGTCATTTTTTGTGAATTGTTACCCACTTTTCCACCAAGAAAACTCCAAGTAATTACTGAAAAGTATAAAACAAAAGGTGCAAGAAAATAGAACAAAAAAGGGTGCCTTGCAAACAATTTATTTTGCCATCTTTAACTGAAACAACATTAATGTAAAATGCCAAAATCACCTTACAACCTTAACAGATAAAGCTGAACAAACAGTAACTATAAACAGTACCTGAAATGACGGAAATTTTATTACTAACATTTATTGTATTAAAAACCACACCATGGCAATTCAATTTTTTTATATTTTCTAAAATCCATAATTACCTGTCACATTATAGGTCTGCATCCTACATCACACGACAAAAAATACACATCAAAAAACATATATAGGTTTGCATCCTACTATTGTTTTTGGCGCCAAAAACATATATCTAACTCCCGCGAAATAAAACGTCATTATATAAGTAGAACAGGTAAACAAACTTAACACTCCACAATTTTTTCTAAACACCCCACAAATTGTTTAAAACGCCATGAAACTTAAAAAAAATGGCTCAGGTTATTGCATGTAGGTTTGAAAGGTCAAAGTGACGTTTCGTCCTAAAGTTCTTAGATAGGAGAAGGGTGAAGGTCAAAACCATCAACGCCATACTTAGTATCGATGAAGCCGTTCAGAGAGATATTCTGACCCTTGGTTCCAAGGGCCAACGATTGTGAAAGGACTCAAACGGTAATAAGAAGTTTGAAAAGAAAATTTCCAGCAGATGATGATGATGACATACTGATCTACCAACGGTAACCAGTTGGAGTTTGGATGAACCATCAATAATGGTGAAAGTGACTTATCAAGACGGGGTGGATTATTCATTGACGATGGACGAAGTGTTGAACACAAATAGACTACACCTTCTTGAACAACTCTGTGATTTAGCATCTTCGAGCGATGCAAAATCCAGGGTTGTGATGATATTTAAGTATAGGATGCGAGAAAGGCTAAATGAGATTATGGCGTTATACGCCAATGAAATAGATAATGATGATAAGTCTGTAGAAAGTGATGACCAAAGCGATGGATACATCTCTGATGTAATACCATCCGAGACTATTAGTTTAGTTTGATTTCATCTTAGTTGTAATGTTTTGTATTATTTATGAAATATAATGAATTTAGGAACGCCAAGAACGCCAAGATATTTACCTTTATAATATATAAGAGATTAATTCAACTTGACGGATCTACAAAATGTTGCTACTGAAACGGAAGAAATTGAAAATGCCATAATCAAGAACCCATTGGTTGAATAATAAACAATTGGAATAACAAATTTAATGTAAACGCCATAATTCAGATATGCGTAACATGCTGTAAAACGCGATTGATAAGTTCTAAATAATGAAAATGTCGAATATTGGTTCTAGGTTGAAGAACATAACGACATTTTAAAAAAATTGCTTTGAAAATAAAACGCCAATTAAACAAGAATAAAGAACAACATGCGATATGCGATATCTGATGGACTTTTGTTTGAAATTGAATTATAACGCCATCTATTAAGCTATTAAGCAGCGGTGGACAATGACAATCGTGCCCATGTATATCATTTAGCGCCCGCTGCCACGTGTGCGACCAGGATCTGTTCTCATCGTTTTCACACTTTCAATCGTTTTCTCCTGATCCGGTTCTATATATATATATATATTTATTTATTTATATGTATATATATTTATATGTATGTATATACGGAGAGAGAGGTAGAGAGAGGGAGAAGGAGAGCGTGTGTGTAGCATGTGTTATATTTTTATATTTGTTGTTCTTTTTTATGGTTTTTATAAATATTAATTTTTGTTTCTTCTAAATAATAGTTATATATAAACATAGTATTTTTGGACTTTTTCTAAAAAAATGACAGTAGTTTTGGATGTAGTTAACAAATTGGATGGAAATAGCTAGAAATGTTAAACCTTGAGGTTTCGGTTGCAAAAAAAAAGAAAAAGAAAAAAAACACTAATTTTGGATGGAACAGATAAATTTGCCCAAACCTCAATTTTAGCATTTTACTCAATTAAGAAACACAGTTAAACCTAAAAATAAAAAAAAACTTACTACACCAAATTAAATTCCACACTAAAATAAACTTAAAAATAACGTAAACCTATAAAATAAGGGGGTAGCACCACCTAATCCCCACCAATCCTACACTGCCACGTCACTCACTCCATTTACTACCATAAACTACCCAATTTGGTGGCCACTAGCCCACTATCCTAAATTACCATTTTCCGACTTTTATTTAAAAATAAAGTCACCATTTTAATTTGAAATACACAATAAAAATAATTAACACATTACAGTAAAATTTCATTCAAATAAATTAAAATATACCTAAAATTAAACTAAAAAACCATAAATATTAGGATTAGGGAAACAAAAAATAGAACAAACTATGATCAATCTTCTTCGGTTTCCCAGTAACATTTCCAACCCTATTTTGCCGCCAATTTCATGTTTCGTTGTAGAATTACTTGCAACATTGTATCCTGAACATCCTTGTAGTCGTAGTCAAATTGTCGGTTCTTATGAAACGTGTTGTTCATCTAACAACGCAATAGCTTTTTGGCCTTGTTCCGTTTGTATTTCCAACAACTTTTGGGGCATGTCATGCTTCATGGTTATATACGCCCCAACTTCGCCAGGCAAGGAGCATTTGCTCGACGACTCGACTAGTTTCTTATCTTTCTAGTTATGTCTTGTTGGAGCGTTACATTTGTTGAGATCCGACATACTAATAGTGAAGGCGTAATGTGGTGTCGTTGTTTGGTAATTGCCAGATTTTGATGTCCTTTTCTTTTGTGAGAATGACTATCCGATGCTTCACCTATTGTCGGCTATGTGGCTCATTTTGAATGCTTTCTAACAATCTCCCATGCATCAACATGAGTAAAACCACCCGAATGTTTTTTTGCTAATCCTTCAACGTCGTTTTCATTCAATATAAACATCCACTCCTTCGAAGACGATCCTATATGAATTAAATATAATAATTATTACTATATATTTAACAAAAGATAATTGTTACTATATATTTAATTTTAAATTTAAAAATACATATTAGTAACAATATTACCAATTGAACCCAATAGCCATTGAAGTCACTCATTTGCGTATTCATGGAGCGCCATTTTGAATTTAGTTGATCAATAGAGATCCACCCAATTGTAAGTTGAAATGATTTAGCACCGCTTTCCAAAACGTTTCTCCCGTTTGTTGATTTGCCTTCTTGTTGTCCAAGGCATAACACCATACTTTCGCGAAAGCTACCTCTTGCGTGTTTGTCCATGGCGTACTTTTCACAAGTCTAGCGGATCATCCTTTCGTTTCACCATCTTCAACTGCCTCTTCATCGTTATTGTCTAGAAATGTGTATATCTTCAATATCATTATCCAAATTATATTGTTGATATTGTGTCTCGGCCACAAAATAGTTATCATCACCTTCATCGATTGGGAACCGCCGATCATCATATATTTGTAGGGAACGATGAGTTGGGCTCCTCATCATTCGAAAAGCATCGAAGTTAATTTTGTCCTCTTGAGAATATTTGGATCGACCCAATGCTAGACTAGGTCCGTGTGGTAGATTGTGTGGTTGTGAACAAAAATAGGCGAAAATTGTGAAAGCCCCTTTGATGTTGGATATTGATAAAATTGGGGTTGTGATTGTTGTGTAAAAATATGTTGCGACATATACAAACCATCATTTGAACCGCCTCCTCGACCACCTATACCACCTCATATAGCCCTAGATCCGCCATCTCTTGACCTTGACCCACCGCCTCTCGAACTAGAACCAGCTCAAGTCAATTTCTTTGTGGTACCCTTCCCTTTTCTTTGATCCATACTAGTTTGGAGTGTAAAAATTGTGAGAATGTAAATATGTAAAATGTTGTCGGAGTAGGAATTAAGTGTTGTGTGGTATGTATATATATAGTTTTAAATAAGTGTTGTCTGGTATGTATGTATATAGTTTTAAATAAATTAGGAAAATAACTTTAAAAAACTGACCGTTGAAACACAAAAAAAAAACTAGTCGTTGCATCACAACCCCACTTTTCAAACGATTAGTATCACCCGAGCCACCCACACGCCCAGTGCTACCCCTCAGATCGACGACAGTGTGCCTGCACGGGTAGCACCTAGCCGATGGCCATTCTCTGGGTGGCCGGGTCCCCTAACTATTCTAATTCACGCTATTTTTTGATATTCGCGCAAACTCTCTCATGGATCTCGCGTGCTATCAGGTCCATATTCAATCGATATAGGAATAGTATGGTGATGTCTTGATTCACTAGAAAATAAGACATTTGATCCTTAAAACACATCCATCATTTCCTCTCGTTTTGCCATGTATTGATGCATCCGTACCTTGACGTCGTCATTCGTGGCTTTGATGTCTACTTCGCTTTTGTTCTCCCTCTTTCCTTCAACCTCGCCTCCCTCACTTTCTTCTGCCCTATTGGACGAGACAATTCTTCAAACTCGGTTGTTGGAGTATCATTTTCCCCGAGATTAACAATGAAACTCAAAACCTCGGTCAAGGTATCTTTGTCATCGAGGTGAACAACATCGGAAACAGATGATGTATACGCTCCAGAGTTCGATGCCTTTGTTCTCCTTAACATCCTTGGCCGTGGTTCCTGCGATTTTGGTCCATTTTTCACGAGAAGAAAAACATGCTTAAAGCTGAAGCGAGCTCGGTCTAGGTTTCGTACTCTTCTTTGGCCTGGTTCATGACATGGCTATTCGACCACTCGTTGTGGCTTGTTTTGTTTTTGTTATAAATTCTAGAGAATTTAGTCATTGTAGTGGACATATTGTGCTAGTGGGATGTTAATGTTTGGAAAGTCGGTTATGCGGATATCCGATTTCTTCATATAAATAATTGTGGATACGCTCCCAGTAGCATGTACCTTTTTGGTTCTTGCCTCTAAATTGGCAAGTTAACACATGAAGGTAAGCCTGTGTAAGAGCTTCTTCTTCTTTTTCTTCTTTTTCTTCAAAAACCATTTGAGAATTACAACTTCAGGCTTAGAAGACCCCTCAACAACTTGTTTTCCCTTATTTCTTCTTCTTGATGACAAAGATGCAATAGACCTGCTGGACGACAAAGACACGCGGGTTTGAAGTATGGTTGAAACTTAGACAGTAGTATGGGCAATAGAGTGGTATGACAGCGAGTAGGAGACACCGGGTGGTGCCAAATACCTGTAGTGCGGGAAGTTGGAAGGTAAGACACCAGGTTGTGTTGGGTAGTGGTGTAACCATACTCATTTGGAAAAGCGGGTTGAAACTGATAGTAGCGGGAGATGTTTTCGGCAAGTTCCAGTCCGGTTTAAAGATTGAGCCGGGTTCTAGCAATTCTTGGAACGATCTTTGGGCATCCATGAATGAATTGTTCGTGTGGGTGAATTCTTGAAAGTGAAATTGTTAGATAAATGTGAAGTGATTGGATAGTTTTAATTTTAAAATTTACACTAAAATTTTGTTTTTTAAATGAATGGGGAGGGGGGTTGAATTAATTAAAATGTATATTTTCTTCAATGACCGTTGGGTGGCTTGGGGCCCACCCACACCCATCCGGATTAGAGATAGACATAATCGGGTTTTATTATTACCCGGAACCGGTTCCAACCCGGACCCGGTTCTGCTTGGATGTCATTGGAACCGGGTATGGTGTGGAACCGGGTCCAGTTCCTACCCGGGTTCACACCCAAGAATATGGAACCTTGTAGAACCGGGTACGAGTATTATGGAACCGGGTATGGTGGGAACCGGTTCCTGTGTGGAACCGGTTCCTGACAGTAAAACCCGACTTTTTACTGTTCAGAACCGGTTCCTGACAGTCGAAAACCTGACTTTTACTGTTCAGAACCGGTTCCTGACAGTCGAAAATCTGACTTTTACTGTTCAGAACCGTTCCTGACAGTAAAACCTGACTTTTTACTATTCAGAACCGGTTCCTGATAAATGTTACCGTTGGGAACCGGTTCCTGGCAGTCGAAATCGGTTTTTTTATATAAACCCCTCCCTACTTACTATTTCAAAACTTAACACTCACCATCATCAACTTACAAACTCAATCATCTTCTAAAATCTTGCAAAATACATATGGCATGCAACGAAGAAGTTGTTACGGTCTTAGAGACGAAAAGAAACCCAGCTATATGGAAGAATTTTGATCTCTGTTTAATGTCCGACAGCCACGAGATGGCTAGATGCAAAGCTTGCGGAAAATTTATGAAGGCCGCAGCCAACTCAACCCTTAAGAAACAGACTGAGCGGCATTGCCCAGTGACGAAGGCAAAGAAAAATGAGACGGGAGAAGGTTCCGGCACCGGTTCTTCAAATGTTTGATGTAACCCGTTTGGTTTGGTGTTTTAATAAAGTTTGTGTAATGTTTCTTTCTATTGTGTTTGTTATTTTTGTGTTTCTTTCTATCGTTAGTCTCCACTTTTTCGGCTATAACCGGTTCCAACGGTAACATTTTAACGGTATAACCGGTTCCTTCTAGAACTGCATTTCCGGGTACTGATGGAACCAGGTACTAGTAAAACCGGGTACGGGTAGGAACCGGGTACGGTTAGGAACCGGTTACTACCCGATTCAAATGGTAAAAATGTGGAACCGGGTTGGAACCAACGGGTATTTTGAACCCGGAACCGGTTCTACTTAATGTCGGGTAGGAACTGGAACCGGTTCCAGTTCGGGTTCGGAACCGGTTTTTATGCCCATCTCTAATCCGGATGCATCGGCAGGGCCGATCCAACCATTTCGGAGGCCCAAAGCGAACGAAAAAAAATTGAGGTCCTAAAGACAGAAATGAACTACTCAAAACGGGTCCAATATGTCACGAGTAAGCCGGTAAAAACGTGTCAAATATGTCACAAATAGATGGTTCAAAAATGATGATTCTATAATAGAAAAAGGAACGTTAATGGGATTTAGAATGTAAACCTGATTTCAATTTTTGGAACTTGCCGTTGCGGTCAAGGGCGTAGCTTTGTGGGGGCGCTCGACCCCCGAACATTTCGCTCAGTAGTAGAGAGTATGTAGTTTTCGTACATAAATTTTTGGGTATATACGTTTTTGACCCCCCAGTTTTATAGAATTTTTTAGTATATACATTTTCGATCCCGGTTGAAAATCTCAAGCTTCGCCACTGGTTGCAGTTGTTGAATGAATGTAGGATTGCAGGTTTGATATTGATTGGGTTTGGTAACTAAAGGGCCTTTTAGTGGGATGTTAATTAAAAACTATGGAAGGCCTTAAAGGCCCAGTGTTTAAATCCGGAAACATCAAATAGAAAAAGAAAAAAGAAAACGACTTACAAGTAGGATTTGAAATCACGTTTTCACGTATACGGAGAACACGTTTACCTTGAAAGTTCAATTAATATTTTCATGTAATATATAATATATAAAACATTTAAAAATTTGGAGGCCGAGGCCCTGGACCCAAACCTTACCTGGTTCTTCTATTGGGCCGGTCCTGTGCATCGGTGCACCCGAACGATAAGTCCTCATCTCCTACAATGCGGCATAGCACCTGACTCCATCCGCTTTTATGCGGTGGATATGCTCTTAGTTATAGATACTAATTCGAGAATTCTAACTTATTCGATTGTGACTTATTTTGTAGGACTTTGAAACAACAAAAACACCTACATAGAAAATAGAGAGAATAACATAAAAAATCCAACAAATAAAATATGGCATATTGGTTATATCTAAACAAGAAACGACTTTTGTAATTTTCTTATACCTTTCTGGTTGGTTTTTTATATATTATGTTTAAAATCCACACTCTTATCGTCGAATGAGGCACCAACTCCATGTAAATAAAAGGAGGGCAAAAGGCTTGCGTGTTAGATATATCAATGGATGGAAAAGTAAACAATGCTCCAGCTATCGGCATCGATCTTGGAACAACGTACTCCTGTGTTGCTGTCTCGAACCATGGTCGAATCGAAATCATACCCAACGAGCAAGGCTACAGAACCACACCGTCTATTGTTGCTTTCATTGATGCAGAACGTCTCATTGGCAATGGGGCCAAGAACCAAGTGGCCATGAACCCTGCTAACACTATATTTGGTCAGTCTAGTATAATAATTTTTCCTACTTTTCATTTAGTTTTGATCAAATAATAAAAAAAGTCGTCCGTTAAGGAATTGACATGTTCATGAACTGTTCATAAACGCATACCGCACCAGATTTCTTGTTTGTGTTCGTTCATTAAGGAAATTAATGAACGTGTTCATGAACTGTTCACGAACACTTACTAAACGTAAATGAACACAAACGAATAGAATGACATAAAATGATGTTCATGAACATACATGAACACAAACGCACGTTAACAAACACAAACAAATACAAACATATATTCATTTTAGAATAAAATCAGTATTTCACGTAACAAAGATTACGAAGATTCCACCAAATTAAATAAGTACTTAATATAATTATTTGAACATAGTTGACATAATTGTAATAAACATAACTAACATAAAAATTAAGAAGTTTCTCAAGGTTTACCACAAACTGAAATTGAAATGGTTAAATGAAGGATCTTGGCGAGACATATAGTATAACTAGGATTTCAAAATTTAAAAAAAACTAAAACCAGTAAACGAAAAATATAAAATATAAAAACATTTATGCAAACAAACACAAATGAACATAATTGAACACGTTACCAAACCTTCACGAACAAAAACGAACAAACTCATCCACTGTTGAGGAATTGTTAGTTTAGCTTAACAAACAGAATTTCTTGTTCGTGTTTGTTCATTTAATACCGTACAAACATAAACGAACTTCCCGCCGAACGGTTTACGAATTGTTCGCCGAACGTGAGGTTCGTTTACAGCCTTAACAATCACTAAAAAAATTGTACCAAACCATCCGCTGAATTTGAATCCTAATGAAAAAAAACATTATAATTACTTGCAATATATGTTTATGATTTTGGAAAAAAAAAACTAACTTTGAAACAAGTAGTTAAATACTGGAGTGGTGACTATATTTTTACTAAACATGTTTAAGTACATGAATCAAAAGCGCCAGGTGATCTTTTCACCAAGCATCCATTTAACTTTGATTTTGTTGGGAACTTCTAATATCTACTTATTGAGTGGATAATCAATCATGTTTTTTTCAGATGCTAAAAGGTTAATCGGACGAAAGTTCAGTGATTCCAAAGTGCAGGAGAATATGAAACTGTGGCCATTTAAGGTGATAGAAGGCCCTGCCGATACTCCAAAGATTGTTGTCTCCTACAAAGGTCAAGAGAAGGAATTTCTAGCTGAAGAAATTTCATCAATGGTTCTCGGAAAGATGAAAGAAATTGCTGAGGCCTACACTGGAAAAGTTGTGAAAGACGCTGTGATAACTGTCCCTGCCTACTTTAATGATTCACAACGTCAAGCAACCAAGGATGCAGGTACTATTGCTGGTTTGAATGTCATGCGCATGATTAACGAGCCTACAGCAGCTGCAATTGCTTATGGTCTCGACAATAAGTCTGAGTTTATTGGTAAGATAAATGTGCTTGTCTTTGATTTGGGAGGAGGTACTTTTGATGTCTCTCTGTCTACAATTGAGGAAGGAGGAATATTTGAGGTGAAAGCTGTTTCTGGCGATACTCATCTGGGAGGGGAGGATTTTGATAACCGGATGGTTGATCACTGTGTTTCAGAATTCAAAAGGAAATGGAATAAGGACTTGGCAATGAACCAAAGAGCATTGGGGAGGTTGAGATTTGCATGTGAGAAAGCAAAAAGGATTATCTCAAGCACTACTCAAACTTCAATCGAATTAGATTGCTTGCACGATGGGATTGACTTTTCGATGAAGTTCACTCGAGCTAAGTTTGAAGAGCTGAACATTAGCTTGTTTAGTAAGTGCATTGAAACACTAAACGAATGTTTTAGAGATGCTAAGATGGACAAATCATGGGTAGATGAGATTATTCTTGTTGGTGGCTCGACTAGGATTCCAAAGGTCCAACATATGTTGCGAGAACTCTTTGGTTGGAAGGAGTTGTGCAAGAGCGTGAACCCCGATGAGGCTGTAGCATTTGGTGCTGCTGTTATGGCTACAAAGTTAAGTGGTAGCAATGATAAGAGTATTCAGGATTTTGTGCTACTTGATGTCACTCCTTTGTCACTTGGTGTAGAGGTAAAAGGAGAAGTATTTAGTGTTGTGATCCCACGAAACACCCAGATACCTACGAAGAAATTCAAAACATATACTACAATAAAAGATGAACAATATTCGGCAGAAGTCAGGGTGTATCAAGGTGAAAGGACCAAATCTACGTATAACCATTTGTTGGGAAAGTTCACAATTTCTGGAATACCACCAGCTCCGAAAGGAGAAATAAAACTTGAGATCTACTTTGAGGTAGATCCTAATGGTATCCTAATGGTGACATCAAAGATAATATCAACTGGTTTGATAAACACACTCACAATTGCAACCGATAAGGGAAGGCTTTCCAATGACGAGATAGAAAGGATGGTAAAAGAAGCTGAGAAGTACAGACTTGAGGACCAAGAATACACGCAGAGAGTGAATGCATACAACGATTTAGAGGATTTCATATACAACATGCAAAAAAAGGTTAGAGAATACAAACTCAACAAGAGGGTGCACCCTGAGAGCTTGAAGAAAATGGAGAACGCCGTTGATGAAACGACTGAGTGGCTCAGGAACAATCAAGTTGCACCTGTTAGCGAACTTCAGCGCAAAAAGGTAATTATGGAGTTTGTTTGTACGTCGCTAGGTTAGTTCCAAATATTTGTTGATTAAACTTCAGAATATCTAAACATATGCTTAAAGCTTGGAGTGAAATAATTTGGTTACATATGTGTGGAAAACTTTGTATATGTAATGCAATAAAAACTTTATTTATGTTATTACTGTTTTTGAGCATTAAGGATAGGGTTATATTAGTTTGGGCTAGAACGGGTTCGGGTTGGAATGCGCCAGTCTACAAATTGTATGTCAACACCCAACAACATTATAATCTCAGTGATAAAAGTTTAGTATTCTGAAGTCTGAACTAGAATACACACTGAAGTTAGAACATGTACTGAATCAAAAATGTTTCAAACGGAAAACCAAAATTTGATTTAACTTAAAAGAGAAGAGTTTTATTTTTTAAAAATTTACATATAAAATGAATACAAATTAAACAACAGTATACTAACTGAGAAAGAGGCCAATGAGTCCTAGATTATTTGGTTTGGGAGGGGACCTTATGGCCTTCCAATGTGGAGGTCATGGGTTGGAGTCCCCACTTGGTGTAATATTTTCCAGGTAGTCTAGGGGTTTTATCATAATGGGCCTTGGGCGGTAGGGTTCCATTGGAATAGTTGGGGGGCCTGGTCAACAACGCTGTCTGTATTCGCAGGGCGTGGGTGACCTTTCTCGCCAATGGGTTTACATGGGTGACCGGACTTCTATAATATTTGTTGGCAAAAAATTTAAGAAATCAATCTAGACATCTCGTAATGAAGGGATGACTCATGATATTAGGAATCTAATTCCAAAATCAATTAGATTATTTGGTGAGGTAATCATTTGAATAATTTCTCCAATCCAATAATTTCTAAAAGTAATTTAGTAGTGTCTGGAGTAAATGTTTGCTTACCTAGGAAAACTTATGGGTAAATGAAGTGAAGCAAGAAATGTCCAATGGATCCTTTAAGGGTAATTTTGGTGTATCAGATTTTTTACATTTCAGTTTCTTTATCAAATATTCCAACCAAACAAGCTAACTATTACCAATGATCATATTTTTACGTGTTACGAAACCTAAAAACCTTGAATTTCGCTTCACGAAAGTGAAACAAACGTATTGGACATAGAAAGTTGTTGACTTCGAATTGGTGAATTCTACATGCCCAATTTGTATGGTTTTTACCTTTTGGGCTGATAGAGCATGCTACCTAAAACTGATACAAACTAAAGTACTTAATTGACACTACATGACTATTGTTTGATTAATGGTATGTGTATAATATTGATTAATAGCAATTTGATAGTTAATTGATGTTCTTCTAAAAGTTTTAAAAGGTTTAACTGATTGGCGATCAAGGTAGTGAAAAACATGTGAGCGCAACGGTGTAGCAGATAGAGGAGTCTTATACCTCTGTAAGCCGGCGAGTCCTAGTAGTTGACGGGGAAATTTACATTACTATATGTTTTAGCAATTTGATAGTTAATTGATGTTCATCTAAAAGTTTTAAAAGATTAACTGATTGGCGATCAAGGTATTGATAAACATGTGAGCGCAACGGTGTAGCAGATAGAGGAGTCTTATACCTCTGTATGCCGGCAAGTCCTAGCAGTTGACGGGGAAATTTACATTACTATATGTTAATTGGTGTTTTATACATGCATGATTGATGTTAAAACTGTTTAAAGATCTCAAACCTGTCATTTCTTTGTTTTTCTTCAAAACTAGGACTTACTTTTAGCATGTTTATTAGGTAAAAAAAAAGCTAATATTTGATAGGTGGTGTCCTATCAAGATGGTCTAGTGGTTAGTCACTTGGTTTCTCTACTTGAGGTCCTAAGTTCAACTCCCACTAGCATCACTTTGAAGGATAAGGATATTGGTGGTGGCAATGAAGTTTAGAACTAGGCCTCTTTGGAGGTCGCCAGTTCGAAACCGAGCCGAACCGGGTTTTACCGTAGTGGGCCTTTGGGCGGCGGGTTTTCTCCGGAACTGGTGGCTTGGTGGCTCGGGTATGCATCCAACTCTAACCGTTATGGAGGAGGGGATACATTTGCTCGGTTGAGGGCATCCCAAAATGCTTATCCGGTAATTTAGTTGGTCGTTCAAAAAAAAAAAATTGATAGGTGGTCCCTTGGATGGATTGAAGGCTACCCAGAGAAGTGAAAGATTGGCATCCTAGCGACCCTAGTTGATTATGGATGTTACTTTCATGTCTTGTTTTAAGACTTGTTGTTTGATGTAACTTGTTTTTATGACTTCCACTGCCATTGTTATTTAATTATCAGTTTTAGAGCTTAGTAATGGTATTGTGATCCAACTGTTAAGATTCCTGGGCTCAGTGCCTTACAAGTAATGGTATGTGTCTAGAATATCATGTTTTGTATGATTGTAACATGTAAATGTTACATTTGTATACACGTTTGTGTCTTGGTTAGCGAACTTGTCTCATTCGCTAGGTAATTTCTAGCAAATGAGACATGGTAATAGCGATTGAAGCTCAATTAATGAAGGGTCCTAACAATTGAGCTCATCGTCTATAAATATGTTATAATCCACATTCAACATAATTTTTCTAGTCTATTTGAATTTGTGAGCCAAACTGTGTAGCCATGTTTTTTAAGAAGTAATTGAGCGAAAACGTTTATTTACTAATGGTGTATTCATCACGTGTGTTTGGATGGAATCCGCACATACAACACATAGTAGCACATAGTGAATTCGTAGATATGATCCGCTAAACATACCTGCAGGCACCAAGTGGTATCAGAGCTACATAGATAAAAAAAACTTCGGGAACGTGATGCCGAGAAATCAAAACAGATACCATTTATCAAGATGATAGAAAGGCATTTAGGGCCTAATGAGGCATTCTGAAGAACAAAACAACATGTCCACCGAAGCAATTGATGTGTTAAAAGCACAAGTCTAATCTTTAAACTTGGACAACAGTATGGGCAACAGAGTGGTGTGACAGCGAGTAGTGCAAGACCGGGTGGTGCCAAATACCTGTAGTGCGGGAAGTTGGGAGGTAAGACACCAGGTTGTGTTGGGTAGTGGTTGAACTGATAGTAGCGGGAGATGTTTACGACAAGTTCCAGTTCGGGTTAGAGATTGAGCCGGGTTAGAACAATTCTTGGAACGATCTTTAGGCATCCATGGATGAATTGTTGGTGTGGGTGAATTCTTGAAAGTGAAATTGTTAGATAAATGTGAAGTGATTGGATAGTTTTAAATTTAAAATTTACACTAAAATTTTGTTTTTTAAATAAAGGGGGGGGGGGGGGGGGGGGTTTAATTAATTCAAAATGTATATTTTCTTGAATGACCGTTGGGTGGCTTAGGGCCCACCCACACCCATAAAAATTGTTGGGCTTCTTATGGACCCAAAAAACTCAACAGTTCTCCCCCTTTTTGGCTTGTGAGGAAGAGTTCACCACCCGGCGATTGAGTAATATATCTTCAACTTCTCCCTTCCCAAAACTTTTGTTAACATATCGGAACCATTATCATCAATGATTGAGTTCGCCACCTGGTTTTGTACCTAGGCCGCGAGGTATGTTCTTCAGTCTTGTTAGTGCACTATCCGTGTGGCCATAGATAGAAATCTAACTGTACATGTAATGTCTAGTGTCTTGAGTCTGTAACACACCGGACAGAGGTTTCGCTAGGTTGTGTTAGAATTATTAGGACAGGTTACACGACACAAATAGAGCGAACATGATGTCATCATGTAGAATGATGACATCATATCATCTACAACACCATTACATAATATATAATAATATGAAACGAAAATAGGTTGACTGATAAAAAATGATGAAGTAATGGTCATTTGTTGGTTGACTGGATCTGAAACGAAAAGAATCTGATTTGTATGTGTTTTAAATCTAAGGTAAAAGTGTGAGTAGCAGGTTTAAATTCAAAAGTTGAAACAGATTGTGTTGTGTACTGATAAAAAAAATCGAGTCTGAGTTGTTGCAGGTTATCGGTTTCTGGAATTCATTCAGATCTTTTGCTCTTTTCATTATAAAAAAAAAACACATTTGAAGTGAAAGTGTTGATTAGAAAATAGGTTTGCTTAGAACAAAAATGACATTTTTGAGAGAATAGGTGACGGTTGTATTATCACTAATAAAAGGGTTTTGGTTTTAGATTACAGATAAACAACCGATTTGATAGGAATATAAAATGACATTTCATTTTTGAAAAAGGTCAACATCAATTCATTAAAAATAGAGTAAATTGCACAAAACGTCCTTTAAGTTTTCTCAAACTTGCAGGTTCTAGCCTTAACGTTTAAAAGTTGCCAAAAACATCCTTTACGTTTATTTTTGTTGCATGTTTAATCCTTTATCACTAACCCAGTTACTAATCCATGTTAAATGGCCTCACATGCATAGCATGTGAGGGTAAAACCGTCTTTTCATCTCTTTTTTTTCCATCTCTTGAAAAGTCTAACCGACCCTTTGCTAAACCCTAATTCCCAAATTCTCCAATTATTTTCTTATCGCAGCCAGCAATTTTCTTCTCTGTAAATTGAAGCTTTCTTCCAATTTCGTTTGCAGATATGAAAGTTTACGAGCTATCTGGAACCACTCTATCAGTTGCTCTCTTCACTGATGTCGCTAACTCCAAGTACTATTTCTGCACACTCTTTTTCGACCTAATTTATGTGTAACTGAGGTATAATTTGTTGAAATTGAACGTGTATATGCATATATTCAGTTTCTTGTTATCTTCACTCACTCAAGTCCCGCATCCCGCATTATTTCCTGCATTTCACTGCAAAAACCACTCTAAATAAGATGAATAATAGCAAACATGGCAACTCTGATCTCGTTAACAAAATTTGTAACCTGATGCTTTCATCTAATATGGAGGTCTGCAACAAAGATTCTGAATAGAAGGACAATGATTGTTAGTATGCAAAGAACAATGTTCCAACCGAATACAAAAAGAGAAAAACAGTAGAATATATTAGAATCTAGTACCTCTGTTTGACTGTAGAGCGGTCAAATGAAAATCATAGAATAAAGAGAGATGAAGACATGGTGGATTTTGGTAATCTAGGGTTTCTGACTTTGGATCCTGACGATTGTAGGAGTTTTTTTTTTTTTTTTTTTATGCAGGAATAGGGGATTTGAGAATAATAAGAGTGCTATTATACTACGATGCGGGACTTTTTTTATAAGTTTTATATTTAAGTAAAAAAAGTGGGGCCTACTTCATAAATTATTCTTTTTATTTAATGTTTAATTATAGTTTTATTAAGGTAAGAGAGATGAAAAGACGGTTTTACCCTCACATGTATAGCATGTGAGGCCATTTAACATAGATTAGTAACTGGGTTAGTGATAAAGGATGAAACCTGCAACAAAATTAATCTTAAAGGCTGGTTTTGGCAACTTTTAAAGATTAAGGCTGAAACCAGCAAGATTGGTGAAACTTAAAGGACGTTTTGTGCAATTTACTTTTAAAAATAATAAAAAAAAACAACAAAACAAAACAACAACAAAGTTGAAAAGGTATTCATTGTGACGTTGATATTTTTTAATAATAAAAAAAGTGAATTGGTTTCTTATAAGAAAAAGTCAGAAGGATTGGAATATTTGCTTGGGTTTATTCACTATAATTGCAAGAGTCTGAATAACATTTGTGTTTAGTGAACCAATTTTTGTTGGACTCGCCACACAATTTTGGACAGGAGATTGGGCTGATTAGCATATTAGATCAAAATTTTATTGGGCCATTTACTAAAGTTGATTGGATCGAGTTTCAATTGGGTCAAGTTTTTGAGTGGAGTTTGGATTTAAAATTTCATTTGAGCTGAACTTTTGGGTTTCAAATTGGATTGTATTGGATAAGTGGGTTGAATCATCTTGATACATTTAATTTTTGTGTGGGTGAAATGGGATTGGATTAAAAGTTTAGTTTTGGGTTTGGCATTGGGTCACAAAATTTTCTGAACTAAGAGTTGTCAAAATTTTAGAAATTTCGAGTTGAGATTTTGAACCAAGTGGTTTAACAAAGAAATTGTGTTTAAAATGTTTGACAAAATGGAAAATGATAAGCTTAAAAGAATAAATGATTGGTTTGATGGTTTTTGGTATTCAAGGAATGCGAATGACAATAAAAGTACTTGGATTAAGAGATTTGGACATTTTTTTGTGTAAAAAAGATGAATCGTTGGATCAGTTGAAAAAACGCTATAATTTAAAAAAATACAATATAAACCTGTCATGTGCTGAACAGATATGTCTTAAAGCAAAATCTGTTTTGAAATATGATATTAAGAAAGGTTGTTATATAGATGAAAATATGAATCATGTTTGTTGATTTTGCTGAAATTTTTTCTGCAGATACATTCAAGACAGATTCAACTCCAAAGAATGAAGAATCAAGTGCATCAACAAATGACGTTTAAAGTTCTGAATTTGTGTGCTCAAATTGTGAAAAATCCAGATCTGATAATGTCAAACTTTTGAAAGTTGTGGAAAGTTTGACATTAGAAAGCAAAAATTCTATAAAATTAGAAAATGATTTGAAAAATAAAATAAAAATTTTAGAAAATGAAAAATCTGTTGTTGAAAAAATTAATATTGAAAATCAAAAAGCAATAAATTCTCATCTTGAGAAAATAACTCAACTTGAAAATGAAGTTGAGAATGCTAAAAATAAAGTTGTTGATTTAGAAAAGAAATTGAAAAGTTTTGTGACCTTGTCATTGATTCTAGATCATATATGTCCAAAACCGATCAATGAGAATAAAAAGGAAATTCCAATAAGTGACAGTATCACAAATTATGACGATGTCATAATTGAGGATTGTGATGATGATACCGATGATAAAAATGATAAAAATGAAATATATTGGAAACTAAAATAAAAATTTCAAGAAACCGTTCTACAATCTACTGAAAAAGGTGAATGCTCAACGCAAAAACCTTCTAAGCAGAATGGAGAACGAAAACAAAAGGAAAAACAAAGTTCTAAAAATTCTAAAATTTTCAAAAGAAAAATAAAAGCTCATCGGTACAATCATCCAATCATTATAAAAATTCACAAAAAATAGAAAATAAGTGGTGCAGGTCGGACCACAGTGCTTCAACGTCAAATCAAGTTTACAGAAGAAGCAAGAAAGATGACTACTACACATCAAAACAATGTTATGATTTGAGTATATGGTTTGATAAAGAATGTCAGAAAAAAGATAAATACGAAATCAGGGTGTGTTACAACTGTGAAGTAAATGGACACATTGCTGTTAACTGCCCGAGAAAGAGATTTGATACGAGAAGATGCTATAATTGTCAAATTAAAGGTCATATTTCCAGAAATTGTCCGATAAATTCGAAGAGAAGCTCGTCGGATAAATTTCAGGGGAGAAAAGAAAGGCTGCGAAGAAGATAGTAAAAACAGAAGAAAAGCCCAAAGAACAGAAAGTGAAATTATCGCAAGGACAGAATGACAAATTGAGGAAAAAGAGAAAGAAAGTTAGAGAGTATTTGGAAAAGATGTTGTCCTCGGATACTACCATTTCAAATATAAGTTCTGGAGAATCGTTTTACTCAACAAAGAGTGATTAGTCAAGTAAAACGAATTCATCAGATACAAATCTGGGGACAAAAGAGAGAACAGTGAAGAAAAATTTGGTTAATCAAATAGTTAAAAAATCAAAGAAAGTTAATTTTTCAGATAAAGTTTTTATCAAACTGTTTGAATATAAAAGAGAATGCGAAGGACTGTTTATTTTAGATGTTAATCAATTTGGTAAACCTAAATCCAGAATGGATTGGGTTCCAATTCAAAACTAATTGAAGATTGTTTGAATGTGCAGGATAACCAAACTTCAAGCAAGCGTCATTTCAGAAGCAGTGGTTGTTCGTGCAGTGGAAATAACTTGAAAGGATTGGTGTTCCACACAAACAAAATGGTAGTCTCGCGTTTACATTCGTAAAAATTCGTTAAATGGTTAAAATGGAAGATTCTTATTTTCGATTTCGAAAAAATGTTTTCAATTTTAGGGGGAGAAAAATTTTAAAATTGTCAAAATAAAAAAAAATCCTGTAAAATTGAAAAAATCATTTCAAAATCATTTTAGATCGATAAAAAATTTTAAAAAGCCAAAAACAATAGAAATCTCAAAATATCAAAAACATTGAAAAATGAAAAATGAGAGTACTTGTGCGAAAAGAGAAAATGATAGTATATCAGTGGACTATCAGTGCATGCTAAAGATATGTATTGTTTAAAATGGTTAAACAATCTCACTAAAGATGTGTCGGTAGGCTCAGCTAGACTAGTAGTTTTGCGAAAACGATACAAACTTAAATGAAAAAACCTAGTTCTAGTGGAAAACGCGGTTGAAAGCATAGTACTTAATTTTGTCCTTCGTGACTGTGTACCTACTCGGTAATTGTTGAATGCTGAAAAGCATAAAAACCAGTCAGTTTGTGAACTTTCACAACTTTCTAAAAAAGTCTTTGTGATTGTGTATTTCTTTTTGCAAAGATTTAAACTTATTTTATTTCTTTCTTTTGTTTAAGCATTGGACATCTTCTGCGTATACAAAAGTATCGAACTGGATGTTAGTGCCTAAACGTTTCTGCTTTATTTTACTTGGTGTTTCGTTTAAATCTTGGATCACCTCTGCGTATATGGGAATATCGAACTGGTGATTAAGATCTAAACAATTTTAACTTGTTTTTATTTCTTATTTGTTTAAATATTGGACTTTCTCTGCGCATCGAAAGAACGACCTGATTGTTAATGTTTAAACATTCTGCGTTATTTTGACACAAATCACAGTTGATGAAAATTTAAAGGCATTACTTGAGTTAGTGTATTACATGATGAGGGGATATGCTAAGATCGTGGTTTCCATAAGAACTTAGTGCAAATTAATGTACCTTAACGTATCAGTAAGCATTACGAAGTTTTTAGATTGAGTTTAAGTGGACAACAATACCGACAATCCACGTGAATTGTTTAAACTAAGTGTTTCTTAAAGATCAACGGTGCAACTGATATGTCTCAATAAACTGATATGATCCTCTAGCACGTTTTCTCACAAAAATATAAACTGTAAATATTACGTTTCAGTTTGTTTACATTTCTGCATTATATATTAAAAATCCAAAAAGATTTTCTTTTAAAATCTTCCATGGAAACCTGGTAATGTTGAATGTGAGCCGGACCAACGAGACTGTTAAGAAACTGTTTGTGTGTGGATATGAGGGTTCGTTATTAAAAATCAAATCTTAGAGATTCGGAGCATCATTCAAGGGGGAGACTACGGTTTCACTTGAAGATGTTATCCAAGGCAGTTCAAGACTAAACTTCACAGATTCTAGCTATGTCCAAGGGGGAGACTGTTAGTGCACTATCCGTGTGACCATAGATAGAAATCTAACTGTACATGTAATGTCTAGTGTCTTGAGTCTGTAACATACCGGACAGAGGTTTCGCTAGGTTGTGTTAGAATTGTTAGGACAAGTTACACGACACAAATAGAGCGAACATGATCAGACATGATGTCATCATGTAGAATGATGACATCATATCATCTACAACACCATTACATAATCACAAGATATATATATATATATATATATATATATATATATATATATATCACGTCTGCACAAGAAAGCATGCATGGAATGTAATTTTGGATCATGTTCGGTCGAAGTTAGCTGCATGGAGGGATATGTTCGGTCGAACATGCATGCATGAAATAAGTTCGGTCGAACATACATGCATGCCCTATATATATCTTCATCAGCAACTCAATAGAGAGAGAACAACAACTTCGCTCCAGAATCTCTCTCAAGTTCATCATACGGTTCCGATCTAGATCGAGTCATTTTGTCACATAGACGTCGAAACTCTGTCCGGTTGTCGTTTGAATGTAATAAACGTTGATTATTTACGATTCGCTGTCACGATTACGGTTCGGTTTAACGGCTCCGTTAAACCGAATGAAACGCGGAGCTTGTGTTCTTCGGTGAACCGATCCGGACCTTCAAGTCTTCACTTTGTAGACCCACCTTTCAAAGCTCTTTTGCCCTTAGGCAACTTTACTAATTCAAAGGTATTGTTCTCATACAAAGAATTCATCTCATCTTAGATGGCTTCAACCCACTCCCTTTTGTGTTCATCTTCCATGGCCTCTTCATTGTGACAAACAGCAAACAACCGGCAATTCTTTACAATCTAATCACCTAGTCTATTCATTAATCTCATGCATGTTAAGCGTAATTAAATTACGTAACGGAGTCGTACGATATATAACAAGTGTTAGGACATGTAAAACTTGATGAAACATCTATTGGTTTCCAATATATCAAGAAACAATAAAATCTATGTCCTAAAAGTGTTGGTAGAAAGTGCGGAACGCACTACTTACGATTGCGCGGTGTACGTCGGCAATCACTGAAACGGGACAAAACTACGAAACAAGACACATAGCATATACAACTGAGTCCATATAACAATGAATACACTAAAGTGGAAATGAATCTATTAATATTACACAACCTTCCGGTGCGACGCCCTAAACACATATTTTCCGAATCGGCTAAATATATAACACTTTTACATTCGTCCGAGATAATAATTAAACAATTCGGGACCTCCAGAATCGTGTCAATTGATGTAGAACACACTAAAACATTTTGGGAATATCAACGGAATGTCAAAAACTATAAGCTTCCGAAGTTATATCGCTATACCCAAATTAGTCCGATATCGACCCGACGGACTAGTAAACGGAATTTCGCCACTATATCAACCAAACGAAGGGACTATTGAACTAGTTAAGCCTAATTTGGGACTCGGAATCACTTCATACATCTTTGAATGCGGCATGACAACTTTCAGCAAACTTCTGTCGGTACGCCACAAAAGTGTCGTAAACTAGCTGACGACGAAACGAAAAGCATTCGGAGTATCAAAACATGGTTTCTACTAGTTTAGTGAACTAGTTAATATTAAATTATGTTTCGAAACCCTAATTTACTCCATAATAGTGAAAGATTACCCCTAACCACCATACTTTTCTTAATTACCAAAATATCTTGATTTTTATAACTTTTATAAAAAGTTACACTTTGTCCCCCCCCCCCCCATTTTATAAAAGTTGGTCAACAAGTGGGTCCCACCCCACTTGATTTGTGTTGAAAAAAATGGATTAGGAGTATGGCCTATGAAAGATATCTTGATTTTGAAAAGATTTGATTTTTATAACTTAATCACACTTTCATTCATATCATCATCCTTCAACATTCAACAGCATAAGACCACTCTTACTCTCTCTCTAGCTCACGGCTTCACCACCACCACCTTATACCACCATAAACAACCATTAAACACCTCACTTTACTACTAATATAAGCCTCACAAGTTCATCTAAGCATGGATTGAACATGGAGCTTCATTAGGAGTTTTCTTGGGAGCTTAATCTCTTCTTATTTTCTAATCTAGCTTGTGAACTTTGTAAGTCTACTAAACCTCATATTTGTGATCCATATTACTAGTAGATTATCAAAGTACAAGTTGTTAGTCTTGACACAAAAGATTATTATAAGCAAAAATCCTAATCACAAAACTAAAGAACACTAAACATAACCCTTTTTAAGTATGGATTTGTGTAGATTAGTGTATGATGTCTTGCATGATCATGTTGTTTATGATTGATCTTGATTAATAGTAGTGAATTATAGTTTAAGATGTGATGATCATATTGTTAGAATCATGTAGTATTTCATGTTAGTGATCACCTTTCCATAATAAACATATAAATGTGATTTAAACATGTATATGTTTAAATCAAGAATGATCATCACACCCACTTTTATGAACTAAACATATGATTTTTAGACTTCATGAAGAAACAAGTGTTAAATGGATTTAAAAATTAATCTTGGAAGATTAGTAAACTTTATTATTACAAATCAAATTTAACTTGTTATTTTATAAAAAGCCACTAAAAAGTCTAAACTTTTACAAATATAAGTAAATATGCAAGTTCATGAAAGGTGGGAATTATGTAATAGATATGTATGTTTAGGATTATTTTATAGCTTTATGATGATTTGGAAGTTGATTAATGGATTAAATACGTTTTTAGAACGTGGAAAATGCCATAGTTAAGGGGAAACTATGGTGGATTTTTCGAAAATCTAATCGCGATTAAAAGTAGGATTAATGGGTGATTAATTAAGTTAAACGCGATTAGTGGTCCTAAACGTCATCATGGAACCTGAAGAAACCCTAGATCAACTAGACCGGAATCTAAGTAGATCTATGGAATGGGCTCTACATAAAAGGGTTAACCCTCCGTTTGGTTTCACGATGGATGGAGAAGTAAGTATTGTAAGAGAGAGAGTAGTTGAGGGTGAATACCTTTCCTTGAACTCCAAGTTACTTATTTATAACCGGTGTTTGGTGCCAAAAAGAGAGATTGTTAACTTTACGGAATCTTTTGCTATTCCGTTAACGTTTATTGGCAATCCGTTAGTGCACACGGATCGTGAGCTCATCAGCGGTTAGGGAGGTGCCACGTGTCAACATGAGATCACTACATCTTATAAATGTGAGCATGCCATCACCGTGATCTTCCTCAGCCGTCCAGATGCTGCCATGTGGCAATTGGTTATACCGAAGAGATGCTTGCACAATTGGGTGTTAATGGCTTCTAGAAGGTTTCACAGCTGTTACCCATCTATTATTCGCAACGTGTACATTCTGTTACAACAGAAAAGATTCCCTTTGCTTCTGCACTAAGTCAAGGATTTTGCTAAGGGGAAGTTTATCAGGATTTACTGTTTCCTTGCGCGAGAAGCGCAAGTTAGTTAATCTGATCTTCCTTCTTCTCCTTGCTGCTTTGCGTAATCGTTTGGTGGATACTTGCTTTGATATAAATATCTGCGCAAGGTTTGTGCATGAAGCATTATCAAACGAGAATGTTCAAGGTTAACTTTGAACCTTGCGCGAGACCGCGCAAGGTAGTTAAATGAAACATTATCAAATGAGAGTGTTCAAGATTAACTTTGAACCTTGCGCGAGCCCGTGCAAGGTAGTTAAATGAAGCATTTATCCCAAGAGTGTTCAAGATTAACTTTGAACCTTGCGCGAGCCCGCACAAGGTAGTTAAATGAAGCATTTATGCCAAGAGTGTTCAAGATTAACTTTAAACCTTGCGCGAGCCCATGCAAGGTAGTTAAATGAAGCATTTATCCCAACAGAATGCTTAGGCTTTTAACTTTGAACCTTGAGCGAGCCCGCGCAAGGTAGTTATATGATCCTTTCCTCTCTTGGATATTTGGCGCGTAGTTCTAATAAACCTTATTTTGGCAAAGAAGTATGCGCGCAGTTTTCTTAGAAGTTATTAATGGGTATGGTTTCCTTGATTGGCGCAAGGTTTTTGGGACCATACCCCTTCAAGTCCCTCAGTCCAGTGTTGCTCCTATGTAAGAATAGAAAGTAGGTGGAGCACTGGAGTTAAGATAAATGTGCTGCGCTAGGTAAGGATTAGCTTTTTGTTGCTTTATGCATCTTGATGTCGTGTCGTAAGTAAATTTTGTAAAAGTATTAGAATTTCAAATATACTTAGACACATGTCACTTATCTGGATGGTGTAGTTGGTGACGACGCACGTTCTTGAGACGTGGTGGTACTGTTGACAGGCTATCAACAGTACATGTCTTACCGTATTTAATGCTTTTCGGCGACACTCGCGCGCGTGGGGCGTTTACTGTTCCCCACTCGCCCTTGTGGTTACTTGGGGATACGTGATGGTCGCAAAAGTCGCTGCAGTCAAATCGTGCATTAATTGTGGTTACTATATAAAGGGATCAACAATCCATTTGCTTCCTCACCAAATCACAACTTGAGAGAAATTTGTGTTCAAAAGTTTCGGCGACCTTCAAAGTTTTCTAAGTTTTTTTCAAACTTCGAGTTATGGCCACCGATGCAAGTTCTGCTGAGATGTCATCGTCAAGTTTGCCACCGTTGAAGTGGTCGAAGAAAGATTTCGATAATCTTGCCACCAACTTTCTCTTTGCTCCGTCCTGGAAGGCGTTTTTCCCGGTGGCGAATGCCACGGCGGCTGATGCGCCGGCCGGCTACATTACATTATTTTACGATTATTTGCCAAAGGGAACTTCCGGCTTCCGGTGACCCATTTCTTGCTGGAAATTCTCGATTTTTACAAGATTCACATTTCTCAGTTGAGCCTAATGGGAATGGTGAGGATCCGGCATTTTGATTTCGTTTGCCGGTCGATGCAGATCGTGCCGTTGGTCGAGAAGTTTAGAGTTTTCTACCAGTTGCACTGCTCATTGGGTTTTTATTCGTTCCAACAGCGTGTGCAAGCCAATCGATTGCTGTTGGTGCCGCCAAAGTCCTACCACGACTGGAAGCAAAAGTTCTTCTTTATCAAGGCGGCGGTGATCCTGATGAAGATGACATTCCGAGCCGGTGATGAGATCGAGTTGGAGACCCTTCCCATACCTGCCGACGAGGTATGGTATCAAGATATTTAAGATGTGCCCAATATCGTTTTGCCGGAGAGGGCCCTCATCGCCGCCGGGATGAGTATTTTCTGGAAGAAGGAACGCCGGGAAAAACCGGTGTATACCAAAGATGGAACTGGTATGTAACCCTTTAACTTCCTAGCAATATCTTTCAACAGATATGTACTGATGCAAAAATGTTTGTTATGTAGCTGCGCCTCTCTACTTGGCCTCTTTCAAGAGAGAGAAAGGGAAAATGGCCGTCGTGCCTCTTGCTGATGGTGAGGAAACTTGGTTCTCGCAAATCTTGGGGAACTTTGAGTTGCCCAAGAAGGAGGATCTGGAGGCGCAACCATCTTCGAAAATGGTAACTAAGTTCTTACAAAGCCTAAGTTGATATTGCAATATTACTCTTGAACATTTTTTCTAAGTAATATTGCAATATAACTAATGGCGCAACCTTTGCTCAATATGATTGATTATGTAGGTGATTTGCTAAACTTGGACGTAGGCCCTGATTCGAAGAAGAAGAAGAAGAAACCAACTACTGTTGCATCTGCTGCACCTCCCCCTTCCAACCCAGAGCAAAAAACCAAGGCATCAGCTGCTGCGAAAGCTAAGGGCAAGAAAGGTACGCGTCTCGTATCTGACTCTTGGTGCAATTATGTGGTGGTGTCGGACTCACTGGAGGGTCTTGCGCCTGTAGGTTCGAAGAAACCGAAGCCTGAACCCGTTGACACCTCCTCTCTTCCAGCTGCGAACCTAGATGATCCCTTGGAGGTACCTTCTAGCCCGGAAGAGGCGTTGAAGCGCACTTCCAAGAAGAGGAAGGAGGCGGAAACCAAAACCCCTGCGCCAACAAAAGTTGCGCCCGCGCATTGGAAAGAAGGGCAATCTGGATGCCTTTGCAAAGAAATTTTCACCTGGTACGTTTAGTTTGTTGCGTGTTTCTGTCAAAAAGTTGCGTAAAATCTCATACTGGTATTTGTTGACATGGTTTGCAGAGAAAATGGTGAAGGCTGCGCCGGCCACCTCATCTGCTATACCATCGCCGCACAGGCCTGAGAATGTTGAGGAGGGAGATGCGGGGCAAGAAACTCCTGTTCTTGATGCCGACCCCATCGTCCCGGAAAGTATTGAGAAAGTGGCTCCGGAAGAAGAGCCCAAAAATTTTGATGCTGAGAATCCTGCTGGCGAGCAGGCTAAAGATACGGCTACAGATGTTGGGGAACCGTCAAAGTTGATATCCAAGGGAGCCGGACCTTCAACACAAACCGAAGGCTTTGTGTTTGTTGAGGATTCGGAGGAGGAGTCGCCTATTTGCCCAGAGGAGACGCCTGGGGATTATTATTATCGCTCTTATTCTGAGAGGCGAGCCTCTGCGATTCATCAGCCCGTGTGGAAAGTTAAGCAGGGCGATGTTTTCACTGATTGGCACTCCTGTAGGGAGTGGTATAAGGGCATCTTCCCGCCGGCGGAGGTGAAGCGCCAGGAAGAAAAAGACCATGAGGCTACTTATGAGTCGTATCTGCAAGAGTCTGCCCTTGCCTCCTCCACTATAAATAGAATTGTGCGCGATTGGCGCAGTATGAACAAGGAGTGGGATGAGGTTGAGCTTGAGAAGGCGAAGGCCAAGCTTGAGAAAGAGAAGACGTTGAAAATGCTTGTTGATTTTGAGGCGGAAAAGGCCCAGTTTAAGGAAGAGAAAAAGACTGAAGAATGGGTTGCGCTGTCGTGGAAGCGCAAGTGTGAGGCCTCTGCTGCGCAATATGCGGACGAGCGCAAGCGCTTTATGGAGGCGTGCGATCGTGACAACAAAGAAAAAATTTCTCTGCGCAACGAAATTGAGAAACTCAAAAAAGAGAAAGCTGATGCAGTTGCGGCAGCAGAAGAGGCGCGCTCACACAGAGAAAGGAGCGAGCAGAATGAGGTATCAACCAAAATGACTCTCCTTCTTAAGAATAAAGAAATTGATGATCTAACTGCTATGCTTTTTGACCAGTCGTGGCTGCAAGCTGAGGTTGATAGTTTGAAAAAAGATATCAACCTTCACCGAACAGAGAAAGCCGAGTTGATCCGCCGTTTAACTGAAGGCGAACAAAAACTTAACGACACGGAGATCGCTCGCGCTACCGCAGAAAGCTTGGCCGAATCCCTCATGAACCAGCTTACCTGGTTGCGGGAGTATGTGATTGTGGAGGTAATATTCCCTTTTCTTTATATGTCTGGTTTGATTGTCGCAACATATACTAGTTGTTTTTGTGTACATACGGAGTTGGATGAGAGAGTGGCAGAATTAATGATGGCGGTGCGCAATGACGGGCATGCCGAGGGCTATAGAGAATGCACTTTGCACCTGGCCCATGCGCTGAAGACTGAATGGGATACCAGCCGTGCTGCTACGCATGGGCTAAATACTGCCGCCATTTATTCTGCTGCCAAAGAAATATATGATCAATTGCAAATTCCGATTATGGACCTTGTGGACGCCGCGCTGCAGCAAGACGATTTTGTTGATAAGCTAAAGGAGATCTTTTCTTCAACAGAGAAGCAGGCGGGAAACCAATCCATAGAATAGGAAAATTCTAATCTTTTACTTTATAATAACTTGTAACGTTGCGCTGCTGCGCAAGTATTGTGGATGTGAATATAATATATTTCAGCTTTAAATGTCTGCATGGGACCAATTTTTTGTGTAGGATAGACAAATGAACAATTTCTTTTCTCATGTGTGAGCGTAAGTATTAAGTTAGCTTGTGGCTCATAAGTTTATGTTTTTGTTTATCCAAAGGAATTGCATACATTTGTAAATGAACATATACAAGACTGTAAGTAGTGGCAAAGTATTTTATTCATACTGATAAAGCGCAAAGCTATGGCTGCCACTAAGATTACATAACAAAATAAAGTAAGCAGTCTCGTTATGCAATGCTCAGAAGTTGCTTAGAGGACTAAGATTACATATAACATCGGCGTAGTTGTTGGGCGTTCCAGGTTCGAGGAACGCTGGATCCGTTTATACGCTTCAGAGTGTACGCGCCTTTCCCAATACTTCATTTATCACAAACGGACCTTCCCATCGCGGGGCTAACTTCCCCGGTTTTTCGGCATTCGACGCTTCATTATCGCGAAGAACAAAGTCACCAGGCAAAAAGGAACATATGCGCACCCTTTTGTTGTAATACTTTTCAAGCTGGGACTTGTATTTAGCTTCGTGAATCGCTGCATTTTCTCGTTGTTCTTCCAATAAGTCTAGGTCGATGCACCTTTGTTCTTCGTTATCTTATTTTTCCAAAGCTAGCATTCTTGGAGATGGTAACCCAATTTCGGCAGGAATCACGGCTTCCGTGCCGTACACAAGGCTAAAAGGAGTTTCTCCAGTACTAGTCTTGGGCATAGTTTGGTGTGCCCACAAGATGCTAGGCAATTCATCAACCCAACCCCGCCGTGATGTGCCAAGGCGGGCCTTGATACTGTCGACCAACTGTTTGTTTATGCTTTCAACTTGGCCATTTGCTTGTGGGTGCGCAATAGAAGCAAAAACATGTTGGATTCCCATGTCGGTCATCCATGTTTGCAACTCTTCAGCCGTTAAATTTGGACCGTTGTCTGTAATAATGCGCATGGGCAGACCAAAATGGCAAATAATGTATTCCCAAATGAATTTGCGAATTACCATCGTTGTAGTGGAAGCTAAAGGTTTGGCTTCAACCTATTTGGTGAAGTAATTGACCGCAACAATGATAAACTTTACTGCGCTAGGCGCATCCGGAAATGGTTCCACTAAGTCGATGGCCCATTGTTGAAATGGCCAAGCTGTTGTGACGGGTACCAAAGGATTCTTTGGGCGCAACGTTTTAGGGGCATGCCTTTGGCAGGACATGCATTTGCGCAAGATCTCTACCACGTCAATGTACATTCCAGGCCAATAATACCCTGCACTTTTCACTTTGGCTACGACCATGCGCGGCCCAGAATGTATGCCACATAGCCCCTCATGGATCTCCCTGATTAGGTATTGCGCGTCATGTTTATCAACACAGCGGAGCGAAGGACCCATGTAAGAGCGTCGGTACAGAATACCGTCAATGATTTCATAATTGAGGGCTTTGCATCGTAACTTACGTGCTTGCGCTTTATCCTCTGGTAAAGAACCATGTATCAAATACATCATTATTGGAGTCATCCATGATAGATCTCCTACTTCGACCATTGTCACTTGTCTGAGAGGGACTGATGGATTACTTAAAACCTCGATGCAAACCTCTTTTGCCAAATGCTTGAAACTAGTCGCAGCGAGTTTGCTTAGAGCGTCAGCATGTTTGTTTTTGCTTCGCTTGACGTGTGTGATTTTAAATTGTTGGAATTGTGCTATAAGAGCCTTGGCTTGCGCCAAGTATAGAGCCATGATATCTCCCTTTGCATCATACATTCCAACTACTTACTCAGCAACTAGTAATGAATCAACATGGGCTTCTAAATTTGTTGCACCCATTTTGATAGCGATGCGTAAGCCTGCTAGGAAAGCTTCATATTCGGCCTCGTTGTTGGTTCTTTTAAAATCCAACCGAATTGCATATATGAATTCTTCTCCTCTGGACTCATTAATCGAAGACCTGCTCCAGCCCCATCATTGTTTGATGCGCCATCTGTAAACAATGTCCAGGCTCTATTGTGGATGACTGGGACTGGGTTTTGGATTGCTTGGCATTCTTCAAGTTTATCGGCGGGAATTTCAGCGATGAAATCTGCCAAAACTTGGCCTTTGATAGCTGGTCTAGGTTTATAACAGATGTTATAACCTCCCAATTCTATTGCCCATTTCGCAAGTCGTGCAGAAACATCTGGTTTGGCCAGGACTTGGCCAATGTGAAAATTTGTTAAAACTGTAATAACATGTCCAGAAAAGTATCTTCGTAGCCTGCGCGAAGTAAGGACCAATGCTAAAACTAATTTCTCCATGATTGAATACCTTGTCTCTGGATCGTTCAACATCTTGCTGATATAATAAATTGGAGACTGGACCCCTTCGCGCTCTACCAACAAGACAACACCTACTCCTACCTCAGATGCAGCAAGATATAAGACCATGGGTTCTTTTTCACGAGGAGCAGTAAGTGTGGGAAGTTGAACTAAACAATCTTTCATATGCTGGAAAGCTTGATCAGCTTCAGGAGTCCATGCTAACTCTTTGCTCTTCGTACAATTGCGCAAGGTTCGAATAAATGGATAAGACTTTGCAGCATGATTGGCGAGGAAGCGGTTTAGTGCAGCTAACCTTCCAGCCAAACGTTGCATCTCTTTGATGGTAGTAGAAGAAGACATTTTTTGTATTGCCTCGACCTTTTCGGGATTAACTTTGAAACCGTCTTTGGTGACGATGAAACCCAAAAATTTGCCCTCATCCATGCTGAAGGAGCATTTGCTGGGATTTAACTTTAGATTTACCTCGCGCAGAGAATCAAAAGTTTGTTGAATGTTGTCTAGCATAGTGTCTTCTGAATTACTCATAATGACCAAATCATCAATGTAGACTTCCACAATTTTCCCGATGTCATCTCCAAACACTGTATCCATCAATCTTTGATAAGTAGCTCCCGCATTGCGGAGACCAAAAGGCATCTTGGTATAACAAAAAAATGCCCTTCTCCGTGCGAAAAGCGGTTTTATCTTCGTCCTCTTTTTTCATCAAGACTTGATGATAACCTTTATAACAATCTAGAAAACATTTCTAACGAAAGGAAGCTAATGAGTCAACCTTTTTGTCAATCTCAGGAAGAGAATAACAATCTTTCAGACACGCCTTGTTTAGATCTTTAAAATCTAAGCAACATCCGCCATTCGCCATTATGTTTCTTTACCATGACTGGGTTTGCCACCCAGGTCTGGTATTTGACTTCGCGCAGAATACTAGCATTTAATAACTTGGTGACTTGTTCGTTCATTGCATCTGTCTTTTCCGAGGCTGCGCTTTTTCTGCACAACTGGTTCTGCTGATGGAAATACATTCAGGAAATATTCCGCAACGTCGCGCGGGACACCAACCATGTCGGCAGGTGTCCAGGCGAAAATGTCTTTGTTGCGAAACAACAGTATTTTAAGCTTTGCGCGAATTTCAATACTGACTGCAAGCCCTAATAGATTGTCTGCTCAGGGTACTTATTGTTGAGTACCCACTTTTCTGGTTCGTTGCTTGGCAATGTTTCGCCAGCCTTCACATCTGGTTCCTCAATTGACATGATTTCTTTCCGCGCATAAAGTGTAGTTATACCATTTGGTGTCGGAAAACCACAAGCAGCATGCGGAGCGGAGGTAATCATACTAAAGTCACGTTGCGCGCGGCGTCCCAATAGTACATCATGACGGGAATTTTCCTGCATCACCATGAAGTTGACGTTACTCGTTCGAGAACACCTCTCATCAGATAACGTAACAGGAAAAAGGATTTGTCCTTGATGAAAGACAGCCTCATTGCAGAACCCAGTTAATGGAAAATCAACTGGTTCCAAGCGTGCCTTATCCTCAGGATCTAGTTGCTTGAAGCACTGCTCATACATGATATCCATGGAACTACCCAGATCTATAAACATATAGTCTGTTTGGTAGTGCCCAAAGATACCGGTGATAACTACTGGCCGGTCTTCTTGAGGACCTCCTGGAACGATAGGAAAAATGACTTGTTGTTCGCGCCAAGTGTTGTTTTGAAAATGTTGAAGGCTACGCTTGCGCTACGATCCACCTTGAATCATGGAAACGTGCTGTTTCATTTTTTTGTTGCTAGGCCCTTCATTCTCGCGCGTAATCTGTTTAATCTCTTTGCGCACATTCTGGACTAGATGTGTAAGTTTCCCACTCTTTAATGCTTTCTCAATCTCCGTGCGCAGACTTATACAGTTATCTGTTGTGTGGCCTGTGTCTCTATGATAGTCACAAAACAAATTTGGGTCTTGCCCTTTTTTGTTTTTCATTGGTTGCGGCTGTTTAAACTGATAATTCTCAGTGCTGAGAACCTCAGCCGCGATTTCGTTAAGGGAGTCCACTGACGTTCCCTATTCTCTTGCTTAATCGCTTTTTGAGTTGTTATCTTGTTGATTGTTGCTCGCGCATCAATTGTTGAATAAGGAGAATACGAATTCTGACTTGACTCTTTCCAATTTCTCTTATACTTGCGACTACCTCTACTCAGGTCTTGCGGACGATTCTGAGGTAGAGGTGGCCTGTTAGAACTTAAGTTGCGCTCAGTCTGGGCGTAGACTTTGGCAGCCACCATGAGTTTATCCCAGTTTTTTGGAAGGCCAGTTGTACCGGACAACACTTTAATCATTTCGTCGCACCTTACCGCATACTTGAACTGCACGCGTATAAGGTCTTCATGGACATCTCCAATCTCCAACACCTCTTTATTGTAACGTGTTATAAAATCTTCGAGGCTTTCATCGTCCCTCCGCCAGATGTTCATTACATCTGAGGAGTCGCGCACGTATCGCCGTTGCTGACTAAAGTGTGTAAGAAAATTTTCTTTTAAGTCATTCCAAGAGGAAAGTTTACCTGCCGGCAAATTATCAAACCAAAGGCGCGCATCGCCAGTAAGGGTTTGTACAAATAAGTGACACTACATTGGCAATGTCCAGCACCCAAGTAACCCTGCACCGGTAAAGAGGCGCATGTGATCATCAGGATCAGTCAAACCGTTAAACTTTCCAACGTTGGATGGTAATTTCGCTCGCTCCAACGGAGCCAGTGCTATCTCTCTGGTAAAATTTGATTGCTCAGCTGCTTCGGTTGGGCGATACACCAAATTGTAATCATGCTCAGCTTCTGGATTGTATACTGCACGTATTTTTGGCCGGTAACTAGCATGATCTGCAGATATTCGATTGAAAATAATTGCACTATCCCCTTCGTCATAGGTTCTATCGAGCTCATCGTGTTGGGTGTCCCGTTTCTGCGAAGACCGCGGGCCCAAACGATAGTGGACAGATGTGCGACGTTGAACGTTTTCTTCTTGCCTTCTATTACCAGAATGAACAGGATCATTCCTTGTTTTAGAATACATTTCTGTTCCATCTTCAGGCATGCGCGAAGGGGAACGAGCATGACTTTGAGTATTATAACTCAAAACTCAAGGTGTCGGCGAAGCACGGACCTGAGGAGCGTTAACCGGAGCTTAAAAAGCTGGAGTTCCGGTTTGAGCACATAACTGAGCACACATAGCGTTTAGAGTCGCTTGAGATTTGATTAACCACGATAATGGAGTCTCTCCGGGTGGTAAAATCGACGTAACATCAACCTGAGGAGCCGCCGGCGTTACAGGAATACTCGCATGATTAGGATCATACTGAGCATTAGCTTCGCCGGAAGAATCCTCAACTATTTGTCCGTCGACCTGAGATCCGACAACAACGCATCGAATCCCAGATCGAGGACCTTGAAAAGATGATCCGTCAGCCATGATGCTGCAGATCTAAATGAAGCGAAACGAAAGGTGAGAAAGAATCGAAATCGGTGGGCGCCAATGAAGAAACCCCAGACCAACTAGACCGGAATCTAAGTAGATCTATGGAATGGGCTCTGCATAAAAGGGTTAACCCTCCGTTTGGTTTCACGATGGATGCAAAATAATACAGTACTTCTGCTGAACCTTCAAAAATAGAACACCGTTAACTCGCCATGGGGAGAAGGGGGTTCTCTCCGTGACCACCCTCCGGCGTGAGAATAAGTACAGGTAGTCGGAAGTAAGTATTGTAAGAGAGAGAGAGAGTAGTTGAGAGTGAATACCTTTCCCTGAACTCCAAGTTACTTATTTATAGCTGGTGTTTGGCGCCAAAAAGAGAGATTGTTAACTTTAACGGAATCTTTTGCTATTCCGTTAACGTCTGTTGGCAATCCGTTAGTGCACACGGATCGTGAGCTCATCAGCGGTTAGGGAGGTGCCACGTGTCAACATGAGATCACTACATCTTATTAATGTGAGCATGCCATTACCGTGATCTTCCTTAGCCGTCCAGATGCTGCCATGTGGCAATTGGTTATAACCGAAGAGATGCTTGCACAATTGGGTGTTAATGGCTTCTAGAAGGTTTCACAGTTGTTACCCATCTATTATTCGCCATGTGTACATTCTGTTACAACTGGAAAAGATTCTCTTTGCTTCAGCACTAAGTCAAGGATTTTGCTAAGGGAAAGTTTCTCAGGATTTACTGTTTCCTTGCGCGAGAAGCGCAAGTTAGTTAATCTGATCTTCCTTATTCTCCTTGCTGCTTAGCGCAATCGTTTGGTGGATACTTGCTTTGAAATAAATATCTGCGCAAGGTTTGTGCATGAAGCATTATCAAACGAGAATGTTCAAGGTTAACTTTGAACCTTGCGCGAGACCGCGCAAGGTAGTAAATGAAGCATTATCAAACGAGAGTGTTCAAGATTAACTTTGAACCTTGCGCGAGCGCGCGTAAGGTAGTTAAATGAAGCATTTATCCCAAGAGTGTTCAAGATTAACTTTGAACCTTGCGCGAGCCCGCGCAAGGTAGTTAAATGAAGCATTTATCCTAAAGAATGTTTAGGCTTTTAACTTTAAACCTTGCGCGAGCCCGCGCAAGGTAGTTATATGATCCTTTCCTCTCTTGGATATTTAGCGCGTAGTTCTAATAAACCTTATTTTGGCAAAGAAGTCTACGCGTAGTTTTCTTAGAAGTTATTAATGGGTATGGTTTCCTTGATTGGCGCAAGGTTTTTGGGACCATACCCCTTTAGAACTTTTATGAAAATGATTAAACCCTTAATGAACAAGAGTTCTTAGAAGCTTAAAAGAAATATTTTCATGGAAATAATTGGTGAAAAATACTAATAAAAGATATATATAAATTTTGGACATAAACTATATGTTTTTGGAAGAACTATAAAATATGTGTATTTGGTTGTTAAGTGTATATATACTAGATACACCTAGGATGGATTAAAACTAGTATATAAGAACAAGCGTAAAAATACATACTCAATATATTTACATACCCTCTAACGTAAGTGGCACGAACATAGAAATAGCCGAGTAATATAGAACATTACTTAAACAAATAAATCAGACAAGTGAACAAATACGTGCGTCGCCAAGTGTAAAACCGGAAGTGTAAATGTCTAAAAACTACTAAGTGTTATAAAGAATAAACTTGGTTAAAAGTATGTAATAAAACTCCCATTAATGGACTCAAAAGTTTACTAATGGGCTGGGCCCAAATTAAATAACTATATGGGCTAGGCCCAATCACATGACTAAGTTGGTCTAGGCCCAAGGGTATAACTATATGGTAACCATCATCTTATAACTATGGTAACCATCATCATCAAGTAAACCTACTGAGATCAAACTGAGTCTGATATCTGGAATTTTACATTGTGTACAACCAACTCCATCTCAGTGTCAACTTCAAGCAAACAACCCAACACCTACAACCTTTGATAGCCCTTATTACCCATCTTAACAACCCCAAAGTCACCAGGGGTATAAGATGAATAAAATTCCCTTTGTGATGTCACATGACACGTAGCACCACTGTCAACAACCCACCTCGAATCATCACGTGCAATGTTCACCAAATCATAATCACAACAAACGAAGAACTCTTCGGTAGCAGTATTAACTTCAGCAGTGTCATTGCCACCATCATCTTCTTATAACTATATGGGCTGGGCCCAATCATATAACTAAGTTGGGTTGGGCCCAAGGGGATAACTAAGTGGGCTAGGCCCAAAGACAATGACTAATTGGGCTAGGCCCAATGATAACTAAGTAGGCTAGGCCCAATGACAATTACTGATTGGGCTAGGCCCAATCATATAACTAAGTGAGCTAGGCCCAATAACAATAAATAAGTGGGCTAGGCCCAATTTCTATGACAAATGTATATTTATGGAATAAATATACAAGTAATAATCAATTACAAAACTACCAACACTATAAACATGTAATAACAAGTCAAGAGGAACAACTTGTTGTACAAGGTCCAATTAGACCTGAAAGTCTAATGAATTAAATACACATGTAGGTATTACACGTGTACGGACACTTGGAACGCAAAATAGTGAGTTCATGTTCCCCCTTTTCCTTTTTAAACGTTTTCCAGTTTTCTAACAATCGGGGGTGAAATACATGTTATAACATTTTATGACAAAAGGTATGTTTGCTACGGGTTTAGAGCAAGAACTATGATCAACGTGTGTAAGTAGGAATGACTTTATAATGACCATTAATCACATAGTGACCAAAGGTGCAAAGGTGTAGATCTACTGAGTTGGAGACACACTCCACTCTGGATAAAACAATGTCCTTTCAGAGTGCTTTGTGAGCCCTAGGAAATTCTGGATAAAACATGTCCTTCCAGACGCTCCGGATAAAACATGTCCTTCCAGACTGCCTTGAATAAAACATGTCCGTTCGGGGAAGAAGTTGTCTCGGGTTGGTTATTTACTTATGACACATAATATCGGGGGGCTCGCTACCCGCTGATAGATCCGTAAACCGTAGAATGAACTAATAACATACCGGGTTTTCACTATTGATGAAAATTGCTTATACAAAGACATATTACATGAACTCGCTCAACTTTTGTTGATTTTTCAAACTACATGTATTTCAGGAAACAAGACATAAGCCGGTGATAGACCTCGGGATTTTGGGAACAGCATAACAACGGATGCCACTTTTGAAGGGTTGCCTCTTATATCCCGACCTCGTATGGGTATATATAGGAGTCAAAACCTTGATGTGTTCCATTATGATAACAAACTATCTTTCGTGTTGCAAATTTGTAAACTTTGGATGAAATAAATATCTAGAACAATGGCATCATTGTTAACTATGGTTTAATTACTCGATTGATTGCAATGATTACCTTATCAGTCACACGTTTGCGCTTCCGCTACGACCAGGGTGTGACATTCATAACACTCGTGCTCTCCCCCACCAGTGAGCAAGACATACTCATCAACAGAATAACGGGTGGTAGGATGACGGTTTCTTTAGACCGCCTAAGTGGGACAAATGTTAGCATACCTGTTATTGGTAACTCTAGATGAGTACCCTCATCTAACTCTTGATGCTCTGGAAGATCATTATCAGTACCATGTTGTTCATTATTTTGGTTATCATCTTCATTATGCGGTTCAGAGTGTTGTGAAGGAACCGGATCCAAGTCAATAAGATCCTCAATATATTGAGGAATTATCTTTATATTCTCAATATCTTTCAAACCTTGATCTTCAATAAAATCAGCATCGAACATCTTATGAGTTTCTTCGAGATTGGATCATAAAACCTATATCCAAACTCATCTCCCCCATAAACAAGGAATATACATGGCTTGGTCTTTACATCAAGCTTTGTTATTTCATCTTTGGGAATATGCACAAAATCCTTGCATCCAAAGACCCGCAAATCATCGTATGAAACATCTTTTCCATTCCAAACCCTGTCAGGAACATCAAAAGACAAAGGAACACAAGGTGTACGATTAACAATATTTACCACGGTGTTCAAAGCTTCACCCTAAAAGGAATTAGGCAGCCCTGCATGTGACAACAAACATCTAACCCTTTCAGACAATGTTCTATTCATCCGCTCTGCTAAACCATTCAGATGTGGTGTCTTTGGAGGAGTCTTTTGGTGTCGAATACCTTTCTCTCTGCAATAAGCATCAAAAGGACCAATGTACTCACCTCCATTATTTGTTTGAATACACTTGAGATTCTTCTCAGTTTGTCTTTCAACTAAGGCATGAAACTGCTTAAACACATCTAATACTTGGTCTTTAGACTTCAAAGTATAAGCCATATCTTTCTCGAATGATCATCAATGAATGTGATAAAATATAAGCAGCCCCCAAGTGTTCTAGTCTTCATGGGACCACAAACATCTAAATGTATTAAATCAAGTATATTGTCTCTCCTATGAGGAGGGTGACTCTTGAAAGAACTCTTCTTCGCTTACCTGCCAGGCAATGAGAACACTTCTTCAAACGAACATCATGCAAATCGGACAAGGCATTCTTCTTCAACAAAATAGACATCCCCTTTTCACTCATGTAAGCAAGTCTCCTATGCCACAAGTCGGCCATATTGGCATTCACTAACAAATTTACCGAGTCTTTGGAGATCTTAGGTTGTGTTATGTATAATTTTGAACTTTTTTTACCTCTTGCCACGATCATTGAACCACGAGTGAGTTTCCAAACCTACTGAGATCAAACTGAGTCTGATATCTGGGACATGTTTTACATTGTGTACAACCAACTCCATCCCAGTGTCAACTTCAAGCAAACAACCCAACACCTACAACCTTTGATAGCCCTTATTACCCATCTTAACAACCCCAAAGTCACCAGGGGTATAAGATGAATAAAATTCCCTTTGTGATGTCACATGACACGTAGCACCATGTCAACAACCCACCTCGAATCATCACGTGCAATGTTCACCAAATCATAATCACAACAAACGAAGAACTCTTCGGTAGCAGTATTAACTTCAGCAGTGTCATTGCCACCATCATCTTCTTATAACTATATGGGCTGGGCCCAATCATATAACTAAGTTGGGCTGGGCCCAAGGGGATAACTAAGTGGGCTAGGCCCAAAAACAATGAGTAATTGGGCTAGGCCCAATGATAAAACTAAGTAGGCTAGGCCAATGACAATTACTGATTGGGGCTAGGCCCAATCATATAACTAAGTGAGCTAGGCCCAATAACAATAAATAAGTGGGCTAGGCCCAATTTCTATGACAAATGTATATTTATGGAATAAATATACAAGTAATAATCAATTACAAAACTACCAACACTATAAACACGTAATAACAAGTCAAGAGGAACAACTTGTACAAGGTCCAATTAGACCTGAAAGTCTAATGAATTAAATACACATGTAGGTATTACACGTGTACGGACACTTGGAACGCAAAATAGTGAGTTCATGTTCCCCCTTTTCCTTTTTAAACATTTTCCAGTTTTCTAACAATCGGGGGTGAAATACATGTTATAACATTTTAAGACAAAAGGGTATGTTTTCTACGGGTTTAGAGCAAGAACTATGATCAATGTGTGTAAGTAGGAATGACTTTATAATGACCATTAATCACGTAGTGATCAAAGGTGCAAAGGTGTAGATCTACTGAGTTGGAGACGCACTCCACTCTTTATAAAACAATGTCCTTTCAGAGTGCTTTGTGAGCCCTAGGAAATTCTGGATAAAACATGTCCTTCCAGACGCTCCGGATAAAACATGTCCTTCCGGAGTGCCCTGAATAAAACATGTCCGTTCGGGGAAGAAGTTGTCTCGGGTTGGTTATTTACTTAGGACATAATATCGGGGGGCTCGCTACCCGCTGATAGATCCGTAAACCGTAGAATGAACTAATAACATACCGGGCTTTCGCTATTGATGAAAATTGCTTATATAAAGACAATATTACATGAACTCGCTCAACTTTTGTTGATTTTTCAAACTACATGTATTTCAGGAAACAAGACATAAGCCGGTGATAGACCTCGGGATTTTGGGAACAGCATAACAACGGGTGCCACTTTTGAAGGGTTGCCTCTTATATCCCGACCTCGTATGGGTATATATAGGAGTCAAAACCTTGATGTGTTCCATTATGATAACAAACTATCTTTCATGTTGCAAATTTGTAAACCTTGGATGAAATAAATATCTAGAACAATGGCATCATTGTTAACTATGGTTTAATTACTCGATTGATTGCAATGATTACCTTATCAGTCACACGTTTGCGCTTCCGCTACGACCAGGGTGTGACATTCATAACACTCGGGCTCTCCCCCACCAGTGAGCAAGACATACTCATCAACAGAATAACGGGTGGTAGGATGACGGTTTCTTGTAGACCGCCTAAGTGGGACAAATGTTAGCATACCTGTTATTGGTAACTCTAGATAAGTACCCTCATCTAACTCTTGATGCTCTGGAAGATCATTATCAGTACCATGTTGTTCATTATTTTGATTATCATCTTCATTATGCGGTTCAGAGTGTTGTGAAGGAACCGGATCCAAGTCAATAAGATCCTCAATATATTGAGGAATTATCTTTATATTCTCAATATCTTTCAAACCTTGATCTTCAATAAAATCAGCATCGAACATCTTATGAGTTTCTTCGAGATTGGATCATAAAACCTATATCCAAACTCATCTCCCCATAAACAAGGAATATACATGTCTTGGTCTTTACATCAAGCTTTGTTCTTTCATCTTTGGGAATATGCACAAAATCCTTGCATCCAAAGACCCGCAAATCATCGTATGAAACATCTTTGCTATTCCAAACCCTGTCAGGAACATCAAAAGACAAAGGAACACAAGGTGTACGATTAACAATATTTACCACGGTGTTCAAAGCTTCACCCTAAAAGGAATTAGGCAGCCCTGCATGTGACAACAAACATCTAACCCTTTCAGACAATGTTCTATTCATCCGCTCTGCTAAACCATTCAGATGTGGTGTCTTTGGAGGAGTCTTTTGGTGTCGAATACCTTTCTCTCTACAATAAGCATCAAAAGGACCAATGTACTCACCTCCATTATTTGTTCGAATACACTTGAGATTCTTCTCAGTTTGTCTCTCACCTAAGGCATGAAACTGCTTAAACACATCTAATACTTGGTCTTTAGACTTCAAAGTATGAGCCCATATCTTTCTCGAATGATCATCGATGAATGTGATAAAATATAAGCAGCCCCTAAGTGTTCTAGTCTTCATGGGACCACAAACATCTAAATGTATTAAATCAAGTATATTGCCTCTCCTATGAGGAGGGTGACTCTTGAAAGAACTCTTCTTCGCTTACCTGCCAGGCAATGAGAACACTTCTTCAAACGAACATCATGCAAATCGGACAAGGCATTCTTCTTCAACAAAATAGACATCCCCTTTTCACTCATGTAAGCAAGTCTCCTATGCTACAAGTCGGCTATTGGCATTCACTAACAAATTTACCGAGTCTTTGGAGATCTTAGGTTGTGTTATGTATAATTTTGAACTTCTTTTACCTCTTGCCACGATCAAAGAACCACGAGTGAGTTTCCAAACACCATCACCAGAGGTACTATGGTAACCATCATCATCAAGTAAACCTTCTGAGATCAAACTGAGTCTGATATCTGGAACATGTTTTACATTGTGTACAACCAACTCCATCCCAGTGTCAACTTCAAGTAAACAACCCAACACCTACAACCTTTGATAGCCCTTATTACCCATCTTAACAACCCCAAAGTCACCAGGGGTATAAGATGAATAAAATTCCCTTTGTGATGTCACATGACACGTAGCACCACTGTCAACAACCCACCTCGAATCATCACGTGCAATGTTCACCAAATCATAATCACAACAAACGAAGAACTCTTCGGTAGCAGTATTAACTTCAGCAGTGTCATTGCCACCATCATCTTCTTATGATTGTTCTTTTGATTGTGGTAATTATCCTTCTTGTTATCCTTTCTTAATTGTCTACAAAATTTAATTGTGTGTCCTTTCTCAATTGTCTACAAAATTTAATTGTGTGTCTTTTCTTACCACAATGATGACACTCATAATCAGCAAACTTACCTCTGGACTTACTACGATGCTTTCCTTTGTTACTCGGACCTCTACTTTGACCTCTTCCCCTGCTTTCTGTGACCAAGACATCTGAGTGTGAAGAAGAACCCTGTGATTTTCTTCTCATCTTTTAAGTTAAAATACTGCATTAGCCAATTCCATAGTAATGGTACCATTAGCTGCGGAGTTGGACAATGATGTCCTAAAAGTACCAAGAGGCCATAAGCCTTGTATCTCGTCTCCAAACTTAATACCCATTCCTGCAAGTTGGTTAATGAGACCCTGAAACACATTCAAATGATCAGTGATGGGGGTTCCATCATTGTACTTCAACTTTATCAACAGTTTAATCAAGAACAGTTTATTGTTTCTGGTTTTTCGAGCATACAACTCGTCAAACTTGTTCCACAAAGTACGAGCGTGAGTCTCACTGCTAATATGGTTCAAAACATTATCATCAACCCATTGCCGAATATAACCGCAAACCTTTATGTGCAATATATTGCACTCTTTATCTGTTTTATCATCCGGTTTGCCGGTATTAAAAACAGGCATATAATAATCCTTCACATAAAGGAGATCTTCCATTTTACCCTTCCAAACATGATAATTAGAACCATTCAAATTCATAATCCTACTTGTATTAGCTTCCATCGTTCAAACAAGTCTGAACCTAATAACAAGAGCAAAAGAACCAATGGCTCTGATACCACTATGATGGGAACAACGCGAAACCAGATCACAAACGGTAAACTAAAAACGCGGAAGCAAACTTCGTTTGACCAAAGTTTTTCCCAAACTTGAATGAACCTATGAGGATGCAAACAAATAGGGTATATCGGCTATAATCTAAACAACCCGATAACAATAATAACAAGACACCAAATTTTAGCGTGGAAAGCTTCTCAAGACGAGAGTAAAAACTTCAGGACTAATAGAGCCGCTTCAAATCCACTATCACAAATTAGAGCAATACAAAGTCTTCGCTAGGTATACTAGAGGCATACAATAAACATCATATACTTGGAATCAACAACTTCAAGCATATGGAATCAAAAACAAAGACAAAAGAAGAAGATATCACCAAAATCTACAGCTGCAAACAGAGGGTGTAAAACCCGATTTCCAGACGTGATTCACAGAAACCCACTGTTGGATAAGGTCGCCCAGATGTTGTGATGACTGTGTCAAAAAATCAGAACAATCCAACGGTTCATTCTCCGGGAAATTGACAATCTCTACAGCTAGGTTTGAAGGTAACGAAAATGACGAAAATATTTCTTCTTTCTAAAGCTTTGTAAAAGACTTTTCTTGTGATTTTGTGGCTGATAACTCATCTAATACCTTATCCACTTCTCATATATTTCACTAAAAAAAACTTATAATTGGCCATAAAAATTGTTGGGCTTCCTCATGGGCCCAAAAAACCCAACAGTGATGGTGTTGAATAAAGACATTAGGTCAATGAGGATCTTTGATCCTATGTAGTTGGTGAACTTGTTTGAGAATGGCATTGATAGGTTGTACGGAATGCCGATATTTTACAAGACAAGGGACATGGATCAGGTGTTGAAGTTCCAGCGTGTCATTCGTGTTTGCTTCGCTTTCAAGATACACACTAGAAGCGATTGGAAGACTAACTGGAAATGACGACCTTCGCTTTCAAGATACGCACTAGAAACGATTGGAAGACTAACTGGAAATGACGACCGAAAAAATACCGACTATATTCAAGGGGGAGACTGTAGATGCATTTTATGTATATAGCCGGATAGTCGTTGAGTCATAGGTGTTAGGTGATGAATAAGTGTCTAGAATATGAGGTTTTGTATGATTGTTACAAATGTATACAAGTTTGTGTGTTTGTTAGCGAATGTGTCTTATTCACTAGTTAATGTTAATCGAATGAGACAGGGTAATATCGATTAAAGCTCAATCACTAAGGAAGTGTCCTAATGATTTAGCTCATCGTCTATAATTATGTTATAACCCACATTCACACATAATTTTTCTAGTCTATTTTAACTTGTTATTTAGAGCCAAACTGTCTAAATGTATTTTTGGAGAAGTAATTGAGCTAAAATGTTTATTTACTTTGTAATCGTCATGTGTGTTTGAATGGATTCCAAACATACAAACACATGGTAGCACGGGTGTGGATTCGTAGATCTGATCCGCTAAATGGACCTACAAAGTCTCACACATGAAATGTGAATTTTAATGATGATGGTATGATCTTAATTACATCCTAAACTTCTAATAGATCACAACTAAGTTTCTAACAAAATTTAGTCTAGTAATGAATTATGTATAGCCTTGTATATAAAATAATTTATTATATGGCTGGTGGTTGTCACATACGAGGACTGGCTCCTATCTCTTCAATAAATGGTAATCACTTCTTAGATCCAATGACTAACCATATTTTTACTACCCGCCATTCTACGTTTGATGAATCATATTTTCCATTCACATGTCAAAATTAAAATACTTAGATTCGAAGACTAACTGAATTTTTATCACTGCAGTCTGCATATCAATATCTAATGGACCTTGCAAAGTTTGTTTTGACCATAGTGGGCATTCTCAACATATGCCAGCCGAGGCCCAAGTTATCAATATCTAATGGACCTTGCAAAGCTGGTTGTTACTCAGAAGGGTCCTGGCCCAAGCCCTTATAGCGCCATAGCCAGCCCTCCATCAGCCCTGTCCGATTTTGCTATGGACGCTTCATCCTCGACTCCAACAACTTCATCCCATTCAATGGTACCCGCTCCTAAGTCGGCAGTGTTAAACACAAACATCGAACTTATCTTTCTATTTTGTAGTCCTTTGGCCTATATATTGCTATTTTCTAATCAAAAGAGCCTTGAGGTTTCAAAACAGCCTCTCTAGATCCATCTTGGCACCAAGCATGAATGAAGAAATCCAGGACTTACATCAAAATTGCACCTGGGATCTTGTTCCACAATCACCTCCTTAATACATAGTTGGCTCTTAATGGGTAATCTATGTAAAATAAAGATGTGATGGTTTCTGTGACATCCATCAGGTATCAATTCCGATCCGGCTCTTTATATTGAACATGTTTATTTTTTTTAAATATAATTAAAACACTCTCGGTTACTAGTGGGTTATAAATTGTGTAACGTCTAAAACCCGAACCAAACTCGAACAAGCCCAACCCACCACCCATTCCCTTTTTCGGCCCAACTAACCCAAACCGCCCCCACCCCCTTGTATTTTATAAAATACGTATGTGTGCATGAGAGTTTAAAAAAATAGCAAACCCTAATCTTCTTTCTCTCCCTCCTGGTGCGACGACAGAGATCAAGACCCCCCCTCTCAATCGATCTCTACACTCCCTCTCTCTAGTCTCCTAGTTATTTGATTCAAGGACGTGATTGACCGGTTCCACCTCACGTATTTCTTTCCATAACTGAATCTGTCGAGCTAATCTAATGTGAGTTCACACTTTTATAAAAGTATGTATTCCCGGTGGCTTGGGAACGGAATAAAACAACTACGTATTCACCTTGGGTAGAATACAGGAAACCTTGTCCCCCTTGGGTGGGACAACAAGTTAATTTACTATTATATCATATGTCTTAAGCGTACTAGACGAAAACTCTATCTGAAAGTCCCTACACATTTAATACCGATTAATCGCCGGGCCAATGGCGAACGGGTTATTAGTTGAATAGCGCTATTAGGTCTAACAAGCCTCACACCGTGCCGCAGAGGACGGGCGTGGACTAATATACTTGGGCACTAGTCAATGACGATATACATTGACGCGGGGCACTAAACATAACCACAGTTAGTAGTCGGTATAGTAACGGGTTACTAGCTTAAAAAGGTGGGGTAGCTCCCATGACATGTTTTATAAGAACTGAGTAATTTAACGAACTTATGTTGTTGGAACAACACTAAACAACTGTGAACTCGCCAACATTTTTTTGTTGATACGTTACTACATACTTTGCTGGTCGTTAGGTACTTACCGGAGCTTGCACGGAGGGCTGTTCGTTGTGGGAAAAAAAACCATTTTTGAGTTCTTATGAAACTTTATGAACTTTTAAACTTTTGATTTGGGTTTTAGACATTATGCTTCCACTGACACTAAAATTTGGTTTTGGATATTTGTTTTCGTAAACACCAATCGTATTGATTGTGATGGACTTTGTTTACTTTCACTTATTGTTCAATATGATTGGTGGCATGATCCTGATCAGTCACACGCCTCGCGGTAATACTTCGCACGTGGATTTTGAGGGTGTGACAGTTTCATTGATGGCGTAAAAGCCAACCTTGTTGCTCAAGGATTAAAAAAACCAAGCTTTAAATATTTTTCACATGTTTAGTCCGGTTGTGAAAGCCACTATGGTCCGAATTGTGCTATTTGTAGTCGTCACCCAGAAATGGCATTTTTATCAACTAGATGTTAAAAATGTTGTTCTCTATGGGCATCTTATAGAAACAGTCTTCATGGAACAATCACAAAATCCTAAATTTCCTAACCATGTTTGTTGTCTAAACAAGGCACTATATGGTCTTAAACATGCCCCACGAGCATGGTTTCATTGGTTGGGTTTTGCTTGCAGTCAAGCAATACATCAATCTTTGTGTTTCATTCTTTACGGTGAAGTTGCTATCAAAGACATAGGTACACTCACTTACTTTTTGACATGAAAAAAGGCAATAAAGAAGATAAAACCCAGCCAAAAATGGAGTTTTAGTATTTAAATGACATGTAAAGATTTTGATTTTTTATTATGTATATAAGTATATTAATGTTGATTTTAGGTTTTCTCGTGTTTAATATTATTTTTTTAAGTAAAAAAATACTTAATTACACATAAATGATCAGATAAAACCATAGTAGATATGTGTGACCAAATGTTAAATAATAGGCACACCTATAATTACAAAATTTCATGTGGCTTTACATAACCATTAGCAACATTTTCTTTACTTTTTTTGTTTGTGTGACGGAATGATAGCTAACGTCATGGCCAAAAGAAATTATGTGTGACTAAATGTTAGGTAATAGGCAGGCTAAAGATCTTAATTTTTCATTGTGGCTCTATGTAACCATTAGACACATCATCTCCCCTATGTTTTATTTTGTATGACAGAGTGATAGCAAACGCCATTGGAAATATAAACTATGTGTAACATCCAGTATTTTTTCGTAGCTATATTTTGTCACCCGATTTGATTTTATCTTTGTAATTGTACCCCAAAATTTGTTTTAGGCGCTATGGCTTATCTTATCATTTTGCTTTGTTTTTATTTAATCACACATATATCTATTTAGTTAAATATATTGTCACACCCCAAATTACACATCGATTACATCAGAGTTTGGCGTGATCGATTGGCATCTTCATTGCACAACGAAAGTAAATAATGTTAAGACTTCTAGAAAGTGAACGCCAGCAAAGTACTCGTATCCCAAAGGGTTCTCCTATTCCAACCGTGCCATAGTTTGAAAATATAACCTGAGAAAGAACATGCGAAAAAGAATCAACATAATGTTGGCGAGTTCATTGTTTGTTTGAAAAATATTTGAAATAGATCTTTTGATAACCGGTTTAAATAGTATTGAGAAACGTATCGAAATCATTTTCTCCTTAACATGTCATATGAAAACCGTGTACGCTTTTATAACATTTATTTAACCGTCAATGTCCACATATGACAAAGACATAATAAATCCGTTTCTGTATAGCTCAAAAATGAAATCTGTGTGATCATTAGTGTGTAGCTAGGACACTAATCTGTATGCCGAACTAGGAGGCAACCAAACCTTGACGATTTATCTATGTCATAGACACTAGTTTTAGACACAAAAGCACTCTTAACGGACAAAGTTTTATTTAGAGTGGGGCTCGTCCACACCCAATATATCTATCCAATTGTTCATCGGCTACTGTTATTGATTAATGGCCCCTTTGATTTTAAACACCTATTTGCATGTGATCTAGTTGGTTCCATTTTCTCCCAGCTATACAATCACAACATGTATACAGCCCCGAGCGTTTAAAACCATAAAAACGCTTAGGTGAAAGGGAACATGAACTCACAAAGTCTTTGTGCCTCACACAAGTAAAAATGAGCCAGCCCGTTTGAGTTTAAAAGCAGGACCTACCCGTCCCCTTGTTTGTATATAGGACAACCTAGTCCCGTTATAATTAACAAAATCCCATCACTAGTCATAAAACTAATGCATGTTTTGAAGATACTCGTATGTTTTTGTATAAATTGGTATGTTTAGCATAAACCATTTGTAAACTATTCGTGCAGTAGTAATTCATTTGTGACATGGTTTAGAAATCTAATATTTTCGTTTATCGACATATTGTGTACGTTTGTAAAACTTGCATGTCCTTTCTAAACTGGTATGTTTAGCGTAAACCTTTTTGTAAACCATTTGAATTTGTGGGAATTCGTCTGTATCATGGTTTAGAAACATATAGTTTTCATTCATCGAAACTTTGTGTACTTTAGCAAAACTTGCATGTCTTTCCACCCCCGAAAACATTTATAAAAATGTAAAACTGTAAAAGGTGGGGGATATGAACTCACCTCGATATCCAGTGCAAAGCTAGCTTAATAAAATCCCATAATGTCATTTCCAAAAACGTGACTTGCTAGCATGTCATCTATGGTACTCCTATTAAGGAATAACTTATAAGCTTCTACTAAAAACGCAACTGATCTAAGTGTCATCGAGCTCCACCGAATCGCTATCCGATTGATTCGATGGGTAAGGGTTGTTAACTTAGTTTGAAATAACCAATCTATGGTTGTTTGATTCCATTCAATCAAGAGAAACACTAAGTAGTGAAAATGACTAGTTTTCAAGTGATTTTAACAATATATATTTATATAAAATATAAATATATTTATAGAATTGTATTAGTCATTTCATGTTCGTACATATATCAAACGAATATGTATATGAAAATAAGTCGTCATAGTGTTTCATAAAATGTTTATATATATACATATAAGCACCAAAATTATATGTGTATATAAACACTGCGTAACCAAAATAGTAATCCCGCGTCTTATCGAAATACATTTATATAGTTGTATGCTAGTTGTAATCGACTCTCATTTAGTGGTTATCAAAAGGATTCGGAAAATACCATATGTGAAGATCACATAGTAATGCGTCGAATTACGTTTGAACGTTATAAATAATTATATAATTGTACGGTCGTTCGAAATTGACTTTCATCAGTTTTGTTACCGTAATAATTCAGATAATATCGTTTTTTATAATCTTACGGTAATGAGTCGTGCGTCGTGTAGATGTTTAAAATAAATATGAATAATTATATTTATTTTATAAAAGTATACGTATTAACGAAGTTTGAAATAAATATAAAAATTATATTTATTTTAAAAAGGATTTTCCGAGTCTTGGGTGTTTGACATGAAATTAAATAATTGTATTTATTTTATAAAAGTTTTCGACTTCTGTTGACTTGTAAACCGTATTTGTCGATCTGTCATAAACTTGTTTTTGTAGTTGCGTAAACCGTCCAAATAAATGTAAGTCTATATTTATTTTTATAAAACTCGTTTGGATACCGATATGTTTTCGTTGGTGTTACGACTATAAAAGATATACATTTATTTTATATAAATGTCGAATTCTTAAACGTTTCAAATAAATGTACAAACTATATTTATTTTACACAAATTTTCGGGTTCTAGACATTTAGATATATATAAATAAATATATTTATAAAAATTCCATAGTTAAATTAACTTGTACACCGTGTTCGTGTTCGTTGAAAGTTGTAACTCGTTTGTAAGTCAGTAAGTGTTGCCAAAAATAAATATATATTTATATTTATTTTATAAAAATTACTTGGATCGGATAAGTTTTGTGTTTATAATAAAACACGTTTTTGCACTGGATATCGAGGTGAGTTCATATCCCCCACCTGTCGATATAACAAAACCCGACAACACAAGTTGTCGATATATTTTCAAAACGCATCAAGTATTGTAATAACAATATATATGTTTTTGTCGCGGTATATATGTGTAATATATATATATATATATATATATATTATGTGTCCGTTCGGTTTTTAACTAGTATTTATATGCAATATACAAGTCCAACTAGTTAGTAATTTGCTCATATAAATTTTGTCGTTTTTGTTAGTCGGGTCGGTTTAGAGCTCGTTTCACGTTAGAACAATATTGATATAAATAAAATATAAACAAGATTCGCATTGTTAAATTTTTACCGAGTCTCGGGTTAACCCGTTGACCGAGTAGACTGAGTTGACTCGCTGAGCCGAACCAAGCCGAGACCCGAGTTGAACCGAATGAACCTTAACTGAACCAGAATAAATCTTCACCAAACATGAACAAAACACGAACCCGAAATCTGAACCGAAACATTCTGACCCGAACCGAACATGACCACGTTACCCAAAAGTGAGCTGAACCAAACCAACACTATCACCGCCGCCATTGCCGTCGCAATGGCGACCTAGCGCCGCCGGCTCCGGCGTTTCCGTCACCCCATAGCACCACCGTCAGACACCCATCACTCCCACCTCCACCACACTTTCCTAAAACATGATTATTTACGGTAAAACAAGGCGAATACCCGAAAGAAAAAGAAGAAAAGAAATATGGAATCAAGTCGGAACTCACCAGAATGTCACTGGGGTATAAAAACTCTTGAAAATGAGTAGAAATGCTCCTCAAGTCCCGATCTAAGCATGCACGGGAAGAAAAGTCCAAAACGAGCTCGCCGGAATCTTGACCGGAGCTTCGCCAGAGTTGCTCCCAAGCTCAAACGGCTTCGATTTACCTAAAACCGCCACCACCAACGGGTCGGGGAGGTCCAAATTAGTGGGGTAGGGGTGTTTGGCCGGAAAAAGTGTGCCGGAATATCGTCGTACCACCCCCGCTAACGGCGGCTCCGCCGCCGCACCGCCACAGTCGCCGGCCTTTGCCACCGGGTCTTCGCCAGGTCCACCACCGGACTCGTCACCGGACTTGTTCTAGAGAGAGATAGTTGAGAGAGTGTGGTGAGGTAGAGAGAGAAAATAAAGGGAAAATGAGGGAAATGGTTATAAAAGGGGTATTTATACCTAGGGTTTTTAGGTGGGTTGGGCTTTTAGGTGGGTTGAGTTAAAGCCCAATATCAAGTTTTTAGAGTTTTGAGTGTCTCGGTCTCGTTTTTGAAGCCCGTTTTCAACCCGATCATCGTAAATGTCGTATAACATTATTTTAGGATCCAAAATTATGTAAAATTACGTCAAAAGGTCGCGTAATTATAACCCGGAAATTACCGGTTGTCATATTCTCCCCCTGTTACAGAAATTTTGTCCTTGGAATTTAGTTCAAGTTGTCTACAAAGGAGTCTTGTCGAAAAGAGGATACGGTATCGTAACTTGACCATACCGTTTATATAGAATTCTAGTACTCGCTTTTATTCAAGTATGACTAGTCATAATTCAAGGTCTAATTAGGGTTTGGCAAAACAATTGTCTCTACGAGGGATAACAATTAATTAATACACAATGTGTCGCCATGACTCTCCTGATGAACGATTTTGCCGACTTTCCATTTTTACTTTCCCCTCTAGGGCAGGAATAACACGGCTAAGTAAAAGTTCGTTAAGTATTAGTTAGCGTCTGAATTAGCTTAGTAAAAGGTGTCAAATAAGTCAACAGTTTTCAAAACTATCAATGTATGTTAAAATGTGACAAGCAGATGTACTCCCAACACATGGCCCTACCAGGCCAATGAAAATGGTTTAAGTACACGGATGAATACTGTTGAGTAGTAGAACTAAGGATTCAACTCTCAAACCGGTTGGAAAATCATGTAGCACATTACCACACTAATTCCAGCAGATGATGAGAAATTATGCCGAACATCGTAAGTGCTCGTTGCATCTTTTTATGCTTTAATAATGAGAAACATAGAGGGTAATGCTACATGTTATTGACAACAATAATCGTTAAGCCTAAGAGTCGGATTGTTCGAAGTGAGACGATCATCAAGGCAAAGGATGACTTTTATAACACATAGAAATCTAGCCTCACGAGAAATCAATCTACCTCTTAATAGGTATGGTAGGAATTACCATAGGTAGTCTTGTCATTAGGGCATGACTAACCACAAAAAGTTAGGAAGGACATATGCAGTAGTTTACAAACACCAAACCGATACTATGAATATCGTTCGAAATCCGAAAGGTAAAGGATGCACATCTCAGGATTACCGATGGGGGATTGGATTTTTGAGACTCGCCAGCTTAAGAATGTTAAATGGTCAATGAAAAGTACATATCAACATGAGTACGGTTATCCATTAACTCTATGTGTTTATTTGAAACTAAGAGGTATATTTTTGAGTATAGAGTACCTCTTAAAATAATACTCAAACATCCTTAGAATTATTATTAATTCTATCCTAAAAAGATACTGCCTGTATAAATGAAAGTCTTATCCCTTTTTAAAACTATTACAATATATTTCTCAAATATATTTGTTTAATGAGTGGGAAGTCGGTTGAGTACCCATGAGAATACACTGATTTATCTTGGGGTTTTAGTTAAATTAGCTTTGTCATTAATCAAAGCAATTTTTCGAAAGATCGACCATAATTTCTTGAATTCGAAGATTCCAAATCTTATTTTGTGTATACCTTAGCAAAACATGTATCATTTTATATTGACAAAATTGTATTCTCACATATTCTTGAAACGGAAATTCGAAGTGTTTACCCTTGTCTTCAATGGACTATTTTGTGAAGAGAATTTTCTCATACCAAAATACATATATATGTTTTACCCCAAGATATATGGTTCTTTGTAAAATGTCATATAACTTTTATATGAAAAAAATGTGGTTTCTACTATGGATCACTTCTGACATGCGATGACTATATTGTCCTTTGTAAGTTGTAGTGTTTAACAAAATACCTTTACATAAATACTCGTATATATGTATGTATTTGATTATAGAAATGGTATTTACATCCACGCGTGGTTCGCATTAAACTTTATGCTCAATACTAGATCCAGAAATACGGAATCGCACGAATCGAACTTGACAAAGGTCAATTATATTTGCGAGTAAAAAACACGTCTCGCTATTGGCAGCGAGTAGTGAAATTATGTCATTGCATCGGTTATAGAAAACTAATCAATAAGATGTCTGGTATGAAAATATTACGAGGCTGATTAAACATGACTTCACCGAAGTCTAAGGGCACAAGGAGTTGACACGGGTGTACGACGGTCACCGATGTGCAATTGATGCGGGGTTCAATTTGCCATAAGGAACCAATCAAAGTGTGTGAATTTCGATGAGAATTAGTGTTTGCAAAGTTTAACGGTACGAAAGGTAATTCATACAACTCCTTGGTTTACTCAATACTTTCATGTTTGTTTTCCAGAATAATTGTATCATTTAGGATCACATAAGACACACACCTACTAAGATGTGTTTTCAAAATGTATCATCATCATTAAGAAAACTCGAGGTTGATCAACGTTATGAAAGTCGTAACAAAATTTTTCCGTTGGGAACTCCAGTGAAGTCTGTTTATTGTAAAATGTTTTCAAAAATCCTCCTTTATTGTCAAATACAGTTATAGTTTAAAACTTACTTGTAAAGCGATATGTTTTTGGACATAATGATCAGTAATACCCTGCCCTATACTTCTCAATCATTTTGCCCACGTCGCGTGTGATCCTTTGTAAAAATTTTGAGCCTTCGAATTTGGTTATTGTGAAAACCTACTTTTTGAATGTGATAAATTTGTTTAAGTAATTTATTGTATTACCCAACTTTCGTGTCCTCTGTAATATCAAGTACATTGTTGTACAATACTTATGATTTAAAACAAATCAAAAGAATACTTATAAGTAACTCATTATCATGGAAAACTGCACCAGAGTTAAAACAAATCACCAAAGAAAACGAATGAGACCCTAGAATCTGATTCATGAATAATGGGGAAATACCAAGCAGAGGCATTTAGTTCCAATTGGTGTGGATGAGGCATTATTTAGCGACTATTTATATGATCTGAAATGGTTCCTTTCCCTCAAGAATTATAGTCACTGGTCTAGTTATAGATAGAAACTGAAACATCCAACTGAAAGATATAGTTATTGAGAAAATGGTAAGACTACAAAAAGGCAGTCAACCATTTGGAATAAGTTCACCGTAAATAACGAGGGCAGATTATTGTGTAGAGGGGCGTTGTCGCAATTGCTCTAGTTAGCATTCTATCGCTTAGGGGATCAAGTCTCGATGAACAACTTGAGACTTTAGAATAGGTTGTGACCATTAGCTTGACCCACAGAGTCCACTAAGATTCTCATGCACTGCAATTTATGATTACGTGTGCACCTGTAATGATAAATTACCTGCATGATTCTCTGAGCATCCTCTTGTTCCGAGCTTCTGATCAATAGAAAAAGAATGACTCGACATAAAATTTCTGAGATAACTTCATTTAGGTGCGTCCTTACTTGTAGGAAGTCACTTTGGATATCGGGAGAGTAGTCCTCCAACGACTTCATTTAGATATGACGAGGCACTACTCTAATAGACGTTCCCTACTTGTTAGTGAGAATGAGTGGCATGGATGCAAAGACTAGTAGATCACAAAAAATGGCGACGCGATTGGAGTCCGATGGTTGATCGCAGCATCGAGAATACATGGTTCGGGTAGAGAGTGAGAACTAAAAATTTTGTAACGACAATTATCGGTACAGGAAACATGAGGCGTATCATACAGTGTGGTTGTATATGCAATGCACCACTATGTTCACGAAATGAAATAAATCATTATATAGCATCCAATAATATCGTAATTAGTTCAATAGCGGAGACCGAACAAGTTCACCATGTTTTTAATCAAATAAAAGGTTCAACGATGTGAGTTTCAAATACTTGTTCCAACTGAATCTTATAGAATTTCCAACTAATTCAAAAGGACAAATGAATATCATAAATTTTTCGATCAATGATGAAAAGGGAATTTAATATAACAAAATTTCTCAATCGATGATATAAGAATCGTTAAAGGTACACTAGAATACTTCATAAATTTGTGTACCACTATCTTAACATATATTTGTATTAAGACTACTTTAAAATAGCAAGCCAACGAGGTGGACTTAAAATAAATAATCAAATGTATAATTTAATCCGTACATGAAGTGTGCAAACGAGATTTGTCCAAGTTCCAAATTAGTGAAAACGTCACCACAAGGTGTTGTAACCAGACCAACGATATAGTAAAAGTAAAGACTAAACAAGTCTATTATGGTTTGGGATAGATGAAGTGTTTGTTGAGATTATTTTGAATATGATAACCTCAGTACATCATATGGAACTTGAATTCAATATATATACAGGGGGAAGTTCGAACAATTGAACTTGGTTTAGGCATAATTCAATAATAAACATGTATTGTCAAGGAAATTTTGACATAGCTACAAAGAAAACCATGTACAAAATTCACAAGAAAATTAGTTTCAAGATAGTCGTTAACTTGATATCGAATAGTCAATACTTATAATAACGCAGGTCATCTAGATCACGATGCAAAAATTTGGGAATAGCGAACTAGTATTTGAACTTTTGATAATTTAACAATTCGATATGAAGTCTCTGATGGTCTCCATGAATCAACTAACCACGTGCGTAACAAACAACGTATGTGTAACATATGAGTTCGTCAAGAAAAGATGCTAATGGGTGTTCGCTAACATGAAAGAAATTCTCATGATCCAATGACCATTAGGAGGAGTAGAGGTGTGAAAGTCTATACATTATATGCAAAAGTCAGAATTTCGTTAAAAGAAATTTGAGGACTTTATCTGTAATTCCCTATGATTACTCGTTGTTATGTGACATCACCACGGAATGTCGAACATGGCGTAATCGCCATTAATGAAGTAGGGAAACGCGAAGACATGTGACTTCTTTTGTGACGTCAATAATTGTGATTTTCATTAGACTATGTATCGAGTGTCATGAAATCTCGTTTGGATGTACCTTAGTGTGATTTATGTCGCTTATAGAACTACGTGACAAATTGCCGCACTACATGACAAATTGCCGCAATTCTGGCCGATAGTTCTCCCGCTAATGGGATTAGCATTGTTGTTGTAATGTCGTACTCAATCGTGTTTTCCAAGGCATTGCCTCGAAAAGTCGTATGTGATGTGCTTTGACATCCGTTGATATATAGTTTAGGTTTCATGTATATTTGCGCACTAGGGTTTTCTGCTGCGTAAGTTACCTACTCGGGTAGATAAGGTAGCATGGAAACTATAGATAATGACGTTTGTCCAAGTTAACAGTCATTGTTCCTACGTAGTGACCTTTGATGGATTTCGACATAAGTTTTCGACAAAAGTTTCCCCAAAGGTCCTAAATGCATGTTTACCAAAACCCTCAAACTTTTGCTTACTGTACCTAATTGTTTCGTGCATCGTGTATCAAACACAGCACCAGTGTATGATCAAACAAAGTGTTTACTTATTGTTTCGGCCACGGTTGGAACCCATATTTTAGTGCTAGGCGTTCTGTATGTAACCAAAGTCTTAATAACCCAAGTCCCTAGAGAAAAGTGAGGTTAAAGCATATGTGTCTCCATAGTAACCTAATTCGCTGGAACCTATGGCTCTCATACCAATCTGTCACACCCCAAATAACACATCGATTACATCAGAGTTTGGCGTGATCGATTGGCATCTTCATTGCACAACGGAATAAATAATGCTAAGACTTCTAGAAAGTGAACGCCCGCAAAGTACTCGTATCCCAAAGGGTTCTCCTATTCCAACCGTGCCATAGTTTGAAAATATAACCTCAGAAAGAACATGCGAAAAAAATCAACATAATGTTGGCGGAGTTCATAGTTTGTTTGAAAAAAGATTTGAAATAAATAATTTGATAACCGGTTTAAATAGTGTTGAGAAACGTATCGAAATCATTTTCTCCTTAACATGTCATATGAAAATCGTGTACGCTTTTATAACATTTATTTAACCGTCAATGTCCACATACGACACAGACATAATAAATCCGTTTCTGTATAGCTCAAAAATGAAATCCGTGTAATCATTAATGTGTAGCTAGGACACTAATCTGTATGCGGAACTAGGAGGCAACCAAACCTTGACGATTTATCTATGTCATAGACACTAGTTTTAGACACAAAAGCACTCTGAACGTCAAAGTTTTATTCAGAGTGGGGCTCGTCCACACCCAATAGATCTATCCAATTGTTCCTCGGCTACTGTTATTGATTAATGACCCCTTTGATTTTAAACACCTATTCACATGTGATCTAGTTGGTTACATTTTCTCCCAGCTATACAATTCACAACATATATACAGCCCCGAGTGTTTAAAACCATAAAAACGTTTAAATGAAAGGGGAAAACATGAACTCACAGAGTCTTTGTGCCTCACACAAGTAAAAATGAACCTAGCTCGTTTGAGTTTAGAAGCAGGACCTACCCGTCCCCTTGTTTGTATATAGGACAACCTAGTCCCGTTATAAGTAACAAAATCCCATCACTAGTCATGAAACTCATGCATGTTTCGAAGATACTCGTATGTTTTTGTATAAATTGGTATGTTTAGCATAAACAATTTGTAAACCATTCGTGTAGTAGTGATTCGTTTGTGACATGGTTTAGAAATCTGATGTTTTCGTTTATCGACATATTGTGTACGTTTGTAAAACTTGCATGTCCTTTGTAAACCGGTATGTTTAGCGTAAACCTTTTTGTAAACCATTTGAATTTGTGGGAATTCGTCCGTATCATGGTTTAGAAACATATAGTTTAAGTTCATCGAAACATTGTGTTCTTTAGCAAAACTTGCATGTCTTTCCACCCCCGAAAACATACATAAATATGTAAAACTGTAAAAGGTGGGGGATATGAACTCATCTAGATATCCAGTGCAAAGCTAGCTTAATAAAATCCCATAATGTCGTTTCCAAAAACGTGACTTGCTAGCATGTCATCTATGGTACTCCTATAAAGGAATAACTTATAAGCTTCTACTAAAAACGTAGCTGATCTAAGTGTCACCAAGCTCTACCGAATCGCTATCTGATTGATTCGAGGGGTAAGGGTTGTTAACTTAGTTTGAAATAACTAATCTATGGTTGTTTGATTCCATTCAATCAGGAGAAACACTAAGTAGTGAAAATGGCTTAGTATTCGAGTGATTTTAACAATATATATTTATATAAAATATAAATATATTTACTGAATTGTGTTAGTCGTTTCATGTTCGTACATAAATCAAACGAATATGTATATGAAAATAAGTCGTCATAGTGTTTCATAAAATGTTTATATATATACATATAAGCACCAAAATTATATGTGTATATAAACACTGCGTAGCCAAAATTGTAATCCCGCATCTTATCGAAATAAATTTATATAGTTGTATACTTTTTGTAATCGACTCTTATTTAATGGTTATCAAAAGGATTCGGAAAATACCGTATGTGAAGATCTCATAGTAATGCGTCGAATTACGTTTAAACGTTATAAATAATTATATAATTGCACGGTCGTTCGAAATTGACTTTCATCAGTTTTGTTACCGTAATAATTCAGATAATATCGTTTGTTATAATCTTACGGTAATGTGTCGTACGTCATGTAGATGTTTAAAATAAATATAAATAATTATATTTATTTTAGAAAAGTATACGTATTAACGAAGTTTGAAATAAATATAAAAATTATATTTATTTTATAAAGGATTTTCCGAGTCTTGGGCGTTTGAAATAAAATTAAATAATTATATTTATTTTATAAAAGTTTCGAGTTCTGTTGACTTGTAAACCGTATTTGTCGATCTGTCATAAACTTGTTTTTATAAGTTGCGTAAATCGTCCAAAATAAATATACGTCTATATTTATTTTTATAAAACTCGTCTGGGTACTAATATGTTTTCGTTGGTGTTACGACTATAAAATATATACATTTATTTTATACAGATGTCGAATTCTTAGACGTTTGAAATAAATATACAAACTATATTTTTTTATACAAATTTTCGGGTTCTAGACATTTAGATAAATATAAATAAATATATTATAAAAACTCCTGAGTTAAATTAACTTATACACGGTGTTCGTTGAAATGTTGTAACTCGTTTTTTAAGTCAATAAGTGTTGCCAAAAATAAATATATATTTATTTTTATTTTTATAAAAATTACTTAGAGCGGATAAGTTTTGTGTTTATAATAAAACACATTTTTCTTTACAGATTTTACGAAAAACGGGCAGAGTTTCCTATGCTTTTGTAACAAAACCCGACAACACAAGTTGTCGATATATTTTTAAAACGCACCAAGTATTGTAATAACAATATATATTTTCTTGTCGCGTATATGTGTAATATATTATATATTATGTGTCTGTTTGGTTTTTAACTAGTATATATATGTAATGTACGAGTCCAACTAGTTAGTAATTTGCTCATATAAAATTTTTTCGTTTTTGTTAGTCGGGTTGGTTTAGAGCTCGTATCACGTTAGAACAATAATGATATAAATAAAATATAAACAAGATTCGCGTTGTTAAATTTTTACCGAGTCTCGGGTTAATCCGTTGACTGAGTTTGACCGAGTTGACTGAGTTGACTAGCTGAGCCGAACCGAGCCAAGACCCGAGTTGAACCGTAACTGAACCAGAATAAATATTCACCAAACATGAACTAAACCCGAACCAGAAATCTGAACCGAAACAATTCAGACACGAACCGAACATGACCATGTTACCCAAAAGTGACCCGAACCAAATCAACACTATCACCGCTGCCGCTAGCCGGCCTAGCGCCGCCGGCTGCGGCGTTTCCGTCACCCCATAGCACAACCGTTAGACATCCATCACTCCCACCTCCACCGCACTTGCCTAAAACACGATTATTTACGGTTAAACGAGGCGAATACCCGAAAGAAAAAAAAAGAAAAGAAATATGGAATCAAGTCGGAACTCACCAGAATGTCACCGGGGTATAAAAACTCTTGAAAATGAGTAGAAATGCTCCTAAAGTCCCGATCTAAGCATGCACGGGAAGAAAAGTCCAAAACGAGCTCGCCGGAATCTTGACCGGAGCTTCGTCGTAGTTGCTCTCAAGCTCAAACGGCTTCGATTTACGTAAAACCGCCACCACCAACGTGTCGGGGAGGTCCAAATTAGTGGGGTAGGGGTGTTTGGCCGGATAAAGTGTGCCGGAATATCGCCGGACTACCGGCGCTGACCGCGGTTCACCGCCGCACCGCCGTAGTCGCCGGCCTTTGCCGTCGGGTCTTCGCCAGCTCCACCACCGGACTTGTTCTAGAGAGGGAGAGTTGAGAGTGTGGTGAGGTAGAGAGAGAAAGAGGGGAAAAAGAGGGAAATGGTTATAAAAGGGATATTTATACCTAGGGTTTTTAGGTGGGTTGGGCTTTTAAGTGGGTTGGGTCAAAGCCCAATATCAAGTTTTTAGAGTTTTGAGTGGCCCGGTCTTATTTCTTAAAGCCCGTTTTCAAACCCGATCATCTTAAATGCCGTATAACATTATTTTAGGATCCAAAATTATATAAAATTACGTCGAAAGGTCGCGTAATTATAACCCGGAAATTACCATTTGTCACATATATATTCTTAAATTTTCGATTATCATACAAACACATTGCATTTTTATTTATATAAAAATGTATAGAATGTTATATAAATTAAATAAAAATTTACTAGTGCTAATACTGTTAAGTTCATGGGGCATAATAAATAATACATTAAAAAACATCCTTAATATAAAATATAACTTGTCTTGATTTTTATATAAAACAATAGTTAGAACCAAATCAATCGTATTGATTTCATATGGATATGCAAAACAGTTGGAATCATATGCTACTAAATTGTTTGATTTAATTGGTATCAAATTCTAAATATTATTTCATATGAAAGTTGATATATTAGTTACACCAAAAACAAGTCAATAATGAAAAATTAGTAACTCATATTTTTGTAACTCTTTTATTACTTAGAATACATGAACCTAAGCAAAATAACTTTTAACACATCCATGAAATAATTGAGTGAATACTATTGATGAATTTGATAAGTGATACATATTAAATTTCAAAACAAACAGGTCCAAGTTATGCATCGTACAGTACAATAAGCTAAATCTAGCTTTTTTTAAAGATTTTGATTATTTTTAATCACAAACGTGTGGAACAAAAAGATACAGCTTAAAGGGTAACATGTTGAAGGTCACCACAAGTTTATATCTAAGGGATACAAAGTCAAAGCAAGCGGACCTGTTTTGACCCGTTAGCTTGACACGCCAATAATCAACACTGATCGGTTAAGTGATAAACTAATATAAATTATTTACATACAAATATAAATTATTAACTTGGCGATAATATCAGAGAGGTTGAGCGTAGCTTAAACCTTGCATCGTCGGCTATAATATCAAAGACACATTTTTTTGGGATTCTTCATGAAAACCATTAGAATTAAGTTAGTTTCTTACACAACTCAAGATAAATTGTGTAAGGGTGTTGTGATCAAAGTGGATTCAACCACAAGCCCAAACAATTTGCCTCAACAAAGAGAGTTGGGCCAACATAGAAGAAGTAAAGATGAGATAAAAGTTCCAGCAAAGCTTTTGGACTAGTGATTGACTAGTCAACTTAATTAATTGATTAATTAACTAATTATTCTTTAAACTAGCAAAAGGCTAGGCTCCACAATTACACAATGCATATGGCAAAATCCACCAGATTAATAGAACATAAAAACAAGTAATTAAAAACCTGAAACCTGCACCAATCTTCCCATGTGAATGATATCTCTTTTAAACGATTTCTGACCCATAAGAAACCTAATGACTTTGCTTCCTCTATAACTTTCACATTCTCCAGATACACCAAAATACTATGAGAACAATGTCATCTAGAGCTTTTTTCTTCGAGATCCTTTATGTCGAATGCCACAATGGGAGCAATTTTGCACCATGTAGCAAAATATTGCCATACGGACCGAGTGAAATGGCATGAGACAAATAGGTGGTCGCTAGAGTCCGCATATTCCCCACAAAAGATGCACGACGAATCCGGCACGTTTATATTCCGTACATCCAACGCATTCTTAGTCGGAAGTCTTTCCACTCCACTTTCTTGGGAACCCAATTATTCCACACGAATACACGTCCGGGACACGATCTATTAAACGAGCTCATAATTTTTTTAATGCTAGTCACAGGAAAGTTACCAGTCCCGTCATGTTTCCACACCAACCTGTCGAGGCCAGAAGACAAATTTATCATACCAAGAAAGGCAGAAATGCTCTGGAGATCATGCTGCTCACTACTGGAAGATTGGGCCTAGCCTACCTCCAGTTGAAAAACAGCCCAGCGCTGCCATTTACAATCCGTTCAGCAACTGTACAAAGCTTCTCAGCCTCGATATTGAATAGACGCGGATATATCGTGTACAATGGGGCATTCGCAGCCCAAATGTAAAGAATGTTCTTTTACACCTTCATCTTGCTGAGTGGATTCTGTGATGGGTTCAGGAGTAGCATACTATCATCCAATCTTCCAAATAACTCAGATTTCTAATATTCAGGGTCGGCCTGTAAGGCTTGTCGATCTAGGCTAAGGCCAAGGGTCACAAAAAAACAAGGGCCTCCAATTTTTTCTTTTCAATATTAGACTTGTTTTTTGGCCATTTAAACGTTTCTAGGCCCAAGATTTAGGATCTTGCACTAGGAGTGCGTACTGCCGCGCAACACATCAACGCTCATTACTTGCGGCGTCTTTTGAGTAACCAATGTGAAACTGATTGCGGATTAAGCGAAATTAGGGCCGAGATTAGAAAAAATCATCGTTATGGTTATTCAATGTCTCAAATTTCAATCTCAATACTTTTATACCAATTCAACAGGACCCCGACTTTTTGGTTCGTTTAGGGACTTCAAAAACGTTGGAACGGCCTGTTCTAATTTTAAGGGAGTTGAAAATGATCAGCTAACATAACAGCTTGGTTAGAGAGAAAATCAATTTCTCTATCGTTGCATCGAGTTTTGGAGTTGCTATATTCAACGTAGATGACGAATCCGCACCCTGCAAGGCACAAAAAGAAGCACACATCAACAAATGCTACCATACTTTATAAAATCGGTTCCCATGGAAACACTATTAACAAAAAAATAGCTTTGACCTTAGTATATAAAATTTATAAATCAACTTAAAAAAAATGTTCTTATTAGTCAGGGGCAAATTTTGTGCTTTGCAAATTTATTTTTGAGATCAAATCCCAGACCCGCCCTTCTTCGCCTTCCTGTTTCGAGTTTGGAAATTCCAGCATCCACCCCTTGACCACGACAGGACTGGATTGATTTTGCGAGTTAACATGCCTAAATTAAATCCCTTGCCAAATTCTATAAGGCCTTGGGGTGTATTCTTACATTTAAAGTGTTAACAATGACATGGCATGTTGACTAACATTGCAAACCACTTATTTCTTGTGTTAAAGGGCATTAAATGAGTTATGTGTTAACATGTTAACCCAATGTTAAATGGATTGAATTAATTATTCTTTTTTAGACGAAAAACCACTAAAAGATAGGGTTAGATAAGTTAATGGGATTAAATCATTTCCTTGGAGTGAGACAAAATGAAATGAGGGGAAAAAAGGTTGATGTGGCACTTAAGTGGAGTTAAGATAGATTAAAGTATACCCAAAGGCCTAACATAAAGAGGCGTTATCTCTATATGGTAACTGTCCAGTTTAACGAATCGAGAAAAAAAACACAAGTTTGCGTATTTAACCCGATTTTGAGCAAGGGGTACCCAGCAATCATTTCTCCGTTCCGAGTCGAGGAAGTCCGTGAGTCGGATTCAGGTTAGTACGGTGTTTCTCAGCTAGCCTAATGGGGTGTTGTGTCTCGAGATCTCGGTGAAAATGGTTGGAACGGATTGCTTGTTTTTGCTAGTTATCGTGAGCATAAGGTTTTCGTTATCACTTTCTTCATCTTCATGAACTCGGTTTGAGGTTTCTCGCCACACAATCCACGTAATAAACTCTTGTTTCCACTTTCTGTTTGTAATGGCCTGGTATGTTCGGCCGGTGAGCGTAAATCCTATTCGAGTTGGACTCGGCTGCAAAAAGAAGCCATTCATTTGTCGTTGACTAGTTTGTATCTATGTTTGGTTTCTTGTAGCGACCAAAAGAGTGAAGCTTTACGATGATGAATGTGGCGATCATATTGGAAGGAATAGTGATATCTAATAATAATAATGATATATGATATTCTTTGGGCCACGCACGTTTGTATTGTGGGGGTAGTTTGTCGTTGATAATGATAATTGATCAAGAGGATCTCTACAAGGGTTGAGGTTAAAAATGGTAGGTGATGATATTTCATGAAACTGATGAGGTTCATGCATATATAAAAATGGGGAAACGGATTATGGGGTATGATGACTCTAGGGTTCTTGGAGGTGTCGCCTTGCATGAAAACCAAATGCGTTGACTAGGTTACTAGGGTATTTCCCACTCAAATGCAATCCTATTGGCCATCAGGCCATGGTTGGAATTTTGTGTTTATGGAGATGCATGGTTTCTGAATAGCGAGTTACCGGATCGATTAGGTTATGTGTTGCAGTTTGAATCGCGTAGATGACGATTGAAGCCATTCAGGATTTGTGTTTTTCCTCATTTCCTTAGTTTTTAGTTAATTAACGTGTTTCAACGAGTTGACATCATCCGTATGTTACGGCGGAATATTGATTATGAAAGTCTTTATCATTACCATATGGGATGTGAAGTTTTTTGAGTTTACGCTAAACATTGTTTTCGTTTTGCTTTATCCATATTCTATATTACCATACTAAATTATTTTATCGAGAGAAAGTGACCAATTTGATCAGGAAAGTGGTCAAAAACTGAGTAGGAACTTCTAAACAGAAGTAGGCTTAAAGGCAAATGACATTTTACAAAAAAAAAAGGTAAAATAGATTTTTAAATTATTTATGTTTTTTTTTGCATAACATATAATTTAACAAACAATTATATGCATACCAAAATTTATATTAATCATTTACTAAAACATAAAACTTAACAATATGTATACCAAAATTTCTATTAATCATTTCCTAAAACACACAACTTAACAACTAATTATATGTATATCAAATATATATATATACATATATATATATATATATATACATGTATATATATATATACATGTATATATATATGGGAAGGATAAAGCGAAAACTCACTTAAGTTGAGAAAACTCAAAAAACTTTTTAAAAAACCCCATATAACATTTTTTTTGTAAAAAAATAGGAAATTTAACATACATATATTTGAACATTTTTATAAAAGAAACACAAAAAAACACCAAGTAATTTATTTTTTTAAAAATGTTAAAAATTTCATTTTACATAATATATATGTCCAAAAAAATGTAACATACAAATTTTGAACATTTAAAAAAAAACAATATGTGTTTTTTACATTTTTTTATAAAAATATTCAAGTACATTAATGTTACATTCCCCTATTTTTCTTAGAAAAATAAAATGTTACATAGGTTTTTATTGAGTTTTCTCAACTCAAGTGGGTTTTCCTTTTATTTTTCACACACACACACACACACATATATATATATATAGGATTCGGTTCAAGAGAGAACCAATCCCAGTTGCGAGAACCATGGGAACTCCTATCATCCAATAGCATATTTACACATCACCTATAACCAAATTAAATCAAAATGGTATTTTAGTCTTTTACTTCTCACGTCACATCTTTTTCTCTCTTCTATTTAAAAGTAAACATGTCACATCTTTCTCTCTCTTCTATTTAAAACTCAAATGTCACATATTTTCTCTCTCTTCTATTAAAAATTCAACATGAGACATCTACTAAGTCATGATTTTTGGGTGAGTTCGTTTGATAAGATCCTCAAATTTCGTAAACCCGAAATCAGGGTGTCGGGGGCGTAAAAAGATGTTTGGCGTAAAAAAAATTTTAAAAAAGTTTTTGAAATAAAATTTATAAAAAAGTTTATGTAAAAATAAAATATTTTTGTTTGGCGTAAAATATTTTTTGTTTTTTGTAAAAAAAATGTTTTTTTTGTAAAAGAAATTGTTTTAAAGTTTAAAACACGCGTAAAAAGAGTTTAAAACCGGCACGTAAAAAAAGTTTAAAATCGCGCGCAAAAATACTTTTATACCGGCGCGTAAAAAAATAAAACCGCGTAATAGTTTAAAATCGGTGCGTAAAAAAGTTTAAAACCGGCGCGTAAAAAAACTTTAAATCCGATGCATAAAAAAGTTTGAAACCGCGCTTAAAAAAATTCTAAAACCGCGTGTAAAAAACGTTTGAACCCGCGTGTAAAAAAAGTTTGAAACCGCACATAAAAAAGTTTACAACCGGCGCGCAAAGAGAATTTTAAATCGACACATTAAAAAAGTTTAAAACGCACGTAAAAAAAGTTATAAACTGGCACATAAAAAAGTTTTAAACAGGCGCGTAAAAAAGTTTAAAACCGCGCGTAAAAAAAGTTTACAACCGGCGTGTAAAAAAAGTTTAGAACTGGCGCGTAAAAAAGTTTAAAACCGCACATAAAAAAAATTAAAATCGGCGCGTAAAAAAAATTTAAAATCGGGCGTAAAAAAAGTTTGAACCCGCGCGTAATATATATAGGGGATGGGTAAAATGAGAACCACCTTGAGTTGTGAGAACCGTATGAACCAATATAAGCCATTGACTAAAAGTGTTTTAATCGATGAGATTAAAACACAATAAAGTAGTTGTAATTATTATGTTTTAATTAATAAGTTTTTGTTTTTTAGTGGGATATGGATAAATTGGTATTTTTACTAAACTCTTTAATGATTATTAATTAAAGTTATAATCATTGTGCTTTAATTAATGTCTGTGATTTAATTAATTTGATTTAGTTAATATTATTTTTGAATCATGCAGTAACAAAATTATTTTACGTAGGGTTCAAATTTTTTGCCGCCGGTTTTAAACATTTTTAAACGTGGGTTCAGACTATTTTTACGCGGGTTCAAACTTTTTTACGCCCGATTTTGAATTTTTTTTACGCGCCGGTTTTAATTTTTTTACGCGCGGTTTTAAACTTTTTATACGTCAGTTTTAAACTTTTTTTACGCGCCGATTTTAAACTTTTTTTACGCACGTTTTTAAAATTTTTTTACGTGTCGGTTTAGAACTTCTTTTATGCTCCGGTTTAGAACTTCTCTTTGCGCGCCGGTTTCAAACTTTTTTTACGTGCGGTTTCAAACTTTTTTACGCGCTGTTTTAAACTTTTTTTACGTGTGGGTTCAAACTTTTTTTACCCGCCGTTTTAGAAACTCTTTTACGCGCGATTTTAAACTTTTTTCACGCGCGATTTTAAACTTTTTTCACGCATCGGTTTTAAACTTTTTTACGCGCCGGATTTAAACTTTTTTTATGCCCGGTTTTAAACTTTTTTTACGCGCGGTTTTAAACTTTTTACGTGATGGTTTAAAACTTTTTTTACGCGCCGGTTTTAAACTTTTTTTACGAGCGGTTTTAAATTTTTATACGCGTCAGTATAAAAGTTTTTTTACGCGCGGTTTTAAACTTTTTCTTCGCGCCGGTTTTAAACTTTTTTTTACGCGCGTGTTTTAAACTTTACAAAAAACAAAAATACTTTACGCCAAACAAAAACATTTTTACAAAAACTCTTTTACAATTTTTTTAAGCCAACCATCTTTTACGCCCCCGAGACCCCGATTTCGGGTTTACAAAATTTGATGATCTTACCAAACGAACTCACCTAAAAATCACGACTCAATAGTGCCTCATGTTGAATTTTAAATAGAAGAGAGAGAAAATATGTGACATGTTGACTTTTAAATAGTAGAGAGAGAAAAGATATGACATGAGAACTAAAATACTAAAATACCATTTTGATTTAATTTGGCTACGAGTGATATGTAAATATGCTATTAGATGATAGGAGTTCTCATGGTTCTCGCAACTGAGATTGGTTCTCTTTTGAACCGAATCCTATATATATATATATATATACTAGTCATCTACCCGAGCGATGCAGCAGGAGTGCGGATTTACATTAGGATACTCATATACCGTTAGTTTATCAGTCATCTCGTGATATATTATATAGTGCTTATGTTAGTTTTATTATTCGTGATATGCTGGCACTGGTTTTTCTGTTGGTTTATCGATTCGATTCTTTGCTGATATACTTTTCATAATTTTTAGCTATAGCTTCGACGTGAACCGTCTACAAGAAAGTACAAAAGTAGGAAGTAGATGTAATTAAAAACAAGAAAAGTACAAAACAAGCAAGTAGTTGGACAAAACACCAAAAACAAAGTATTTCTATAATTGTATTCGAATAATAATGATAAGTGTAAAAATAAATTTTAAATTTGCATTGTTTTTACCAAGTTTTTGTGATTTTTTTATTCGTTATCACAGTTCTCGTGATATATATAAAGTCGTGGCAGTGTGCCAGCAAATGAGCCTTCTGTTGGGTCAAAATAAGCAGTCCAATCTCATCAACATGTTAAAGTCAACAAGGTTTTCGTCACCAAGTTGATGTCATCATGCAAATCGACACGATGAGATTGGTCAAAGTTTTGGCATGTGGAAATTCGAGATGATCGCTATATTGTTTTAGTTAATTAAAAATAATTTGTTGAGACAAATTATATTATTATTTTAGTTAATTAGTTTTAATTAGTTGTTATCTCTAAGACCTAAATGTAGTTATCCTAATTTTGTTTAGGCTATGAATAGAAAGAGAAATCATGATTTTAAACAACACACAAGAGGGTGATCTAGGGCTTAATTAAAAAAAATCAAAGTTAAAAGCAAGTTTTTTTTTCAATCGAGTCACGAACTTCTTGAACAATCTTATCTTGTACCACACAACCATAACACACATATAATCATAATTTATCACATTTAATTACCATACAAGAATGCAATGAAAAGGATGCAACCGAAAAAAAAAAGCACCATAACATGAAGAATATTGCATACGAACCCAAACTAAAAAGCATACAAGCGAACTACGAAAACCCATTGATATGATCAAATTGTTGTAGTTAGAAGCACACCTGAACCATTCAACTTCTCATTTGTGATTCCATCAATACGTTCTTTCATCTCCTCACTCAAATAGTTTTTCCAATCTCCGATCTCTCCTTTTCTGAAGAAATCTTGCTTCTCCACCTCCACTAGGTCGCGAAACTTTTCAACACCATTTTTGTTTACCTCTAGATTACTCAAATTCTCAAAGCTACACAACTTAACTATCATTCTCACCCCCCCCCCCCCCCCCCCCCCATCCTTCTCTTCCTTCGCAGTTAACGGCTTCCTCATGAAAGCGGCCAACTTCCTCACCACCACCTCTGGTTGTTTCTTCATTTCCTCATACTCCAAGAACATAATCTTGTCTGGAGATTTCAAGCTGGCTTTCCAGTACGATAGAACATGTTCCCAAAAAGGCCCATAATCTGACACCCCTTGACAGAAAAGCTCAAACGCTTCATCTAACGAAATAGGATGCAGATCCTTGGACCTAAGTTTGCCCATGAAATGCCATATGGAAATCAACACATCTTTTGGGTCCCTATAAACGTAAACGAACTTACCAGAACTCATGCAAGTCGGTAACTGAGTTTGAGCAAAGTGGGTAGCAAAGAGACGAGGAGCAGGGATGTTAGTGAAGTCGTAATGGGGTAGTTTTCAAAGTCAAGAAAAGGGAAGGTGCTGTGTGCGCTGTGATGGTGAAGATAATGGTCTGAGAAGCTGTAGTGGTGGCGATTAATGGTAGAGAACATGAGAGCTTTGAGCCAGGTAGTCCCGGACTTCATGTAAGAGGCCAAGAAAATGTCGGTGGGCTGAGATTTGAAATAGCTTTGTAGAAGCAAGTTGTTTTTTAAGGTGGTGGAGTTTAACCAATAGCCATTGTAGTTATACAAGTGTTGTACCCTCCACCCATTGCCTTTGGGTAGTGTTTCTATCAAGTTCTTGTGCCTCTCGCAGATCTTGTTGTACTCAACATCTACTTCAGATCCTGATCCTGATCCTGAAACTATAGTTGGAAAACTTGACATAATGAGGGAAATGCAATGCAATATGCATACATCCATCTTTTTATAATGTGTAGGGATGACAAAAAACCCGAGCCTAAAGGGAATATCGGAAAGATTTGAAACTGGCATGAGACTGGGTATCGATTGGAAAAAAACTATATGGGACGACTATGAGATTACGTGATACACGATCTGATTATTCAAAACTATATACCCGTTTACTTGAATCATACCTAAAAGTTTTTAATTTTTATTTTTATGTTCCCCTTAACCCCTATTTTGCAATCTTTCATAGTAGTAACTTTTCTTTTGTTGGAATATATATATTTTAATGATATTGTTTATATTTATATTATATTCTATGAAATACAAAATTCATCTTCTTTATTTTACAACCTTTCCAAAAATCACCTCACCGAACAACCTGTTTGTATTTTATTCTACAAATATAACACTCCAAAACCATAAGCTCAAAATGAAATACAAAAGTAATGACCGTTTTAAATCACAAAACAATGTTTAACTAATAAGAGTGTGTAGAAAATATAATAACAAAAACAGAACAGTGAAAAGGCAATGGAAATATAGAATACTCACTGTCCATCTCAACGATTGGGTTTTGATCCTTGATCTTGTCGAAGGCAATTCAGTACGTGATTACCGGACTGTGAGAGTGGGGTTTGGTTTAAATAAAGCAGAGTTGCATCAACCAATAATTTAATTAATGCATAATATTCGAGTGGTTGGTAGGCATTTTTATTTTAACATGATGGATACCATCGACAATTCTTGAATATAAGATACCAATTTCAAAACAATATATATTTTAAAACCCACGCTACATGTATGCTTTTGAAATTAATTTTTATTGTAAACCCTTTTGTTTGTTTTAGGTGATAATATATATTGACGGGTATGATCCGGCCGGCTGGTTAAACCGTTAGGTTTAATGATATAATACAATTTATTCCAGATTTAAAGCAATATACGGCTAGTATACTTTCCAACTCTTGGAAATGTTGGAAAGATATGCATGATCTTCTAGGAATGGGCCTACCTCATGGCCAGTGATAGTAGTAATGCCTAAATACAGAGAAACCCTAAAATGATCAAACAGTATAAATAGGGAGGTAAGCATTCATTCATCATCATCTGATTTCTAAAATACTTTATCCTTTCACCAATACTTATTCTCACGTTGAAAGATCGTTACAGGAATCCCCCCATTCCTATAACGAGTCCTAACGATTTTCTCTTTTGCAGATCGTGACACGGACCATTGCTATTTTGGCCCATTCGTGGGACCCAGTATACATATACCCGGGACCTGTTACCATGGCAAGTGGTCAGAGCGCGAACTCTATTACAAGTACCATCTTAAAATCAGGTACTCAAGGAGGAACTGTGGCGTTACTGCAACAATTGTTTCTTCCGAACCAGCAGTAACTAGATCCCTGAATCTTCGATGCGGAATCGCCGCCCGGATACGAAAGGCTACTGAGGACAGTAGAGGTCACCATAGCGGGGGAATTTTCAATGCGTTTATTGTCATATCCCACAGGGTGTGGCCAACAGTCCAATGTAACAACCACATTGGCACCACATCTTTCGTTTTACCCCCCGGAACGCAATACCTAGCATCGCCACGCCCATCTTCACGTCGGCGGTTGGGATGGCCGCACCACAATATGTGACTACGGCACAGTATTATCAACCCGCCGATGTATTTCAATTCCCTCCGTTGTATTTGGCGGCCCTCACAGTAGCTAAATCTACCCCGCCCCATCAACCCATGATCATGCTGCCAGTAGTATAAAATGCCCCCATCACATCGGGTAACCAAGCATATATCCCTCCACACTACTACATCCTGCTGTATGGATACATGCCACCAGTTCAGCCTCAGGCGTATGGTTTTCCCCCCTATTAGAAGGAAGTCAACCATCAGCGCTGTACTTTCCCTTCATGCAATCACCATCTTTGTTTAGCCCACCTGGGTCCTACTCTATGAGCATTAACACTACCACAGCGGGTCCGTCTTGTAGTCAAGGTAACGCCTCTGGCTCTAGGCAACGTCTCACCAAAGACTAGGAGCAGCCTTAAATGTTACTCCGAAATAATTTGGAAGTCTTTGCATTTGAACAAGGAGACATGACTAGGATCCCTCAAGACCGGCAGATCACCTTTTATCCACACTCATGGAAGCAAAGAAGTATGGCGCTCGACGGAAGAGAAGCTATATTAGTAGAAGTTTGAAAGCTCACAGAAGCATGGATACTCCGTGAAACAAAATATTATACTTGGATTACTAACCCAGTCATGGTAAGGAAATCACACGGTACGTGGCGGTTGTGTGTCGATTATAAATACTTGAATAAGGCGTGACCCAAAGACGCCTACCCGCTCCCCAAGATAGACTTCAAGGTCGAATCCGTGGTACTTTTCTATTACAAGTGCGTTTTGGACGCATACAAAGGTTACCATCAGATTCAAATGGAAAAAAAAGGGACGAAGCAAACTGCTTTCCACACCGAGTGGGTGTCTTTTGCTACATAAAAAATGCCATTTCGATTACGGAACGCGAGGTAAGATATTAGTGAGTGATGGAAAAGGCTTTCGCAAACCAGGTAGGGAGAAACTTAGAGGTATATGTAGATGATATGGTTATAAAAAGTACAAGAGAGAAAATCATGCTACAAGATATTGAAGAAACGTTTCGAAGATTTAAAGAATAAACATAAAACAAAATCCCAAAATGTATGTTCTTGGGAGTCGTAGTTGTTAGGAAACTTTTGTAAGTGTTGAAGAATAATCTAATCATTTTGATGAATTCCGAAGATAACAAAGTCAACATGTCTCTAAGAAAGAAGATACAAGACAATAGAACAACATAAAGATAAGTATCATCTTCAACACGAATCAGAAAAGAATCACAATCAAGAAAGGATGATCAGAAAAGACCAATTTGATGTATCTGATGATAAATCTGGTATTTATCATCACAATCTGGTAAATCCCGATCATCAGAAATCTGATGATCAAGGAACATCAGAATTCTGATTATACAACTTGTCAAAGAGATAAGGTTCTACACGAACCTCAAGTAGCAACTGGGCTTGAACGGATTCAATGAAAATGCCAAAAAACAACTTTACACAGTCAAGTGTACAAATAAACAAATTTTTATTCATACCACACATTCTCTATAAAAAGAGAACGTAACCCTGAATGGAAAATGAGTCAAGCTTAGCATTTATAACATACTACAGAACTCCATTGCCCTTTATCACATATTCTTTAAGTATTTGTTTGTAATAGTCAATAACCTCACACTCACCTTGTAAGCTTTTCAAAGTGATATAAACTTGAAAATTATGTAATTGTGTTTCTTGAACGTTTGATTTCGAGTTCCGCACACTATTTTCAGATTTGTTGAAACCACTTGCCAAGTTTAGTTAAAACATAGTTTTCTGGGATCAACAATTGGTATCAGAGCAGATTGAATAACTGTTTTCAAACGATCAACTGCTCTTGTATTTCTTTTTGATACTTTGTCTTTACAAACTCCACTTTTAACTAAAAATGACAAACTTTCAAACATGGAACAATCCATTCAACATCAAGTCTATGTTAAAGCCTCTGACTTTGTCAGAGAGGAGTACCACCAATGGAGAAACAGGATGATCAACTCCCTTAATGGATATGATCGAGCTCTGTTTCTATCCATTGAGAGAGGCCCACATATTCCCAGTGTTGAAATTCCAGTTGTTCCAGCAACTGATCAAACACTAGCAATACTTGTCTCTTGGGCTCCAAAACAAGAAAGAAATTAGAGCAAAGAGGACAAGGATTTGATGGAAGCTGATGAAAGGGCCAAATCACTCTTGACAGTGACACATCCTAATGAAATATTCTCTCAAGTGGATGCATGTGCATCTACAAAGGAAATATGAGATCAGTTGGAAAATCTTTGTGAAGGAGGTGAAAGAATGAACAGAAAAAAAGAACTAATTGTGTTTCTTCATATGAGAGGTTTAAAAGTCTCCCAAATGAAAGTCGTTCAGAAACTTACAATAGATTTGCAAAATTACTGAATGGCCTTATTAATTTGGTGTTGAAAAATCAAACGATGAAAGAATTGTCAAGTTTCTAGATGCCCTACCCAGGGAATGGAGAAGTCTAACAATGACGTTGGCCTCAACCTTAGAGTTTGGCAATCTAAATCTACATGATCTCTATAGCATCCTAGTCCCATGAGAGGAAGAAAACTGTGTGAATTCAACACAAAGAGGATGACCCATAACTCTTATCTCCAACATACAAAGAATGACAACTTCAGATCCTCAGTCCTCTCATACTCAAAACTCAGAATCAGAAAATTCTGATACTGCAACAGATTTCTCTGCATTTGCTGAGGCCATAGCAGTGCTTACAAAATATTTGAGCAGAGACTAAGAGGAGGAAGTAACACGCATCAAAAGAGTGATAGAGGAAGGATGGAAGGAAAATTCAAAGAATAAGAAAAAAAGTATTGTGCTACAAGTGCAAACAAAAAGGACACTATGCTTCAAAGTGTAAGAATAAGAAGTTAAAAGATGTTTCATATTACGAGAAGAAACTGAAGGAAGCCAAAAGGCAACAATAGATCAATCTAATTGCTAGGACTGACACCTGATTAATAGATGGTTCATCAAATGATGATGATGATGAAGAAAAAGAAGGGACAATCTTTTGTCTAATGAAAAGAATATCAGATTCAGAACCATCATAAAGAAAAGTAAGTCCAACCAATCAAGAGTTGCAACATCGATTATACAAGCTTATGACATATTTTAAATATCTGCAAACAAAACAAAATCCTAAACATCTTCTTGACTAATTAACAGAAGAACTTCTAGAATATGAATGGGAAAATAATTATAACAAAACATTCAAAAAGCAGTCATTTACTAACCCTGCAGACAATCTGGAGCCTAGAGCAGAAATACAAGGAAGTAATGATCAGAATTCTGATAACTCATTAAAAAATATAAACACAAGTCAGAATTCGGATACACTTCACTCAGAACAGATCATCAATCAAGGGGAAGTAGGAGAATCCTCATCAAATCAGACAAATGCATATAACAATAGTAGATGGATTTCTCCATCAAACATAATTGGCAATCCAGAAGAATGTGTTAGAACAAGATCATCAACTATACACGAATGTCTCTATTTAGGATTTCTGAGCATGATCGAGCCAAATTCTGTCAAAGAAGCACTCGGTGACTTAAATTGGGTCCAAGCAATGCAAGAAGAGCTTAACCAATTTGAAAAGAGTCAAGTATGGAATCTGGTACCCAGACCAAGCAACAAATCCATTATTGGTTCAAAATGGGTATTCAAAAACAAATCTGATGAACAAGGAGTCATAACAAGGAACAAAGCAAGATTAGTGGTCAAGGGTTATTATTAACAAGAAGGAATAAATTATGACGAGACCTTTGCCTCTGTTGCAAGGCTAGAAGCTGTCAGAATATTCCTTGCTTATGTAGCATCTAAAGATTTCAGAGTTTATCAGATGGATGTAAAATCAACATTCCTGAATGGTAAGATTGAAGAGGAAGTGTATGTGCAACAACCTGAAGGCTTTGTCGACCGAAAATTTCCAAAACATGTTTACAAGCTAAACAAATGCTTGTATGGATTGAAGCAAGCTCCCAGAGCATGGTATGAAACACTCTCACACTTCCTAATCAATTTTGGCTTCAACAAAGGTACAATTGACACAACCTTGTTTCTTAAAATACATAAAGGGCACACTTTGTTGGTTCAAATATATGTTGATGACATTGTATTTGGTAAACTAATCCAAATTTTTGCAAAAACGTTTGAAAATTTAATGACCAATCATTTTGAAAAGAGTATGATGGGCGAACTAAGGTTCTTTTTGGGGCTTCAAGTAAACAAGTAAGTGATGACCTATGTTTTAGTCAATCAAAATATGTTAGAACCATTTTGAAAAAAAATACTCGCTTGAGAATTGCTCATATTAAGAAACTCCAATGGCCACAGGAAATAGACTAGATTCTGATCCTAATGGAAAAAGTGTAGATATTAAAACTTATAATGGAATGACAGGATTATTGTTATACTTAACAGCAAGTAGCCTGGATATCATGTTTTCAACTTGTTTTCTGGCAAGATACCAATGTAATCCTAAAGAGTCTCACTTAAAGGATGTCAAAAGAGTTTTTAAATATCTCAAAGGAACATTTGTTAGTGGTTTATGTTATCCCAAACGCACAAATTTAGACTTAATAGCATACACAGATGCAGATCGTGCATGGTGTAAACTTGAAAGAACAAGCACATTTGGTGCTTGTCAGATGTTGGGAGAAAAATTGGTTTGTTGGGCAAACAAAAAGCAAAACTGTGTATCCACCTTTACAACTGACTCAGAATATGACACACTCCAACCGATGGCGGAAACATCGGGATGGGACTTCATAATGACTGACGATGACAAGTATTTAATAATCAAAATTTCATTTCATTTCTAAAACACAAGTACATTGTTTGGAAGTAAAATGAAACAACTTGCAACAAGGAAACATAGTACGATATATAGCAAAATTTAAAGTGTGTGTCTAGCCTTCCTACTAGATTTCTTTCATGTGAAATCATCGAGTTCCTGCAATACATATTAAAGTACATGTCAACACATAAAGTGTTGGCGAGCACACAAGTTTGACTACTAGCATAAGTATAAAATGGTTAAACGAATCCACATGGCATAATCGTAATCTAAAATATATCATAACAATACTAGCATGCAACTCCTACTTGTCAAATCAAAGTTTCTCGCTAGTGTAATCTTATCGTAGCAACGACAAGACCGTTTGTTTGACTTAACATGACCTCAAGAATACGGGCGGAGCGTTAATCTTATAGGGCTATACATGTTAAGGGAGGCTTGTACGAAGTTAATGACAAAGTATAGTGCAAGTAGAGACTCTAGCATGTATGAATTCTAAAATAACATATTAAGCATGCATAATGGTTTGTTTGTTTTGTGTTTAAACATGATTGAATGTGATTGTGTGAGTTTAATAAAGCATAAGTATTGCACCCAAAGTGTCGAAAAGTAAAAAAAAGGTCATATACACTCACTGTTTTGCTAAGCTTTCCGATTAAACACACGTTGACGAGTTGATGAGAGTTGAGCACTATAGTAACCCTACATTGGGGAAACGAAGATTTACGAGTATTCGGAGTTTGTGGAGAGTTCGGATTTGGAATTAAGAATAACAGGATATGTAGACGAAAATATATCTTGTTTTAAATACTCGTTTGGACACTAAGTTTTCATGTGTTTTCATGGGTACTAACGTGCCCATTAGAATCACAAACGAGAAAATCTAGAACTAAGATAGTATAACCTAAGTCCTTAACATCTAACCATAATCCTGTTAGTATCAAGAATTCGGTTAAATTATATATATTATATGTTTATAGTATAGTACATCATGTAATATCATATAAATTTTATAAGTTAAGCATGAGGTAAGATTAACCTCATTATATGAATTCACCAATGCACAAATCATCACAAGAATGATTCGGATGGACATGAATATAAGAACATAAATAACTAAATTACTAGATCATCCAAGTAGCCAAATAAGAACAACCTGTATGTGCCGTACCTAACAAGTTTGGCTTACTTTGACTCTAGGAAACTATTTGGTATACTTGCCACTAGAACAAGTGAGGTAGTGGAACAAGTTTGGAAAGCCAATGCCTCCATGGTTCACACTTACACATGCACAAGTCTTCCAACATTGAAGGTTGGAAGCTTGGATGGTTTCAACACTCAAAACAATTTGGGCAGAATTTTGAACAAGGTTTTAAGCTTATATCATAGTGAAATTTAGCTACAACACACCCAAAACTATGAGATTAGTTGGGAGCTTGGTGAGTATGAGATTTCACCAAGTTTTAGATAAAATGAACAAAAGTAAGATTATAAATTTATAGTAGAAAGTTTTGTGACTTCTTGGACCTCAATGTGGTGAGGTTCCACCTTAGTTTTCCAAGTCAAACTTGTGAAAACCTTCCTAGAGTTTACCCAAGAAGTTTAGAACATAAAATAAAGAAGAAAAGAGAAAAATTTGTGAGTGAAACTCACTTTGAACACTTGAGAGTTCACTGATCTTGCTGGAATGTCTTGAGAGAAATGAGAGTTTGAGAGAGTTTTGGAGTTGTGTAAAGGATTAAGGAGTGAAGGGAGGTTTGTATTTATAGGATAAAATTAGGGTTTAAGCATTTAATAAAGTTGGTTGGTGGTTAGGAGTTGAAGTAAAGCGAAAAGAGAAGGTTTAAAATGTTATGTGATAAAGTAATGCAACATCTGTGTGCAGACACGTCCACACTCGAAAGTGACCCTGTTTACACGAAGGTTGTCTTCGTGTGGCACCTAGTCCATGAAGGCATAACCTTCGTGTGGTATAAGTGTTTCGCGAGAAGGAGAGGGGACGCGAGGGTCACCCCCTTCGTGTCAGGTTGTTTGTGTGGGAGGTAAAGGGGCGAAAGCCCCTTGCTTGGACTTGTGTCACGAAGGCCACAGAAGTTGTAGTAATATTATTATTATTATTATTATTATTTATTATTATTATTATTATTATTATATTATTATTATTATTAGGTGGTGGTGGCACGAAGGCCACGAAGGTGGCCCCTTGGGCTGCCTTCGTGTGTCTTCATCCCAACGGTTATGGGTTGGATTAGTTCATGCCAGTATTTCGTATTTGGCCCGTTTCAAGTATATTATATCAGAATGTAACCACATATTTAATAGTTGTCAAGCACGTATAAGTTATAGTACAAGTGTTTCGATTATTGGTTGCACGTAGGCAGTCAAGATTGATAATGTATAACCCAAGTATTGCAACACGTATAAGTATGTATAAAAATAGAATTTCATTATGATCAAAGCCTCAGATACAATATTGGAAATAAATTACGAACGCAATATGCTTACAGTTTCCAAAAATAGAAAATATAATCTTAAATTCTAAATAAGAAAGGCATAAAAATGCGAAACGTTATAGAATATGTAGCTGCAGCAAGCTATTGCTCACAAGTTCTATGGATGCATACTGAGCTAAGTGATTATGTAGTAAATCTGACAAAAATTCCAATACTTTGTGACTCCAAGAGTGCTATAGCAATAAATTCAAATCTAGTACACCACTCTAGAACAAAACATATCGATATCAGATATCACTTCATAAAAGATCATGAGGAGAAAGGTAATATTGAAATGTATTTTGTTCCAATAGAAAACCAAATTGCTGATATTTTCACAAAACCTCTTGATGAGAGAAGACACAATTTTCTTAGTTAGCAAATTGGGAATGGTTAACATGAAGTATGATGATATAACAAAAGTAACTTTGTCCCAAAGCAAACAAAATTCTTATAATCAGGCTGATAATAAAAAATCTGATGAAAATTCTGATGTCTTATCTGAAATTTGATGAGCTTACCAGAATCTGGTAAAATTGTCAGATCTTTCACTAAGTCAACATAATTCGGTTGAACCATCAGAGAAGAATATTTTTCAAAGCACGTTTTCCATGCATGCATATCATACCTCCAAATCATATTTGTACATTTTCTTTCTTTCTTCGTTTTTATTTTATATATAGATAGAAGTAAAAAAAACACAAGAAACCATTCAATGAGGCCTTGTTTGCGTCATAAAGTAAATAATCTGAGCAAAGTTAAATGTATGTGTACTCTCTCTTTCTTAACATTCATTTCTTACTCATCCTTACTTAGAGAGAAATAGAAGACACCTTGACAGTAAATGATGTGTATTTCACATATCCTAGCCACCTAAATCATAAATGAGAAGAGATGCAAGTCTAAACATCCCTTAATTCCTCTAACATCAGATCTTCGCAATAAGGAAAATGCAGATACAATATCTCAAGTTGGTAGGTGCCATTTATGGCAAAATGAACTTTCAATTATAAATAACTATCACATGGAGATCTCTTTCTATCACAAGTCACTTTCATCTCCATCTCTTTGCTCAAAAACCCTAACTGTAACTCTTTATCTTCCTCAAAAAAATTCTTCTGTTTCAGATGGAGCAGATCGATCCAAACCACTTCCCAATGAACTAAGTTCCCTGCCACATGGAGATCTCTTTCTATCACAAGAGTCCCGCTGAACGTTACCGCTGAAGCATAGGAAAGATGCAGTGTCATCTTGTCCGTACTACTCAACACCCCTGGCCTTCGCCCTTACCGCCAATATCTGGATTTGTTTCATGAGGGGAGGCTCACCACCACAGGCGGGTGGGTGATGAACAGGCCCATCATCCTGAAGGAGTACACCATTAGGAAGGCACTTCACCTCCATGAGGACAACAATATGGTGACCTTCACCCACCAGGAGCTAGAGAATACCCTCAATGACATGGGGTATAGAGTATTTGGATTGAATAAGTAGATAGCAAAGTCTTGTTTCATCCAACCATGGCAGTTATTGGTCACTCAACTTGGGATATGCTTCTCGAAAAAGAGTGTGAATTTCAATGAAATCTCCTACAAGTTCACGGAACCTATGCAAGCAATAGTGCATTACCTTCTGTACGAAGGTGATCATAGGGTAGCTGGATTTTAGAGGCGTTTTGGTGTGGTATCCTAGGGCATAGATGGTGTTTCAAGAAAGTTCCCGAGTGCAAAACTCGTGCCAACCGCCAACAAAACTAGAATAGAGACACAACTCTGTGTCTTCATTGCCATGATTTTCGACGTTGAATGAATGTTTATATATATATATATATATATGTAAATAATGTCTCTTCTTTATTTCTTTTGTTTGATGTTTTGCATAACAAAAGGGGGGAATAGAAATCTGATGCTAATTTATGAAAAAAGGTAGAAATCCTATAATCTGATAAGACAAAAAAGGGAAGAGGCTAAATATTAAAAATGATCAATAAAATTATCTCTGTCAGATAGATCATTTAAAATATTAAGTAAAACTTCTGATAAAATCTGATAATTTGAAATATATATGTTGAAAAAAACAATTAAAGAAATTATTTCAAATTGAAATATGGTGAATAGTCAATCATCTTCTTTATTTTGTATGTTATTTCTCTTTCTTCTATTTTTTTAATGAGACATTAACTCTAGCACTTTAATGAATCATTAGAAAGGAGAGATACATCAAAAGGAGAGAAACATCAAAGTCTCACATCAGATTTAAATTATTAGAAAATCTTATTGTAAGAACAAACCTTTATCCTTTACTTATTTCCTCTCATCCAAAAAAATTAAATAATAAATTGCTAAAGATTCTGATGAATTTCCAGTGACTAAGAAATTGAAGCAAAATGTTTTGGAAAAACAAACTTATCAAAAATCCAGTCAAGTTAGATATCTCAATTTCTGGTGACGACACAAGAAAAAGAATTTTGCATTTCAAAAAGGGGACGGAATGTCTACCTGCTCAGAAGGTTTCAGGTTCTAAAAGGTATGTCATTAGACTTCTCTTTCAAAAAGGGCCCCACAAGAGATAAGAATACAACTTGGTGGTTAGTATCTCCAGTTAAAGCTGAGTTTTTTTTATATACTAAAAATTTCAAAATGCTTTGAATAAAGTTAATTCCAAATTAACTTATCATAAACCAACTTAAATACTAAGCACCCACGATACCCACATTCCCACATCATATAAATAACCCTTTTAAAACCTGGGAGAACATTGATTCACCTTCAAAGCTAAAACCCACTTACAAGACCTAAAATCCTAATTTTTGAAAAGCAAAACTGTAACGCTTCGCATTTTTATACTTTCCTTATTTAGAAAGTGTGTTCGTATTTCTATTTATAGAAACTTGTATTCGTATCGTATTCGTATTTCAATTCTAACTTTGTAATCCTAGACTTGATCGTAATGGAATTCATACTTTATATATGTTTGTCATGCTTACATTTTAGTCATTTATACACAATTGATACCTATTATACGTGTAAACATTCGTACATACACTCCTGATACTCGAATTATACTTATACATGTTTTCTATACTTGAAAATATGTTAAAATACATAGTTTATGCATAAAATTATGAATTATAAGTTTAGGGGCTAAAGTGTAAAATATCAAACTTCAGTCGAATAAGGATCGCGCCACGTCACGCGACTCCTATCCCATTAACCACCGCGTAACGTGATGCGGTTGAATCCACAGACGTGTTTTCCCAGCTTCAGATTGGCCAACTTTCCCACCTTTCTTCTTACCCAATCACCTTTAAACCTTCATTAAACTTAAAACCCTACTTAACCACTATAAAAGCAAGCCTCCACACAACCACTTTCACTTTCAAAACTCATCTACACTCTTAAAACACTCTCAAATCTCTGGAATTCCAAGTTCAAGACAGAAACATTCAATTTGGAAAAGTGAGTTCATAGTCACTTTTCTTCCATTTTCTTCATCTCTTCTTCCTCTACAAAGCTTGGGACATCTCTAGGAGTGTTTCCATAGGTTTTCCATTGCAAACCAAGTTGGTACGTTAGCATTTGGAGGTCAAAACTTTCTGTTTTGGAAGAAGACTTTACAAACTTTCATTAAACTTGTGTTTTCTTATACAAACTTGTGCTTCTTGCGCTACTAATCAAGTCTATGGTTAGTAAGCTTGGCTAAGATTGATTCATATAAATCGGAGGTGTCAATCACCCTCCAAACTTTCTATTTTTGATAGGGTTATCAACCCACAAGTGATGAAACTATCCGAGCTTGTCATGATTCTTGTGACAAGACTTGTGTTTTGGTATAGGTGTGAATACTTGGAAGCCTTGGCTATCCTACCTTCATTCCACCACCTCGCTTGATGTTTTCATCTTGTTATCCCAAGTGGTTTGCTAGACCAAAGTGACTTAACCCCGTCTAGCCTCCGACACTTAGTTAACTCTTTCCATGTCGGAAGTGGTTCATCGGGTTAATGTTTACTTGGCTACTTGGTATAGTAAGAATTTGTACATTTCCTTTCTTATTCATGACCATCCGAATCGTCCTTGTGACGATTTGTGTATTGGTGAATCATACAAATGAGGTTAAAGGACGGTTATCCTCCTACCTCCATGCTTGACTTATATGACAATCTATGATAATCTTGATGGACTTAACTTGGATTTATTATATAAACTATACGATATATAAATATATGTGTGTGTGTATATATATATATATATATATATATAGGGTAGGGATCCTAAGAGAAGAGCACCCTATTTGAGAAACTTGAGAAGAAATCTGGACCACACATTTTTTTAAGTTTTTCGTAATATACACATATGTATAGTTTACATTTGACTATATACATATGTGTATAATTCAATATACATATATGTATATAGTCACTTTTAAATATACATATGTGTATATTACGAAAAGCTTAGAGAAAATGTGTGGTCCAGATTTCTTCTCAAGTTTCTCAAATAGCCTACTTCTTCTCACATGATCCTAACCCTATAATATATATATATGTGTGTGTGTGTGTGTGTGGGAAAGTTCTATGCAGAACACTAAATATTGCGAGAACACGCAAAACACAATGTATCACCCATTTTTTCAATCCTAAAAACTTAAAAAGTAAATGAAAATGTTACGAAATGTAAGATTTATTGTTTCTTACAATAGAATTGAAAACGAAATATGGAAAAATTTCACTTTTCTTATAACCTACATATATGTAAGTTATGTGTAGGTTAAATTTTCAACATTTATATAGGCTATGTGTAGGTAAAAATATATGGTCTTTTTATATATTTATAAACACATATGAATGTGAGAAACATAAAATTTAAAAAATATGAACCTTAAATTCCAAAATTTATTGTTTTAGGGTTGTTCTTTTTGTTCTCGCAATAGTTAGTGTTCTGTAATGATCCTCATCCTACACACACACACACATAACCAAATCCTTGATATAACCAACATGCATACCTGTCATGGTACTAGGTTATAGTATCTAAGTCTTGAACCTCTCGTTGACGATTCTAATGGGTATGTTGACCCATGAAATCACATCAACCCATACGGACTTATAGTGTCAAGGATGAGGGTTTAAGTCTTGATAATTATTTTCTCATATACATACTTTTGCATAACTTTAGTTCCGAATCCGAATCCTATGTTAAACACTGAATACTCACACACCTTCGTTTACCCCATGTAGGGTAACCTTGGTGTTCCATCATCCAAACTCTTCACGGAAATAACAAAGGAAGCTTTGCAAAACCGTGAGTATACTTGACCCCGTTTTACTTACACATTTGGGTGCAATACATGTACTTTATGTAAAATCACATAAACATGCTTATTTATAAATCACAAAACAATCTTTATACATGCTCTTTGTGCTAAACTTGAAATCACACATGCTTATACTTGATATGCTTATAATTAGTCATTAACTTTGATTAAGTCTCCCTTAACATGTATAGCGCTATAGGAGTAACGCACCGCCCGTAAACTTGAGGTCATGTTAAGTTAGACACATACGGTCGTTTCATTGCTATGATTAGATTACGCTAGCGGGAAACATTGGGTTGACTTGTATAATTGCACGCTAGTTTAATGTATGTGAGCCTCGAGATTAGACATTTACGCATGCAGGATTTGTTTTAAAAACGTTTATACTATGCTATTACTTTAAACTTGTATGTTTGCCAATGCCTTGTGTGTTGAACTATACTTTAACATGTATTATAGGTTGATGTTGATGATGATGCATATGGAATCAAGTAGGACGACTTAGATACTCATCTATTTTTGTATTAGCAAAGTTGTTGTACTTGTATTTTGTATTCCATGTTGTTGTATTTCGAACTTGAAAACTATGTACTTGTTGTTCGATTAATGAAATGGAATTTTATTAACTTAATTACTTGTCGCGAAATTAGAAGTTATGATGTCTCAAGCAATCATAATATGTCCGCCTTGATGATTCCGCCATCGATTGGGGTGTGACAAAAACGCACCACAATATCACTATGTCTGCATCAACACCAATTAATCTCAACATTCCAGTTGTTGAACACGAGGTTCCACTTATCAATGACGAAGATGTTTTGGCCTTGAATGACAACAACTTGAAGATGAACACAGAGCATCGGTTATATGACCAAAGATGTCAAATTTTGGTTGAATTTCTGATGAACTGCCCTCTAAAACAAGCCATGATAAAAAAATGCAGAGGTATCTGAAATCATTCTACAACAGCTTGTTCAACCTTTCAAGAGGTAGATAACGAGGAAGAGAAGAAAGCTCATCTTTGGGGAAGCATCTCAGTAACCACTACACCAAAGAAGATCTGGGAATGGTTAGAATTGCCATTTAAGAGTCAATACACATGTGCACCAGAATAAGAGGACTTGTGGTTGACATTCAAAAATATCGGCTACAAAGAGACTATTGAAAGGATTGGAGATTTCAAGAGGAAGCAATTGTCTACTTCCTAGGTTATTTTTCATATTTTTATAATCTCATGATCTTGTTGTATCTTTCTTTTTTTTTTGTATATAGTTAACATTTCACACAAGCATGAGCTTAGTGTCACTGTAACTAAAGTGATGTAAGTATGAAACATATGTCGACTGAGTAAATCTGAACTGAAACAGGTCGACTGAGTATAATACAATAAACCAAATGAAACTTAGTCAATATACAAGGAACTAAAATGAAACGGGTCAATTATAGTGAACTAGAATGAAGCACGTTGAGTAAGTAAAAAAATTAATAAGAAAATGATACGGATAAAAATATAGCGACTTAAAATGCAACGGGTCAAATAAAAAAATATAACAAACAACTTAAACTGGGTTAAAATATAGCGAATTAAAAATTAAATGATTCAAATATATGAACTAGAATGAAACAAGTCAATTATGAGTGAAATATAATACACTAATGAATACGGACAGAACAATAAACCCACTTTGATTTAGATAACAGTTTCATATTATACAAGATAGTCTTGAGAACATTTACAATAGAACCAACTAAGTAAACCACTATAAATAACATTCTTTTTGCAGTCCGATCTCTTTACATCTTCTTAATGTTTCTCCCATTGTCATGGGCTTCATCTGTAGCAACCATATTTTGTTTGACATGGTTGTATTCCTTGGTGATGGATTAGAAAAACTACATGGTTAAGCTGCAAAATTACCCTGTGATAATAAAAAAAAAAAAGAAATGAGAAAATGAAACAACTCTGAAAAATAAATAAATGTTGCAGCCTCTATAGTATACTATTTGCCAACTCTAGTTTACACAAAAGATACTCATAATCAAAGGACAAGAAAATAACTCTAGTAGTAATGTAGTATGAATAAACCATCTTATTGGCTTCGGAACATCGTTTTCTCTTCCTTCGTTATGTACCTCCAAAGTGTCAACTATGTATTTCTAATGAAAATTTGACCATATAAGACTCAAATTACATACAAAACCTCAAAAATAATACACCTAAGTATGATATTCATCATTCTTACAAAGAATCTGTCCATATGTGCTAAGTAATTGAATGCCTAAAAAATTAAAGACCTTGAATTTTCACCAGTATCTATAATGAGTAGCATTTGCAAGAATCAATACACATCTGGACTTGAATTCAAATTGAAGAACCCTCAAAATGTTCTTTGAAGAGGCTGGTGTCAACTGCCAATGTATCCAAATAAGTCAAACATAGTAACTAGTTTCACACATGTATATGATTGAAAGAAAGAGATAACTGAATTGCTAATCGTGGTATGATTTCGGGCATTTTATTTCTATAGATTATTCTAATTACAAAGAACAAAAGGCTTGTATTACAATGAGACAGACGAACAGTCAGTCAAGCAAATTAGGGTTCAATAAGAAATTCAAGCTCAGATTCATAAGGGTATTGAGTATCAATTGCAAACCTGGGTTTAGTGCATAAAATCGTCGGAAGAAACTGCTTAAGATCAAGCGGATGTGAGATTAAGTTGTTGCGAAATTGGGTTTAGGGTTACGAACGACCCTGGTGATAATCTTAGAATGTGTTGTTGGTGAAAACAATAAAATGTTTAATTTTATTTTTAGGGATATTTAATCAGAACTACGTAGTTTTGATGGGTTTGTCGTGTAAGATTACACGTCTAACAGTACTGTATCCACTTTCTCCAATATATTTTCACCTATTTATAAGTTATTTTGTTGAATTCAGCTATCTACTTATTATACTTCTATTAGGTCATGGGGTGTACTCTAACATTTAGAGTGTTAATAGTGACATGGCATATTAACTAACATTGCAACCCATTCCCTCATTGTGTTAAAGGGCATTAAATGGGTTATGTGTTAACATGTTAACCCATGTTAATTCAATGAGATTAAACCATTTCCTTAAAGTGAGACAAAGTTAAAATGGTGAAAAAATGTTAATGTAACACTTAGGTGGAGTTAAGATAGTTAAAGTATACCCAAAGGCCTTAGAATTAAAAGTATCTTTTTTATTTTCTACATAAACTATAATGCGCAAATAAGATCTATCGTAGTAGGAACTAAATTTGAAGGACTAAAAATGATATACCATAAAATTAGAAATCTTCATTTTTTTCATTTTAAATAATTTCTTTTTGAACGGCGAAAAGGATCTTTTATTCACAAACCACCTGTTTTCATATTAAATAATTTTTCTTTTGTACTACGAAACAGATCTTTTATTCACAAACCAACTGTTCACATAACAAGGTGATACATGAGCCATATTACAACCATATTATCTATTATCTATAATAAATACGTATCGAGTTATTGGTCTTTCTTAATTTTATTTTCCCGCCCAAACCAATATTGATAGTGAAAATGTGAGTTACCATTTATACACTATTTGTTTTTGGAAACATACCTCAATCAAAGAACCTTTTACTCACAAATTACCTATTTATACCCTAAATTCCCATCTTGAAATTCACGTTTCTTAGAAATCGCCTTTTTCTTCTTTTTTCTTGAATCCTCTGCATTCCAAGAAATTCACGTTTCTTAGAATTCACGTTTCTTACATCACAGAGGAAGAAACCCAAACAGAAGATATTAACAACAATAACAAAGAAGACTAAACCTATTTTAAGCTTCAAAGTCACCAACTAAATCATTTTATCCACAGGTGAAAATCAAAAACGAAGATTAAGCAAATCAAACCTTTAGTAAAATGTAAGGGGGAACCATCGGCTGAGATTTCAGGATGAAGCAGAGCACATTAGAAGTTTTATTATATAGGGTTTTCAGTGAAATAAAGTTGAAAAAACCCTAACTTTTTCATGGACGGAGGAGTAGGGATGGTGATATGGAATCTTGCACGGCGAGCTTCTGTTATCAATGGAGAGTAACGGGAGAGGGTGAGGCTGAATGACATTTGATTTAGGGTTTCTTGGGGATCAGAATTTGAGAGAGAGAACCAAGAAATACAATTGGGGATCCGTATTTGAGAGACAGAGAAAGAAGGGTGTTTTTGATTTTTGAATCTGAATCTGAATATGACAGTGAGAGAACCAAGAAAGAGAGGGGTGTTTTTGAATTTTGAACTGGGATTAAGTTTTCAAAAGTGTGAGCGGGAGGATACAAAGCTTTAAAATGTTTGATGCTTGAAAAGCTTGTACATGGTGCTTTAAACAGTTGTATATATTGAAAAAGTGGCAAATGACCATTTCTGCCCTTCGGATATATATATAATATATATATATATTATATATATATATATATATATATATATTAAAGGGTGCGAGTTGGTACAAAGTCTATTTTCCTACAAAGTTTAAAAAGTCATAAAACACTATAATCTCAACCATAAAACAGACTCAGAACACATAAATAATAAAGTGAAGATTACTAAAACGTCATATTTTTCGGTTTTGTGTTGTGTTTTGGATGATAAGGCTTTGATTGTCGAATGACTAACATTAGTTTGTTTTATGTTGATTATCATGTTGTGTTTTTATATATTCATAGTTCTACGATAGTGTGTTTGAAGTTTTTATGTATTGTTAGGGTTTGGATATTGTGTTTTAGTGATTTTCACTATGTTATTTCTGGATTTTGAGCGTGTTTTATGGCTAAAATTGTGGTGTTTTATGACTTTGTACACTTTATAGGAAAAATGGACTTTGTAGCCGACTCTTATTAGGGTAGGGTTCAATTGAGATCCACTCTTATTGCGATACTATGAGAACCAATGTGAATACATCAAAATAAACACACTCCACCACCACCCCAAACCTAAACATCCACCTACCCCACCCCCTGAAAAAAAACTATACCCTCACCAAAAAACCTAACCCCCCTCCCCCACCCCTCAAAAACCTTAAAAAATCTAACCCATCCTCCCCACACCCACAAAAACCTAACATTTTCCCTAAGCTTTTCGTAATATATGCCACACCCCGACCGCGTAAAACAAAAAATCATGGCGGAAACGTGGGGGAGTGTTGTAACAGAACTATTGTTTCAACAACCATGGTACATAAGTTATGTTTTATTGAATTAGAATTGTTTACATTGTCTTTGATTAAACGGAAAACATAACAGAAATTAAATTATCTTCAGATTTTAAGTCACTAAAGCCTAAAGTCCTGTGAAAATAAATACGTCAGCATAAAAATGCCTGTTAGTAAGATAGGTTTTGAGTTAAAGATTCATGGCCTAGAATGTTTAAAGGAATGTTTAATAAAAAGTGGCCATGAATACTTATAAAATATTTTCTTTTATGAAATCATAAGAAAAATCGAATGATATAAAAGAATAATGCGTGGTTAAATCATTAACCAAAATATATCATGTCTCGTGTAAAAATTCATGTCTTTGTATAAAAATGTCATCTTTTGTATAAAAGATGTCGTGTCTTGTAATAAAATGTCTTGTCTTGTATTTTGTTTGAAATGATTTAGATAACTCCACGATATGTAATATAATAAAAGCACTTATATATAGGAAGTACCAATGACGTATCCACCATGCTTTTATCATATTACACACGTCCGTTATTTAAATCACTTACCATGAACCAATAAATGAAATTGTCTTGTTTAAACCAAAGTAATGCCTTGTAACAACCAAGCAATGTCATGTGTAAACCAATGTCGTGTATAAGGCAAATGTCATGTCTTGAATAGCCAAAAATGTCGTGTATAAACAATGTCTTTGAATAAACAAAAGTTCTCTTTAAAATCAAAAGTTATGTCTATAAACCATTGCTTGTATTGTAAAAACATATATCAGGATTGTTGGCGAACATACTCAAGCCTTGTTGACTGTCGGATAAACCCTTATAAAGATAAAGGTCTATCAGTGTTCATCGGATTCTGTCATTCCCTAAAGTCGCTTCCAAACAAACCTAGAAAGTGGTAACGGGATTGCCAATCCTATGGTACCATTACATACTACCAGTCGGCGTGATCAATGTTAATGGATGTATCATTGTTGAGTTTAACGCACCAATATGTCTAGAACAATGCAAGCTTGTCATGAAAATGTTTTGAAACCATTTACTTGGCATACTAAGTCAATATACCAAGCAAAAATGTCTTTGAAACCGTGTACTAGGTATGCTAAGTCAACATACGAAGTAAAATGTATTTGAAACCATAGGTAGGTATACTAAGTCAATATACCATGAAAATGTCTTTAAAATTGTATACTAGGTATGCTAAGTCAACATACGATGTAAAATGTCTTGGAAATCAATGTGATAGATATGCTAAGTCAACCTATGAAGCAAAAGTGTATTTGAAATCAATGTACTAGGCATACTAAGTCAACATACGAAGCAAAATGCAATTGAAATCATGTACTATATGTACTATGCATTCAAAGCATATATAATGTCATGAAATCGGGAAAGTAATGATAGGCACATATGAATCACCCCAAAACATTTGAAAAACGTAAAAGAGGGGACTATGTACTCACTTGGGATTGCAAGATTGTCATTGTTCAAGAAGATAAACAAAGCTCAAAGAGTCCGAAGATTTAAGCTGTCCTAATGTCGGATAACTGTGTTAATATCGGGACTTTAATCGGGGAATCGGATAGAATAAGGTCTTGTAAACTAAGTAAGTGTTGGAACTCAAATGAAATGGTTTAACAAAGTCTACATTCTGATTTGAAAAGATTCCTAAGTGCTTTTGACCTGTCACGACTTGTTAAGGTAGTTTACGCTACTTTAACGGTTCATTTGCGTAAATATGAGTTCGGTTGGTTAGATATGTGTTATGACAAGTCTTATACGCGAAAATAAGTTTAATATAGTTGTAACTTCAGTTTATACGTCAAAATGTTGGTTACATATGCTTAAATTTGATTTATGCACAAAAAAGGGCATTTCGGTCATTTATAAAGGCATATAGGCGACTTAACAAAATACTAACCAAACGACGAGACCATAAGGTATAACCTTAGAGGGTTATTCCCTATACAACTATGGTCACAAATATGTGTTTGGTCTGATCCTAAGATCGACCAAACGGGTCAGATTCGAAAGTCAAAGCGTGGTCAAGACCGCTCGACTTACGATCCTAAATAAACACTAAACTAAAGTGATGAGTTAGACATGTTTTGACATGTCTAACTAAGTTATAAAAATGTTATGGTATCAAAACTTAGTGTTTTGATACCCAAAATAGTTCCGTTGCAAAATGCACATAATGCGCATTTTGACCGAAACCTTAACTCGTCACTTCGACTAGTAAACGTGGTAATCAGTAGGCGTGATCGCTATGGATCATAACCTTCATGATTACGATCACATTGCAAAGTTCAATTGACTTTACTTTGACCAAGTCATGGTCAGAATTGAAAGTCAAACATAAAGTCAACTGTTTGACTTTTAGCTCAAACAAGCTAAAAGAAATAAACAAGACTAGGAGAGAGCACTTACTTGTGTTGAAGAACACTTGAAGAGCTCAAGAAAACTCAGTAGGAGGACTCCAAAAGATGGAAGCAAGCTCCAAGAGAGTGGGAGGGAGAAAGAATGAAATGAGCAAGTTGAAATGGGTGATGATCAAGGGTATTTATACTAATCTTGGAGCTCCCAAATCATGACAAGTGTTGATCAAGGTGTTAGAGCATAGATTAGTGTCCCTCCAGGTGTCTAAAGCAGAGGAGGAGTGGCAAAAATCGTGAGCTTGGTGTCCATGGAATGAGTTGTGAAGCTGCTAAGTTGCAACCAGCATTCTGCTGTGCTGGGGACTGCTTACGAACCGTATGGGTTTATGCCTTACGGTCCGTAAGGCCCTTGCAGGGGCAGAAGTTTCAAAATTACAGTTTTGGCCCCTGAACTTGTTTTTGTCACGTTTTGGCACCTTTAACACCCGTTAACCTCATTTTAAGCTCTATAAGGACAATAAAGCATAGAAAACTTGAAGTATGTCCAAAAATGTCCCGAATGTCGGTTTGTTCGGTTGTACAGTTACGCCTTTCGCTTAATTACGACGAACACTTTAATTAACGCGTAAACGACCGTAGTTGCGTAACGAATGATATTTTTGCATTCCAATCATTAAAATACAAGATTTTAATGATTACAAAAATTTTTGAATGGACGTACAGGTTCCGTAGTAAGAAATACGCGAATCGGCATACTTTCGCAGAATTTGCAAAATAGTCACTGGAGTTGTATAAGTATGTTTTTACCATACCGAACCCTTCCAAACTTTATTTCTAAGTTATGTAAAGGTTATTTAGGGTATGTTTAGCTTATGACATTGATCCGGAGTGTACGTCGCGTTAAACTGATTACGTTTGCGTAATGGTTTGCGATTTCACTTCAAGAAAAGGTACGAAAGATCAAAATTGAATAAAGGTTGAAAATACACAAATGTTATGAATTTAAACAAATCTCTGAAATAAAATACAATATTTTATTGATCATAAAATTATTCGAAAATCGTTACATGATCGAATTACACAGATGTCACAATATACATATATGGATAGTTTAAAATTGACTATATACATATGTGTACATATGTATATATTACGAAAAGCTTAGAAGAATGTATGGTCCAGAATGCTTCTCAAGTTTTTCAAATAGAATGCATTTCTCTTATGATCCCTACTTTCACTTTGTTTTGTTATTTTGTCTATATTTCGATATTAATTTTATTGAAAACCACATTATATCTAAAATGGGCAAATTTATTTTTGTCATAAGTCGGTTAAAAGAAACTTTTTTTTTAACATAAGCCAGTTTCAGAAAATATATATGTTCAAACCTATATGTGAAAAGTCAAGATAAAAAATCATATAACCATGACTCTGTAAGGTCGTCTTAGATTAGCAACATTTATTTTTTTTTAATATTCTATACTTTAATGTCGTTACGTTGTATTGCATTTTCAAGCATCTAGAAATAACCCATGCGCCAATAAAAAGTTTAAAAAAACTTTACAAAGAACTCTAAATTAAGTTTGTTGTATGATACATTTTCATATAGTTTGTTCAACACTCCAAATTAACGGTCTGGCATGTTATTATAACTTTTAATTTCTTTTTATAATATTTCAGAGTAAACTGTTAAAATGGTTCCTAAGTTTGGTTACTTTTGCCACATTAGTCCAAAATTCAAATCTTTAGAATCTGTGCCATCTGATTTCAATTTTGTTGTTATTTTCATACAAAATCAAAATCTAGTCAGACTTTTTAATTAATATCCAACTTTTCTATTTTTTTCATCCCTTTTAATGAAGGGCAAAATGGTCTTTTATCATTTTATTATAACAGATTAAAAAATCTGACTATTTTCCCTTTATTTAAAGGGAGGAAAAAAAGCTGGATGTTAATCGAAATATATTTCTGACTGATTTTGCTTTTGGATGAAAATGACAACAAAATTGAAACCATAGGAACCTAGATTCAAAAAGTTTGAGTTATGAATTAAAGTGACCAAACATCAGGGACCATTTTAGTAGTATACTCTATATTTCCTAAATTTATTTTTTTATAATAAACTATGTCTCTTACAACAAAATTGGATTTTATTTTGAATGTGCATGAAAGAATATGGTTGAACATTGAGTGAAATACAAGTTTTGTCCTTTATCTTTATACTAAATTTCAGGCGATGTCTTTTGTCTTCAAAATTGACAGGTTTTGTATTTGGTGTTTCAAAATCTTACGCGTTATGTCTTTTGAGCCTAACTCAGTTAATTTTAAGCATTAAGTAAGGACAAATTTGTCATTTTACCCATTAGTTTAAGAAAGCCATTTAAAAATTTAACACTAAAAATATCTTACCATAATTTATAATTTGATTGTCAAAACTCATTAACAATTACATCGAGATAGAAGGTAAACGGGCAACAAGGTGCGCCGCAACCGCATTCTGAATAGCAAAACTAAGTCTTTTAAAAACCACATCCATAGATCTCAGGGTCATAATAATGACCCTTTGAACTCGGCTAAGTAGGTCCACAACATTTGGCGCAAGGAACCCAAAAGTATCAAAGGCAAATGAGATAAACACGTGCTGGTTGTCAAGGCATGCTTTCTCGCATTTGGTCACTTTGCCCGAAGCAACTTTTAAAGCAGTCTGACCCACCGTGAAAACACTAGCCCGTAAGCCCACAAGGGGGAGACGCCTGTTAGATCCACACATGCGTGTTTTCCTCTTATCCATCCGAAGACCAAAATGTCAGCTGGTCTAAGCGGAGATCTTCCTTCAGTGAATCAGTTAAGAAATTCACGGGTGCCTCTTTCTTAGCAGAAATCCCAGCACGTCTGAATATGTCAAAAAGAACATCCCTAACCAAATCATGTCGGTACTTGAAACTCGGGAGCTCTCTACAATGAACCGCGTGCTCCCTAAAAGAGTCCAAACAAGCCTTGTGACAAATGGGACATATCTCATCAACTCTAAACAATGGAATCATGCGACAATACTTAAGGATAGTACGGTACTCCACCGGCAACATATGTTGACCTAACCCATCTATAGACATAACAAATGAATTATGTATTACTATATCTAATATCAATCACGCTTTGTTAACACTAAAACAAAATGAATTATACATTACTATATTTATATATCAATCACACTTTGTTTCTCTCTGTACGCAATTTTTCAACAACTTCTTCATTTCAACCAATTTCAACAAATCACTAAATTACACATCCATATAGCACGTCACACCTTCAATTCAGGCCATCTCCACGGTTGATGGCCGCGCATCTCCGGTCCCACCTCCATTGCGGTTCTCCGCCTCCACTCTACCACCACCAACCACCACGTACAGTATGACCCCGACAACACAACCTGCACCACTATCGTCACCAAGATCTGGTTTCATCACGCCGACACTGCCTCCACCCTACATGCAACTAATCAACATTCCATCATCATTAACTCCACCAATTCACAAATCTAATGGCCTACAAAATCCTCTTAATCATCATCGTCGCTGCATCTGGTTCGAATCCCTTCAGATCTCCGATTCAACAATTTAGACATATTCGATCTCAGGTTTAAGTCTATACCTTTTCATGATTTCCACTTATAATTCAATTGGTATATTGTCTAAAATTTTGGCTTTGCCAATGATATGAAAATTATAGGGTTTTTTTTTAATGAAGACAGATCAAAGGGAAGTTGGGAAGGCCATTTCGATTATGTGTACAGGTCTAGCGAGGGACGAGGATGGTGAGGTGGTGGATGGTAGTAGGTGGTAGTGAAAGTAGGAGAGTGCTTATTTATTAGTGGGAGAGAGTTTAGATATATACACATATTTTTTGTAATACAAGTTATTTTGTTTTAGTTATTAAAATCACTAAAATGGTTTTTTTAAATAAACTAGGATTAAGACCCGCCCGCGTTGTGGCGCGGGTACATCGTAAACATTGAATGAATTAGTCCAAACGTTATATGATGCATTAACCATATGAAAACAGGCATTTCGATGTATCTAATTGAACTCAATATAACCTGTATAAACATTGTGATTGGATCAAACATAAAGTAAATCAAATTTATATCGAACAATCATAACGTATTATATGTGACCCAACTCATACATAGAAAACGTAACGGGTATAAAGGAAAATCTGACACATGGAATCGAAAGGAGTTAATTAGTGCTTTCAAAAAAAGGGGAAAAGAAACCATAATATGACTCCACTCGGTTCGAAACCAACTTTACAAAACATACATAAAATAAACACGAAAACATTTTATATTTGACTTGAATTTAAACGTACATAAAAACATGCACGCACATAAAATGGTTTATGTCGAAACATATGACAACTTGAATTTAGACGTACATAAAAACATGCACGTAAAAATGGTTTCTCTAAACGAAAACATGTTATTATTTGACCTGAGTCGTTTATAAAAAAGTTTACGTCGAAATGTAGAACAAATCATATTTATACCTACCCGTACATAAAATATGCATGTAAAAAATATTTTTAAGTAAAGGAAGTATAGGGGTAAACCGAAACAAAATATTAGTAAAAGATTTAATAGGTTAAAAATGTTCGTTAAACTGTGCCAAGCAGCACCAATGCCACACCGACATCGACTCTCAACATCGGAAAAACTCGTAAAAATGAAATAGATAAAATGGAAAAAATTACACCGAACGTTAAGCTAACTTAAAATCGTTTGACCACAGATACCCGTTACAGTGTGTTAATGTGAAGAAATTAAACAGAAACGTAAAACGTAGAAAACAATAACTTAGTCGATCTAGGACCCGCCCATTGTAGCGAACTTATCAAAAGGGGAAGAACGGACAAGTTGCGACGGGCCTGTTAATGTGAAAAAATAGAGCAAAAAATGTTGAACCTCACATGCACGCTACGACGTGTTAACTCGCAAAATTTAGAACGAAACGTAAAACGAAAAACTTCAAAAGATAAAAAGTATGGGAGACCAAAGTGGTAAAGAATAAAGTGTTGGGTTAAATTATAAAAGATGAAAACTTTGGGTTAAAAGCAAAAAAATTAAAAGGGTTAAAATACAAATTATGAAAATGTTTGTAACATTTGTGTAAATCGGGTTTCAAAAACCCGCCTCTTTATCAGTCAAGAATATTTGTTTACGTGTTTAGTTATCGATTTATATATAATGATTAAATTAAATGTTTAAAAATAAATTTTATAAGTAAAATTTAAAGATTTAATCCATTAATTAAGAAAAACAAATCAACTAATTAATAAATATTTATAATAATAAAAACAACTAAGGAAAAGCGGTTTTAAAAATAAATGGGTGAACCGGAGTCGAACCCGGGTTCCCCCCGATACACACGCACAACAAAACCTGCTGCGATACACACACAAGTTGTATAAATTCTGGTTTCTTATTATATCTATATTGAGGCTGAGAAGAACCAGCAATCCACAACCACACCTCCTCGCCGGAGATTCACGCGTGTTTCCTAAATAAATTCGACAACTGTCCGTCTAAGTTTGGTAAACGCACAACCGCGATTGAACTGGCAATCAATTCGAACCAATTACCAAAACCGAGCTCTCGACTCTCCACTATAAATACCAGTCGAATCCCCCTTCAGAATTCGTTCATATTCTCTATTTTACTCTCTAAAACTCGGTCGTCGGAAAAGCTCTGTTCCACCGGAGAACCACCGAAATCGTCGGAATCCACCCACCGGAATCGTGCCGCCACCTCTGTTACGGTAGATCTCTTCTACTATTCTTTTTCACCTAATTAACATCATATGCGGTCGATCACTAACAAAAATCAGAATGAATAATAAAATCTATTCAGGCGGGTAAAAGTTCTGGTTTAAGTTTAAAATGAAGAAGACGAAGTGGGTTAAGTGTTTTTATGTAATTAAAACGAATGTTTCAAATGGGTTACACACACAATCCAGTGGTGGACTGTGTACAAGCACAATATACACGTCCCTGGTTCGAATCCGGCTCATGACCGCATAAATACACATAACCGTTTTTATTTTGGATAAAATATATCAGTGGCAGTATGTATACAAATGTAATTAAAATCGGGTTTTTAATCGGGTTAGACACACAGTCCAGCGGTGGAATGTGTGCATTACACACGAATGGTACCGAGTTCGACCCTTGTGCCTCACCGACCGCCCCCCCAAATAAAATCCATTTTTAAGACCAAATCTCATTGACGCACAGTGAGTTGTTAAGTATAATAATATTCCGATATTAAACGGGTTAGACACCCAGCCCAACTGGTTGGGCTGGGTGCAAAATAGCACTGAGGTCGCAGGTTCGAGGCCGACCCTTCACACCGGTCCGAAAATTTAAAAATGTTTTTAAATTAAATGATTTCTGAAATAACTAAACAAGATTATAAGGTTAATTAAAAACCGGATTCTTTCGGGTTAGACACGTAGCTCAGTTGGAAGAGCTGCGTGCACGCAACCGAGAGGTCACGAGTTCGAGCCACATCCCGCGCAGTCAAACAGTCAACGAACCGGTCAGGCCTTGTCAGACCTGACAATTTATATTTTTTTTATTTTTTTTTATTTTCATTTTTTTATTTATTATTTATATCAAGTATACCTTATTATTTTAATTTTAAAACAATTAAAAACAACTAAAAATCTCAACTTCCTAAAGATAAGATTCTCAATAATAATACTATCTCAAATCTAATAAAGAGTATAAATCAAATATTAACCTGTTTATATTTACCGATTTATCGTGTATCATTTTAGGTTAGTACCCCTTCATCGAGTAAATTCCCAACTCGTGCGCTCTCTTTTCCACTCAAGAATACGCACCCAAGGTGAGTGAATCTCTACAAATTCCCCGTTTTAATCACGTTTTGGGGTGTATCATGTGTCGCACCATTTCTTTATTTTATTTAAACACTTGTGCTTATATCATTTTGTGATCAAATGTGTATTGGTTGTTGTGTGGTTTTATATTGGATTAAATTTATCATTTCAGTGCACTCATTTCATTAGGCCCATCAGTTCCTCGTGGGATACGGGTTGAGCATCAGGTGCCTCATTAGATCGGCTCCGTTTGATTGAGCATTGATCTCAGATACATCATCATTCATGTCATATATTCATTCAATGTGGTTTGTGATTGGTTACATATATATATTTGCTCACATGTGACATATGCACTAATTTTCTTTAATAAACAAAACAAGCAATTATTTAAAATGTTTTATCAAGGTTCACTCGCCAACTTTTGTTGACCCAAAATCTCCCCTGTTTTACACATGATACAGGTGATCAAGTTGAGGAAAGAAATACGTAGGATGACCTAGAAGAATAAACAAGTTATTGCGTTGGAATAAACATTTAGATTTTTTTATTTGTATTTGTATGAATTTTGTTTGTTGGATATTTAAATTTTTAATTTGAATTTAATAAATATGAAACTTTTTAGTAAATATCATGAGCTTTGGTGATAACCCAATCATGCCCTGACTTTTATTCCGCTGCGGGTCGGGGTGTGACAGATTGGTATCAGAGCTTGTGGCTATAGGGTTATAGGATAGGTTATTAGACCCTTAGAGCCTATACTATAGTTGATTAAACTTTAATTTTTTATGTGTTACATGCAAAATTCATGATGTTTATATGTTTCATGTTTATTTTCAAACCCAATATTATGCAAGCACTCTCACAAGTACATGTTAATATGCAATGCTCATCATAGTTCATATCCTCATAACATGTCATATCTCTGAAAGCACACACCTCATGATTTCCATGATTTTTGCAATGTATTTGTATTTTTCAAATCACATCAAAGTGAGTTTTCACGACGGGCATGTAGTAACTGGAAGGGTACGAGTACCGGTAGTCGGAACGTCCTGTCTAGGCTTGGCATTCGTATAAATCCAAAATAAAGGACCAGTTTGCCTACATGGGGACTAACGATGAGAGTACGCAGGACCTATTAGGCCAAAGCATGCTATACCAAACGTCGTGTGAGCTAACCCCACTTTGAGTTGTCATTGTGTCTACACTTGGACACCCTCCAACCATACATCTCGCAATCATGTTTTACGATTTTCATTCGGGTGGTGCAAGTGTTAAACCGCCAACACCAATGTGAATCCTACCAAGCCCAATAGTCATGGGGGCCCACATGACTACACAGGCAATGGTATGGGGGACATTTGGAGGCCCAAACATGAGCAAACCCAAGACATCCTATGGATGTAGTTAAATTAATTTAGTTATGTTGTTTTCATTTTTTTACGACACATGACACCTAGGAAATTCTTGAACTCACAATCTCCCTATACATATTCCTGTAGATGTCTGCTAGGCAATTACGTGGAGGTAGAAGGTCAGGGAAGTCAAACGAACGCTTGGCCACACAAATTGCTAAACAAATGGCCGCAGTGCTTCCTGACATCGTACTACAAGTTCAGCAAGCCCTCACCGCTAATCCAATCAACTCTCCCAACCAAGAAGACCAAATCGGCACCAACCCTTCTACCAAAACCCCCCAAATGTACCTACAAACACTTCAAGTCCTGCGATCCCCCAAAATATGAAGGGACTGAAGGTGTCACCGCTCTCCTTCACTGGTTTGAGGAGATGGAAAACACTTTTCTCAATTGCGACTGTCCCGAGGACCGTAAGGTACGTTTCGTGACTGGAAGATTGTTTGGGGTAGCCCTTACCTGGTGGAACACGGAAAAGAGTAAACGAGGTGTTGAAGATGCCATGGCCTTAACATGGGAAGAGTTAAGGGAAATCATGACGAGACGCTTCTGTCCAAGAAGCGAAATCAAAAAGCTAGAAGACGAGTTTCACGCATTGAAACAAAAGGAAGGAGACCACACTTCATACAATAAAAGATTTCTCGAGTTGAACCAGATGATCCCCAATCTGTTCACCCCATTATACCGTCTAGTCGAACACTACATTTGAGGCCTCCCCTCGAAAATCCAAGATTCGGTTTTAAGCACTTCGCCTGCAACACTTGAAGCCGCAATGGAGTTAGCTACGGAACTCACTGAAAATCGAATTCGAAACGGCAAGTTCAAAGATGAGAAGAAGAGAACACTTATTGAGACCCCAACTCCAAACCACCCAGGTTCATCCTCGAAGTTTGCTGGTAAGAGGAAGCGAAATGGCAAGAATTTTGCTGTTACCCAAACCAACCCTCCCATCACTGCTGCCCCAATCACCCAAGTTGCCCCTCCAGCCGCACCATTCAAAAGGCCATACACTAGCCCACACCCGAAGTGTAACCATTGTCAATACCATCACCCTCCTGAAAACCCCTGCCAACATTGCACCGGTTGTGGCCGTGCGGGTGACACCGTCCAAACCTGCCGTACCCTTCAGCGATTGAACCGCAGTCAACCTCCAACCCAAACCCAAAATCAAATAGTGGGCCAAGCCCAACCACCCTTACTTCTACCGCCTGCTCAACTCGCAGCCCAACCATACTACCAACCCAACTACCCCATGATGCAACCCATGCGAGCCTGTTTCAATTGTGGGGGACCCAAACCATTTCAGGAACACCTGCCCACGCCTAGTGAACATCATCCATGCTCAAGCTCAAGCAAACCCGGTAAACCAAGCTAACCAAGCTCCTCCACCTGCTAGAGAAAGAGCTTTCAATATCAACGCCAACCAAGCCAGGGCTGACAACAATGTGGTCAACGGTACGTTTCTCATAAATGGTAGTTGTGCATCCATATTATTCGATACTGGTGCGGATAAGAGCTTTGTGTCTTTAGAATTCGAATCTATCCTCGACCAACCTCATGATAATCTCGTTAAATCTCTGACGGTGGAAGTTGCTGACGGAAAACCCACCTCATTAAATTCTATTATACGCGATTGTACTCTCACCCTAAATGATCACGATTTCCCAATTGATCTCATTCCTATGAAATTGGGAAGTTTCGATGTTATCATCGGCATGGACTGGCTCAGCCAGCATCACGCTGAAGTGGTGTGCCACAAGAAATTCATACGCATTCCTCTCGCCGACGGTCAGACACTACGTATCTTTGGGGAAACCCCTTCGAAAGGACTCAAATTGATGTCCTGCCTTCAAGCCCGAAGTTATCTTCGCAAGAACTAAGTCGCATTTTTAGCTCACGTCGTCAAGAAGGGAGGCAAGGAGAGGAAGCTCGAAGATATCCCAATTGTGAAAGAATTCCCGCAAGTTTTTCCCGACGACGTTTCAGGACTTCCTCCTGTGAGGGAAGTCGAATTTCGAATTGATCTTGTGCCTGGCGCTACACCGGTCGCAAAATCTCCTTATAGGTTAGCCCCATCCGAGATGCAAGAGTTGGCCAGCCAACTGCAAGAGTTGACTAACAAAGGATTCATACGTCCTAGCTCATCGCCTTGGGGTGCGCCTGTTCTTTTTGTGAAGAAGAAAGATGGAACCTTTCGCATGTGCATTGATTATAGAGAACTCAACAAGTTGACGGTTAAGAATCGCTATCCACTGCCTCGTATTGATGACCTTCTAGACCAACTTCAAGGCGCCACCTATTTTTCCAAAATCGACCTTCGTTCTGGTTATCATCAGCTTAGAGTGCGTGAAGAAGATATCCCAAAAACCGCCTTCCAAACTCGCTATGGTCATTACGAGTTCATGGTTATGCCCTTCGGTTTAACCAACGCCCCCGCTGTCTTAATGGATTTAATGAATAGGGTATGCAAACCCTACCTCGACCGTTTCGTCATAGTCTTCATCGATGACATTCTTATCTACTCCAAGTCAAAATCCGATCATGAGCGACACCTTCGACTCATTATTACACTCTTAAGGACTGAAAAGCTTTACGCTAAGTTCTCAAAATGCGAATTCTTGTTAGGGGAAGTACAATTCCTTGGTCATGTCGTCAATGACAAAGGGATTCATGTCGATCCTTCAAAAATCAAGGCAGTACAAGAATGGCAAGCGCCACGTACCCCTACCGAGGTTAGGTCATTTCTCGGCTTGGCTGGTTACTACCGACGCTTCATTGCCAATTTTTCCCGTATCACCGTTCCGCTCACGGCCTTGACTCACAAAGGAAAACCCTTCATTTGGGGACCTAAGCAAGAGGAGGCCTTCCAAACTTTAAAGTAAAGGCTTTGTGACGCACCTATCCTTACACTCCCTGAGGGTTGCGATGACTTTGTGGTTTATTGCAACGCATCAGGGCAAGGTCTAGGCTGTGTATTGATGCAAAGAGGAAAAGTGATAGTCTATGCCCCTAGGTAACTCAAAGTTCATGAGAAAAATTACACCACCCACGATCTGGAACTTGGAGCCCTTGTGTTCGCTCTCAAGATATGGAGACATTACCTCTACAGTACCAAGTGTGAAATATACACTGACCACAAGAGTCTCCAACATATCTTCAACCAGAAAGAGTTGAATATGAGGCAACGGAGATGGGTCGAACTTTTTAACGATTACGATTGCGAAATTCGGTACCATCCTGGCAAGGCAAACGTGGTGGCCGATGCGCTCACTCGAAAGGAATATGCGAACTCTATTCGTCTTCTATGTTCGCAAATCATAACCGGCATCAAAGATCGAATCCGGGCAGCTCAACATATTTCTGTGATGGAAAATGACGTACGCGATGAGCTGTCATGTGGAGCTGAACTCAAAATTGAAACCAAATCCGACGGTATTCTATATCATTTAAACCGCATATGGATACCTGATCGCGACAACCTTCATGATTTCCTCATGAATGAGGCACACAAAACACGATACTCTGTACACCCAGGAGCCGATAAGATGTATCAAGACCTACGATACACCTACTGGTGGCCTGGCATGAAAAAGGATATCGCTGTTTTTGTTTCCAAGTGCCTTACCTGTTCCAAAGTAAAAGCTGAACATCAAAGACCTTCAGGACTTCTAGTCCAACCCGAAATACCTGTATGGAAGTGGGAAAACACAACCATGGACTTCATTATCGGGTTACCTCGCACCTCCAAGGGGTATGACACCATATGGGTAATAATCGATCGTCTTACAAAATCGTCTCATTTCATTCCGATTCGCGAGGACTTCAAGAACGAGAGGTTAGCTCGTATCTACATCAGCGAGATCGTAAGCCGTCATGGTGTACCATTAAGCATCATTTCAGACCGTGATGGTTGTTTCACTTCACGAACATGGCGAGCCGTACAAACCGCTTTGGGTATACGGTTAGACCTCAGTACCGCCTTTCACCCTCAAACTGATGGTCAATCTGAACGCACCATCCAAACCCTTGAAGACATGCTTCGAGCATGTGTCATAGACTTCAAAGGGAACTGGGACGCTCATCTACCGTTAGTCGAGTTTTCGTACAACAATAGCTATCATTCAAGTATCGGTATGGCTCCTTTCGAAGCTTTATACGGTCGTAAATGCCGATGTCCAGTATGTTGGCACGAAAATGGTGAAGCGCAAATCACCGGACCTGAATTAATTCAAGAGACAACCGATAAAATCCTTCAAATTCGAAACAATCTTCTAGCGGCTCAAAGTCGTCAAAAGAGTTATGCTGACAAACGACGAAAGCCCTTGGAGTTTGACATTGGTGATCAAGTACTTTTAAAAGTATCACCGTGGAAGGGAGTGGTTCGTTTTGGCTAGAAGGGCAAGCTAGCACCACGCTACGTAGGACCTTTCAAGATACTCGAAAGAATAGGTCCTGTAGCATACAAGCTTGACCTACCAGAAGAGCTTAACAGAATTCATCCCACATTCCACGTATCGAACTTGAAAAAGTGCCTCGCCGACGAAAACCTCCATATTCCTCTAGAAGACATTCAAGTAGATGAATTGATTCACTTCGTTGAAAGACCAGTGAAAATCATGGATTTCGGTGAGAAGCGTTTAAGGCGAAGTCGTATTCCAATCGTCAGGGTGCGTTGGGAGTCAAAACAAGGACCCGAGTTTACTTGGGAATGTGAAGACTCAATGCGCGAGAAATACCCGCATCTCTTTCCAGTTGCAACCACTACTTAAATATCGGGACAAAATTTCTAAAAGTAGGGGATACTGTAACATTTGTGTAAATCGGGTTTCGAAAACCCGCCTCTTTTATCAATCAAAGAATATTTGTTTACGTGTTTAGTTATCGATTTATATATAATGATTAAATTAAATGTTTAAAAATAAATTTTATAAGTAAAATTTAAAGATTTAATCCATTAATTAAGAAAAACAAATCAACTAATTAATAAATATTTATAATAATAAAAACAACTAAGGAAAAGCGGTTTTAAAAATAAATGGGTGAACCGGGAGTCGAACCCGGGTTCCCCCCGATACACACGCACAACAAACACTGCTGCGATACACACACAAGTTGTGTAAATTCTGGTTTCTTATTATATCTATATTGAGGCTGAGAAGAACCAGCAATCCACAACCACACCTCCTCGCCGGAGATTCACGCGTGTTTCCTAAATAAATTCGACAACTGTCCGTCTAAGTTTGGTAAACGCACAGCCGCAATTGAACTGGCAATCAATTCGAACCAATTACCAAAACCGAGCTCTCGACTCTCCACTATAAATACCAGTCAAATCCCCCTTCAGAATTCGCTCATATTCTCTATTTTACTCTCTAAAACTCGGTCATCGGAAAAGATCTGTTCCACCGGAGAACCACCGAAATCGTCGGAATCCACCCACCGGAAACGTGTCGCCACCTCTGTTACGGTAGACCTCTTCTACTATTCTTTTTCACCTAATTAACATCATATGCGGTCGATCACTAACAAAAATCAGAATGAATAAGAAAATCTATTCAGGCGGGTAAAAGTTCTGGTTTAATTTTAAAATGAAGAAGACGAAGTGGGTTAAGTGTTTTTACGTAATTAAAACGAATGTTTCAAATGGGTTAGACACACAGTCTAGTGGTGGACTCTGTGCAAGCACAATATACACGTCCCTGGTTCGAATCCGGCTCATGCCGCATAAATACACATAACCGTTTTTATTTTGGATAAAATATATCAGTGGCAGTATGTATACAAATGTAATTAAAATCGGGTTAGACACACAGTCCAACGGTGGACTGTGTGCATTACACACGAATGGTACCGAGTTCGACCCTTATGCCTCACCGACCCCCCCCCCCCCCCAAATAAAATCCCTTTTTTAAGACCAAATCTCATTGACGCACAGTGAGTTGTTAAGTATAATAATATTTCGATATTAAGCGGGTTAGACACCCAGCCCAACTGGTTGGGCTGGGTGAAAAATAGCACTGAGGTCGCAGGTTCGAGGCCGACCCTTCACACCGGTCCAAAAATTTAAAAATGTTTTTAAATTAAATGATTTCTGAAATAACTAAACAAGATTATAAGGTTAATTAAAAACCAGATTCTTTCGGGTTAGACACGTAGCTCAGCTGGAAGAGTTGCGTGCACGCAACCGAGAGGTCACGAGTTGGAGCCACATCCCGCGCAGTCAAACAGTCAACGAACCGGTCAGGCCTTGTCAGACCTGACAATTTATATTTTTTTATTTTTCATTTTTTTATTTATTATTTATATCAAGTATACCTTATTATTTTAATTTTAAAAAATTAAAAACAACTAAAAATCTCAACTTCCTAAAGATAAAATTCTCAATAATAATACTATCTCAAATCTAATAAAGAGTATAAATCAAATATTAACATGTTTATATTTACCGATTTATCGTGTATCATTTTAGGTTAGTACCCCTTCATCGATTAAATTCCCAACTCGTGCGCTCTCTTTTCCACTCAAGAATACGCACCCAAGGTAAGTGAGCCTCTACACATTCCCCGTTTTAATCACGTTTTGGGGTGTATCATGTGTCGCACCATTCCTTTATTTTATTTAAACACTTGTGCTTATATCATTTTGTGATCAAATGTGTATTGGTTGTTATGTGGTTTATATGTGGATTAAATTTATCATTTCAGTGCACTCATTTCATTAGGCCCATCAGTTCCTCGTGGGATACGGGTTGAGCATCAGGTGCCTCATTAGATCGGCTCCGTTTGATTGAGCATTGATCTCAGATACATCATCATTCATGTCATATATTCATTCAATGTGGTTTGTGATTGGTTACATATATATATTTGCTCACATGTGACATATGCACTAATTTTCTTTAATAAACAAAACAAGCAATTATTTAAAATGTTTTATCAAGGTTCACTCGCCAACTTTTGTTGACCCAAAATCTCCCCTGTTTTACACATGATACAGGTGATCAAGTTGAGGAAAGAAACACTTAATATGGCCTAGAAGAGTAAACAAGTTATTGCGTTGGAATAAACATTTAGATTTTTTTATTTGTATTTGTATGAATTTTGTTTGTTGGATATTTAAATTTGTATTTTGAATTTAATAAATATGAAACCTCTTAGTAAATATCATGATGTTTGGTGATAACCCAATCATGCCCCGACTTTTATTCCGCTGTGGGTCGGGGTGTGACAATGTTTGGGTTAAAAGTGAAAAATCGAAGTTTTTTTTAATAAAACTCCCCAAACTTAGGGTACAACACATAATGCAAAAAAAACTTGCTAATTTATAATATGGAAATAAGTGCAAAGACGGATTCGTCCTTCACTTAATAGTTAAACTTAACTGAGTTAGGGCTAAAGGACAAACCATGTAAGATTTTGAAACATAAAGTATAAAACCTGTCAATTATAAAGACAAAACACACCGTCTGAAATTTCTATAAAGATAAAGGACAAAACTTTTAATTCACTCGTTGAACATTTTTAAACCAAAGAATTTGTTTTCAGAAACAGGCTAAAGCTTCATGAAGAAACACAAAACTAATCTCGGGATTAGTGAGTGGTATGTGCTTCGACAATATAAGGTTAATCTTCTTTCGTCTCGCCTAATCGATGATCCAGGTCCTGCAAAACACTAAACACATCGTTAAGATCGTTACGAGGAGGGGAATAGGGGGTTCTCCTCGTAACCACCCTCCGGCGTGAGAATAAGTATATGTTTTGAGGATGAAAAGTGTGTTTACTAAATGAGAGAGCAAGAGAGCGATCCTTAAACCTGTAGACGAAGTCCTCTATTTATAGTCGGAGAGATTCTCAAAGGAGTTGGCTGATGGACCTTGGGTCGGAGCTTGCCAACAATGAATATCCATTCTGTCTCTTCTGTCACGACCGCTAGTGATCGACGGTGAGAAGGGTGCTTGGCGCATGGTGAATGGATCCACGTGTCCTAACAATCCTCCTTGTTGTCTGGTCTGTCATCAGCACTTAATCGAGATCATGGGACAGTGGTCGGCGCAAGCTGATTGGTGCCACGTATACGTCCTTGTGTACTTCTTGTCTCCTGCACGATTGCTCATCGTGCAACATGACTCAATACAGCCTGTTGGGCGCCTACTGGCTCACTGTCCTGCCATCTGTACCTTTCGTATGTTATTGAGGTTACCTTGCGCTTTGTACCTACTCTCGGCTTAAGTATAGTTCTTGTAGTCGGCGCAAGGTAGTGGAACTTGGTCCTCTGTCTCTATGAGTACAAGTGTCTAAGAAAGGTTGGTTTTACTTCTTGATCTCACGCGTAGGCTTCTGGGCAGCTGTTTATCCGGCGCAAGGTCTGTGGTGTTGTCACTTAGTGACGTTTAGGGTATGGTCTTGCATGCTATCACGGGGATGTTTTTTTAGTCAGCGCGACTTTTAGAACCATACCCCTTCACTTCGGAGTATTTTTTTCATTCATGATAAAGGCAGCTGACAAGTGTGAGGCTTTGACCTTAATGTCTAACCAAGTAACCATGCAATTACGTTTTTATTTTGAAAAATAACCAGGCAATTACGTTTTTTAAATAACAATGCATTTACTTTTTTCTTTTTCATCTTTTTAAATTATCTTTTCTACTCTCCCGTATTATTTCATTTATTATAAAAATCATTTAATTTAAAAAGAAAAGGATAGAACAAAGATACTGAAAAAGAACTACAAGAGTGAAGTTTTCATAGTCAACCAGATTACGTCTGCTATAAATATTTATTAAAGTATAAAAAGAGTATGTTAACCAATTTAAAACAATAATACTATTATTAATTTTAGTTAATCAACATTTGAGTAAATTTAACCTATTCATCTTCATTATATAATGCTGATTTCCAATGATGAATTTTTGGATTTACCAAAACGATATATATATATATATATATAATATATATAAATATATACTAATATATATTATATAAATAATGATAAGGATTATTACAGAATACTAATATTGCGATAACAAAAAGAAGATCTATAAATCACTAATTTTGATTAAAAAGTTAATTTTTAGTTTATGTTTCTTACATTCATATGTGTATTATATAAACATAAATAAGATGTATTTTAACCTACACTATGTTTATCATTAATGTAGGATATTAAAACCCAATACATATGTAGTTAATAAATTGTAGGTTATATAAAAACTGAAATTTTTTCATATTTTATTTTGAATTCTAGTATAGAAATAATAAATCTTAATTTGAACATTCTCATTCACTTAGGTTTGTAGAGTTGAAAATGGATCATTGGTTCTGCTGTCTCGCAATACTTAGTGTTCTACATAGAACCTTCTCCTATATATATATATATATATATAGTATACTAAACCCGTGAATTTCACAGGTTGATAAAAGAAAATATTTTCATTATCACCATTGACATAAATATTATGATTTTATACACGTTAAAACACAAACGAATATATTAAATTATGACGACAAACTGAAATACATGAATATGAAACGATCACAATTCGTTGAAAATCTCTTTATATACCACATTAGTTGTTTTATTTGTTTCCCATTGTTATCAAGTATTAGTAGTTTGACTTCATCTCATGTTTTTACCCTTGATAAAATAACTTACAACTGAATATGAGAGAAGACGAATTGTTTCAAGTATAAGCCAACTTTGGGTCATAGAGACCCAAACGGGCAGCTGTTTCGACTCCAACTTGCGTTAACCCGTTACCCAATTTGCTGACCACCAATTTAAGTACTCCTAAATATTAACTATACAAGCTAAGGTCTCAAGAAAAGAAACATGTTTTAGTTGACTGCCCCAAGAGTCAAAGAATGAGGGCAAGGACTATTGAGTTTTGAGATCAACTGTGAAAGCCGAGAATGTATGTTTGATGGGTTCTTGAGATGCAATTGTGATAGGGCCATTTTTTAGAACCTCCATACACCTCATCACCCATTAGAGAAATGCGAAGGTGCTTTGCAAGCCGAGAGTTCCTCATGTTTGTTTCACGTACCTTTAAAATAGCCTTCCAGGTTGAATAATGAGTTCATATTAGGTTCACTTCATGTACTGCAACATATAAGATCCCAAATTGCCATACGAAGTAATCAAGGGAGAAAAAAACAACCTACATAAAATAAAATTGTTTTTGTATTAAGAAATGTATAATTATCTCGAAACATGACTTCTTTTAGAATAATTCAGGGGACACGAAAGGATGAACTCTGATAAGAACAAATAAAACTTATGTAATATTCAGTACTCATTTCAGTACTCATTTCTAGGTTACAGATATGAGAACTACCCGATATTTATGTAATTAGAAACCCGACCTACGGCCATCCCTGCATGCATGTTTATCAAAAAAAGAAAGAAACGAAGTAATAATCAATTATAAAATTATGTATATAAACATGAGCTCAAACTTTATTTGGGTCGAAAGATCACTTGTTATGAGAGAGAATCAAAACGAATCAACTGTAGTCGAGCCTTACATACTTAGGAGTGCTAAAAAATGGACCTTTTAAATATAAGGGTCTCACGTAGAAAATTATGTATATAAACCGTAGAAATTCTAATAATTATGCTAGTTTCCAAGCATAACACACTATCTCCAGTGTTGACAATGTTTTTTTACGTTGCATTCATGGCTTAATGGAGGTAATTCATCCTATAGGGGAAAATAAGATAAGTAGTGTTTTGGTCAAAATACCGAAGCAATTAAGTGATCGAATTTAGTTAGTGAGGTAGTGTGCTATGTAAACTTAATGATGAAATGTGTTAACTCGGTTGTGAATGTAAACGATTTCAGGATATAGTTCCAGAATACAGAACTATATCAGTTGGTAAAAACAATGCAAATAAAGTAAAGGTTGACACGAGATGTACGAGGAAAGCCCTTGATCAATCTAGATCGCCAGCATAAAACCTTGGGAGCTGACAATAGTCAGCTGCCTTGTTCTTCTTATTGCTTGATAATTAGGATACACTTCAGGATAATGTACGGATCAGCTAAGTGTTACAATAAATTTCATGTGTTGGTAAATGTGATTGCGAATAGTTGTAGCTTCAAAGAAAGTGTGAGAGTTGGTGAAATGTCTGTGTTTCTATTGATCCATACATCCCTATATATAGTAAATAAAGATAACAAACTATCCTAAAATCTTGGGATACTTCAGAATATTCCCTTTTGAATGTTGGAGACCTATTCTTCCAGTTTCAACGTCCCTCTTCCAACCAATTTGAGCGAGTCTTCAGGGAAAAGGTCCATGTGAACGTTGTGATCCTGCATTCATGACCTGCAAGCAAATTGTTAGAGACTACCAGGTATCCTGATGCGGTATCCTGATCATAAACAGATACCAATTACCCAAGATATAATTTAGGACATGGGCTCAGAATTCCACCCATAACAATTGTCCCAAAAATGTTATTGTTGGGGGATCCTCATCTTCAACGGTAACATTTTTCACGATTATCGAAGCCATGAAAAGATAAGATTTTCTTATTTGACAGCTTGTAACCACCCAGGCTACTTCTACTTATTGCTCCCCTATATCTTCTCAACTTGCTTCCATTTAATCATCATCAAGGAACCAAAAAAGGTAAAACTTTTCTCTCACCTTCCCCATTCTCTTCCTTTCTCCTTTGTGTTTTCCGGCTAAAGAATGGCGAGGCAAACAAGATCTAGTTCTGGCGACTCAGCCCTCACGTTCACACCACAAAATCTCCTCAAGTATCTAGAGAAAGAATTATGTACCTTTGACAACGCCCATTTGTCAGCCCTTCGAACTTCCGCTCTTTTTCCGGACAGTGCGGTTTTCCGGCCATACATCGGAACTCCGATCAGACATGTCGTCCACGGAATGGCTCTGCTTTAACGCCTTTCCATTTACACTAGGTCTTAGGTTTCATTTCCTGATTTCATCATGGAATTTTTTTGCATTACTCGCCTAAGTTTTTGTCAAACCATGCCTATGCTCTGGAGAGTTTTGGTAGTTCTTGATCGCATCAAGAACGAGCGTGTCCCCGAGCTATGTGTCAAAGATCTTCCATTAGCATACCGGCTGAGATCCCATGGGTCTAGCAGGCTCCTGTTTTATTCCACTTCCAATGATCCTCTGATACTCCGAGCCACTAGCAATGAAGAGGAATGGAAATCCAAATTCTTTTTTGTAAAAAAATGTTCTATACCCTGTGGAACGGATTATCCGGTGAAGTGGTTAACCAAGGGTAGGAATCAGGGTTTTAGGGTTATCCTCAAATATATCCTGCTTAACATCCTACAAAATATCCTGTTCTGACATCCTTGTTTCTTCTTATGCAGTGGATTTCAGGAAACTAGCACCTCCTCTTACCGACTCAGCAGAGAGGATCGAAGCCATCTACAAGCTACCAAAGATTGAAAGAAGTTTTGTACCAAACCCAGCAACGTCAAGGCAATACTCAAGCTCAAACATGTCTGGTAAGGATCCTGTCTGATATCCTGCATATATATTATTCAAGATGTAGTGAAATTATATGATTACCTCCCTTTTTGTGCAGAACCAGTCAAAATCTCTGATGTCTTTACCTCGACGAGTTGGATAGCTACCCCGGACATGCACCGGTGAAAATAGAGCCCAAATCCAAATCTTCAGCCGCGTCGAAGCCCTCCTCCAGCTTTAAGCCTACTGCTGTCCCCAAGCCTTCCTCAACTTCCAAGCCTCGGGCCTCTAGTTCTCGAAAGAGAAAGGAGACCAATTCCCCTGCTACCCCTGTTGAGGCTCCTTCCTACGAGAACATTGGATTCGCAGAATCCAGCAGCCTGCTGACTTCCCTTCATAACCAGGTAAATGTCCTCATCCTATATCCTGCGAATATATACTGAATTGGTATCCTGGTTAGTTATACTGGTATTGATACCTGCACTGTAGGGTCTTGAGCGTTTGACACATCTCCAGGTTTGGCCTGTGATTCCGTGAAGGCGTTGGAAGCCAAACTGAAGAAGGCAGAGATCGCTAACGAGGACCAGAGGAAGATCACCGAGGCTATGTCACAACATTATGAAGACAAATTCAAGGCAGTGACCCAGGATACTAAGCTAGCTGTAGAGAAGGCAGCTCAATAAGCTCAGGCTAAACTGGATGTCGCTCAGCTTCAACATGAGCAGGACCTGATCTCCTACCGGGAAGGCCTCAAAGGTTCCGTCGTTATCTCCCTCCTTCAGGCCAGGCTAAGGATGGCTTATGAAGCCAGATCCGCGGGCTTTGAATGCCCTGCCTGGAACATCAAAGCATGGGAGGCGTAATTGAGGGACCTTGGTGGCAAGCCCGTGGATTGCATTGCCAAGCCAACTGTTGTAGAGCCTCCAAAGGCGGTTGAGGTGGCGGTTGAGGCTGAAAAGGATCCTGGGGCTAATGTTGGGGCGGATGCTGGTGGTGATGCTGATGCTGAGGAGGTGACGAAGGTTGGTGAAGATGCTGCTGTGTGAGAGCATCGAAGTGGGAAATGATGGATATTATTGCTTAGGCCGGAGCCCACCTTTTTTTTTGAATTTGAATGGTCTGTAACCCCTCAAACAATCTACTATTCCTGCACTTAGAAAAATTTATATTTTCTGCACGTAGATACAGTATGATGGCCAAAGGTGGAGGGATCCTAGGTTCCAGGATGAAGCCCTTGGTCATCAATGTTTATATGCCTTAGAACTTATCATACTCTTGGTGGATGGGTCTTGGTTTAAGACGAAGCCAAGAGTATGACATTTTGAAATGTTAATAATAAACACCTTTCAGGTTTAACTGTTGTTGCCATGTTTTCACTTTGGAAAAAATATGTTTTTAAACATTCTGATCAAATCTTGTTCAGGATACTGATATAATGTTTAAAATGTTAGTTATAAGTTTGGTTACATTTGACTATGTAAAAACTTTGACCACTTAGATATGGTTTCCAAGACTTGAAAAAAAAAAACCATACCAGAAACACTTAGGCAATAATTTCCAACCCCAATCTTTGTGCCTTCTACAATGTCCCCAGCAAGGATGCCCCCTGTCTGGGCTGGATTTTGCACCAGTGCATGGCATACTTGAACATTTTTTTCACTTAGTGATTGAACTTCATAATTTTTAATCCATAAAAGAACGTGTGTAGCCACAATCACAATTTGGAATTTTCAAAGGCTTTAATGTTGCTAGGGATAAACCCTTAGTATCTTGGGGATAAACCCTTAGTATCCTGGGGATAAACCCTTAGTATCATGGGGATAAACCCTTGTTCTCGCGCGCTACAGGCTAGAGTGTATAAACTCCAAGACTTAGAAAGGTGAAAACCTTTAAACCTTAGAGAGTATGAAAATACCCTTTCACGAGAGAGGGTGATCAATCCTCATATACCGTAAGGATCCCGGATATAGCCAACAATAACGAATTGTCAGCCACTTTTACATGAACTGGTCCTGCAATCTTGAACTATACCCGGATACTTGCGCTCCAGACGGGGTGTTTAAACCCAATTCGGAAGAAATGTGAATACCTTTAAATCTGTGAAGGGATCTGAATCCCTTAAACGTGAGAGAGGGGGCCAATCCTCTAGTCTTTCGATGCATCTTGAGTAAATATCCTGGAGTATTATCCCGAAGCATATCCTACAAAACACCTTTAAACTAAGGTGGGTGTTAGCTTGGCTAACACCCCTCCGATGCTTAAGTCAGTATAGGGTTTCAAAATAATAAATTAAATTAAATATATTTAGAAGAGATACGATTCATACCATGTCACACCCTGACCCGCAGCGGAAATGGTAGTTGGGGCATGATTGGGTTTTCATCAAAGCTCATGACATTTACTATAAAGTTTCATATTTATTATTTCTTTTTAAAGAAGAAATTACAATAAACATACAAGCACAACATATTCAAATACATTTTTCATGACTTCTTTATTTTTCTTCTAAGGCAATTTCCTATGTGTTCCTTGCTTCAACCTGTCCACCTGTATCATGTGTAAAAATAGGGTTTTGGGTCAACAAAAGTTGGCGAGTGAATCTTATTTAAATGTTTGAAAGAATTAGTTGTATTGGTTATTTGAATAAAAATGTGCATAACCAAATATGAGTATACGTACATGTAAATTTAACCACAAAATACATAATATCAATTAATGCACACACACACACATATCAAATGATGAACAATGAGATCAAGGCTCAATCAAACGGAGCCGATCTAATGAGGCACCTGATGCTCAACTCGTCTCCAACGAAGGAACTGATGGGCCTAATGAATGATTTGCACGCAACTTGACAAAATGTAAACACGCAACACAACAACCAACATTTACATCACACGTTTAGATCATATAATGGTAATAGCACAAGTGTTTGATAAACGAAATTTATGAAATGACACATGATACACCCCAAAACATGAATAAAAATGGGAATTTGTAAGAATTCACTCACCGTGGGTGCGTTTCCTTGATTGATTGAAGAGTGCGCACGAATTGAGGATTTGATCGACGAACGAACACTAACCTTAAAAATAATAGTACGATAATTCGATAAAATAAAACAAATTAATATTTCTATTTAATCCTTTTTGTTAGATTTTTAGGTTTTTTTTTGGTTAAACTGAGATTTTAAAATCTTCGAAATTGTGTTTTTAAATATTTTTTAATTGATTTTAACTAAAATTTGAATATATAAGTAAAATAAATAAATATAATAAACATAAAATAATATATAAAAAAATGTTGTCAGGTCTGACAGGAGAGACCTGCCCGGTTCTGGGGTGGAATCGGATGCGTGTGTTGAGGCTCGAACTCGTGACCTCTCGGTTGCGTGCACGCAGCTCTTCCAACTGAGCTAAGTGTCTAACCCGAAATAAACTCCATTTTAATTACATATATATACTAGTTAGAATATATCAGATATTATTTAATTTAAAAATATTTTTAAATTAGTGAACCGGTGCGCATACCTATACTCGAACCCGTGACCCTCGTATTGATTTGCACCCAGCCCAACCAACTGGGCTGGGTGTCTAACCCGCTATATTCTGAAATTGTTTTATATTTATATATTTGCTGGGTTGCTTTATATATAGAGTATAAAAAAAGTTTGCGATATATATGGAATCCGGAAACGTATACGAGACTCGAACAGGAGACCTTAGACTTGTATGCACACAGTCCCACCACTGGACTGTGTGTCTAACCCGGTTAAACATTAAATTTTAATTAGACTTATACACATTTAAAACTTCGTCTTCTTCCTTAAAATAAAACCCAGAATTATGATTCTTGACTGGGATAAGTTCAACAACTGTCTTTTTGTTACGATTAAAGTTAGAACATGATAAAATGAATTATGAAAACAAAAGCAAAAGGTTTTTACCGACAACGAAAAGCTCTCGGTTTTCCGGCGGGATTTTTTTTTTCTTCCGGCGATGGCAAATGAACTTTCCGACGAGCAGAAGGTTGAGCAGATAAAAATAGAGGTAAATTGTGAAGGAAGTGAGCGAGTTCCTATGAGTGAAAGGGTCGATATTTATAGTTGATCTTTCAATCGTGTGGGTTTCGGTTACAACTATGATTATGGATTGATGATTTTCAGTCTGTAACCGAATGTGGATTGATATTTGATTGCTGAGATCGTAACTGGTATAACAGTTTCGCAATCAAGAATTATGCTTGATTGATTTTGGCGGTTACTGATTTCTAAAAAGGAAAGAGTTGCAGGTTTAACGGGTTTTAAAAAATAAAACTTAATTGTTTTCATTTCTAAGCACAAATGTGCGTGCAGTTTAGTGGTGTTTGGTGTATGTATTTATACGGGAGACCCAGGTTCGAACCCGGTTACCCCTTATGTTTTATTTATTATTATTACTATTATTATTATTTTTTTACTTTCATTTATTATTATTGTTATTATTTATTTAATATTTTAAATTCTTTTAATTCATTTAGTAGCTATAAGTTAATAACTCGAATTAAATGGTGCATAAATACGCAACGTGACTTTAGATTAACTACTTGAATTATTTAACGAAGCGGGTTTTGAAACCCGTTTTAAAACGAATGTTACAGTATCCCCTACTTTTAGAAATTTCGTTCCGAAATTTAGGTAGTAGTCGTAACAGGAAAAGGATGGGGGTATTTCTCACACACTAAGCCTTAGCGTTCTCAGGTAAACTCAGGTTCTCGCTTTGATTCCCAACGCATTCTGACTGGAATCTGAATATCTTTTATCAGAAAAAGGATGGATGATGCTTGGATTTGGTGATTACATGACCAAAGGATTGTGAAGGTTTGAATTTTTAATTGAGGCGGTAACATTCCTCGTAAGGGTTGAATACCCTGCTACAGGAATCGTTTTTTGCTGCCTAAAGTATAAAAATGTGAAACACTGATAAACATAGTTGATTGACTGGGTATGATCTCATGTATAAGAGTTTTGAGGGAATTGATGCGTTGAAAGGATAGAGTTATATCACAAAACAAAAACTTCAACTATGACAATATTAAAACCTACACGGAACTTCTCATAACCTCCTAATAATGCTTTTGATCCTTTGACAAAAATACTTATATATAGGAAGTACCAGCGGCGTATCCACCATATTCTTGTCAAATTTTCATTGGCTTTGTCAGTAAGTTAGGATTAGTTCTATGTGACTCTAAAACATAAACAAACACAACAACCAAAGCTTGAGTCTCAAATCTGAAAGGATACATGACTGAATGACGACAATACCTATCTTGTTTGCTATGATGAAGGGGTCAGTCTATGAAAAAGTGAGACACAACCCAACTTCGAGATACGTCGCGATGTATGATGATATGAAAATTAAATCAGTGAGTAAAGATATGAAATAAAACAGTAATATCAATTTGCATTAAAATTCTTGGATACGTAAATTCCCAAATTATAACAGGGATACACAAAGATTGAGAAAACATTAAGAACTAGACGGTTGGGGTTGAGTCTTGACTCTTGGTGAGGGAAGGCTAGTTGGGTTGTTTGTTTGGGCCGTTATTATCTTCAACAGGATTGGCGTTGATGTTGTAAGCTCTTCCTCTTGCTGGTGGTAGTGCTAGGTTTTCTTGATTTGCTTGGTTAACTGAGTTTGCTTGAGCTTGGGCGTTTATGATGTTAACCAATAGAGGGCACGTGTTTCTAAAATGGGTAGGGTCCCCACAATTAAAGCAAGCTTGAACATGTGGAACCATGGGGTATTGAGGTTGTTGATATGATTGGATCATGTTTTGGGTAGGGGTGAAGCTTGGTTTTGAGGGTACGACAAGTTTTGCTCAAATGACCATAACGCCCACAATTAGCACACAGTCGACAAGATACGGTAGATGGATGGTGATAAAAACAGGTGTTGCATTGAGGGTGAGGTCCAATGTAAGGTTTCTTATTTGGGTAAATAGAGTTGGGTGCTACTTGAGTGATTGGGATAGCTTGGAGGGGTACGGCTTGTGGAGCTGGTTGATTGCCTTGGGTGACAGCGAAATTTTGCCCATCTCATTTTCTCTTAGAAGTGGGTTGAGAAGAGGATTCGGTCTGGGTTGAGTTTGAGGTTTCGGTTGATGCTTTATCCTTCTTCTTCTCCTCCTTGAAGTCTTTATTCCGTATGTGGTTTTCGGTGAGCTCTGTAGCTAACTCCATTGCTGCTTCCAAAGTTACAGGTGTGGTACTTATTATAGGGTCTTGAATTTTTGAAGGAAGACCTCGAATGTAGTGCTCGATCAAACGGTAGAGGGGAGTGAACAAGTTGGGGACCATCTGATTCAACTCAAGAAATCTCTTGTTGTATGTGGTGTGGTCGCCCTCCTTTTGTTTCAAAGAGTAGAACTCATCTTCTAATTTCTTGATTTCGCTTCTTGGACAGAAACTTCTTGTCATGATCTCCCTCAACTCTTCCCAAGTCAAAGTCATAGCATCCTCAGCACCTCGCTTGCCCTTCTCTGTATTCCACCATGTAAGTGCTACTCCAAACAAACGACCGGTAGCATATCGCACCTTGCGATCACCGGGTAGTCGCAATTGAGAAAAGTGTTTTCCATCTCCTCAAACCAATGGAGGAGAGCGGTGACACCTTCAGTCCCTTCGTATTTTGGAGGATCGCAGGATTTGAAATGCTTGAAGGTGCATTTAGTGGTGTTGAGAAGAGGGTTGGCGACATTTTGTCCTTCTAGATTGGTTGGGGTGATAGGATTGGCGACAAGGGCTTGTTGGACTTGAACTACGATGTTGGGTATTACGGCGGCCATTTGTTGAGTGAGTTGGGCAGCCATGCGCTCGCGGGATTTTCCTAACCTCATACCTCTACGAGAGTGACTAGAAGACATCTACAGGGAATACGTATCGAGAGTATGAGTTTGACGTTTTAGGTGTCATCTGTCGTATTTAGATATGAACATTTACAAAACAAATGAAGGAAATTAATTTGCTACATCCATAGGATGTCTTGGGCTTTGCTCATGTTTGGGCTCCCATATATCCCTTTACTTGGCCTTGGTAGTCATGTGGGCCCCCATGACTACTGGGCTCTGGTAGGGTTCATATTGGTGTTGGCCTGTTAACACTTGCGCCACCCGAATGAAAATCGTAAAACATGACAGCAAAGTATAAGGTCGGAGGGTGTCCTGGTATGGACACAATGACAACTCAAAGTAGGGTTAGTTCGAACGACGTTTGGTGTGGCATGCTTTGGCCTAATAGGTCCTTCGTACTCTCATCGTTAGTCCCCAGGTAGGCAAACTAGTCTGTTATATTGGATTTATACGAATGCCAACCTAGACAGGACGTTTCGACTACCGGTATTGTACCCTTCCAGTTACTACATGCCCGTCGCAGAACTCACTTTGATGAGATTGAAAAACGAAAAATGCCACAAAATCTTGAATAAAGAAAATAAGAGGATGATTTGAATATGTGAACATTGAAATATGCGTGATGAATGTATAGTGGAAGTGTTTGCATGCATTTGTGTGTGTAATAAATATGAAACAAATTTGCATGTAACCACATAAACAATTAAAATCTAATCAACTATAGTATAGGTTCTAAGGGTCTAATAACCTAACCAATATCCCTATAGTCAAAAGCTCTTATACCACTCTGTCACACCCTGACCCGCAGCGGAAACGGTAGTCGGGGCATGATTGGGTTTTCATCAAAGCTCATGATATTTACTATAAAGTTTCATATTTATTATTTATTTTTAAAGAAGAAATTACAATAAACATACAAGCACAACATATTCAAATACATTTTTCATGACTTCTTTATTTTTCTTCTAAGGCAATTTCCTATGTGTTCCTTGCTTCAACCTGTCCACCTGTATCATGTGTAAAAATAGGGTTTTGGGTCAACAAAAGTTGGCGAGTGAATCTTATTTAAATGTTTGAAAGAATTAGTTGTATTGGTTATTTGAATAAAAATGTGCATAACCAAATATAGTATACGTACATGTAAATTTAACCCCAAAATACATAATATCAATTAACGCACCACACACATATCAAATGATGAACAATGAGATCAAGGCTCAATCAAACGGAGCCGATCTAATGAGGCACCTGATGCTCAACTCGTCTCCAACGAGGAACTGATGGGCCTAATGAATGATTTGCACGCAACTTGACAAAATGTAAACACGCAACACAACAAGCAACATTTACATCACACGTTTAGATCATATAATGGTAATAGCACAAGTGTTTGATAAACGAAATTTATGAAACGACACATGATACACCCCAAAACATGAATAAAAGGGGGAATTTGTAAGAATTCACTCACCGTGGGTGCTTTTCCTTGATTGATTGAAGAGTGTGCACGAATTGAGCATTTGATCGACGAACGAACACTAACCTAAAATAATAGTACGATAATTTGATAAATATAAACAAATTAATATTTCTATTCAATCCTTTTTGTTGGATTTTTAGGTTGTTTTTTTGGGTTAAATTGAGATTTTAAAATCTTCGAAATTGTATTTTTAAGTATTTTTTTAATTGATTTTTAACTAAAATTTGAATATATAAGTAAAATAAATAAATATAATAAACATAAAATAATATATAAAAAAAATGTTGTCAGGTCTGACAGGAGAAACCTGCCCGGTTCTGGGGTGGAATCGGATGCATGTGGTGAGGCTCGAACTCGTGACATCTCGGTTGCGTGCACGCAGCTCTTCCAACTGAGATACGTGTCTAACCCGAAATAAACTCCATTTTAATTACATATATATACTAATTAGAATATATCAGATATTATTTAATTTAAAAATATTTTTAAATTAGTGAACCGGTGCGCATACCTATACTCGAACCCGTGACCCTCGTATTGATTTGCACCCAGCCCAACCAACTGGGCTGGGTGTCTAACCCGCTATATTCTGAAATTGTTTTATATTTATATATTTGCTGGGTTGCTTTATATATAGAGTATAAAAAAAGTTTGCGATATATATGGAATTCGGAAACGTATACGAGACTCGAACAGGAGACCTTGGACTTGTATGCACACAGTCCCACCACTGGACTGTGTGTCTAACCCAGTTAAACATTAAATTTTAATTAGACTTATACACATTTAAAACTTCGTCTTCTTCCTTAAAACAAAACCCAAATTATGATTCTTGACTGGGATATGTTCAATAACTGTCTTTTTGTTACGATTAAAGTTAGAACAAGATAAAATGAATTATGAAAACAAAAGCAAAAGAGTTTTTACCGACAACGAAAAGCTCTCGGTTTTCCGGCGGGATTTTTTTTTCTTCCGGCGATGGAGATGAACTTTCCGACGAGCAGAAGGTTGGGCAGATAAAAATAGAGGTAAATTGTGAAGGAAGTGAGCGAGTTCCTATGAGTGAAAGGGTCGATATTTATAGTTGATCTTTCAATCGTGTGGGTTTCAGTTACAACTGTGATTATGGATTGATGATTTTCAGTCTGTAACCGAATGTTGATTGAGATTTGATTGCTGAGATCGTAACTGGTATAACAGTTTCGCAATCAAGAATTATGCTTGATTGATTTTGGCGGTTACTGATTTCTGAAAAGGAAAGAGTTGCAGGTTTAACGGGTTTTCAAAAATAAAACTTAATTGTTTTCATTTCTAAGCACAAATGTGCGTGCAGTGTAGTGGTGTTTGGTGTATGTATTTATACGGGAGACTCGGGTTCGAACCCGGTTACCCCTTATGTTTTATTTATTATTATTACATTATTATTTTTTTTACTTTCATTTATTATTATTGTTATTATTTATTTAATATTTTAAATTCTTTTAATTCATTTAGTAGCTATAAGTTAATAACTCGAATTAAATGGTGCATAAATACGCAACGTGACTTTAGATTAACTACTTGAATTATTTAACGAAGCGGGTTTTGAAACCCGTTTTACAACGAATGTTACATACCATCCTGAGTTAGAAATTATATTCTAAAATCACTTGAAATAAGCCTTGAGACGTATAGCATTCCAGGATCTTGGTATCATATCTCCCTCCATGGTCTTGAGCCGGTATGCTCCCTTTCTTGATTCTGACTCAATCTTGTATGGCCCTTCCCATTTTGGAGCTAACTTGCCATTAGCGGGATTAGTTGTATTCTGAAATGCTTTTCTCAATACCCAATCTCCAACTTGGAATCTTCTGGTCCTTAAATTCTTTTTGTATGACTTAGCTATCCTTTGATGATATGCTGCCATCCTTAGCTTTGCTGCATCCCTCGTTTCATCAACGGTGTCTAATTCCTGATATAAGACTTCGGATTCGCTTTAGGATCTTGTAGACTCGATCTAGCTGTTGGTAATACCATTTTTGTCGGAATCACTGCTTCTGCTCCAAATACTAACGAGAACAGAGTTTTCCCAGTAGCATTCTTCACAGTTGTTCTATCTGCCCATATGACAAATGGTAGTTCCTCTGCCCATTTTCCTTTTTTGGCACCTAACCTCTTTTTCAGGTTATTGACAATTATCTTGTTTGAGGATTCTGCCTGTCCATTAGCTTGAGGATGCACCAGTGTTGATGTGATCATTTTGATTCCCCAACTCTTACAAAAAGCCGTAGTTCTTTTGCTGATGAACTGAGAGCCATTGTCGCAGATTATCTCGGCCGGTATCCCAAACCTTGTCAGGATATTCCTTTTGATAACAAACACCACTTCTTGATCCCTAACTTGAACGAACGCTTCTGCTTCAACCACTTGGAGAAATAATCCGTCATTGCTAACATGAAAACCTTTCCTCCAGGAGCCTTTGGGAGATTTCCCACTATACCCATCCCCCATTTCATAAATGGCCAAGGAGATATGATAGGATATAATGGTTCTGCAGGCCGATGCAGTATATTGCTATGTCTTTGAGAGGCATCACATTTCTGAGCATACTCCATAGCTACCTTTCTCATGGTTAGCCAATAATACCCTGTTCTCAACACCTTTGAGAATAAAGACTTGCCCCTAGTAGGTTGCCACGATCTCCTTCGTGTATGTCCTGAAGTATCTCCTTGGTTTCAGGATCCTCTAAGCATCTTAGGTATGGACCTGCAAGAGATTTCCTGTACAAGATATTATTATTATTGTAAAACGAGATACCTCCATCCTGAAAGCTCTAGGATTCGCATCCTTCAGAACATTATCTTCTTGTAGATACTTCATGATTGGAGCCATCCAGGATTCAGATCCTTTTCAGGATACCCATCATCAGGATCATTGACACTTTCAGGATACCCATCATATGTAGTATTGGTATCCGAGTTCCTTCCGGTATCCTAACAGTAGATCCTAAATTTCTAAAGCATCCGCTTCAACATTTTCTTCTCTAGGTACCTGTTCAAGTGTGAAAATTTCAAAATATCCTACTAATTTTTTTAACAATTTCAAGATATTCAGCAAACTTTTCACCTTTGACTGCATAAGATCCATTGAAATGGTTAGTAATCAATAGGGAATCGACATATACTTGTAAACATTTAACATTCACATTTTTAGCCAATTCTAATACTGCTATTAGGGCTTCATAATCTGCTTCATTATTAGTAGCAGGAAATTCACATCTAATAGCCTGGGATAATATGTCCCCCTGTGGTGATTTTAGTAGTATACTAATCTTACATCTCTTATGTTAGATGCACCAACAGTATACAATATCCAAGATCCTGAATTCTCACCTAATTGTTGTACTTCTAGGTCTGCTTCATTTTGAATATCACTACTAAAATCAGCCACAAAGTTTTGCTAAGGCCTGAGACTTTATAGCATTTGTAGGTTCATATACTAAATCATATGCACTTAGTTTTACAGACCACTTAGCCATCCTACCGACATTTCAGGTTTCCTTAGCACATTTTTAACAGGATAATGGTTTTAACATGTATCTTATGCGTTTCAAAGTAATGTCTAAGCTTAGTTGATGCCATGACTAGAGCTAATATCAATTTTTCTAAGTGTGAGTATCTAGTTTCAGCTTCTAATAAACTTTTACTAACATAATAAACAGGATACTGCTGACCTTCGTGATCCTTTACCAAAACAACACTTACTGCATTCTCTGATACTGCAAGGTATAGGGATAAGGGTTCAACATTCTCAGGCTTCATTAGCAGAGGAGCACTTGAAAGGTACTGCTTTAACTCTTGCAGAGCAGCTTCATGTGTTTCTCCCCATTCAAATTTTTTTTCTTCTTCAGGATATCATAAAATTCTTTGCATTTCTCTGAAGATCTTGAAATGAATCTGTTCAATGCTGCTACTATTCCAGTTAATATTTGTGCATCCTTCATATTGGATGGTGATTTAAGATCCAGGATAGCTTTGATCTGTTCCGGACTTGCTTCTATCCCCCTCTTGGTAACCAAGTATCCTAAAAACTTTCTTGCCCCCACTCCAAAATGACACTTAGCAAGATTCAGCTTCATATTATACTGGTCCAGGATATTGAAGGCACACTCTAAATCCTGGAGGTGATTCTCTGCTTTCTTGGATTTCACCACCATATCATCAATATATCTTTCCATATGTCCCCCAGTGTGTCTTTAAACATCATATTGACCAGCCTCTTATATGTCGCACCTGCATTTTTCAGACCAAAAGGCATGGCAGTATAACAATATATACCTGTGGGTGTCATGAATGTCGTGTCTTCTTGGTCGGATGGCTCTATTTGGATTTGCTGAAATCCTGATGATGCATCCATAAAGGTCAGCATTTCATGGCTAGCAGCGCATCTACCATCGAATCTATGTGAGGAATGGGAATGGGTCTTTAGGACAGGCTTTATTGAGGTCTGTATACACAAACTCTCCACTTCCCCTTCTTCTTTTGGACCACCACCACATTTGCTAGCCACTTAGGAAACTTGACTTCCCTAATCATCGAGTTATAATATCTTTCGACATACCTGTCATGTCTTCGTGTTTCCAGGCAAGCGTAGACATCCTGCATTTCAAAAAGTTAGTAAGTTGATTCTCAATATCCTGAGGGATATTGGCCCCTATAAGCACACTAGATTATCCAGATCTAGGATAAGTTTCTTAACATCCTGCTCCGAAGTTTCCGTGATATCCTGGGGCTGTTTCTTTAATTGCTATCCTGCCCTGGATTTTGTTGAGCCTTCATTGAAGAGGAATAGCATTCCTTTGCCTCTTGTCCGTCGCTTTCCACTTTGACTATCCCCACAAGGAGTAGGGATCTTGACACACTGATGATAGGTGGAAGATACAACTTTCATATCATGAATTCATGGCCTGCCTAATATAATATTATAGCACGATAATGAGTCCATGACACAAAATCGTTGCATCGAATTCGCTCCTTCAACATAAACAGGCAGCTTTATCTCTCCAACCGTGTTCTTTGCTTCTCCACTGAAGCCTACAATGACAGGGGACTTCAGGTAATCTCCATTTCTGGGATGTTCATTCTCTTCAGGGTTTCCAACTGGATGATGTTGATTGAGCTGCCATTATCCACCAATATCCTGCGTACAAAATGGTTAGCAATATACAAAGTAACTATCAACCATCATGGTGAGGATCCTGGATGTTATTCCGGTTATCGTATCTAATGTTATCACTTTGTCAATCGTGAGCATTGTCATCCGGTTGGTTTGTCTCCTCTTTCTGCCTTTGCTTCCTTTGCATGCCTATTAGCCACAGAACAAGAAGTCCCACAAATATAGATCCCCATATATAAAATTGATTATCTTGGCGTCTGACGGAGGTGATGCTTGCTCGTTAGGATCCTTATCAATATCCCGACCCTTACTCTCTATTCTTTTTTAAAGAGAAGGTTTTCCATAACACCTTTGCTCAGCAAGTAACTTATCTCCTTCCTCAGGGCTATGCAATCTTCTGTCACATGTACAAAATCTTCATGGAAGGCACACCACTTGGATTTATCCTTTCCAATCAGCCTTTTGCTGTTTTTCCTTGGCCACTTGCTTTATCTCCTAAACCTTGCATGGCATAAATCAGTTCAGGAACATTAACAGAATAACAATATTCTGATAATTCAGGATATTCTTCAACATCATCATCCTCAACAGCATTCACTCTCTTGCTGTCATTTTTACTATACTACTTAGAGCGGTATGGTTTGTATGAGGATTCCGACTCCCTGTTTGTTGATTCGTATTTAGGATGCATTCATCCTCTCTTGCATTTTCAAGCCTCATATATCTTAGAGCCCTATTCCAAGCTTCGTCCAAGTTCCTGCAAGGGTTCATCACAAGATCCTGATAAAATTGGGAATCATTCTATAATCCCATCTTGAATGCCCGTACACTATAACAACATCAAGGTGTGGGATATCCAAGGATTCCCTGCTGAACTTGTTTACGTAATCCCTTAAGGATTCTTGAGGACCTTGTGTTATCCTGTAAAGGTCACTTGTTAGTTTTTCAAAGCTTCTACTGCAAGAAAACTGACTGTTAAACAGATTAACCAAATGAGCAAATGATGTAATTGAATAAGGTGGAAAGTTTAAAGCCATTTCAAGGCTGATCCTGATAAGGTGGAACCAAAGCATTTGCAAAGGCATGCTTCCTTAAGATCTGTTGGGATAGGATTTACTTTCATCCTCTCCCTATACTGAGCAATATATTCTTCAGGATCCGTCGTGCCATCATAAAGCTTCATGTTGGGAGTATTGGAATCTCTTGGGAATTTCATCATCACAAATATGGTGAGCAAAGCGGGATATGTTGTGACTATCCTAGGATACTTCCGGTATTGGTTGCACTACCCCAGGCACACTTGATATCATATCCTTCAATTTCTGGAGTTCTCTAGATAATGCCGATGTTGCACTCGTATCCTACGAAGGTTCAAAGTTGTTAGCAGTAGGCATATTAGTGTTAATGGACAAGTTACCAGCTTGGCGATTTTGGCCATATCGTGGAGCATATCCTGGATCCCTACAATCGATATCCTGGTCGATAAGGGGATATCTGGGATATTGCTCCAGGAGTGACTTGATATGACGTTGCCCTGATTATCCTCAGCATACGCTGCTGAACTGAAGTTCAACATTCTTGGCTGCAAAGGGTAACAATATCCTCAGCAGGTCTTTGGAGTTGGACTTCAAGAGTTGTATCTCCCTCATCATGAATTGGTTAATTTCCTGTTGTTTCTTCATTTGATCCTGGATATTACCAAAAAAATATAAGATTTCATCATTAGAAGCAAAAATCGGTGTTCTTCCTGAGACTCCGGATCTGGAAGCATTTTGAGCAGCAGTAGTGTCTCGAGCTATTTGGCTTTCATTCCTCCTTTGAGAAGTCTGGTCTGTTGGAGGTGGAAGAGGTAATGAACCAGTTACAACAGAGGTTGATGCGAGCACCGAAGAAGAGCTCAAACCTGACTGAGAAGCCATAAAAAAATCTTGCAAAAAGATTAGAGAACAAAGAACTTATTAGTATTTTTAGCAAAGTTTTGATTAAAAATAACACCACTTGCCCCACGGTGGGCGCCAAATTGTTTTGTCAAAAATTACCGAAACAGTTAAGTGATTAAATTTAGTTTGTGAGGTAGTGTGCTATGTAAACTTAATGATGAAATGTGTTAACTCAGTTGTGAATATAAACGATTTCAGGATATAGTTCCAGGATGCAGAACTATATCAGTTGGTAAAAACAATGCAAATAAAGTAAAAGTTGACACGAGATGTACGAGGAAAGCCGTTGATCAATCTAGATCGCCGGCATAAAACCTCGGGAGCTGACAATAGTCAGCTGCCTTGTTCTTCTTATTGCTTGAAAATCAGGATACACTTCAGGATAATGTACGGATCAGCTAAGTGTTACAATAAATTTCAAGTGTTGGTGAATGTGATTGCGAATGGTTGTAGCTGCAAAGAAAGTGTGAGAGTTGGCGAAATGTGTGTGTTTCTATTGATTCGTACATCCCTATATATAGTAAATAAAGATAACAAACTATCCTAAAATCTTGTGATACTTCGGAATATTCCCTTTTGAACGTTGGAGACCTATTCTTCCGGTTTCAACGTCCCTCCTCCAACCAATTTGAGCGAGTTTTCAGGGAAAAGGTCCTTGTGAACGTTGTGATCCTGCATTCATGACTTGCAAGCAAATTGTTAGCGACTACCAGGATACTGTATCAGGATATTACCAATATCCTGGTGCGGTATCCTGATCATAAACAATACCAATTACCCAAGATATAATTCAGGATATGGGCTTAGAATTCCACCCATAACAAGTAGAATAAAAAAAGCGCTTGAAACTTAATTATTATATTATTTTATCATAAAAGACGAGCGAGTTCAGTAGTGGGTCAAAAAAATAATGTCGGGTTGACCCCAAAACTCTTCTCTAGTTCTATTAAAACAAATTTGTAAATAATTATTGCGCTAAATATGATTACCAAAGCTATATTATTATAATAATTTAAAAAAATACTTTAGTCACATCAAGTCTAGATATTTAGTGAACTCTTACTATGTGACCCGTTAGAGATAAAACATGACCAAATCAATCCATTATAGGGATGAGCTCAATACCGAAAACGCCAAACCTCAACATCAAAAATATTTCGATTCTGGAAATCGGTACCGTTCCAGATAGATACTCATACTCGATGCCATTTGCCAATCCCTAATCCATCGTACGGGCCTAAGTTGCCACTTCTTTAACATGAAAAAAATGTAGAAAACGCTTTGTGAATTATGTTTAATATTGACATATAAGTCGGACTTTTTCAAAAAAAAATATATCAAGGCTTATACGATAGCAATATAGTACCTGTAGTCAAGAACAAAATCCCTCAGTTTTGCCCCACATTGTGGATCACAACGTCTTGATGTCTCCTTCAATCCATCAAATGCCTACACAAATAATAAATAGCTACCAATATAAATTTTTGATTCGAAAACGGTTCTTATAAAGAAATGATAAACAGAGCATTTAAAAAAAACTATAATGTAATTAAATATTTAAATAACAACTTACTTTGTGCCACATGAAGGACAAACTTCCTAAATGAACTTTTATGCAATTCAGAAAACTTGTGTCTCGGTATTCCAAAACATAGATGAAGGCTATCCACATTCTACACAACACAAGAATATAGAAAAAATAAACAAATTCAAAACAATAAGAGAAGAATTATATCAATCCTTATACACTTCTTCTGAACAACATAGACAACAGATTCAAGCTCAACCTTTGCAAGTTGTTTAATCCAAATATAAAAAGAAAACTGTAATATAAGTGTGATTAGAACAACAGTTCAATGGACAATTTGGTGACCTTAACATACAAACTACACAAATCACAATACACATACATGCCTACTATTTTCTAAAGTAAGATAAAACCTAAAATCAAATCAAATTGAAATTTCATCATCAAATACTTAACTAAACAATACTATCACATTCTTGTAAGGCCAACTTAGGAAAAATCTTCTCCTTTTGCAAATAAAAAAACTTAAAACAAATAAAACCTTAATCGGCATGATGATAGGCAAGCCCACAACCAATATTTAAACGCAGTAATCAACGGAGAATGTAAACAGCCCGCTGTGAAAAAAGTTGATTTAAAGGTTTCTAAATATACCACCCTGTGCATTAGAGTCCTTGGTATTTCATCCCACATAGTATCTTTGATAAACAGGCGGCTGCGAAAAAAGTTGATGTAGATATTCCTACACATACCTCTCTGTGCATTAGTCCTTAGTATAGTCCTGCAAGAGAAAGAATGGATATATACCATTACAAAATATGGAAATTGAGAAGACATGCAATGGAGATTTTTTTCTTAGAGCAAAAACCCAAATACTCCTGTAGCCTTGACTTGTATTAGTGTATTCAGAAGTGTAAAACTGTCATTTTGATCAAGTTGTCCTTTTTCTTTCAAGAATGCATGCGGGGAGAGACATACTTGAATCATTGCCTAAAAGTTTTCAAAAAATAATGTTTTTACATGAATTGTTTTACCTGTTTATGAACAAAAGTTCTAGCAGGTCCATCACAGATGTAGCTACTTGTTTATCCATTCATTAGTAAATCCACAAAAATAACCTTTACATTCTCTTGTACAACAATGCATTTTTTTGGTTGTTTTATGCTGGTAACGGATATAAATTTAATTCTTCATTTGATTCAACATGTTATATAAACTTATTGGAAAAGTATTTTAGGCATTTATTAAGAAATATATTATATTATTAAGGGTTTAATGGGTCGTATTCGTGGTACAACCCGACCCGAACCCGATAATTTTAGACGAACACGGCCCGAACCCAAAAATCGTGCCACATATGAACTTGAACATGACCTGAATGTTCGCGATTTGACCTGAATACAACCTGAAATATGTGTGCAACCGCTGCTAATGATTTCAAAGGAGTGGGTAAAATTGTCTCTTAGGGGGGAGAGGTGGTCATCACTGATTCACTCACAACCTTCAATCAAGTTCCGTCATGTCATCAAGCATTATTCCATCACTCACAACATTTTTTAATGGAAGTGGTCATCACTTGTTGAAATTCTATCACTTGCAACTTTTTTTAATTAATAAATTAACACTAAAAAACTAAAATTATACAATTCATTTAAATAAAACCTAAATTACATACTACAATATAAAATAAGCTAAAAAGACCGACTTAAACGGATGGCATCTCCCACCCCACCTTTCACAAATCTCGCGTTTTTGTGGGATTACGATTGACTTGAACGGTTCGTCGAGATGGGTGTGCGGCTCACACAAGATTTTTTAATCATTTTGTCTTTCTATTGCTTTCAAGTGTCCCATATATGCATGCTCGCTTCAAGTTTTGCGGACATTAGTTTTTCTCTTCTTTCTTTGGATTCGCTTATTTCCGCCAATTTCGCCTCTTCAATTTTGAAGATCGACCCGCCACCGCTTCCTTTCCTTTACTTGACGATTCACCACTTTTCTTGCGATGCGGCCTTGTAGGTGTATCTTCTTGAACAGGTTCGTCAACGGGTTGATTGGGTTCGTCATCGGGTGTGTCGTTCAAATTCATTTGGGCAAGTTATCCGACGCGAAAGTCGTGTAGTTCCCCGATTCGGAGGTCTTCGATCGTTTGGGACCTCCTCTTTTTTTTGGAGCCGTCGGCCCACCCATGTCGACCAATGAAACCGGTACCCACTTCGAGTGATTTCTCGCAACCTTCCATGCCTCGATGTGTGGAAAACCCCTCTTTTTGTATGTTTGACAATACAGGGCCAAGGCGGATTCCATGATAGTCGCCTCGCTTGCTCCACTTTGTGGATTTCGGTTCTTAGAAAAATAAAAAAGTTATTAAAAATAAATTGTTTTTATTAAAAACTGTTTTTATTAAAAATTTTTTATAAAAAAACTGTTAACTGTTTTTTATTAAAAAAACTGTTTTTATTAAATGTAAACTGTTTTATAAAAAAACTGTTTTTTTATAAAAACAGTTTTTTTTTATAAAATGTAAACTGTTTTTAAAAAATAAAAAACATACAGTTTTATGAAATAAAAAATAAAAAATCGGTTTGGGTCGGATTCGTCTTGCAGCCTTCCAAAGCACGCCGGCTCGCCAAGATTCGCTCGAACCTTGGGTCGTACGGGATTCTTCCTCGAACCCGAACCTCTCTTGCTTGAACCATCCATTTTTGTATTCAATTTTTGAAAAAGATTTTGAGGTTGAAGATGAATGTTTTGATATTTGGATTTAAAAATATGGGTTTTGAATTGTTTAAAAATATGGGTTTTGATATATAAATAAACAATTCCAACGTTCATAAACGGCTACTTTTTGAATGTATAACGCGTGATAAATATCACGGGTTTAAAAGTTCACGCGTGAAGTTTATGGGTGGCGGCGGTGTGCGACTTTCCAAAACTCATGACTGGGTGGTATCACGCGACACCCGGGTCACCTTATGATGCTAAAGTGGAGCTTCTCATTTATTTCTACAATTGATGACATTAATTATTCAATAAATGTAAAAAAAACTGGCTATTGGCAAATTTGATATTGGTTATAGAGATGAAATATTAAACACCTGCCTCATGGAAGCTCTTTTCTTAACCTACCGCCGGATCCTAAATATCATACTCTTCCATGGAAAATATAAATGTCACGCATTTATGTTATCTTCAACTAAGAGGAAGCTGAAACCAAGGTCTTATTAAGATTTTGTTTTGGTGAATGTTGAAAAGTTTGCAAACACAATTGTCCTAAAGTTGCATTTTCAGTTTTTATAACAGGTAGCGTGGTTTTACCTGATGTCTCTTAGTGTGAGTACTACATATGGTCTGTCGGTCCTCCTAACAAACCTCCATGCACATCAATTTATCAGTACTCATAACAACAGAATTGTAAAAAAAATCTTTTATCAGATTACGAATTTAGAATGATCATACACCTGTATTGAGGCTGACCAATCACCATAAGGGGTGGGCGACTACACATGGCCACTCCCCCATGGGCCCAAAATGTTTTAAAAAATAATTATATTATCTTCACGTAGTACTACATACGGTCTGCCGGTCCAGCTAACAAACCTCCATAGGAATCAATTTATCAATACTCATAACAAAAGAATTATACACAAATTCATTTTATCATATTATGAATTTAGAATGATCTTAGGTATTGAGGCTGACAATAACCATAAGGGGTGAGCAACTGCACATGGCCCACTACCTTGTGGGCCCAAAATGTTTTAAAAAATTATATTATCTTCACATATAATTAACTTCAATGTAGAACACTAAGCTTAAGGTGGTTTACCGGTCGTCTCCACTTTCACTTACCTGCATAATCCAACTTAGGTAACTATATCCAATTGCGAGAACCATGAGAACGCATCCGATCCAATTGAATAAAACCACATACTTAGGTAAACTATATCATTTACAAGCGATATTTTGTAGATAATTCAAAGGATTCTCAAACACACTCGTTAGTACCCGACCCGTTAGTACCCGACCCGTTCGCACCAGAAGACTCCACTTCGTTTGTTGGACTAAGGGGTTAGTCAAAACATTATCTTTTTTTATATTTGTTTGAATTATGCATGTAAGTTAGGAAGGTTGTTGCTTTCTTGTTTTGCATTTTGAATTCGTCTAGTAAGTTCCTAGTCTTTAGGAACAGACTTGCAATTTCCATTGTTTAAATTGTACTTTGATCCCTTAGAGGTCATGGTTAATTTGATCAAAAAGTATTTCCTTTCCTTTCCTTATTTCTGGAGATTGGTCATCTCTAAGTAGACCTATCAATTGGTGCTTTCATCTTCGTTCATCATGCCTCCCAGACGTGATAATCAAACCCCTGAAGAACTCCTCACCTCCATGGCTGAAATCGTGTCCACAAACTCAGCCGCTGTTCGTGACCAAACAACCAAAATCGATGCCCTTGTTGCCCAATTGACAGCTCATTTTGAGCAAACCCAAGAACTTATCATCACGCTCAACAAACCTCCTCAATCATCCCCTTCCGAACCAAATAAATCCTCGCCGCCGGACCACAATTTCACTGTTCTCCTCCTAAACTAACTTTATTAGCTTCATTTGATGGTACCAATCCTCTTGATTGGATCTTTCAAGCAAATCAAGATTTTGATTTCTATAACATCGCTCCACCAAATCGTTTGAAAATGATCGCTTTCAATCTTTCCGGTGATGCGTTGAGTTGGTATAAATATCTATACAACAACAAGCTCTTAACCACATGGGAAACATTCACCAAAGAGCTCGAAAGCCGTTTTGGGCCGTCATCATATGCTAACCACCAAGCCGCATTGTTCAAACTAAAACAAAAAAGCTCCGTAGATGCATTCGTCACAGTGTTCGAACGGCTTAGCAACTTCGTCATCGGGTTACCCCAAGAGGCGTTACTAAACTGTCTCATTTCGGGTTTTCCCGACGACATACAAAAAGAACTATCCATTCACAAACCCCAAACTTTCCATGAAGCCGTAGGTTTGGCAAAACTCATAAAAGACAAGGCCATAGACTCTCAAATCCTACCAAAACCCACCCCTACTTATTTTACAAACCCAACTCCATCCCATCCCACCTCTACCTATACTACAAACCCCAAAACCACCCAGTTGAAACAAACCCCCGTTTATACCCCCCTTTACTACAAAATCCTTCCAAACCACCCGGAACACTACCGTTAACCCGTCCTATCCCCAGACGCATTACAAAAGAGGAAAGCGGCCGGTCTTTGTTTTAAATGCCCAGAGAAATACCACCCGGGTCACAAATGCAACCCACCCCAGTTTATGTTGATCGTTGATAATGAAGATTTTCGTGATGACCTACCCCTCATAGACTTCACAGACCCACCCGACAACCAACTTCCCAATCACACAACACACATTCAATCCTCCAATTCTTCTACCCTTCAAAACCAATTCCTAGCCTTATCACCCGCCGCTCTGCTTGGTTTAGCCTCTCCTAAAGCACTCCGTATCACTGGACATATTCATGGCCAACCGGTTTCCATTCTCGTTGATTCCGGTAGCACCCATAACATTATTCAACCCCGTGTAGCCTCATTCCTTAGCTTACCGGTCACCGACATCACCTCCTTTCCGGTTATGGTCGGCAATGGAAAGCTATTACACTGTGCCGGGTTTTGTTCAGATGTGCAGCTTCACCTAGCTGGGAACCCGTTCTCTATTCCGCTTTACGTGTTACCCATTGAAGGAGCCGATGTGGTTTTGGGTATCGCTTGGTTGGGGACTTTGGGACCTATCTTGGCTGATTTTTCAATCCCAAGTTTGTCTTTCTCACATGAAGGTCACCAGATCACATTGACAGGAGAGCCCCTTTCCACGTCTGTATCCCCTAGTACCATCCATCACCTTTTGCATAAAAATGCTATTGCATCCATGCATACCATTGTATTCCAACACCAACCAAAAATAGAATCCCCCACACCATTATCCCATGCAAACCCTCACGTTCAAGCTTTAATCCATGCATACTCTCACATATTTGACCAACCCACTAACTTACCACCAACCAGAAATCAAGACCACCACAATCATTACAACCCAACACCCAACCCGTAAATATGAGGCCATACCGATACGCACACTATCAAAAAGAAATAATGACGAACCTCATTACCGACATGTTGCGTGACGGGTTTATCAAGCCAAGTACTAGTCCCTATTCTTCACCCGTCCTTCTTGTCCGTAAGAAAGACGGAACGTGGCGTTTCTGTGTCGACTACCGGGCTCTCAACACCGTTACCATTCGGGATCGTTTTCCTATTCCCACCGTAGATGAGCTTCTCGATGAGCTACATGGTGCAAAGATCTTCTCGAATCTAGACTTACGAGCCGGTTATCATCAAATCCGCGTGGCTCCGGAAGACACCCATAAGACGGCCTTTAGAACAACCGATGGCCATTACGAATTTCTCGTTATGCCATTCGGGTTATCAAATGCACCCTCAACATTTCAAGCTGCTATGAACGACATCTTTAGATCGGTACTTCGCAAATTTGTTTTAGTATTTTTTTGATGACATTCTTGTTTATAGCAAGACTCCCTCATAGCATTATCACCACTTACAACACGTATTCGAAACACTATCACAACACCAGTACTTTGCAAAGTTTTCGAAATGTGTTTTTGCAGCTCATGAAGTGAGTTATTTGGGCCATCCTATTTCTCAAACAGGGGTAGCAACTGACAATGATAAGATACAAGCTATTCAAAACTGGCCAACACCGACTACACCAACCGGGTTACGGGGTTTTCTTGGGCTAACGGGTTATTATCGACGGTTCGTCAAATAATATGCCCATATCGCAGCACCCTTAACCGATCTTCTACAACGCTCGAAATCTTACGAATGGTCATCAACTGCTCAGCATGCCTTTAATGCTCTCAAAACAGCCATGGTTATGCTACCTACTCTGGCTTTACCTGACTTTTCTCTACCGTTCGATGTTACTACTGATGCATCAGACATTGGTATAGGGGCAGTTCTCTCGCAACAAGATAAACCACTTGCTTTTTTCAGCAAGAAACTTACAAAGAAAATGCAAAGCGCATCAGCTTACGTACGAGAACTTTATGCCATCATAGAAGCGGTCAAAAAATGAAGACACTACTTGCTCGGTCGTCGATTTCGAGTCTTCACAGACCATCGAAGTCTCAAACACTTGATAACTCAAGTGATTCAAACACCTGAACAACACAAATGGGCTAGTCGCTTACTTGGATATGATTTCGAGATCCACTATAAACCTGGGAAAGAAAATAAAGTGGCAGACGCTTTGAGTAGACTTGACGATTCACAGATTCTCTCTCTTTCAACTCTCACTTTTCCATGGCTAAGTGAACTAAGGGACTACTATACCACAACTCAAGAAGGGAGAACAGTTATTGACAACATCAATGCGGGCCACATTTCTTTCACCGATTACCGCATTCATGACGGCTAGTCTACGTTAACAACCGACTTTTCATTCCGCATATTCCGTCACTTCGCTTGAAATTATTGCAAGAGTTTCATGGAAGTACTGTGGGAGGACACTCTGGAGTCTTGGCCACGCTTAAACGCCTTAATGGCTCATTTTTTTGGCCACAACTAAAGAAGGAGGTCACTGCATTCATAGCATCTTGTGAGATATGCCAACAAACCAAATATTCGACTCACAAACCTTATGGTTTTCTACAGCCTCTTCCTATTCCTAACCATGTTTGGGAAGAGATCTCCATGGATTTCATAACACACCTTCCACCCTCCAACGGAAAATCCGCTATTTGGGTCATTGTCGACCGCCTCACGAAATTTGCCCATTTCATAGCTTTGCCCCACACATATACAGCCGTTTCACTCGCAACAATTTTCATGTCACAAATTTATAGGTTGCATGGTCTTCCAAAAACCATTCTATCGAACCGTGACCCGATCTTCATAAGCCATTTTGGAATGAGTTGTTCCAACAAGTGGGAACGAAGCTGTTACACTCAAGTGCATACCATCCACAAACGGATGGACAAACCGAAGTACTAAACCGTTGTTTGGAATCATACCTACGGTGCTTTGCATGTGACCAACCGACTCGATGGACAAAGTTCCTTCACTTAGCTGAGTTTTGGTACAATACCTCTTATCATAGCGCCATTGAAATGACACCTTTTCAGGCTCTGTACGGCCGACCACCTCCTTCTATTCCACAGTACACTATTGGAAGCTCCAAGGTTGCTTCAATTGATAACTCCTTAGTCGAACACCAACAACTCATTGATCTCTTACAAGCAACCTTGCAAAAGACTAGGCAGCGGATGGCGAACCAAGCAAACAAGCACCGGTCCGATATAGCGTTCAGTGTGGGTGACTGGGTTCTACTCCGTCTTCAAATATACCGACAGTCCTCTGTTGCAAATCGAAAATTTCAAAAGCTTAGTCGCAGGTACTATGGTCCGTTTAAGGTGATCCAACGAATTGGAAAAGTGGCTTATAAATTGGAACTACCAGTTGGCTCTCGGGTACACCCGGTTTTTCATGTTTCACTGTTGCGAGCTTTTAAAGGTACGGTCCATCCGGAAGCACATTACTTGCCTGACGACTTCATGAACTATATTCGACGAGAACCGACCACCGACCTTGAGGACAAGGTCGATTTCGAAGGGGGAGATATTGATACGAACCGACCCGTTAGTACCCGACCCGTTCGCATCCAGAAGACTCCACTTCGTCTGTTGGACTAAGGGATTAGTCAAAACATTATATTTTTTTTATATTTGTTTGAATTATGCATGTAAGTTAGGAAGGTTGTTGCTTTCTTGTTTTGCATTTTGAATTCGTCTAGTAAGTTCCTAGTCTTTAGGAACAGACTTGCAATTTCCATTGTTTAAATTGTACTTTGATCCCTTAGAGGTCATGGTTAATTTGATCAAAAAGTATTTCCTTTCCTTTCCTTATTTCTGGAGATTGGTCATCTCTAAGTAGACCTATCACTCTGGACATTTATGCGTCTAGTCAAGATCATTTAAGTCAATAAGTTCTGCTTCTAAAGCATCCACACGCAAACATCAGCATTCACGATGTTGTAAATAAAAATATTAAAGATAGTGTGTAAAAAAATTAAAATGATGCGTATCCAGTGACGAATCCAGGAATTTTAGTCAGTGGGTGTCAAAAACAAGTCCGCCTAGAATGGGCCAAATTAGAAAGGTCAAACCAAAATAGCTTCGGTCAAAAGAATTACATTACATAAACCTCATAAATAAATCAAAGCAACAAACTTCATTAGATATAATAAAACAAAATAGTTCATTAGATATAATAAAAGAAAAAAACTGATTACAGTTGTCCTCTACGTGATTTCATCTTTTGAAAACGATCGATCACAGCCGGTTGATTATAGTCTTCCAGAATTCCAATTGCTGACCTTGAGTTTTATTAAAATATTACCTTAATTGATTTTAATCTCTATACAATATTTAGTCCAATTTAATGTTTGCATATTGGGAAGTTGGGCTTAGGAAGTTGGGGCTAGAGATGGGAAAAATCAACTTGGACCCGATTTTAACCTGGACTCGGTTCCTCATACTAGTCAGTAGACCCGGTTCTTCTGTGGAACCGGTTCCAGTTCGTACTTGGGTATAAGTTTTTAAATGTGGAACCTGTTGTAACCGGTTCCGGGTAATTTTGAACCGGGTATGGTAGGAACCGGGTACGGGTAGAAACCGGTTCTGTTGTATATGTGAAGAAAAGGCTGCAAGCTTCTGTGTGGAACCGGTTATGTCATAAAAAGCTGCATTTACTATTAGGAACCGGTTCCTAATATTTGAAACTGAATATTAATTTTAAAATCGGTTTTTTCTTATATTTAAACCTCATTCTCTACACCACTTCTAATTTCATTTACTTACTACAAAAAATCAACACTTTAACCACTTCAAATCTAATACTATCAAAGAGATAACGATGGCTTGCCACGATGAGGTCGTGGATGTTTTGGAAACCAAAAGAAACCCGCTATTTGGAAGCACTTTGACTTGTGCTTGATGTTGGATAGCCATGAAATGGCTAGATGCAAGGGGTGCGGGAAGTTCATGAAGGCATCGGCCAACTCGACGCTCAAGAAACACACCAACCGCCATTGTCCGGTGACAAAGGCGAAAAACAATGAAAAGGGTGAAGCATCCGAGACCGGGTCATCGAAAGTTTAGTTTGTTTTATGTATTGTAAACCCATTTGTGTTTTATGATTAGTATGTTTAGTGTTTTATGTGTTTTGTTTAACGTGTCATGTTTAGGTTGTTTATGTAACCGGGTACTTGTTTCTCGTAATAAATAGTTTTATGTTTATGTATTATACCTTGTTCTAGCAAAGACTTATAAAAAAACTCACATTAAAAATATATTGGCGCTGAGTCTAGAAGGTTACCGTAGGAACCGGGTATGATAAGAACCGGTTACGGGTACAACCGGGTACGGGTTGGAACCGGTTCCGGAACTTATTTTTTTCCAAAATGTGGAACCGGGTAGGAACCATCGGGTATTTTGAACCCGGAACCGATTCTACTATATGTCGGGTAGGAACCGGAACCGGTCCCAGATAGGTTCCACCGGATCGAGTTTGGAACCGGTTATTATGCCCATCTCTAGATGGGGCACGTTATAAAAGATTGGCTTATTTTATTAGAATATTACAAATAAATTAGAAAGCTGAGTGGTTGCATGACCCCACCTCAACCCTTAATCCATCCGCCCCTGTGTGTATCATAGAAACTATATAACTGTTTAAATGTGTAAAAAAATCTCAACAATTAAACCGGTCCTATTCTTCCTATTCTTCTTTGTTGAAGGTATAGTCTTGCTCACACTCTTTCTTGCAAATACCTATACAAAAAAAAAAAAAAAAACTAATGTTAGTAATTGATAACTCTCAAGAACTCAAAGTGAAGTAACTAAGTTGAAAAGGAACTTTAGTACTTAGTTAGCTTTTAGTATCATTTAAATAAAGAACTTTAGGAAAAAAAAAATACTTACTGACTTAAATCAGATGAATGTCAATTTGTAATTAAGCAAACATCATGAAAGAAATACGTAAGAGCCCATAAGGTTCTGCTGCATTATAAATGTCCATTAATTTTGTATTAGTATCAACAATGGCTAGAATTAAATCACCTGGAGAAGAAGCTGAAATAACCATGAGTCGAGAAAGAGCTCTGCCATTCATAGTCGGGGGTAGCCAGCTGATGACCCTACTCTAGTAAGAGCGCACCGTGCGTTTTCGATTGCTTTCAAAGGAGCATATTTGAATATTTAAAAAAGAAATGCTGACAACACTCCTTGTATAGAGTAAATGCAGCATATATATAAAGTGATCTACACTCCTTGTCTAGTTTCAAAGATAGGGTGAAACGATCATCCAATGTGGCAAGCTTCTTCTTTATACTTCACTAGATGCAAAAAATGTATTGAATGCCATACATAAATTAACGCATATAGAGCCAGTAACATATTATCGCCATAAAAAACCCACAACACCACAAAAAAAAATGGCATAAATTGTGACCCGTTTGAATGTTGCATACTAGTAACTATGATTAGTTACTTATAATGGGCGCTGACCGCAGATGTCTGCTGTGGCTAATTGTCTCTTTTGAAACTAATGTAATCTCAACATATAATAATTTTACCTCCTTAATAATTCGGTTCATTGGTTTATCCCCTAAATAAAAACAATTACTCCTTATTGCTAAACCCCAGCTTTTAAATTTTAGCCCACTGCTGAACTCTAATTATTAAAACATTAAGAAGCCTCCTAATTATTTAAGCAAGTTGTAGTCTACCCATGATCTAATAGAGCCCATAAACAACTTATAGTTAGGATTAAAACTGATACAGTTTTGCGTGCAATCAAATGGCTCAAGAAACTATTGATAATAAAGAGCATAAATTGAACCCAAAGGTTCCAAGAACAAAGTTCTTCAAATATTAGTAAACCAAAAACTACTAAACAATAAACCCTAGATGCCCTACTTATACTAAACAATTAAAAAGATAAACATAGAAATTATAATTCAAATATTAAATAAAATATTTCGTCTCGATCTCTTCCAAACAAGTAGCCACCTTCCGTTAGCTTCCATGCGGGTTGAACACATGCGCGAGTTCAGTTCGGATCACTTGTTGAGTCAGGTGCTCCTGCATCATACTCCTCGTCTTCGAAAAAAACTCGTCCTCGAGGTTTTGCCTCTGGAACAAACCCACCTGGATCAAAAGGAAAGTCAAACCGTATCCCTTTATTATTAATATTATGAGCCACCTATACATCCTAACTTCACTGAGTCATCTGAAACTTGTACCACCGGGATCATCATGTTTATTATCCTTCATTGGATTGGACCCAAATTGTATTCGTTGGGCTTTGTTGAAACCCGAACTAGAAAGTCCACTAAGTAAAAACGAATCCTTATTTCCCATGGCTTGCTTGGTCCCCCACACTCCAATCCCTTTTTTAATATTTAAATGTACATCTACATGCGAGCCTACATCCACCACCACCCCATTAAAATTGATAGGAATATGTAGCCCACGTGATGCATTACATCCATGCACCCACAAAATTTGAAATATTCTGGCTTATCATTGTATTGTTATCATCTATAACTTTTTCAATATATGAAAACAAATCTTCTTCAAATAGGTTACCAGCAATATCTTCGGGATATTCAATCTCTTCTTTGGCCACAAATTATTAACTATATCTTGAATTTGAGAAGAGATATTCAAAAGATTTGTATTGTCCATATTTTGCGGAACCACCGAACTAACTTCTTTAGCAGTTGAGACTTTTTGAATTACTCACCAAAAATGATGAATCTTTGGATCGGCCACCCTCTACCAAAATAGACTTCGAGTGATCATCCAGATTATAGACAGAAACCCGAGCGAAGTCCGACACTTTCATCAGGCGCAGACGAGTCCCAGCACTAGAATTAGCCGGACCACCATATGCAGCGACCCCGTCATGACCTGCTATCACCGCATCACCACTGTGGATGGTTTTTTTACCCATGTTTCTTACTACGCCATCACCCAAATCCACTCGAGTCTTCAACTCGTCATTCCTTTCCGCCTCCCCGTCATCACTTTGGTCGTCTGATTCGTTCAAGGCCTTTGTAACCCATAAATAATCTTTCCAGCTCACCTCTTCGTCCTCGTAATTATCAAAACAAGGAGGTGAGTGATAGATAAAGCCACCATAGGTAGGATGCTCCTCATCCCCGGTTAACACGTACCAGACGGGTTCTTCCGGTTCCGTTTCCTCCCATACCGGTGATGCCTTAAGATCTGGATCCGTTTCTTGAGTCGCATGATCTCGTGTTGTTGGAGTGTAGTTGGAGTCGCTGATCTTGATTCCGTGGACTCCGTAGTTGGGTCGCTGATTCTTAGAACGGGTGTTGATCACCACGAGCACGTGAATCGAGACCATCTCTACCGTTGCCTCGGTCGGCGATTCTACGGACACGAGAGTAATCACTATCACGTCGAGCCATTTGAAAACCAAAGCTCTGATACCAACTGATGCAATTTCGCGTGCGATCAAATGGCTCAAGAACAATTAGTAATCAAAGACTGATAAATGAACCAAAGGTTCCAAGTACACAATTCTTTTTAATTAAAACTCAATCAAAAACTATCTAAACAATAACCCTAAATATCCTATTCATAAGATATGAATCATAATTCAAAAGGAAAACAAAATAAGATAAAATATGAAATTCAAATAAAGAGATTATTCAAGAGATGAGACCTATCTGTATCATTCTCTCCGTCTTCAAAAAACTAGTCCTCGAGTTTTGTCTTCAAACCAAAGACATCTGGATCGAAAGGAACATCAACCCGATTCCCATTTATTATCATAACGACCAGCTTTAAGAGTCCAACTTCATAACCATCTCGCCAGGCTTTGAACATTTACCACCTGGGTCGAAAGGAGCGCTTGACCATCTCTTGTCCACGTTCATAAGCCCACCCTTTGCATTAACGATAGGCTTCTTCGGACCAACATTTGATCCCGCATAACTAATTAATATGTAATCCATACTAATATAATTGTTATTTAAAGTCACATGCCCAAATTTATTTTGTAAACCCACATGAGATGCATGGAGCTGTGGTCCAGTAACTTTAACTGACAAATTAGATGGCCTAATGTAAACTGTAGGAATGATGAGCCCATCATTAACTTTAATTGCTGTAAGCGTAGTCTTCACCACACACCCCATGTGCCTTATAAAAATGTCACCATTTTCAACATTATATATTGTAGCTTTCAAAGTAGGCTCAGCATATTCTTTCGGTAGATAAATATTATCCAAACCCACAACCAATTTAGAGTTTGCATGAGAAGATTTCATGTAAACCCTGTTTTTCGTTATATCAACCTTATTAATATTAATCATACCTCGCCGTTGAATTGGTGTTCCCAAATATTTCGTCAATACTAAAACAGTTTCCAATTTGAATATCCACATTCCTAGGAGATAATGTTGTATAAGATTTAAAATTCAAACCTTTTTTATATTTCGGCAGATTGCATGGATATTCCAAACGAAGCACGCCAACACCATTGTTTTCTGCGTTTCCCTCGTCAAAAAATAGTCGTGTCTCCTCTTCGGTTTCACTTTCATTCCACACGACGGTGCCCGAATCGGACCCGCCATCTGTCAAGCTCTTCTCATCCTGTTGAACTCGAACAATTTCACCTAAAAACAACAGTTGCCCAAGAATACCACTCATCGTCCTCGTATTCATCATATACGAGAGGAGAATTACAGATAGTGTCGTCATTGGTAGGATGCTCCTCATCCCCGGATAACTCATCCCTGACGGGTTCTTCCGGTTCTGTTTCCTTCCAGCACGACGAGTCCTCAAGATCTTGGATCCTTTGCTTGAGTCGTATGATCTCGTGTTGAAACTCAAGATCCCTAACTCGTTGCCGGAGTCGCTTGATCTTAAGATCCCGTGGGTCGAATCAACTCTGTCGTTGCCTCGCTCGGCGGTTCTACGAACAGGACGTCGATCTTCTCCACGAGCACGTGAAACGAACATGCTTTTGTCGTTGCCTCTGTCGGCGAATCTACTATCAAACAAACATCTTCCTCCACGCAGAGCCATTTGAACAACCAAAGCTCTGATACCAACTGATGCAGTTTTCGTGCAATCAAATGACTCAAGAAACTATTGATAATCAAAGACATAAATTGAACCCAAAGGTTCCAAGAACAAAGTTCTTCAAATATTAGTAAACCAAAAACTACTAAACAATAAACCCTAGATGCCCTAGTTATACTAAACAATTAAAAGATAAACATAGAAATTATAATTCAAATATTAAATAAAAGATTTTGTCTCGATCTCTTCCAAATAAGTAGCCACCTTCCGTTAGCTTCCATGCGGGTTGAACACATGCGCGAGTTCAGTTCGGATCCTTGTTGAGTCAGGTGCTCCTGCATCAAAAACAGTAATAATGGATAACATTAATTGTTTCAAAGTGCAGAACAGATGATAAAGAACTGAGGTAATCCCTGCTATATTAAAAGACAAACCTGGTTATGCTAAGACAAGTCTCTAACCTGTATTGATGATCGTGCATGAGTTTCATATACCTGAATTAGAACCAAGAAAAAATTAAAAATTGTTTCAACATGAGCAAAATAAATGTGTTTTAAAAATTATATATAAGAAGCCCAAGTTTTTTTTTTGAAACAACCAACGACAAATTATTTATATTGCCAAAAAGATGGGGGCCAGCTAGACGCTGAAGTCCCGAAAAACAAAGAAAAGAAAACATTACATAACCAAGTCTCTAATATTAGTGCATCTACTACACAAATGGAAACAAAATTACGTTTAGTGCATCACGTATGGTATGAGTAAAATACTTTAATATCCATACCTCCTATAGTATTCCTAAAATGAATATCATAAGAAGAAGGCAATTAGCTCAATAATTCGAGCACAAATTGCATCAGCAATACAATCACCGTGTCCCTCTGCTATCCAGCAATAATCGTGAGATCAGTAGTAACACCCAATGGACAAGATCTAAAACAACAACATCAAATAACAAATCAAACACTCATCAACGTGAAAACATATATGAAAGCCAAAATAGGGTCAAAAACCTCAATATGATCCTAAAATTTTGCGAGTATCGATTGGTTGACCTTGCGGATCAACATCAGGGGTGATGGAATCAAGACGCTCATACATGTTTGAAAACAATGGAGTGGGACTGATGCTCAGTTTGGTGTGAAGCCTCGAGCATCGGTCACCGTGACAGCAAGCGCCGATCTTGAAATAAAACATTCAGTTGATCCTTTTATGTGCCGAAAATCAGAAAATCGATGGTAAATGTCCGCCATCGTTTCAAGATTGTGTTTGGGAAGAGGGAAACAACATATTTTGTTTGGGAGGGAAACAGTGGTGGAAAGGAGGAGGGTTTTTTTTATAATAAGAGTTATACGATGATTGAGAAGAGCAAGGAATAAGATCCATCCTCACACCCGCTTACGTGACGGTCTACGTAGCAGCCCATCCTTGGACGACTACCCTCCTCCATACCTTCAGTCTAACCCAATTATATTTCAAATGGATCTTATTCCTTGCTCTCAAAATCATTGTATAACTCTTCTTATAAAAACATCCCTACTCCTTTCCACCAAGGGGGGCGGTGTGGCGGGGCGGCGCCGTGCCTCGCCGGCCCTTGGCCGTGCCCCATACCGTCTGGTCTTGTGGATTACGCGTGATCCGGTTCTCTATAAATCAAGCAGGAAAACCCAATGAAAATCACCTCACAACATGACAAAGTGTCCACTATTTGATTTCTTTTATAATATGTATAGATTATTGAATGACTACAGCTAGACTCATGGGGAATATACACAACTTTCTTTTAATTTTTTTAATAAATCCAAAGGGCAAAGCAAGCAACACATTCTCTATTCTTTTGCTATAGACTTTTCATCAATGATAGACACCAACTTCTTTTTTCATCTCTACTTTGTTTTAATGACCATTTAATCTCTATTTAGATCCTTTCTAACGAATCTCTATTTAGATTTGCATTGTTCAAAACCATTAGGTATTCGTGGACGTCACATACATGCTACCGTGGGGGCTCCTTCGCCCCACACCACTCATCGTAACGGACGTGATAACATGGCAAGTTGCTTCACCATTCGATATACCACATTATTTATGCTACAAGGTATCCTATCGGCAAGGGGCAACAACCAGACGCTTTGCTCAGCTGCAAGAGAAGCAAGATTGACAGTGAAGAACACCCTGGAATTATTATGGGTATGGTTGGTAATTCTTTATATGAAATAGTAAGCTAATAGAACACTAGTATTCACCTTTTCTTAAATTTGGAGTTAATCTTTTGCAAGAGCATAATAAGGGTGGTTGTTTGGTTTTAGGTCAAGGTTATTTCGGGAACTTGGTTAACATGAAACATGGTGGTGGTTCCAGATGTACAATATTTGCTCCGTTCCATGGTTATCACATCCAGATAAATTAGGTCCCAAACAATCTTGAAAAAAATTTAATGTAGTTGGTATACTTCTAGAAAGTTCAAAAAATGATTATAACAGTAAAATAACAACCAACTACCAGAAATTGATGAGAAAATCGACTCCTTGGCCGCTTTCAGGTGGAAATGCTTTCTCGACTGCTAAAAAGGCTATCATCAAGTACAGATGGCCTTAAAAGATGAGGATTAAATAGCGTTCCGTACAACAACGGGCTTGTATTGCTATACCAAGATGCCTTTTGGGCTACGAAATGCATGGGCCACGTACCAACGTATGATGAACGAGTTGTTCGGAGACGATGTGGGTAAGAACGTGGAAGTTTACATGGACGATATGGTAGATATTAGCAAAGAGGAAGACCAAATACTACAAAACATCAAGAAACCTTTAGTACGCTGCGCAAGGCTAACATGAAGCTCGACCCGAGCAAGTGTTCTTTCGGCATGGAAGAATGGAAGTTTTTGGGGTTCGTAGTGACGAAAGATGGCTTCAAGGTTACCCCTGAAAAAGGTGCAAACAATTGTAGGATCGAGATTCCACCAATAGCAACGGTACCTAAGTTGTATTAGTCCATATATGCGGAATTTATATGAAATAGCGACAAATACACAAGATTAACAGTTTAATAGTCTGTTTATTGATTGTTCAAGTGTACATTCGAGTTCCACACTGACAGAGCTCCCCGTCGACTTTACAAAAACTGTTACAAATGAAAAACCAAGACATCTATTTAAAGAGTTCCAAGTTCGCACCAAAGTAGCCAGGCCAAGTTCGTACAAAGTGTAACTTCGTGCGAACTTGTCCTTTATACATCAAGTTCGTGCGAACTATCCTCCAACATACATAAATAACTTCAATTTCTAACATTTTAATCCCTATTACATATAGACTCGATCTAAGACTTAGACATTAGACATCGTGTCACACCCCGACATCCATGTGTCTACGGTGGGCCCGGTGGGGAGTATCGTGACGTACAGTTGATATCATCGTTACCAAACAAGATAAACACACGGAAGTCTTGAAATAAATAAACTATTACAAACCGATAGTGTTCAAAGTTCAGAACAAATATAACACAAACAAGGCTTGTAATAGGATCACAGGTGGATCACAAAACATACAAATGATAATTTAGACTATAAACAGGCAACTCCCTAAGGTCGCAACTCCTTAGTTGATTCGCCCCGCAGCTCCCGGCCTATTCCGTACTTGCAACCTGTAACTTAAGTTTTTGAAAATACGTTAGTTTACACTAGTATACGCTCAACCGACTCATTTTGGAAACCTTTTCGAAAATGGTTTTAGGTGCACATTTTCTTAAATAACTTGGGATAATACAAATGACCTTGTATACAGATTTACATGCTGGCTTTTACATATGAGGCCGGTACAGAAATCGAGACATGATCGACTGACACACCACTCTAAACTTTCACACCGAAAGCAGGATACAATTACCCAGTGTATGCCTACACGCCATGCTATATTGTCATGGCCACTACCAATTTAGTGAGCCAAGGAATCCCAGACACGGTCAAGCCCACCCTCAATGTTTTAGTTTCAGTCAAAACAGATCAAAAACCGGGTTATGTAAGATTTCAGTTAATTATCACAACTGGATAAAAAATTATCCCATACCCGACCAAGCGGTAATAATCTACCGTATCCCAAGCCCGTATAGGGAAAATAGGTTAAGAGTATTTACCTGAATTGAAGTCGCAAGTAATCCAAATTCAGCCGTATTCCAGAGCAAGTACAGGAGCAATCTACCGGGAGGCGTTCAGTCTGGAGTGATGGTAATTAATAACCAATATTAGAATGCTAACGGGTCCTTATTTAAGTCCTAGACTTGGACCGGTTAGTCTTACGCTAAATTGTGATAAGGTACGATACGCTAGATTAAGCGGTGACCGAAATAGAATGTTAATTGGACCCGACAAGTGCATAGACTTGTATAATATGGGGAAACCAATAACATTCTGGATTTTGATAAGGAATGGACAAAGTTAAACCCATTGCGGTTAAAATACGTAAATTAGCTACATAAGCTTAACCGAGCGCACATAGGCGAAACCGGGTAACCGAGAAAGTCATATACAAGTTCCATATGGATATATGTATAAAATATGCTATAAGATCAGTATCTTTGCAAAAGATAGGCCCGATGTATATTTAAAACAGAATTATGCCTTACAAGGGCATTTTGGTCATTTTAAGGTTTATAAAAGACGTTTAAAATAAATCTGATGTCAAGACCTTTATAAATATGTAAAAATACTTATTTTATAATGTTATAACAGTAGGATTTCAAATATATGTGTGTTTGACGGTTTTGAAATAACTTATGTCCTGTAAGGGCATTTTAGTAATTTCACACATAGCTTTGAAGCCAACATTGGGATTCTGAGTTCGGGACTTGTACTTACTGTTAAGATGTTGAAAATAAGTTTATAAATCAGTAGATAACAAGTCTTGGCTCATAGTTATGGTTTTAACCCATACTATGCGTGAAAAGGCGTAATAGTCGCTAAAATGCTGTTTAATCGATGTTTAAGTTAAACATAAGTTATGACCTGTTTTATATTTCGTAAAAAGGGTAATTTGGTCATTTCTTGGCAATTAACGAATCTTAAGCCTTCATTCAGGTTATAATCTGAATGAACATCCCAAATGGTCCTACTTATCATATTACATCAATAAATATATCATCTTGATCATAAAATCATGTTAAGTGTTTCTAAAATGCCGAAAAGAGCATTTTAGTCATTTTAATGCCGTAAACGCAACTTTTGTGAAAACTTATATTATAATCAGATTCTTGACATCAACATAATCAAATTATGTTTACCAATCAGTTTATATCTTACTTCTACATGTATGGGTGTTAGAAATCATAATTTGCACAAAAAGGACCTTTTTGCAAAGTTTATGTAATTTTAGCGGAACTTTTATGTAAATTCAGATTTCTAATGAATCGAGTGACGAAACTTTTAGGAGGTCATCCTAAACTTAATTATGGTCTTAAAGTGACCAAAAGTCAGTAGCCAAAATGGCTAAATTGTGTCAGAAGCGTAAGTCAAAGGAAAAGTCAAATATAGCGACTTTTGGTTGCAAACCGACCCTAGACCAAGTCTTGATGAGCCAAATCAGTTGGTATAAGTTCTAATACTTATTTTTAGGTTGTTAATGAATCAAAACATATTTTATAACATCTAGATTGTTAGTTATAAATTTTTACAAATCTGGACAGTTTGACTTTCTTTGACTTTTCGTTTGACTCGTCAATTGGTCATGAATTCGTGGTAATCAGGAGATGCCCTCTTGAGGGATTAACACCTCCATCATTACAATCACGTAGGAGCTTTTGTTACGCATAATGGATTAGTTATCAAGGCCCTAGCTCAAAGTCAATACGTATTTACGACAAGACTTTGACTATGGCTTAAAACTCAAAGTAACGATCTAGCATGAATTTGGAACACTTACACAAGGTCCAGGGAATGCTAAGAACTCAGAGGAATGCTCAATATTGCCTGGAACTTCTCCAAAGTCTGGTGACAAGCTTCAAGTGTGATGAATCTTGTTGCAACACAAGAATGCACTCATATATGAGTCATTTGAGAAGTGTAGAGGAGGTGCCATGTGTTGGGGGAGAGCTCTAAGGTGTTCACAAGTGTTTTAGAGGTGTCAAACAATGAGCATAAGGTGGCAAAATCGCGAGATAGGTGGCACAAATTTGTAAGAGTATTGTCCAAAGTGCAAGCTGGCAGCCAACAAAAATTTTCTGCCCAGATACAGGCTAGGTGTCGCGCGACGGGTATCCCTCCAGGGCGTTGCGCTACGCCACGCTCCCCTACGAAGTTTCAAAATGTGGCAGAACAGGCCCCTGCACATATTTTGATGATTTTTGACGTTTTTAACACCCGTTAACCCACTTTTTAAGATCTATAAGGACGTTAAAGCATAGGGAACTTGATTTATGTCCAAAAATATCGTGGATATCGGTTCGTTCGGTTGCACGGTTGCGCGTTTCGCTAAAAATGCGTAAAACACTTAAACGGACACAAAACAATCGAAATTTCGCAACGATGGACATCCTTGCATCCTTATCAATAAAAAATAATATTTTATTGTATGAAATATATTTGGATCCATATATTGGGTCTGTAAATCAAAATACGATAATCGACAAGTTTCCGCAGTTTGTCAGGAATAGTCCCTGGACTTCAAAACTTGCATGAAACGTTATAATTAGTGCGTAAAGCCTCGATTGGCATATAATAGGCACACATAGGAGTATGAATAATATTTTAAGATTATCGGTTCATTAAAAGGTCACTCAGAGGGTAGTTTGAGCATGTTAACACTTTTAGTCCCTTAACTATTAATTTATCGTTCAGAGGTTATAAAATAACATAACGATGCATTTGGTCCCTCTCGCTTTAGCACGTGGCATACGAGGATCAGTGGGACACGTGTCAGAATTTTACAGGACGGTTTTTTCACGAGGTGTTACACATCGCGTACCAACAGACTAACCCTTGGATAGTGTCGTGGCCTTGATCAGTCTTCCCAAAACTTCAATCTTCAAAATTTGACTTTAACGACCAAAGAATTTCTTATAATGCTTCTTTCTTCGTTCCTGTTTTGGAATCGGCGTTTGATCAGTAGGAGGCGCCCATTTCATATATTGAAATCTTCTAAGTCTCGCCTCTCTGCCTTTCTCATGAATCTGTTCAAGACCCCTTTCTTCTTTTAAAAATTCTTCCCTTTCAAGTTCTCGCCACTTTGATTCCCACATATGCCCTGAATTAATACCATATGCATAACATACATTAACTACACCTGATATTGCTTCGCTTGCGTTTCCTCACGTTTATCATAGCTTATTTTGTTAAAGAATAAAAATTTAATATCCTCCTTTAAGCAATTTACTAGCCACAACGGGTCTAGTATCCTTATAGTTCTCCACAAACCCCAAATCCTTCGTCATTCGATCAATTCAGGATCTTCTTCTTTGGTGATATCCCATTTTGCATCAGCTTTTACCACAATCACAGCTTCACATGTATCAGGATCCGTTTGCCACCACAAGAAGTATGATGAGAATCTAGTTCAATCGGTTTTAGTGGCATATTCTTCATCGCTCTAGGCCTTTTCATCACCAACGTAACATCTTTTCTCTTGTTACTTTGTTAATCTTCACTCGTCGTTTTGGAATAAATGGTTTCCAATAGTTAAAACCATGCAACGCTTCAAACTTAATAAACTTCCACAAACGCTGATCAACAAACTTCATCTGGTAACTAATGTTCTTAGTTTGCACTAATTCTTCAATATCCCAGTATGGCAAACTTTTCAAATCATTCAAATACCTGAAATATTGAACACCAAATTCCCTTTTGATTGCATAAACGTTCAGCCCCCTAATCCATCCCCAGCTTAGAATGCCTCTGAGTGATTTATCCTTATTGCGTGTAAAGAATGCCAATGGTCTTTTGAAATTTCTATCTTTCGGCATCTCTTTAAACGAAGACTTTTTAGCTTCAGCTATTTCTTCTTCGATAAACGTTTAGGGACACTGCCATCTTTCATAACCTCATCGATCTTTATCTTTGGTAAATCTAGATCAGTTTCTTTCATTATCTCTTCAAAAGTAGGAAAGCTATCAGTATCAGCACGAGACTAATTTTCAATCTCGTCGACTGAAGCATCTTCAATAATAACTATATCATAATCATCAGCTTCAGGTACTTTCTTGTGGATGTAACTGTTAGGCTCAAATGTACTGATATTTACCAATTCTTATTTAAAATCGAAATCAAACGTATCAGCATCAATTTCCAACAATTTAGCCAATTTTTCTTTTGAATAGTTATGCACGAATTCCCCCTCTTCAACATTATGCTCAAACATTAACGTCATGGGCTTATAGCTATCAGGAACAGTTGTAACAAGATTAGCTGTTAAGATTCCTGATGCTTCAGTTTCAGTAGGCCCTGTTTGCTCCCCCTTACTAGGTGCATCCTCAACGTTTACCTCATCATTTAGCACAGAATCATAATCAAAATCATCGTGCATCTTTGCTGATTCAATGGTAATACCAACCCCACCCTGACCATCATCGCCATGGTTTGAATCATCATCTTTATCATCAGCAGGGTCATCAACTTTATCATCATCTTTCATTTCCTCATCCTCATCTTTTTCAGCTTCAGTTCGTTCAGAACGTAAAAGCCTTAGCTCTACAATTCCTTGTAAGATAGGATTGTCAATGATATCAACCACTTCACTTGCTACAACCAAGATTCTCTCAGAACTTTCTTCAACAACAGGCTCTTCAGCAGACTTTGATCCTTTAGAAACATTTTTTTCCTTTTTAATCCCTTTGCCCTTTCCTTGTGAAGCCATTTCTTTTTCTGCTCGCTCCTTCTCATCTTGAACTTCCAAACGGTTGTATTCAACGATGAAATCATTTCCCAGATTATTCGTAAGAACACGTTGAAGCATGCTGAATCTTTTGTTGTTCAGAACTTTTTCAGCTTCTAGTTCTGCAATCACTTTTCTTATTCTTTCGTTATCAAAGCCTAAGCTTTCAACCATCGCCTTCAAGTAACCTCTATCATCTTCCAGAAACTTCACCCTGTTCTCTAGAATTTCTTTCTCAACTTCATTATGTTTGATCTTATCTTCCAGAGCTTCGATTCTCCTTTCTAACTCTTTAGGTTTCGTTTCATTAAACATGTCTGCCAAATCTTCAGAAGTAATGTTTTCAGTGATATTATCTAGTGATATTATCTGGAATATCACCAAAACGCATCACTGAAATATCTAACATTTTGTGGTGTTGAGTGTTTTGACTTTGGCGTTGCTTTTGGCGTAGACTTTGGAGTAGCTTGCTGTGGAGTTTTCTTTGGCCTAAAAGAACTTGATTGTATAATCACTGGTGGTTCTTGAACAGACGCCGTTGGAGGTTCTTGAATTGTTACAGTTGGAGGTTCTTGAACTTGAGATGCCTGTGGTGTAACAACTTTTTTCTCTGACTTCTATATTGTCTTAGGTAACTTTCTCCCTTTTGTCGATGGAGAACCAGTAGCCTTTTTACCGTCATCTACTTTTGTCTTTACATGCTTAGACTTCTTTTTTGGCCTATCTTCTTCAGACTCTTCATCAGTAGATGGCTCATACAAACCCTCACCACGTTTCTTAAATCTCTCTTTTTCCACTTCTTTCTCAAATTGTTTCTGGCGTTCTTCCAGAGAATCAACAGAATCTTCTTTGTCAGAAGTAGCAGAAATAACATCATCATGATCACCTCTAGCAGTTTCAATCTCAACTTCTTGACTTTCCACATTAACGGCTGCACTAGAACCCGCAATATTTTTAACATTCTCAGGTTCATCTATCAACATTGTTTAGACTTTCTTCGAGGCTCTTTTACGCTTCTTTTTCTCTGGTTCATATTTAATGTACCAAGAACTTTGTTTAGCCACAAAATCTTTCAATTGTTCTGCTTCAGCACTTTCATCTCCACTACCAGCTTTTCTCCATTTTCCCTCTGGTGGCGATATGTAATCAGCTTTAGCACTAGCACCAAACATCGGTTTCGCAGTTGGAGTAGAATCTTGTCTTTGATACGTCTTCAACTTTTTCAGAGTATCTTCATCCATATGATGTAAATAGAACACATCATTAGGATCCTTCACAATATCTTTAAATTTTTCATCTATCAGCATCTGGATAAAGCGAGGATAGAGCAGAATTTTGTCTTTTCCCGTATTCTTCGACATACGATAAAAAACGACGTGAGAATAATTGAACTTCTTGTTCAGAATGAACGCAGTAGCCATACACATCATATAGTCTTGCATGTCGTCTAAACCAGTTCTTCGATGACTAAATGCGTGTATCAATATGCATGCAGAAAGAACTTATATGGTGAACCTAGACCACCCGTCTTGAACGATGATGCACTCACGTGACCGCGGTATCCCATTCTGTAGAAACACCCTTTAACCATGCGCTCATGAAAACCCTTAGGATCCGATGCGTCGTCGTTAAACTCCAATACCCCCCTAATATCTACTTCAGTCACTGTGATCGCTTTATCTTCATTTCCGACCCGAACAACGGATGTAATGACTTTGTCAGTTTCGTTATACTAAGCAGAATTCCAGAAAAAGTTCACATGAGATCGGTATACTATGTGTTTGTCCGTAATCGCCTTCGTTACTGGTATACGTCCCATTAACTCCAAGATTTCTGAAAATGGTGCAAGACTTGGATGTAAATTCTTATCCAGCGAAATACATGTATTGTGGAACTTCGAAAACGGAAGATGCACGATCAATGCATAGTTATCCTTATACTATTGTTGAAGAATAAACATCTAATATCCTCCTTTGAGCAATTTACTAGCCACATTAGGTCTAGTATCCTTATAGTTCTCCACAAACCCCAAATCCTTCGTCGTTCGATCAATTCAAGATCTTATTCTTTGGTGATATCCCAATTTGCATCAGCTCTTAACACAATCACAGCTTCACATGTATCAGGATCCGTTTTGCCACCACAAGAAGTATGGATTAAAATTGTTTTCAATCGGTTTCAGTGGCATATTCTTCATAGCTCTAGGCCTTTTCATCACCAACGTAACATCTTCTTCTCTTGTTACTTTGTTAATCTTCACTCGTCGTTTTGGAATAAATGGTTTCAAATAGTTAAAACCATGCAACGCTTCAAACTTAATAAACTTCCACAAACGCTGATCAACAAACTTCATCTGGTAACTAATGTTCTTAGTTTGCACTAATTCTTCAATATCCCAGTATGGAAAACTTTTCAAATCATTCAAATACCTTAAGTATTGAACACCAAATTCCCTTTTGATTGCATAAACGTTCAGCTCCCTAATCCATCCCCAGCTTAGAATGTCTACGTGTGATTTATCCTTATCGCGTGTAAAGAATGCCAATGGTCTTTTGAACTTTCTCTCTTTCGGCATCTTTTTAAACCAAGACTTTTTAGCTTCAGCTATTTCTTCTTTCAATAAACGTTTAGGGACACTGCCATCTTTCACAACCTCATCGATCTTTATCTTCAGTAAATCTAGATCAATATCTTTCATAATCTCTTCAAAAGTAGGAAAGCTATCAGTATCCGCACCAGAATACTTTTCAATCTCGTCGTCTGAAGCATCTTCAATAATAACTCTATCATAATCATCAGCTTCAGGAACTTTCTTGTAGATGTAACTGTTAGGCTCAAATGTATTGATATTTACCATTTCTTCTTCGAAATCGAAATCAAACGTATCAACATCAATTTCCAACAATTTAGCCAATTCTTCTTTTGAATAGTTATGCACAAATTCCCCCTCTTCAACATTATGCTCTAACATTAACGTCATGGGCTTATAGCTATCAGGAACAACTGTAACTGGATTAGTTGTGAAGATTGTTGATGCTTCAGTTTCAGTAGGCCCGGTTTGCTCCCCCCTACAAGGTGCATCTTCAACGTTTACCTCATCATTTAGCACAGAATCATATCAAATCATCGTGTATGTTTGCTGATTCAACTGTAGTACCAACCCCACCCTGACCATCATCACCATGGTTTGAATCGTCATCTTTATCTTCAGCAGGGTCATCAACTTTATCATCATCTTTCATTTCCTCATCCTCATCTTTTTCAGCTTCAGCTCGTTCAGAACGTAAACGCCTTAGCTCTGCGATTCTTTGTAAGATAGGATTGTCAATGATATCAACAACTTCACTTGCTACAACCAAGCTTCTCTCATAACTTTCTTCAACAACAGGCTCTTCAGCAGACTTTGATCCTTCAGAAACAATTGTTTCCTTTTCAATCCCTTTGCCCTTTCCTTGTGAAGCCATTTCTTTTTCTGCTCGCTCCTTCTCATCTTGAACTTCCAAACGGTTGTATTCAACGATGAAATCATTTCCCGGATTATTCGTAAGAACACGTTGAAGCATGCTGAATCTTTTATTGTTCAGAACTTTTTCAGCTTCTGGTTCTGCAATCGCTTTTCTTATTCTTTCGTTATCAAAGCCTAAGCTTTCAACCTTCGCCTTCAAGTAACCTCTATCATCTTCTAGAAACTTCACCTGTTCTCTAGAATTTCTTTCTCAACTTCATTTTGTTTGATCTTATCTTCCAGAGCTTCGATTCTCCTTTCTAACTCTTCAGGTTTCGTTTCTTTAAACATGTCTGCCAAATCTTCGGAAGTAATGTTTTCAGTGACGTTATCTGGAATATCACCAAACGCATCACTGAAATATCTAACATTCTGTCGTGTTGAGTGTTTTGACTTTGGCGTTGGTTTTGGCATAGACTTTGGAGTAGCTTGTTGTGGAGTTTTCTTCGGCGTAGAAGAACTTGATTGTATAATCACTGGTGGTTCTTGAACAGACGCCATTGGAGGTTCTTGAACTGTTACAGTTGGAGGTTCTTGAACTTGAGATGCCTAGGGTGTAACAACTTTCTTTCTCTGACTTCTATACTGTCTCTTAGGTAACTTTCTCCCTTTTGTTGTTGGAGAACCAGTAGCCTTTTTACCATCATTAGCTTTTGTCTTTACACGCTTAGACTTCTTTTTCGGCCTATCTTTTTCAGTCTCTTCATCAGCAGATGGATCATAAAATCCCTCACAACGTTTCTTTAATCTCCCTTCTTCCACTTCTTTCTCAAACTGTTTCTGACGTTCTTTCATAGAATCAACAGAATCTTCTTTGTCAGAATTAGGAGAAATAAGATCATCATTGTAACGCCTCGCTTTTTTCCAACTTTCTATTTAAAGCAAGCTCGTGTTGTAATTCTATTTTTGGAAATCATTGTATTCGTAATCTTCATTTTGTTGTAAACGTTGTAATCGAGACTTGAATCATAATGGAAATATACATTTTGTCCCTATACTTGTTATACATATTCATACAATGCATGCACGTGATGTTCATACTTGAAAACATGACATACTTGTTAATACGTGACTTTTATACTTAATACATACTTCATGCGTAATATCTATACTCGTTCTCAATCACTTGATGCATACACATACGTTATAACATGTTACTTATGCTTTTGATACCTTAATACATCTTGAAATGTCATAAAATATCCTTAAAAATGGTCCAAACCCGTCAAAATTGAACAAGACAACAAAATTTAGAAAATGTGTCTTGGCCCGGTCCATAAGGGTATCTGGGCGGGACATATTTGTTTTGGCTTGCGAATTAGCACGGATCCACACATCCATAACCTCAACAATCACATTCTAACCTTTTTTAATCACCTCCTATCAACCCTAAACACTTTCACTATAAATACAACACTCCTCCAAGCCATTTGACACTTTCACAACTCTCTAATCCTTCCTAAATCACTCTCAAATCATCTCAAGAACACTCATAATTAGAATTTTCGGGCAGATTGTCACCTTCACAAAAGTGAGCATAACTTGCTCAAATCTTGATCGTTTTACTTGATTCTTCTTTCATTTTACTTGGATAATCTTTGGGGTTGAATCCAAGGGTTCTCCAAGGAGAATCTAGATCTGGAAGTGCCCCTAAAGTGTCCCAAAACTTTCTTTTTCATTTCAAACTCTTTCAAACTTTGTTTATGTTTATCAAACTTGAGTCTAACTCATCTCAAACCAATGTTCGAATGCTTACAACTCTTCTTGTGGTTGGTTAGGCTTAAAAACAAGGTTGGACATTCAAAATAGAGGATTTATCAAACTTTCTGTTTTCGTAGAGCTTCAAGCTTAAAAGTGGTGCAAGTTCATAACTTGTTCATGTATGTCCACCTTGGTTAGCCTTGGCTATCCTAAACTTTGAAACCACACATCACTTGATGTTCTCTTAGATTAGTTATGTATTAGTTCATTTCTTATTTTACATTCATGACCCTCCTTGTTGTCTATGACAATTCGTGTAGTGGTGAATCATATAAAGAGGTTAAATGGATGTTCATCATCCTACCTCCATGCTTGACTTACTTGAATACAAAAGAGGTTCCTAAATGGGTGTTCATCATCCTAACTCATGCTTGACTTATAATATATGCATGTACATAAACTATATACATATATGGACTATAATATAAATCCTTAAAACCGAACCCTTGATGATGATTAAGTAGTCACCTATCAAGTTAATAAGTTTATCACTAAAGACTATGGTTCCTTGTCACGATTCTAATAGGTCTTGAACCTATGAAACCACATACAATCCTTAGGGATTATTATAGTGTCAAAGACAAGTGCTAATACTTTAGTGAATATTTTCGTATCATATACTTTGTCACATTTTGAATCCTAAATCCGAATATTCCATCTTCCTCCCCAAAATACTCATACGCCTTCGCTTTCCTCTTGTAGGATAACTCGGCGTCCATCCCATCAAAACAACTACCTTCTCGGACTTGTTAAGTTAGCAGACTTAGTAAAACCGTGAGTACACTCGACCCATTTACTTTTTATCACTTTTGGGTTGTAACATGTTTCCGTATCAAAATACACTATCACAAACTTCCTTTATTGCTTCTTCCTTTTCCTTTGGTCTTAAAACTTACATAACGTCTTTCCTAAGACGTTTACACAATACATTTGAAGACTTGAAGACACTCATGATGCTAACGAGGCGATTTGCACCAAGATAGGACCAATGACTTACAATTTTTGGTGAAATCCCTCATTCCGCGTATTCGATTTTCATGAAGTTTATACCATCAAGCTAGGAGTGATATCCACATATTGATGGAAACTTCCATTTCATACTCTAGTGGATCTTACAAACGAATTGGAATATGCTCCTCGTTTGGTAAGAAATAAACCACACTTAGGGTATGATGTTGTCAAGTTAGGGGTGAAACCCGCACCTTGTCAACTAGTCTCGTTCCTCGATTTTCAATCTCGCCAAAGCCTCAAATTTTCGATCGACTAGGGACATGTAGTATTTGGAAGGGTAAAATGCCATTAATCACTTCTCGACGAGAGCGTTTTACCTATTAGGCCAAAGCATGTTCTCTAACTCGAAAGATATTATGAATCACTTTGGAGTAGTCGACGTTTCTCTACCCAAAACAATCCCATGATTTATTAAGCCTATTTTATGTTATCTCAATTTCTATGTAATTTTATACTTGTTCCCTTATTCGTTTCGAACCGTTACACATTTCACACGTTTATCGCAATAAAAAATAATAATAATTCTCGTGAACAAACTAAATTTATACTCCTTATTCGCATTCATACGTGATTATGCATGCTATACTTGATGAATTTATGCAAAATTTGTGAACCATACTTGATGAACCCCTGCAATCTTATGTGAACCATACTTGGATCTTATACATGCTTATACATGCAAAACTTGTTTCCTCTATTATGATCAAGTCTCATCCCCTTTCTCTCCTATGTTGAACCTCTAGATGAACTCCCCAATCTCTAACAAGAAGTCCAAGAGGTCCAACAGCAACAACAACAACAACAACAATGAAGACTCTATCTCCAAGCAAGAACTCGTAGGTCGTGTCACCGAGCAAATGGCCGATTAAATGGCCCGTGTCATCCCTGATATCGTTAGCCAACTTCAAACCATCAAAACCGAAACAAATCCTCCGCTGATTCGAAAACCGAAGCCCCCAAGACGTCCTACTAATTCAAGCATTTCATGGCTTGTAAACCAGTCGAATTCACTGGCATGGACGGTGTTACCGCCATGATCAGTTGGTTTGACGCGGTGGAACTTACCTTTCTTCAGGGCGGGTGCCCTGATGAATTTCGAACCCTCAATGCTACCGGGGTCTTTCGCCAGAGAGCCCTCGAATGGTGGACTACTGAATGTAATAAGCATGGCAACGAAGCAGCTCACGCTTTAACTTGCGACCAGCTTAAGCAGCTCATGAGAGATCAGTTATGTCCTCCCCACGAGACCCAGAAGCTCGAGAACGAATTCTGGAATCTCGCGCAATAAGGGAGCGACACTGAGGGGCGGATCACTCGCTTCAAACAATTAAGTATCATCTGTCATGGACAGGTGGATACGGTTCCCAAGGCAATCGCTAAGCTCATTCGTTCGCTTTCGCCTGTGATTATGAACTATGTAGCCGCCACACTTCCCAAAACCATCGAAGAAGCCTATAGCACCATCATAGAGCTTAACCATAACTGCATCCTTCAGGGGCCTATGACAAGGTTCCTACGAAGCATGGGCACCAAGCCACCGCCAATACCACCACTACCGAATCACCTCCCCCTCAAACAAAAAAGAACCACATCAAGAACAAGAAGCGGAAGGCTTCTATTCAAAACAACGCAGTCGTCACTCCGCCTACCCCTACACCTCTAAATGCCATCTCCACCACCTAAAACAACGATCCATCCAAATGAAACTACACCGGCACTTGGCCTAGGTGTGATCGTTGCACCTACCACCATCTCCCTTCTACCCCGTGTCGAAAGTGCGCCAACTGTAATAGGATGGGGCATATTTCTAGTCATTGTCGTCATCCCCAAAGCAACCAAGCCATTATCCCTAACCCTAACCCGAACCAAACTCAACCTCAACGCTAGAGTGCTCCTGTGTGAGCATGTAACATATGCGGCGATCCCAATCATCTCGCCAACGTTTGTCCTCTCCTCAACCAACAACATCAGCAGCAGCAGCAACAGCAGCGTGAACCTGCTAAAGGGCGAGCTTTCATGCTTACCTCCGCTCAAGCCTAAAGCTCTAACGACGTCATTACTGGTACGTTCCTTGTGAACCATATTTATGCTACATGGCTATTTAATACTGGTGCCGATAGAAGCTTTGTATCTCTAGAATTCGAACCCTTGCTTAAGTGCGAACGATCTAAAATGTCTAATCCTTTCGCTGTAGAAGTCGCTAATGGTAAAACCATCTCCGTAGATTCCATTCTTTTTGGTTGCTCCTTGATTCTTAACGATCATTCAATCTGCATTGATCTCCTTCCCATGAAAATGGGTAGTTTCGACATCATAGTAGGCATGGATTGGCTTATGCGAGTTCGTGCCGAAGTTGTTTGTTTTGAAAAATTTATTCGCCTCCTCTTCCTCAAGGTGATTCTCTACACGTCTATGGCGAGAAACCTTCTAAAGGTCTCAAGCTAATGTTGTGCATCAAAGCGAACAAGTACTTGCGTAAGGAATACTTTGCCTTTCTCGCCCACGTTGTGGAAAAGAAAGACAAAGGTCCAAGTATAAGTGATGTTCCTGTCGTTTGTGAATTTCCTTCCATTTTTCCCGAGGATCTTCCTGGTCCTCCGCCTCCTCGAGCTGTCGATTTTCGTATTGATCTTATTCCTGGCGCAACCCCTGTTGCGAAAGCTCCCTATCGTCTAGCACCCTCAGAGATGCAAGAGCTATCTAGCCGACTTCAGAGCTTCTTGATAAAGGCTTTATACGCCCTAGTACTTCTCCTTAGGGCACTCCCGTTCTTTTCGTCAAAAAGAGAGATGGATCATTCCGCATGTGTATTGACTATCGTGAGCTCAACAAGCTTACAGTAAAAAACCGTTATCCACTTCCTCGTATTGACGATCTCTTCTATCAATTGCAAGGCGTGAAGTGCTTTTCAAATATTGATCTCCGTTCTGGCTATCATCAACTTCGGGTTTCCGAGGAAGATGTACCCAAGACTGCTTTTCGCACACATTATGGACACTACGAGTTCGTGGTCATGCCTTTTGGTTTGACCAATGCACCTGCAGTGTTTATGGATCTCATGAACCGCGTGTGTAAGTCTTTTCTCGATCATTTCGTCATTGTATTCATCGACGATATCCTAATCTACTCCAAGAAGAAAGAAGAGCATGGATGACATTTGCGTCTCATTCTTCAGCTATTGCAAACCGAATGTCTTTATGCCAAATTCTCCAAGTGTGAATTTTGGCTAAAAGAGGTTCAATTTTTAGGTCGCACCGTCAATGAACTCGGTATTCCTGTTGATCCTGCAAAGATAAAAAGCTGTGAAGAATTGGATTGCACCTAAGTCGCCCTCTGAAATTCATTCGTTTCTTGGCCTAGCTGGGTACTATCGTCGTTTCATCTCGAACTTCTCAAAAATTGATGTTCCTTTGACTTCGTTGACTCAAAAAGATAAACCTTTTGTTTAGGGTCCCGAACAAGAGGAATCTTTCCAAACACTCAAGGACATGCTTTGTAATGATCCTATCCTCACTCTCCCCGATGGGAACGACGATTTCGTCATGTATTGCGATGCCTCTAACCTGGGTCTTGGTTGTGTACTCATCAACGAGACAAAGTAATCGCTTACGCGTCGAGACAACTCAAAATTCATGAGAAAAACTAAACTACTCACGACCTTGAACTTGGTGCAGTTGTTTTTGCTCTAAAGATTTGGCAACACTACCTTTATGGTACAAAGTGTATGGTCTTCACCGACCATAAGAGTCTCCAACATATCTTTGATCAAAAGGAACTCAATATACGTCAACGACGTTGGGTAGAATTGTTAAACGACTGTGACTGTGATATTTGCTACCACCCTGGCAAAGCGAATGTCGTGGCTGATGCACTTAGTCGTAAAACTCAAGTTAAGAGTGTTCGTTGCTACCAAATCGTGCGAAAACTCAACGAGTTGATTCAACAAGCACAATTTACCGTCATTAAAGAGGGTAACCTCGACAGCGAATTGAATTATGGAGTCGAGAACCCACTCTAAGCTAAGCTTGATGGAATTCTTTACTACCATAGTAGTATTTAGGTTTCTAATCGTCTAAATATTCAGACTACCTTGATGGATGAAGCCCACAAATCCCGATACTCCGTTCATCCTGGAGCTGATAAGATGTACCATGATTTATGTGCATCCTATTGGTGGCCAGGAATGAAACGTGATATCGCTCTTTACGTGTCCAAATGTCTTACGTGTTCCAAGGTCATGGAAGAACATCAATGCCCCTCTGGTTTGCTCGAACAACCAGAAATCCCTGTCTGGAAATGGGAGAGCATAGCCATGGATTCATCACGAAATTGCCTCGTACTTCGTCCGGTCATGGCAGTATTTGGGTCATCATTGACCGATTGACCAAATCCGCGCATTTCTTCGCCATTCGTGAAGATTACAAAGTCGAGAAATTGGCTATATCTACACGGATGAAATCATTAGTCGTCACGGTACTCCTCTTAATATTATTTCTGATCGCGAAGCTCGTTTCACCTCTCGCCTTTGGCAAACTTTCCAATCCGCTCTTGGCACTCAGCTTAATTTTAGTACTGCTTTTCATCCTCAGTTTGATGGGCAAACCGAGCGTACTATCCAAACCTTGGAGGATATGCTTCGGTCATGCGTAATCGATTTTGGCGGCAATTGGGATTCGCACTTACCCTTGGTTGAATTCTCGTACAACAATAGTTATCACACTAGTATTCAAATGGCTCCATTTGAAGCATTGTATGGTCGTAAGTGTCATTCGCCTATTTGTTGGCACGAGATTGGAGACGTACAAATCACTGGTCCCGAGCTAATACAAGAGACAACGGACAAGATCTTGCAAATACGTGATAATCTCCTCAAAGCACGAAGCCGACAAAAGAGCTACGCTGACAAAAGACGCAAGCCCTTGGAATTTAATGTAGGTGATCATGTACTTCTCAAGGTATCCCCTTGGAAAGGCGTTGTCAGTTTTGGTAAGAAAGGCAAATTCGCTCCTCGCTACTGGGTCCTTTTAAGATCTTGGAAAGGATTGGCAAGGTAGCGTATCGGCTAGACCTACCTCAAACGCTCAACAATGTTCATCCTATGTTTCACGTTTCAAATCTCAAGAAGTGTCTAGCCGAAGAAGGACTTCAAGTTCCGCTCGAAGATCTTCAAATCAATGATACCTTCCACTTTGTGGAGAAACCGGTCGAAATCATGGACGAGGAGTCAAGCAGCTAAGGCGCAGTCGGATCCCTATCGTCAAGGTTCGATGGGAAGGGAAACGTGGTGCCGAGTTTACTTGGGAACTCGAGAGTGAAATGAAGACTAATTATCCGCATCTCTTCGTTGCATCTTCCTAAATTTCGGGACGAAATTTCCTAAAGGAGGGGAGACTGCAACGCCTCACTTTTTTCCAACTTTCTATTTATAGCAAGCTCGTGTCGTAATTATATTTTTGGAAATCATTATATTCGTAATCTACATTTCGTTGTAAACGTTGTAATCGTGACTTGAATCATTATGGAAATATACATGTTGTCCCTATACTTGTTATACATACTCATACAATGCATACACGTGATGTTCATACTTGAAAACATGACCTACTTGTTAATACGTGGCTTTTATACTTAATACATACTTCATGCGTAATATCTATACTCGATCTCGATCACTTGATGCATACACATACGTTATAACATGTTACTTATGCTTTTGATACCTTAATCCATCTTGAAATGTCATAAAATGTCCTTAAAAATGGTCCAAACCCGTCAAAATTGAACAAGACAACAAAATTTAGAAAATGTGTCCCGGTCCAGTCCTTACGGACCGCAAGGGGATACCCTTACGGTCCATAAGGGTGTCTGGGCGGGACAGATTTGTTTTGGCTTGCGAATTAGCACGGATCCACACATCCATAACCTCAACAATCACCTTCTAACCTTTTTTAATCACCTCCTATCAACCCTAAACACTTCCACTATAAATACAACACTCCTCCAAACCATTTGACACTTTCACAACTCTCTAATCCTTCCTAAATCACCCAAATCATCTCAAGAACACTCATAATTAGAATTTTCGGGCAGATTGTGTCACCTTCACAAAAGTGAGCATAACTTGCTCAAATCTTAATCTATTTACTTGATTCTTCTTTCATTTTACTTGGATAATCTTTAGGGTTGAATCCAAGGGTTCTCCAAGGAGAATCTAGACCTGGAAGTGCCCCTAAAGTGTCCCAAAACTTTCTGTTTCATTTCAAACTCTTTCAAACTTTTTTTATGTTTATCAAACTTGATTCTAGCTCCTCTCAAACCTTTGTCCGAATGCTTACAACACTTCTTGTGGTTGGTTAGGCTTAAAAACAAGGTTGAGACGTTCAAGATAGAGGATTTATCCTTACAAACTTTCTGTTTTCGTAGAGCTTCAAGCACACAAGTGGTGCAAGTTCATAACTTTTTCATGTGTGTCCACCTTGGTTAGCCTTGGCTATCCTAAACTTTGAAACCACACATCACTTGATGTTCTCTTAGATTAGTTGTGTAGTCCATTTCTTATTGTACAATCATGACCCTCCTTGTTGTCTATGACAACTCGTGTAGTGGTGAATCATATAAAGAGGTTAAATGGATGTTCATCATCCTACCTCCATGCTTGACTTACTTGAATACAAAAGAGGTTCCTAAATGGGTGTTCATTATCCTACCTCATGCTTGACTTATAATATATGTATGTACATAAACTATATATATATATGGACTATAATATAAATCCTTAAAACCGAACCCTTAATGATGATTAAGTAGTCACCTATCAAGTTAATAAGTTTATCACTAAAGAGTATGGTTCCTTGTCACGATTCTAATAGGTCTTGAACCTATGAAACCACATACAATCCTTAGGGATTATTATAGTGTCAAAGACAAGTACTAATACCTTAGTGACTATTTCCGTATCATATACCTTGTCACATTTTGAATCCTAAATCCGAATATTCCATCATCCTCCCCAAAATACTCATACGCTTTCGCTTTCCTCTTGTAGGATAACTCGGCGTCCATCCCATCAAAACAACTACCTTCACGTACTTGTCAAGTTAGAAGACTTAGCAAAACCGTGAGTACACTCGACCCATTTACTTTTTATCACTTTTGGGTTGTAACATGTTTCTGTATCAAAATACACCATCACAAACTTATGCTTTTAAATGCTCAATCCTTATACATGAATACTTGTTATGTTAGTGTGACATCCCGGTTTTTCAGATATCTTAAACGCACTACTTCACGGTTATTCATTCCTACGCTAAATTGATTCGGAGATTTAAATTGCACGCTCGAAATAATTACGATAACTTCGTGAACTTATCAAGTGAATTACGTGTTATGTGTATTAAACGTTTATAAGTTTGGTGAGTTATTATGCCATGTTTCGAATTCGTGATTTGTAGTTATAAAAATATATGTATGATAAATAGATATACGAATCGAACCGAGCCGCGAAACGAGTCGACCTCATTTCCTTGCGACTCAAGGAGTTGAGCGAAACTTGAGGATCAAGTTAAAGACCCAAACCACCCCACCCGAACCCATTGCGGCCGCAAGACTCTAACCGCCCAAACCCTTCTCTTTTTCTTTCCCCGCCCACACTATATATAGATAAGCTTGCATGAGATTGATTAACAAAAAAAAGAGAAACCCTAGCACAAGAAACAAGTCGACGGCAGCCTTCTCCTTTTCCTTTCTCTCGGTCGCGACAGCAGCCTGCTCACTCTTCCTCTCGGTCGCAAACTTGCTTCAACATCCGAATCGGCTCCCATCTAACTCACGGTTCGTTAATCTCCATTGCTAAAGGTTAGGGTTTAGCATTGTTTACAAAGTCATACTAGGATTTATGAACTATGGATCATGTTTGTATGTAATGGTAGAAAGTGTTATGATGTTAGTTCGATTGATTTTGCAAGTTTAGTGATTATGATGATTAGTTAGAATCAAGAATCATTAGGCTGCGTTTTGTGATAAAAACCATATATTATGATTAGGGTTTGCATGGGTATGATGTATATGATGATATATGATTGGTAAATCTGTTCTTGATCGTTTATATTTAACGTATCGATTGTTTAAGCGTGTTATATTGCGATAAAATGCTGAAATCAGGATGCTGAATGGTGTTTACAGCCAACTTCAACTGGCTGTAACTTGGTTATTATTTATCGAAAAACGGATTTTCTGAAGCCTAAAACGTAGAGTTTTGAAAAACGCTTCTAATGGCACTGGATTCATATTTTTCTGAAGTCATTTGATATTTTTAAGTGGCCAATTAAGTTCAGTAACTGAAGCTGTGAAAATTCTGAAAATTTGTTAGTTGTTTATCGAGTCGGATCTAATAATCTGTAGCGAGTTGAATCACGAAATTTGTACAGCAACTGGATATGGAAATTTCTGGTAAACTCCCACTGGAATTTTGTTAATTGGACGAACGGTGATTTTTAAATAAATTCTCCCGTGGACTGCAGTCAGAAAGCGACGAATCTGACTGCAGCCTAGTATATTAATATTTATGAATAATTGGTGAAGTGTTAGGACTTGAAAATTTTACATAAAATTCTACAGCTTAGTTGATACCTTCTGTAAAATAATTGGAATTTTTGGAACGTTGGAACTATTTTATAAAAATCCTCGAAAACAGTCTAATTATGAGTATACAAGCTGAAACTTGAGAACTTGCGAATGTGTGTACCAAAGTGTTGCGTGGATTGAATTGTGTTCATGATAGGTTGGTTTGATCACTATGTTGGCATGATGATACTTGCATGCATGATTGAGTTTTAGGATTTGTTATTGTGTGTACCGCATTGTGTGTTAGTTATGTGTAGGGTTTGTATTGGTGTGTTCACACACTAACTTTAAATCAATTGACTTGTTAGGACGCAATTAACGGTCCCATCATTTGCTACTTCTGTGTTACACTAACCGAGCAACTAAAGGTGAGTTCACAGCCCCTAATTTTATCCGGTTTTAAACAACAGGGGGAGAAACATGTATACACTCTACAACTCTATCTCTTTACGTTATACGAAATTAACGTCATTAAACTATTCGGTAACTAAGTTAATGTTAATGTACGTTATGGTCACTAAGCAGCTATATCACACAAGTCCTCGACAAACTCTCGGATCGTTAGTATTGGGTTAGATAGCGGGGAAATTATAAGTAGTATTACTGCGCCCGACAAGCCCCACCCGAGCTAGTCGCGCTAGCCGACCGGGTATGGTCAACGGGTGAATAATTTGGCCTAACTTCGCCATGGTCAGTGATAGGCCTGGCAACACGGAGGCACAACAGTCAGCTTCGATCGCGACCACTTACGTGACATAACTTTAGGCTAGCTACCTACATGTTAACATTGAACTTAATTACGAATCAACAATATTATTCCGGGTTAGGGATAATGGAACCAACAACGTTATTATTCCGGGTTAGGAATAATGGAACATCATTATTATTCCGGGTAAGGAATAATGGAACCATCAGTATTATTCCGGGTTGGGAATAATGGAACTAAATCGTTATCCCGGGTTAGGGATAACGGGGGAAACAAACCTATAACCGAACAAATGTACTTATGAAAACCTGTGAACTCACTCTTCTTTATTGTTGACACTTGTTTCTTTACATGTTTCTCAGGACGCTAGGAGCTCTAGGTGCACTCACTTGCATTGATCAAGACATCTTTTTATCGAGTCTCATTTACGAACATTGTTTGAGTTTTTCTTTAGTTTTGGCGTTTGTGTTGGCGCCCGTTCCTTTACTTTACTTTAAATGCTTCCGCTCAACTTTAAAAACTAATGCTTCCGCTAAACATTGAAATCAAACTAAGACAATCTAAAATTAACTATGAATGGTTAAACAAATGATTTTGGAAAACGTATTAACAAATCATATAGAGTCGTTCGACGTTACTAGTGTCTCAGATTCTGGTTTGTTCACACGCCTCGCAGTAAAACTCCGCAAGTGGAAATTGAGGGTGTGACACTTAGATACATGCTAGATTATACATGCTTGATCACTAACTTAGCTAGCCCAAATTTATCATATATAGCGTTATAGGAGTAGCACACCACCCGTCGGGGTTATGTTAAGATTATCATACTCATTTTAGTCTTGTCGCTTTTTATGACAAGGGAAGCTCGATCTCGTAAAACTTTTGTGGAAAATCGGGGTTTGATCTAGTATTGCATGATTAGCATAGTCTTTGCTTAAAATTACCATGTGGATTCGAGATAATACATTTTATACTTATGTTATGTATTCACCAAACTTGTGTACTCGCCTTTGCTTTTGCATTGAACTCGTATTTTAAACATGTTACAGGTTGAAGAGGATACACATGATGAAAGCTAGTAGAAAATGCTTTAGATACACATTTTAATCTTACTAGACTAGTTTTGTTATAATCATGTTGTACTCGTTGTTACTTTGAATTATTGTATTTGACTTCGAATGCTGTACTTGACAATGTTGTTATGAATGAAATATGGGTTTTATTTAAATATTGTCGCCAATTAGTTTTATGAGCAATGAGCAATCTATTTCGTCCCGCCTTGATGTTTCACGCCATCGGTTGGGGTGTGACAAACATGATCACCTCCAACAGTTTCGATCTCAACTTCTTGACTTTCCACATTAACTGCTGCACTAGAACCCGCAATATTTTCAACATTCTCAGGATCATTCTCAGGTTCATCTATCAACATTGTTTCGGCTTTTTTCGAGGCTCTTTTACGCTTCTTTTTCTCTGGTTCATATTTAATGTACCAAGACCTTTGTTTAGCCACAAAATCTTTCAATTGTTCTGCTTCAGCACTTTCATCTCCACTACCAGCTTTTCTCCATTTTCCCTCTGGTGGCGATATGTAATCAGCTTTAGCACTAGCACCAAACATCGGTTTCGCAGTTGGAGTAGAATCTTGTCTTTGATACGTCTTCAACTTTTTCAGAGTATCTTCACCATATGATGTAAATAGAACACATCATTAGGATCCTTCACAATATCTTTAAATTTTTCATCTATCAGCATCTGGACAAAGCGAGGATAGAGCAGAATTTTGTTTTTTCCCGTATTCTTCGACATACGATAAAAAACGACATGAGAATAATTGAACTTCTTGTTCAGAATCAACGCAGTAGCCATACACATCATATATTCTTGCATTGTTACCAGTTCTTCGATGACTACATGTGTGTATCAATGCATGCAGAAAGAACTTGTATGGTAAACCTAGACCACCCTTCTTGAATGATGATGCATTCACGTGACCACGGTATCCCATTCTGTAGAAACACCCTTTAACCATGCGCTCATGAAAACCCTTGGGATCCGATGCGTCGTCTTTAAACTCCAATACCATCCTAATATCTGCTTCAGTCACTGTGATCACTTTATCTTCATTCCGGCGCGAACAATTGATGTAATGACTTTGTCAGGTTCGTTATACTGAGCAGAATTCCAGAAAAAGTTCACATGAGATCGATATACTATGTTTTTGTCCGTAATCGCCTTCATTACTGGTATACGTCCCATGAACTCCAAGATTTCTGAAAATGGATGCAAGACTTGGATATAAGTTCTTATCCAGCAAAATACATGTATTGTGGAACTTCGAAAATGGAAGATGCACGATCAACACATAGTGATATCCTCCTTTGAGCAATTTACTAGCCACATCGGGTCTAGTATCCTTATAGTTCTCCACAAACCCAAATCCTTCGTGGTTCGATCAATTCAGGATCTCTTCTTTGGTGATATCCCAATTTGCATAAGCTCTTAACACAATCACAGCTTCACATTATCAGGATCCGTTTGCCACCACAAGAAGTATGGATTAAAATCTTGTTCAATCGATTTTAGTGACATATTCTTCATAGCTCTAGGCCTTTTCATCACCAACGTAACATCTTTTTCTCTTGTTACTTTGTTAATATTCACTCGTCGTTTTGGAATAAATGGTTTCCAATAGTTAAAACCATGCAACGCTTCAAACTTAATAAACTTCCACAAACGCTGATCAACAAACTTCATCTGGTAACTGATGTTCTTAGTTTGCACTAATTCTTCAATATCCCAGTATGGCAAACTTTTCAAATCATTCAATACCTGAATATTGACACCAAATTCCCTTTTGATTGCATAAACGTTCAGCTCCTAATCCATCCCCAGCTTAGAATGCCTCTGAGTGATTTATCCTTATTGCGTGTAAAGAATGCAATGGTCTTTTGAATTTCTATCTTTCGGCATCTCTTTAAACGAAGACTTTTTAGCTTCAGCTATTTCTTCTTTCGATAAACGTTTAGGGACACTGCCATCTTTCACAACCTCATCGATCTTTATCTTTGGTAAATCTAGATCAATTTCTTTCATTATCTCTTCAAAAGTAGGAAAGCTATCATATCAGCACAAGAATATTTCAATCTTGTCGTCTGAAGCATCTTCAATAATAACTATATCATAATCATCAGCTTCAGGTAACTTTCTTGTGGATGTAAACTGATAATTACTAATTCTTCTTCAATATGAAATCAAACGTATCAGCATCAATTTCCAACAATTTAACCAATTCTTCTTTTGAATAGTTATGCACGAATTCCCCCTCTTCAACATTATGCTCAAACATTAACATCATGGGCTTATAGCTATCACGAACACCTGTAACAGGATTAGCTATGAAGATTTCTGATGCTTCAGTTTCAGTAGGCCCTGTTTGCTCCCCCTTACTAGGTGCATCCTCAACGTTTACCTCATCATTTAGCACATAATCATAATCAAAGTCATCGTGCATATTTGCTTATTCAACTGTAATACCAACCCCACCCTGACCATCATCACCATGGTCTGAATCGTCATCTTTATCCAGCAGGGTCATCAACTTTATCATCATCCTTCATTTCCTCATCCTCGTCTTTTTCAGCTTCAGCTTCAGCTCATTCCGAACGTAAACGCCTTAGCTCTGCGATTCTTTGTAAGATAGGATTGTCAATAACATCAACAACTTCACTTGCTATAACCAAGCTTCTCTCATAACTTTCTTCACAACAGGATCTTCAGCAGACTTTGATCCTTTGGAAACAATTGTTTCCTTTTCAATCCCTTTGCTCTTTCCTTGTGAAGCCATTTCTTTTTCTGCTTGCTTCTTCTCATCTTGAACTTCTAGACGGTTGTATTCAGCGATGAAATCAATTCCCAGATATTGGTAAGAGCACGTTGAAGCATGCTGAATCTTTTGTTGTTCAGAACTTTTTAGCTTCTTGTTCTACAATCACTTTTCTTAATCTTTCGTTATCAGAGCCTAATCTTTCAACCATCACCTTAAAGTAACCTCTATCATCTTCCAGAAACTTCACCCTGTTCTCTAGAATTTCTTTCTCAACTTCATTCTGTTTGATCTTATCTTCCAGAGCTTCAATTCTCCTTTCTAACTCTTAAGGTTTCGTTTCTTTAAACATGTCTGCCAAATCTTCAGAAGTAATGTTTTTAGTAACATTATCTGGAATATCACCAAGCGCATCACTGAAATATCTAACATTCTGTGGTGTTGAGTGTTTTGACTTTGGCGTTGCTTTTGGCGTAGACTTTGGAGTAGCTTGCTGTGGAGTTTTCTTCAGCTTAGAAGAACTTTATTGTATAAACACTGGTGGTTCATGAACAGACGCCATTGGAGGTTCTTGAACTTCAGATCCCTGTAGTGTAACAACTTTCCTTCTATGACTTCTATACTTTCTCTTAGGTAACTTTCTCCCTTTTGTTGTTGTAGAACTAGTAGCCTTTAAACCATCATCAGCTTTTGTCTTTACACGCTTAGACTTCTTTTTCGGCCTATCTTCTTCAGACTCTTCATCAGCAGATGGCTCACACAAACCCTCACCACGTTTCTTTAATATCTCTTCTTCCACTTCTTTCTCAAACTGTTTCTGACATTCTTCCAGAGAATTAACAGAATCTTCTTTGTCAGAAGTAGCAGAAATAACATCATCACAATCACCTTCAGCAGTTTCAATCTCAACTTCTTGACTTTCCACATTAACTGCTGCATTAGAACCCGTAATATTTTCAACATTCTTAGGATCATTCTCAGGTTCATCTATCAACATTGTTTCGATTTTCTTCGAGGCTCTTTTACGCTTCTTTTTCTCTGGTTCATCTTTAATGTACCAAGAACTTCGTTTAGCCACAAAATCTTTCAATTGTTCTGCTTCAGCACTTTCATTTCCACTACCAGCTTTTCTCCATTTTCCCTCTGGTGGCGATATGTAATCAGCTTTAGCAATAGTACCAAACATCGTTTCGCAGTTGTAGCATAATCTTGTCTTTGATACGTCTTCAACTTTTTCAGAGTATCTTCATCCATATGATGTAAATAGAACACATCATTAGGATCCTTCACAATATCTTTAAATTTTTCATCTATCAGCATCTGGACAAAGCGAGGATAGAGCAGAATTTTGTCTTTTCCCGTATTCTTCGACATATGATCAAAAACGACGTGAGAATAATTAAACTTCTTGTTCAGAATCAACGCAGTAGCCATACACATCATATAGTCTTGCATGTCGTGTAAACCAGTTCTTCGATGACTAAATGTGTGTATCAATGCATGCCGAAAGAACTTGTATGGTAACCCTAGACCACCCTTCTTGAACGATGATGCATTCACGTGACTGCGGTATCCCATTCTGTAGAAACACCCTTTAACCATGCGCTCATGAAAACCCTTGGGATCCGATGCGTCGTCGTTAAACTCCAATACCCTCCTAATATATCTTCAGTCACTATGATCGTTCTGTCTTCATATCCGATGTGAACAACAGATATAATGACTTTGTCAATTTCGTTATACTAAGCAGAATTCCAGTAAAAGTTCACATTAGATCGATATACTATATGTTTGTCGTAATCGCCTTCGTTACTGGTATACGTCCCATGAACTCCAATATTTCTGAAAATGGTGCAAGATTTGGATATAAATTCGTATCCAGCGACATACATGTATTGTGGAACTTCGAAAACGGAAGCTGCACGATTGCTGCACAACAAAACAACAAAAACACTTAGAAAACTTAAACATTTTGAAAAAAATATGCATTACTTCGCACGAACTTGTTCAACAAAAACCATTTTTGACCAATTAAACACAAGTTCGCACAAACTGGACAAGTATACTTAACAGCTTTTGATATTCAACAATCTCAAACTTCGTACAAACTTAGAAAAACAATGTTAATAGGATTTTATATAACTTCGTACGAAGTGGAATAACAATATTCTCAACAATCCATGACAAGTTCGCACGAACTTGTCATCTTCTTCATTTGTCAATATCAACCTGCACTTAACAATTCATGGCCCTATGTTTAAATCGATGGTTCATATAGTGTTTATATATGTCGATTATCATTTATCACCAATCAATTTTATCATTTACACCCTAGATCTATCTGATTTATACATTTAAGGCCGACAAGTGAAATTGCTCTCAAATTCATGATTTTAAATCGTCAATCTTACCTCAGCCATTGAAATAGGTGTGTTAATCACCTAGATCAAGTGTCAATTTGGGCAGAGTAACAGTACTTGCTTTGCAAAATCAAGTTCGCCCAAAATCGCCCTCACTCAAGTAAACACAGATAATGAGTAAACCTGTCCTAAGTGATGTATTTATACCTCAGGTGTACTTCGGACGAACTCGTCAACATAACACAGATTATACTTTTTATTATCAAACTTCGGACGAAGTGGTATAAGATGAAACTGAAACCTGATGTTCAACTTCATCCGAAGTTGACTTATTGATTTAGAAATTTTCAAACTTTTAAGATTTTACACTTTAAACCCTGTACTTTAACACTTATACCAGTTTTGAAAATCCGCTCAGTTGACCAAGTCCAAGTTAATGACCTTGGTTAACCGATTTGTCTACCGAGTTCAAGTTAATGACCTCGATTTGACCCGTTAAGTACAAACTGATATTTTTTTCATTTGTAAAGTTTCAAATTAATGGACTTTTAATCGTTTTGAACCATTCTTGATTTTACAGATTAGCTCCCAACCTGTTGTCATCAGAATTTTTCAGTTTTTAGCACCTTTCCGAACTTCAAAGATCCGCTTTCCATCATTGGCTATTGAAAACAAGATAGAAAAAAAAAACTTTTTTGTTTTTTAGAAAGTTTATGCTAAAACACACTGAAAATCTTATTGGGTTTATTATGTAATGAAATAAATCTATGTACAAACATATCTACAGACATATTTTTGTGAATTCATGTCTAAGGATCATATCAGTTGTTTGAGACTTATCACCAGAACCATTGATCTTTTGATGACTCTAAGTTTTAAACAAATTTACCTAGATTGTCGATATGTTTGTCCATTTAAACTTCGACACATTTCTCAATTGTTCCAAGATATTTTACGTAGAATTCAGAAACTTGACTTAACATGGTTCCCATCTCAGAATATACTCCCGTATCTAGATTCCCTAGATTTCATCTTACTGGTGAGTATAGCGTAATGATATCTCATCTGAGTTGTGCGAGACCTTGAGAGCTCAGGTTAATACCACCGTATCGACAAAGAGATGAGGGTCGACTTTAAGGTGTTGTTCCAATAAGGAATCTTTTTACTTCAATTGATTAGATCTTATGATATTTTCAATTTGTTGTAGTTTAGGGATTTTAGGCAAAAGCATCATAGAAGTTCTAGGCCATTGCATACGCAAAATCAGAAAAACTTGTATAATACCCCAGATATCATTCATCTATAAAGACCTTGTATCTCATAATCAGACAATCTCTCAAACGAAATTTCGGAGTACTAAGTCCATATATCCGAGAGATGTTAATCCACAAAGTTTAAGCAGTTGTAAAATTTAGTTTATATCCCGGAAACAATCTACGAAACGTGTAAAGCCTATCGACACATCCACAGTAAGACTTGTTTAACTCTTTTAAACTTTACAAATCTTTAGCATACTGTGATAGTCCACTGATGTACTATCATTTCCTTTTTGACGCAAAAATTATTTTTGTCTTTTTCATGTTTTTGTACATTTTGCTTTTTATATGTTTTTGTATTTTCTCTTTTCATTCCTCCCCCTAAAATCAAAAACATATTTTTGGATTTTAGTTTTTAAAGAAATCTAATCCTAAAAAGTTACAAACCAATGAGGATCACGAGAACTCGTCGTCCGATCCATATTCAACCTCTGCTTCCGCACCTGTCAAAAGATTTTTTATACCATTAAGCCACATTAGGTGTTTAAACCATGTTAGACTAGAAGGTTTGGTATAAAAATAAAGTTTTTATTCATCTTTGTGGATTTTCTCATTTCGTACCAATCTTTTTTCATAGCAATCACGAATAAAGTGATAACGAATTTCAATATGTTTAGTTCGAGAGTGATGAACAGGATTTTTCGTTATGTCGATTGCTGCCTTATTGTTTACATACAATGGAGTGTTTAGAAATTGCAATCCATAGTCTCTCATATGCTGTTGGATCCACATAAGTTGTGAACAACAACTGGAAGCTGAGATATATTCAGCCTCACAGGTCGAGAGAGCAACTGTGGTTTGTTTCTTGTACTGCCAAGTTACGAGTAGTGTTCCGAAGAACTGGCAACCGGCCGTCGATAGACTTTGCGTTCAATTTGTCAATACCGAAATCAGAGTCTGATATCCCGTCAAATCGAAGTTGTCATTCTTTGGATACCACAAGCCTGGTGCTCAGGCAACCCTTCAATATATGAAAATTCTCTTCACGATCTGCATATGAGATATTCTGGGATTAGACTGATATCGTACACAAAGGCAGGTAGGATACATGATATCCGGGCGCGATGCCGTTAGATACATCAGCGATCCTATCATCGATTTGTAGAGAGTCTCATCAACTTTGGTTCAAGCTCATCGACGCAGATTCCATGATTTAGTGCCAGTGGTGTTGATAACGGCTTGTGCTATCCATCTCAAAATTTTCAGAATATCATGAACGTACTTGGTTTGGTGGATAAAGATACCATCCGGAAATTGATCAACCTGTAATCCCATAAAGAATTTCATCTCACCCATCGAGCTCAATTTCGAACTTTTTCTTCATGATAGATTCGAATTCTTTGCAAAAGATCGTCGTTCGTTGAACCAAATATGATGTCATCCACATAGATTTGTACGATCAGCAGATGACTTCCAACTTCTCTCTGAATAGTGTACTGTCCATTGTGCCTCTGATAAAACCATTGCCAACTAGGTGCTGAGATAACGTCTCGTACCAGGCTCTCAGGGCCTGATGCAACCCATACAAGGCTTTATCCAGGAGAAATGCTTTCTTCTTGTTTAGTAGATCGACAAACCCGGTTGTTGACCGACATACACTTATTCCCCCAGTTTGCCATAGAGAAAAAGGATTTAACATCTAGCTGGTACACTTTAAATCCTTTCCAAGATGCACACGCCAAGAAAATGCTGATAGATTCTAATCTCGCAACTGGTGCGTACATCTCCATGTAATCAATACCTTCTTGTTATGGAATCCCTTGAAAACAAGTCGAGCTTTTTTCGTACAATTACTCCTTGATCGTCACGCTTGCACTTGAAGACCCATTTAGTATCAATCATCTTTTGATTCACCGGGAGGTCAACAAGTTTCCATACACCCAATTTCTCGAATTGTAGTAACTCCTCTTGCATTGCAATTACCCATTTTTCATCACCCAGTGCCTTAGAAATTGACTTTGGCTCAATTTGTGGTATAAAGTAGCGATAAGAGCCAAATTCTTGAATCGGAGCCACCTTTGTGTAGAAGCAACTAATCGCTTTATTGATCTAGCTTCTTGTTCTGATTCCTTCTTGTAACTGACCAATAATATTGTCAGATGGATGGTAAGAATAAGATCTCGGCATCACTTCATTGGAAACATCAACTGAACTTTCCAGATTAGTAAGATTCAGATCAACCACCAATTCAACAGGAGGATTGTTAGAAGATGCTTCATTTCTAGAACTCAGGCCCGCAGATTGATTTAACATACTAGTTATCTGCTCAGATTCCTCATTAGAACTGGATTCTCCATCTTGATCAAGAGTCGGAGCCTCATCAGAATCAGAATCATGCGTTGGTGAAAGAATGGGTTCTGTAGTAGCATTCACTGTTCTGTAGTAGGTGTCACTGGTTCAACTGGAACATTACTTTGACCTTCACCAGAAGAAGATGTACCAATAGATGGTTGAGTAACCACTATCGGTCTTGAAACTTGTTCTTGATTAGCAGACTGATGCAAATGATTTAGAATAGCAATCTCTTCGTCAGTCGGCTCTTCTGGAAGATCGAAAGATTTCCATAAGTTGTCATAGTTGAACAACCAAGCATCACCTGCCTTTTGTGTTGGCATTGTGTATCTATGAGAACCACTTGTTTCATGCTAGGAAGATAAACTCGCCTGAGTGGACTCGTGTAACCGACAAAGAAACCCTCTAGTGAGCGTGCACCTAACTTCCCGTCAGGATCAATGACCGTACAGGGAGATCCGAAAGGTTCCAGATACTCCAAATCAGATTTCCTTTGGTTTAGCAATTCGAAGCATGTCTTCTTGGTAGGTTTAAGAGTTAAGACTCTGTTCAACGTATAACAAGCTGATGCAACAGCTTCACTCCATAAACTGACAGGAAGTTTAGAATCAGCAAGCATGGTTCTTGCTGCCTCAATGAGCGTCCAATTCTTCCTCTCAGCTACTCTGTTTTGTTGTGGAGTATAAGGAGCACTGAATTCATGTAGAATTCCTTTCTCATTGCAAAACTCGGTCATGCGGTTGTTCTTGAATTATGTACCATTGTCACTTCGAATCCTTCTGATTGCTAAGTGATACAGATTTTCAAACTTTTGGAAAAGTATCATAATATTCTGAAACTTCTCGTCTTTTCTTTCCTGAAATAAAACCCATGAAAACCTCGAGTAATCGTCTGTAACAACAAGACAATATACATCTCCAGAAATGCTTTTGACATTCACCAGACCAAAGATATCCATATGCAATCTTTCAAGTGGAAGCTTTATGGAGTTCAGAAGCTTTTTCGAGAACTTTTTTGATATGTTTTCCTTTCTTGCAGCTTAAGTAGTTGTCGTTCATGTGAAAGCTCTTCAGATTAACTCCTTCCACCAAATTGTGAACCAGGAAATTCATCTTTCGTAAATGAATATGACCCATCTTTCTGTGCCATAGAATTGATTCCTTTTCTGTGGCCTTCCTAACAAAACAGTTCACCGACTTTGATGTCGTTGTAGCAACTCCCATATCAAGCACATACAATCATTTTCTCGCGGAGCGCGCATAAGAATCCATTCTTCAGGAATATTAAAACTCGACTTCAATATCATGCTTTCCTTGTCGTTGAAATGAGTAGTAAACTTCTTGTCACAAATCTAGGAGATACTCAGAAGATTATTCTCCAATTCAGCAATGTAATTGACCTTATCAAAAGATACCACGCCATTTGATAATTTTCCTTCTCCAATGATCCTTCCTCCTTGATTTCCAGCAAGCGCAACGTAGCTCCATTGATAGCTTTAACAATTGAACGCATGCTATCACCTTCAACGATCACGGAGATGCAAACATTGGCAGGGTGATTAACCGCACTAAATCATTTCCAGACTAATCATGCAGCAAAGTCATTTCGTTTCATCAAAACATTGCGTCATTGGGTCAAGAAGAGGAAGTTTCGGTGGACACCAGAGGCAGAGTCGCGTTTAGAGAAATGAAATAATGTTTGATACAACTCCCAACGCTCACAGCTCCGATGAAAGAAGAATCATTGATAATGTACTTGTCAGCTTCCGAAAGGGCAGTCTGTGCCGTTCTCTTGGCCGACCGAAAAGGCGTGCAAACCTCAGTTTACTATGTCAGTCGCACTCTGAATGACCCAGAAACTCGGTATTCCATGATAGAAAAGTTGGTCTTAGCTCTTGTCCACGTTTCCGGGCGCTTGCGAAGATACTTGTCGGGCCATGTCATACATGTCCTTACCAATTACAACATTGGTCATATCTTAGCAAAACCCGAAATTTCAGGCAGATTAGCCAAGTCGGCCATCGAATTGAGGGGACACAATGTGGTTTTCCGACCAAGGCCAGCAATTAAGGGCAAGTCCTTGCAGATTTCACAACGGAAGTCCCAAGCGAGAAAGTCAAAGAATGTAAGGCAATGGAAGAACCCAAAAAAGTGGCCACAGATGAGGTTTGACAGTTTTACACAGATGGCACATCAAACGACGACGGCGTCGGAGTAGGGTTGTGATTGGTAAGTACAAACATGCAAGATTTCACATACGGTATATGCATGGAATTCAAGAACACAAACAACGAGGCGAAGTAAGAAGCATTCTTATCAGGCCTCCGTTTAGCAATAAAAATGGGGGTCAAGAATCTTGAAGCACATGTAGACTCATTGCTAGTGGCAGGGCAGATAAATGGATTGTATGATGCAAAAGGAGAAGTCATGGCCCTCTACCTTGAACAACCCAAATCACTAATCCAACAATTCCAGTCATTCAAAGTTAATCACATCAATAGAAGTGAAAACAAACAACTGATGCATTGAGGAATCTTGCGTCTACGAGTTTCCAACACTTAGCCAAGGATATGCGTATTGAAGTGCTGAAGAACCCATTTGTCCCACTTAGGCAAGTCAACGTCGTGCAATTGGGATCTATATCCTGGATGTCACTGATCATTGCATACCTGCAATTAGGGAAATTGCCAACATATAAAGCTCAAGCCAGAGCCAAGGCCTTACAATACCAAATGTCTGGCGGTATTTTGTATAGGCGATTGTACTTGAGACATTTACTGCATTGTGTAGACCCAGTAGACACAAATTACCTCATAGGAGATACATGAAGAATTTGTGGAATCCACGTGGTCCGCGCATGGTCGTCGCGAAGGTAATGAACGATGGATACTACTGGCCAGGAATGCACCTATACGCAGTAAAAACACTGAGGAAATGTGACACGTGCCAACGCCATGCGCCCAAGAATGCCTTGGTTCCAGTAACAACGGCGTGGCCGTTCCAATAGTGGGGAAAAGACATGGTCGGCCCATTCCCAGATGCCCCAGGAGCGGTCAAGTTCATAATAGAGGCAGTTGACTACTTTACCAAATGGGTGGAGGCTAAAGCCTTAGCTTCGACAACAGTGACGGTAGTGAGAAAGTTCATTTGGGAACATATAATTTTTAGGTTTGGCTTACCGCTGCGAATAGTCAATGATCAACGGTACCAACTTTGCAATGAAACACCTACATAACTAGTTCAAGGACCTGCAGATCGAACATGTCTTCTCGTCCATAGCTCACCCACAGGGCAATGTCAGGTGGAAAGCGTTAACAAAAGCATCGTTGACGGCATCAAGGCAAGACTGGCACGCAAAGACGAGGCTGGGTAGACGAACTTCCCAGTATCTTATGGGCACATAGAACCATGCCCAAAACAAGCCATGGGGAAACACCATTTAGACTGGTTACGGTTTAGAAGCAGTCATACCAGCGGAGGTTGGTCTTCCATCACCAAGGATGCTTTCTATCAATGAAGTCAGCAATGAGGAAGAACGACGCTTATATCTGGACCTCCTAGAAGAGAGGAGAGAAATAGCCACCATCAATGAGGCCAAGTACAAAACAAAGCTGGAAAACACCACAACAATAGGGTGCCATCTGCACCTTTAATCCCGGAGACTACGTTTTTAAGGATAATGAAGCTTCCAATACGAAACGCCCAGAAAACTAGCTCCCAAATGGGAAGGACCTTATGTCGTCGACAAGGTCCCAGGCAAAGGGGCGTACCAGTTGCGCACCCTTGACGACAAAATGGTCCCCGGGGACCTTGAACGCTCAGCAGTTATGCAAGTGTTACATGTGACTCCACTTTATCTTTGTATTAACGGCCCCTGGCCCAACACATTATATAGAATGCAAGAAGTGTTGCTTACATTATCTGTTACTTTACCGTTATTAATTTTGATTACAAATGCATATATCACTTTGGTTGTACACGAAAACATATAGACCTCCAAGGTTCGTCACGAACAAGGGCACAGCGTGTCAACCTTACGCATACTCATGTCTCAACCAACATTCATTCATGCCACCTGTAAAAATCAATTCACATGTGCACAAATTGTAAATACAAACAAAATTCATATAAACGGCCCATGGCCACCCAAGTGATATCATAACTTAGGTACTCAACCTTCAAAAGGTTATACCTTCAAAATAGTCACATTAAACGACAGTGCAAAAGTAAATATGTCCAAAAAGCATAAAAAAGGGAAATTGTTCATGATCATTACAAGGGGATATAACCCATTTCACGGCATGCAAGCTAGGTTTGACAAACATGGCCACGTGGCTCGCTGGTGCCCGCACCACCAGTTGCTGCATCACCACCTTCTAAACCTTTTGCAGCACGTCCATAGCCACTCCCTTTCTGGATAGATTCTTAATCGCTTTCAAAATCCCAAAGTCTAGGTGTCATAGCCCAACCGATGGCGTAAACATCAAGGCGGACGAAAGAGATTGCTCATTGCTCATAAATACTAATTACGACAATAATTAATTAACTCCAATTTCATTTCATAACCAAGATTGTCATCAATACAAGAGAAAATCAAATTACAACAAAAATCATGGCAAAATTTGATACAACATTAATAAACCTAACGTCTATGTGTGTATCTAGTCATAACGCTACTCCAACTTCATGGCAACATCTTCATCAACCGTAACATGTTAAAAATACGAGTTCAATGCAAAAGCAAAGGCGAGTACACAAGTTTGGTGATACATAGTATAAGTATCAAAAAAAGGTGTAACTCGAATCCACATAGTAATTGTAAGCAAAGTATATACTAATCATGCAATACTAGATAAACCCGAGTTTCCACAAAAATTTTTAGAGATCTAGCTTCCCTCATCGCAACAGCAACGAACTAAAATGAGTATGATAATCTTAACAAACCCCGACGGGTAGTGTGCTACTCCTATAGCGCTATACATATTAAGTTTGGGCTAGCTAAGTTAATGATCAAGCATGTATAATCTAGCATGTATCTAAGCATAACAATATTCATGTATAAGGATTGAGCATGTAAAAGCATAAGTTTGTGATAGTGTATTTTGATACGGAAACAGGTTACAACCCAAAAGTGATAAAATGGAAATGGGTCGAGTGTACTCACGGTTTTGCTAAGCATTCCACTTAAGAAATCCCGCGAGCTTTGTTGAGATTTTAGAGTTTGACACTTTGTCCTTCTACAAGAAGAACATAGGTATTAGTTAGGAGTTTTAACGGAAGATTTGGATTATTCGAGCTAGATTTAAAGGAGTAAAGTATCATAAAGTATTAAGGTATGAGGATAATCACTAAGGTTTAGCACTTGTTCTTGACACTATGATAACCCAATTGGGTTTGATGTGATTTCATAGGTTTGAGACCTATTAGAAACGTGACAAGGAACTACACTCTTTAGTAATGAAACTTATTAACTTGATAGGTGATTACATATTCATCATCAAGGGTTTGGTTTGATATAGTATATAATCCATAGATTAATATATAGTTAATAGTCATGTAGGAGGTGGGAGGATGAACCATCCACTTTGGAACCTCTTGGTGTCATGTAAGTCAAGTAGGAGGTGGGAGGATTAACCATCCACTTTGGAACCTCATATGATGTTCACCACTACACAAGTTACCATAGGTACCAAGGAGGGTCTTAGAACAATAATATGACAATAATGGAAAGGACAAGAATGTAAAGTGTGTCAACACGATACCAAGTAGCCAAGTGACCTACAACCCGGTGAGCACGCTTTGACACACGTCAAAGGCTAAACGGGGTTGTGACACTTTTAATCTAGCAAACTACTTGGGATAATGATGAAAATCATCAAGTGATATGTGGTCTCAAAGTTAGGATAGCCCAAGCTAACCAAGGTGGACACACATGAACAAGTTCATGAACTTGCATCACTTGTGAGCTTAAAGCTCTATGAAAACAAAATATTTGTGAGGATCAATCCTCTAGTTTGGTCAACCTTGTTTGTAAGCCTAACCAACCACAAGTAGTGTTGTAAGCATTAGGACATAGGTTTGAGATGAGTTAGAATCAAGTTTGATAAGATTAAACAAGTTTTGGAATACTTTAAAACACAATAGAAAGTTTTTGGACACTTCGGGTGCATTCCAAGTCTGGATTCCCCATGGAGAACCCTTGGATTCAAACCTACAGATTATCCAAGTAATTAGAAAGAAGAATCAAGAGATTTCGTTGAGTTTTGAGCAAGTTATGCTCACTTTTGTAAAGATGTATGAATCTTCCCGAAAATTCTAATGTTGCAAGAACTTGAGATGCCCTGAGAGTGATTTAGGAAGGATGGAGAGTTATGAAAGTGTAAAATGGCTTGGACTAGGTTGTATTTAGAGGGAAGAGTGGGGAGTGGGGAGTGCTTGGATTAGGGTTGTATTTATCCGGGTGATGTTGTTTTTGGTTGTTTTGCTCAAAGGTTACGAGTTTATAAGTTAATCTAAGGTATTTTATGAACTAATAAAGCATTGCAAGTATACGTAGCATGTCACATTGTATATGTATGTATAAAATGATGAGATCAAGTATAAACATCACATATAATGTATGTATAAAGTATCAATGTCGTGTATTAGCAAGTGTCACGTTTACGAGTATGAGCATCATGTATAAGTATGTATGATTGTGTATAACAAGTATAGAGATAAAAATGTATATTCCCATTATGATTCAAGTCTCGATTACAACGATTACAACAAAATGAAGAATATGAATACAATGGTTTCCAAAAATAGAATTACAACACGAGCTTCCTATAAATAAAAAGCATGGAAACGCGAGGCGTTACAGTCTCCCCTCCTTTAGGAAATTTCGTCCCGAAATTTAGGAAGACGCAACGAAGAGATGCGGATGCTTAGTCTTCATATCACTCTCGAGTTCCTAAGTATACTCGACACCACGATTTCCTTCCCATCGAACCTTGTCGATAGGGATTCGACTGCGCCTTAGTTGACTCCTCGGTCCATGATTTCGACCGGTTTTTCCACAAAGTGCAAAGTCTCGTTGATTTGAAGATCTTCGAGCGGAACTTGAAATCCTTCTTCAGCTAGACACTTCTTTAGATTTGAAACGTGAAACACATGATGAACATTGTTGAGCGTTTGAGGTAGGTCCAGTCGATACGCTACTTGCCAATCCTCTCATAATCTTGAAAGGACCTACGTAGCGAGGAGCGCGTTTGCCTTTCTTACCAAAACGGACAACACCTTTCCAAGGGGATAGCTTGAGAAGTACATGATCACCTACATTAAACTCCAAAGGCTTGCGTCTTTTGTTAGTGTAGCTCTTTTGTCGGCTTCGTGCTTTGAGGAGATTATCACGTATTTGTAAGATCTTGTCCGTTGTCTCTTGTATTAGCTCGGGACCGGTGATTTGTACATCTCCAATCTCATGCCAACAAATAGGAGAACGACACTTGCGACCATACAATGCTTCAAATGGAGCCATTTGAATACTAGCGTGATAACTATTTTGTACGAGAATTCAACCAAGGGTAAGTACGAATCCCAATTGCCGCCAAAATCGATTACGCAAGAATGAAGCATATCCTCCAAGGTTTGGATTGTATGCTCGGTTTGACCATCATACTGAGGGTGAAAAGCGGTACTTAGGTTAAGAGGAGTGCCAAGGGCGGATTGAAACGTTTGCCAAAGACAGGAGGTGAAACGAGCGTCGCGATCAGAGATAATATCAAGAGGAGTACCATGACGACTGATGACTTCATCCGTGTAGATACGAGCCAATTTCTGACCTTGTAATCTTCACGAATGGCGAGGAAATGAGCGGATTTGGTCAATCGGTCAATGTAACCCAGATGTTGTCATGACCAGATGAAGTGCGAGGCAATTTGGTGATAAAATCCATGGCAATGCTCTCCCATTTCCAGATAGGGTCTTCTGGTTGTTAGAGCAAACCAGAGGGACGTTGGTGTTCGGCCTTGACTTGGGAACACGTAAGACACTTTGAGACGTAAAGGGCGATATCTTTCTTCATTCCAGGCCACAAATAAGATGCTCGGAGATCGTGATACATCTTGTCGGCACCAGGATGAACGGAGTATCGGGATTTATGAGTTTCATCCATCAGAGTGGTACGAAGGGTGCCACGATCAGGAATCCACATACGATGGTTGAAGTAGAGGATACCATCGTGCTTGTTCTCGACTGGTTTAAGGGTACCGGTATTCAACTCGGTTTCGAGGTTACCCTCGTTTATGGATGAAAATTGTGCGTCACGAATGAGTTGGTGAAGTCTTCCCACGGTTTTAGTAGCAACGAGCGCTCATAACATGAGTCTTATGACTACGTGCATCGGCTACAACTTTTGCTTAACAAGGATGGTAGCGAATGGCGCAATCGTAGTCGTTTAACAACTCTACCCATCGGGGTTGACGCATGTTGAGCTCCTTTTGGTCAAAGATTGTTGTAGGCTCTTATGGTCGGTGAAGACCGTACACTTTGTACCATAAAGGTAGTGTCGCCAAATCTTTAATGCAAAAACAACTGCACCTAGTTCAAGGTCGTGGGTAGTGTAGTTTTTCTCATAATTTGAGTTGTCTCGACGCGTAAGCGATTACTTTGTCTCGTTGCATGAGAATGCAACCAAGACCTAGGTTAGAGGCATCGCAATACACGACAAACTCTTTGTTTCCATCGGGGAGAGTAAGGATAGGAGCATTACAGAGCATGTCCTTGAGCGTTTGGGAAGATTCCTCTTGTTCGGACCCCAAACAAAAGGTTTATCTTTTTGAGTCAACGAGGTCAAAGGAACGGCAATCTTTGAGAAGTTCGAAATGAAACAGCGATAATACCGAGCTAAACCAAGAAACGAACGAATTTCAGAAGGCGACTTAGGTGTGATCCAATTCTTCACAGCTTCTATCTTTGCGGGGTCAACATGTATACCGAGTTCATTGACGGTGTGACCCAAGAATTGAACCTCTTTTAGCCAAAATTCACACTTGGAGAATTTGGCATAAAGACGTTCGATTTGCAAAAGCTGAAGAATGAGACGCAAATGTCATCCATGTTCTTCTTTCGTCTTGGAGTAGATGAAGATATCGTCGATGAATACAATGACAAAACGATCGAGGAACGGTTTACACACGCGATTCATAAGATCCATGAACACGGCGGGCGCATTGGTCAAACCAAAAGGCATACACGAACTCGTAATGTGCATATCGTGTGCGGAAAGCGGTTTTAGGCACATCTTCTTCGAGAACTCGAAGTTGATGATAACCAGAGCAGAGATCAATCTTTGAAAAGCAGTAGTGCCTTGCAATTGATCAAAGAGTATCGTCAATACGAGGAAGTTGGTAGCGTTCTTGACTGTAAGCTTGTTGAGCTCACAATAGTCAAACACATGCGGAAAGATCCATCTTTCTTTTTGACGAAAAGAACGGGAGCGCCCGAAGGAGAAGTACTAGGGCATATAAAGCCTTTATCAAGAAGTTCTTGAAGTTGGCTCGATAGATCTTGCATTTCCGAGGGTGCTAATCGATAGGGAGCCTTCGCAACAGGAGTTCCGCCATGAATAAGATTAATACAAAATCGACAGCTCGAGGAGGCGGAGGACCTGGAAGATCCTCAGGAAAAAAGGAAGGAAATTCACAAACGACAGGAACATCACTTATGCTTGGACCTTTGTCTTTCTTTTCCACGACATGGGGAGAAAGGCAAAGCACTCCTTACGCAAGTACTCATTCGCTTTGATGCATGACATAAGCTTGAGACCTTTAGAAGGTTTCTCGCCATAGACGTGGAGAGAATCACCTTGAGGAAGAGGGAGGCGAATGAATTTTTCGGAAAAACAACTTCGGCACGAACTCGCATAAGCCAATCCATGCCTACTATGATGACGAAACTTCCCATTTGCATGGCGATGAGATCGAAGGAGAACGTATGATCGTTAAGGATCAAAGAGCAACCAGAAAGAACAGAATCAACGGAGATGGTTTATCATTAGCGACTTCAACCGCGAAAGGATTAGGCAATTTAGATCGTTCGCACTTAAGCAAGGGTTCAAATTCTATAGATACAAAGCTTTTATCGGCACCAGTATCAAATAGGCATGTAGCATAAATATGGTTCACAAGGAACGTACCAGTGATGACGTCATTAGAGCTTTGGGCTCGAGCGGAAGTAAGCATGAAAGCTTGTCCTTTTGCAGGCTCAGGCTGCTGCTGCTGCTGCTGTTGGTTGAGGAGAGGGCAAACATTGGCGAGATGAATGAGATCACCACACTTGTAACATGCTCGCACAGGAGCATATTTTTGCTGCGGTTAAGTTTAGTTCGGTTTAGGGTTAGGGACAATGGCTTGATTGCTTTGGGGTTGGCGAAAATGGCTAGAAACATGCCCCATCCTGTTACAGTTGGCGCACTTTCGACACGGGGTGGAAGGGAGATGGTGGTAGCTGCAAATCACACCTAGGCCAAGTGCCGGTGTAGTTTCGTTTGGATGGATTGTTGTTTTAGGTAGTGGAGAGGCATTTAGAGGTGTAGGGGCAGGCGGAGTGATGACCGCATGTTTTGAACAGAAGCCTTCCGCTTCTTGTTCTTGTTTTTGTTCTTTTTGGCTTGAGGGGGAGGCATTCGGTAGTGGTGGTAGTATTGCCGGTGGCTTGGTGCGCATGCTTTGTAGGAACCTTGTCGTAGGCCCCCTGAAGGATGCAGTTATGGTTAAGCTGAATGGTTATGCTAAAGGCTTCATCGAGGGTTCTTGGGTTTGCGGCGGCTACGTGATTCATGATCACAGGCGAAAGAGAATGAATGAGCTTAGCTATCGCCTTGGGAACCATATCCACCTGTCCAGGACAGATGATACTTAACTGTTTGAAGCGTGCGATCAGTCACTCAGCGTCACGCCCTTGCTGTGTGAGATTCCAGAATTCGTTCTCGAGCTTCTGGGTCTCGTGGGGAGAACAAAACTAATCCCTCATGAGCTGCTTAAGCTCGTCCCAAGGTAGAGAGTGGGCTGCTTTGCCACGCTTGTTGCGTTCAGTAGTCCACCACTCGAGGGCTCTCTGGCGATAGACCCGGTAGCGTTGAGGGTTCGAAGTTCATCAGGGCACCCGCCCTGAAGAAAGGTAAGTTCCATAGTGTCAAACCAATTGATCATGGCGGTGACACCGTCCATGCCAGTGAATTCGACTGGTTTGCAAGCCATAAAATGCTTGAATTGGTAGGACGTTTTGGGGCTTTCGGTCTTCGAATCGGCGGAGGGTTTAGGTGTGGCTTCGGTGTGGATGGTTTGAAGTTGGCTAACAATTGGGGATGACACGGCCATTTGATCGGCCGTTTGTCAGCGGTGGTAGGACTTTTGGGGTTCGTCTCGAATCGGCGAGGTTAGTGTGCTTCGTGTGGATGTTTGAAGTTGGCTAACAATATGGGAGACACGGGCCATTTGATCGCCGTTTGTTCAGCGACAAGACCAACGAGGTCTTGTTTGGAGATGGAGTCCTCGTTGTTGTTATTGTTGTTGGATCCCTTGTTGGACCTCTTGGATTTCTTTGATGAGTTAGGAGAATCCATCCAGAGGTTCAACATATGAAAAGGGAATGAGGCTTGATCATAATAACGAAACAAGTTTGCATGTATAAGCATGTGTAAGGTTCAAGTATGGTTCACATAAGATTGGATGGGTTCATCAAGTATGGTTCACAAAGTTTGCATAAATGTATCAAGTATAGCATGTATAATCACGTATGAATGCGAAATAAGAGATAGATTTAGTGTGTTCACGAAAAATAGTATTGTTTTTATTGCGATAAATGTGCAAGTTGTGTAACAGTTTGAAACGAATAAGGTAACAAGTATAAAATCACATAAAAATTGGCTCAGTAAAATATGGGATTGTTTCGGGTAGAGAAACGTCGACTATTCCAAAGTGATTCGTAAGATCTTTCGAGTTAGGGAACATGCTTTGGCCTAATAGGTAAAACGCTCTCATCGATAAGCGATTAACAGCATTTTACCATTCCAGTTACTACATGTCCCTGTCGATCGAAATTTCAAGACTTTGGCAAGATTGAAAATCGAGGAACGGGACTTAATCGACAAGGTGCGGGTTTCACCCCTAACTTGACAATCTCGTACCTTAAGTGTGGTTGTTTCTTACTAACAAGGAGCATATTTCAACTCGTTTGTAAGATCCACTAGAGTATGAAATGGAAGTTTCCATCAAGATGTGGATATCACTCGTAACTTGATGGTATATCTTCGTGAAAAATCGAATACGCGGAATGAGGGATTTCACCAAAAATTGTAAGTCACTGGACCTATCTTGGTGCAAATCGCCTCGTTTGCATCATGAGTGTCTTCAAGTCTTCAAGTGAATTGTGTAAACGTCTTAGGAAAGACGTTATGTAAGTTTTAAGACCAAAGGAAAATGAAGAAGCAATGAAGGAAGAATAAAGTTTTAATCATAAGACAAGAAAGGTCAAAAATGGACACTTAAACTATAGACTAGGTCGAACATGGCAATTCTACCTAATTCCCTATAGTTATGGCTCTGATATCAATCTGTCACACCCCAACCGATGTCAGAAACATCAAGGCAGGACGAAAGAGATTGCTCATTGCTCATAAATATTAATTGCGACAATAATTAATTAACTCCAATTTCATTTCATAACCAAGATTGTCATACAATACAAGAGAAAATCAAATTACAACAATAATCATGGCAAAATTTGATACAACATTAAACCTAATGTCTATGTGTGTATCTAGTCATCAATGCTACTCCAGTTTCATGGCAACATCTTCATCAACCTGTAACATGTTAAAATACGAATTCAATGCAAAAACAAAGGTGAGTACACAAGTTTGGTGATACATAATATAAGTATAAAAAAGGTATAACTCGAATCCACATGGTAATTGTAAGCAAAGTATATGCTAATCATGCAATACTAGATCAAACCCCGAGTTTCCACTAAAAGTTTTACGAGATCGAGCTTCCCTCGTCGCAACAGCAACGAGACTAAAATGAGTATGATAATTTTAACATAACCCCGACGGGTGGTGTGCTACTCTTATAGCGCTATACATGTTAAGTTTGGGCTAGCTCAGTTAATGATCAAGCATGTATAATCTAGCATGTATCTAAGCATGACAAGTATTCATATATAAGGATTGAGCATGTAAAAGCACAAGTTTGTGATAGTGTATTTTGATACGGAAACATGTTACAACCCAAAAGTGATAAAAGGGAAATGGGTCGAATGTACTCACGGTTTTGCAAAGCGTTCCACTTACGAAATCCCGCGAGCTTTGTTGAGATTTTAGAGTTTGGCACTTTTTCCTTCTACAAGAAGAACATAGGTATTAGTTAGGAGTTTTAACGGAAGATTCGGATTATTTGAGCTAGATTTAAAGGAGTAAAGTATCATAAAGTATTAAGGTATGAAGATAATCACTAAGGTTTAGCACTTGTTCTTGACACTATGATAACCCAATTGGGTTTGATGTGATTTCATAGGTTCGAGACCTACTAGAAATGTGACAAGGAACTACACTCTTTAGTGATGAAACTTATTAACTTGATAGGTGATTACATATTCATCATCAAGGGTTTGGTTTGATATATTATATAATCCATAGATTAATATATAGTTATATAGTCATGTAGGAGGTGGGAGGATGAACCATCCACTTTGGAACCTCTTGGTGTCATGTAAGTCAAGTAGGAGGTGGGAGGATTAACCATCTACTTTGGAACCTCATATGATGTTCACCACTACACAAGTTACCATAGGTAACAAGGAGGGTCTTAGAACAATAATATGACAAGAATGGAAATGACAAGAATGTAAAGTATGTCAACACGATACCAAGTAGCCAAGTGACCTACAACCCGGTGAGCACGCTTTGACACACGTCAAAGGCTAAGTGGGGTTGTGACACTTTTAATCTAGCAAACTACTTGGGATAATAATGAAAATCATCAAGTGATATGTGGTCTCAAAGTTAGGATAGCCCAAGCTAACCAAGGTGGACACACATGAACAAGTTCATGAACTTGCATCACTTGTGAGCTTAAAGCTCTATGAAAACAGAATATTTGTGAGGATCAATCCTCTATTTTGAATGTCTCAACCTTGTTTTTAAGCCTAACTAACCACAAGTAGTGTTGTAAGCATTAGGACGTAGGTTTGAGATGAGTTAGAATCAAGTTTGATAAGATTAAACAAGTTTTGGGAGACTTTAAAACACAATAGAAAGTTTTTGGACACTTCAGGTGCATTTCCAAGTCTGGATTCCCCATGGAGAACCCTTGGATTCAAACCTACAGATTATCCAAGTAATTAGAAAGAAAAATCAAGAGATTTCGTTGAGTTTTGAGCAAGTTATGCTCACTTTTGTAAAGGTGTATGAATCTTCTCGAAAATTCTAACGTTGCAAGAACTTGAGATGACTTGAGAGTGATTTAGGAAGGATTGGAGAGTTTTGAAAGTGTAAAATGGCTTGGATTAGGGTTGTATTTAAAGGGGAAGAGTGGGGAGTGGTTAGGAGGTGTTTAATGGTGCATTAGAGGTGATTGGATGAGAAGAATTGGTGTGGATTCGTGCAAATTCGCGAGCCAAAGCATATTCTGCCCGCCCAGGACCCCTTGCGGACTGTAAGGGCTTCCCCTTGCGGTCCGTAAGGACCTGGTCCGGGTGAATATGTTGTTTTTGGTTGTTTTGCTCAAAGGTGACGGGTTTATAAGTTAATCTAAGGTATTTTATGAACTAATAAAGCATTGTAAGTATAAGTAGCATGTCACATTGTATATGTATGTACAAAATGATCGAGATCGAGTATAAACATCACGTATAATGTATGTATAAAGTATCAATGTCGCGTATTAGCAAGTATGTCACGTTTACGAGTATGAGCATCATGTATAAGTATGTATGATTGTGTATAACAAGTATAGAGATAAAAATGTATTTTTCCATTATGATTCAAGTCTAGATTACAACGATTACAACAAAATGAAGAATATGAATCAATGGTTTCCAAAAATAGAATTACAACACGAGCTTGCTATAAATAGAAAGTTTGGTAACTTGAGGCGTTACACTAGGACACCAAACGCGTTGCGCTTCTCATGATAAGTGCTGGCACATAATAGTCTTCTTTGAACAGATCAAAAGCACTGTCTGGTTTCTTTTTAATCGTGAAAGCCTTCCCTTCAGCAAAGCCATCCTTCTGACCACTATTGTATGCTGCCCCGCCGAGCTCAAGCATGTATTTGGCCAACTCTTCAGAGGCTATCAATCGGTCAACGAGCTACATTAAGACGACATGGTCTGAGAAATACATAAAAATATAACAGAGAACATATTAATACAACGAAACTCTCAAGTAGTACTCCACAGTTAAGCGGCCGTTTAAAATCTTCTCCCAGATCCTCAGACGCTCCCTCCAACGTCTTGCTTTGATCTCTCTTATCCCCTACAACTTCCTCCAACGCGGCATCATGAGCCAAAGCCTTATCACAGTTTTTTTGAACTGCAACAGCCTCAGCTTCTTTATCCTTCAGTAAGGCAGTAAGGCGTAACACCTCTGAACTCTCTGTATCTCTCTCCCCTTTTAGCTTCATGTAACAACTCTCCAAAAATACCCAAAAACTGAAACGAAGAACCGAATGCGCGAAGACTCGGCACGTAAAACGAGACAGGCTCCACCTGGGTCTCACAGGCACCATGCGCCAGAGACCCTGTCTATGTCTCTGTCGCGACGCGCGGGAGATGCCCAGGTGACGTGTCACCGTTTCACGCCATGTGCCAACCCTAACTCATTACAAGGCTGACCTAGGCCTAGCTAGGTGTCTCAAGGGCCACACGAGAAAGGTTCAAGAATCCCGCACAACGCGCGGGAGAAGCCAATTTTGGGTATAAATAGAGCAGCGTGGGACTGAAGTCTGTGCTCAAAATCGAACAAAAAATTCAATCGTATACTCTCTCTATCCCCGTTTTTCTGAGCAACACCCCCTAAACCACTAAACCTATGAAGCGTTGCCCGCTGTAAGTATCTTAACCCCCGATCACTAATTCGTTACCCAACCCGAGGCTCTGCCTGACTAAGTTCATTGGGGTTATGTCTCGTGTTGTATGGGCATCCTACACGATTGATTTAGGACCCACCGACGCATGCCAAGGCTCTGCCTGACCAAGTTCGTTGGGGTTCTGTCTCGCGTTGTATGGCTAAAGTGACTTGGGTTAATTTACTAACACATGTGCATTGTATGTTATAAATAGAAATTCCAGGAAGTAATCAAGAATTGTCACCAGGAACTCCGTAGGAATACATAAGTTTTCAAAGTGAGTACATTCTCTTTTTGTAAATCTTTTTGTGAGTCATTCTCTCTTTTTACCAAATTACTTTACAAAACCTCAAATGTTTTCCAGTTATACATACAGGGATTAAGTCTGTGTAATCAATAATTGTTGCCAGTAGTTGGGGTTTTGTACATTACTAGTCCACAGTCACCAAGGGTGTGACAGGAACCGTTACTTGTTGGGAGACAGGTCCCACAGTAATATGACCATAAGCAGGGGGAGTGTCCCCAGTCGCCTACTGTGTTGAATAATTAATAGAAAACTTACACTGTAATCGCCCTTAATACTGTAAAGTATAATGATGTGTCATTTTATAAAATGAAATGAACTCGCCAGTATTTCTTGCTGATAAAATGTTTTTATAATGTGTTTCAGGTAACTTAATGTTAAGCTCATAGAAACCAGCTGGAGAGCACTGAAGGCTTAGAAAAGTGGCTATAAAAGTTACCTAAATAAAAAGGAGTGTATGTTTTTCATAAATTAGGGTTTACCCCTATGAATATGTTGTAATGGAAACACGGGTTTTATCCCATTTATTTAATATAAAAAGTATGGTGTTTGGAAACTCTGATAGTATTTCCTAACTACATCCTGATGTTTTAATTCCACTGCCAAATTAATAAACACCGGTACCACCTGTTTGCGGTTCTCGCATTCCCGCTCCCAGGGTAGGGGTCGGGGGTTGCGACAGAAGGTGGTATCAGAGCTATGCCACTGGTTTAAGCCATTTAGGTGTTCTTCTAAAATACCTAAATTTTAACCAATTATGTTAGGAAATATCCGCGACTTCTATGTTACTTTATATATATTTTTGTGTTAATTTAATAACTTCTTTAGTTTTCAGTATGAGTGATCAGGGTACTTCTGACGCTTATCGTCATCTACCTTATTCTCTTATGGATGAAGGAACATCCCAGCCAATCACCGACTACACCGCTAATTTCGAAGATATATTTGTTTTCAAAGCTAAATCCGATGAACCTTTTCCCCTAAAAAGAGAGGTTGTTTAGTAGAGCCAAATGAGAGAGGAGGAAAAGAATGAGACGAGCACAACAGCAAGCAATAGCAGTTAGAACTGAAAGAAATACCCAAAACCCAGAAGCTAGACCTTTATGGGAAGAATAGTTGGATAGACAATTTGCTAATTTTCATAAGTTTGGAAATAAAGAAGGAGAACCTAATTTCAACCAAGTGGTAAACCAGAACCACCGTTACTTCCTTTATTTCCTAACCAACCCATGAACCTAGAATAGAATCAGGAAAACCAGTTTCCAATCCTAGCCTTTGATCCTAATGAGATACCTAGGATTCCAGCACCAAACCCTTTAGATCAGTGGTGGGATAACAACTGGGCTATTCAGAACCTACTAGAAAACCTATTTCCCTATGAAGAACCAGTTCCACCTTACCCTAAACCAGTGCTAGCCCCAATACTACCCAGAGATCATGTGGAGGAACTCTGCCAATATGGTGAAGAGTTGGTAGAAGAAGGAAACTGTATCCGCCAAATCGGGGAGAAGCTCGTTTGGAAATATGACGAGCAGGAAATGCAATTTTAAGAAATAGTCGCCTACTATATATATGTGTGTGTGTGTGTGTAATTTAGTTACTTTGAAAAAAACTAAAATAGATATAAAGTAATATATATATATATATAATATCGATGCATAGTACTAATGTTTGAATCCCAGCTATGTTGTAATAGATGCATATATATATGGAAAGAGTAAAAGTCGCAATGCTCGACGATTTTGGTTCACTGTGCTTGAATGTTTCTTATTTAAATTTATTCTGTGATATTAAAACCTGATAAATGTTTACAATTCAGAGGTCAGACGAAGTAAATCAGGATCCAGAATAACAATAATAACGAGAATCAAATGAATAAAAGTGCTATCGAACACATAGTGGCCCAAGGAATCATAGATGTTATGCCCTATATTATCGATACTATTAAAAAGGCAGAAAATAATGATACCATAAACGGGAATAAACGTGTACCCCCTGAATCAAATCACAGCATGAATGGAAATCACGAATTGTTAATCCAATCTCCAATTCCCAAAATAAGAAGAACCATCTCATATGGTTGTTCTTATAAAGAATTCTTATCATGCAAACCGAGGAATTCTCAGGCAATGAAGGAGCTATTTCAGCCTTGCGCTGGATAGAAAAGACGGAAGCAGTCTTAAAGATAAGTAAATGTGCAAATGAAGAAAAAGTCATGTATGCTTCTAATATTTTTAAAGATGCAGCTTTAGAGTGGTGGAATACCATTTTTCAGTCCAAAGGAAGCGACAAGGTTTATAGTATGGAATGGAACAACTTTAAGGAGATAGTTGAAAGGAAATTTTGTCCTCCTAATGAAAAGAAACAGATTGCTAATAAGTTCCTGAATCATAGAATGATCGGGGTAGATTGCAGAGAATATACTACCACATTCTTTGAATATGCAAGGATTATACCAACCCTGGCTTCACCAGAACCAGTATTAATCTCCCGTTACATTTGGGGATTAATCAGTGAGATTAGACATGTAGGCAAGGCAGCTAGACCACAAACCATAGAAGAAGCAGTAGAACTGGCAAACACCTTGAAAGATGAGTTGGTGCGTACGCAAGAAGAAAACCAGAGAAGGAACCTAGCTCAAAAGCTTACCCAGGAACTACATTATGGTATTCCTATCGCGGAAAAAGGGAAAGTTCTTCGTCACCCCCATGTAAGTACTGCAAAAAGAAACACTCGGGGAAATGCTTGATATAGTGCAACTTCTACAAAATATCAGGACATAAGGAGGAAGACTGCAGAAAGAAAGCTAACACAAGAATATGCTATAACTGTGGAGAAGCTGGTCATATCAAACCAAACTGTCCAAAGCTAGCCCTAGCAGCAAACAACAAGGCGAAGATGATAGAAGGACCCAAGAGAAATGCCTGAGCATTCGTGCTGACCGCCGAAGAAGCCAAGATGATTCCGGATGTGATTGCGGTACATTTTTAGTTAATGATGTTTATGCTAAAGTATTGTTTGACTCTGGTTCAAACCAAAGTTTCATAAATACTTCTTTCTATAAACTTCCCAATCCACCATTAACTAAACTACACCAATATTGCCTGGCGGAAACGGCAAATGGAACCTCTATCAAAATAAGCGAAATCCTACAAGGAGCAAATATTGAAATTTTAAGTCATAACTTTACTGCTAACCTTTTCCCAATGGATCTAGCCGGATTCGATATCGTGCTAGGAATGGATTGGTTGGTAGCCAATAAAGCAAGTGATCAAAAATCTATAGAAGTAAATACGCCATCTGGCGAAAGGATCACACTCAAGGGAGACAAGTCGACAAGGTCAACAAAATTCATCTCGGTAATGAAAGCTGCAAGCTATATACAGAAAGGAGGAATGGTGTATATGATTTCCATAATCATTAACACTAAAGGAAAAGAATTAAAAGATATTCCCGTAATATTTGAATTCTCTGATGTTTTCCCAGAAGAATTGCCTGGATTACCGCCAGATCGAGAGGTAGAATTTAGAATTCACCTAATAGTCGAAACGACACCAATTGCCAAAGCACCCTATCGCATAGCACCGACGGAGATGCAGGAATTGAAGAAACAACTGGATGAATTACTAGAGAAAGGGTTCATACAACCTAGCTCATTGCCATGGGGAGCACTGGTGTTGTTTGTCAAGAAGAAAGACGGATCAATGCGTATGTGCATTGATTACCGAGAATTGAATAAAGTGACAATCAAAAATCGGTACACGTTACCAAGAATTGATGATTTGTTCGATCAACTCCAAGGAGCTCAGTTCTTTTCTAAGATCGACTTACGCTCAGGATATCATCAGTTGAAAGTACACGAAGAGGACATTCGTAAAACTGCTTTCAGAACAAGGTACGGTCATTATGAATTTACAGTCATGCCATTTGGTTTAACCAATGCCCCAGCTGCATTTATGGACATGATGAACAGGATATGTAAATTTCCTAGATAAATTCATAATTGTCTTTATTGATGATATTCTAATTTACTCTAAGAGTAAGGAAGATCACGCAGAGCATTTGCATCTACTTCTGACTACTGAGGAATGAAAAGCTTTATGCGAAATTCTCAAAATGTGATGTCTGGTTACAAGAAATACAATTCCTTGGACATCTGGTAAACCACGAAGGAATCCATGTGGATCCCACAAAGATCGAAGCAATTACCAAATGGAAGGTCCCAGAATCGCCAACGAAAATAAGAAGTTTTCTTGGATTGGCAGGATATTATAGACGTTTTATTCAAGATTTTTTTCTAGAATAGCCATCCCGTTAACCAAGCTAACTTGCAAATCAGTTATGTTTGAATGGGGACCAAAGCAAGAAGAAGCATTCAAGATTTTAAAGCAAAAGTTAACCAACGCTCCAATACTCGCCTTGCCAGAAGGAACCGAAAACTTTGTAGTTTATTGTGATGCATCTAAGTTAGGATATGGATATGTGCTGATGCAACGTCAAAAAGTAATTTCTTATGCCTCTAGACAACTTAAGAAGCATGAAGAAAATTATACAACCCATGATCTAGAGTTAGGACCAATAATTTTTGCCCTTAAGATTTGGAGACACTATCTTTACGGTAGTAAGTTCGTTGTATTTACAGACCATAAGAGTTTAAGATATGTCTTTGGACAAAAGAAATTAAACATGAGACAAAGGCGATGGATGGAAATCCTTAGTGATTATAATTGTGATATCCAGTATCATGCAGGAAAGCTAACGTAGTAGCTGATGCTTTAAGTCAAAAGTTCCATGAGAAGCCGAAAAGAGTACGCTCTCTTAGACTAAACTTGCAGATAGATTTAAATGAGCAAATTAAACAGACACAGAAAACAACAATCAAGAATGATGTTGACGAATTAAAAGGAATGATTAAGGAAATAGAGAAAGGAACATATGGAATTTGGAGATTTCATAAGAAAAGGATTTGGATTCCTATCCAAGGAGACCTACGAAATCGGATTTTGTAAGAAGCCCATAAGACTAAGTATACAATGCATCCTGGAAGTGATAAGATGTATAAAGACTTGAGAAAGAATTTATGGTGGATAGGAATGAAAAAGGATGTAGCAAGCTACGTTTCCAAATGTCTAACATGTTCACAGGTTAAAGCTGAACATCAGAAACCTTCAGGATTATTGCAACAATTGGAAATGGCAATTTGGAAATGGGAATTGATAACAATGGACTTTGTTACCAAACTACCCAGGACACAAAAGGTAATGATACAATCTGGATGATTGTAGACAGACTAACCAAATCTACTCATTTCTTACCAATGAAGGAAACTTTCAGTATGGAGCAATTAGCTAAGTTATATGTAAATGAAATAGTTTCATTACATGGAATTCCTTTGTCTATTGTGTCTGACAGACATAGTCGTTTTACTTCGCATTTTTGGACAAGTTTCCAAAAAGCGATGGGAACTAGACTAAATCTAAGTATAGCATATCACCCCCAAACAGACGGTCAGAGTGAAAGGACAATCCAAACAATAGAAGATATGCTTAGAGCCTGCATAATTGATTTTGGAGGAAATTAGGATGAACATTTACCTTTGATAGAGTGTTCCTACAATAACAGTTATCATACCAGCATCAATGCTGCACCCTTTGAAGCACTATACAGACGAAAATGTCGAACACCCGTATGTTGGGCGGAATTGGAGAAAAGCAACTATCAGGCCCTGAAATCGTGCAAGAAACAACTGACAAAATCATTCAAGTCAAGGAAAGACTTAAGGCAGCCCGAGATCGTCAAAAGAGTTATGCAGATAACAAACGCAAACCCTTGGAATTTCAAGTTGGAGATAAGGTACTATTGAAAGTCTCACCATGGAAAGGAGTTGTAAGATTCGGTAAGAAAGGGAAACTAAGCCCAAGGTATGTTGGACCTTTCAAGATTATCAAAAGAATAGGGCCAGTAGCTTATCAGCTACAATTACCAGAGGAAATGGCAGGGATAGATGATGTATTTCATGTATGTAATCTCAAGAAATGTATAGCAGATGAATCATTGGTGATACCTCTTCAAGATATAGAGGTAAACGAGAAGCTTAACTTTGTAGAGAAACCTATTCAGATTGAAGATAGAAAGATCAAGAATCTCAAATGCAAGAGATTCAAAGAGAGGGCCAGAATACACATGGGAGCTAGAGTCAGAAATGCAAAGGAAGTATCCACACCTATTCCAGTAAATCTCGAGGACGAGATTTAAATCAAGGTGGGGACGATGTAACAACTCTCAAAAAAATACCCAAACCAAACCGAAACAAAGAACCGGATGCGCGAATCAAGACTTGGCACGCAAAATGAGATAGGCTCCACCTGGGTCTCCCAAGTGCCACGCGCCAGAGATCCTATCTCTATTGCGACGCGTGCCTAGGTGGCGTGTCACCGTTTCACGCCATTTGGCAACCCTAACTCGTTACGAGGCTGACCTAGCCCTAGCTAGATGTCTCAGGCGCCACACGAGAGAGGTTTTAGAATCTCGGCGACGCGCGGGAGAAGCCAATTTTGGGTATAAATAGAGCAGTGTGGGACTGAAGTCTGTGCTCAAAATCGAACGAAAAATTCGATCGTATACTCTCTCTATCCCCGTTTTCTGATCAACACCCCCTAAACCCCTAAACCAGCGAAGCGCTGCCCGTTGTAAGTATCTTAACCCCCGATCACTAATTCGTTACCCTACCCGATTGATTTAGGACCCACCGACGCATGTCGAGGCTCTGCCTGACTAAGTTCGTTGGGGTTCTGTCTCGTGTTGTATGGGCATCCTACCCGATTGATTTAGGACCCACCGACTCATGTCAAGGCTCTGCCTGACTAAGTTTGTTGGGGTTCTGTCTCGCGTTGTATGGCTAAAGTGACTTGGGTTAATTTACTAACACATGTGCATTGTATGTTTTAAATAGAAATTCCAGGAAATTAATCAAGAATTGTCACCAGGAACTCCATAGGAATACCTAAGTTTTCAAAGTGAGTACATTCTTATTTTTAAATCTTTTTGTGAGTCATTCTCTCTTTTTACCAAATTACTTTACAAAACCTCAAATGTTTTCCAGTTATACATACAGGGATTAAGTCTGTGTAATCAATAATTGTTGCCAGTAGTTGGAGTTTTGTACATTACTAGTCCACAGTCACCAAGGGTGTGACAAGAACCGTTACTTGTTGGGAGACAGGTCCCACAGTAATATGACCATAAGCACGTGGGAGTGTCCCCAGTCGCCTACTGTGTTGAATAATTGATAGAAAACTTATATTGTAATCGCCCTTAATACTGTAAAGTATAATGACGTGTCATTTTATAAAATGGAATGAACTCGCCAGTATTTCTTGCTGATAAAATATTTTTAAAACGCGTTTCAGGTAATTTAATGCATGGAAGCCAGCTGGAGAGCACTGAAGGATTAGAAAAGTGGCTATAAAAGTTACCTAAATAAAAAGGAGTTTATGTTTTTCATAAATTAGGGTTTACCCCTATGAATATATTGTAATGGAAACATGGGTTTTATCCCATTTGTTTAATATAAAAAGTATTTCCTAACTACGATCCTGATGTTTTCATTCCGCTGCCAAATTAATAAACACCGGTACCACATGTATGCGGTTCTCTCGGCTCCCGCTCCCGGGGTAGGGGTAGGGGGTTGCGACACTTCATGGCCTCATCTAACGCCACTTTCAACTCAAGGTTTGACCTAGGACAAGCTGCGATCCATTCTTCTTAGCGTTCGGAATTCAGTTTTTGCTCTTTGGACATCTTCTCCTCCGCATCGCTCGCACGCCAGTTCAAATCCTTCTTCTCAGCAATGAACGCATCATGTTCCACATTAAAATCACGCTTGGCATTCTCAAACTCCATTATATCCTCTCCCATGGATTTCCACTTGCGCACTATCTCTTAAGTAGCCGCAAAATAATGCACACCAGAACGAACACAGTCATCTAACAAGCGGAATCAATCCTAGTTCTTTTGATATAGACGCTCAGTAGGGGTCAACGATATGGAATAAAATTCATGGCAGTTATCCAAACTTTCCATGCGAGACCCTTGAACAAGAGACCAACATGGAAAATGAGACAAATTGTCACAAGCAGGATTGTGGTCCATCCATGAACCACCAGTTTCTACCCTACCAGAACCAGAACCACCCTGTCCTTCATAACCAGAAGGCATGAGCCGCGTATACTTGGTTATCGGTGGGGTGGCTTAACCTGATTCAACATCAGTCTTTAAACCTTCCACTCGTTTGTGAAAAACCACCCCAGGAAGGACAGTTGATTGAACCTTCTTCACTTCCACAGGCTTCGTTGCTTCCTCCGCACCATTCCCCTTGACATTTTCAAAGCGCACCGGTCACGAGCAGGTATTCACTGTACACAACGGTAGGGGGAGACTCGGGAGGAGGGCTAGAAGAAACTTCAAGAGCAGTTGGCTTCGAACCACGACAGGTGGAACGTTTAGACCTCGAGCCAGTCGCCTTCACTGAAGCTGAAGGTTAAAAACACAAATTTATATCAAATTAAAGTCCCGAAAACAAAGTACATACAATAAACAGAAAAGAGTGGTTCTAACCTTTCGTCCAGAGGACTCTTCATACAACTTTTCAAGAATATTGGTAGACTTCTTTGCAAACACTCCCAAATCCACTTCACTCTCGGAGGAGGTTGCAGGCTGGCCCATCATCTTCTTTTTCTTCACCAAGATATCCAAACCAGGTTCAGTATCCAACTTATGCTTAGCCGGCGATAACAATTTCCTCTTATTCTCCATGATTTGGGTAAGGGTGGCTTGGTCTTCTTCAAGGTCCGTAGCATTCCGCTTCACCCCTACGTCCAACCCAGATAACATGTCAGACACTACGACATAATCCAAATACCGCAAGTGAGAAGTGTCTTTACCGGTCTGCACTCCCGTTGAGTCTACGTGCCAGAAGTTCCTTGTCTTGTCTCAGCAGCAACACCCTTGGATTCAATAGTAGGCGGGGCAACAACAGCAACAACTTCAGCACCCTGAACAGGTCGCACTAGTGGACCTGCACTTGTCATAAGAGATTGATGTATGAGATTATTAGAGGAACACACAGACTCCTCAATCAAAAGGAGAATAGTCTTCCTCCAAACAGAAGACTTAGCAACTTCATATCTCCATGGGGCATAAGGATACGCACCTGTGGGAGTAGAGACATGAGCACTTAAACTATCCTCAGTAGGATGATGGAAGTTGTCTTGTATTTGCTGTAACCAAGGACGTTCACCCTCCGGGAATATCCTTGCAACCATTTCACCCCCAACTGTCGAATCTAGAACATTAATCAACCCATACGTGCAACCAATTTATGATAAGAAGGCCCAATACACGTTGGCAATGAATGCGAATATATAAAACAACGAAATTATTACCTTTGGTTTTATACCCATAAACGGACGTCGCCCTAGGGTTTGATGGAGACCATGTCATGCTCTTGCCAACGGCAACTAAAGCTTTCTCTTCCAGTTGCAGCATTGGAGTAGGGTTCTTGATAAGCGTTTTATACCACTGTTCCTCCGCATATGGAATTAAAGGGAGCTTAGGGATAGGTTCTTCAGGAGTAAAGGGAGCTTAGGGATAGGTTCTTCAGGAGTACGGTAGTGCATATCAATCGGAATCACGCCACGACAAATATAAAAGAACTTATGCTTCCAGTCATGAAGACTTTTTGGGGGATCCCTGCTGCAAGGAAAAACGTCAACAATTCAAGAATTGAAAGAATAAAAACCGCTGGTACAAGAAACGTTGTAGAACACGTTTAACATATCAACCGAAGGGATTAAATGCGTAATTCGAGGCATGCTGACAATGCTGATCTGGGAGACATGTAACCCATACCGTGTAAGTACTTCCTGTCAACCCCGACCCGCAGCGGAATAAGAGTCGGGGCATAATTGGGTTATCACCAAAGCTCATGATGTTTACTAAAATGTTTCACATTTATTAAATTCAAATTACAACTTCAATATTTCAAACAAGTCCATACAATTACAAGGAAAAAGTAACTAAATAAACAATCCAAAGCCTAAACTGATTTATTCTTCTAGGCCGTCCTATATGTTTCTTGCTGCAACTGGATCACCTGTATCATGTGTAAAAATGGGGGTTTTTGGGTCAACAAAAGTTGGCGAGTGAACCTTGTTAGAAAACATTTATTATTGATTTATTGTTGTATTTAATATGGAAAAATTGTGCAATAATCATATGTGAGCAAACGTAAATAAACATACAATAACAAACCACCTTGCATGAGTATATGACATGAATGATAATGTATATGTTGGCAACGTCACGTTCCGCTCATAGGTAATGGGGAACGGACGGCCTATGATGATGTATGTGCGATCAAGGCTCAATCAAACGGAGCCGATCGTATGTTGGCAACGCCATGTTCCGCTCATAGGTAATGGGGAACAGACGAGCCTATGATGATGTATGTACTGAAAATGATAAAATTTAATCTAAACATTAACGACACAAACAATTGATACATATTGGATACACATTTGATCATGGATATGATGGATGCACAAGTGTTTAAATGTAATAAATAATAAATGACACATGATACACCCCAAAATGTGATTAAAACGGAGAATTTGTAGAGATTCACTCACATTGGGTGCGTTCGTTTGATGATGTTGAATGCGCACGAGTTTAGAGAGTTGATCGACGAGGAATAACTAACCTAAATAATAACGAAAAGGTACGGTAAATAAGTGGATTTTATTAACAATTTTAATAGGATTTTTAGATTTATTTTTGTGAGTTTAAGATCATTTTCTAACTTTAAAAATATTATTTTTAAGTATTTTTAATTGATTTTTAAATTAAATAAATAAATAAAAATATAAAAAAATGTTGACTTTTTGGGTTGACCGTTGACCTTGACTGTTGACTTTGACTGTTGACCGGTTCGGACTTTGTGTATGTATGCGCTGGGTGAGGCTCGAACTCATGACCTCCCGTACGCGTGCACGCAGCTCTACCAACTGAGCTACGTGTCTAACCCGAAATATTTCTGTTTTTAATTATATTTATCTACTATTTAATTTATTCAGAATTCATTTATTTTAAAAAGAATTTTAATTATGTCGAACCGGTGCACATAACAGGTCTCGAACCCAGGACCCGTGTTTAACGTTGCACACAGTCCACCGCTGGACTGTGTGTCTAACCTGGGTAAAATACTGGTTTTTATTAAACTTAACATCTTACAGCGAGTTAATACGGTTCGGTTTAAAAAAGAACATTTTTATTTCAGAGGATAGGGTCGTGTCAGGGATCGAACTCGAGACGTGCGCTGTGTGTTTGCACACAGTCCACCACTGGACTGTGTGTCTAACCCGGTTTAATATCTTGTTTTAATTAAACTTATACATAAGGTTCGACTTCATCTTCTTCGTTCAAAGACACAGACAACGATATTCGACTGTTCTTGTTTAATTCGATTAACGAAACTTATAAATGATTGAAATGTAATGGATAGAGAGGGTTTGGAAATGAATGTACCGAAACAGATGTTTTTCTCAGAACTCCGGCAAAGATCGTCGGCTCTGTTTTGTGAATTCCGTCTGATCGGATCAATTAATAGTTTTGATCAATTAATTGTGAAATTGAGTTATTAAACAAAGATTATCAAAGGGTTTAGATGTTTGTACCGATTCACAACGTTTTTCGGAAATGTCCAGAGATTTTCCGGCGAGCGTAGAGTATCCGGTAACGTCGTCTAGGACTGATTCTGGTTGAAGGATTTAAGTTAGTGAAAGTCTAACAATGGATTGAGAATGAAAGAATCGAGAAATTTACCGATTTGACGTATGTCCCGGTTTTCCGGCAAAAGTCCGGCGATATCAGATAACGTTTCCGACGAACAGAAATTAGAGCGCAAATGAAATTGAAGGTTCTGTGAGTGTTTCCAAGTTATGAGACGATGATATTATCAGTGTAAATCAGGAAGTAAATGATTTCGGTTTTCAACTCCCAAAAATCATATGAATCGAGGCAAATGAATACCGAATTGATTAAGAACGTGGGCAGCAATTGATTTATCGGTTATAATCAGTAATTAGCGATCACTCAAAAGTCTGGATAGTTGAAAGCCGATGAGCGGTTTCAGTTTTGGCGCAAACAGATGAGTTCACGGGTAGAAGTTAAGTTTTATTTGATTCATTGATTACACATGAGAACCAAGTGGCGGAGTGGTTAAGTGTTTGTGTGTTAAATGAGCCGGCTGACCCGGGTTCGAAACCCGGCAGCGACTTTTATTTTTTTCTTCGACCGTTTTTATTGTTTATTAATTATAGTTTATAAATTCTAGTATATTTATTAATTATGTATTGTTTAAAATTAAAATGAGCATTAAATAAGCAACGAAAATTTGAAACTGACTACTCGATTAATAAACGAAGCGGGTTTTGAAAACTCGTTTTTCGACGGATGTTACAGTATCCCCTACTTTTAGAAATTTCGTCCCGAAATTTAAGTAGTAGTGGTAACAGTAAAAAGATGCGGGTATTTTTGGCGCATTGAGTCTTCACGTTCCCAAGTAAACTCAGGTCCTCGTTTCGACTCCCAGCGTACCCTAACAATTGGAATACGACTCCGTCTTAAACGTTTTTCTCCAAAGTCCATGATTTCTACCAGTCTTTCAATGAAGTGCATAGATTCATCGATCTGAATATCTTCTAGGGGAATATGGAGGTTTTCATCGGCGAGGCACTTCTTCAAGTTTGATATGTGGAATGTGGGGTGAATTCTGTTGAGTTCTTCTGGTAGGTCAAGCTTGTATGCTACAGGTCCTACTCTTTCGAGTATCTTGAAAGGTCCTACGTAGCGTGGTGCTAGCTTGCCCTTCTGACCAAAACGAACTACTCCTTTCCACGGTGATACTTTTAAAAGTACATGATCACCAATGTTAAACTCCAAGGGCTTTCGTCATTTGTCTGCATAACTCTTTTGACGACTTTGTGCCGCTAGAAGATTGTTTCGAATCTGATGGATCTTGTCTGTTGTTTCCTGAATCAATTCTGGACCGGTGATTTGAGCTTCCCCAATTTCGTGCCAACATATTGGTGATCGGCACTTACGACCATATAAAGCTTCGAAAGGTGCCATGCCGATACTTGAATGATAGCTGTTGTTGTACGAAAATTCAACTAATGGTAGATGTGCGTCCCAGTTCCCTTTGAAGTCTATGACACATGCTCGCAGCATGTCTTCAAGGGTTTGGATGGTGCGTTCAGATTGACCATCAGTTTGAGGATGAAAAGCGGTACTGAGGTCTAGTCGTGTACCCAAGGCGGTTTGTACGGCTCGCCATGTTCGTGAAGTGAAACAACCATCACGGTCTGAAATGATGCTTAAAGGTACACCATGACGGCTTGCGATCTCGTTGATGTAGATACGAGCTAACTTTTCGTTTTTGAAATCCTCACGAATCGGTATGAAGTGAGCTGATTTTGTAAGACGATCAATGATTACCCATATGGTGTCATACCCACTGGAGGTGCGAGGTAACCCGGTAATGAAGTCCATGGTTATGTTTTCCCACTTCCATACAGGTATTTCAGGTTGGACTAGAAGTCCTGAGGGTCTTTGATGTTCAGCTTTACTTTGGAACATGTAAGGCACTTGGAAACGAAAACAGCGATATCCTTCTTCATGCCAGGCCACCAGTAGGTATATCGAAGGTCTTGATACATCTTGTCGGCTCCTGGGTGTACAGAGTACCGTGTTTTGTGCGCCTCATTCATAAGGAAATCACGAAGGTTATTGTGATCGGGAATCCATATGCGATCTAGATAGTACAGAATACCATCGGATTTAGTTTCGATTTTAAGTTCAGCTCCACAAGACAGCTCCTTGCGTACGTCGTTTTCCGTTACTGAAACATGTTGGGCTTCTTGGATTTGATCTTTGATGTCGGTTATGATTTGCGAACATAGAAGACGAATGGAGTTCGCATAACCCTTTCGACTGAGCGCATCGGCCACCACGTTTGCCTTGCCAGGATGATACCGAATTTCACAGTCGTAATCATTAAGAAGTTCGACCCATCTTCATTGCCTCATATTCAACTCCTTTTGGTTAAAGATATGTTGGAGGCTCTTGTGGTCAGTGTATATTTCACACTTGGTACCATAGAGGTAATGTCTACATATCTTGAGTGCGAACACAACGGCTCCAAGTTCCAGGTCGTGGGTGGTGTAGTTCTTCTCATGAACTTTGAGTTGTCTAGAAGCATAAGCTATCACTTTACCTCTTTGCATCAGTACACAGCCTAGTCCCTGCCCTGACACGTCGCAATAAACCACGAAGTCATCACAACCTTCAGGAAGTGTGAGGATAGGTGCGTCACAGAGTTTTTGCTTTAGAGTTTGGAAAGCTTCTTCTTGTTTGGGACCCCATATGAAAGGCTTTCCTTTATGAGTCAAAGCCGTGAGTGGTACAGCAATACGGGAGAAATTTGCAATGAAACGGCGATAAGAACCAGCCAAACCAAGAAATGATCTTACTTCGGTAGGTGTACGTGGCGCTTGCCATTCTTGTACTGCCTTGATTTTTGAGGGATCAACATGAATTCCCTTGTCATTGACGACGTGTCCAAGGAATTGTACTTCCCTTAACCAGAATTCACATTTCGAGAACTTAGCGTACAGCTTTTCTGTCCTTAAGAGTGTAAGGATGAGTCGAAGGTGTCGTTCATGATCAGACTTAGACTTTGAGTAGATGAGGATGTCGTCGATGAAGACTATGACAAAGCGGTCGAGGTAGGGTTTGCAGACTATGTTCATTAAATCCATAAATACTGCTGGAGCGTTGGTTAAACCAAATGGCATGACCATGAATTCGTAATGACCATAAAGAGTTCGGAAGGCGGTCTTTGGGACGTCTTCTTCATGTACTCTGAGTTGATGATAACCAGAACGAAGGTCGATTTTTGAAAAACAGGTGGCGCCTTGAAGTTGGTCAAGAAGATCATCGATGCGAGGTAATGGGTAGCGGTTTTTGACCGTTAACTTGTTGAGTTCTCTGTAGTCGATACACATGCGAAACGTTCCATCTTTCTTCTTCACAAAAAGGACAGGTGCACCCCAAGGCGATGAGCTATGACGTATGAATCCTTTGTTAGTCAGCTCTTGCAGTTGACTGACTAGCTCTTGCATTTCGGGTGGGGCTAACCTATAAGGAGATTTTGCAACTGGTGTAGCTCCAGGTATAAGATCAATGCGGAATTCGACTTCTCTCACGGGAGGAAGTCCTGAAATGTCGTCAGGAAAAACTTGCGGAAAATCTTTTACTACTGGGATGTCTTCGAGTTTCTTCTCCTTGATTCCCTTTTTGACGACATGAGTTAGGAATGCGACATAATTCTTGCGGAGATATTTTCGGGCTTGAAGACAGGACATTAATTTGAGTCCTTTCGAAGGGGTTTCTCCAAAGATTCGTAGAGTCTGACCGTTTGCAAGAGGAATGCGAATGAACTTTTCGCGGCATACAACTTCAGCATGATGTTGGCTGAGCCAGTCCATACCAATTATAATATCGAAACTTCCCAACTTCATAGGAATGAGGTCAACTGGAAAATCGTGATCGTTTAGGGTGAGAGTACAATTGCGTATAATAGAGTTTAATGAGACCGGTTTTCCGTCAGCAACTTCTACCGTTATGGATTCCATGAGTTTATCACGAGTTTGGTTGAGGATGGGTTCAAATTCTAAGGACACAAAACTCCTATCCGCGCCAGTATCAAATAACATGGATGCGTAACTACCATTGATGAGAAACGTACCGTTAACCACATTGTTGTCAGCCCTAGCTTGATTTGCGTTGATGTTGAAAGCTCTTCCCCTAGCAGGTGGAGGAGCTTGATTAGCCTGGTTTACTGGATTTGCTTGAGCTTGGGCATGGATGATGTTCACCAAGCGTGGACAGGTGTTCCTGAAGTGGTTCGGGTCTCCACAGTTGTAACAAGCCCGCATAGGTTGCATCATGGGATAGTTGGGTTGGTAGTAGGATTGGGCTACATGTTGGGCAGGTGGTAGGAGTAAAGGTTGTTGGGCTTGACCCACTATCTGATGGTGGGTTTGGGTTGAGGGCTGATTGCGGTTCATTCGCTGAAGTGCGCAACAGGTTTGGATGGTGTGACCTGCACGGCCACAGCCGGTGCAATGTTGGCAGGGATGATCAGGAAAGTGATGGTATTGGCAACGGTTGCATTTTGGGTAGGGGCCGGAGTATGGCTTTTTATATGGTGCAGATGAGGGGGCAACTTGAGTGATGGGTGCAGCAGGGATAGGGAAATTTGTTTGTGTGACAGCAAAGTTTCTGGTGTTTCGTTTCCTCTTACTAACAAACTTTGAGGAGGAGGTGGAATGGTTTGAAGTTTGGCCCTCAATGGGGGCTTTCTTTTTCTCATCCTTAAATTTGCCGTTTCGGATGCGATTCTCGGTAAGCTCGGTAGCTAGTTCCATAGCGGCTTCAAGTGTTGCAGGCGAAGTGCTTAGAACTGAGTCTTGAATTTTCGAGGGGAGGCCTCGAATATAGTGTTCGACTAAGCGGTATACTGGGGTGAACAAGTTGGGGATCATTTGGTTCAACTCTAAAAACCTTTTGTTGTAGGAAGTATGATCTCCCTCCTTTTGCTTTCTCTTCCAGTTGCAGCATTGGAGTAGGGTTCTTGATAAGCGTTTTATACCACTGTTCCTCCGCAATTGGAATTAAAGGGAGCTTAGGGATAGGTTCTTCAGGAGTAAAGGGAGCTTAGGGATAGGTTCTTCAGGAGTACGGTAGTGCATATCAGTCGGAATCACGCCACGACAAATATAAAAGAACTTATGCTTCCAGTCATGAAGACTTTTTGGGGGATCCCTGCTGCAAGGAAAAACGTCAACAATTCGAGAAGTAAAAACCGCTGGTACAATAAACGTTGTAGAACACGTTTAACATATCAACCGAAGGGATTAAATGCGTAATTCGAGGCATGCCGACAATGCTGATCTGGGAGACATGTAACCCATACCGTGTAAGTACTTCCTGTCACACCCCGACCCGCAGCGGAATAAGAGTCGGGGCACAATTGGGTTATCACCAAAGCTCATGATGTTTACTAAAATGTTTCATATTTATTAAATTCAAATTACAACTTCAATATTTCAAACAAGTCCATACAATTACAAGGAAAAAGTAACTAAATAAACAATCCAAAGCCTAAACTGATTTATTCTTCTAGGCCGTCCTATATGTTTCTTGCTGCAACTGGATCACCTGTATCATGTGTAAAAATGGGGGTTTTGGGGTCAACAAAAGTTGGCGAGTGAACCTTGTTAGAAAACATTTATTATTGATTTATTGTTGTATTTAATATGGAAAATTTGTGCAATAATCATATGTGAGCAAACGTAAATAAACATACAATAACAAACCACCTTGCATGAGTATATGACATGAATGATAATGTATATGTTGGCAACGTCACGTTCCGCTCATAGGTAATGGGGAACGGACGGCCTATGATGATGTATGTGCGATCAAGGCTCAATCAAACGGAGCCGATCGTATGTTGGCAATGCCACGTTCCGCTCATAGGTAATGGGGAACGGTTCCGCTCATAGGTAATGGGGAACAGAAGAGCCTATGATGATGTATGCACTGAAAATGATAAAATTTAATCTAAACATTAACCACACAAACAATTGATACATATTGGATACACATTTGAACATGGATATGATGGATGCACAAGTGTTTAAATGTAAAAAATAATAAATGACACATGATACACCCCAAAATGTGATTAAAACGGGGAATTTGTAGAGATTCACTCATATTGGGTGCGTTCGTTTGATGATGTGGAATGCGCACGAGTTTAGAGAGTTGATCGACGAGGAATAACTAACCTAAATAATAACGAAAAGGTACGGTAAATAAGTGGATTTTATTAACAATTTTAATAGGATTTTTAGATTTATTTTTGTGAGTTTAAGATCATTTTCTAACTTTAAAAATATTATTTTTAAGTATTTTTAATTGATTTTTAAATTAAATAAATAAATAAAAATATAAAAAAATGTTGACTTTTTGGGTTGACCGTTGACCGTTGACCTTGGCTGTTGACTTTGACTGTTGACCGGCTCGGACTTTGTGTATGTATGCGCTGGGTGAGGCTCGAACTCATGACCTCCCGTACGCGTGCACGCAGCTCTACCAACTGAGCTACGTGTTTAACCCGAAATATTTCTGTTTTTAATTATATTTATATACTATTTAATTTATTCAGAATTCATTTATTTTAAAAAGGATTTTAATTATGTCGAACCGGTGCACATAACAGGTCTCGAACCCGGGACCCGTTGTTTAACGTTGCACACAGTCCACCGCTGGACTGTGTGTCTAACCTTGTTAAAATACTGGTTTTTATTAAACTTAACATCTTACAGCGAGTTAATACGGTTCGGTTTAAAAAAGAACATTTTTATTTCAGAGGATAGGGTCGTGTCAGGGATCGAACTCGAGACGTGCGCTGTGTGTTTGCACACAGTCCACCACTGGACTGTGTGTCTAACCCGGTTTAATATCTTGTTTTAATTAAACTTATACATAAGGTTCGACTTTATCTTCTTCGTTCAAAGACACAGACAACGATATTCGACTGTTCTTGTTTAACGAAACTTATAAATGATTGAAATGTAATGGATAGAGAGGGTTTTGGAAATGAATGTACCGAAACAGATGTTTTTCTCAGAACTCCGGCAAAGATCGTCGGCTCTGTTTTGTGAATTCCGTCTGATCGGATCAATTAACAGTTTTGATCAATTAATTGTGAAATTGAGTTACTAAACAAAGATTATCAAAGGGTTTAGATGTTTGTACCGATTCACAACGTTTTTCGGAAATGTCCAGAGATTTTCCGGCGAGCGTAGAGTATCCGGTAACGTCATCTGGGACCGATTCTGGTTGAAGGATTTAAGTTAGTGAAAGTCTAACAATGGATTGAGAATGAAAGAATCGAGAAATTTACCGATTTGACGTATGTCCCGGTTTTCCGGCGAAAGTCCGGCGATATCAGATAACGTTTCCGACGAACAGAAATTAGAGCGCAAATGAAATTGAAGGTTCTGTGAGTGTTTCCAAGTTATGAGACGAAGATATTATCAGTGTAAATCAGGAAGTAAATGATTTCGGTTTTCAACTCCAAAAATCATATGAATCGATGCAAATGAATACCGAATTGATTAAGAATGTGGGCAGCAATTGATTTATCGGTTATAATCAGTAATTTTCGATCACTCAAAAGTCTGGATAGTTGAAAGCCGATGAGCGGTTTCAGTTTTGGCGCAAACAGATGAGTTCACGGGTAGAAGTTAAGTTTATTTGTTTCATTGATTACACATGAGAACCAAGTGGCGGAGTGGTTAAGTGTTTGTGTGTTAAATTAGCCGGCTGACCTGGGTTCGAAACCCAGCAGCGACTTTTATTTTTTTCTTCGACCGTTTTTATTGTTTATTAATTATAGTTTATAAATTCTAGTATATTTATTAATTATGTATTGTTTAAAATTAAAATGAGCATTAAATAAGCAACGAAAATTTGAAACTGACTATTCGATTAATAAACGAAGCGGGTTTTGAAAACCCGTTTTTCGACGGATGTTACACTTCCCCCATAAACTTCATGATGGGAAGGCGGAAGTTGCCTTCCTTGAAAAAAGAAGAATATAAAGTCATATATCCTGGAGGAGCATCCAACGCCGTACTTGCCGATAAAGGGAATTGCGCACTCCAGTTAATAGGGAAACGGAAAAATCGGGTGAGTTGCTGGAATTCATCCGATTTCCAGTTTAAAACGGACTGGTCAATCCTTGACGGATTCTTAGACTTGGATTTTTTACCTTTACGAGAACCTTCGGCTTTTACAAAGGTCGACATTCTTGAAGAGTTACAGAACAAGGCAGAAGAATGATTAAGGGCAAGGGAGAAGAGAAATTTCAGGATGATCGCTAAGAGAGAAGTTGAAAAGATAGAAGTTGTGCAAAAAACCCTCTGGATATTTATACCCATCACATTTAATGCGATGGCGAACTGAACCGACAAGTGGGAAGGCTCCACCAATGGGGAGGTGACACGTCAGGCGGCAAAAACTGAAACGTAGCCTAGCATGGGCGCGTGGCCGCCACGCGCCTAACATCGTCGTAATAGGCAACTGCTACAATGATGTGTCTCTGAAAAAAGGCAACTGCTCCTCCTCTGATGGGAGAACCACTTCAACTATCAGAACTACAACGACAGAAGTCAGACGTCAATCCCACCAACCAAACAACTTGACAAAGGAACCTTCTCCTTGAAGGAACATGAGACAAGATTCATACGCATCTTGGGCCCACTTCAACACGCCAAAATCTATGTGCCTTTTTGACTCAATTATGTACGCCAAAATCCATGCGTTTTTTTGGCTCACTTCTGTACGCCAAAATCAATGCACTTTTTTGGCTCACTTCTGTACGCCAAAATCCATTCGCTTTCTTGGCTCAATTCTGTACGCCAAAATCCATGCGCTTTTTTGGCTCACTTCTCTACGCCAAAACCCACTCACAAAGACCCCGACACAATCAAATCATTATGAGTCCAGAATCCCTCCTAGTTGATAAATTCACCTAGAAGCCACACTAGACTGAGGGACTTGAAGAGGTATGATCCCAAATCCCATGTGGACACATGTCAAAGGGACCACACCACTCCAAGTTGGCGTCCATGTCATAAGAAAGCATATAGAAGGTTCTGGAAGCTTCTGGAAGAAGACACCTGGTGACAAAACGATGCCCTCTGCAGACAAGAAGGATAACATGTGTCACCAATAGTGAGACGTCAACAGTGATTACAAGATCCTTAGAGGACAAGGCGACAACCAATACAAGTGAATGCTTACCTGGAGCGAATAACCGTGCACCACGTCACCTCAGGGTCTGACGTCGTTAGAGGGGACATGATGCATATTCTTCCTAGTCGGACAACTAGCAGGCATTAGCTAGCTGGCAGGTTTCCTCCTCCACTATTCTCCAGCTATAAATAGAAGGTTCAAACCACAGGTTTAGGGATATGATATTTCTTACTCTCTTACTATAAACACACTTGTAGGGTGATTACAAGGAGAACCATCATCTTCTCCTCCTTGTGATGAGTCACCGGTGTTGTTCGTTTTGCAGGACATCTTAAAGGATTCAGCCATTCGTCGAGTGAAGAACAGAGATTGAACAAAATATACAAGACGACCCAACTATTCAGCCTAGTGCTATTTAGTGTTTCTTCACTTTTGTAGCTTGAGCTTAAAGATGGAAAGATGATGCTTTCTACACATTTCATATCTTTGGAAAGAGATAACAACAACTTTATAAGTGAACTAGAAACACCCTCTATTAACCAAAACTATCAAATTCCGTAACCTTGATTTTTTTAACTTTCTATTTTGATGTTTTACACCAGTCAGTCACCAAACAACTTAAAAATAAGTAAATCAAAGGTGAGAGTTTGAATGGGGTGTGAAATGTGTTGCAGGGGAGTTTGTTTATGTAGGTTGTTGCAGAGTGTATTGATTGGTTGGTGGTGAGTGATAGGGAACCGAACGCTTAGCCATTGATTTTAGGAGTTGTATTTGGATGGTGGAGATTGGGTGAAGATCTAAAAGTAACTACATGTACAGCTATACTAAAACAAAAGAAGAAACATCTAGCCTATTTAAGTGTATTAGCTTTACTGGGTTGTACACCATGCTTTAAGAGTAGTAAAATTCTCAATTTTAAGTTCTCTCTCCTATATCTATTATCTATACTATTATATATAGGAGAGAGAACTTAAATTTTAGAGTTTTACTACTCTTAATGCATAGTGTACAATCTATTAAAGCTTAACCATTTGGACTTGTGTGGAAGATAACAGTGATGAGATATTATGGATATAGAAAGACCTTTGTTAGCTAAAACAGTTTCGTTCATAGTGTTCAGTGTTCATGACTTCTCTGCACACTACTACAAAAGTGAGCTTCAGACAGGGTTAGAATTCTTTTTTGACGCGGAAACCGAAACACCCGTCTAAAAATCAAAGTGGAAAGTAAATTGGTTTCAAATATATTTTGACCCTTGTTTAGACACAGTCAAATGGTCAACCCCGTCTTAAGGTCTACCCCTCTCTCTTTCCTTTAGCATTTTCTCCACCTACGTCTCCTTGATTTCTCAGTTTCTCTCCTCGCTAATTCTCCTTTCTCAGTCACAAATTCTGTTTGGATTCATCTCTTCTTTTCCTCTTCACCATAAGCCACCACTAATGTAACGCTCTGCATTCTCGTACTTTCTTATTTTAGCAAGTTATGTTGTACTTTCCATTTTTTTGGACGTTTGTACTCTCGTTGTATCCTACTTTTGTTTCAATTGTAACCCGAGGCTTTCTGATCATAATGAAAAATTGTATTTTAATCATGTTCGAATTTTGTGCAACTATAATCAAATTCGTGTGTTGAACGATATATTATCCAAAGATTCTTGGTTCCTTATTAAACGACACGTGATACTCGTTAAACTGATAAAATAGTGAAAACCCGGATCCTAATCCTTAAAACTCAAAACTTCGCGAAATAAATAATCGTTGTAAAGGTTCCTATCCCTAATAAAATTCATCATGGTTGCTTAATTAATTAAATTAATTAAATGTTTTATCCATTCTTTTTTTTTATGAAAATAATTTAGTTAGTTCAGTTAAGTAGAGTTAAGGGACTGGTTGTGACATTTTATGAAACTTAGACCCTTTAAATAATAAATAAATGAAAATAAAATAAAAATATAATAATATAATAAAAATAATAATAATATAATAATAACAAAAATAGTGCAGACCGGGGTACTAAAACCCGGGTCTCGCACAGAACAAACTGCATCACTAACCGCTGAGCCAAGTCTTAATATCGAACTGGATTGTAAAGGTTTAATATATATCAACGACTTAAGTTTGAAATCCTTTTGAAATTGCGGCCAAACCATAACGCGTACAGCTGCACCTTTCCTTTTTCGCCGATCTCGCTGATTGATCGGGATTACGTGTTTGTTATCAATCAAGAACTTGATCCAAAATCATGGTTGCATACATGCCCGTAACCACCTATATATACTGGCACATATTTTATTTCGACACCCTCACCACCACAACACATCTCGACACCCTCTACCTCATCCTCCCTCTACGCCTTAAGACAATACACCTCACCGGAAAAGAACCTGCAACGTACCGGACACGAAGGTGCCGCCGGAGACGAACGGAGTACAAGACGGAATCATTCCCCGATCGTTTAGGTATACATTCTCCCCATGATATTTCTCTCTTTTGTTAATCCTTTTGACATTTCAAACTACAGTTAGTTGTTATCTAAGTCTAAGAACAGAAACAGTTCGACGATTCTTTTTAAGTGAAGAAGATGACATACAGTAAGTGTTTCAATCAGTTACAAACAGATAAGATCATAGAAGTTAAGTTGTGGTGGAATGGCTTGGTGGGTTTGATAAGTTAACGGATGTCACGAGTTCGACCCGGCCTCCCGACTTGTTCGCTGCATATTATTTTTTTATTTTAAACCAGTAAATGAATCAGACCTGTAATTGTGTATGATTAAAACCGGAGTATAGACAGGTTAAACGCACCCAGTTTGCTGGGGTGCGTGCACGCAAGCGAGAGGTCGTGAGTTCGATCCTGGTTATAGATCGTTGGGGCCGGTTGTGGCTCCTTTTTATTTATTTTTTACTTATTTTCTATTTATTAGCAATTTATGTTTATTATAATTATTATCATTAATATTATTATTATTTTTGTTAACTGTTTATGTTAATAATAATTATTTATTCCATTTTATTATTAACACACTATGTTATTAATATTAATATTATTATTATAATTGTTACCATTTCTATCTTATTATCATAGCTTTTTATAATCCAAACCATTTACAATTTTGTTAACAAGTATTTAGAACGCTTCTTTAAAAGTTAAATTGATTAATTTATAAACAATAAATACTAGGATATAATATGATTGTAATCAATAAATAATAACGGGTTCGTTATGCATTATTTAAATTTAGGATAAGCATTTCGTTCTCTTGAACTTTCCCAAATCCTTCACTCGTGCATTATTTCACAAGGGATTTTACACACAACTAAGGTGAGTATACTCGATCGTATTTTGTTTTAACACTTTTGTGTGCAACATGTATTCTATACCAAAAACACGAAACACTTGAAACTTGTTATATTCACATCCATACACATTTAAATATGAAATAATTTGATGCTTGTTAATCTCATATGCTATGTAAACTTTTTGTGTCTATATGCTTATTAACTTCGTACAAGCCTATCTTAACAATTATAGCGTTATAGGAGTAACGCATCACCCGTTTAGTCTTGGGTATTGTTAAGTTAAACATGTTAACCTCCCGTTATTCTTTGGGATATGCAAAATTAATTGTGTTGTAAACTATGGTTTGAACATATATTGTGACACCGTTTCAGCATATTAGTAACTTGTGTCATGTTATTTGTGTTGGATATGAGCATTTAAACTTTTGTTCTACTTTATACTATGTATTAAACTTGTATATTCGTCAACATTTTTGTGTTGATTTTATTTTAATACATGTTGCAGGTTAATAGGCATGATGGTGAAGAAATTAAGTTAGGATGGATTTAGAAACTCGCTTGAATAATAAAACATTTATTATGTTATGTTGCAATTTGCTTGTTTGGAACGATGTATATGAATTTAGTCATTTATGAAATTGATTTAATTATATTGTCACATTTAGTTTTGTGATGCTTTGAGCGATTTGTTGGTCGTATCCCCATGTTTCCGCCATCTGTTGGGGTGTGATAACTAACCACCAACGCCATACACTGCCACGACCACTACCTCGTCTTCTCCTGTTGACTGAAAGTCACCGTCGCCATACCCCGGAATCCACCACCACATCCTTTTCACCGAAAGCCACCACTATGAAACCCCTCTAACCACTACCGCCATACACAGACAGCAGCCTTCGTCCTGCAAAAAAAAAAAAAAAAAAAAACCCCTAATATGTGCCGCCTCCATGTGTTTGTTCTTCATTCTTGCACTTTACAATGCTTGAGAGTGCTTAGATGGTGATGGTTTGTGGCTTACAAGGGCTAATCGTCTCTGGTCTGCATGTTTAATTTAATCCAGATCTGGTAACTTTTGATGATGTTTATGTGGCGTTTTTATTCTAGATCTTGTAATTTCTTAAGGTATTAGTTTGGATGTCAAATGTAATATTTTGGTTGAAGTCTTGAATATGTTAAGTGTTTTCTGATTCTGTTGATTATTTTGAAGCATTAACTACTTCAATCGACGGTAGTGCTCCGGAGAGACGCCAGAGCGTTTTTTTCTATATACTTTTTTGCCTCTTTTCTAGACGGGGTTGTAGTGGTTTTTTGACGGTGTTTCCCTTGATCTGTCATCCTATTTTAAGACTCTGCGGATTAAGAAGGTGTTCAAAACCCCGTCTAATACTCAAAATCACCCCATCTGATAATCACTTTTGTGCAAAATCACCCCATCTGATAATCACTTTTGTGGTAGTGGCAGCAATGTAAATTAGCTCCCAACAGTTTTCATATACTTGACCAAACGACATCGTTGGAGAAGAACAAAAAACGCATTCCTGTTCAGAGTCGGTTCTGACATACATGATAAAACCCTCTTCTTCTAACCAAAGGAAAAAAAAAAACAAATTAGAAACCGATAACAAATGAGGAAGGTGGTGATGTTGGTTTAAGTTTCAGCTGAGTAAGGGACATGGTGTCTGTCGCCGGTGAGAAACTCCGGTTGGAGGTCGGTTTGAGTTTCAGCTGACCAAGTTGTTTGGTGGATGAAGAAGACGTATCTTAATGAGTGGTTTTGATGGCCCAAGTTAGTGGTTTTAAAACCTTGGTATGTGAAGATGGTTTAGAAGAAAAACATCTATTTGCCAACAAGAGGCCAAATTCAAATTACCAATGAACAAACATCGGTTAAATAAAATGGTTCAGAAAAGAATAAATCTTTAATCAAAGTTACAAATCATAATATACAATCTACTTTCCCTTATGAATCTGCTATGTTAACAGCCGGATAATATAACATCACTGATTCTTGCCGGAAAATATATTTTTAATTCGAGTTTTACTTTAATGGTATATTATCATGTTAAGCAAAACTGATGAATAGTGTTTTGGGTTTTTTTTTAAATATTTATATATATATATATATAGAGAGAAAGAGAGAGTTAATTGCCTAGTCCTTTTGGTTTATCAGTTTTTCATCTTTAGTCCTCACCTTTTCAAAATAGCATATTTACTCTTTATGGTTTGCTCATTTGTTACTCGGTTAGTCCTTAGAGTAAATGATGGTTAGTATAATCAGTTAAGTTAATATTAAATGACTAAATTACCCTTAAGGATAAAACAAATTAAATAATTTATATATAAATATGTGTGTAGGCCCACTTATTATAATATGTTCCCACAAATAAGGCACCAAACCTACCTTCCTATCCCTTCTTCTTTGCCAATAGCCAGTTAACACCATCAACCCCATCGCCGGTCACCACCAAAACTACGACGACTTCCGAGGAAGACGGGCGACACCTACAACCACTCATCAAAACCCACCCACATGCAACAACCTAGCGACAACTGCAACCGCTCGTCAAAACCCACCCACTTGCAACCACCCGTCACACCCTGGAGGCACCTACAACCACCCGTCAACAACAATCGAATTGCAGGTTTGGTCAACAACGCCTCGCAATCTCGATTATTCGTCGTCTGAGAAGAGAAGACTACGGACATTAAAAGTCAGAACTTTACTCCCCGTTTTACAATTTCCATAATCCTGTTACTTGCTAGTTAAATTTTGTCCGACATATCCACCTCAAACAACCAGCAATTTTTAATGTGGGTTTGTGATTAAGTTGACTAGAACGGTGGATGGGTGGCCGGAGATGGAGCAACGATTCGTTTTCGGAGAAGAGAATATGTGGGATAAAAAGATAAATCAAGTGAAATGGGAGAAAATGTGGTGTCCGATGCACCAGAATTAGATCTCCGGAATAATGTAAGTGGCCGGAAAAATGGTGTTTTTGAATCGGTTAATGAATTGCTCTTGTTTTGGTTGATTCGGTTCATGAGTTTCTGAAAATTGTGTTTTTGGTTCTATTTAGTTCAGTCACATTTGGGTAGTTATACATGATGAGTTTGGGTGGAGAAAGAACTGTTTTACAGAAGTGAGTTTAGGTGGAGAAGGTGAAGGATATGGTAGTGGTGATGGGCCCCACTTAAATGATTTTCTTTAATATATGGCAAGGCCTAATAAATGGTAAGGGTGATATAGTAATTTTATACCAATTTAACTAAGTAAACCAACTGGCATCTTTTTAGGGGTTATCTGAGTAACAAATGAGTAAACTACAAGGAACAAACATGCTATTTTGAAAAGGTGGGAGACTAAAGGTGAAAAACTGACAAACAACAGGATATATATATATATATATATATATATTCTTATTTAAGCATTTATTTATATTTTAATGGTTTCTTAAGTATTTATCTATTTATTTTTATACTAAGTTTAAGCATTTATTTATATTTTAATAATACATTACTTCTTTCTCTGACGATAAATTAATTGGATACCGGTATCTTCATGATCTAAACCGATCGATATAGTTTGAATAAAATCGATGTTGGTACCAATATTCGTTTTTTTATTGTTTTATGTGATATAAAACACATGTTGAGTTCTCTATCGAACTCGGTGTTGAGTCTGATGTTGTTCTTAATGTTCTATGTGGATGTAAAACAGGTGGTGCTTTCTATATCGAACATGAGTGCTGGTGTCGACGTTCGCTTTAATCATTTTCTATCGATTTAAAATAGGTGTTGGTTGTATACTGAGTGTATGCATCGTTCATGTACTGTAACGACCCGACCCGAACCGATAATGATCCAATGCTTACGGTAATCGACCGCCGCAACGCTCGGACTATTACCCTAGTTAATATTAATATATAGTAAAGTAATTAAGGGATAGTGACCGAGTGATCTTTGCACTTACAGTTTGCATTGTGACAAATGTTTAATCAGTAATATAAAATTCAATATATGACAAATGTTATGGTGGGGATAATATTCATTCTTTTAGTATACAACAAACAACCTTGATACCATAAAAAAGAATCAAGTAAACTTGAAATGCATTTACTCATTTAGAATTTTATTATTGAAGATAATCATGAATTACATGTCATATGGTTGTCATTAACTACTGTTTTATACATAAATTAACTAAATAATATTAACAAAAAAGGTTTTAACCTATCTATTATCCAATTTAGGATTAGAAAAAGAGACAATCAAGTTAATGAAAACTTGAGTAGTCCTAATAATTCAACAATTTAACCGTTTATGGATAACTTTTGTTCCATCAAGAGTACACAAATATAAAAAAATGAACATCGTATCTTCTTAGAAATTTATCAACATAAATTAAGCTTTTTCGTGTTTTACGGTGAACTTAGTTCGATGGTCAAACCGTATACATAATTATTATTTGTTTTTTTAGGATTTCTTACAAAGACCATTTATTTATTGTGTTTATTTATTTATTTATTTTTTGAACGGCAAATTTAGATCACTGACGAACCGCTGAACTTTCATCGTGTCGCTAGCAAGATGCCGCTAGGCTATAAAGCCTATACACCCGATCATATCTATCTCCACTAGGCATAAGGCCTATATATCAATTCGGGAGGAAACCCAATAAATATGAGAAAAACCCCCTTGTGAGAATCGAACCCAAGACCTATTGGTCACAAAGTCTTTTCCCACCACCAAAATATCACTAGACTATGAAGTCATGAGCATTATGTTTATATTATTAATTACTATTTCCAGAGAATGGATTGTAATAGCTAGTACAAGTTTATTATTGTTTTATAGTCTATATTTTTATAACAGTTGAGCAACTAATATCTTAAGTGATATAATTCTATCCGAGTTAATAATATAAAATAAACTACTATTTTTTTTATTGAACGGCCAACTAAATAATCAGATAAATATCCTGGTAAATATACTTTTGGTAATTTACGTAAAAAAAATCTAATAAACTTAATTTAATAATTAAATTTAATCAACTTATAAAATAGTACACGTGAATGTCACAAAAGTATTTTGTATCATAAATTACTTTTTAGTATTAAAGTTTTTAGTTTCGACTAAAGTGGAGGTGTGTTATTAAAAAAAAGTCTCGGTTTCACAAGATGACGATGAGATTGAAGTTAATATTTGTACTATCGGAATAGCCAATCTACATTCAATACTTTTAGTTGGGAAAATCTCTAAACTTGCCAAGACCCAGTCAACTTTTCCAAACTAGCCAACCTAGACGTCTCTTAGAGACGGCTCCGTTCTTCCGTAACGTCTCAGGTTTCCTCAAATCAGACCGCGCCACGTGTCCTCCAAAGCTGTAGCGTCTCTGCCACATCCATGGCGTCTCAGCCGAGACGTCTGTTCTGGCTTGAGACGTCTCAACCCGGCTTCCCCCCTCCAGCCGGCTACTCACGTGTGTAGCCGACGTTAAGCAATCTTTTTGTCGATCTACATTGCGTGTTTGATTCATAGTACACAAATAACTATTCATGAGGATTAGTCATACACGTGGATGAGCATAATCAAATAACACAGTACAAATAATTTAGACTTGGGTTTTGAGCCTTCAAAATATAAAGCTTCCATTTAAAAGAAAATTAATACGCTAACTATTTAACCCGTGTGAACAGTGGCGAAACCAGACTTTTATACTAGGGGGGTCGCAATGTAATTTCTATATATCCAAAAGTATATTTATTTGTGTTTTCAAATAGACCCGATAAATGCACTATGACCATTATAACGATTTTGTATTGTTAACGGTAACCTAGATATTTTTTCTTATTAATATTTGTTTTGAGGTTTTTCTTAATGATTATAATATATATATATATAGGGTAGGGGTCCTAAGAGAAGTTCACCATATTTGAGAAACTTGAGAATCATTTTGAACCACACATTTTCTTAAACTTTTCGTAATATACACATATGTATAGTTTAAAATCGACTACATACATATATGTATATTGAATTATACATATATGTATATAGTCGATTTTAAACTATACATATGTGTATATTACGAAAAGCTTTGAGAAAATGTGTAGTCCAGAATGCTTCTCAAGTTTCTCAATTAGCCTAGTGTTTCTCACATGATCCTAACCCTATATATATATATATACCACCTTCAACCCAAAACCGGAAGAACCTTGAAGTTGTTGATGTATCTAAAAAGCCTGAAGAAATAAGAATTCTGCAAATCTCGTTTTAAACATCACTGGCAGGTTTTTTGAACAGGACAGTAGAGGATTCTGCGAAAAAGTACAAAATGGCAGGGTTTTTTTTGAGAAATCTGAGTTGACTTTGATTTTGGACCAAAATGGCAACAAAATTGAAACCACAGGGACCCAGATATAAAAACTTTGAGATTTTGACCAAAGTGGCAAAACTGGCGAAACCACAGGGACTAAAATGGCAGTTTACTCTAACCAGACGTACACTTTTGACATTTGTGCTTTAATCTGTTCATCTTCCAATATAACAACAGAAGCATCGTCTACCACCGCATTTCACCGGAAAATTATATGGGTCACGCTACCTTCTCTTCTTCTGTTTTTCTTTCAACCAACACGATTACTGAGGGGTCAAAGTATCACTAAATGTCGTCGTTGGATCTTGGTTAAGTATAAAACTAAGGTAGCCGGAGGGTGGCCGGAGTCTCAACGGACCCTCCGACCCCCCTGTAGTTCTGCCGCTGCGTGTAAAACCAATGGTATAGATATACCACAAGGATGCTACGAGTAAGAAAAACTAATAGATGTACAATACAATATATCACGAGGGAACTGATAAAATAACTAAAAACAAGTACCATGTTGTAAATTGTCATCGCCGCCGCATCGCGCGGGCATTCTATTATTATAATAGTATAGATTTATTATATGTACATATACTTTGTAAGAGCATTCACAACATATCCATCATTTTTCCCTATAATTACACTAAAAACAACTGTCTTTTCTCTCTACTTTCAATTAAATAATATTTTATATCTTTATCATTACATTTTTTCTTACTTCCACTCACAAACGTTCAAAATACATTAAAAAATTATAGAGGGTGAACGGTGCCCCCTTAAATATACATATGGACAATAACATTTTCTCTCTCCTCCACTCACAAACACTTTTTTACCTTTTATAGTATGAAAACCTTGTTGGAAACCAAACATTGTTCAGCTTAATCAACAATGGAATTAATAAGAAAAAACTCTTTGATTAATATAAAAGTTGAAGGTACATAAATTCTATAATACGCATAAACTTAGAGAGCAAGTGACCTAAAAGTAAAAAAAAAAAAGAAACTATTCTCCTAATTAAAACTCCTTACCAAATATATAATTACCCAACTAACATTTTAATCCCTAAACTATTAAACTTTACAAGATTAACCCAATAATCATCCCCTTAATCTTGTAATGTTCCTCCAAGATCTTGAATACAGAGTAAAACCCAGATTTATTTCACCTTAATTCACGGTCTCTCGTGTTCTCTTTGCATCAACACATTTGCTGCAACCAGGGGCGGATCTATATAGTATTGGTTGCCCAGGCTACCACACAACTTTGTCGGCCAAGGGCGCTCACCTAAAAAACAGTGTTACACATACGTAAATATCATGAGTGCTTTCCATAGAATTATGCAATTGCTCCCCTTGAACTTTCTGGAGAAGAAAGTGTTAGAAGAAGAAGAAATGTCTGATAAACAAAGTTATGGTTGCAGGTGTGATGAAACGAAGAAGTTGATATGTTTAATATGTTTTTTGGAAAAAATAAATGTGTAATTTTGGAAATAAAAAATGTCTCGTAAACAATGAAAGGAAAGTCAAAGGATATTAGTTTTGAAGTCCCACCATCTCGAGAAGGTAAATGGAGATCCAAAAAGCATTTTAATGTTTATAAAGTCATTAATTTTAAAAATATAAAGAAAGTTCGAGGCGCAATTATATTTGCTGGGCTTAAAGAATAAAAATTGCAACTACAAATTTTAATTACGCTAGTTATGTTTGAATAACGACTCGTGTGCTCCTAAGACGATTAACGACTCGAGTTTTCTGAGATTATTAGGTTACAAAATTGTCTTTGATTGAGGATTTTAGCTAGTTCTAATTTTGGGGTGAAATTTTGAAACCACTATTAAGAAAAACAAGATTAGAATCGGACCGAACCACTAAAAATATGATTTTGGAGTGATTATCTTTTTTTATATGATCTGGTGCGTGTCAAGCGTGTTATGATTTTATTGATATTTTAAGTCCGTTTTACGAATTAGTCAAGTTTTAAATTTATAAAATACGATATTATACTAACACTAAACACATACTAGGGCAAGTGCACCCATCGCGAGCGTAGTATAGTGTTGTTAAGATACCGAGGTCGTCCAAGAACACAAGAGCTTTTACTACCGGTTTAGCGTCAACGTCTAATCGATACAAATTTTTGGTAAAAGTTTTGAAAGATAAAAATAAACATAAAAAGATAATAAAAAGGAAATGCAAATAGACAAAAAAGAATCACTTGGCTCTAACTTCTCTTTTATGTATCCTTTGATGATTTTCGTACTTTCAAACTTTTCTGAGATTATCTTAGTTATCGTAGTAGGCCCCTCTTTTGAAGGTGACGTTACACTAGACCTAGTGGTTTGAGTCACTAGGAATACAATCCCAAGAGATCGGAATATTGCAAGATAATAAAGTAAGGTATTAACGCAAAAATTATCCCTCTTTAGAAGGTGACGTTACTCTCGGCCAAGTGGTTTGAGTCAGCAAGGATACAATCCCAAGAGGCCAATTTTATGTTTTATCAGTAGTTTGAGGGGTTCAAGCTATTCGCACCCCAACCATCCAATACCATAGGCCATTGAAGGAGGTCCTAGTAGGCTTGAACCAAGTCCTCACATGATCTATACACTAAACGAGACAAGAACTTTACCAAACCACCCTTCTAACCCCCTTCCAAGTAGTTGACGCGCTTTATATAGATCGTAAAGACACGAACGAGCAAATCAATGACATCATGAAGAAATGGTTAGGAAAATTCACTTTCAACATAAGAAACTAGTTAGTAAAGTCATTAATACAAACCCAATTAAAAAGTAGCCGAAAGATTAAAAATTAAAAGTAATACATAAAAGATTTGTCTTCACAACTGATGTAAGAGGTTAGCCAACCATGACCTTTGATTGATAAGAATTTTTTACGATTAATATTGGATCCCTAGATGACTACACACTCTAAAGATGAAAGATGGATTATGGTGGTGGGTGTTGGTGTTGTAGTGGTGGTGGAATCGTGGCAAAGTGAGAGAGAAGTGGTTTGCCAAAGGATGCCTTTGAATGGAACCAAGCACCTCTATTTATAGTCAAATCAGAGTCCCGGGCACGGGGCCGTGGTCCTTTCATTCTTTTCCTTCATTAATTGCAACTGTCAGCAGAGGGTCCCACACGACCTCGTGTCTTCTGGGCACGGCCCCGTAGTCAGAGTATGTTTGTACTATGAAGATTCTGCGAATCTGAGCGCTGACCACGCCCCATGCCTGCTGAACACGGCCACGTGTTGGCTTGGATTCTACTTTTTGTCTTTTCTGCAGGATCTGTTAGTTGACCACGACCCATGTCTGGGTGGACACTGACCCGTGGTGGGCTTCTGTTTCTCTTGTTTTTGTTCTTGGGATGCTGCCAAGGGACGGAGCATCTCACGTTATTCCTTCTTCTTGTATTGTTTATTGGTTTTAACTGCTAATTTGCTTCTTTTTTTTCTTTTAAGCTCTTTTAGTCCCGTAAATTAAAAAGGAATAAAGAAACGTGCTTTTTCCAACATTAGTACTAAAAATGGTTGGTTTTATGCATCGTTTGATGTAATTTATATGTTGCATTTTGTGCACATCAAATACCCCCACACTTGAATCTTTGCTTGTCCTCAAGCAAAACTTTTAAATGTGGCTTACACACCAAAATGGAATAGGTAGAGAAGAAGTTTTTGTGGCTTTTCTAGAGTGTCGGGAATCCAAGATCTTTATTCTATTTTGTTTTTATTTTATTTACAATCCTATTCGTCATGATCTATTTGAAACAATTGTTAAGAAAAATTATTTATTTAGGCATAGCACACCCTTTTAAAATTCTATATAGTTATATACAAGTTCACACACCTTAGAAAAGATCACTCAACAATCGGCCGAAGATGTATTTTTTGTGATAACACTCGATCCCGGCATGGAACTTATTCCTACCATATGCTTGACAAGAGATCAACCATCCTCCTTTTTAACTATAAACCTTTGTAAATATTAAGAGGACTTTGAAAAGGGTTAGGCTTGGGCTAAGGGTAGGTGGTTTTTCGTTAAAAGTTAGTAAAATGGTGAAAAGCGTAAAAAGCGTCGGTATCGTAAGATTTTTTTGTGACTTTTTATTTGAACTAAATACTTTCAAACAAGATTTTGAAGAACTTGTTTGGATATTTTAAGAACTATATGTCACAATTTTGAAGACAATCTTTATACTAAAACAAATTGTTTTAAACGAAAAAGGTCTTTGGTGGGTAATGGTTGAATTTACGTTTTGTAGGTTTAGAAATGAAAAGATTTAGGCTCAAAGGGGTTAACTAGGGGAGATTTTGGTGAGGAGATTAAAAAGAGAAAAATAATGGTTTTGAATAAAGAAATTATTAGTCCTAATGCCTCCATCATTTACTTACTTGGGTTTAAGTTTAAGGATCGGGAATGTATCGTCTTAGCAAGTTCTAGAGCCGTAAGAACCAAACGGGCTACTCACAAAAGAAACGAAAAATGAACATTTAACTAAAGGTGTATATATGTATGCTCGATAAAGGCTCAAAACTCACTTATTGTGGAAATGAGTTTATAGTGTGAACACGCATATATAATCAAATTTTAATAGGATTTGTCATGCCTTTTTTATAATTATCTTAGTTGGTTCTTTTTATCATGACGCTATCCAGTGTAAATTTGTATAAACATAATTTTTAACACTTGTTATTCCCAAATTAACCAAGACAAGTAAAAAAGTTAAATTTTTTGAAAAGATTTGAGGTGATTAGCGGTTCCAAGGTGAGTTATGTGTAAGGCTTGTTTTTAGGACTCACAAAATTCAAGGTTTTAGCATCCCCCCGCCACACTTAATTTACACATTGTCCTCAATGTGTCCAAAAATTAGTTTTTTGGTTGATTAGAATGTGTAAAAGCGGGTTAAAAACAAGTTTTTATGTTACTGGACAGCTGGCCACGGGCCCGTGTTGTACAGCCACGCCCCCGCGGTCAGGTACCTGTTAGAAAATTTTTCTGTAGAACTTCGGGCACCGGGATGTGTTGGGTGGTCACGGACCCGTGCTGCACATGCTGTAATGCTACAAAATTTGTCGGGAGGCTCCTGTTTACGTGCATGGGGTGCTGTTTTTACGTCCCTTTGGCAGTTTCCATCCTTTTCCACTTGTTAGGTTATTCCACAAGTTTCAAACACCAAAACATTTAATTAAACCATCCCATATTTAAAACGAAAGGTGCAAATTACAAATGTCCTAAGATTAACTAGATAGAGAGCTCCTAAATGTAAGAAAATTAAAACCAGAAGGAAGCTCTACCCTAGATATTACATATGACAAAACAACAAAAACCCGAAAATAGTTTTTCGGAGAGTAAGGGCTTTAGAGCTTCTTCCCGGAGGTTACAGCCATCAAATGTCGTTGAGCATCTCCTCGATATCCCTAGGGAGAAAGTGAAGGGCTCATCATCCACTCCCCATGTGGGAGAGATGCGACGTCACCGGAACCTCGTGTAAAACTTCTAGAGGAGGCTCCGGCAGAAGGTCATCCCAACCGGTTGGGATAATGATTTATTGCGCTAGATTCCAATCTTCTTGGGGAAGATTGGTTCCATTGGAGGCATAGCAAGAATATTCAACCTTTGGTACAAAAGGTTGATTTCTTGGAAGCTATTCTCTAGCCCCACCGTCAAGTAATTAATACGGTCAATGAGGACCTCCTCCACCGTTGTCATCTCTTCAATAGCTTCTCTCAAGGCATACACATAGCGAACAAGAGTAGTTTTGATTGAAGGTCTTCTTCCCCTTCGACTGTTTCTTTGGATGATGATGTTCCGCTGTTTTGGATCGACATACTAAGAAAAAAGAACGAAATTTCAAGAATAGGACACTTAAAACCTCGGCATGGCCCCGTGCCGCCTCCTCTTCAACGTTTTTGAACCCAAAAACCCATTGTTTCAAAATATTTTTCTTTAGTTTTGAACATTTTTGAACGTAAATAACTTAAAACAATGTTATAAAAGCTTTGTTTATTAACAGTTTTTGGGTTAAAACCATTTATTTGCTTAAATAAAGCGTGAAGTAATGAAGCTTCAAGCTCTATGTGACAACCGATATTTTTCGGTTCTTAAACACGCGAATAACAAACATTACGACACAATACGTAGCTTAATTAGACGTAAATTAACTTAATTAGGCCTTTGGTATGCCTGGGAATATCTAATCGGCTTCACAGCACGCGAATGGTGATCCGCGGAAAAAACTGCTGAGCGTTAAACGGTAACGAACGGATACCGTACGAAATATTGAAAACGTATAAAAATACAAATATTGTGCTTATTATTATCATATATTTATAATTATGTGTATTACTCGGATTGCCGAACATCACATAGTACAAACGCGAAGTTACGCGAAAACAATAACACGCCGACAGTCAACAACGAAACGAAAGCACCGGACTCGAGTTACGTCTCAATATTAATATATTATGATATATTTAGCTTCTTTTTTTAATTTTAATGCTCACTGTTGAAACCAGATCGAAAAACGAGTTAGAAACGATGAATAAGGCGTTTTACGTGTTTTAACGCAACCGACAATATACGCGTTAAATATCGCTTCCTACGTACTCTTGAGGATGTTTCAACTTAACATTATACTCTACCACGCTCGGGAATGAAAGCGGGCTTCAGAAACATCGTTGGGCCGCTAAAAACACAAGAACTGGGCTAACGGGCCTTGGGCCCAAAGCTTCACATTCCTCATCATCCTCATTTCTCAAACCCTAGCCCCCAAACCCTTTCTCTCTTCTCTCTCGCAAAGCGGAACCGGCGACTGGATTCTGGCCGGCCACGACGAAACTGGCAACAAGCCGGCGACGGCAGACGGCGGCGATGAGCTTTTGGTGGTCGTTTTCCGGCAAGTAAACGCACCTATCCCCCCTAAATCGCACCCTCCGGTCACGATTCAGAGTTGGTTTTCCGATTCGAGCAGCCGTGATAAGATTTTTGAGTCGCGACAGTCAGAGGATCGAGTCCCACTCCGGTAAACGTCTCTAGTCCTTTTTCTTTTCCTTAAGATCTTTCTAGATCCACGTTTTCGGTCGAGTTTTGTGTGTGGTTTCAGGTGAAACAGAAATCGCGGCCGGTGTTGATAAGGCCATCGACAACGACGAGAATGGTGGTGCTTGGTTTTGACGTTCCAGGCTACCGTAACAGAAAAGCAGTCGTGGTGGTTATGCTTGGTACAGACTTGAGTGTAGTACAAGTTCAGGCTCAACACTCAGTTAAAAGTCAACTCAGTTTGGGTCTGGGAGAAAGGTAGTCAACGTGTGAACCGAGAGGTTCGGGCCAGATTTAAGGTTCGGGTTCGAGTCAACTCAGGCGACTCGGTTCAAGATGGATCAACTCGGTTCAACTCAGTTTGGTTCGAGTCGACTCGGTTCGACCAACTCGGTTTTGGTGCGGGTTTGGCTCAGTCAGTTTTAGTCGACACCGGATTTGTTATTTTCAACTCGGTCAACATCGGATCAACTCAGTCAAAAGCACGGCTCTGTAGAATCTGAACGATCCAAATTTTTGTTATAGTTTACTATAAATAGTGATTAAACGTAAAACCGAGCTCAAACCGAACCGACATATCATCGAAAAGAAAATATATATAAATATATCAGACTTGTGTACGTAAATGTTTTATAGGCCAAACCGACACGTGACACAAAAATATATATTAGCATTTGAATTGTTGCGTTATGAAATTATATCGACACATTGACTTGTCAGGTTATCCTAAAAAACAGAGGAAACTTTACCCGTTTTTCCGTAAAATCCGTAAAACGGCACGCGTTTTATTGTAAAATCGACATCTATCGGATCCAAAGTACTTTTATAAAATGAATATAAACGTGTATTTATGTATTTATTTGTGACGACACTTTTTAACTTACAAAACGAGTTGACAACATTTCCACGACATCGTTTACAAATTAACGAACTCGAAAACTTTTATAAATAAATATAATTATTTACATTTATTTCCAACATTTAGAACTCAAAAGCGATACAAATAAATGAATTATTTTATGTTGATTTCCAATATCGTAAATCCGAATACTTATTTTAAACCTCGGGTTACTTTTATAAAACAAATATAATGTTTTATATTTTTCAAATATCGACGATTCGGATACTTGTATTTAACTAAACATATTGGTTTATATTTATTTCAAACGCCAACGAGTCGGAGATTTCATAAAATAAATATAATTATTCATATTTATTTCCAACTCCTAAACAAAGAACGACGCTTTATTGTTAGATTATAACAAGCGTCAGTTATATGATATTTATTAATTATCAACGAGACACAAGGCGCTTAATTTCGGGTACGAAACATTTTACATATATAAATATATGTATATATGTGTACATCTACGAAAAACTACGAAGAGTCGTATTATTTTTCTACGTATTTCTAAAGACGACAACTAACACGACTTCGTAATATATATATCATTATTCTTCTACGTATTTCTAAAGACGACAACTAACACGACTTCGTAAGTATATCTATATTTATTATATATATATAGGGAGAGTATTATGAGAAAACTAGATATAAATGAGAAAACTAGAAAAGTAACTAAAAAAGCATAAAAAAAAAAAACACACAAATTTTTTTTTACAATTTTTTTTATAAAAAATCGCTGCATTTTATGTATAAAAAAACTTTTTTTTCAAAAAAAAAAAACCCTTGTACTACACATGTGCACTATATGTGTACTAAACATGTGCATTATATGTTTATGTTGCACATGTGCATTATATGTTTTTTTATTTTTTTTAAAAAGTTTTTTTGATATAATATATATAGCGAATTTTAATAAAAAAATCAAAAAAAAAAAATTGATAGGTTTTTTTTTGGCTTTTTTATTAGTTTTTGGTTTTCTAATTTAAACTAGTTTTCTTATGATCTATTCCCTATATATATGTAGAGTAAGGTTATAGAGTAACACTATATTCAGAGTGAACTGATCAGGACCATTGGTTTGTATCATCTAGAAATAAAGGGAGTTATCAAAATCAGTTAAGTTAATTGATCCTATTTTCTTGGGATTTTAAAATACCATTCAAATTTTAACAAGATTTCATATCACTATTTATCCAAAAATAACTAGTTTGATATTTTTTCTTTTTGTTTCTTTCAACAATTCCTTTTACCAGGCACTCGAAATGATCATCATCGATTCCTTAGAAAAATGAAAAGTAATATATTTTAGTTCGTATGTTATTCTTATCTATTTTTATGCATATTCACACAAAAATTAGTAATTTCTTAAATGAATGTTATTTATTTTCTTTAGTTGCATATTCGCGCAACAAGATCGCGATTCCGTTAAATTGATTTAGAGAAGCTTTAACAACATATTTTTTATTTTTGAATTGAATATTCAAAGTTTTTTTATATCCATGGTTACTGTTTATGTGGTCACGAATCTTGTGTTTTTTCTGTATTATAATGAATATACGTATACGAATGTTGATGAAGACAACAATCCGATTAATGAATATTGGATCACTCAAGTTTTGTATCGTATGATATTTAAGATTCTAAATCTCGATGAAACCCACAACATAGTTGACACCATTCAATGTAAGAGTGGGAAAGTAAAAATAATCGATATCAACCATATTTTTGTCACATATTACCAACCGCTGGGATCTAACAGTCCTGTTTTTAGCAACTGATGAATGGACACGTGTCACACCCCTATTTCCACGTGTAACCCGGTGGGCTCGGTTGGGGTATATCGTAACGTAGTTGATAACATCATAACAAAACAAACACAGCACAACGGAAGTCTTAGATTTAAAATTACTATTACAAACGGAGTGTTCAGAGTTCGAATACAAATTACAAGGCTTGTAAAGAAATATCTACAGGTGGATCAAAATAAATATATACAAAGTATTTGTTCAACAGACTTTAAGCAACCTAGGGACTCGCAAAATCCTCTATCGTAACTATAGCGTAGCTCCCGATCTATTGCGTGTTGCCACCTATAACTTGATCTTTTGAAAATACGTCAGTTTTCACTGGTAAATACTAATAACGAATCATTTTAAAAACATTTCTGAAAACGGTTTTAGGTGCTCTTGGCACGTTTTATAAATAACTTGGGATAGTTCAAAATGATCTTGTTTACAGTTTTACATGTTTGTCAATACATATGGGTCCGGTGCAGAAACCGAATTGCCTGATTAACCGACACGCCACTTAAATAATCCACCAATGGGATTTAATATTTATTTGCATTAGCATCTGACAGGTGTATGCCTACACCTCGCGCTTAAGGTCGCGGCCATTAGTAACTTAAATGAGCCAAGGATATCCCAGACACGGTCGTGTTAACCCCCAATGTTTAAGTTATCAAACAATACATAATAAAACGGGTTATGAAGATTTAGTAAATCACAATCCGATAACATGATCCCATACCCGACCAAGCGGTATTATTATACCGTATCCCAAGCCCGTATAGGGAAAATAAGTTAAACGTATTTACCTAAGCTAATTCTTCAATAAATTACTAACTCAGCCGAACAATCACAAGTAAGCTTAGTTGACAATCTATCGGGAGGCTCTTAGTCTGGAAATAATGGTGTTTATAACCAATTAGAATGCTAACGGGTCCTATCTACTTTCTATACTCGAACCGGGTAGCTTAAAGATAATAACGGTACTAAACACGAGATTAACCGATGACCGGAATAGAATGTAGTTTAAACCTGACAAGTATGGAGAATTGTTTAATATGGGTAAACATGCTACATTCCGAGTCCCACTCCGTAAACATCTCTAGTCCCTTTTCTTTTCCTTAAGATCTTTCTAGATCCACGTTTTCGGGCGAGTTTTGTGTGTGGTTTCAGGTGAAACAGAAACCGCCGCCGGTGGTGATAAGGCCATCGACAACGACGAGAATGGTGGTGCTTGGTTTTGACGTTCCAGGCTACCGTAACAGAAAAGCAGTCGTGGTGTTTATGCTTGGTACAGACTTGAGTGTAGTACAAGTTCAGGCTCAACACTCAGTTAAAGTCAACTCAGTTTGGGTCTGGGTGAAAGGTAGTCAACGAGTGAACCGAGAGGTTCGAGCCAGATTTAAGGTTCGGGTTCGAGTCAACTCAGGCGACTCGGTTCAAGATGGATCAACTCGGTTCAACTCAGTCTGGTTCGAGTCGACTCGGTTCGACCAACTCGGTTTTGGTGCGGGTTTGGCTCAGTCAGTTTTAGTCGACACCGGATTTGTTATTTTCAACTCGGTCAACATCGGATCAACTCAGTCAAACGCACGGCTCGGTAGAATCTTAAGGATCCAAATTTTTGTTATAGTTTACTATAAACAGTGATTAAACGTAAAACCGAGCTCAAACCGAACCGACATATCATCGAAAAGAAAATATATATAAATATATCAGACTTGTGTACGTAAATGTTTTATAGGCCAAACCGACGCGTGACACAAAAATATATATTAGCATTTGAATTGTTGCGTTATGAAATTATATCGACACATTGACTTGTCGGGTTATCCTAAAAAACAGAGGAAACTCTGCCCGTTTTTTTTCGTAAAATCCGTAAAACGACACGCGTTTTATTGTAAAATCGACATCTATCGGATCCAAAGTACTTTTATAAAATGAATATAAACGTGTATTTATTTGTGACGACACTTTTTAACTTACAAAACGATTAACAACATTTCCACGACATCGTTTACAAATTAAGAACTCGAAAACTTTTATAAATAAATATAATTATTTACATTTATGTCCAACGTTTAGAACTCGAAAGCGATACAAATAAATGAATTATTTTATGTTCATTTCCAATATCGTAAATCCGAATACTTATTTTAAACCTCGGGTTACTTTTATAAAACAAATATAATGTTTTATATTTATTCAAATATCGACGATTCGAATACTTGTATTTAAATAAACATATTGGTTTATATTTATTTCAAACGCCAACGAGTCGGAGATTTCATAAAATAAATATAATTATTCATATTTCTTTCCTACTCCTAAACAAAGAACGACGCTTTATTGTTAGATTATAACAAGCGTCAGTTATATGATATTTATTAATTATCAACGAGACACAAGGCGCTTAATTTCGGATACGAAACATTTTACATATATAAATATATGTATATATATGTGTACATCTACGCAAAACTACGAAGAGTCGTATTATCATTATTCTTCTACTTCTAAAAACGACAACTAACACGACTTCGTAAGTATTATTATATTTATTATATATATATATACTTATATATCATTATTCTTCTACGTATTTTAAAGACGACAACTAACACGACTTCGTAAGTGATATTATTATATATATATATATATATATATTAGGGAGAAGATCATGAGAAAACTAGATATAAATGAGAAAATTAGAAAACTAACTAAAAAAGCAAAAAAAAAAACATAAAAAACATACATTTTTTTACAATTTTTTTTTATAAAAAATCGCTGCATTTTATTATAAAAAAACTTCAAAAAAAAAAAAAACTTGTACTGCACATGTGCACTATATGTGTACTACACATGTGCATTATATGTTTATGTTGCACATGTGCATTATATGTTTTATTTATTTTTTATTTTTAAAAAGTTTTTTTATATGATATATATAGCGAATTTTAATAAAAAATCAAAAAAAAAATTGATATGTTTTTTTTTGGCTTTTTAGTTAGTTTTTGGTTTTCTAATTTAAACTAGTTTTTTTCATGATCCATCCCCTATATTATACAATGTAGAGTAGGGTTTTAGAGTGAACTGATCTGGACCATTGGTTTGTATCATCTAGAAATCTATTACAATGGCATGATAGTAATTATAAATTATTGTTTTTCAAATTAAATTAAATAGAAAAGGGTATTTTTGTATTTACCCACCCCCAATTATTATGGTTCCAGGAAACCAATAGTTTCCTTTTCTTATAAAATTTTCAAATCCCTAAATTCTCTCATATTCAGTTATTATATACACACATTCATTTATTTTAGAATAGAAATTGTTTCTCTCTCTAATAATCTCGATCATGTGTATATTGTACAAGTTTGTTTTGTTAGTGCACATGTGTAGTTTTCATATTTTCACCTTGTACACCGAATAAAAAACACTGTATAGTGTACTTTTTATATTTTCACATGTGTATTTTTCATATAAACATGTGTACACTTCCGTTGTACACATGTGTATTTTCAAGTTATACACATGTGTGTTGTGAGCCGTACACAGAAAAAAAAGTCACTTATGAGTTTGGCAGATTACGGTGTAATATGTTTCCTGATTCTTGCATATGACCATGCATTTTTATTTAGTATGCTTTGAAAAAAAACACGACGTAATACGAATTGAATAAAAAAAGAACATTCGTATACGTATAATCATTGATCTTAAATATCATACGATACAAAACTTGAGTGATCCAATAGTCGGATTGTTGTCTTCATCAACATTCGTATACGTATATTCATTATAATACAGAAAAAACACAAGATTCGTGACCACATAAACAATAACCATGGATATAAAAAAACTTTAAATATTCAATTCAAAAATAAAAAATATGTTGTTAAAGCTTCTCTAAATCAATTTAAGGGAATCACGATCTTGTTGCGTGAATATGCAACTAAAGAAAATAAATAATATTCATTTAAGAAATTTCTAATTTTTGTGTGAATATGCATAAAAATAGATAAGAATAACATACGAACTAAAAATATATACTTTTCATTTTTCTAAGGAATCGATGATGGTCATTTCGAGTGCCTGGTAAAAGGAATTGTTGAAAGAAACAAAAAGAAAAAAATATCAAACTAGTTATTTTTGGATAAATAGTGATATGAAATCTTGTTAAAATTTGAATGGTATTTTAAAATCCCAAGAAAATAGGATCAATTAACTTAACTGATTTTGATAACTCCCTATTTAAAATGGAATATAATTAAAGGAAATAATATTAAGTTTATATGTATAGTGACAATATTATTCTTTTCATCATAAAATAAATGAAGGGTTAGGATTAGTTCACTCTATGCACAACTAAAAGGAATTGTTGAAAGAAACAAAAAGAAAAAAATATCAAAATAGTTATTTTTGGATAAATAGTAATATGAAATCTTGTTAAAATTTGAATGGTGTTTTAAATCCAAAAAAATAGGATCAATTAACTTAACTGATTTTGATAACTCCCTATTTAAAATGGAATATAATTAAAGGAAATAATATTAAGTTTATATGTATAATTACAATATTATCCTTTTCATCATAAAATAAATGAAGGGTTAGGATTAGCTCACTCTGTTCATAACTAAAAGGATTGTTCACTCATGAACCTAACCCTAATATATATATATATATAATATATATATATATATATATACCAGATCACTCGGAAACTAATTCGTTTCCAAGATTTAGTATTCATCCCGACTATTAGTGGGATTAAAACAATCATCGATTGGTTATTACAAGTCAAGACGATAACACGTCCCTAGATTCGTTGGTTAACGATTCGGGAGAGCTCAGACCCGTAATTTAGCTACGTTTAATTTGAAGCTTATAAATTATTCCTTGATTAGGAATGCTATAGTTGCACGCTAGCAAGTCACGTTCATGGAATGACATCACAGAATCACATTAGGCTAGCTTTGCACAAGGATATCAAGGCGAGTTCATAACCCCCACTTTTTACTGTTTTACATTTTTTTAAATGTTTTCGGGGGTGGAAAGACATGCAAGTTTTATGAAAGGATACAATATTTCGATAAACACAAATTATATGTTTCTAAACCATATTATAAACATCTTCCAGATGACACAAATGGTTTACGAAAAGTTTATGCCAACATACCGGTTAATACAAAAACATACGCGCTTTCGAAGCATGCATGAGTTTATGACAAGGGGCGAGGCCCCAAAGTTTATTAATGACAAGATAAACAATGGCTAGGCCCAATAACACGGATGACAAGATAACATGAGCTAGGCCTAATAACACAGATTATGATATTTGGTGTGTAGCTATGGGATTATATGATTACAGATCAATGTGCGTAAGTAGGATGATGACAATAGTAACCATTAATCACTTAGTGACCAAGGTGCAAAATGTGTAGATCTATTGAGCTTGAGACACGCTCCACTCCTAGTTGTTAACCATGGAGTGCTTTTGTGAGCCTTATTGATGACAAAGTTGTCTCGGTTTGTTTTTTTTTTACTTATGGCACATAGGTCAGTGTATTAGCTACAAACTGATTTTCCTTAGATTCCATAGCATCCTACATACTGTGATTTGAATACCGGTTTACAAAGATGATACTATGATCCCACAAACCCGTTTTCAAACGCAAGATTTTCAAATGTTTTAAGATTCATTTGTTACAAAACAAATAAACTATGAATTCGCCAACTTTTTGTTGATTTTCCACATGTTTCTTTCTCGGGTTTCAAAAATTAAACTATGGCACTGTTGGAATAGGATAACCCTTTAGGACTTGAGTACTTAGCAGACGTTCTTTTCTAGAAGTCTTAGCTTAAACACTTACTTCCGTTGTGCAATGAAGATACCAGTCAATTCACGCCCAACTTTGATTTTAGCGGGTGTGACACTCTAATGGAGGTTTGAGTTCTTGGAGAAGAAGGGAAAGTAACAAAAGTGGCAAAGGCAAGATGATTTGAGTGAAACCTGTTTAAGAATATACCTTTTGGGATACATGTGTAAAATCAGAGCAGATCTTTGTCTTTGGAATGGGTCCAAACATGCTGCCCCAAGGCTGACTTTATAGAACATGACAGCATAGTGACCACGACCCCGTGGTCAAAGATGGGTCAGAACATTCTTGTCCATATTATGAGCACGGGGTGTGTTAGCCTAACACGACCCCGCCGTGAAGTTTTCAGGTGGACACGGGGCGTGTCGGTTGGGCACAGCCCCGTGGGCTAGAGTTTTATGAAATAATGTCCATTAATTTTAATGATTTCTTGGATCGGGAGGTTCCTTATTGGAGGGAACAATACCGAAGTGCCGAATGTACCTTAGTTGCCTCTAATTTATGCAATAACGCAAGAGGTTATCGAAAGGGTAAAATCTAAACTAATGAAAGGTGGACGAAACCAACCTTTATTCCCCTTACCCAGGCTCTTGTTAAATAAAGGTGTATGTCAAATCACCACATAGTTGACAACATGTCGGGTTATCCTAAAAAACAGAGGAAACTAAAAAGGTGTATATCGATACATTGACTTGTCGGGTTATCCTAAAAAACAGAGGAAACTCTGCCCGTTTTTTTCATAAAATCCGTAAAACGGCACGCGTTTTATTGTAAAATCGACATCTATCGATCCAAAGTACTTTTATAAAATGAATATAAACGTGTATTTATTTGTGACGACACTTTTTAACTTACAAAACGAGTTGACAACATTTCCACGACATCGTTTACAAATTAACGAACTCGAAAACTTTTATAAATAAATATAATTATTTACATTTATTTCCAACATTTAGAACTCGAAAGCAATACAAATAAATGAATTATTTTATGTTTATTTCCAATATCGTAAATCCGAATACTTATTTTAAACCTCGGGTTACTTTTATAAAACAAATATAATGTTTTATATTTTTCAAATATCGACGATTCGGATACTTGTATTTAAATAAACATATTGGTTTATATTTATTTCAAACGCCAACGAGTCGGAGATTTCATAAAATAAATATAATTATTCATATTTATTTCCAACTCCTAAACAAAGAACGACGCTTTATTGTTAGATTATAACAAGTGTCAGTTATATGATATTTATTAATTATCAACGAGACACAAGGCGCTTAATTTCGGATACGAAACATTTTACATATATAAACATATGTATATATATGTGTACATCTACGAAAAACTACGAAGAGTCGTATTATCATTATTCTTCTACGTATTTCTAAAGACGACAACTAACACGACTTCGTAAGTATATCTATATTTATTATATATATATATATATATTATCATTATTTTTCTACGTATTTCTAAAGACGACAACTAACACGACTTCGTAAGTATATATATATATATATATATATATATATATATATAGGGAGAGTATTATGAGAAAACTAGATATAAATGAGAAAACTAGAAAAGTAACTAAAAAGCAAAAAAAAGCATAAACAACACACAAATTTTTTTTACAATTTTTTTATAAAAAATCGCTGCATTTTATGTATAAAAAAACTTTTTTTTCAAAAAAAAAAACACCTTGTACTGCACATGTGCACTATATGTGTACTAAACATGTGCATTATATGTTTATGTTGCACATGTGCATTATATGCTTTTTTATTTTTTTTAAAAAGTTTTTTTATATAATATATATAGCGAATTTTAATAAAAAATCAAAAAAAAAAAATTGATATTTTTTTTTGGCTTTTTTAGTTATTTTTGGTTTTCTAATTTAAACTATTTTCTCATGATCCATCCCCTATATATATATGTAGGGTAAGGTTCTAAAGTGAACACTATATTCAGAGTGAACTGATCAGGACCATTGGTTTGTATCATCTAGAAATAAAGGGAGTTATCAAAATCAGTTAAGTTAATTGATCCTATTTTCTTGGGATTTTAAAATACCATTCAAATTTTAACAAAATTTCATATCACTATTTATCCAAAAATAACTAGTTTGATATTTTTCTTTTTGTTTCTTTCAACAATTCCTTTTACCAGGCACTCGAAATGACCATCATCGATTCCTTAGAAAAATGAAAAGTAATATATTTTAGTTCGTATGTTATTCTTATCTATTTTTATGCATATTCACACAAAAATTAGTAATTTCTTAAATGAATGTTATTTATTTTCTTTAGTTGCATATTCACGCAACAAGATCGCGATTCCGTTAAATTGATTTAGAGAAGCTTTAACAACATATTTTTTATTTTTGAATTGAATATTCAAAGTTTTTTTATATCCATGGTTATTGTTTATGTGGTCACGAATCTTGTGTTTTTTCTGTATTATAATGAATATACATATACGAATGTTGATGAAGACAACAATCCGATTAAAGAATATTGGATCACTCAAGTTTTGTATCGTATGATATTTAAGATTCTAAATCTTGATGAAACCCACCACAATTTAACACCATTCAATGTAAGAGTGGGAAAGTAAAAATAATCGATATCAACCATATTTTTGTCACATATTACCAACCGCTGGGATCTAACGGTCCTGTTTTTAGCAACTGATGAATGGACACGGTCACACCCCTATTTCCACGTGTAACCCGGTGGGCTCGTTGGGATATATCGTGACGTAGTTGATAACATCATAACAAAACAAACACAGCACAGCGGAAGTCTTAGATTTAAAATTACTATTACAAACCGAGTGTTCAGAGTTCGAATACGAATTACAAGGCTTGTAAAGAAAGATCCACATGCGGATCAAAATAAATATATACAAAGTATTTGTTCAACAGACTTTAAACAACCTAGGGACTCGCAAAATCCTCTATCGTCATATAGCGCAGCTCCCGATCTATTGCGTGTTGCCACCTATAACTTGATCTTTTGAAAATACGTCAGTTTTCACTGGTAAATACTAATAACCGAATCATTTTAAAAATATTTATGAAAACGGTTTTAGGTGATCTTGGCACATTTTATAAATAATTGGGATAGTTCAAAATGACCTTTTTTACAATTTTACATGTTTGTCAATACATATGGGGTCCGGTGCAGAAACCGAATTGCCTGATTAACCGACACGCCACTTAAATAATCCACCAATGGGATTTAATATTTTATTTGCATTAGTATCTGACAGGTGTATGCCTACACCCCGCGCTTAAGGTCGTGGCCATTAGTAACTTAAATGAGCCAAGGATATCCCAGACACGGTCGTGTTAACCCCCAATGTTTAAGTTATCAAACAATACAGAATAAAACGGGTTATGAAGATTTAGTAAATCACAATCCGATAACATGATCCCATACCCGACCAAGCGGTATTATTATACCGTATCCCAAGCCCGTATAGGGAAAATAAGTTAAACGTATTTACCTAAGCTAATTCTTCAATAAATTACTAACTCAGCCGAACAATCAAAAGTAAGCTTAGTTGACAATCTATCGGGAGGCACTTAGTCTGGAAATGATGGTGTTTATAACCAATTAGAATGCTAACGGGTCCTATCTACTTTCTAGACTCGAACCGGGTAGCTTAAAGATAATAACGGTACTAAACACGAGATTAAGCGATGACCGGAATAGAATGTAGTTTAAACCCGACAAGTATGGAGAATTGTTTAATATGGGTAAACATGCTACATTTTGGATTTTTAAAATAAAATGATAAGGTTAAACCTGTTTCGGTTAAATTACTTAAACTAGTTACGTAGGCCGAACCGTACGCATATAAGCGAACCGGGTAATCGGGTGAGTCGTATTCAAGTTCCATATGCCATTATACCTTAAACATGTTGTAACTGTAACATCCGTCAAAAACGGATTTTACCAAACCCGCTCCGTTTATTAACCGAACAATCAGTTAAAAATTTCGTTGCGAATTTAATGCCCAAAATAATTTTAAACGATACATAATTAATTATTATATTGGAATATATAAATTGTTTTTGAAAAACTGTTAAAAATAAGAAAATAAAAATAATATGTTCCTGCCGGGTTTCGAACCCGGGTCAGTAACAAGTTCAGCAGACTTATCGCACACACACTCAACCACTGCGCCACTTGTATCTCTTGTTAAATATTGAAGACAATAAATTCATAACATGTTCTCCGAATTCGAAATCGGCGCGCCCAAATGCAGTCGTCGGAAATCCCGCGATCTCGCCAAGAATTTACGATATCTTCAGTTATAACGTAAAACTTAATCGCTACATCGGTTATAACCGACGCCTGAGTCCGCGACACAAACTATAACCGCCGGAAAACGTAATGACTTTGAATCAAGTCGGAAATTGGACCAAGTTCATCGATAACCTGCCTTATAAATACCCCCTCGAACCTCTGCTAGCTTTTTCGCTCAAAACCCCACCTTTACCCGACGTAAATCCGTTCGCCGGAAAATTTCTGCTCATCGCCGGAAAACCGAACCCTCCACTTCTAAGCCTTACTAAACCCCCTGAGATTATACCGAAGTCACCCACATCCTTTTCAAGCTTGCTGAAGACTCTCTGCTGCAAGACACACGACGCCGGAAGTGTTTGCTGTCACCGGAGTTTCGCGGAGAAACAGAGGAGTCCAGTCGGTATACTTACGCCTAATTTTTCTTTCTTTTTATTTATATCTCACCTATGATTAATCATAAAACGCTAAAGAAACCTGAATAAAACTTCGAACCAGTCAGTCATCGTTTCTGGTTAAAACTGACGAAGAAGACGAAGTTCGGTAACATATAAGTATAATTAAAATCAAGTTATTACTCGGGTTAGACACACAGTCCAGCGGTGGACTGTGTGCACAATAAACACGTAAACGTCTCGAGTTCGAATCTTGTCCCACGCATGCTGCCTTAATAAAAATGTTTTTTTTTGGTTAACCGAACCGGAGTCACCGCTGTATATGTTAAGTATAAAATAACCGGAATAATAACCAAGATAGACACACAGTCCAGCGGTGGATGTGTGTATGTTTAAATGACAGGACACGAGTTCGAGTCCGGGCTACCGCACCGGCCCGGATAATTATTAAACTTTTTATTTAAGTCAGAAATGAAAATACTTAGTTTGTATTTAAGTATAATAAAAATCAGTTTAGTTAACCAGTTGGACACACAGTCCAGCGGTGGACTGTGTGTTAGCATAAACCACAGGTCCCGGGTTCGAGACCTGTGGAGCGCACCGAGTCTTGGATTAAAATCGTTTTTAAAAAATAAAGGATTTTCTGATTAATCTAATTAATATATAAATATAATTAAAAACAGAAATATTTCGGGTTAGACACGTAGCTCAGTTGGTAGAGCTGCGTGCACGCGTACGGGAGGTCTCGGGTTCGAGCCTCACTCAGCGCACACATACACGCATACGAACCGGTCAAAAGTCAGGGCAACGGTCAACGGTCAAAAAAAGTCAATTTTTTTTATTATTTTTATTTATTTATTTTAATTAAAAATCAATTAAAAATACTTAAAAATAACATTTTTAAGGTTAGAAAATAGCCTTAAACTCACAAAAATACACCCAACAATCCTACTAAAATGGATTAATAAAATCCGTTTACTTATCGAACCATAATGCTATTTATCTAGGTTAATTTCGCTCGTGGTTAAAACCACTTCGCGTGCATTCAACATCATCAACCGAACGCACCCACTGTGAGTGAATCTTACAACCCCCCTTTTTAGTTACACGTTTTGGGGTGTGTCATGTGTCACAAAATAATTAACTCGTTTATTTAAACTTGTGCCATACCATATCGTGAACTAAACTTAGATTGTATATATTGTTGTAATTATGTATTTCATTTTGTCAACTTATATGAAATTCATTCATTAAGCCCATCAGTTCCTCGTGGTAGACGAGTTGAGCAACGCGTGCCTCAAAATAAATCCATTATTGTTCATGTGTGTATTATTGAGTTTATATTATTTGTAGTTATGTCTTTCATATTATCATGTTTATGCAATTCATTCATTAGACCCCTCAGTTCCTCGTGAGAGACGAGTTGAGCAACGCGTGCCTCTAAACGATCTATTATTGTTCATGCGTGTATTGTTTAATATTAAATTGATTTATGAATAAGTTTACATCTATTTTTACTCATGTGTGGTTGTGCACTTTATTTCATAATCAATTAAATAAACTTGTTCAAATGTTTTCCATAGGATTCACTCGCCAACTTTTTGTTGATCCAAAAACCCTTTTACACATGATACAGGTGAACAGGATGAAGCAAGGAAAACATAGGAAATGCCTTAGAAGAAAACAAAGAAGCTTAGTGTGATGTTTAGGTCATTGATGTAATTATGATTGTAAATTTCCATTAAATTGTATTAATGAATATGAAACGTTAAAATAAATGTCATGAGCTTTGATGATAACCCAATCATGCCCCGATCACCTTTTCCGCTACGGGTCGGGGTGTGACAGATTGGTATCAGAGCCATGACTATAGGGATATAGGATAGGTTGTTAGACCCTTAGAGCCTATACTATAGTCTGCCTAAATTTTAATTGATTAGGTGGTTACATACAAACTTGTGATATTTATTTGTTTCATATTTGTTTATACTTACAGTCAAACATACATACTTATATACATATTCATTATACATATATCAATGTTCATATATTCAATTCATTTTCATACTCTCATTATTCAAAGATTTTGGTTGCAATTTTCAAATCTCATCAAAGTAAGTTCTGCGACGGGCATGTAGTAACTGGAAGGGTACAAGTACCGGTAGTCGGAACATCCTGTCTAGGTTGGCATTCGTATAAATCCAATATAACGGACCAGTTTGCCTACCTGGGGACTAACGATGAGAGTACGAAGGACCTATTAGGCCAAAGCATGCCACACCAAACGTCGTTCGAACTAACCCCACTTTGAGGTGTCACCGTGTCTACACCTGGACACATTCCGAATATCACACGTTGTATACATATTTCTCGATTTTCTCCGGGTTTTAGTGTACGCAACCAGGCAAACCATGCGAACCATATGAAAAACCCGGTATTCATGGGGGCCCACATGATTACGAAGGTGAAGTATGGCGGCATGTAGGGCCTAATGGCGAGCAAAGCCCAAGACATCCTATGGATGTAGTAGATTTATTTTTCTATAATTATTTTGTGAATGTTCATTCCTAAGTGCGACCCATGATCCCAAAAACATTCAACTCATACTCTTGACATGTATTCCTTGTAGATGTCTTCTAACCTCACCCGTAGGAAGATGAGAGCAGGAAAAGCCCGCGAGCGCATGGCTGCCCTAATCGCTCAACAAATGGCTGCCGTAATACCCAACATTGTAATCCAAGTACAACAAGCACTTACCGCTAATCCTGTCAATCAAGAAAACCAAAACATTATCAACTCTCCCCCAAATACCACTAAATGCACCTACAAGCATTTCAAATCATGCGACCCTCCGAAATACAAAGGGACTGAAGGCGTCACCGCTCTCCTCCATTGGTTTGAAGAAATGGAGAACACCTTTCTAAATTGCGATTGCCCCGATGATCGCAAAGTGCGTTATGCTACTGGTCGTTTATATTGGTGGAATACAGAGAAGGCCAAACGAGGTGTTGAAGATGTTATGACTTTAACTTGGAATGAATTGAAGGAAATCATGACCAGACGATTTTGCCCAAGGAGCGAAATCAAGAAATTAGAAGATGAATTTTATTCGTTGAAGCAAAAGGAAGGAGACCATACCACATACAACAAAAGATTCCTCGAGTTACATCAAATGGTTCCCAACATGTTCACTCCCCTCTACCGTTTGATCGAGCATTACATTCGTGGTCTTCCGTCAAAGATTCAAGACTCTGTAATAAGTACCTCGCCTGCAACTTTGGAAGCAGCAATGGAGCTAGCAACAGCGCTCACCGAGAACCGAATCCGGAACAAAGACTTCAAGGAGGAGAAAAAGAAGGATAAAGCATCGACTGAAACCTCCGACTACACCCAAACCGAATCCCCTTCTCAACCCAATTCTAAGAGAAAAAGAGACGGGCAACTTTTCGCTGCTATCCATCGAAATCAACCGATTTCACACGCCATACCCATCCAAGCTATCCCAATCACTCAAGTGGCACCCAACTCAACTTACCCAAATAAGAAACCATATCTTGGACCTCACCCTCGATGCAACAACTATTTTTATCACCATCCCCTTACTCTACCTTGTCGACTATGTGCAACTTGTGGACGCTATGGTCATTTGAGCAAGGTTTGCCGCACCTTTCAAAACCAAATCTCTCCCCTACTCAAACCATGAACCAAACCTATCAACAACCCCAATACCCCATGTTCCCATATGTTCGAGCTTGTTTCAATTGTGGCGACCCTACCCACTTTAGAAACACATGCCCTCAATTGGTTAACGTCATCAACACTCAAGCTCAATCAAACCCAGTTAACCAAGTAAACCAAGAAAACCCAACCGCTAGGCCACCAGCAAGAGGAAGAGTTTTCAACATCAACGCCAATTCTGTCGAAGATAATGACGGCCCAAACGAAGATACCCAACTAGTCCTCTTCACCGAAAATCCAGATTCAACTCCAATCGTTTAGTTTTATGTTTTTCTTTATCACATAGAACCAAACATAACTTAAGGATAAAGCCAATGAAACTTTGACAAGAATATGGTGGATACGCCGCTGGTACTTCCTATATATAAGTATTCTTGTCAAAGGATCAGAAGCATTATCTGGCGGTTATGAGAGGTTCCATGTGTAGACTGTTTGAGTAATTATTGTTTATTATTTCAGTACATGCAATTTCATAGGCCGCCGCTCCCCATTACAATATGAGCGTTGAGCATGTTCCCCATTTCATTATGAGGTTGAACCTGGCGTGCCCACATACGATCGGCTCCGTTTGATTGAGCCTTGATCGCACAGACATTTTTCATTTTCAGTACATGCAATACGATCGGCTCCGTTTGATTGAGCCTTGATCGCACAGACATTTTCATTATCAGTATCTTGTGGTTGTTGTGTTTGTTGTAGAGTCGCATAGAACTAATCATAATTTGCGGATAAAGTCAATGAGAATTTGACAAGAATATGGTGGATACGCCGCTGGTACTTCCTATATATAAGTATTCTTGTCAAAGGATCAGAAGCATTATCTGGCGGTTATGAGAGGTTCCATGTATAGGCTGTTGGTGTGATTATTGTTTAGATTAAATTTATTATTTTCAGTACATGCAATACGATCGGCTCCGTTTGATTGAGCCTTGATCGCACAGACATTTTCATTTCAGTACATGCAATACGATCGGCTCCGTTTGATTGAGCCTTGATCGCACAGACATTTTCATTATCAGTATCTTGTGGTTGTTGTGTTTGTAGTAGAGTCACATAGAACTAATCATAACTTGTGGATAAAGTCAATGAAAATTTGACAAGAATATGGTGGATACGCCGCTGGTACTTCCTATATATAAGTATTCTTGTCAAAGGATCAGAGGCATTATCAGGCGGTTATGAGAGGTTCCATGTATAGGCTGTTTGTGTGATTGTTGTTTAGATTAAATTTATTATTTTCAGTACATGCAATACGATCGGCTCCGCTTGATTGAGCCTTGATCGCACAGACATTTTCATTTTCAGTACATGCAATACGACCGGCTCCGTTTGATTGAGCCTTGATCGCACAGACATTTTTCATTTTCAGTATTTATGAGTTTGTTGTATTGGTTGTAGAGTCACATAGGACTAATCATAATTCACTGATAAAACCAATGAAAATTTGACGAGAATATGGTGGATACGCCGCTGGTACTTCCTATATATAAGTATTCTTGTCAAAGGATCAGAGGCATTGTCAGACGGTTATGAGAAGTTCTATGTAGGATTTAGTAGTTTCTTGGTAACTAATCATAACTTGTGGATAAAACCAATGAAAATTTGGCAGGAATATGGTGGATACGCCGCTGGTACTTCCTATATATAAGTATTCTTGCCAAAGGATCAGAGGCATTATCAGGCGGTTATGAGAAGTTCCATGTAGGATTTAGTATTGCCTTGGTTAAAATTTGTGTTACATTTATATCATCTCGCTATTTAAAGAAATTGGATTGTGTTCCATTTCTACATAAACTAACCTCTCCATCATAACAAACGAGAGAGGAACTGTCACCATTCAAACATATATGCTATCAGAATGTGGATTCAAATACTAGTTGTTGTGTTTATTTATGTTCTATAGTCATAGGACCAATCATAACTTACTGATAAAACCAATGAAAATTTGACAAGAATATGGTGGATACGCCGCTGGTACTTCCTATATATAAGTATTCTTGTCAAAGGATCAGAGGTATTGTTAGATGGTTATGAGAAGTTCCATGTAGGTTGTAGTATTAGAAGTTTTGCCTTAGGATATAACCATACCCTTCCAAGCATATCCAAACTCTTATGCATGATATCATATTTAGCGAATCAATTCTGCTTATCAATACTTTTACAGTAGGCAACAAAAAGCGATTCCTGTAATAGGGTACTTAACCCTTACAAGGAACGTTACCGCCTCAAACAAAAACTTAAAACCTTACTTCTTCTACGCATGTAACTGTCAAACTAAACACCATCATTCTTTTAGTCAAATATATCACTATTTAAATTTCGGGACGAAAAGCAGGGGATACTGTAACATCCGTCAAAAACGGATTTTACCAAACCCGCTCCTGTTTATTAACCGAACAATCAGTTAAAAATTTCGTTGCGAATTTAATGCCCAAAATAATTTTAAACGATACATAATTAATTATTGTATTGGAATATATAAATTATTTTTGAAAAACTGTTAAAAATAAGAAAATAAAAATAATATGTTCCTGCCGGGTTTCGAACCCGGGTCAGTAACCGGTTCAGCAGACTTATCGCACACACACTCAACCACTGCGCCACTTGTATCTCTTGTTAAATATTGAAGACAATAAATTCATAACATGTTCTCCGAATTCGAAATCGGCGCGCCCAAATGCAGTCGTCGGAAATCCCGGCGATCTCGCCAAGAATTTACGATATCTTCAGTTATAACGTAAAACTTAATCGCTACATCGGTTATAACCGACGCCTGAGTCCGCGACACAAACTATAACCGCCGGAAAACGTAATGACTTTGAATCAAGTCGGAAATTGGACCAAGTTCATCGATAACCTGCCTTATAAATACCCCCTCGAACCTCTGCTAGCTTTTTCGCTCAAAACCCTACCTTTACCCGACGTAAATCCATTCGCCGGAAAATTTCTGCTCATCGCCGGAAAACCGAACCCTCCACTTCTAAGCCTTACTAAACCCCCTGAGCTTATACCGAAGTCACTCACATCCTTTTCAAGCTTGCTGAAGACTCTCTGCTGCAAGACACACGACGCGGAAGTGTTTGCTGTCGCCGGAGTTTCGCCGGAGAAACAGAGGAGTCCAGTCGGTATACCTTACGCCTAATTTTTCTTTCTTTTTATTTATATCTTACCTATGATTAATCATAAAAGCTAAAGAAACCTGAATAAAACTTCGAACCAGTCAGTCATCGTTTCTGGTTAAAACTGACGAAGAAGACGACGTTCGGTAACATATAAGTATAATTAAAATCAAGTTATTACTCGGGTTAGACACACAGTCCAGCGGTGGACTGTGTGCACAATAAACACGTAAACGTCTCGAGTTCGAATCTTGCCCACGCATGCTGCCTTAATAAAAATGTTTTTTTTTGGTTAACCGAACCGGAGTCACCGCTGTATATGTTAAGTATAATAATAACCGGAATAATAACCAAGATAGACACACAGTCCAGCGGTGGACTGTGTGTATGTTTAAATGACAGGACACGAGTTCGAGTCCGGGCTACCGCACCGGCCCGGATAACTATTAAACTTTTTATTTAAGTCAGAAATGAAAATACTTAGTTTGTATTTAAGTATAATAAAAATCAGTTTAGTTAACAAGTTGGACACACAGTCCAGCGGTGGACTGTGTGTTAGCATAAACCACAGGTCCCGGGTTCGAGACCTGTGGAGCGCACCGAGTCTTGGATTAAAATCGTTTTTAAAAAATAAAGGATTTTCTGATTAATCTAATTAATATATAAATATAATTAAAAACAGAAATATTTCGGGTTAGACACGTAGCTCAGTTGGTAGAGCTGCGTGCACGCTACGGGAGGTCTCGGGTTCGAGCCTCACTCAGCGCACACATACACGCATACGAACCGGTCAAACAGTCAAGGTCAACGGTCAACGGTCAACGGTCAAAAAAAGTAAATTTTTTTATTATTTTTATTTATTTATTTTAATTAAAAATCAATTAAAAATACTTAAAAATAACATTTTTAAGGTTAGAAAATAGCCTTAAACTCACAAAAATACACCCAACAATCCTACTAAAATGGATTAATAAAATCCGTTTACTTACCGAACCATAATGCTATTTATCTAGGTTAATTTCACTCGTGGTTAAAACCACTTCGCGTGCATTCAACATCATCAACCGAACGCACCCACTGTGAGTGAATCTTACAACTCCCCCTTTTTAGTTACACGTTTTGGGGTGTGTCATGTGTCACAAAATAATTAACTCGTTTATTTAAACTTGTGCCATACCATATCGTGAACTAAACTTAGATTGTATATATTGTTGTAATTATGTATTTCATTTTGTCAACTTATATGAAATTCATTCATTAAGCCCATCAGTTCCTCGTGGTAGACGAGTTGAGCAACGCGTGCCTCAAAATAAATCCATTATTGTTCATGTGTGTATTATTGAGTTTATATTATTTGTAGTTATGTCTTTCATATTATCATGTTTATGCAATTCATTCATTAGGCCCATCAGTTCCTCGTGAGAGACGAGTTGAGCAACGCGTGCCTCTAAACGATCTATTATTGTTCATGCGTGTATTGTTTAATATTAAATTGATTTATGAATAAGTTTACATCTATTTTTACTCATGTGTGGTTGTGCACTTTATTTCATAATCAATTAAATAAACTTGTTCAAATGTTTTCCATAGGATTCACTCGCCAACTTTTTGTTGATCCAAAAACCCTTTTACACATGATACAGGTGAACAGGATGAGCAAGGAAAACATAGGAAATGCCTTAGAAGAAAACATAGAAGCTTAATGTGATGTTTAGGTCATTGATGTAATTATGAATGTAAATTTCCATTAAATTGTATTAATGAATATGAAACGTTAAAATAAATGTACATGAGCTTTGATGATAACCCAATCATGCCCCGATCACCTTTTCCGCTACGGTCGGGGTGTGACAGTAACATCAGTAAGTTATCAACATGTTGGTTCGTTACGGTTTTAAAATCATTTTATGCCTTAAAAGGGCATTTTGGTCATTTTACGGCTTATAAAAGACCTTATTAGAAAACTGATGTAATGGTCATAAACTTATTCAAAAAATAGTTTAATTATGATGCTACATCGATAGGATATCAAGTATACGTGTGGTTTTGAGTTTAAGACCAAACTCTGCTTCGAAAGGGCATTTTGGTAATTTCACACATCACTTGACAAATTATTTGGGAATCTGAGTTTAGATTATGTACCTACTGTAATATGTTTAAAATAAGTTTTGAAATCAGTAGGTATCAAGTCTTGATGCCCTAATCTGGTTTTAAACCATACTATGCGCCGAAACGGCGATTAAGTCGTAATTGACGATTTAAAAGGCATTTGAGTGACACTGATGCTATGAACAGGTTTGTTTGATGAAAATATGTTATATGATATAATACATCAGTGAAAATATCTTCTTTTTGACAAATAAGATCGGAGCTCCACATGGCGATGAACTAGGCTGGATAAAGCCTTTTTCCAAAAGTTCATCGAGTTGAGTTCTCAATTCCTTCATTTCTGTTGGGGCTAAACGGTAGGGTGCTCACGCAATAGGTGCAGATTCAGGTAGGATGTCGATCCTAAACTCGATTTGTCTATCAGGAGGTAGACCGGGTAACTCCACAGGAAAGACATCTGGGTAGTTCGAGATAACGGGTATATCTTCAACCTTTGGCTTAGGTTCATCAACGGTCACTTGTGCCATATAGATGACACAACCACTCTTCATGCATCGGGAGGCCTTAAGCATAGCAACTTTTTCTGGCAACCCGTATTACATATCTCCAAAGATGGCGAGGGCATCACCAATCTCGATTAGTTTCTTATCACAGGCAATGCGGGCTTGGTTATGGGATAACCAATCCAAGCCTAAGACTACATCGAACCCCGTCAATTTCATTGGCAGAAGAGAGATAGGAATCAAATGATTCTTGATGGATATAAAGCATCCATCCAGAATGGAAGAAGCGGTTTCAATGGTTCCATCGGCAAGTTCTACCTCATATGTTATGTCTAGAGTTCTTACGGGCAAGTTTAATTTTGCTAAACTTATGGTCAACAAATGACTTATCAGCCCCCGAATCAAATAGAACTCTAGCGAAGGTATCGTTGATGAGGAAAGTACCTGTTATAACATTGTTGTTATTGACAGCTTCTCGAGCACTCATCTGAAAGGCTCGAGCATTTGTTTTCTTGGCTCCACCAGATTTTGCATTATCATCCTTTGCATTCTTGGAGCAGTTAGGCTTTATGTGGCCTTTCTCACCACATTTGAAGCAAGTTGCATCCTTGATATCTCTGCAGTCTAGGGTTTTGTGTCCCATCTTTTTACAAATACCACAAGGTTTAGCTTGTGGATCAAATCGACACTGTCCACCGTGTCGTTTCTTGCAAATCTTGCATTTAGGTCTGTCCTCAGACCTATTCTGATTCTTGTGGGATCCAACCTTTCCTTTCTTTTTAAACCTTTGGGAGTTGTCCTCCTCCATTTTTCGTTTTCACCCTCAACTTCCCTTCGGGCCGACATTCTCCTCACATAATCTTGAGTGAGGGAAAGAGCTAGTTCAACAGCAGATTTATAAGTATTAGGCTGAACAGGCTTAACCAAACTCCTGATCTCTGGAGCTAAAGCATTGATAAAGCGCGCGATGCGCTTAGGTTCTGGAGTGACTAGATATGGTACCAGCCTGGAGTACGAGTCGAAGTCGGTAACAAACTTCCGACAATCGAGATTCTTCATCGTTAGAGCAAGAAAATCCATCTCAATCTTTTCCACCTCATGCGGTGGGCAGTACGTGTCCTTCACTAGGTCCACAAATTGGGACCATCCCAAATTATATAAGTGGACCTTTCCCGAAGATTGCATTAAAGCCTTCCACCATATCAGGGCGCTACCCTTGAAAGATTGTGACACAAATTTTACAATGTCTTTATCAGCGCAGCCACTGATATCCACTACTGTCTCAATCTCATCAAGCCATCTTAGGGTCTCAATAGCTCCTTTCTCTCTGTTGAAGTCTCGTGGCTTGCACGAGACAACGTATTTATATGATCAACCATCCTTGGAAGTATTGGTCTTGTAAAGAATTTCTTGTTTCTTGGCTTCATTCCTCGCGCTTGAGGAATGTACAGATCCCTCCTTCTTCTCAGAGGTGGGAGGTTTTGAGACAGCGTTTGATACCGTCTTAGAGTGAGTAGCACTCGACATATTAAATTTCTCTAAGGAATTTTCCATAGCCTTACCCACGGCTGCATCTATGCGGGCCCGGAATTCATCTTCGTTAATGACTATGTTTGTCCTATTGTGATCATCATCATTGTGGTGACTGCTTGCACCGTCTGAGTGAGACATATATGCTTCGATACTATACGGAGAATTAGGAATCTTATGTGTTGGCCATGGTATGATTAAACCATTTAGGCTTTAGCATTACAATGAATGCTTTACACATAACCTAGGTCTGAAAAGGACCATCATAGGCATTTAAAAGATCGGACATAGTCTAGAAGTTTAGACAGTGGATCATAATGTCACATATGTCATTGTCTCATTGACATGATAAGATAGCTCAAGAGCTTGTCACAAGGACAGGAGATATGGCACAAAAGGCCTTTCTCACGAAGACTAGATAAGGTTTGGATAGAGAGCCGAAGGCTACAACTGTCACTGTGATTATAGGACATGATATATATGGCCTAAAGGCACTACATCACCAATGGATATTATATTATAACCCGTAGGTAATACACCACTATTGGGTATTAAATGATTTATCATCAAAATGATGATATTTGTCTTGATCGCACTGATCATTTAGACTTATGATAATTGAATCATAGCTAGAATAATTTTGATGGCTAGTGTGGTTCCTCATGTCACATTGCCAGGAGTGTTAATATTACTTGAATATTAACCTAGATGATGTCTTAAAATGGTTTGACAGATTAGCCATGGTCGCATTGACCATAGAGGCTTGAAGGTTCGAACATAGTTCACAATCTCTAGATAGAAGGGATGATCTTCCTTAACTATCATGGCAAAAGATCTTTATCTTAACTACCATTTACTTTTGCCAATTAATGTGACTTAATCACTTGGCAGTTGTAAACCATCAAGAAGATCTTTTGGAATTTATGGTGTAGCAATAAAATCGAATTAAAATCGAGACGCTCGAACGAAAAAAGGGAGCAACAAGAATGTACATTAAAGCAGAATTCCAAAATTTCACTTAAAATGATAAGGATTACATATTTTGCCTCTAAGGAGGTCTTAATACAAAATCTTGCCCACGCAGGGACAATTACAAGAAAAACATACCCACGCAGGGGTTTAAAGAAATAACAATGTCCTCGCAGGGACTTTTTGGAATTTAAAATTTCATAAAAGAAAATGCAAAACTACTTATCCTTCCTTCCTTTCACAGCCTTATAGAGTCTCTTGATAAATTTGGTTGTTTTCTTCTCTGACTTCTTAACTTGTTGCCGCATTTCCCTGACCTAATCTAAGGCCTCATTGATAGCCTCGAGTGGTAATTGTTGTTGGGGTTGAGGCTGATGTGAAGGTGGTTGCGGCTGAGGCGCAACTGGATACAGATATCCATAAAGTGGATACCCAGTAGCAGCATAAGATGAGTAAGGAGGTGGGTAATTAGGGTAAGAGGGATGATAAAGGTTATTATGAATGACTGCATCATAATAAGGATCCTGCTCTAGACCATGGTGGATGTAGTTATACAAGCCGGGAGGGTCGACAAAGTTAAACCCAGACGGGCCTGTATAAGCAGGTATTGGGTTAGCAAAATCCTACGGTGGTAGTGGTGGTTGAGGCAGAGGCTCAACAGGTCGTTGTGGTGGGGGTTCCACCACTGGCGATGTGTTTGAGGGCCCACCCGTTTGTGGGTCCTCGGGGATGATAGGGTAAGATAGTGGCAAAGGTGGTAGCGAGCCCGACCTTTGACCAGCATGCACCGACATGCGTGCACCATGCCTTCGGCGTGGTTGTGATGATGACTCAGGTGGTGGCTGAGATTGTTCCACCGGTTGCATGGGTTCATCCTCGATTTGAGGATGTGGTGATGGAGCATGATGTTGGGGAGTATTGTGGTAGGAGGGTGTGTTGACGAACACATTTTGTGCCCATCTTTTCATAATCATCAGGACCTCGAAACGGAGATCCCGGCAAAGAGTTCGAGCCACTAGACAGCTCGATGGGATGACCATATGATCCGGTTTGGGGAAATTCCTCCGGTTCGGAATCCTCCTCCATATGTGTTGGCGAGTCGACTGGAGGGGTTTCAGGTGAGGTGGTTAACTGGATTGACAAAGTTAAAGTTAAAGAACTCTTGGTGAGAATGGGAATGAGAATGGTGTGATTGGTGGGTATGGTGAAAATGGTAAGAATGTTGGGAGTGTGATTAAGGTGGAGAGTATTCGTGCGAAATGGAATATCTATATGGTTCAAATGGAGACGAAGAGTCTCTGGATCCTTCGTAAGGGTTGTGATCATGTGTATCAGCTGCTCCAGCTAGAGAAGGTCTGAAGGGTGGTCTGAAAGATGGCCCTGTCATAGAGGGTCCACCCCTCATTGGACCCTTGCCTTTGCCTTCACGCCTAAATTTCGGTGGCATGATTCCTGCTTCAGTAAAAAGTTAAAACAACGCAAAACAATAATAATATCTTAATAATGAAATGAGTACTCTTAGGTTAACGCCTAGACTCGGAAGTCTAAGGAATGTGCTATTGTGTATTTTTGAGATTAAACACAAAAGGCTAGTGTTTAATTCACTCAAACGTTGGCTCTGATACCAACCTGTCACACCCCTATTTCCACGTGTAACCCAGTGGGCCCGGTTGGGGAATATCGTGACGTAGTTGATAACATCATAACCAAACAAACACAGCATAACAGAAGTCTTGGATTTTAAATTACTATTACAAACCGAGTGTTCAAGTTCGAATACAAATTACAAGGCTTGTAAAGAAAGATCCACAGGCGGATCGAAATAAATATATACAAAGTATTTGTTCAACAGACTTTAAGCAACCTAGGGACTCGCAAAATCCTCTATCGTCACTATAGCGCAGCTCCCAATCTATTGCGTGTTGCCACCTGTAACTTGATCTTTTGAAAATAGTCAGTTTTCACTGGTAAATACTAATAACCGACTCATTTTGAAAATATTTCCGAAAATGGTTTTAGGTGCACTTGGCACGTTTTATAAATAATTTGGGATAGTTCAAAATGACATTGTTTACAGTTTTACATGTTTGTCAATACATATGGGGTTCGGTGCAGAAACCAAATTGCCTGATTAACCGACACGCCACTTAAATAATCCACCAATGGGATTTAATATTTTATTTGCATTAGCATCTGACAGGTGTATGCCTACACCTCGCGCTTAAGGTCGTGGCCATTAGTAACTTAAATGAGTCAAGGATATCCCAGACACGGTCGTGTTAACCCCCAATGTTTTAAGTTATCAAACAATACAGAATAAAACAGGTTATGAAGATTTAGTAAATCACAATCCGATAACATGATCCCATACCCGACCAAGCGGTATTATCATACCGTATCCCAAGCCCGTATAGGGAAAATAAGTTAAACGTATTTACCTAAGCTAATTCTTCAATAAATTACTAACTCAGCCGAACAATCAAAAGTAAGCTTAGTTGACAATCTATCGGGAGGCTCTTAGTCTGGAAATGATGGTGTTTATAACCAATTAGAATGCTAATGGGTTATATCTACTTTCTAGACTCGAACCGGGTAGCTTAAAGATAATAACGGTACTAAACACGAGATTAAGTTATGACTGGAATAGAATGTAGTTTAAACCCGACAAGTATGGAGAATTGTTTAACATGGGTAAACATGCTACATTCGGGATTTTTAAAATAAAATGATAAGGTTAAACCTGTTTCGGTTAAATTACTTAAACTAGTTACGTAGGCCGAACCGTACGCATATAAGCGAAACCGGGTAATCGGGTGAGTCCTATACAAGTTCCATATGTCATTATAATTTAAACATGTTGTAACATCAGTAAGTTATCAACATGTTGGTTCGTTACGGTTTTAAAATCATTTTATGCCTTAAAAGGGCATTTTGGTCATTTTACGGCTTATAAAAGACCTTATTAGCAAACTGATGTAATGGTCATAAACTTATTTAAAAAATAGTTTAATTATGATGCTATATCGATAGGATATCAAGTATACGTGTGGTTTTGAGTTTAAGACCAAACTCTGCTTCGAAAGGGCATTTTGGTCATTTCACACATCACTTGACAAATTATTTGGGAATCTGAGTTTAGATTATGTACCTACTGTAAATATGTTTAAAATAAGTTTTGAAATCAGTAGGTTTCAAGTCTTGATGCCCTAATTTGGTTTTAAACCATACGATGCGCCGAAACGGCGATTAAGTCGCTAATTGACGATTTAAATGGCATTTGAGTGACACTGATGTTATGAACAGGTTTGCATGATGAAAATATGTTATATGATATAATACATCAGTAAGTAATAGATTTTATACCTTAAAATGAAAAAAATCATTTTAGGTGCTGTAAGGGCAATATCGTCATTTAAGGACTTAATACATGGACTTGTGTATAATTTCAGTTTATAAAGATATCCCAAATAATCCAAATAATGATATTACATTAGTAGGTAAAGAGTTTTGAAACCAAAATTATGTTTAAGGCAATTAGCGTGTTTAAGGATAATTTGGCCGCAAAATACGTAAACTATGCAAAATAACCATTTCTTGGATTTTAAATCAGTAAGTTGGTCTCAACACAAGTTCAATAACTTAGTACATCAGTTTATAACTCGTTTTTATGCTCATATATGTTTAAACTTTGTTTTTAAGCTCTTAGGGACCTTTTAGCAAAATTCGGCATATTATATAGAAACTTGTATAAACACTCGAATTACTATGTGACCATGTAATATAACTCCAGAGGGTTATACTAAAACCTAACATGGTCACAATGCAACTTAGAATCAGTAGCTAGGGTTGCTAAATCAGGTCAGAACCGGAAGTCAAAGCAGAAGTCAACTTTTCTGACTTTCGGTTGTGAACCGACCTTAAACCTGGACTTGACGGGCCGAACATGTTTATTACCAAGTTATTAAAGTGTTGAACTGAATTTATAGCATCTACATTGCTAATTATGAATTTATTTCAAAACTGTCCCGTTGACTTTGTATTGACAATAACTTTGACCCGTCAATTGACCAAGCAAACGTGGTAATCAGGAGGTGCCCTTTTAAGGGATTAACACCTACCTAATTACGATCACGTAGCCATGTTCGTACCGAAAAACGGCAGGACCATAATGGTCTTAGCCAATGGTCAAATCGTTTTTACGTCAACGCTTTGACTTTGGCTTAAAGCCTACTAAAACTCAAAAGAGGAGGTTGGGACACTTACAAGTGAACCAAGAATGACTAAGAAACTCAGAGGAAGTCCCCAATGAGCTCAGGAACCTCCAAGTGAGCAATAGAGATGAAAAGATGAGAATAAGCAAATTATGATCATGTTTGAGGTGCTATTTATAGCCAAGGATGAAGCATCGGATCACTCCAGGTGTTGGCAAGTGTTAGCAGGTGATAACAAGTGTCCTTGGACGTGTTAGATGAAGGGGATGAGTGGCAAAACGCGTTATGAGTGGCAAAAGCAGAAACTGCCACATGCTGGCGACCTCTTGCGGACCGTATGGCATTTGCCTTGCAGTCCGCAAGGCCTTCTTGCACGCACTAATTTCAAATGGTTATGGACCGTAACCATTAGGGCTTGCAGTCCGTAACCGCCTCCCAGAACATGAAATTTTGCATTCTTTCACTTTTGATCACTCAACTTTAATGGTCGTTATTCAGAGGTTGTATTATAACATGCTGGCAAGTTTAGTCTCTCTCGTTAAGCACGTGGCATTCGAGGATTGACGGGACACGTGTCGAAATTTTACGGAACAGGTTTTTACGAGGTGTTACAACACGGCCACGTGTTTAGATGACACGGCCCCGTGGTTAACCATTGTCTGAACAAAAACAGTTTTGTTGCTGCTGTTATTGAGCACGGGGGAGTGTTAGATGGGCACGTCCTGTGCTGCAGCCTGCAGATTGTGTAGAATTTGCTTAAAAAGAGAAAAATCCTAAAAATCTAAAAAGATAGGTTAAAAATATATAGGCCGTTGATTTTAATCTTTCTTAAAATCCTTGTGTCCCTGGCAACGGTGCCAAAAACTTGGTGCGTGTCAAGCGTGTTATGATTTTATTGATATTTAAGTCCGTTATACGCATTTGTCAAGTTTTAAATTTATAAAACACGATATTATATTAACACTAAACACACACTAGGGTAAGTGCACCCATCGCAACGTAGTATAGTGTTGGTAAGATACCGAGGTCGTCCAAGAACACAAGAGCTTTTAATATCGGTTTATGAGGGGTTCAAGCTATTCGTACCCCCGCCATCCAATACCATAGGGCATTGAAGGAGGTCCTAGTAATCTTGAATCAAGTCCTCACAGGATATATGCATTGAACGAGACAAGAACTTTACCAAACCACCCTTCTAACGCCCATCCAAGTAGTTAACGCGTTTTATATAGACCGTAAAGACACGAATGAGAAAATCAATGACATCATGAAGAAATGTTTAGGAAAATTCACTTTCAACATAAGAAACTAGTTATTAAAGTCATTAATACAAACCCATTTAAAAAGTAACTGAAAGATTAAAAATTAAAAGTAATACATAAAAGATTTGTCTTCACCAAGTGATGTAAGAGATTAGCCAACCATGGCCTTTGATTGACAAGAACTCTTACGATCAATCTTGGATCCCTAGACGACTACACACTCTAAAGATGAAAGATGGATGATTGTGGTGGGTGTTGGTGTTGTAGTGGTGGTGGAATGGTGGCAAAGTGAGAGGGAAGTGGTTTGCCAAGGGATACCTTTGAAGGGAACCAAACACCTCTATTTATAGCCAGATCCGAGCCCCGACCATGGCCCCGTGCCCGCGGGGCACGACCCCGTGGCCCCTTAATTCTCTTCCTTCATTAATTGCAGCTGTCAGCAGAGGGTCCCACACGACCCCGTGTCTTCTGGGCAGGACCTCGTGGTCAGAGTATTGTTGTACTATGAAGATTCTGTGAATTTGAGCGGTGACCACGCCCCATGCCTGCTGGACACGACCCCCTATTGGCTTGGATTATGCTTTTTTTCTTTTCTGCAGGATCCGTTAGTTGACCACGACCCATGTCTAGGTGGACACGGTCCCGTGATGGGCTTCTGTTTCTCTTGTTTTTGTTCTTGAGATGCTGCCGAGGGGCCGGGCATGTCACGTTATTTCTTCTTCTTGTATTTTGTGTTTTTTAAATGCTGATTTGCTTCTTTTGTTCTTTTAAGCTCTTTTAATCCTATAAATTAATAAGAAACAATGAAACGTGTTTTTTTCAAACATTTGTACTGAAAAAAGGGTTTGTTTTATGCCTCGTTTGATGTAATTTATATGTTGCATTTTGTGTACATCATGATCCAATCCGATTCGAACCTGGTCGAGAAAATTATTATATAGAGATTAATCAATAGAACTAAAAATTTAAGCCACCATGTAAAACCTTTCTGGGTGCGCAACTGTTGTCAACGAAGTAAAAAAATAATGAAAAAAATAATCTTCTCTGTTTTGTGTATTGGATACCCCTAGGTCCTTTCTTTGGGAGACTGATGTGCGTGAATTATATATATTTTTAATTAGGTTTTTCTTCACACAAATTTAGTTTTAAAAAGGGTTTTTCACCCACACAAATTTAGTTTTAAAAAGGGTTTTTCACCTAAAAACTAACTGCACACACAAAGGGCAAGTGTACCCATAGGGAGGTAATATAATTTGTCGGCAAGAACCGGATATTAATCCGTGGGCGGTGTCTTGATACTAAACTTTTGTTACTTTGAAGCCTTTTCAATTGATGAGTTGATTTTTGTTTCTAATTTATCATGCAAAAATAACAAGCTACCAACTAAACTAAGAAATAACAATATCTAAAAGAGGTTGCCTAAACTAAGTATCCACTAACAAACATGTGACAACTAAAGGAAGAGACTAATGGTGATGGAAGATCCAAATTTACTAAGTCCCCAATCAAGGCTTCCTAGTTTATAATCCTTATGAAAACTAAAATGAAATAACATCCTAATCACCTAAAATTTTTTATTTTTGAGCTCACTTGCTAAGTTAATGTTAATCTTTAAAGAAGAGTTATTTGTTTGCTAAAACTCCTAACTCTACAAGTTTTGGAAAATTACTATGAACAACATAAAAATCACCCTAACTTGCTTTCAAGTAAGTAGCACCTTCATCATGTTCTTGATATGAACCACAAGCATGTCATGCTAGATAACAATCATGGTCATACTAGATAACAATCATGGCCTAAATCATCATTCTAACACATACACAAACTATAGAATCCATATAACATTCTTTTGATTTTTCCAAATCTAAATGCAAGACTTCCTACACATGCCCAAATCATCATTCAAGTCACATTAACAATTACCATTCCTAGTTTCATGTTATGAATCATGCTAACAAGTTACCAAGATTCCATAATCATAATCTTTACATGGGCTTTCCAACACATCATGTAAATACTTATGACTGAACATTCAAGAACAAGGACTTTAAACATGCATAAGAACTCAAAGAACAAGATTCAAGCATTACTATGAAGATTAACAAAAACAATCACTACATCTACTGCATAATTGTCACATAGCCATTAGCTTCAACAAAGTTTAAGCAACACAAATGTTTAGCCCATTAGGCTCATAGCAAATAACTCAAATACAAGAAAGCATAAATTGTTCATAATGTAACTAGTAAGCTAACCAACTTAAAGACAAGATTAAATGGTGTTTGAGTAGAACTTCAAGTGATTAAGTTCTCTTCAAGGCTCCCTCTTGGCTCCAACAAGCTTCCAAGACCAGATTCTTGAGAGAAAATTTCACCAAAATGCTTCAACTCCCTCCAAATGAGCTGGACACACGTATTTATCCTACTGGGCGTTTGACACGACCATGCCATCTTTTGGCACGGTCGTGCTTGGTAAGTGTCAGGGAGCCTTTTTCGACTGTTGACTTGTTTGCTAGCCATTTTGGGAAAAATCCCGCTCAAACATTTCCGAGGTGGCACGACCATGCCAACCAGTGGCACGGTCGTGCTTCCCGATGAAATACTTGACAAGGACTGAAATGATCCTGGGAACGAGCTGATCCGAGGCTGGTTTTGGCCACGCACGGTCGTGCAGGGGGTTCGCACGGTCGTTCCAGTCTCCAATTTTCTTGTTCGTGGTAGTGCTGGATGAGAGTGTCGATCATCGTTGGCTTGGCACGATATCTGACAGTTTGCTGGAAATGTCAGTTTTTGCTCCATTTTGCTCCAAAAGCATCCGTTTCAACACCGGGCGGAAGCCCGGACCTTTATTTTCACAAACACTCAAATGAGTACCAAAATCAATGAAAATACAACAAGTTCTCGCATAAACGGGGTCTATTTGTCGTTTAAAGATGTATAAATTATTATACATCAAACATCCCCATACTTGAACTTTGATTGTCCTCAGGCAAACTAAAACAAACAAAAACTCTCTAAATGGCAATCATCTCCACTACCATTATAAGCACAAACAAAGAACTCAGGTTATAACAATTAAGGACTACTCGATATGACAGAAAAAACCAAAAAGTATATAAAATATGTTTATGGGCAATGGTCCATCTTGGAAATCCCTACAAGCCTACCTCACATCCTCAAATGTTCTCACACACTCGGCTAAAATATAGTGCACATACAATTTATGGAGTGTGTGTAGAACCCTCGACGCCAAGACGATGACTATACGATATCATAAGGTTGTGGAAGGATCAAATCTAATCACTTGACAAAAACATAACATGAATCATGAGGTCTTGTTTGGGTTGTAATTTGTCTAGGGTTAAGGGATGGAAATGGATTTTTAAAGTGGCAAAAAACGGTTGTAACTCGGTTGTTCGATTAAATTGAAACAAAAGAAAACTAAAACTATATAACTCAATAATAACTAACCGAGAGCTATCCAATAACTTTAGCTTTTCCATTCCAAAATTGCTGTAATGAAGCCAATTGGTAAGGCTTTTTCAAACTATAATCATTTTTCTGGTTTTTTTTTATTTTTTTTTTTGAGACATATGTTTGAGAGGGAAACTAAGTACGTCTACTTAGATAAAAACTCTACCCGATGATGTTGCAAATAGGAACTAAGAAACTATATAAAAGTAACAAGTTTATCACTAACCAAACCGGGCTTCTAACCAAAAAATGGGTTAAAATATAAAAGGCTAATTTGGCTATGTGGTTATATTTAGTGGTTTCAAAAGAAATGAAAAGGAAAGGCTCAAATTGGTTTAACTAAGGGAATGATTTGGGTGATGGAATACATAAAAATAGCTAAAAATAAAAGGTTTCCTAATGCCTCAATCATTTTCATGCTATATGTTTGCTTTGTGGCCTCGAAATGTATACCTAACACAAGTTCTAAATCGCAAAAGTCATCCGGCTCACTAAATCTTTGTCCGCAAAAACATAAGCAAAAATAATTCTAAAGCTACAAAGGCTCAAAAAAACTCACGGAAACGGACGTATTGGGTAAATATGTAAGGCAAACAATTAGGTCAATCGCTTGATTTCTCATGCTCAAGTTTATACAAAAAAATGTTACTTAGTGGTGGTCCTCACGCGAGCGAGCCCCTTTTGCGTTCACCATTGTATATTTGTCAAAAAATTTAGTGCTTTTATAAAAACTTATGTTGGTTTGATTATTAAGCCACAAAAATTGTTCAAGAGAGCTTTGTATTATTATTATTACTATTATTATTATTATTATTATTATTATTATTATTATTATTATTTAATTAAAATTTTATTTTGAACAACAAAGCTCAAGCACTAAACCACCTCCCCACACTTCAATTGTACATCGCCCTCGATGTACAACAAAAAAAATATTTGCAAGCATATATAATGAAAAATGGAGGAAATAGGAACACGAAAACTTCCCTGAAACGAAACTGCTGACAATGGAGCTCAATGAAGAAATACGGAGCATCTACCACGAACCACCAATCTATCAACAAACCAGCATCTCAACAAGCAACCCCGGCGCACTAGCAAAACAAGATCAAACATACAAAAATTACCCAACCCCATTTTCCCTTGCCTTTATTTATTTAACCCACTAAAAACTAAGGAAGGTAATTAAAGTTCACGACGGAGGAGTGTACGAACAATGCAAAATGGCACACCCCTCAAACACAAAATAGTAAAGGTACAAAATGGGGGACGTGACTAGAACCTGCCACCGGATCCGGAGGGACCGGCATCGTCTCGTCTATCAAATCTGGATCTCCTCAAAAACTACGGAGGCGGCTGTGTGTATGGAGCATTCATCGAGTTCGCAATGTGCTGCTGCGAACTCAAGAGCCAATCGAAACTACGGCGGTTCTGCTCGTACTTGTCCTCCAGAAAGTGCCTAATCTATACGGTACAAAGAAGATCCACATCGCGTCTCACCCGCTGCTGCTCCAAGGAAAGACCATCCATCCTTCGTCGTAGGTCGACCGCGACGGCTCGTAAGGACCGTAGGCACCATACTCAAAACCCCCACCACCATATTCATCATGCACGTTTTCCCAGTTTGGGTTCACGAAACCATGACCCAATTGCATGTGAGGAACCACTCTCCCAGCAACTCTGTCATGCTCATTCACCGGAATATCCTGCATGTGAACGTCATTTCCACCATCACCGCCATCGCCACCATTGATATCATCATCATCACCCCCCGCTTCGGGAAGCGGGTCCCAAATCCTACCCAATCTATCAATCAACTTGGGGATACCGTTAACTTACGGATCATGTGCATGGACTGCAACTGGGCCACGTCGAGCAGACCATAATCACAAGCTTTGGTTAGACCATCTAACCAAACTCGGTAATGTTTCACGAGTTTGGTTGAGAAAGCACCCCCGCATATTTTCGACGCGGGTGTCGAACCAATGCCTCGGAAAATAGACTCTACAACGCTAGCAACTACATTGCAGTTCACCCTGGAGATAACGCAATAAAGATGGAAAAGGTCGCGATTGGTGATGTTCCTGGTGCTATCACCCCTACCTCCGATGATGTGAAAAATGGCCCGCTCAACGACATGGTGAAGTGGGTCAAGTATCCATGTGGCCTTGGCCTTACCCGGTCCCAGACCCGTACTGGCACTGTGATCTCATCCCAAAACACTGATCTGTCAACATCCAGTTCCCAGTCTTCAAACTATCATCAAAAAGCTCCGTGTCGATCTCATCATCCTCGTATAAACCTAAAACTTGCCCAAAGGACTAATGGATTGGTGGTGCCATTTCCTTCCCAATCTATAGCGCACCCCAACATTTTTATCATAAACATCCGGGAAAGGGAATATGCATCGGAAGGATGCAAAGAACTCGACAACAAGCTCCACATACTGCAGTTCAGCGATATCGAAGAGGCGGTTCCACAGAGGCGTCATCAAGTCATCAAACCGCTCGGTTTGACCGAGAAAATGCATATCAACCTTTTGTAGGCTTCTCATGGGCTCGATTTGGTGCCTTTGTGCCCATAACCGCTGAGCTCTTTCTATGTAATACCATTCCTTGGCATTGTCACTAAATTGCATGTACGGGTGGTCCATCTGCAAGAATGAAAACCAATCAGCAGTAAAAAATGGGAAAGAAACAGAAATCTGGAAAGATGGCACGATCGTGCCAGGATATGGCACGTTCGTGCGTGCTTGGTTCTCAGCAGGCTTTATGAAGTTTTCTAGAAAAATTATGAAGTTTGGGCTGTTCTTCAAAGAGCACGATCGTGCCAAATATTGGCACCCTTGTGCGTGACCTATTCTGATCGATTTCTAGGCAAGTTTTGAAGATCTGGCAAAAAATTTTATGAAGCGCACGATCGTGCCAACCCTTGGCACGGTCATGCATGTTTGCTTTATGGGTAGATTTATGAAGACCGTCAAAAATTTATGAAGAGCACGATCATGCCAACCCTTGGCACGGTCGTGCGTGACGGAACCAGAATCGCGAAACCTTTCAAAACTCACCAAAAACCCCGATTTTCAATCTTTTTTGCTTAGGGGTTTTGTAGATCAGTCACTTGTGGTCCATAACAACACTAAAAAACACAAAAAAAGGGCTTGAATCGGGTGATTTAGACCAAGCCCAAAAAACTAAAAAGAAACTAACTATGAAGAACAAACCCTAAGACTCAAGAACTTAACAAATGAAGAAGAAAGATTCGTACCTGGAATGATTGTTGGGATAAAAGAAACAAGAATTCTTGGAGGAAGCTAAGAGATGCAATGAATTTCGTGAGTGCTCCAATGGGTCCAAGTGAGGAAGAAGAAGAAGATAAAGGAGGGTGGTTGAGTTTATTGGTGGTTCTATTAATGGTTCTGCAAGGCTGACTATCAGATCTGGTGGTGCCAGATTTTCGGATGGTAGTGCCAAGATTTTCAGAAGTTTTTTATACACCTATGATTAAATTTAAAAAAAACAATTAAATTTTTACAAAAATTAATTTTAGAGAATAAAGGGTGAAAATAAGAAAGAATTAAACTAGACTCCTTGAACCCAGGGCACTCACGAAGCATCTCCTACCAAGAAAAGAGCTGAACTAACATACCTGAGAGCCGGCAAGAAGCTCTAACATCCCTCGCGACCAGAACGAACCGAAACCTGAAAAAGAAAAAACAAACAACCAACACAATATATATACAAAAAACGGGCTAAGTTTGTTTTCGAGTCTTCAGCTAGACTCACCACCCCGCATTCATTTGTTCCTGGGGTGGAGGGTAACAACCTCCTCACTCTGATCAACGGGCCCTCCAACATAAGCCTTTAACCTATGCCCGTTGACTTTAAACAACCGGCCATCCTCGTGACCTATCTCCACTGTCCCGTAAGGAAACACTAACAGTAAAGTGTAGGGACTCAACCATCGAGACTTCAGCTTACTAGGAAACAACTTCAGACGTGAGTTGTATAAAAACACACGATCACCCACTAGGAATTCTTTCTTATCCTTCAAGCGACTATCATGAAGCATCTTAGTATATTCCTTGTACAGCTTGGAGCTTTCATACGCATCGTTCCTAAGCTCCTCAATCTCATGAATCTACACAAACCTGTTCTCACCCGCAGCAGCCATATCAAGATTAACTGTCTTCAAAGCCCAATAGGCTTTATGCTCGAGCTCCACAGGAAGATGATAAGACTTTTCATAGACCAATTTAAACGGTGTGGTACCTATAGGAGTCTTGTAGGTTGTCTTGAAAGCCCACAGTGCATCATCCAACTTTTCGGACCAATCCTTGCGGCTAGAATTAACCGTTTTCTCCAAAATTCGCTTTATACCCCGATTAATGACCTCGATCTGCCCACTCGTCTGTGGGTGATATGGTGTAGAAAAGCGATGCTGCACACCATATCGGGACAATGCTTTCTCAAGCTGTGCATTATAGAAATGCGTCTCACGGTCACTAATCAATGCCTTTGGGGCACCAAAGCGAGCAAACAACTTCTTCAAAAACCTAACCACTACCTAGCATCATTAGTGGGCAAAGCCTATGCTTCGGCCCACTTAGAGACATAATCTACAACAACTAGGATGTAGCGGTTACCAAAAGAAGTCGGGAAGGGACCCATGAAGGATGTAGCGGTTACCAACTAGGATCTCACATACTTGGATGTCGTTTTGTGGCATCTCATGGCCTTCTGAAATGTTACTTGCCCTCTGGAAATGTTGGTGCATATGTCTGTTGCCTTCGTCATTGCACGAGAACGAGTCTGGAATAAACGAGAGTTTCTGAAGACCGAACAAGAAAAAGTAGATATCCAAGAGGGAGTCTATTGGTGTATAATGTCTATAGAATAGTCTTGTATCGAGTCTGTATAGTATAGATGAAACGAGGCGTATTTAAGTGTATTTTAGGACAAGTTCGCTCGAGGATGTTGTTGAGAAGTCAAGTTCGGCCGAACTTGACTAGGTCAAGTTCGGGCGAACTTCTTTCCCTCTCCAACAAACTTCCATGCCTATAAATAGGTGCCTTGTGATTTCATTTATAACTAGGAGATATTTTGGCACAGAGACGACGAAGCTCTGTCGGATCTGGATCTCAAATGTATTGAACTTTAGATCAATGAAAACAACATTTAAACGAGTAATTCTTGTTATTTGGTTAACTTGTCATTAGTTTCCGCCTAATCGGACAATAGATAACAAATTTAGGTTCCCCTGCTAATCGTGGACGTTCCTACAAGTGGTATCAGAGCCTGGATACCTGAATTTGTTGAAATCAAGACAAGAATCTCTCTATTTCATCTCCATTCTTCTATTTTTCTTAACTTTTGAACAAAAACGAAGAATTCACGGTCCAATTTTGTCCAATTTTGAATATGTCATGTTAAATACATTCGTGGTAAACCCCTGAGATTTGGAGACTAAAATCAAATGAATTGGTGTCGGAATGTTGCAAAAACCATGTTTGATAAACTTATGTTCATCGAACTTGTTAGCCAAGTTCGACCGAACTTGAGGTAAAAACTCACTTTCTGAGTGAATTTTTACCAAGTTCGCTCGAACTTGAAGAGTTTTTGATAAAATTTCGCTAAGTTCGCTCGAACTTAAGTGATTTTTGAAGAATTTGAGATAAGTTCGGTCGAACTTACTAAGAATCTATTAATCTTTTATCAAGTTCGACCGAATTTGATAAAATTCAAGAAAATCTTAGACAAGTTCGCTCGAACTTGTAAGAGTTTTATAAAATCCAAACTTCAAGTTCGCTCGAACTTACAAGTTCTTTACAAAATTTATTCAACAAGTTCGACCGAGGTTCTTAAAAGAAAATTTTCAAATAAGTAGTCACAAGTTCGACCGAACTTGTGAAAAATTTCTGAATTCTTCAATTTCATATACAAGTTCGCCCGAACTTGTTTAAAAATTGAAATTTCTCATTCTCAATTACAAGTTCGACCGAACTTGTAGTAAATCTAACAATTTTCAAAGTTTTATCGTATTTTCAGCGTACGTGTCTCGTTTTTCAAAATGGAAGATTTCCATAACGCGTTTGCAGCTGGAGTAGCACAAGCTTCAACGTCAAATTTAATTGCCGTTAATCAGATGAACCTCGATAATGAAATGGGAACTACTCAGAAACCACCGAAGTTGACGAGTATGGACGAGTTCGAGGGATGGAAAGAAAAGTTTGTTAGTTGGATTCAAGCGAATCAATTCAATAGCTGGGTTGCGATTGAAGATGGTTATACATAGCCCAAAGATGAACGTGATCAAGAGCTTCCACTGAACAAGTTTTCAGCGATTGACAAAGAGAAATATGTTGCTGAAAAGAAGATGATCAGCTTGATATAACAATTTGTCAAAGAAGATATCTTGATATTATTACTAGAATATGATACTTCTCAAGAATTATGGAATTCTCTTTGCGAAAAATTCAAAGGAAGTGATGAAATGATCAAGAGCAAAAAGGCCCTGATTAAGAAAGAGTTTGAGATCTTCACGATGATCAAAGGAGATACAATGAAGCAAATGATTGATAGATATTGTCACCTCATGGTCCATATGCGAAGACATGATATCAAGAGAACTAACGAAGAGTAAATTGAGAAGCTGGCCGATGCACTTCCAGAAGGAGAATGGACAACGTATCTGATGATTTTAAAGAATAGTCCATCTTGGAGACATTTTAAGTTGTCATATTTCATTGACAAACTTGAAGTTCATGAAATGGAATTGATGAAAATTGCAAAATCCAAAAACACTAATGTTGTTCAGGATGTCGAAGTTTATTACAAAGGTGGTGTTCCAGATACTCCGATTCAAAGTCCAAAAATCCAAACGGCATTTAGTGCAAACATGAATACATCAGATCAGTCGTCACAAAATCAGTATTCTCCAAACACTGGTTATTCATATGTTGGTTCAAGTTCTTCTTCTCAAAGTCAATCTCACCAGACAAGCCAATCCACTTCTAATTCAAATGTTTTCCAATGTAACATAGCAGTTGATTTAAAGAATGTGTTTCCTGAAAAAGTTGCGAAACAACATAGCACTTCTTGCTACAGTTCTGGAATCGTATGAAAGTCTTGTTGCTGGAAAGATCAGAAATCATGAAATGACAGCTGAGGATTACGATCAGGTAGATGAGGAAGAGTTGGAACTGATGGACATCAAATGGTCCTTAGCATTGATTATCCGGAGAGTTTCAAAGTTTGTAGCACTCACAGGAAGGGATATTGGTAACTCAAGGAATAAACTTGGTTTCGACAAAATGAAAGTTACTTGTTTCAGATTTCAACAAAAGGGCACTTAAAACGTGAATGCCATAACCAAGAAGCTAGTAGAAACCAAAACCCTTTTGGAATCGGTAATGAATATTACAAGAAAGCGCTGCAATACAATCATATCCGAATAGAACACAAGTTGAAGTTGAAGATAAACCTGCAAAGAAAGCCGAACAAGCTCTTGTTTCCAATCATGAAGACGATGGTTTCGATTGGAACAAATACATCGGAAAGAAGACTGGTGTTGCTATGATGGCAGAGGTTGTGAATGAATCTGAGACATCATTTGTGGATGCTGCTATCGAAAATGCTATTCAAGAAGCATTAATACAGAGAGCTGAGGAAGAAGCTATTCTGGAGGATGCAGTTCTGGAAAGATACATACAACAAACAGAGGAAGAAGGAATAGCTTACCTTGAGATGCAAAAACTAGAAGAATTGAAAGCAGAAGCCGAAAAGGTAAAAGCAGAGGTAAGCATGTCTGAAAAGGAAGTTGTGAAAGTTGTGGAGGTTGAAAAACCTTGCACAAAGTGCGCAAGTCCTTGTGAACCCTGTCTGGATAAAGTCAAAGTCATAAGAGAATTGATTGAACATAACGAAAACTTTCGTTATGATTACAAAACCATAAAAGAAGCTTATGACAAAATATCAGGCAAATATAAACATGTTGAAAGAGCTAATAGTGAACTCAATGCTAATGTCACCAGGTTAAATGCCACAGTTATTGAAAAACAAAAGGCAATTAACATGTACATTAATACAATTGCTGAGACAAAGCGTGAGTTTTACGAAATGAAAATTGAAACAGAAAGAGTCAGACAATTACTAAAAAGTTACACCACAAACGCATATGTCATTGATCACATTCTTCCTACGATCAAGTCAGAGGAAAATGTTTATAATTCAAAGCATAAAGTGTACGGAAGTGTTCCTCCACCATTTCTTGCAAGTTACTGCTGCAAGAAAGATGATGATATTGAAAAGGCATTTAATCTTTTACTTCTTTCAGAAAAGAAAGTTAAATTGCCTGAGAACATTGACGTAGACTTTACAAAATCAAATGATGACAATGAATCGGTGGTAAAAGATGTGGTAAAATGTGTCTTGGGAAATGATTTTGATGACGGAAGCTTTAAAAGTTCGAGTTCAAACAGTTCTGGTTCACAATCCGAAAGTGACGATACATCATCAGAAAATGATCTACTTGATGATCCTAACGTTGTCATGTACAAGGTTAAGGAATCTGATAGATTATATTTCAATGATAGCTTTCCGATTCAGAATGTGAAAGAAGATCAAATCGGTAAACTGTTTAAACTTGTGGAAGTTTCATCAGATGATCTCGAGAAAATTGCAAAGAAGTTTTATTCTAAACCGAAACGGAATTTTAACAATTACCGTAGAAACGGTGGTGATTTTCCTGAGAACAGGAGAGCAGGTTTAGGTTTGGAAGAAGCTGAAGATGAACCAAAGAAGAATCAGAAAACAACGTTCCAGGAATACAAAGGTAAAAACATAAAGTTTGTGTACGGAACGAGCACGGTTCGAGAAGAAAGCTTGATCGGTAAGAAGTCAAACGATGAATTCAAGAAAGAAAAAGAACTTCGGGACAAGGCTAAGTCCGCAAGTGGAGTAAAACCCACTAGTGGACAGGTTCATGATACTCGGACTTGCTTCAAATGCAATGAAGTTGGTCACATTGCTCGCAAGTGTCCGAAGACTAAGCCTGTTTATCCCCGAAGAACGGAAGTTTCAAAAGAGGTAAAACAAAAGCAATCTGATAATGGTCAAATCAGAATTTTAAAAGAAATGAAACGTAATGTTGAATCCAATTTTGAAATAAAACCTAAAAATGAATCAAAATTTGAAAATTCAAATTTTCAAAAAGGAGAGACTTCAAAGTCAAACATTGATTCTAGATTTTATATCAAGAAAGCTAGAGTTAATTCTCAAGCATGGATTGCTAAAAAGAAATCACCTGAAAAAGTGAAGGTTGTTTGTGATAAAATCAAAAATGTCAAATCAATCAAGAAAGATAAAAGTAAACTTGATTGTGAGTTTGAAGGTTGTGATGTTGAATATGCTTATCAAAGAGCATACGAAAGTGATTATGAAGAGGTGTATGAGGAGTTATATCCAAAACCCAAGACCAAGAAGGCTTGGGTGAACTTTTTAACTAAATTCTTTCATGTGCAGGAGTTCCAAGATTCAGCTTATCAAAGATAATTCGGGATTGAGGAGTTTCATAATTTTTAACTTATCCAGAATGTTAAATCTTTGTCATTTTGAGGGGGAGTAGTTAAGAAGAAAATTTTTGAAAAAAATCAAAATTATGAAAATCCACACCGTTGAACAGAAAAACCGATTTCAAAGTTTTTTTACAAGTTCAAACTGCTTTTACAAGTGGTAAATGAGTTTAATGATTGTTTGTTAAACAACTGCAGATACATAATTGAGAAAAAGGATCGGACGACGAGGTCACATGATCCACATTGGTTTGTTACATTTTTAGAAGAATTTCTTTAAAAATCTAAAATCCAAAAATATGTTTTTGATTTTAGGGGGAGTAAGAAAATTTTAAAAATTGTTGAAAAAATAAAAAACATATAAAAAATTCAAAAAGTACAAAAACATTAAAAAAGACAAAAAGAATTTGTTGTCAAAAAGGAAACGATAATACATCAGTGGACTATCACAGTATGCTAAAGAATTGTAAAGTTTAAAAGTGATAAACAAGTCTTACTGTGGATGTGTCGATAGGCTTTACACGTTCAGTAGATTGTTTCTGGGATATAAACTAAATTTTACAACTGCTTAATCTTGTGGTTTAACACATCTTGGATATATGGACTTAGTACTCCGAAATTTCGATTGAAGGGTTGCCTGATTCTGAGATACGAGGTCTTTATAGATAGTTGATATCTGGGGTATTATACAAGTTCTTCTGATTTTGCGAAAGCAATAGCCTAGAACTTCTATAATGCTTTTGCTAAAACCCCAAAATAGCATGCAAACTTGAAAAAATCGAAAGATCTAATCATTTGCAATGTTGAAAAGATTACTTAAGTGGAACACACCTGAAAGACGAGCCTTCATCTCTTTGACTGTACGGTAGTACTAAACTGAACTCTCAAGGCCTCGCATAACCCAAATACAGATATCAATTACGCTATACTCACCTGTAAGATGAAATCTAGGGAATTTGGCTTCGGGAGTATATTCAAGAGGTGGGAACCATAGTTAAGTCAAGTTTCATAATTCTTACTTAACATATCTTGGAACAATTGAGAAATGTGTTGAAGTTTAAGAGGACAAATATATCGACAATCTAGGTAAACGAGTTTAAAACTTAAAGTCTCAAAAAGGTCAATGGTACTGGTGATATGTCTCAATAAAACTGATATGATCCTTAGAAACGAATTCACAAAAATAAGTCTGTAAATATGTTTGTACATAGTTTACTTTACTTGTTAAAAGTTCTGTAAATACTTTACTTACTTTTTAAATCCAAAAAGATTTTCAACGAGCCAATGTTGGAGAATGGATCATCGAAGTCTAGTAAGAAAAAGTTCATTAATTTGAATCTTTAAAATTTGAAGATAATATCAGTTGTTCACAACGGATTTAGCCAAGGTCATTAACTTGGACTTGGTAAACAAATTAGTTAATCAAGGTCATTAACTTGGACTTGATCAACTAAGTGGATTTCATTTCAATAATTGAAAAATTAAATGAATTGAAAAAGTTTTAAACATATAATGTTTCAAGGTCATTAATTTGAACTTGAAATAAATGAAAAATGAAGATTAAAAGTTGAAGTACAAGTTTTGTACAGGTGGTATGTAATACATGTGGTACAAAATTTCAAAGTTAGAGTTGAAGATAAAGCTCAAAGCTAGGGGGAGCACAGTTCACAGCAAGGGGAGCTTGGAGATTAAAGTTTTATCAGATTAAATTGAAGAAAAGAGAATGTTTGAAGATCATAAAGTTTAATGCTTATTCAAGGATAAAGAGAAAGACTCAGGAACTTATTTGTAGTCTGATAATTACAAGGCGTTCAAAGAAGACTATGACACTTGAAGACTGACGAGGATGATTATTGTCAAAGATGTCTATGAAAGTAGATGACTGTGGCAACATCCAAGGGGGAGTCTGTTGGTGCATATGTCTGTTGCCTTCGTCATTGCATGAGAACGAGTCTGGAATAAACGAGAGTTTCTGAAGACCGAACAAGACAAAGTAGATATCCAAGAGGGAGTCTATTGGTGCATAATGTCTATAGAATAGTCTTGTATCGATTTTGTATAGTATAGATGAAACGAGGCGTATTTAAGTGTATTTTAGGACAAGTTCGCTCGAGGATGTTGTTGAGAAGTCAAGTTCGGGCGAACTTCTTTCCCTCTCTCGCGAACTTCCATGCCTATATATAGGTGCCTTGTGATTTCATTTGTAACTAGGAGATATTTTGGCACAAAGACGGCGACGCTCTGTCGGATCCGGATCTCGAATGTATTGAACTTTAGATCAATGAAAACAACATTTAAACGAGTAATTTTGTTATTTGGTTAACTTGTCATTAGTTTCCGCCTAATCGGACAATAGATAACAAATTTAGGTTCCCGTGCTAATCGTGGACGTTCCTACAAGAATTGAAGGTCCGTGATCAGGTGGTTCTAGACGGAAGTTAGTGGATAAACGTAAACCGATTCGGTAGAATGTTATTACAGAATGGAGTAGAAGTAGAATGTAGCGGAAGTCTTCATTCATACCGAAAGAGTATACGTCTTTATAAGTCCAGCTGCCGGAGTTCCTGGAGAGAATCCGGCAGCACCTCCCCGTAGGGATGCCAAAAACTTAAATGACAAATGAACACACACCACCTATTTATAGGGTAAGAAGTTCGCTGGTAAGCATCTAAGTTCGGGAGAACTTGACCTAGTCAAGTTCGGCCGAACTTGACATCAACATTACCATTATGAGCGAACTTGACCTTCACAGGTCAAGTTCGAGAGGTCAAGTTCGAGCGAACTTGACCTCCACAGGTCAAGTTCGAGCGAACTTATTACATTTTACACTGAAAACTCCGTATTTCGGTCGTGTGTTCGATTCTAACCTATACAATATTCAACACACGCTCTATCTAGCATATTCGACAAGTGACGAACACAAAGTGCATCAACAGATTCCCCCTTGTTCATTACTGTTGAATCTTGGTCTTCAAATGTGAGCCGTGTTTGAATATTCTGCAACTTCAATCAAGGTATCTTCCGTTGTCGTCGAAACGCGTCAACAAATTCCCCCTTAATTGATGATCCGGGTTTGCATTATCAACATCAATTCCCCCTGAAATCTCCAGTTCAGATATTTGTTTCACAGTTTCCAACCTCCTCTGATTTGCTTGACCGACATATTATCTTGAATAGACACCAATTTGAAGCTCATCAATGTAAGTTCTCCATTACAACTTTAACCACATCCGCGTTTAGTTTAGCGCATATCTCCCATGCTCGATCTTCCGATCTTCAAGACTTAACCGACAATTTATAGAAACTTCAAAATACCACACCGGTAAACTTCAAATCAATGTTTACCCGCAAAAATCTGAAATCCCGATTTCCGTAATCACTCCAGATCAACAAATCGGTAATCTTTTTCAATCAGCAAATCTTCATCGGAACCAAATCATCTGGTAACACTTCGAATATGAGAATCACTCATCCATGATCAAATCACATTCTTCCTCTTCACTAATAATGCCAGATATATAGCTATCTCCGGTAGACCAACGCCACTTAATCACCAAACATCATCATCCAATGGTGGTTAGTCCAATGAGAAAAATGATTCATCTGCTTGAAGACTAAAGATAATGGCCACCAAAGGCTATCATCAGTTAGCGTATCTGGGATAACTTCAGATCTCCTTGTTAATTTTGAAACCATCCGTCTTCGGAGCTAGTCATTAATCCTAAGATCATTACTCGTTTTGAACGTCCTCAGTTCCTTCATCGGTATTAACGACTGCTAATCCAGCTAACTGTTCCTTAACCGGAGATCAGGACTCTAACCCTTAAGCATCAATCTGTATCATGATCTGATAAATCGAAACTCCTATGATCACCAAATCTCAATGAATCTCAATTCTATGCATTTCCTGAAAATCTGCAATCGGTAACCACCCGGATAATGTTGCAGTAATCACAAATTACAAAAATGCCGGAATCTTCTAATATTGAAAATTTTTATTCCCCTTCATTTTTGAAAATTTTGACCATACTAAAATTTTCACTAAAATTCCCCCTCAAATCTGGAATTTTCAGTTTTCATCAAATGCGGAATTTAACTTTAGGCCCATCGGTAGTCTTCAACTCTAATGATCACCAAATTGCTTTGGAATCAATGACTAACCTCTCATCTTCAACCATCTCTAACCTCATCATCTCAGCCTATCTCTAAGGCCTCTGACGGTGTCCCCGAACAGTCAGTATCGGACATTAAAATTTCGAAAATATTTCTATCACCAAATTTTTTCTGGACACCCGTCTCATCAAACCGAGCAATAAATTTGTTTAGGCATCCTGACAAGTTCGGGCGAACTTGTATATGCTAGTGAGACAAGTTCGGGCAAACTTAGTCAAATTGTAACAAGTTCGGGCGAACTTGGTTGGCCACCACTAAGTTTGGCGAACTTACATGAAATAGACAAGTTCGGGCGAACTTGTGCTTAATTTCAATGAAAATCAGTCAAGTTCAGGTGAACTTGAAGAAAAGTCTTGAAAAACCATGTTAAGTTCGAGCGAGTAGACGCATCAGGTCTCCAACTGAAATTTGGATGATTCTTCCACCCCAGATTAAAAGTATTGCTATAAGGATTATTCTGATGACGATATTGGTTTCCCATGAAATCTACATGCCTGTGTGACACCTCTCTCGCTGGAAAATCGCCTACATGATATGCTCCCCCACTCGAAGAACCACTCGAGTGTATTTCCATCACCTGATCAAATTTCAAAGATAAAGCATCCATACGTGCTGTCATGGTAGTGAACTCGTTCACGTGATGTACTCCCTGTCGAGAACTCTTCCCTCTCGGAGTCTACAGTGTACGATTCTTCATGGCATATTTCTCTAGAATCTCAAATGCCTCGGTGGCATTTTTCATGCCAATGTCTTCGCCCGAATATGTATTGACCATCATCTGCCCCGGACCATCTAAACCATGGTAGAATATCTTACATTGTTGCCACTTGGGCAGCCCGTGATGTGGGACCTTTCGCATAAGCTCTACAAACCGCTCCCACGCCTCGTAAAGGGACTCATCCTCATCCTGACGAAAGTTGAGAATCTTGGTTCTCAACCACAAAGTTTTCTCTGGAGGGAAATATTACTGGAGGAACTTCTCAGCTAATTGATTCCATGAAGTGATAGATCCAGTTGGAAGTGAGAGAAGCCACTTTTTGGCTCCATCACGTAAAGAAAATGGAAAGAGCCGAAGGGTATCGCATCCGGTGATGCGTCACGAATCGTGAACGTGGTACAAATCTCTAGAAAACCCGCAATATGGACACTAGGATCCTCGTGATCCTTGCCATAAAACTTGCACCACATTCTGCAACATCGATATGGTGCTAGATTTGATCTCGAAACTATTATTATTAATCATCGGTGCATTGATGCTCGCAGGTAAACCCTCAAGTGACGGTTTTCCTATCTCGTTCAAGATCCTTGTTTCCTCCTCATCCGCCATTTCTACACGAACCTCGTAGAATGTGTCGTCTCCCCTCGTGTGTACCTTGATCGTAGTGGCTACCACGCCGGACCGCTCCTGCAGTCTCTGATGAAGATTGCGCTCCGGCTCCGATGAAGGCTCAACAATTTCAGCAATGGGGGTTGAGGACATGCACGACCTGTAGGGAAAGAAGGAGCACAATGCACTATATATATACAAAAATAAAAACAACTAGCAAATAATCATCATTTTTTTTTCAAATAATCATGCGAAAACAAATAAAATCAAGTAGACAAAAACTTTATACACTTTTCACAATGGCTAAATAAGTAACTTGAACCGTTCTCAAGAAGACCGCATCCCCGGCAAAGCGCCAAAAACTTGATGTGCGTGAATTATATATATTTTTAATTGGGTTTTTCTTCACACAAATTTAGTTTTAAAAAGGGTTTTCCACCTAAAAACTAACTGCACACACAAAGGGCAAGTGTACCCATCGGGAGGTAATATATTTTGTCGGCAAGAACTGGATATCAATCCGTGGACACGGTGTCTCGATACTAAACTTTTGTTCCTTTGAAGCCTTTTCAATTGATGAGTTGATTTTTGTTTCTAATTTATCATGCAAAAATAACAAGCTACCAACTAAACTAAGAAATAAGAATATCTAAAAGGTTGCCTAAACTAAGAAATAAGAATATCTAAAAGGTTGCCTAAAAATAACGTGGTGTCAAAGCAGAAGTCAACTTTTGCGACTTTCGGTTGTGAACCGACCTTAAACCTGGACTTGACGGGCCGAACATGTTTATTACCAAGTTATTAGAGTGTTGAAACTGATTTTATAGCATCTACATTGCCAATTATGAATTTATTTCAAAACTGTCCCGTTGACTTTTTATTGACAATAACTTTGACCCGTCAATTGATCAAGCAAACGTGGTAATCAGGAGGTGCCCTTTTAAGGGATTAACACCTACCTAATTACGATCACGTAGCCACGTTCGTACTGAAAAATGGCAGGACCATAATGGTCTTAGCCAATGGTCAAAGCGTTTTTACGTCAACACTTAAAATTTGGCTTAAAGCCAACTAAAACTGAAAAGAGGAGGTTGGGACACTTACAAGTGAACCAAGAATGACTAAGAAACTCAGAGGAAGTCCCCAATGAGCTCAGGAACCTCCAAGTGAGCAATAGAGATGAAAAGATGAGAATAAGCAAATTGTGATGAAGTTTGAGGTGCTATTTATAGCCAAGGATGAAGCATGGGATCACTCCAGGTGTTGGCAAGTGTTAGCAGGTGATAACAAGTGTCCATGGACATGTTAGATGAAGGGGATGAGTGGCAAAACACGATATGAGTGGCAAAAGCAGAAACTGGCACATGCTGGCGACCTCTTGCGGACCGTATGGCATTTGCCTTGCGGTCCGCAAGACCTTCTTGCACGCACTAATTTCAAATGGTTATGGACCGTAACCATTAGGGCTTGCAGTCCGTAACCGCCTCCCAGAACATGAAATTTTGCATTCTTTCACTTTTGATCACTCAACTTTAATGGTCGTTATTCAGAGGTTGTATTATAACATGTTGGCAAGTTTAGTCTTTCTCGTTAAGCACGTGGCATTCGAGGATTGTCGGGACACGTGTCGAAATTTTACGGAACTGGTTTTTACGAGGTGTTACAACACGGCCCCGTGGTCAACCATTGTCTGAACGAAAATAGTTTTGTTGCTGCTGTTATTGAGCACAGGGGAGTGTTAGATGGGCACGTCCCTGTGCTGCAGCCTGCAGATTGTGTAGAATTTGGTTAAAAAGAGAAAAATCCTAAAACTTTAAAAAGAAAGGTTAAAAATCTATAGGCAGTTGATTTTAATCTTTCTTAAAATCCTTGTGTCCCCGGAAACGGTGCCAAAAACTTGGTGCGTGTCAAGCGTATTATGATTTTATTGATATTTAAGTCCGTTATACGCATTAGTCAAGTTTTAAATTTATAAAACACGATATTATATTAACTCTAAACACACACTAGGGCAAGTGCACCCATCGCAAGCGTAGTATAGTGTTGGTCAGATACCGAGGTCATCCAAGGACACAAGAGCTTTTAAAATCGGTTTATGAGGGGTTCAAGCTATTCGTACCCCCGCCATTCAATACCATAGGGCATTGAAGGAGGTCCTAGTAATCTTGAACCAAGTCCTCACAGGATCTATGGACTGAACGAGACAAGAACTTTATCAAACCACCCTTCTAACGCCCCTCCAAGTAGTTAACGCGCGTTATATAGACCGTAAAGACACTAATGAGAAAATCAATGACATCAGGAAGAAATGTTTAGGAAAATTCACTTTCAAGATAAGAAACTAGTTATTAAAGTCATTAATACAAACCCAATTAAAAAGTAACCGAAAGATTAAAACGAAAAGTAATACATAAAAGATTTGTCTTCACAAGTGATGTAAGAAATTAGCCAACCATGGCCTTTGATTGACAAGAACTCTTACGATCAATCTTGGATCCCTAGACGACTACACACTCTAAAGAGATGGTTGATTGTGGTGGGTGTTGGTGTTGTAGTGGTGGTGGAATGGTGGCAAAGTGAGAGGGAAGTGGTTTGCCAAGGGATGCCTTTGAAGGGAACCAAACACCTCTATTTATAGCCAGATCCGAGCCCCAACCATGGCCACGTGCCCGTGGGGCACGACCCGTGGCCCCTTCATTCTCTTCCTTCATTAATTGCAGCTGTCAACAGAGGGTCCCACACGACCCCGTGTCTTCTGGGCAGGACCTCGTGGTCAGAGCACTGTTGTACTATGAAGATTCTGCGAATTTGAGCGGTGACCATGCCCCATGCCTGCTGGACACGACCCCCTATTGGCTTGGATTATGCTTTTTTTCTTTTCTGCAGGATCCGTTAGTTGACCACGACCCATGTCTAGGTGGATACGGTCCCGTGGTGGGCTTTTGTTTCTCTTGTTTTTGTTCTTAAGATGCTGCCGAGGTGCCGGGCATGTCACGTTATTTCTTCTTCTTGTATTTTGTGTTTTTTAAATGCGATTTGCTTCTTTCTTTTAAGCTTTTTTAATCCTATAAATTAATAAGAAACAATGAAATGTGTTTTTTTTCCAACATTTGTACTGAAAAAAGGGTTTGTGTTATGCCTCGTTGATGTAATTTATATGTTGCATTTTGTGCACATCATGATCCATCCGATTCGAACCTGATCGAGAAAATTATTATATAGCGATTAATCAATAGAACTAAGAATTTATGCCTCCCTGTAAAACGTTTCTGGGTGTGCAACTGTTGTCGACGAAGTAAAAAAATAATGAAAAAAAATAATCTTCTCTGTTTTGTGTATTGGATACCCCTAGGTCCTTTCTTTGGGATACTGATGTGCGTGAATTATATATATTTTTAATTGGATTTTTCTTCACACAAATTTAGTTTTAAAAAGGGGTTTTCACCTAAAAACTAACTGCACACACAAAGGGCAAGCGTACCCATCGGGAGGCAATATAATTTGTCGGCAAGAACCGGATATTAATCCATGGACGCGGTGTCTCGATACTAAACTTTTGTTACTTTGAATCCTTTTCAATTGATGAGTTGATTTTTGTTTCTAATTTATCATGCAAAAATAACAAGCTACCAACTAAACTAAGAAATAACAATATCTAAAAGAGGTTGCCTAAACTAAGTATCCACTAACAAACATGTGACAACTAAAGGAAAAGACTAATGGTGATGCAAGATCCAAATTTTACTAAGTCCCCAATCAAGGCTTCCTAGTTTATAATCCTTATGAAAACTAAAATGAAATAACATTCTAATCACCTAAATATTTTTTATCTTTGAGCTCACTTGCTAAGTTAATGTTAATCTTTAAACAATAGTTATTTGTTTGCTGAAACTCCTAACTCTACAAGTTTTGGAAAATTACTATGAAAAACATAAAAATCACCCTAACTTGCTTTCAAGTAAGTAGCACCTTCATCATGTTCTTGATATGAACCACAAGCATGGTCATGCTAGATAACAATCTTGGCCTAAATTATCATTCTAACACATACACAAACTATAGAATCCATATAACATTCTTTTGATTTTTCCAAATTTAAATGCAAGAATTCTTACACATGCCCAAATCATCATTCAAGTCACATTAACAATTACCATTCCTAGTTTCATGTTATGAATCATGCTAACAAGTTACCAAGATTCAATAATCATAATCTTTACATGGGCTTTCCAACACATCATGTAAATACTTGTGACTAAACATTCAAGAACAAGGACTTTAAACATGCATAAGAATTCAAAGAACAAAATTCAAGCATTACTATGAAGATTAACAAAAACAATCACCACATCTACTTCCATAGTTTCATATATCCATTAGCTTCAACAAAGTTTAAGCAACACAAATGTTTAGCCCATAAGGCTCATAGCAAATAACTCAAATACAAGAAAGCATAAATTGTTCATAATGTTACTAGTAAGCTGACCAACTTAAAGACAAGATTAAATGGTGTTTGAGTAGATCTTCAAGGCTCCCTCTTGGCTCCAACAAGCTTCCAAGACAAGATTCTTGAGAGAAAATTTCACCAAAATGCTCTAACTCCCTCCAAATGAGCTTGACACACGTATTTATGCTACTGGGCGTTTGACACGACCATGCCACCTTTTGGCATGGTCGTGCTTGGTAAGTGTCAGGGAGCCTTTTTCGACTATTGACTTGTTTGCTAGCCATTTTGGGAAAAATCCCGCTCAAACGTTTCCGAGGTGGCACGACCATGCCAAACAGTGGCACGGTCGTGCTTCCCGATGAAATACTCGACAAGGACTGAAATGATCCTGGGAACGAGCTAATCAGAGGCTGGTTTTGGCCACGCACGGTCGTGCTGGGGTTCGCACGGTCGTGCCAGTCTCCAATTTTATGGTTCGCAGTTTTATGGTAGTGCTGATCATCGTTGGCTTGGCACGATCGTGCCAACCCAAGGGTTGGCAAGGTCGTGCCATATCTGGCAGTTTGCTGGAAATGTCATTTTTGCTCCATTTTGCTCCAAAAGCATCCGTTTGAACACCGGGCCGAAGCCCGGACCTTTATTTTCACAAACAACTCAAACGAGTACCAAAATCAATGAAAATACAACAAGTTCTCGCGTAAACGGGTCTATTTGACGTTTTAAAGATGTATAAATTATTATACCTCAAACATCCCCATACTTGAACTTTGATTGTCCTCAAGCAAACTAAAACAAACAAAAACTCTTCAAGTGGCAATCATCTCCACTACCATTATATGCACTAACAAAGAACTCGGGTTATAACAATTAAGGACTACTCGATATGACAGAAAAACCAAAAAGTATATAAAATATGTTTATGAGCAATGGTCCATCTTGGAAATCCCTACAAGTCTACCTCACATCCTCACAATGTTCTCACACACTCGGCTAAAATATAGGTGCACATACAATTTATGGAGTGTGTGTAGAACCCTCGATGCCAAGACGATGACTATGCGATATCGTAAGGTTGTGGAAGGATCAAATCTAATCACTTGACAAAAACATAACATGAATCATGAGGTCTTGTTTGGGTTGTAATTTGGCTAGGGTTAAGGGTATGGAAATGGATTTTTAAAGTGGCAAAAAACGGTTGTAACTCGGTTGTTCGATTAAATTGAAACAAAAGAAAACTAAAACTATATAACTCAATAATAACTAACCGAGAGCTATCCAATAACTTTAGATTTTCCATTCCAAAATTTCTCTAATGAAGCCAATTGGTAAGGCTTTTTCAAACTATAATAATTTTTCTGTTTTTTTTTATTTTTTTTAATTTTTTGAGACACATGCTTGAGAGGGAAACTAAGTACGTCTACTTAGATAAAAACTCTACCCCATGATGTTGCAACCATGAACTAAGAAACTATATAAAAGTAACAAGTTTATCGCTAACCAAACCAGGCTTCCAACAAAAAATGGGTTAAAATATAAAAGGCTAATTTAGCTAAGTGGTTAGTATTTAGTGGTTTTAAAATAAATGAAAGGGAAAGGCTCAAATTGGTTTAACTAAGGGAATGATTTGGGTGATGGAATACATACAAATAGCTAAAAATAAAAGGTTTCTTAATGCCTCAATCATTTTCATGCTATATGTTTGCTTTGTGGCCTCGAAATGTATACCTAACACAAGTTCTAAATCGCAAAAGTCACCCGGCTCACTAAATCTTTGCCCACAAAAACATGAGCAAAAATAATTCTAAAGCTACAAAGGCTCAAAAATAACTCACGAAAACGGGCTATTGGGTAAATATGTAAGGCAAACAATTAGGTCAATCGCTTGATTTCTCATGCTCAAGTTTATACAAAAAAATGTTACTTAGTGGTGGTCCTCACGCGAGCGAGCCCCTTTTGCGTTCAGCATTGTATATTTGTCAAAAAATTTAGTGCTTTTATAAAAACTTATGTTGGTTTGATTATTAAGCCACAAAAATTGTTCAAGAGAGCTTTGTATTATTATTATTAATTAATTTTTTTGAACAACAAAGCTCAAGCGCTAAACCACTTCCCCACACATGAATTGTACATCGCCCTCGATGTACAACAAAAACAAATATTTGCAAGCATATATAATGAAAAATGGAGGAAATGGGAACACGAAAACTTCCCTGAAATGAAACTGCTGACAATGGAGCTCAATGAAGAAATATGGAGCATCTACCACGAACCACCAATCTATCCAACAAACCGGCATCTCAACAAGCAACCACGGCGCACTAGCAAAACAAGATCAAAACATACAAAAATTTCCCAACCCCATTTTCCCTTGCCTTTATTTATTTAACCCACTAAAAACTAAGGAAAGGAAATTAAAGTTCACGACGGAGGAGTGTACGGACAATGCAAAATGGCACACCCCTCAAACACAAAATAGTAAAGGTACAAAATGGGGGACGGGACTAGAACCTGCCACCGGATCTGGAGGGAACAGCGTCGTCTCGTCAATCAAATCTGGATCTCCTCAAAAACTACGGAGGCGGCTATGTGTATGGAGCATTCATCGAGTTCGCAATGTGCTTCTGCGAACTCAAGAGCCAATCGAAACTACGGCGGCTCTACTCGTACATGTCCTCCAGAAAGTGCCTAATCAATTCGGTACAAAGAAGATCCACATCGCGTCTCACCCGCTGCTGCTCCAAGGAAAGACCATCCATCCTTCGCCGTAGGTCGACCGCGGACGGCTCATAAGGACCATAGGCACCATACTCAAAACCCCCACCACCATATTCATCATGCACGTTTTCCCAGTTTGGGTTCACGAAACCATGACCCAATTGCATGTGAGGAACCACTCTCCCAGCGACTCCCTCATGCTCATGCACCGGAATATCCTGCATGTGAATGTTATTTCCACCATCACCACCATCACCGCCATCGCCACCATTGCTATCATCATCATCATCATCACCCCCCGCTTCGGGAAGCGGGTCCCAAATCCTACCCAATCTATCAATCAACTTGGGGATCCCGTTAACTTGCGGATCATGTGCATGGACTGCAACTGGGCCACGTCGAGCAGACCGTAATCACAAGCCTCGGTTAGACCATCTAACCAAACTCGGTATTGTTTCACGAGTTTTGTTGCGAAAGCACCCCGCAGATTTTCTACGCGGGTGTCGAACCAATGCCTCGGAAAATAGACTCTACAACGCTCGCAACTACATTACAGTTTACCCCGGAGATAACACAATAAATATGGAAAAGGTCGCGATTGGTGATTTTCCCGGTGCTATCACCCCTCCTCCAATGACGTGAAAAATGGCCCGCTCAACGACCTGGTGAAGTGGGTCAAGTATCCATGTGGCCTTGGCCTTACCAGGGTCCCAGACCCATACTGGCACTGTAATCTCATCCCAAAACACTAATCTGTCAACATGCGGTTCCTAGTCTTGCAAACTACCATCAAAAAGTTCCGTGTCGATCTCATCATCCTCGTATAAACCCAAAACTTGCCCGAAAGGACTAATGGATTGGTGGTGCCGTTTCCGTCCCAATCTTTAGTGCACCCCAACATTTTTATCATAAACATCCAGGCAAGAGAATGTGCATCGAAAGGATGCAAAGAACTCGACAACAAGCTCCACATACTGCGGTTCAGCGATATCGAAGAGGCGGTTCCACAGAGGCGTCATCAAGTCATCAAACCGCTCGGTTTGACCGAGCAAATGCATATCAACCTTTTGTAGCCTTCTCATTGGCTCAATCTGGTGCCTTCGTGCCCATAACCGCTGAGCTCTTTCTATGTAATACCCTTCCCTGGCATTGTCACTAAATGGCATGTACGGGTGGTCCATCTGCAAGAATGAATACCAATCAGCAGTAAAAAATGGGAAAGAAACAGAATCTGGAAAGATGGCACGATCGTGCTAGGATATGGCACGGTCGTGCGTGCTTGGTTCTCAGCAGGCTTTATGAAGTTTTCTAGAAAACTTAGAAGTTCTGGGTTGTTCTTCAAAGAGCACGATTGTGCCAAATATTGGCACCCTTGTGCATGACCTATTCTGACCGATTTCTAGGCAAGTTATGAAGATCTGGCAAAAATTTTTATGAAGGGCACGATCGTGCCAACCCTTGGAACGGTCGTGCATGTTTGCTTTCTGGGTAGATTTATGAAGACCGTCAAAAATTTATGAAGAGCATGATCGTGCCAACCCTTGGCACGGTAGTGCGTGACGGAACAAGAATCGCGAAACCTTTCAAACTCACCCAAAACCCCAATTTTCAATCTTTTTGCTTTGGGGTTTTGTAGATCGGTCACTTGTGGTCCATAACAACACAAAAAAACACAAAAAACAGGCTTGAATCGGGTGATTTAGACCAAGCCCAAAAAACTAAAAAGAAACTAACTATGAAGAACAACCTTAAGACTCAAGAACTTAACAAAGAAGAAGAAAGAAACCTGGAATGATTGTTGGGATGAAAGAAACAAGAACTCTTGGAGGAAGCTAAGAGATGCAATGAATTTTGTGAGTGCTCCAATGGGTTCAAGTGAGGAAGAAGAAGAAGATAAAGGAGGGTGGTTGAGTTTATTGGTGGTTCTATTAATGGTTCTGCAAGGCTGACACTATCAGATCTGGTGGTGCCAGATTTTCAGAATGTTTTTATACACCTATGATTAAATTTAAAAAAAACAATTAAAGTTTTTACAAAAATTAATTTTAGAGAATAAAGGGTGAAAAATAAGAAAGAATTAAACTAGACTCCTTGAACCCAGGGCACTCACGAAGCATCTCCTACCAAGAAAAGAGCAGAACTAACATAGCTGAGAGCCGGCAACAAGCTCTAACATCCCTCGCGACCAGAACGAACCGAAACCTGAAAAAGAAAAACAAACAACCAACAAAATATATATACAAAAATGGGCTAAGTTTATTTTCTAGTCTTCAGCTAGACTCACCACCCCGCATTCATTTGTTCCTGGGGTGGAGGGTAACAACCTCCTCACTCTGATCAACGGGCCCTCCAACATAAGCCTTTAACCTATGCCTGTTGACTTTAAACAACCGGCCATCCTCGTGACCTATCTCCACTGTCCCGTAAGGAAACACTGACAGTAAACTGTAGGGACCCGACCATCGAGACTTCTGCTTACCAGAAAACAACTTCAGACATGAGTTGTATAAAAACACACGATCACCCACTAGGAATTCTTTCTTGTCCTTCAAGCGACTATTGTGAAGCGTCTTAGTATATTCCTTGTACAGCTTGGAGCTTTCATACGCATCGTTCCTAAGCTCCTCAATCTCATGAATCTACACAAACCTGTTCTCACCCGCAGCAGCCATATCAAGATTAACTGTCTTCAAAGCCCAATAGGCTTTATGCTCGAGCTCCACAGGAAGATGACAATACTTTTCATAGACTAATTTAAACGCTGTGGTGCCTGTAGGAGTCTTGTAGGCTGTCTGGAAAGCCCACAGTGCATCATCTAACTTTTTGGACCAATCCTTGCGGCTAGAATTAACCGTTTTCTCCAAAATTCGCTTTATACCCCGATTAGTGACCTCGACCTGCCCACTCGTCTGTGGTGATATGGTGTAGAAAAACAATGCTGCACACCATATCGAGACAATGCTTACCCAAGCTGTGCATTATAGAAATGCGTTCTCACGGTCACTAATCAATGCCTTTGGGGCACCAAAGCGAGCAAACAACTTCTTCAAAAACCTAACCACTACCCTAGCATCATTAGTGGGCAAAGCCTGTGCTTCGGCCCACTTAGAGACATAATCGACAACAACTAGGATGTAGCGGTTACCAAAAGAAGTCGGGAAGGGACCCATGAAGGATGTAGCGGTTACCAACTAGGATCTCACATACTTGGATGTCGTTTTGTGGCATCTCATGGCCTTCTGAAATGTTACTTGCCCTCTAGAAAGCATCACAAGACCTTACCCACTCATGGGCATCATGGAAGATAGTCGGCCAAAAGAATCCAAAGTCGAATACTTTCTTCGCAGTGTTATTCGCTCCATGGTGGCCTCCTGTAGGTCCCTCGTGACGGTGGCATAAAATATCTCTCGCCTCGTCACCATACACGCAACATCGAATCATCTGATCCGCTCCTATCCTAAACAAGTAAGGGTCATCCCAGAAGTAATACTTAACATCCGCAAAGAACTTTCACTTTTGCTAATGGGTTATCCCCTTGATCAGGATGCCACTAGCTAAGTAGTTCGCGAAGTCAGCAAACCTTGGGATTCATCACTAGTCTCGATCCTCATAAGAAACTCGTGGGGGAAATTGCCATTGGTGTTAGGCCCACGAATTTCCTTCCCCTTGGAATGCTCAAGTCATGACAAATGATCGGCTGCAAGATTTTCAGCCCCTCTCTTATCACGGCTCTCAATATCAAACTCCTGCAGCAAAAGAATCTATCATATCAATCTCGGTTTTGCATCTTGCTTGCTAAAAAGATACCGAAGAGTTGCATGATCTGTGTACACAATGGTCTTGGAAATGACGAGATAAGACCCAAGCTTATCGAATGCAAAGACCACAGCTAGGAGCTCTTTCTTTGTCGTGGTGTAATGCTCCTGAGCGTCGTTCAAACTCGTGGGGAAAATTGCCATTTATGTTAGGCCCACGAATTTCCTTCCTCTCGGAATGCTCAAGTCGAGACAAATTATCAGCTGCAAGATTCCCAGCCCCTCTCTTATCACGGCTCTCAATATCAAACTCCTGCAGCAAAAGAATCCATCGTATCAATCTCGGTTTTTCATCTTGCTTGCTAAAAAGATACCGAAGAGTTGCATGATCCGTGTACACAATGGTCTTGGAAATGACGAGATAAGACCCAAACTTATCGAATGCAAAGACCACAGCTAGGAGCTCTTTCTTTGTCATGGTGTAATGCTCCTGAGGTCGTTCAAACTCGTGGGGGAAATTGCCATTGATGTTAGGCCCACGAATTTCCTTCCTCTCGGAATGCTCAAGTCGAGACAAATGATCGGCTGCAAGATTTTCAGCCCCTCTCTTATCACGCCTCTCAATATCAAACTCCTGCAGCAAAAGAATCCATCGTATCAATCTCGGTTTAGCATCTTGCTTGCTAAAAAGATACCGAAGAGTTGCATGATCCGTGTACACAATGGTCTTGGAAATGACGAGATAAGACCCAAGCTTATCGAATGCAAAGACCACAGCTAGGAGCTCTTTCTTTGTCGTGGTGTAATGCTCCTGAGCGTCGTTCAAAGTCTTGCTCGCATAGTAAATCGGCTGAAAGTGCTTATCTCTCCTTTGACCCAAGACAGCCCCGACTTCGAAGTCACTCGCATCACACATCAACTCAAAGGGTAGCTCTCAGTCAGGAGCTACCATGATCGGGGCATTCACCAACTTCTCCTTCAACAAAATGCCCTAAGGGACTCATCGGAGAAAACAAACTGGGTATCCTTCTCGAGGAGCTGAGTCATGGGACAGGCGATTTTGGAAAAGTCCTTTATGAATCGCCGGTAAAAACCTGCATGACCTAGGAAACTCCCAATAGATTTAACTGATGTGGGAGGCGGAAGCTTAGAAATAGTCTCAACTTTGGCTCGATCAACCTCGAGCCCCGCCTTTGGAATCTTATGCCCAAGCACAATGCTCTCCTTCACTATGAAGTGGCATTTCTCCCAGTTCAACACCAAGTTGGCTTCTTCACACCTAGCCAACATCCTTTTCAGATTCCCGAGGCACTGATCAAAGGAGCTCCCAAACATAGAAAAATCATCCATGAAAACTTCCTTGGAGTCCTCGATCATGTCGTGAAAAATGACCACCATACGTCTCTGAAATGTGGTCGGGGCATTACACAGTCTAAAGGGCATCCGCCGGTAGGCAAATGTGCCATAGGGACATGTGAATGTCGTCTTCTCCTGATCCTCAAGAGAGATGGGAATATGAAAGTAACCCGAAAAACCATCCAGGAAGCAGTAGAACATCCTACCTGACAACCTCTCCAACATCTGATCAATGAAAGGGAGTGGGAAATGATCCTTCCTCGTGGCATCATTGAGTTTGTGGTAATCAATGGAAAATCTCCATCCGATGAGAGTACGAGTAGGAATCAACTCGTTTTTCTCGTTCATCACCACCGTCATACCTCCTTTCTTCGGGACTACCTACACAGGGCTAACCCAAGGTGAATCAAAGATCGGATATATTAAACCTGCATCAAGTAGTTTGATGACCTCTTTCTTCACAACCTCCTGCATGTTCTGGTTCAAGCGCCTCTGATGCTTAACTACAGGTTTAAAGTCCTCTTCCATCAAGATCTTATGGGTACAAAAGGATGGATTAATCCCTTTTATAATCCTTAATCTTCCAAGCGATCGCCCTCTTATGCTGCTTCAAGACCTCGAGCAATCGATCCTTCTCCTCTCCCGACAATCCAACAGAAATGATAACGGGCAAATGAGTCGCACCCTCCAAGAAAGCATACTCCAAGTGAACTGGAAGCTCCTTAAGCTCAACCGAAGGTGGATCCTCAACAAAAGGGCGTGCTTTAGGCTTAGCAACGCGATCCACAACCTCAAAAACCTCAGGACATGGGGGAGACATATCACCTATCAGATAGGTCGTCTCCTAAACTAGTTGGTTAACAGCAGGTGAACCAAGAGTCTCCCCTCCAAGTAAATGGTGTCCACCACATCCTCCTCAAATGTGTCACGAAGATGATCACTCACATATGTATCGATAGTCTCAATTAAACATCCTGACTCTATGGATGATGCATGGATTTGCCAATATCAAAGGTCACCCTCTAATCATCAACCCTAAGAGTAAGTTTGCTGGTGTAAACATCGATCAAGGCTCTAGCAGTGGCTAGAAATGGTCGACCTAAGATAAGTGGGACAGTTTTGTCCTTATCCATGTCCAAAATCACAAAATCGACAGGAAAGACAAACTTGTCGATTTTCACAAGCATATTCTCAACTATCCCTCGACGATACTTCACTGAACGGTCAGCTAGCTGAATGCTCATACGAGTGGGCTTGGGCTCTCCCAAGCCTAGCTTAGCAAAAACCGTATATGGCATGAGGTTTATGCTAGCTCCAAGATCAGCCAATGCATTGCTGACCGACAAACTACCAATTAAACACGGGATAGTGAAACTCCCGGGATCATTCATCTTCTTCGGTAGTTTTTCTGAAGAACCGCTGAATGCTCCTCATTCAAGTTCACATGAAAAAGCTCCTCAACTTTCTTTTTTGTTAGTTAAGATATCTTTCAGAAACTTGGCATACTTAGGCATTTGAGCAAGTCCTCGCCAAATGGTAAATTTATATGAAGTTGCTTAAAAAGCTCAAGGAATTTACCATAGTGTTCCTCCATCTTCTGCTTCTTCAACCTCCCCGGATATGGAATGGGAGGGACATACTCTCTCACTGGCTCCTTGGGTCGTGCTGTACCTGCTGGGACTCGCCTCTGCTGCACCTCACCTGGAGACTTAGTCTCAATCTCCTCAACAATCTCATCATCAGTCGGCTTTGGTGGAGCAGCCGAAGTGATGGGCTCAGCTTTCTAGCCGCTTCTCAATGTGATGGCATTCGCAGTAGCATTCGGATTAGGCTCCATATTGATTGGAAGGCCCCCTGTTGTCTCTCAGACAACATCTTGGAAATCTGACCAACTTAGTTCTCAATGGTCTGCATGGAGGCCTTTTGGCTTCTCAACTCACCCTCGTGCCTCACAAAACGGCCGTCATAATCTTTAAAACGCTTCTCATTCTCCATCTTTATAGAGTTCTACCGGCTAAGAGTTGACCAAACATATCCTGCACACTAGGTTCACTAGTGTCAGATGTCTGCTGAGGTCGAGGTTAGCCATACACTCCTGGAGCTGTGGGACGTGGAGCAAATCCAGGTGGATGCTGAGTAGACGCATCAGGTCTCCAACAAAAATTTGGATGATTCTTCCAACCCGGATTAAAAGTATTGCTGTAGGGATTATTCTGAGGATGATATTGGTTTCCCATGAAATCTACATGCCCGTGTGACATCTCTCTCGTCGGAAAATCGCCTACATGATATGCTCCCCCACTCAAAGAACCACTCGAGTGTATTTCCATCACCCGATCAAATTTCGAAGATAAAGCATCCATACGTGTTGTCATGGCATTGAACTCGTTCACGTGATGAACTCTCTGTCGAGAACTCTTCCCTCTCGGCGTCTGCTGGGTACGATTCTTCGCGACGCATTTCTCTAGAATCTCAAATGCCTCGGTGGCATTTTTCGTGCCAATGTCTTCGCCCGAATAAGTATCGACAATCATCTTCCCCGGACCATCTAAACCATGGTAGAATATCTTACATTGTTGCCACTTGGGCAGCCCAGATGTGGGACCTTTCGCATAAGCTCTTCAAACCGTTCCCACGCCTCGTAAAGGGACTCATCCTCATCCTGACGAAAGTTGAGAATCTTGGTTCTCAACCAAACAGTTTTCTCTGGAGGGAAATATTACTGGAGGAACTTCTCAGCTAATTGACTCCATGTAGTGATAGATCCAGTTAGAAGTAAGAGAAGCCACTTTTTGGCTCCATCACGTAAAGAAAACGGAAAGATCCGAAGGCGTATCCCATCCGGTGATGCGTCACGAATCGTGAACGTGGCCACAAACCTCTAGAAAACCCGCAATATGGACACTAGGATCCTCGTGATCCTTGCCTTAAAACTGCACCACATTCTGCAACATCGATATGGTGCTAGATTTGATCTTGAAACTATTATTATTAATCATCGGTGCATTGATGCTCGCAGGTAAACCTTCAAGTGACGGTTTTCCTATCTCGTTTAAGATCCTTGTTTCCTCCTCATCCGCCATTTCTACACGAACCTCGTAGAATGTGTCGTCTCCCCTCGCGTGTACCTTGATCGTAGTGGCTACCACGCCGGACCGCTCCTGCAGTCTCCGATGATGATTGCGCTCCGGCTCCGATGAAGGCTCAACGATTTCAGCAACGGGGGTTGAGGACATGCACGACCTGTAGGGAAAAAGAAGGAGCACAATGCACTATATATACAAAAATAAAAACAACTAGCAAATAATCATCATTCTTTTTTCAAATAATCATGCAAAAAAATATAAAATCAAGTAGACAAAAACTTTATACACTTTTCACAATGGCTAAATAAGTAACTTGAACGTTCTCAAAAAGACCGCATCCCCGGCAACGGCGCCAAACACTTGATGTGCGTGAATTATATATATTTTTAATTGGGTTTTTCTTCACACAAATTTAGTTTTAAAAAGGGTTTTCCACCTAAAAACTAACTGTACACACAAAGGGCAAGTGTACCCATCGGGTGGTAATATATTTTGTCGGCAAGAACCGGATATCAATCCGTGGACACGGTGTCTCGATACTAAACTTTTGTTACTTTGAAGACTTTTCAATTGATGAGTTGATTTTTCTTTCCAATTTATCATGCAAAAATAACAAGCTACCAACTAAACTAAGAAAAAAGAATATCTAAAAGGTTGGCTAAACTAAGTATCCACTAGACAGATATGTGACAAATAAAGGAAGAGACTAATGGTGATGCAAGATCCAAATTTAACTAGTCCCCAATCAAGACTTCCTAGTTTATAATCCTTAGGAAAACTAAAATCAAATAACATTCTAATCACTTAAAAATTATTATTTTTGATCTCACTTGCTAAGTTAATGTTAATCTTTAAACAAGAGTTATTTGTTTGCTAAAACTCCTAACTCTACAAGTTTGGGAAAATTACTATGAACAACATAAAAAACACCCTAACTTGCTTTCAAGTAAGTAGCACTTCATCATGTTCTTGATATGAACCACAAGCATGGTCATGCTAGATAACAATCTTGGCCTAAATCATCATTCTACACATACACAAACTATAGAATCCATATAAACATTCTTTTGATTTTTCCAAATCCAAATGCCAGAATTCCTACATATGCCCAAATCATCATTCAAGTCACATTAACAATTACCATTCCTAGTTTCATTTTATGAATCATGCTCACATGTTACCAAGATTCAATAATCATAAGCTTTACATGGGCTTTCCAACACATCATGTAAATACTTATGACCAAACATTCCAGAACAAAGACTTTAAACTTGATTAAGAACAACCCCAGAACAAGATTCAAGCATTACTATGAAGATTAACAAAAACAATCACCACATCTACTTCCATAATTATCACATATCCATTAGCTTCAACAAAGTTTAAGCAACACAAATGTTTAGCCCATAAGGCTCATAATAAATAACTCAAATACAAGAAACCTAAATTGTTCATAATGTAACTAGTAAGCTAACAAACTTAAAGACAAGATTAAATGGTGTTTGAGTAGATCTTCAAGTGATTAAGTCCTCTTCAAGGCTCCCTCTTGGCTCCAACAAGCTTCCAAGACCAGATTCTTAAGAGAAAACTTCACCAAAATGCTCCAACTCCCTCTAAATGAGCTTAACACACGTTTTATGTTACTGGGCGTTTGGCACGACCATGCCACCTTTTGGCATGGTCTTGCTTGGTAAGTGTCAGGGAGCCTTTTTCGACTATTGACTTGTTTGCTAGCCATTTTGGGAAAAATCCCGCTCAAATGTTTCCGAGGTGGCACGACCATGCCAACCAGTGAAATGATCCTGGGAACGAGCTGATCAGAGGCTGGTTTTGGTCACGCACGGTCGTGCTGGGGGTTGGCACGGTCGTGCCAGTCTCCAATTTTCTGGTTTGCGTAGTCCGATGGTAGTGCTGTATGAGAGTGTCGATCATCATTGGCTTGGCACGTGTGCCAAGGGTTGGCACGGTCATTCCATATCTGCCAGTTTGCTGGAAATGTTCGTTTTTGCTCCATTTTGCTCCAAAAGAATCCGTTTCAACACCGGGCCAAAGACCGGACCTTTATTTTCACAAACAACTCAAATGAGTACCAAAATCAACGAAAATACAACAAGTTCTCACGTAAACGGTGTCTATTTGACGTTTTAAAGATGTATAAATTCTTGAGTAAATTGCACAAAATGTCCTTTAAGTTTCACCAATTTGCTGGTTTCAGCCTTAATCTTTAAAACTTGCCAAAACCAGCCTTTAATATTAAATTAGTTGCCGATTTCATCCTTTATTACAAACCCGGTTAGTAATCCATGTTAAATTGCCTCACATGCATAGCATGTGAAGGTAAAATTGTCTTTTCCTGCTTGTGGGATCTCTGTCACATGCAAATCTTTCTATCGGGAAAGCCTCGCTTATTCAATTCAAAGGGCTGATTATTTAGAACCTTGCTCATAAGATAAGTAAGAAAGCGTTGGTGGGATCGGCGGGATGATGATGAGTATATAAATCAATAAAGAAGACCCAAATAATATCCCAGATGTCTTTATCATTTCAAACATCTCTCAAAACCCATAAAACCCTCATTACCCCAACCACGATTTCGATCAACACAATTCCGATCAATACTATTCCGATCAACACTCACCATTATGTTCAAACCCTAATCATTCAAACCCCTAAATGGCTAACAGAGGAGGTGGATTTCATATATGAGAAGAAGAAGATGATTATGATGTAGAAGAATTTAAAGGTCTAGTTCAAAGTTTAATTTTTTTATATTTTACTTCGATCCTTTTCATTTACTGGTTTAAAGTTTAGATTTTGAATCTTTAAAATGCAGCACTTTATCCAACCTTGTTCTCAATCAACATGCATCATGGAGGATCATTTACAAACAATCCAGGTCGTATGTATGTTAATGCTTCCTTAAGTTGGGATTTATGAATTGGCACTAATGATAAATGAGTTAGGTTATGATGATGGTGTCCCTACCTTTTACCATTTTCTTGAGCCTGGGGCTGATTTAGATTCTGGGCTTCATCCATTAGCTGAAGATTCCATGTCTTGTAGTTGTTAGAAATCATTCATGAGCGGAACAGGTTTATTGATGTATACAGTGAGCATGGGATGTCTAATATTAATTTAGTGGAGATACCCTCACAATCAAGTGTGGTAATAGAAGAAATCAGTGAACTTGAAGCTCAAATGATTGCTATAACTAAGAGTAAAAGAACAACCCAAAGGACTTGCATTGACCTCGAATGGATCATCAGATGAAAACAATGGAGGACACTTATCTTGTCACTTCGTTATGTCCGCGGACACTTATCTTGTCACTTTGTTATGTCCGCGACACTTATCTTGTCACTTTGTTATTTCCGCGGACACTTATGCTTTAACTTCGTTATGTCTGTAGACACTTGTGCAATTAAATTTGTAGCCACGGACACTTATGCTATTCACTTGTTTGTCTGTGGCTATACAAACTTGACATAAACAACAACTGCAACAATATCCATATCATCTAAATTGCCAAAATACATTCCATAAATATTATCCAAAATACATCACTGCCTTAACATGATTCACAACTAAAACACAAAATACATCAAGATCATACTAGATTTCATTCCACTACCTAACCAATTTAACAAAAACAACAGTGAAAAGCATCATCCAACTAAGGATCGTGTACTTTTTCCATTTTTTGCTTAAGCTATGCTGTCTTTCAAATGTGCTTCAAATTTCTTGTTTCTAGCATGAAGCTCCTGATTTAAATCCATGAGTTCATTGTTAGTCCTTAGTAAACCTGGAATAGTATAGTGTGCTTCTTCATCAGCCTTTGGTTCAGCCCATCCAATGAAAGTCTTACAAATTGGGATGCTTGTAAACAAAACAACATAAACTAAACATTGATTTTAAAATTACGGTGAATTAGGGGAAAACTTAATGGACACGAGTGATACAGTCATCCTGGGTTTCTATCTAACCAAGAAGTTCATAATATTTCTTCCCTCCCACACAAACAATAAACAGATGACATTGAAGATGGGATTAGAATCTAGGGTTTGCAAAGTGCAAATGTGTTAGGTTGAAGAACAGAAACACGGAACATGAAGAGGTCTGGGATTTTATTTGGATTTTACTTGGGCTTTGTTTAGGTCTGACAAGCATGAAAAGACAGTTTTACCCTCACATGCTATGCATATGAGGTCATTTAACATGGATTACTAACTAGGTTTGTGATAAAGGATGAAACCGGCAACTAATTTAATCTTAAAGGCTGGTTTTGGCAAGTTTTAAAGATTAAGGCTGAAACCAGCAGAATTGGTGAAACTTAAAGGATGTTTTGTGCAATTTACTCTAATTCTTATACATCAGATACCCTTAAATTTATCTTCTAGTTCTACCAGTGTCTAGTGTTATCACCTGAAACATGTTTAAAAACATTTTATGAGGAGGCAATACTGGTGAGATCATTCATTTGTATAAAAGACACAGTGCTATAATTACAACATTAAGGGTTTTTACATTTGTTTATATCTTTGAATTACTCAAATTAGTACTTATCACACGCCCATTTTGTGGTCATATCACTATTGGCTAACTCGTTATCCAATAGAAAAGCTTATCAAGTAGTATACAAAACCCATATGCCGGTAGTAATTTAAGAATATAAAAACTTAATCACTATAAATATAACTAGAAAATAAGTATCACGTAATGTGCAGAAAAAAGAATGTTTCACCTTATAAATCTATAGTTCTGATTTAACAGGCCTCTTGATTCTAAACCTTCTAATACTAAGCCTCTTGATTAACAGTAAGTTTATAGTTCTGAGTCTTGTGATTACTAAGCATCTCCATTACCAATGAATTTATAGTTTTGAGCCTTCTAATTCTAACCCTTAATTTAGTGTATAAACCCAACTCAAACTTTAACGATAATCACGAGATCAAAACCTCAACATAGTTAACAAAGTATAGCCTTATTCACGTAGCACTTTGGCATCCGTTGATTGGTTTATCGATCAGTCGGATAGGGTATTGTTTCAGTGGTTAGGGTTTAATACACGAGAATACAAAGAAACGGAGTGGCGATGGATATAGAGATCGATTTCAGAAATCGAAAATGTGCGAATGATTCTGTCCTAAACTCGGCCTTTATATAGCCCAGGTTCAACTCACCAGCGAGTCGCGGGAGGAGACAATGTGTCCTCCACGTGGCGCCTAGGAGGTCGGCATGGCGTAGTTCTAACATGTGTCCAGCACAGGTTTTACATGTGTCGGGTCGTAGTGACACGTGTCCTCCGCCGTTTTTAACCCAATCACATGTCTTTCTCGATTTTCATGCTGGTTCTTATCATGTAAGCTCGAGTCTTGATCCTAATAGTTCGGTTTTGATTTGTGAGTTTAGTAAGGGTATTTTTGTGAGGGTTGGTTCATCAACCACTAAGCTTTCTTAACCACTATGTTTTTGATTTATTATTACAAGTTTCGTCGCACGCATTTGGGGTTTCGAATATGGTTTATCGTCGGGAAAAATTTAAGGTTTGTTACAAAAATCGTAAACCAATCGTAACTAACCGTAATAGAAAAGCCCAACAGTAATAAAGAACAGTAAGCGTAGACAAAATTCGAATGACAATTAAAATCGTAAAATTAACCCTTCAAACAAAGTAAGCCAACGAAGTTAAAAAAAGAAATTACCTGGAATCACAAGAGAATCGCCAGAGAAGGTGTTTATGCACGAAGAAAGAAACCTCCACAGTCTATCAAGGAAATCCAGAGAAGGTCGAGGGCATTTTTAAAACGAAACCTCCTTAGTCAATCAAGGAAATCCAATCCCTCAAATGGAAGTTTGTATCTTTACATCGGTTGCTATCCAAAGCACCAAGAAAATCCCTTCCATTCATGACCTTGTTACAAAAAAAGGTTTTGGGCATAGTGAAACTCAGTGGACATCGGAGACCGGAGCAGCCTTCGAAGAAGTAAAAAGGTATTTAAGCTCCCTACCAACCCTCACAGCCCTAGTCACTAGAGAGGTTCTTACTGGAGAATCGCCATCGAGCTCAATGCCTTTAACAAAGTACAACAACAAAGGTAAAAAAAACAAACTACCTTAAGTCACGGGAAAATCGCTTGAGAAGGCTTATGCAAGAAGGAAGAAAGAAAAACATGTGTTTTGTGAGGCGCTTACCCTTTTAAAGCCCCCGCTGACCTTAAATGTTCAAATCCAAAAAAAAAGAAAGAAAGAAACACCCCACTCAAAGCAAGGAAAACGAACAAAGTAAAAGCTTCAACTAAAAATGCACAAAAATACTGTAAATTAACATTATATAAATGAAATATTGATGGAGAAAGTCAAAGCTAAATGATATATAATAAAATTTCACTTGAGAAAGTGTTACAACTTTTTTAAATAAAGTTTGGTAAAATTAAAAGTTTATTACATGACAATCCTACAAATTTAAATAAGGTATTCTCAAGTCAAAATGTATAAATAATAAAGCTACAATTTTATTGTAGGACCGATCCTGATAGTATAGGAACCAAGATTTGATATCTAATGTCCATAATAGCGGAAATATTATGACACGATTACCAATTAACAAGAATTAGTCAATTAAACATCAATTTTATTGATATAACGTCGAGTATTCAATTTGACAGAGCTTCGCCTCAAAGTGCACACAGTTATAAATGAATCAAACAAGCTAGCTATTTATAGGCAATCAAGCCCGCTGGTGAGGAGATGAGTTCGGGTGAACTTGACTATGTCAAGTTCGGCCGAACTTGACATCAAATGCACTTCTCAAGCGAACTTGACTCCAAACAACATAAATACTTCATTTTTCTAGCCTGTTCACATCTCATCTATACAGACTCGATATAAGAGTAAGACATAGAAATTATGCACCAACAGACTCCCCCTTGGATATTGTCTTCGTCTTTTATCAGTCTTCAAAACTCTGTCTTCAAATAAAACTTTAACGCGTATGACCGAAGAAGTTCTTGAATGGCTTCTTTCGTCTTTCCTGCTTTGGATCTGGCGTCTGATCAGTAGGTGGCACTTTAGTCATAAATTGATACCTTCTAAGCCTTGCTGCCTACCTTTTTCATGTATCTCTTCAACTTTCAAAAATTCAACACGTTCAAGATCCCTCCAGCTTGTTTCCCACATCTTTCCAGAGTTTACTTCTCGAGCATAATATACATTGACGACTCTTTGATATTGCATGGCTTGTTCTTTTTCACTTTCCTCAAACATTATCTTGCTGTAGAACAAGCACTTGATATCTTCTCTTGAGCAATTCACTAGCAATATCGGGTCTAGTATCCTGATCGTTCTCCACAATCCTCTCATACCTTGAAACCCTGTATCTCAACTCTTTCCTTTGTGATATCTAGATGTTCTTCGAACGTAGTACTATCACAACTTCGCACGTAGTGGGATCAATCTGCCACCACTTGAATACCGGATAAACAATTTTTCTCGAACGGCATCAAAGGCATATTCCTCATAGCTCTTGAGCGTTTCATGATCAATGTAATGTCTTTCTCCCCAGTCTTCTTGTTTGTTTTGATACGTCGTCCAGGGATGAAAGGCTTCTAGTGTTCAAAACCCTTTGTTGCTTCATACTTGATCATTTTCCACAATTATTGATCAGTAAACTTCATTTGGTAAGTTACATTCCTCGTCTGAACAAGTTCTTCAACATCCCAGAAAGGTAGTGTCTTGAAATCTGCCAGATACTTGAAGTATTGAACTCCATATTATGATATCACCTAATGACACATTCAGCTCCTTAAACCACCCCCAGCTTAAGATATCACCTAATGACACATCTTTGTCTCTGGTAAAGAATGCTAGCGGTCGTTGAAACTTTCTTTCACGAGGCATCTCTTTAAACCATGATTTCTTAGCTTGAGCAATTTCTTCCTTTGTCATAGGCTTCAGAACTTTTCCTTCACGTATCGACTCTTCGATCTTTTCCTTTAACATATCCTCGTTCAACTGCTTATACATCTCTTCGAACGTAGGAAAACTATCTGTGTTTTGAGCAACATACTTCACATCTTAATCTTTCTCGTCATCAGAAGACCAATCTTCTACTATCACCCTGTTATACTCGTCTGCCTCATATTTTGCTGATAATGATACTCGTTAGGCTCAAATGTGTTCACGTTCGGCACTTGTTCTTCGAAATCAAAATCTAAAGATTCAGCATCAACTTCAATCAACTTATCCAAATCTTCTTTAGTATAATTGTGAACATATTCTCCCTCTTCAACATTATGTTCAAGCATGAGTATCAAGGCTTTGTCGGTACTGCAGCAACAAGCTGTGCAATAGTATAGCATCAGAGATAACAATATCATCAGATGGCCCTGTTTGCCCTGACTCCCCCTCATTTTGATCATTCATAGCATTCGCTTCATCATTTAGTAGATTAGAGAAGTCAAGGCTTTCATTCACTGTAGCATCAACCACTTTAATCCATGTATCGCTCAGATCATCATCATTACCTCCATCATGGTCTGAATCATCTTTTGGATCATCAGTTGGTGGTTCATCATCTTTTTCTTCATCCTCTGCTTCATCATCGTCCTTTTCTTTAGTAGCAGTTACAGTATCAAAAGGCTTGACAGATTCGTCAACCTTAGAAATTTCAAACTCTGAAGCTTTCACAGACTCAATCTCCTTAATAGGTTCAGTGATCTTCGGCATACTTACGATCACGTGCTTCCCCTTTCCCTGTTCAGCTTGCTCTCTTTCAGCTTTCTCTTTCGCCTCTTGAATATCTAATCGAGCATATTCTTCTTTGAAATTAATCCCCAGACTGTTAGATAATACCTTCTGTAGTCTGTCGAATCTTTTATCATTCATATCTTATTCAGATCGAAGCTCTGCAATCTCTTTGTTCAATCTTTCGTTTGCTTCCTGTAGACTTTCCACTAAAGCTTTCAAATAGCCTCTGTCACCTTCAAGAAATTTTACTTTATCTGATAGAATTTCCTTTTCAACTTCACCCTGCTGTATCTGCTTCTCTAGCTCAACCTTTTCTTTCTCATTCTTTGCAACTCTATCTTCCAATATCTTGACACGCTTTTCAAGAATATCTACATCTGTTTCAGGAAAGAAATCATCTAAGTCCTGCAGATCCACTGTTACATTAGGAATATCACCAAATAGATTTGACTTTGGAGTTAACTTAGGAGTAGCAGCCTTTGGTGTTGACTTAGGAGTCGCAGTCTTTGGAGTAGATTTCTTTGGTGTTGAGCTTTCGAAATGAACATCTTTGGGATCAGGAGATTGAATCACCAGAACTTCAAGTAAATTAGACTCAGGAGGTTCTTGTGTAACTCCTGGCCTTTCTGCTTCAGATGTAATGATAACAGGAGGTTCTTGTGTAACTCCTGGACGTTCAGCTTCAGATGAAATAACAACAGGAGTTTCTTGTGTAGGATGTTCTTGTGTAACTCCTCTCTCCTGTGCACCAGAAGGTTCTTGTGTAGCTTCTGTGCTTTTAGGCTTTCCCATGTATCTTCTGCTTACTGGTTTCTGAGCTTTCTTTGTCTTTTTGCCTTTTGCTTGTGGAGACCCTGTAGTCTTCTTTGATATTTTAGTTGCTGAAGACTTTGTTCGTCTTGCTTTCTTTTTAGGTCTCTCTTCGTCAGACTCTTTTTCTTGCTCCGGATCAAAGTCAGCATCAATTTCTTTGATCTTTTCAGCTTCTTTTTCAGCTGTGGCTTTCTTGGTTTCCTTCTCGAGAGAATCAACACTATCATCATCTTTCTTGAAAGTTGCAGAAATTACATCATGCTCTTGAGTAGTCTTTTCTGCTTCCTGACTCTCAATAACAACTGCTGCGCTCGATCCAGCCTCTATTTGCACATTTACAGGCTCATCTTCGTCTATAAGCATAGTATCAATCTTTTTAGTCACACGTTTCTTTTTCTTTTCAATCTCAGCTTTGACAAACCATTCACTGCGAGCTTTAGGCTTAAACATCTTAAACCATTCTTTCTCTGCATTCAACTCTTTCTCTTACCACTACCGTCGTTCCTCCATTTATTTCCAGTAGGCGCGACATAATTTTCATCTTTCAATGCCCCAAATATTGGTTTTGCAACAGGTGCTGAATCCTGCTTCTAGAACTTTAACAACTTCTTTACAGTAGTCTCATCAAGGTGACTGAAGTATAAAAGGTAATTTGGATCACGTGCAATGTTTGTAAACTTCTCATCAATAAGCATCTGCACGAATCTCGGATATAAACACAACCTCGTATCCTCCATATTCTTCGACATATGAGTAAAAACAAGCTTTGAATAGTTGTACGGCTTCTTCAGAATCAACACCGTTGCCATGCATGCCATATAATCTTGTACATCATCAAGACCCGCTTTACGATGGCTAAAAGTATGAATGATTGCGTGCATGAGAAGCTTGTAGGGATTTGTGACTTCCCTTTCTTCAGTGTCGGCTTATTAACGCTTCCTTTATAGCCATCCTATAGAAACATCCATGAACCATCTTCTCATCCAGAAAAATAGGATCATCTTTGTCATCGTTGAATTGTAAGATCCCGAAAATATCTTCCTCAGTAACTGTGATCTCTTTGTTCTCGTTTCCGACTTGAACAGACGACGTAATAGTCTTCTTGTCTTCACTGAGACTTGCATTCATCCAGAAGTGATAAGTGTGCGATCGAGAAGACACTGTACGCTCAGTAATAGCTCTATGAATTGGATAATCCTTCAGAAACTTCAAGATACGTTCGTATTCCTTCAGCGAAGGACACAACGCCTAGGACACAACGCCTTGTCAAGCGTGATACAGGTATTATGGAATTTTGTAGGACAGATCCTTGATGCTAAGGAACCTAAATTTGATATCTAACATCCATAATAGCGGAAATATTACGTCGTGTTTACCAATAGACAAGAATTAATCAGTTAATCATAAGTTTTATTGATCAAACGTCAAGAGTGCAAACTGACAGAGCTTCGCCTCCAAAATGCCAAAGTTACAAATGAGAGAGGCTAGCTTGGTATTATAGACAATCAAGTTCGCCCTTGGGAGACTCAAGTTCGCCCGAACTTGGCTATACATGAAGATTATGAGCGAACTTGTTACAACTTTACATAAAAACTTCATACGACTAGCCTATTCAGCTCTATACTATACAAACTTGATATAAGACTAAGACAAAGACATTATGCACCAATAGACTCCCCCTTGGATATAGTCTTTGTCTTGTATCAGTCTCCAAAACTCTTTCTTTATATTAACTCTGACGCACACGACCGAAGAAGTTCCTGAAATGCTTAGGATCCGGCGTCTGGTCTGTAGGAGGCACTTTGTTCATGTGCTGAAACCTTTTAATACTTGCCTTCCTAGTTCTCTCATGAATAGCTTCAAGAGTTTTTCCTCTTTCAGAAACTCTACTCTTTCTAGATCTCTCCAGTTTGTTTGCCATATCTTTCCTGAATTAACTTCGTGTGCATAGCAAACATTAACAACTTTCTGAAACTGCATCGCTTGTACCTTTTCACGTTCTTCAAATACGATCTTGTTGTAGAACAAGGTTTTGATGTCTTCTCTGGAGTAGTTAACCAACCACATAGGATCAATAATCCTGATTGTTCTCCATAACCCCCTCTTACCCTGATATCCCAATACTTCAACTCTTTCCTATGAAATATCCAAGTGTTCTTCAAACTTTAAAATAATAACTGCTTCACAAGTCGATGGATCTATCTGCCACCACTTGAACAATTGATAGAAGTCTTGCTCAAGCGGCATCAGTGGCATGTTTCTCATTGCCCTCGGTCGTTTCATTATCAAGTGATGTCTTTTTCACCCGTCTTTTTGTTTGTTTTCATTCTACGACTAGGAATAAATGGCTTCCAATATCTGAATCCTTTAACCGTTTCAAACTTGATCAATTTCCACCACAATTGATCAATCACTTTCATGCGATATGTAACATTCACAGTCTACACCAGCTCTTCCATATCCCAATACGGTAATGTCTTGAAATCAGCAAGGTATTTGAAGTATTGCACTCCAAATTCCCTCTTGATTGCATAAACGTTCAGCTCCTTAAACCAACCCCAACTCAAGATATCTCCCAATGAAACGTCTTTATCTCTGGTAAAGAATGCTAGAGGACATCGAAACTTACGTTCGCGAGGCATCTCTTTAAACTATGACTTCTTCGCTTGAGCAATTTCTTCTTTAGTCATTGGTTTTGGTACTTTTCCTTCACGCAAAGATTCCTCAATCTTTTCTTTCATCATGTCTTCATCTAGCTGCTTGTACATCTCCTCGAAAGTAGGAAAACTTTCAGAATTAAGACCGACGTACTTCGCAGTTTGGTCTGTTTCATCATTAGAAGACCCAATCTTCCACAATCACTCTATTATACTCGCCAGCCTCAAATCTTCTAACATATTGATAATCATTCGGCTCGAAAGTGTTAACATTCAACACAACTTCTTCGAATCAAACTCTAGATTTGCAACATCAACTTCAACTAACTTTGCAAGATCTTCCTTAGTATAGTTGTGTATAAACTCGCCTTCCTCCATGTTATGTTCAAGCATTAACAATAAAGGCTTCGTGGGTATAGCAGCAACTGTCTTAGTAAATCTATCAACATTCAACAGATCAATCTCATCAGTTGGCCCTTTCTGCCCTAACTCCCCCTCACTTTTATCATCCATTCTGTTTGATTCGTCATCCATAAGCGAAGAGAAATCAAATTCTCCTGACATTTTTGCTTCAGTAATCTTTATACCAGCACCACCCTGATCATCATCATCGTCATCGTCGTCAGATACATTCCAATCCTCCTATTTTCGAATCATCTTTTTCTTCATCATCTTTATCCTCCTTTTCAGCTTCTTCATCATCCTTTTCAGAAGCAACTATAGGATCAGAAGGCTTGACAGATTCGTCAACCTTTGGAATATCGGTCTCAGAAGCTTTAGAAACATCTTCAACAGATTTCTCAGCAACTTCAGACGATTTAGGGGCTTCACCCTCAACATTTTTCCTTTACCACTCACTGCTAGTTCTTTCTCAGACCTTTCTTTGGCTTCTTGTTGATCCAGACGATCATATTCTTTGATGAAATCAATCCCTAGAGAGTTAGATAAAACTTTCTGCAACCTGGTGAATCTTCTATCGTTTAGAGCTTGGATTGACTTTAACTCTGTAATTTCTGTCTGCATCTTCTCATTCGCATCTTGCAGACTTTCGAACAACGCTTTAAAATATTCACGTTCATTCTCTAATACTTTCACTTTGTCATCCAGTATTTGCTTTTCAACTGCGCTTTGATTCATTTTATTAATCAACTCAGCTTTCTCCTCCTCATTCTTAGCTACTTTCTCTTCCAAGATTTTCACACGCTTCTCTAAAAGTTCAACATTAGTCTCTGAAAAGAAATCGTTTAGATCTTGCAGACTAATCGGATCACTATGCATATCACCAAATATATTAGGCCTTGAAGATTTTGGTGTTGATTTTGGAGTAGCAGCCTTTGGTGTAGACTTCCTTGGAGTAGAACTTTCAAGATTTGAAGCCGTTGGAGCAACAGGTGATGGAATAACAGGTACTTCCACAAAACCAGACACAGGAGGTTCTTGTGTAACTGTTGGCCTTTCAGCTTCCGATGAAACTATCACAGGAGGTTCTTGTGTGACTCCTGGACGTTCAGTTTCACTTGTATCAACAACAGGAGGTTCTTGTGTAGGAGGTTCTTGTTAACTCCTTTCTCCTGTGCGCCAGAAGGTTCTTGTGTAACTTCTGCGCTTCTAATGTTCCTTTGTATCTTTTGGTGACTGCCTTTTGAGCTTTCTTTGATTTCCCTTTGCCTTTTGTCTGAGGAGACCTTGTAGTCTTTGTCGAAGAAATAGTTGCAGACTTTACACGTTTAGTTTTCTTCTTTGGTCTTTCCTCATCAGACTCTTTTTCTTGATTTGGATCTAAATCAACATCCATTTCTTTTTCTTTTTCTGTTGCTGTCTTTTCAGGTTCTTTCATAGGTTCTTCGTCAGATTCATCATCGTGTTCAGAAGTAGCAGATATAACATCATCTTGTGTTGTTTTCTCAGTATCTTGACTTTCAACAACTACAGCTGCACTAGAACCTGCTTCGCCTTGAACATTCTCAGGTTCATCTTCGTCAACGAGCATAGTTTCAATTTTCCTTGCAGCTCGTTTCGTTTTCTGCTTTTCAACCCTGGCCTTTAAGAACCATTCACTTCTCGCTTTCGGCTTGAAGTCTTTGAACCATTCTTTTTCAGCATTAAGCTATTTCTCATCATCACTGCCGTCTTTTCTCCATTTGTTTTCAGGCGGCGCAATGTAGTTTTAATCCTTAATTGCTCGAAAACTGGTTTAGCCACTGGTGCTGACACTTGTTTTGGAAACTTGATTAACTTCTTCACAGTCGTTTCATCAAGGTGAACTAGGTATAACACATCGTTCGGATCTCGTGCAATATTTGGGTACTTCTCATCTATCAACATTTGCACGAATCTCGGATATAAACATAACCTCGAATCCTCCATGTTCTTAGACAGTGTGTAAACACCAGCTTCGAATAGATGAATGGCTTTTTCAGAATTAGTGCCATTGCCATACAGGCCAGATAATCTTGCATGTCGTCTAATCCCGCCTTGCGATGACTAAATGTGTGAATAATAGCGTGCATGAGAAGCTTGTAGGGATTTGGCACTTCCCCTTTCTTTAACGTCGGCTTGTTCACGCTTCCCTTATAGCCCATACGAAAGAAACAACCTCTAACCATTTTCTCGTCAAGGAATATTGGATCATCTTCGTTGTCGTTGAATTGCAGAATCCGTTGAATATCATCTTCAGTTACAGAAATCTTCTTAACCTCATTTCCAACTTGTACTGATGAAGTAATCGTTTTCTGATCATCACTAAGCTCCGCATTCGTCCGGAAATGGAAAATATGAGATCTGTATGATACTGTGCGTTCCGTGATAGCTCTGTGAACATGGCTTTCCTCTAAAAACTTAAGATACTGTCGTATTCCTTTAAAGATGGACAGATCGTCTTGTCGAGCGTAATACACGTGTTGTGAGTCTTAGAAAACTCAATAGAGATTACACGTGCTGGAGCTTAAGCCTGAAAAACGATGCAAAACAATTAGCACGCTTTACGATGAAAAATCACAATTTTTTTCTAACACAATCATCAAGTTCGGGTGAACTTGATGAGTGTTATTACAAACTGTTTTTAACAAGTTCGCCCGAACATGCTTATCTAACATGTTCAAATTTTACAACATAAGTTCGGGCGAACTTATCTATCTCAAAGTTTCAGAATTCAATTGATAAGTTCTGGCGAACTTCCATTTTGTTTAATTGCTTTTATTTAACAACAAGTTCGGTCGAACACATGATATGTTAATTCAGATTTGTTAATAAGTCCGGTTGAACTTGCTAACAAGTTCGGCCGAACTTATCATCTCCTTCAATCAAAAACCTGTTAATCATGATTTCAACCTTTTCATTCAAATTAAAAGCATTTACACGGTCGATTTTAGTTGTTTAACATGATTTTATGTTCAATTTTATTCAACAACTTCTAAATCTAACATTTTTTAAGTTTCAGATCTGATTTCATTCGATTAAGGTTCAATCATGGTTCAACGTTCAAATACACACCTCATACATTGTAGTTGGTGTGTGAATCCCCAAAAACAATCAGAATTTGGGCAGAGTAATGGTAAGTTTTTGCCAAAATCGCTCAGATCTTTCAATCAGCTTAAGTTCGCTCAGAGAGTATGTTTTTGCAGAAGTGAGTTCGGGCGAACTTACAAGCCCAGTTGACAAGGCCCAGCAAGTCCGGGTGAACTTATGCAATATACAAACAGCCATCACCTAGCAAGTTCGGTCAAACTTGCTATTATATCATGATTCTGTTTAGCAATTCGGCAGAACTTGCCAAACCCTAAAATCAAAACTTTTCAAATTTTCATTTTAATCCCTGAACTTTCCAACTTTTACCAGTTATGAAAATCCACTCAGTTGACCAAGTCCAAGCTAATGACCTTGGTTAACCGATCTGTCTGCCGAGTCCAAGTTAATGACCTCTGTTTGACCCGTTACGAACAAACTATTGATATTTTCAAAATCACAGTTTCAAATTAATGAACTTTTTATCATTTTGGCTTTTCAAATTTAACAGATTAGCTCCCAGCCCGTTGTCAAAGAGATTCCCACCAGTTCTAGCATCTTACTAGACTTCAAAGACCCGTTCTCCAACATTGGTTTACTGAAAACAATGTAGAAATAAAATCTTTTTGAGTTTTTTTGTAAATTTATGCTAAAACACACAGAAAAACTTTTTGATTTTAATCTGTAAAGCTAATAAACTATGTACAGGACAATGTAAACTATGTACAAATATATTTACAAACATGTTTTTGTGAATTCGTGTCTAAAGGATCATATCAGTTAATTGAGACATATCACCAGTACCGTTGACCTTTAGATGACTTTAAGCTTTAAACTCATTTACCTAGATTGTCGATATGTTTGTCCACTTAAATTTTACCACATTTCTCAACTGTTTCAAGATATGTTTAAGGTATGAATTATGAAACTTTACTTATCTATGGTTTCCACTTCTTGAATATACTCCCGTATCAAGATTCCCTAGATTTCATCTTATAGGTGAATATAGCGTAATTGATATCTGTATTAGGGTAATGCGAGACCTTGAGAGCAAAGGTTAGTACTACCGTACAGACAAAGAGATGAAGGCTCGCCTTTAAGGTGTGTTCCACTTAAGGAATCTTTTAACACTGCAAATGAATTTAGATCTTCCGATACTTTTCAAGTTTGCATGCAGTTTGGGGTTTATAGCGAAAGTATTATAGAAGTTCTAGGCTATTGCTTCCGCAAAATCAGAAGAACTTGTATAATATCCCAGATATCAACTATCTATAAAGACCTTGTATCTCAGAATCAGGCAATCTCTCAAACGAAATTTCGGAGTACTAAGTCCATATATCCAAGATGTGTTAATCCACACGAATAAGCAGTTGCTAAATTTAGTTTATATCTCGAAAACAGTTTACTGAACGTGTTAAGCCTATCGACACATCCACAGTAAGACTCGTTTATTACTTTTAAACTTTCCATTTCTTTAGCATACTGTGATAGTCCACTTGTGTACTTTCATTTCCTTTTTGTGACATCGAATTCTTTTTGTCTTTTTCAATGTTTTTGTAAATCTGTGAAAATTTTCATATGTTTTTGTATTTTCCCAAATATTTCTCCTCCTAAAATCAAAAACATATTTTTTGGATTTTAGATTTTTAAGAAATACTAAAGTAAAAAGATATTTACAAACCATACAAACCAATGCGGATTACGTGAATTCGTCATCCGATCCGTATTCAACCTCAGCTTCCGTCCCTGTAAGCAAATTTTTAATACCGTTAAGTCGCATTAGATATTTAAATCTTATTAATGGAAACGCTTTGGTATAAAAATCAGCTTTTTGTTCGTCGGTGTGAATTTTTCTATTCGAACCATTTCTTTTCGTAACAATCACGAATGAAATGGTAACGAATTTCAATTGTGTTTTGTACGTGAGTGATGAACCGGATTTTTAGTTATATCGATGGCTGCTTTGTTATCTACAAATAAAGGTATGTCAAGAAACTGCAGACCATAATCCCTCATCTGTTGCTGAATCCAGAGGATTGAGAGCAACAGCTGGAAGCAGAAATGTATTCCGCTTCATGGGTTGAGAGAGAGACCGTGGTCTGTTTCTTACACTGCCACGTTACCAAACGTGTGCCAAAGAACTGGCATCCTGCAGTTGTAGATTTCGAGTTCAGTTTGTCCACTCCGAAGTCTGAGTCAGCGTATCCAGTGAGATCAAAATTTTCATTCTTGGGGTACCACACGCCGGTGCTTGGGCAACCTTTCAAGTAATGGAAGATTCGCTTGACTATCTGCAAGTGTGACATTCGAGGACTTGAATGATATCTCGCACATAAGCAAGTAGGATACATGATGTCTGAACGCGATGCCGTTAGATACATTAATGAACCTATCATCAATCGATACAGTGTTTCATCAACTTTCGTTCCCGTCTCGTCTACGCAAATCCCATGGTTCAGTGCCAGCGGTGTCGAAAGCGGCTTCGAAAAATCCATTTCAAACTTTTTGAGAATGTCATGAACATACTTAGTCTGATGAATGAATATCCCGTCTGGAAGCTGATCCATTGACCTAAGAAGAACTTCATTTCGCCCATCGAGGACATCTCAAATTTCTTCTTCATGATTTTTTCAAACTCTTTGCACAGACTGTCATCCGTAGAACCGAAAATGATGTCGTCCACATAGATTTGTACAATAATCAGATGCAATCCAACTTCTCTGGTAAACAAAGTGTTGTCCACTGTTCCTCTCATGAAGCCATTTCCAACGAGATGTTGCGATAACGTCTCGTACCAAGCTCTCGGGGCTTGGTGTAAACCGTACAAGGCCTATCCAGGAGATATGCTTTATTCTTGTTCAGTGGATCGACAAACCCCAGTGGTTGGCCGACATACACTTGTTCAAGAAGTTTACCGTAGAGAAATGCAGATTTTACATCCAACTGGTACACTTTAAATCCTTTCCAAGCTGCGAACGCTAGGAAAATGCGGATAGATTCTAATCGCGCAACCGGTGCGTATACCTTCGTATAATCTATACCTTCCTGCTGGTGGAATCCCTTGACAACCAACCGAGCTATGTTTCTTACTATAACCCCCCGATCATCTCTTTTACACTTGAAGACCCACTTTGTATCAATAGCTTTCTGCTTCGGTGGCAAGTCTACAAGCTTCCAAACACCCAACTTCTCGGACTGTAAAAGTTCCTCTTGCATTGCTATCACCCAATTCTCGTCTGTCAGAGCCTCATTAACTGTCCTTGGCTCTATTTGAGATATGAAACATGAGTAGTAGCAGTAATTCTGAGTTGGTGCAACTCGGGTGTAGAAACAACTAAGTGCTTTGTTGATTTGGTTTCATGTACGCACATCAGTTTGTAATTCTCCTATAATATTCGTTGAAGGATGGTACGAATATGATCGCGGCATTTCTTCTGTTGGAACATCAACTGAGCTTTGCTGATTTGAAACAATTAGATAACTGTTCACATCAACATTAGGAGTACTTGTTGAAGCTTTGTTCTGATTTCTCGGACTAGCAGATTAATTCAACAGGTTAGAAATCTGCTCAACTTCTTCATTTGATGAAGTTTCATCATCAGCATCAAATGTCGATGCTTCATCTGAATCAGAATTCTGATTCTGAGGCGTACTGGGCACTGTTTGTTTTCTGGTTCATTAGAAGCATTCACTAGAGGTGTAGCAGGTGTTACTTCTGTTTCAGAAGTATTTTCAACTTGAACACTACTGCTATTGCTTGGACCTGATCCAGAAGATGAAGAATCCAACGTGGGTTGATTAACCACAATTGATCTAATGATTTGTTCTTGATTCGCTGACTGGTGAAGATAGTATAACGCTGCAACTTCTTCGTCAGACGGTTCTTCCAGCAAGTTGAATGACTTCCAAAGGTCTTGATAGTTAAACAGCCATGCGTCACCTCTCCTTTGAATAGGGTCCGTATAGTTGAAACAATCCACGTGCTGTGCTTCAATAACCTTTCTCAACCAAGGAACATATACTCTTCTTAACGGACTCGCATATCCGACATAAAAACCCTCAAGAGATTTAGCTCTGAATTTGCCATCTTGATCGATTACAGTGCATGGCGCACCAAATGGTTCTAAGAATTTCAAATTTGGCTTTCCGTCGGTTTACATCTCGAAACATGTTTTCTATGTTGGTTTGACAGAGAGAACTCTGTTTAGCGTGTAGCAAGCCGCAGCAACCGCTTCACTCCAGAAGCTGATTGGAAGTTTAGAATCTGCAAGCATGGTTCTCGCAGTTTCAATCAAAGTTCTGTTTTTCTGTTCAGCTACTCCATTTTGCTGTGGAGTATAGGGAGCACTAAACTTGTGCAGAATCCCTTTTGCGTTGCAGAATTCCTTCATTTTTTTATTCTTAAACTCTATGCCGTTGTCACTTATAATGCATCTGACGGGCAGATGATAAAGGTTCTCGAGTTTCTTGAATAGAATAACCAAGTTCTCGAACGTTTCGTCTTTTGATTCCTGAAAGAATACCCACGAATATCTCGAATAGTCATCTGTCACGACCAAGCAATATAAGTCTCCTGAGATGCTTCGAACATTTACAGGACCAAATAAATCCATGTGGAGACGTTCTAATGGCAACTTGATTGAGTTTAGAATTTTCTTCGGATGAGATTTCTTGATCTGCTTTCCCTTTTTGCATTCTAAGCAGTGATCAGACATATGAAAACTCCAAAGATTTACACCATCTACAAGATTATTATGAACCAAGTAATTCATTTTTCGCAAATGAATATGCCCCATCTTACGATGCCAAAGAATAGAATCCTTTTCAGTAGCCTTTGTCACAAAACACTGCGCTGATTTTGATGAAGTGGTAGCGACGCCCATATCAAGAACATATAGATCATTTTCTCGAGGTGCTCGCATCAAAATCCACTAATCTGGTATTTTAAATCCCGGCTTCAAGATAATACACTCTTTATCATTGAAATGCACCGTGAACTTTTGTCACAAATTTGTGATATGCTCAGAAGATTATTTTCCAACTCTGCAATAAAATTCACGCGATCGAATGAAACGACGCCATTGGAGAGTTTTCCCTCGGCGACTATCCTTCCACCCTGGTTACCCGCAAATCCAACATCTCTGCCATTGATAGCTTTTATGTCGAATAGCAACACTTTCATTCCCGTCATATGTCTGGACGCTCCACTATCCAAAATCCACTTAGAAAGTACGGATTTCTGGAGCCCCTGTACATTTCAACAATCTATTTAAAAAGCGAGACCCAAGCCTTTTTGGTCTTGGGTTGAATTGGATAACCATCATCGAAATCAAACTCACACTCATCAGCATAATCGAATCCTCACTCATCTGCATAATCAAATTCATATTCATCATCTGGATTTTCTATGATATTTATGTTTGAAAACTTTACTGTCTTTTTATCTTTTGAATTGTTACCACTTGTAGTTTTGACATTTTCAGATGTGGTTTCAATTATGATTTCAAATTTTGATTTTTCATGCTATCACTAGTCTTAACAAGCTCAGACTTAGTGATCTCAGATGTTGTTGACCGTTTCTTTGCAGTCCAAGCTTGAGATTTTATGTTAGCCTTCTTGATGTAAAAATTGTTTTCATTAGCCTTTGAAGTTTCACCTTTTTCAAAAATTGAAGTTTCTAACTTAGGTTTGACTTCAGCTTTTAATTCATTTCTTTTCAAAATCTTTACAGGTTTTACAAACACTGGTTGCTTCGGTTTCACAATATTTGAATTTCTTTCCTTCGAAGATAAGCCGGCTTTGATTTCGGGCAGTAACGTACAATATGACCAATTTCGTTGCACTTGAAACAAGTCCGAGAATCATGTGGATGTCCTTTTGTGGGTTTTACACCACTTGTTTTGGCACCACTTGCAATTTTGGCTTTATTCTCGAAGTTCTTTTTGTTTCTTGAACTCATCGTTTGATTGTTTCCCGATCAAACTTTCCTCTTGAACCGTGTTCGTCCCATATACAAAATTCATGTTTTTATTCTTGTATTCATGAAATGGTGACACTTTCTTTTTAGGTTCATCTGATTCTTCTAATCCCAACCCAGCTCTCCGGTTTTCCGGATGATCACCACCATTCCTTCGGTAGTTATTTCTTTTGGGTTTGGAATAGAATTTATTTTCATTGATCTCCAGATAATCTGATATGACTTCCACGAGTTTAAAGAATTTGTCTAACAATTCTTCCTTCACGTTCTGAATCGGAAAAATGTGATCAAAGTATAATCTATCAGATTCCTTAATCTTGTACATGACAACATTAGGATCATCACATAGATCATTCTCCGATGATGTATCGTCATCTTCGGACTGTGAATCAGAATTCTTTGAGCTCGAGTCGGCGCTTTTAAAGCTGCCTTCATCAGGATCGTTCAAAACATTTTCAACAACCTTTTTAACCACAACATTGTCATCATTTGTTTTAGTATCGATTACATCAATGTTCTCTGGCAACTCGGTTTTCTTTTCAGATAACAACTCAATATTGAGTGCCTTATCCATCCCATCAGCGGATTTACGACAATATTTCTCGCATAGGGGTGGAGGAACATTGCTGTATTCTTTACCAATTTTCTTTTTAGGTTTCTCTCCCGATGAAATTGTCGGAAGGATGTGATCAATGACATATGCATTACAAGTGTAACTTCTCAAAAGTTGTTGAACACGCTTTGTTTCAATTTTCATGTCCTGGAGTTGTTACTTAGTTTCAGCAATGGTATTAATATAGATATTAATCGCTTTTTGCTTATCCATTACTGTTCCTTTTAACATCCTTATGGTATCATGTTGTTCGATATTATTTCTATCAAGCCTACCATAATCATTTTTCATTTTGTCATACGCTTCCTTCATTGTGCGATAATCGTATTTCAAAAGTTCATTATGCACATTGTTTTCAGCGATGATCTTTGATTTTTCAGCACATTCAGAACATGGTTCGGTACATTTTGTACAAGGTTTTTCAACCTCTACAACTTGTACTTTGACAACTTCATTTACCTCTGGACCTACCTTAGTTAGATTTGCCATCAAGGCTTTGTCGGCAATATCCTTGAGGTTTTCGGCGTTCACTTCTTGAGTAACATTAATGTCCACTTCATCAGTTGATTTCTTCTCGGGAACTTGCTCTTGAGAACTTCCATCAAGTGACCTGCACAATTTTCACAAGAATTAGGAGATAAAATTCCTTGCTTCTGCATGTGAATATACTCCTCTTCTTCACGTTGTTGTGTCAGATATTGTTCCAGCAGAATATTCTCCAAATCCGCTGCTCCTTCTGCAGAAGTATCTTCAACAATTTCAGCCATTAATGCAACTATGGTCTTCTTAGCGATGTAGGAATTACAGTCGAAACGGTCATCTTCGTTTGATGCAACCATAGCCTTTTCAGTGTTGCTGCTATTCGGTTTCTCTTGAATTTCAACCCGAGTCTTCTTCGGGAAAGGCTTGTACTGAAGTGACTTCTTGTAATACTCGTTGCCTCCTCCAAATGGACTTTGATTTCCCGTCTTTAGGATTTTTACACTCTCTCTTAAAATGTCCCTTTTGGCGACATCTGAAGCACCTCACTTTCGTCTTGTCAAAACCTAGTTTGTTGCTTGAGTTTCCGATAACTTGGCCAGTGAGAGCAACGAACTTTGTGACCTCTTCGAATGATAGATGCTAAACACCACTTGATATCCATCAACTCGAGTTCTTCTTCATCCACTTGGTCATAATCTTCTGCCGTCATTTCGGGATTTCCAATTTTACCGGCTACAAGACTTTCGTATGACTCCAGAACAGTGGCAAAGAGAGACATATGTTGTTTAGCGACTTGTTCCGAAACAACATTGTTCAAATTCACTGCAATGTTGCACTTGTATACATTCGAATCAGAATTTGTTTGTTGATTCTGATTTGTTTGACTTTGATAAGATGAATTTGAACCAGTACTTGAGAATGAGGACTGTGGACTTTGATCATATTGAGGATATGACTGATTCTGATTCTGCTGCGAATTGTTTGAAGAATTCAAACTCGCATTAAATGCTGTCTGAATCTTTGGACTTGAAATGTTATCTTGCATTCCACTCTTGTAGTACAAACCAACGTCTTGAACAACAATAGCGTTCTTTGACTTTGCAATCTTCAAGAGTTCCATTTCGTGACCTTCGAGTTTATCGATAAATGTTGACAGCTTGAAGAGTTCCCATTTATCACTTCCTTCAGAACCATAAGATAAGTAGTCCACTCTCCATCCGGTAGAGCATCTGCAAGTTTGTCGATGTCTTCTTGTACCGTCTTCTCGAGACCATGTCTTCGCATTTGGACTTTAAGATGACAGAAACGTTCAATCATCTGCTTCATGGTCTCACCCTTCAGCATGTTGAAGATATCGAACTCTTTCATAATGAGAGCTTTCTTGCTCTTTATCATCCCCGCGCTTCCTTGATACTTCTTTTGAAGTGAGAGCCAGAGATCTCTTGCAGTTGTGTATTCCGGTAGCAAAACGAGAATATCTTCTTTAACGGATTGTTGGATAAGACTGGTCATCTTCTTTTCAGCAATATATTCGTCTTTCTGTATAGTCGTGTAATTGTACTTTTCAAGAACTTGCTGATGTTCATCCACCGGAACAGTGTAACCTCTTTCAATCGACACCCAGCCTGCGAAGTGCATGGCTTGAACCCAATATGTAAACTTCTCTTTCCATGCTTCATATTCGTCCATGCTCATTAGCTTGGGCGGTTTAACAGTCATGCCCATCTCGTTATCAAGATTGACTTGATGGATCACGTTGGCATTTGACGAACTAGCTCCGGACATGAAAGCTCTTTGAATATCATCCATTGTGAATAATGAGACGTGTACACTGAAAATACTCAAAAACTTTTGAAAACATTAGTTCTACTACAAGTTCGGTTGAACTTGTAGTTGAAATGAAGAATTCTCAGTTTTGATCACAAGTTCGGTCGAACTTGTGATTTTTGTTTTGAAAAATTTTCCTTTTAACAACCTCAGTCGAACTTGTTGATTATTTTGTAAAGATTTTGTAAGTTCGAGCGAACTTAGCAAATGAGTTTTGTTGAGAAACTAGCAAGTTCGGGCGAACTTAACAAAAAATCTTTGAAATTTATCAAGTTCGGTCGAACTTAACAAAAATTTAATAAAATTCTAGCAACTCGAGCGAACTTAACCAAAATTCCTCAAAATTCACTCAAGTTTGGCAAAAAGTTTCTTGAAAACAGCTCAAAGTGAACTTGGTAAAATCACTGAAAAAGTGAGTTTTTAGCACAAGTTCGGTTGAACTTGGCTAACAAGTTCAATGAACAATGTTTTGGAAAACATGGTTTTTTCAAAATTTTGACATCAATTCGATTGATTTTGGTCTCCAATCTTTCAAGTTTTATCTTTGTTGTATTTTACATGATAATTCAAAATTGAAAAGATTTTGACCGTGAATTCTTCATTTTTGATAAAAAAAGTTAAGAAAAATAGAAGAATGGAGATGAAATAGAAGTGTTCTTGTCTTGATACTATCAAATAAGGCTGTTCTAGCTCTGATACCACTTGTAGGACCGATCCTCGATGCTAGGGAACCTAAATTTGATATCTAACATCCCTAATAGCGGAAATATTACGTGTTGGTTACCAATAGACAAGAATTAATCAGTTAATCATCAGTTTTATTGATCAAACGTCAAGAGTACAAACTGACAGAGCTTCGCCTCCAAAATGCCAAAGTTACAAATGAGAGAGGCTAGCTAGGTATTTATAGACAATCAAGTTCGCCCGAACTTGCCTTAGCAAGTTCGCCCGAACTTGGCTATACATGAAGATTATGAGCGAACTTGTTACAACTTTACATAAATACTTCATACGACTAGCCTATTCAGCTCTATACTATACAGACTCGATATATGACTAAGACATAGACATTATGCACCAACAAATTTAGAAAAATCCATCGTGATCACCCGCGTTGGTGCTTGATCCTGAAAATCGACGTAAAACATTTAGCACGCATTTCGAGAAAAAGTTACACAATTTTTCAACACTTTAACATCAAGTTCGGGCGAACTTGATGTTGGTATAACAAACAGGTTTGAGTCAAGTTCGCCCGAACATATCCAACACATGTTCAATAAAATCAATTTAAGTTCGGGTGAACTTATGATTAACAACTTTCAAACCTCTAACTCCTAAGTTCGATCGGACTTGTGATCTCATCAGTTTTTATACATGTTTTTTTAGCAAGTTCGGTCGAACTTGATAACAAGTTCGGCCGAACTTGCAAGGAATATATACCCTAGCAAGTTCAGGCGAACTTGTAAGCCCAAGTTGTGAAAGCCCATATCAACTTTGGGCGGACTTACAAAAACTCACCAATAACCCTTGTTACCAAATGAATATCTAAACCTTTAGGCAAGTTCGGCCGAAGTTGCCTAAACTCAAATTCAAATTTTCAAAATTTTGCAATTAAGTCCCTGAACTTTTCACTTTTACCGGTTCTGAAAATCTACTCAGTTGACCAAGTCCAAGCTAATGATCTTGGTTAACCGATTTGTCTGCCAAGTCCAAGTTAATGACCCCATTTTGACCCGATATGAACAAACTGTTGATATTTTAAAAAACAAAGTTTCAAATTAATGAACTTTTCATCGTTTTGGCTTATCAGATTTTACAGATTAGCTCCCAGCCCGTTGTCAATTAGATTCCCACCAGTTTAGCACCTTACCAGACTTCGAAGACCCGTTCTCCATCATTGGTTTGCTGCAAACAATGTAGAAACCATTTTTTTGTATTTTTGTAAGTTTATGCTAAATCACTGAAAATCTTTTTGGTTTTAATATGTAAAGCGGATAAACTATGTACAGAACTATGTACAAACATATTTATAGACATATTTTTGTGAATTCATGTCTAAGGATCATATCAGTTAACTGAGACATATCACCAGTACCATTGACCTTTACATGACTTTTAAGTTTTAAACTCGTTTACCTAGATTGTCAATATGTTTATCCATTTAAACTTTATTACGTTTCTCAATTGTTCCAAGATATGTTAAGATATGAATTATGAAACTTGACTTATCTATGGTTCCCACTTCTTGAATATACTCCCGTATCAAGATTCCCAAGATTTCATCTGACAGGTGAATATAGCGTAATTGATATCTGTATTTGGGTTAATGTGAGGCCTTGAGAGCTCAGGTTAGTACTGCCGTACAGACAAAGAGATGAAGGCTCGTCTTTAAGGTGTGTTCCATTTAAGGAATCTTTTTAGCACTGCAAATGATTAGATCTTTCGATTCTTTTCAAATTTTGCATGCAGTATAAGGGTTTATAGCGAAAGTATTATAGAAGTTCTAGGCTATTGCTTCCGCAAAATCAGAAGAACTTGTATAATACCCCAGATATCAACTATCTATAAAGACATCGTATCTCAGAATCAGGCAATTTCTCAAACGAAATTTCGGAGTACTAAGTCCATATATCCAAGATGTGTTAATCTACAAGATTAAGCAGTTGTAAAATTTAGTTTATATCTCAGAAACAATTTATTGACCGTGTTAAGCCTATCGACACATCCACAATAAGACTTGTTTATTATTTTTAAATTTATACATTTATTTAGCATACTGTGATGGTCCACTGATATACTATCATTTCCTTATTGTGACATCAAATTCTTTTTGTCTTTTTCAATGTTTTTGTACATTTTTTGAAATTTGAAAATTTTCATATGTTTTTGTATTTTCTCAAATATTTCTCCCCCCTAAAATCAAAAAACATATTTTTGTATTTTAGATTTTAAAAAATACTAATCTAGAAAGATATGACAAACCAATGTGGATCACGTGAACTCGTCGTCCGATCCGTATTCAACCTCAGCTTCCGCACCTGTCAGCAAATTTTTAATACCGTTAAGCCTCATTAGATATTTAAATCTTGTTAAAGGAAATGCTTTGGTATAAAAATCAGCCTTTTGTTCATCGGTGTGGATTTTTTCTATTCGCACCAACTTCTTTTCGTAGCAATCACGAATGAAGTGATAACGAATTTCAATATGTTTAGTACGTGAGTGATGAACCGGATTTTTGGTTATATCGATAGCTGCTTTGTTATCTACGAATAAAGGCGTATTAAGAAACTGCAGACCATAATCCCTCATCTGTTGTTGAATCCAGAGGATTTGAGAACAACAGTTGGAAGTAGAAATGTATTCTGCCTCACAGGTAGAGAGAGAGACCGTGGTCAGTTTCTTGCACTGCCACGTTACCAAACGCGTTCCGAAGAACTGGCATCCTGCCGTTGTAGATTTTGAGTTCAGCTTGTCCACTCCGAAGTCTGAGTCAGCGTATCCTGTTAGATCAAAATTGTCATTCTTTGGATACCACAAGCCGGTGCTTGGACATCCCTTTAGATAACGGAAGATTCGCTTGACTATCTGCATGTGTGACACTCGAGGACTAGACTGATATCTCGCACATAAGCAGGTAGGATACATGATGTCTGGGCGAGATGTCGTCAGATACATCAGAGATCCTATCATCGATCGATAGAGTGTGTCATCAACTTTGGTTCCCGTCTCGTCTATGCAAATCCCATGGTTTAGTGCCAGCGGAGTCGAAAGCGGCTTCGAGCTATCCATTTCAAACTTCTTGAGAATGTCGTGAACATACTTTTTCTAATGAATGAATATCCCATCTTGTAACTGATCGACCTGTAATCCAAGGAAGAATTTCATTTCACCCATGGAGGACATCTCGAATTTCTTCTTCATGATCTTTTCGAACTCTTTGCAAAGACTATCATCCGTTGAACTGAAGATGATATCATCCACATAGATTTGTACAATGATTATATGAGATCCGACTTCTCTGGTAAACAAAGTACTGTCCACTGTGCCTCTTGTAAAGTCGTTTCCAATGAGATGTTGCGATAACGTCTCGTACCAAGCTCTCGGGGCTTGGTGTAATCAGTAAAAGGCTTTGTCTAGCAGATAAGCTTTGTTCTTGTCAGCGGATCGACGAACCCCGGTGGTTGGCCGACGTACACTTGTTCACGAAGTTTACCATAGAGAAATGCAGATTTTACATCCAATTGGTACACCTTAAATCCTTTCCAAGCTGCGAACGCGAGGAAAATGCGGATAGACTCTAATCGTGCATTCGGTGCGTATACTTCTGTGTAGTCAATACCCTCTTGCTGGTGGAAACCTTTAACACCAAACCGAGCTTTGTTTCTGACTATTACACCCCGATCGTCTCTTTTACACTTGAAGACCCACTTCGTATCTATAGCTTTCTGCTTTGGTGGTAAATCTACAAGCTTCCAAATACCCAATTTCTCGAACTGTAACAGTTCCTCTTGCATTGCTATCACCCAGAGCTTCATTTACAGCTTTTGGCTCTATTTGAGAAAGGAAACATGAATAGTAGCAGTAGTCTTGAGTTGGAGCAACTCGGGTATAGAAACAACTAAGTGCTTTATTGATTTGACTTCGTGTACGCACACCAGTTTGTAATTCACCAATGATATTCGTTGAAGGATGGTAAGAATATGATCGCGGTATTTCTTCGCTAGGAACATCAACTGAGCTTTGCTGATTTGAGACATTTCACTGTTCAATTCAACATTAGTAGCTCTTGATGAAGCTTCGTTCTGATTTCTTGGACTAGCAGATTGATTCAACATGTTAGATATCTGCTCAACTTCTTCATCCGATGAGGTTTCACCATCAGCATCAAATGTCGGCGTTTCATCCGAGTCAGAATTCTGATTCTGAGGCATACTTGGCACTCTTGTTGCATTTCCTGGTTCTGAAGAATCATTCGATGGAGTTGTAGCAGGTGTTACTTCTTCTTCAGAAACGTTTTCAACTTGAACACCGCTATTACTCGGACCTGCTTCGGAAGATGAAGTATCCAACGTGGGTTGATTAACCACAATTGGTCTAATGATTTGTTCTTGATTCGCCGACTGTTGAAGATAGTATAGCGCTGCAATTTCTTCTTTAGACGGTTCTTCCGGCAAGTCGAATGACTTCCAAAGGTCTTGATAGTTGAACAACCATGCGTCGCCTCTTCTTTGAATAGGATCCGTATAGTTAAAGCAATCCATTCAATTACCTTTCTCAACGAGGGAATATATACACGTCTCAGCGGACTCGCATACCCGACAAAGAAACCTTCAAGCGATTTGGCTCCGAATTTACCATCTTGATCGATTACAGTACATGGCGCACCAAATGGCTCTAGAAATTTCAAATTTGGCTTCCGTTGGTTGATCATTTCAAAACATGTCTTTTTTGTTGGTTTGACAGTTAAAACTCTATTTAGTGTGTAGCAAGCCGCTGCAACCGCTTCACTCCAGAAGCTGACCGGAAGCTTTGAGTCTGCAAGCATGTTTCTTGCAGTTTCGATTAAAATTATGTTCTTCCTTTCAGCTACACCGTTTTGTTGCGGAGTATAGGGTGTACTAAACTCGTGCCAGATCCCTTTAGCGTTGCAAAATTCTCTCATCTTAGTATTCTTGAACTCTGTGCCGTTGTCACTGCGAATGCGTCTGACTGGCAGATGATAAAGATTCTCGAGTTTCTTGAAAAGAATCACCAAATTTTCGAACGTTTAATCTTTAGATTCTTGGAAGAATACCCACGAATATCTAGAATAGTCATCTGTTACTACCAAGCAGTATAAGTCTCCTGAAATACTTCGAACGCTGACAGGACCAAATAAATCCATGTGGAGATGTTCAAGCGGCAACTTGATTGAGTTCATAATTTTCTTCGGATGTGACTTATTGATCTGCTTCCCCTTTTTACATTCTAGACAGTGATCAGTCATATGGAAGCTCCTGATATTCACACCTTCTACCAAATCATTATGAACCAAGAAATTCATTTTTCGCAAATGAATGTGCCCCATCTTTCGATGCCAAAGAATAGAATCTTTCTCAGTAGCCTTCGTCACAAAACATTGCGCTGATTATGATGATGTGGTAGCGACACCCATATCTAAGACATATAGATCATTCTCGCGCGGAGCTCGCATCAGAATCCACTCATCAGGTATTTTGAAACCCGGCTTTAGAATAATACATTCTTTCTCATTGAAATGCACCGTGAACTATTTGTCACGAATCTGCGATATGCTCAGAAGATTATTCTCCATCTCTGCAATGTAGTTCACGCGATCAAATGATACAATGCCATTGGAAAGTTTTTCTTCGACGACGATCCTTCCACCCTGATTACTAGCAAATCCAACATATCCGCCATTGGTAGCTTTTATGTCGAACAAAAGAGCTTTCATTCCCGTCATATGTCTGGATGCTCCACTATCCGAAATCCACTTTGAAAGAACGGATCTTTGGAGCCCCTGCACATGTTAAAATATAGTTAATGAGCGTGACCCAAGCCTTTTTGGTCTTGGGTTTTGGATAGAAAGCTTGGTAATCATCTTCATAATCTCCATCTGAGCCTCCACTGTCATTTACGTTTTCAAAATTCACTTTCTTTTTACCTTTTGAATTGTTACCACTTGTAATTTTGACAGTTTCGGATTTGGTCTCAGACTTTGATTCTTTCTTGTTATCAGTCTTTACAAGCTCAGACTTGATAACCTCAGATGCAATTGTCTTTTTCTTAGCAATCCAGGCTTGTGGTTTAATGTTTGCCTTTTTAATGTAAAACTTGTTTTCGTTTGCCCTAGAAGTTTCACCTATTTTGAAAGTTGAGTTTTCAAATTTCTTTTCAATTTTAGGTTTACCCTCAGGTTTTGATTCATTTCTTTTCAAAATCGTTACAGGTTTTTCAAACTCTGGTTGCTTTAGTTTCACAACATCTGAACTTTCTTTCTTTGAAGATAGGCCTGCTTAGATTTCGGACACTTGCGTGCAATATGACCAACTTCATTTGCACTTAAAGCAAGTCCGAGTATCATGTGAGTGTCCACTAGTGGATTTTACACCACTTGTGGCTTTCACCTTATCTCGTAGTTCATTCGGTTTCTTAAACTCGTCATTTGATTGTTTTCCAATCAAACCTTCTTCCTGAACCGTACTTGTCCCATAAACAAATTTCATGTTTTTATTTTTGTATTCTTGAAATGGTACATTTTCTTTACCGGTTCTTCTTCCTCATCTAGACCCAACCCAGCTCTCCGGTTTTCCGGATGATCACCACCCTTTCTCCGGTAGTTATTGTAATTTCTTTTGGGTTTAGAATAGAATTTCTTTTCATTTTTCTCCAGGTCCTCTGATGTAACTTCAACCAATTTGAACAGTTTATCCAATTGATCTTCTTTGACATTCCAAATCGAAAAACTGTCATCAAAGTATAATCTATCAGATTCCTTAACCTTGTACATGACAACGTTAGGATCATCACATAGATCATCTTCCAATGATGTATCGTCATCTTCAGAATTTATGTCAGAACTGTTCGAACTCGAGGTGGCGCTCTCAAAGCTGCCATCATCAGAATCATTCAGAACATTTTCAACCACATTTTTAACTACCACATTATTGTCATCATCTGATTTAGTATCGATTACATCACTAGTCTCCGGCAACCCATTTTTCTTTTCAGATAACAACTCAATGTTGAGTGCCTTATCCATCCCATCAACAGTTTTGCGACAATACTTCTCGCATAGGGGTGGAGGAACATTGCTGTATTCTTTACGATTTTTCTTTTTAAACCTCTTATCATTTTTTCCGACGAAATCGTAGGAAGAATATGATCGATGACATATGCTTTAGTTGTGTAACTTCTTAAAAGTTGTTGAACATGTGCTGTTTCAAGGTCCTGGAGTTGTTGTTTGGTTTCAGCAATGGTGTTAATATAAATATTAATTGCTTTTTGTTTATCCATTACTGTGCCTTTCAACATCCTTATAGTATCATGTTGTTCAATATTATTTCTATCGAGCCTGACATAATCATCTTTCATTTTGTCATACGTTCCTTCATTGTACGATAATCGTATTTGAAATGTTCATTATGTACATTGAGTTCAGCGATTATTTGTGATTTTTCGGCACATTTAGCACATGGATCGGTACATTTTGTGCAAGGTTTTACAACCTCCACAACTTGTACTTTGACAACTTCCTTTACCTCTGGACCTACCTTGGTAAGATTTGCCATCATAGCTTTATTGGCAATGTCGTTGAGGTTTTCAGCATTCACTTCTTGAGCAACATCAATGATAACATCTTCATCAATCGGTTTTTCCTCGACCACTTGCTACTGAGAACTTCCATCAAAGTTACCTAGCAAAACTAGAAGTTGAATTAGGAGTTAAAATGCCTTGTGTCTTCATGTGAAGATACGTCTCCTCTTCTTCTTGTTGTTGCAGATATTGTTCCAGTAGAATATTCTCCAGAGCTGCTGCATCTTCAACAGATGTATCTTCGACAATCTCAGCCATCATTACAACTCCTGTCTTCTTTCCAATATAAGAATTCCAATCAAAACCATCATCTTCGTTGGTAGCAACCATTGCCTTCTCGGTATTGTTGGATGATTTTTCTTGAATCTCAACTTGAGTCTTTTTCGGAAATGGTTTGTACTGTAACGATTTCTTGTAGTATTCATTACCACCTCCAAATGGACTCTGATTGCCCGTTGCTTCAGGATTTTTGCATTCTCTCTTAAAATGCCTTTTCTGTCGGCATCTGAAACAAGTGACCTTCGATTTGTCGAACCCTAGCTTGTATCTTTGAATTTCTGATGTCTCGGCCTGTGAGTGCAACAAACTTTGTCACCCTTCGAATGATAGAAGCTAATGACCACTTTATATCCATCAACTCAAGCTCTTCCTCGTCCACCTAATCGTAGTCTTTAGCGGTCATTTCAGGATTGCCAATTTTCCTTGCCACTAGACTTTCATACGATTCTAGAACTGTGGCGAGAAGTGCCATGTGTTGTTTTGCAACTTGCTCAGAAACAACATTGTTTAGATTGACAGCAGTGTTACATTTGTACACATTCGGATCAGAATTCGTTTGTTGATTCTGGTTTGCTTGAGTCTGATATGATGAATTTGAACCAGTGCTCGAAAACGACGAACTCTGTGGACTTTGATCATATAGTGGTTGATTCTGTGGCGAAGAATTCATATTTGCCCTGAATGCTGTTTGAATCTTTGGACTTGAAATGTTGTCTTGCATTCCGTTCTTGTAATATAGACCAACATCTTGAACAATCTTAGCATTCTTCGACTTTGCGATCTTTAGAAGTTCCATCTCATGTCCTTCAAGTTTGTCGATGAATGGAGCCAGCTTGAAGAATTCCCAATTCGGACTTTCTTTCAAGACCATGAGGTTGGTAGTCTATTCACCGTCAGGTAACGCATCAGCAAGCTTATCGATGTACTCCAGTTCTGTCTTCTCTAGACCGTGTCTCCTCATTTGGACTTTCAGATGGCAAAAACGTTCAAGCATCTGTTTCATTGTCTCTCCCTTGAACATTGTAAAAATATCGAATTCCTTCGAGATAAGAGCCTTTTTACTCTTGATCATCTCTGCGCTTCCTTGGTATATCTTTTGCAGTGATAACCATAGCTCTCTTGCAGTCGTGTATTCGGCCAATAAGACCAAAATGTCCTTTTTATCGGATTGTATAATGAGACTGATCATCTTTTTCTCAGCAATGTACTCATATTTTTGTATTGTGGTGTACTTGTACTTTTCCAGAACTTGCTGATTTTCGTCTAACGGAACGACATAACCTCTCTTAATAGCCACCCAGCTTTGGATATGCATGGCTTGAACCCAATAACTGAACTTCTCCTTCCATCCTTCGTACTTGTCCATACTCATTAACTTCGGGGGTTTGACGGGCGTGCCCATTTCGTTGTCAAGATTGACTTGCTGTATCACATTAGCATTGGATGTACCCACTCCTGACATAAACGCTCTGAAGATCATCCATCGCGAATATCGACACACGTACGCTGAAAACATGTTCAAACTTTGAAAAATGTTAGATTTGCTACAAGTTCGGTCGAACTTGCAGTGTGAGAATGAAGAATTTCAGATTTTAACACAAGTTCGGTCGAACTTGTGTATTTTGATTTTAAAATTTCCCTGAGACAACCTCGAGCGAACTTACTAATTGATTTTAAAGAAAATCTTGCAAGTCCGGGCGAACTTAGCTTAAATTTCTTAACTTTTATCAAGTTCGAACGAACTTGACAAAAATCAATGAAAATTTACTAAGTTCGATCGAACTTAACAACAAATCTCTCAAAAACCCTCAAGTTCGAGCGAACTTGATAGAAAATCACTCAGAAAGTGAGTTTCTAAGTCAAGTTCGGCCGAACTTGGGTTACAAGTTCAATCATAGTGAGTTTGAAAAACATGGTTTTTGCAACAATTTGACACCAATTCGTTTGATTTTAGTCTCCAAACTCTCAGGGGTTTATCTATGATGTATTTAAGATGACATATTCAAAATTGGACAGAATTTGCCCGTGAATTCTTCATTTGTGTAAAAGTTAAGAAAAATGGAAGAATAGAGTAGAATTAGAAGTGTTCTTGTCTTGATATCAATCAAATCAGGCTATTCTAGCTCTGATACCACTTGTAGGACCGATCCTGATAGCACAGGAACCTAGATTTGATATCTAATGTCCATAATAGCGGAAATATTATGACACGATTACTAATTAACAAGAATTAGTCAATTAAACGTCAATTTTATTGATATAACGTCGAGTCTCCAATTTGACAGAGCTTCGCCTCAAAGTGCACAAAGTTACAAGTGAATCAAACAAGCTAGCTATTTATAGGCAATCAAGTCCGCTGGTGAGGAGATGAGTTCGGGCGAACTTGACTATGTCAAGTTCGGCCGAACTTGACATCAAATGCACTTCTCATGCGAACTTGACTCCAAACAACATAAATACTTCATTTTTCTAGCCTGTTCACATCTAATCTATACAGACTCAATATAAGACTAAGACATAGACATAGACATTTTACACCAACATTTATAAATGAAATATCATAAATAATCCAGTTTCACACATGCCGGCATCAATTCTCGTGTTAGAATTATTAGAACTAGTAGAATTTTTTAAGGTTATTGATGAATGTAAAACACATATAAATATTCTTTTGGGCAAATAATAACTATATATTTTGAGTTTTTCTTTTTTTATTTCGAGTTTCGGTACTATACTAATAGCATATGTTACCGACCGAAATCCTACCGCATTACGCAAAAGAAATTGTATAGTTGGAAACATTTTTCTCAAGTACGGATTAACAGTAGTATATTCAATCAAGATAATTAATTGGCCATGCCAATTTTAAAAATAATTAAATGTTAATGGAGAATGAAAGCTAAAGAATATATAATTAAAAATTGAAAGTGTTACAACTTCTTTAAATAATGTTGGGCAAGATTAAATGTTCTTTACACGACAATACTACAAATTTAAGTCATGTATTGTAAAGTCCAAACGTATAAAATTTAAAACCTTATTGAATAATGAAAATATCATAAATAATGGGATTTAACAGATGCTAATATCGATTTTGTATCAGAATTATCAAAACTGGTACAAGTATAGGTTATTAAGGTTTTTATTTGATGTAAAACACATGTCGATACCCTTTTGGGCATATCATAGCGATATGTTTTGAGTTGTTTTTGGTTGTTATATGGTGTGCGGTACTGTATCTATAGCGTACATATACCAACCTAAATCTCGCTACATTACATGGCAAATTCAGGTAATAAGTCAATGAATACCAATCAGGTGTTAGAAGTTTTCTAATTAGGTCATTTATAAAAAAATGTGTTCCAACCAGGCCATTAAGTTTATTTTGATATTTGAATCCAATATAATTTATCTCAATACCATGTCACCATTGACATATGAAATTTATTTAGTTTTTTTATTATACGATGACATGGTTTAAAATGCCAACAATGATTACAAAGTTGCAAAAAATAAATTGTGAAAATTTTTTAAAAGAGCCCGTAATAAACTACTATCATCGAGGAATGGTCCATACATCCGGATTTCCCAAGAAAAATCACCATCAGTGCTTTTGCTTTTGATGTAAATTATTGTCCAGTTCGTTGGGTGTATTTGAGTGGCAGTACTCTAATATGAAAGTGGTTCCGAGGTCAGTGGCCGTGCATAAAAATAATACGTTTCATTCCGTATGCCAGTGGCCTAGAAAAAGAGAAGCATGGCTTTAGCATGGAGCAAAGCAATTGTCGAACATGTTTGAAAGTTGTTGGCGCAGGCACGACACCAGCACCAAACTTGGGTGTCCAACCCAGTCATGGTCAGTTAGCAAAACAACTCATGGAGAATGTTGTTGACTTTAAAGACCTAAACAATGCGTTTCCATAAGTCTGTTATCCTTTTCTAGAGATTGATGTCTAGGTGGCTGCTCTTGTTAGTTACCGGCTTAAGTGCTTTCTAGACGCCTACAAAGGGTACCACCAGATCCAGATGGCACTAGAGGATGAAGATAACATTGCATTTGTTACAAGTGAGGGGTTATATTGTTACACCAAGACATCATCGGCTTAAAGAATGGCGAAGCCACTTGTTAGCAGCTCATGGATAAGGCATTCAAAAAGCAGATCGGTTTATGCGGATGATATAGTGATTAAAAGCACCAACAAAGAAAACATGATTGATGATATTCTCGAGACCCTTACCTGGTTGTGGAGTATTAATATGAAACTAAATCTGAAGAAGTGTTGTTTCAGCATGGAGGAAGGTAATTTCCACCGAGTTGTTGCCTCCAAGACCGGGATACAAGCCAATCCAGAGAAGGACGAGGGCTTTTTGAAAATGAAACTTCGGCAGTCAAAATGTATAAATTAAAAAACTACAATTTTTTTAATGAAAATATCATAAATAATCTGGTTTCACAGATGGCATCATCGGAATTATTAGAACCGGTACTAGTATTTTTTTATTGTTTTTGATCAATATAAAACACATATCAATCTCCTTTTGGGCATATCACAACTATCTGTTTTGAGTTTTTTTTTTTTCGACCGTCGATACTGTACTAATAGCGCACATATACCAGCTGATATCCCATCGCATTACGCAAAAATTTCGAATAGTTGGAAACAGTTTTCTCAGGTACGGATAACAGCAGTATATTCAATCAAGATAATTAGTTGGCCATGCCAATTTTAAAATTAATTACATGTTAATGGAGAAAATGAAAGCTAAAGAATATATAATTAAAAATCATTTGAAGAAGTGTTACAACTTCTTTAAATAATGTTGGGCAAGATTATATGTTTTTTACACGACAATCCTACAAATTTAAATGCTGTATTGTAATGTCAAAACGTATAATTTTTAAAACTTTATTTTAATAATGAAAATATCATAATTATCAAAACTGGTACAAGTATAGGTTATTAAGGTTTTTGATCCATTTAAAACACACGTCAATATCCTTTTGGGCACATCATAACTTTATCTTTTGAGTTCTTTTTGGTTTGTTATGTCGTGCGACGTTATTGTACCAATAGCGTACATATAACCACCGAAATCCCACTGCATGACAAGAAAAATTCAGGAAATATGTCAATGAATAGTAATCAAGTTTTATGAGTTTTCTAATTAGGTCACTTATAAAAAATGTATAAATTATAAAACTACAATTTTATAAATGAAAATATCATAAATAATCCGGTTTTACAGATGCCGGCATTGTCGGAATCATTAGAACCCGTACTAGTATTTTTTTTTGAGGTTTTTATCAATGTAAAAAACATATATCAATATCTTCTAAGGCATATTACCACTTTATGTTTTGAGTTTTTCTTTCTTTTTATTTTGAGGGTGGTATTGTACTAATAGCAAACATATACCGACCAAAATTCCACAACATTATGCAAAAAATTCGAATAGTTAAACATTTTTTCTCAAGTATAGATTAACAATACTATATTCAATCAAGATAATTAGTTATAGATTAACAATACTATATTCAATCAAGATAATTAGTTGGCCATTTTAAAATTCATTAAATGTTATGGACAAAATGAAAGCTAAAAGATATATAATTAAAAATCATTTGACAAAGTGTTACAACTTCTTTAAATATTGTTAGGCAAGATTAAATGTTTTTTACACGACAGTCCTATACATTTAAATGTTGTATTGTAAAGTCAAAACGTATAAATTTTAAAACTCTATTTTAATAATGAAAATATCATAAATAATAGGGTTTCAAAGATGCTAACATCATACCTGCATCAGAATTATCAAAACTGGTACAACTATAGGTTAATAAGAGTTTTTAAAGGTTTTTAATCCATGTAAAACAAACCTCGTTACTCTTTTGGCCATTTTACAACTTTATGTTTTGGAGTTTTTTTAGGTTGTTATTTCATGTGCCGGTACTGCACCAATAGCGTACATATACCTCCCGTTGTGTTACAAGAAAAATTAAGGGAATACATAGAGGTGTACCAAAAAAACCGGTTTTAGGACCGAAACTGAAAAAAAAACGAAACGGTTTTTATAACCGGTTTCAAACCGAACTAAATCGGCGGTTTGTAGACCGGGTAGTATGCTTGATCTTTGAAACCAGTTTAAAAAACCGAAACCAGTTTTAAAAAACCGCTTAAAAACTGACCGAAACCGGTTAGGACCAATCACTGTTTTGGGTTTAAAAAACCAGTTAGTAACCGAAACCAGTTTTAAAAATCCAGTTTTTGTTTTTGATGGAAAAAAACGATTTTTACAGCTCTAGGAATATGTCAATGAATAGTAATCAAGTTTTAGAAGTTTTCTAATTTTAAAAAATGTGTTCAAATCTGGCCATTAAAGTTTATTTTAATGTTTTAATCCAATATAATTTATATGAATAGCACGTTACCACTCCTATATGAAATTTATTTAGTTTTTTTATAAAGATTAAAAAAATTCAATATTTTTTTTAAATTGTGAAAAAATATAAAAAGAGTCCCTAGCAAACTACTGCCATGAAGAGTGGTCCATCAATCCGGATTTCTTGAAGATAAAAATCACCATTAGGGCTTTCAGTGCAAGTTATTGTTCTGTACGTTGGATGTATTTGAGTGGTAGTACTCTAATACGCAAGGGGTTTCGAGGTCAGTGGCAGAGCATAAAATAAATACGTTTCGTTCCATAAGCCAGTGGCCCAGAAAAAGAGAAGCATGGCTTCGGCATGGAACAAAGCAATCGTCGAAGATGTTTGAAAGTTGTTGGACGCAGCCATTACACAAGAGGTACGACACAAGATGGTGTCCAACCCAGTCATGGTTAGTAAGCAAAACAACTCATGGAGAATGTGTGTTGACTTCAAAGACCTAAACAATGCGTGTCCAAAAGACTGTTATCTTTTACCCAAGATTAATGTTAAGGTGGTTGCTCTTTTTAGTTACCGGCTCAAGTGCTTTCTAGACGCCTACAAAGGGTACCACCAGATCTAAATGGTAGTAGAGGATGAAGATAACACTGCATTTGTTACAAATGAGGGGTTATACTGTTACACAAAGACGTCATGGCTTAAAGAATGATGATGCCACTTGTTAGCGACTCATGGATAAGGAATTCAAAAAGCAGATCGGTGTAAATCTAGAAATTTATGCAAATGGTATAGTGATTAAAGGATGACCTAAAACAACATGATTGATGATATTCTTGAGACCTTCACCAAGTTGTGGAGTATTAATATGAAACTAAATATGAAGAAGTTTTGTTTCAACATGGAGGAAGGTAAATTCCTCAGTGTCGTTGCCTCCGAGACCGAGATACAAGCCAGTCTGGAGAAGGTCGAGGTCATTTTAAAAACGAAACCTCAGCAGTCTATCAAGGAAATCCATTCACTCAATGGGAAGTTTGTAGCTTTACATCGGTTTCTATCCAGAGCAGCAGAAAAATCCCTTCCGTTCATGACCGTGTTAAAAAAATTTTGGGCATAGTGAAATTCAGTGGACACCGGAGACCGGAAGAACCTTCGAAGAATTAAAAATGTGTTTAAGCTCCTTACCAACCCTCACAGCCTTAGTCACTAGAGAAGTTCTTACCGTTTACCGTTACGCTCACACTTTTCCATTAGTGTGGTACTGGTAGTAGATCAACAATTGGCTCAAATACCGATTTACTACGTTATTCCAGCATTGAAAGATAACAAAACCAGGTACCCAATGATTGAGAAACTAGCTCTAGCATTAGTGCATGCTTCGAAAAGGCTTAGAAGATTTTTCTAGGCATTTGGCATGGAAGTTCAGACCAATGGGATATTTTGCTCCATGCCTTTAACATAACTTACCGAACCCCTAGCTCCCTCAAAAGGCAAGTGGTAAGCATTTCTTAGATGAAGTACCAGGAGATTCCTGTAAGGGCTCCCCCGGCGCCAACGGTGCCTCTAGAAAATAGGGGGCCGAGACTAGATTAATTCTGATCGACCCGGAGGGGATATAATTCGCATGTGCTCTTTGATTCAAGTTCAAGAGCTCGAACAACGTCAAAATAAAGCTGGAGCAAAATCTATGTTAGCTCATGTGGATTCTTCATTAGTAACCAACCAAATTAAAGGAGAATACGAAGCCAGAGAGGCCACCATGGGCAGATAACTGAGAAAGACTTAGGAGCTGATGATTTGTTCGATACGTTAAAACTGGTATATATTCCAAGAAAGAAAACAAGAAGGCCGATTCCTTAAGCAAGCTTGCCTCAGTTTCTTTTAACCATCTGGCTGAAGAAGTATTAGTAGAGGTCATTAATACTCCGTCTTTAACGGCTCCCAAGGAAGTTTTTACTATAACCATTCGACTAGATTCATAGATGACCCCATCTTAAACTACATCACCAATGATTGACTTCCAGAAGACAAGGTCAAAGCCAAAATGCTAAAGGTAAAAGCTCCATGGTATTAAGCCCATGATGGACAACTCTATCAGAAGACTTTCCTTGATCCCCTACTCCGGTGTCTGGATCGGAAGAAGCTAGCTACGTCACCAGAGAGATCCACTCGGGTATCTGCGGGATCTATTCTTGTAATAACCGAAAAATATATATACATACATATGTCTTTCTCTATTAAAAATTTGAACTTTAAAATAATAATAACAAATAAATAAATAAACTAATAGTAACTATAATAATATAATATTACTTGCAAATGGGACACTTGCAAAATGGGCATAGGATTGCCAGGCAATTGTATAAGAATTGGGTGGATGAGATTTTTTTAAAATAAAATATTAGTTTGCATGCATGATTTCTCTGCATACCTCACCAACGAGAACCTTCTATATACCTCTATAAATAGAGAACTTTATTCTCTTGCAAAACCATAACCTTCTTCACTCACTAGCTTATTCTCCATCACTTCCAATAAGAAAATCCCGGTTCAGGTAACCAAAACCGAACACCATACCGACACCATTTTTCATTCACCACCATCTCTACTAAACCACCCAAAGCTTTAGCCACGAAAAACGAACAATCGAAACCATTTCCGGTGAAGAAATACTAATTCCGGCGATACTTACGTACTTTCCGACGACGTCTCTCGTAACCGAAACGCGTTTTTGACCAAGTTAACCTTTTGCAAAACTTTTTTTTATTTTTGAAACTTTAAGGTTAATCCATATTGAAAATGGAATATATAATTTATTTTGTGAATGTAAGTTTTGTATAAAATATGATGAAGAAGAAGATAAACTAGTGAACTAAGTAAACAAATAAATAAGGAGGCTGATTATTCACAAGGGCTCATGTAGCCTAGTTGGTTCAGCAGCTGGTTTACAACCCAGGGGTCAAAAGTTCGAATCCTGCTGAAGACATGTATTTTTACCAGAGAGATGATTCTGATAAAATGCACGAGATCTGATGCAACATCAGATTTCTAATGAAACACCAGAATTTCTGATGAATCATCAGAATTTATGATGAAATATCATAATTTTATAAAAACATCAGAATTTCTGTTAAATGCACAAGAATTCTTAATAAAAACATCATATTTAATAAATTAAACATAAATCACTAAGTGGTCCACTGGTTAAGGCTCTAACTTATGACCTAGATGTCTTGAGTTCAACACACCAGATTTCTTGTTAAATAAATCATATTTCAAAATATGCATCAGAAGTGGTGTAGTCCAGCTGGATAAGTCTTGGGACTTAGAAACTAAAGGTCTTGGGTTTAAACCTTACTGGTGACATTATTTTTATCAGATTTTTGGTTTTTAGTAACGTAAGAATACTTATTTATATAATCAAATTTATAAGATAATTACAAATGATTAAGTGGCTCACTGGTTAAAACTTTTTACTAACAACCTTTAAGTCACAAGTTCATATCTTGTAACTAACATTTATTTTTAATTAACTTCTATTTTATTTAAACATATATTAAATTGTTTTACAACTAAAAAAACATTATGTTTCATTAATAGATAATATAAGCACACCCAAGTATTCTTTAATCGAAGCAAAACTAATTTATGTAATACTTAAGCAAACTTGGGGTTTTAAACTAGACATAGATGAAACAAACAATGTATATAAATATATATACTTTATATGTACGAGCACAACCTTATAAAAATACGGACACAATGTAGGAGCACGCCTGACAAGTATATATTTTTATAAGACAACAAATCAAGCAACAGATCCTTATCCCTATTCCCTTTTTGTTATCTGGTTCGATTGTTTATAAACCCCGCTGATTATGGTTTTCTTTTGGAACCTCCTCACATCTTTGGAATATCGATTCGTTTGACTGTCCATTCATTTCCTTTTCAGACTTTACATTGGACTTAATCTCATGCGATAAGATTGTCGTTATATTGTACTCATTAACGCATGTTCCAATAATGATTATATGGTTAATATTGAACTGGATTGTTGTTTGTGACTGACTGTGCTATGTTACCCTGAATTCTACGCTTCTCGTGGAGTGTCCCATGTGCACGTTGTTGAGGCACCGATAATGTGTGCTCCTTCTGAGACAAACTGATTAGTTCATGGCATCCCTAGGTACAAGTGTGGTACATAGCTACTAGAAGGCGGATGGATCGATCCTAGGAATATTGTTACTATAGGTATATGGTTTGTGTGTGCCCACACCCATCATAACTATTACTATTCGGCTCAAGGGTACATCCGTATGATACAGATTATTGGTTGACTTGCTTTATATCGTACCATATTACTGTTACTGCTAGTGTTGTTACTATTATTGTTACCGTTACTATTACCGTTTATGTTATTTAAGCCTATTATTCTGTACTGGGCATTCGGCTCATTCCATATACTTTATTTCACCACAGGTTCACAGGTTACTTTGGGGGGTGAAGAGTGAAGAATAAACCCTAGGACGGTAATCAAAGATGTTTATCACTGTTATAAAATAAACATGTATTTTGGGCCTTAGGGATATGAACTATCTTTTGAAATGTAACAAACTTTAATATTAATGGGATTATGTCTTATGTTTCTGATTACCTTTAGTAGTGTCACGTCAGCCCTATCCGGGTTGGTGTTACAGCTATGGTATCAGAGCTAAGGCTCGTTCCTGTAGAAAACTTAAACATTAGTAATTAGGCCTGTGAGGGATGGGCAAACTGTAAGATAAGTGCTTCCTTACTCTTTACGCCAACATCACATTCTTTTGGTAGATGTCTCCTCGTCGCCAATCTCGTAGGACTAACTGCACGACCAACGACACCGCTTCGAATGAAACTCAGCCAATCTCGTCACTGTTATCAACCAGGCTCTTGCCGGACTGCTTCCCAATCTTGTTGCGTAATCGTAGAGGCAGTTATTCAGAAAGACTCACACAGACGAACGTGCTAACGCCAACCCTGGAGGTGTTGTTGGTGAGAACATTGGTAATAAAACTACCGAAGGCATCCATGTGTGGCTCTAGCTATTTTAAAAGCATCACCCTAAATCTTTTAGTAACGTTATTACCCCGATTTAAGCAAGAAACTGGATAGCCCATGTTGAGAAGATCTTTGAAGCATTGGGAGTTGCTGACCAGTACAAAGTCAAACTTGCCACCTACAAACTGGAAGATGATGCCCAAACTTGGTGGGAAGGATTCAAGCAAGTCAAAGGAGGAGATGCTTACGCCGCTACCCTTCCATGGGCTGAATTTCGTGACATCTTTTACGAGAGGTATTTTTCGAATGCTGGTAGGGAAGCCTACATCAGGGAATATGCTATCATCCGTCAAGGAAATGATGAACCAACTTCGGATCATTACTCGCTTCTCAAGACTTTCTAGTATCGTGGGAGACGCAGCAGGATCTGCAGCAGTTCAAGACGAGAAGTGTAAGTGGGCTGTCTGTGACCGAATTCGGAAGTCGATCATGCTCATGAAATTCAAAGATCTTACTGAAGTTGCTGATGCCATTAAGACCTTTGAATTCGAGAGGAAGGAATTTCGAGCTCGAACCGGGGAAAGCAAGAAGAGTGATCGAGATGGATTGCCCAAGCAGGCATCAGGGCGATCCTCCAATAATATTGTACATCATCTAGATCGAAAGTCTCAAACAATCCAAAACTCCGGGAATCAGAATCATTCATGGTAACCTCGTTCCCAAAACCAGAAAGCTGCTCAGAATCAGATTCAACCGTATACGCCTATTAGAGCTCAGCCACTGAACTAACTTGGAAACCTGAAGCAGACGCCGACTCCTTCCTATAACACTTGTGGCAAGAAAAATTGGGGCACATGTCTTAAGGCTATGGGTGCATGCTTTAGATGTGGTCAGACTGGACACAAGGTCAAAGAATGAACTAAGCCTGATACCCGTTTGGCTACCAGAGTAAATGTTGCACCGCCCAACACTGGAGGAAGAGTGTTCGCGCCTTCTGCTACTGGTGCTGCTAATGCTCCAGGTACCGTATCTGGAACTCTACAGCTTGGTGAACGTAGTATCTATGTGTTATTCGATACAGGAGCAACATATTCTGTAGTTTCTAACTCGTTCACTAGATA